>JAAONU010000013.1:14328211-15622863 GCA_012932295.1 Cyclina sinensis
ACCTGGACTGGTGTAATGCAAATACCTGAAAAGAAAGGCAATTACTTGTGACATACTTATACTTGCAATATAAATATACTTTATATTTAAAATGCAAATTCGTGAATTTTAGCAATTTTTGAAACGTTCTCAGACAGGCACTAAACTTGGTATATGAGTGCCTTATGTCTTCGCATTTGTGAAACAAGTACTATTTCTTTACCCCAAGTGTCTGTGAATTGGACTGGTATAATGCAAATACCTGAAAAGAAAGGCAATTATTGACAAACATTGACATGTTTATATTATTTTTTCAAAAACCTTTTAAAGAAATTGGGGATAAATATTAATAAAGTCCTTCATGCTACAGCAAAATACTGAGATTTCAATTGAACATAGTAGAAGCAGGAAAAACAATTCTTCAGCATTTAAAAGTCCAAAATAATACTGAATTGTCCTTCCTACTATGGTGAAATATTGCAACTGAAACTGAACATAAAAAAGCAGTAAATCGATTTTTCAGCATTCTTAAGTTGATATTTAGTAGACAATCAGAAAAGAGAAAAACAACTTACTTCTTATGGCAACATAAATTCTGTCATTATAAACAAAACTGCAAACATCATCATCTGGTTCACATACTACAGCTGCTGATGAATTTAAGCAACCACTGGACCAGAATATTTTGCAAATGTTCATTCTAAGCAACATTATGCAAAATTCCTGAGAAAAAAGGTGAAGACTAATCATTTGTATACATAAAACATTACAAAACAATTGAAGTTAAGAAAACAAGGGAGACACCACAAACAAGTAAAACAAGAACTCATGGGGTTACCAAATTAGACCTTTTTACTACAGCAAAAGACTACTTTTGACTTCTGAAAATGACAAAAGCTGTAAAAGCTATCTTCAGAGTTGAAGAGTGGGCATTAGATTGGATCAAAGCACACTGCAAAGCATAGAATCCTGAATGAGGCCAGAATCTTAAAGGAATAGCAAATGGCGGTTTTTGTACATCTGAAAATACTTGTACACTGAAGCAAATATAAACCAAAATGTTTGGAAAAGATGGCTCATGGTAAAATACGAATTACAGAGTGAAGCAAGCAACCATATGACCAACCTTGTTTCATGGATTTGCATTCTGTATCCCATATCACACATCGCCTGCATTTCTTCCTCTGACCTCTAAAAAAGCTCAGGATGGCTCAAACAAAAATAGAAACAGAATAAATTTTAAGCAATTAACTTATTTGATACAGATACAAAGTCAGTCAAGAATTACATGACTGATAAAAAGAAATTAATAATGAACTACAAAAAAAATATTCCAAAAATCTGTGTTTGCACTGATCTCTGCTTTGTCTGACTCCCTGCATCCTACATTTAACTGAAAAGATTTTACAAAATTTACCTGTAAGTATCTGACTGGAACATTTTCATCTGGCAAAGCTTTGGTGCATGCAGGAATGTTAGGAGAACATAAGTGCAACAAGTGAAAACAAGTGAGGTGAACGTCTTTACCATTTGAAAGTGACAAATCAGGTACTCACTTACAAAAACAAAGCCAAAATAAAGCAAAAAGTCATCCAAATGAGACAGTACAACCACAGCTGATTGGTATACAACTTCTGAAGTAGGATATTATAAACAGTACTTAATATAAATCAGAAGAAATAATCATGAACCATCAATACAAAGATACAAATATTAAAGAATAGAAAATTATGTTATTCCACATACCTTGTTTTAGCTGAGATATACCTGTTTATAACAGCCAAACTGCCTATTCTGAGTTGCTCAAAGGTCAATGTCTAATGTGCTGTGTAGCACAGTGTTACAAAGTCATTGCTGAATCAGTTGACCTGATCATACTGGCACCTGACAAGAGGGAGATATTGTTTATAAGTAAGAAAATTTATGCTTTCTCTGCACTGCATCCTTCCTTTATGAGATCAATCCATACATAAGTTTGTGCTTGGACAGATATCAGTAATTAAATTTAACAAAATCTATCTCAGTATTTCAAGCACAAAATTATTTGGTTTTAAAACATTTGCAAGAAAAGAAGTTAATCTTTCCTTATGGTTTAAAACTGATTCTAGACTTAGGAGACTAATAACTAGAAACAAGTAAAACCTGAACTTGCCTATAGCAGACCAAACTATTCCCAAGTCAACTGGCTCATCACTGGACCAGAATGAGGCCATAACCTGAAAAGATCAAAGTTTACAAAAACTGATGGATCATTTGTCTTTGAATCCACACTTTTCAAAGTTAGTCAAACCACACACAATTTTCAAACTTGGCCACATTTTGTAAGTCTGTTCTAGAGATTCAAAGTCTAAACAGGTAGATAGAAACACTATGTAAGTATAATCAGATAAATTAATAATTAAGTCAAGTCAGTCCCTGCTCTCTACATCCAAAATAATAAACTATAATGCTTATTGCTTTCTAATCAAACTGAATCTTTGCATAACTAGGCCAGGACATGACCTGAGCACATAAGCTGGCTAGCAGATGATGAATAACATATATTCAGCAATAACTTTGTAACACTGTGCTACACAGAACATTAGACAGAAAATTGTAAAAAAAAATCAATAACAGCTTTTTCTCAAATCACAGTAGTTGGAAAGATATTGAAATAGGTAATTTCTATATTGCTAAATGATCACTGAACATCTAAGTAGGTAAATGTTATTTAAATGATTGAACTGATAGAACTATTTGTTAAGGAGGTAGGTAGAAAATTCTGGTTTTTGATAGGTGACTTGTAGTAAGCTTGGTGCCCTTAGTAACAAAAAGCAAGTGCTAACTCCTTGGTTGTTTTGTACATCTGAACTTGCATGTCATATTAAAGACTATGTAAACAAAATTTCTTGGAAAAGATTTAAAAAATAAAGTGCAAATATTCACCAAAACTATTGTCAGAGAGACCAGGAAGTTTCATTCTGTATCAGCTATTTCAAAAGCAACACCGTTACATATAAATTTAATCAGTTTGAAGTGCATTTAGAGTTATCTGCCTTCTGTCATAGATTATCCCTCAAATTTGAAAGTTCCGAATCAAATATATCAGCTGTTATTTTAATGACATTTGGCAAAATACCAGTTTAGCCCCACAGGGGATTTCAATTTTTCTACCGAAAATAATGTATTGATATTCTTACCTTTCCATGATCAGGGTCGTACAGACGCTTGAAAAAAGTAGTTCCATCAAAAAATCATTAATCGCTGTAACTGTGTCATAGGTAAATACATTTATATTGTAGTCCAGCATACATGTCAAAGTTGAAAATTACTGTCATAAATTGTGTTAAATAACAGTCCTTGATGTAAACTGTGGGCTAGAATGATATTACGGTTCATGATCTGTAATAAATAAAACAAGTTCTATGGTACACTATACAACTATTTACAATGTACACATTCTTAATTATTTTACTTCTTTGGTTTAGCTTTACATCTAGGCCTGTCCTTTGATTTTGGGGGTTGGAAATCGTCATCCGATGACATGTTGTCACCCCAAAAGAAATTAGAATTGGAATACGGATTTTTGACAGTTTGTGCTTTCTTTTTCAGCTTGCCTTCCTTCTTTGTGGCCTTAAATCCAGCCGGACAGCATACATGATCGCTGCCTTTTGTTGGTTGATTTGACACCTTTGGGGTAGACGTAGCAGGATGCAATGTAGTGTCGGCGTCATCGCTAGAGCTTTGAAGTAACTCAGACATTACATTAAGTTTCGATAAATGTAGGCGTCTACACGGGTGACCTGTCCCATTTCTGTCAGATTTCTCAGTAACAATTGCAGACACATTGGGTGCAGCAGCTGAAAAAGAAGACTAATATTATAATTGTGAATACCCGACATTTGTCTTCAAACATTCGTAATGTTTTATTTCTACTGGGAATGTTATTTCCTAGAATGACTTTAAATGTTTATAAACAATTTAAATAGCATTATCTGTATGACATATAAACTGCAATGGTGTTTGAAAATAAAATTTTGAATTTAATATTTAATGTTGTTAAGGTAATGCCTACCTGCATCAACATTTTCATCTGCGACTTCAAGCGCTGCATCTGCTGCCTGTAATTCTAGTACTTCAGAATCTGTGCTCTCCTCAGTGCTTAATGCAGGATGCAGCATATCATCATTTTAGCAAGTACCGAAGCCATCCCATGATTGGAAAAGGGGAGTTGGATATGTGAAGTTGGGAGGTTCATTCAGTGTATAAACAGAACGCAATAACTGGAAGAAAGGCTCATACACATTAGCCTTAAATTCGCTCCTCCACATTATCTGCAATTCAATAAATACAAATACAAGGTTTAATGAGAAAGTGCCAATGTGAATTACCTCTATGCACTGTTGTCATTACGCATTCCACAATTTCTGTGAAATGGGCAAAATCAATGATATGTGGAACAGTTAAATCGACAAAAGATATTGCTTATTGGTTTCATTCATGCGCAATTTAATGCATTACTTCTTTGAAAATACGGTTTCAATTTAATACTTGCAATGACACACTTATTGCGTGTTATATATATCTATTGACATGTATTACGAATATATAAATAAATTACCTCAGCCATATGTCCTTCCCAATGATCCGCTTTAGTACCTGACATCTTGCGGAAATAATCCTTGGCGTGCTTCCAAGCACCTTCTATTCGATTGGTATGGACAACTTCTAGAACACCAGTTTCAACATTCTTGTATGTTTTCTTGAAACTGTACTTGTGCAAGACAGTAAAATGTCTGTAACCTAGTTCATTCAGGTTGAAGTATGACGAAAATCCATCACTGTAAATAGTTGATCCAATTTCAACATGACGTTGAATTAATGGCAGCAGTGTTTTTGCAGAACGATCAGCCACAGGGTACAAAATGAGAGTGTTGGAAGATCTTTCCACCATACCGAATACCCATACCTTCAATCCCCTAGTCGGATCACCTCTGTGATATTTTACTCTTCTACCAAAAAGACTCTCATCCAATTCTATTACGCCAGACAACTTACGGAATCTAGTAGTTAAATAGAAATGTTCTTTGAACAGTTCACGTATGAATGTTCCCCAATCCACTGCCGAACTACCGTAACTGATACCTGTAGAACGAGCAATGGTGCTCAGGGCATGACCTTCAAGATATGTTCTGGTAAAATGAAGAATGTCCCTGACGTCCAACTTGGACCTTTCAAAGAAAGAATTTTTCAGGACCGATACCTCGTGATCTCTGCTTCTGTTACATCGCAAGGAACATCCCAACGGACGTCCAGCCCTCTTACATAACTTCATTTGGCCATCACAACCAGGGCGTCCACAAGGCATTGATCCCGCTATCAAACCATGCCTGACACACCAATTAGTAACAACTTCATCGCATTTGCTGAACAATCCATAAAAAGTCCATGGATTACTGAAATCCTGAAAATTGATATCAGCTGATTCCTCCTTCCGTTTCCGATAATTTCCTGCAACAGCAATCAATCTCTCTTGCGCCATATCCCAAAAATATGTCTATCTACTGACTGAAACTTTCTTATTATGACGAATAATCTCTCTCTCTCTCTCTCCCTTTCTCTCATGCATTCACATGAGCTCTCTCATGCATTCACATGAGATGCATTTCAAATTAACGGTAACTGTACACTAGCAATGATTGGGGTACCTAAAGGTGCTATAGATGACAATGCCATTCATTCCGTAATGGAAATGAAAATGTTAGACTAACACCCTGAGGAAACAAGTTAAACATCTATTTCAATAAATATCGTGATTTGGAAGTCAATTATAAAGCATAATTCAAGTAATCCGTTAAATATAATATCTACGTTCATCTATATCTTATACTACCGGAATAACACCTGGATGCTTAAGAACAACACCCTGTATAATTTAAAATGCAGTTACATTAGTAATGAATGAATTCAGACACTTGCCCCGAAAATATTTCCAAGCCCCAGTTTCGTAGCATGTCATGCCCCCCAGGAAAACCCTCTCCCTGGGAAAAGTATTCCCTTTCCAAGGCAAATATAATAAACTATTAATGAATATTTATTTCGTCTTTCTATATATATATACTACCGGAATAGCACCCGGGTGCTATTCCGGTAGTATATATATAGAGTGAGAGAAAATTATTTTGTACTTAAATAAATGCCTTGGAAAGGGTATACATTCCCATAATAAACTATTAATGAATATTTATTTCGTCTTTCTATATATATATACTACCGGAATAGCACCCGGGTGCTATTCCGGTAGTATATATATAGAGTGAGAGAAAATTATTTCGTACTTAAATAAATGCCTTGGAAAGGGTATACATTCCCAGGGAGAGGGTTTTCCTGGGGGGGCATGACATGCTACGAAACTGGGGCTTGGCAATCTTTTTGGGGCAACTGTCTTAAATTGTATGAAATTTTATGAAAAGGTATATATATAATAGTGTAATGTACATATACAGATGGGGCTAAAAGTAAAATACCATGGTGTTATTCCTTAGACATATTTCTAGATTTCATTAATTCATTGATACATACAACGACCTATTTATACCTATATATATCTCCGTCGTTGAGACATATTTATAATGAGTGAATGGTGTTCATTCCGTTTTAAGATTATATAATATAAACGTAATACATGCATTAAACGAAAGTTGACGGAATGAAGTGGAAATAAATTTTATTCATACATACTACGTCTGTTTCATTTCATGCAACAATTTTGTTTTATTTAATTATGTTTTAATGAAAAGATGTTCATTTTTTGAAACTGGAACGGAATGAATGTCATAACTGTATCGATAGATGTAATTGGTTTCTTGTAAATCCCCACTTCTTACCTTTACCAGATTAAATGTGGAAATGTTAACCAAATACCTGTTTTTATATCTTTATGAAAAGAAATTATTGGAAATAAATGATTTCTATACTGAATAATGTTACATTTTATTTGTCACTTATCACGGACTCATGCAGATCAATTTACCGTTATAACTGTCGACAATAAGTAGAAATGGAATTTATTCAGTATATCTAGCAAGCATGTCAGCAGTTGAGAAAAATAAATCAAGAAATCGTAAAATATACGAATTGTGGTCTTCTATTCAAGATATAGTAGGGAACGCTAAGCTTTGGCCTAAGCGAATCCGTAGGAATTTTTGGACAAGTGGACTGAAACATTTTGATAGAATTATTACTTCTACCTTTGTCTATGTAAACGGATTGAACCCCGAACTCTTTTATGAGTGGGTGGACTTGTTAAACCTGGCTTCAGATAGAGATGCTTATAGGCATTTTAGAGAACTTTTCAAGAGTTTTGAGGCTGGAAAATATTCCAGAAGTTTATATGCCTATAACGTTACTTCCAATAAGTACGAGTATTTAGACGGAACAGTACGCACTTACGTACATGCTAGTCGACGAAATTAAATGGTATGTACAGATATATTTTTGTTATTAAAGAATATTAAATTGAAATGTGTTTACTCCATGACAACACAAAGATAGTTTTAACGTATACAGAATGATTTATTATTCATGTACTTATTTGAAAGCATTATGGATACAATTTCAGTTACATTTGGTGCAACAATGGTTATTACATGTTCTTATATTAAATTGAAAATAACGTTCATTCCGTTAAAATGAAAGTAAATAACGGAATGAATGTCATAGGTAGAATCTATATAAAACCCAATGGTAATGTGCTATAAATGTACATAAATAAAAAAGTAGTTCCTGGTGTATGTAGAAGGTGTTATGCGGTTAATTGCGTATGAATACAAAGCGTCTGATGACCTAGATCATAAACAAAATAGCCAAGAAAATCGAGGACAAAAATTGGAAAAAAGTAAAACACCCCAGGGGGACTAAACTGGTATTATGCCTGACATTTAATGACATTACATGTCTTATACAAAAATTTGTTCTAACTACATTCTATTTTACATTAAGGTTGCATCCAGAAGTTCTGCAGCAGACAGCAATTCAGAGTATAACATCTTCACTGACAAATCCCAAGTTCACAAACCTGTAAAACAAAAAAAAACAAAATCTATTCAGGTCACTACACCCGAAACACAAGTCCCCCAGCAACCATATTTGCCAATATCCTAGGGAAATTTAATAACACAGACGAGTAACCTGAATTTCTAAAATCAATAGATAGGCTCTGCTTTATTTAAAAATGTTAAAAAGCAGCACGAAAATTAGTGAAAAAGAACGCCATTCTTCAAGAGATTTTCCCGCCAAAAATTAAATCATTTAGAATTTCTCAGGAGCTGTGTATTTTTTTTTTTTTTTTCGTACAGCAATATTCAAAACCACAGAATAATTAACAATTATTATAAAATCTTGTCAGAAAAAGTCGATTATTCTTGTTTTGGAAGACACCTTGAGCACAGACATTTTTCATGTCAAATCTTTTTATCCATAAAATCTGACCAATTTCAAAATAAAGATCTCATGGCCTCCCCGCAAAATGTTGCTTCGTCACAGTAAAATTTCGAAAAAAAAGTTACAAATTAGATAAAGTCAACTTACTCTCTTGAAAGAGGTCCTAAAAGCGCGTTTGAAAAAGCCCACCATCAACACAGAAACACTAACAACAGAACCTTATCTGAGTTAGATCTCAAAGTACTGTAATCGCATTGCCTACATTACCTTTTTATACTTTTGAATAAAGCGTGAAATCATGAGTAAAGCGTGAACTCCCTGCTTGTCAATGTCAAGTGCAAATAACTGTCGTAACTACTCGACTATTTCCAGATACTCCGTGTATTAGCTGTGAATAGATTAACGAAGGTCACCGAGGTGTTCCGGACAGAAAACCACAAAAATGGGCGTACCGAATGCGCAGAACTGAGAATAGCATGGGGCCTCTGTAAAGGGACTATTTCGAGTCACGGGGGGGGGGGGGGGTGACAGGGGCGCCACAGGAGAGAACTATTATGTACATTTTTTTTAATCGACAACAATTATGTCCGTTTATTATCACGCTTAAAATTACAAAAATTGTCATTGCTACAGCAAGTCAAATTCATCATTCACTGTTTCTATGGCCACTGATCCTGAACATCCGTTGTAATAAAAAAAGGGGCTGCTCAGTGGTCAGTTATAACGCACAGGATTAGTAATTAATCGGCCGTGAGTTTGATCCTAGGCTAATCCACTAGCAAACTGGTGGATTTTACGGTGTGACAAAAAAACCTATGTCTCATGAATCGGTTCTATAACCCGACCATATACAATAAAAAAGTGTCTTGGAATTTCCGCGTTTCGTACTTCTTATGACCCAAAGTTAACTCATCTTTTCTATGGACATTTGTCAGATGGAAAACCCGTACGGACGGCAAATAAACTCAAGCAGAACAAGCACAGCTATGCACAGAGTAAAAAGATGACGTTCATACTTTTTATGCTCCCCAACGGGGATGCATAAAGTCGCCGCTTCGTCCATCCGTCCGTCTGTCCGGAGAAAGATTTTGCCAGGACTATTTCTCAACAACAACTGGCACGAATTTATGGAAACTTCATGGGAAGCTTATCTACCACGAGGAGATGTGCATATTAGCAGCATGGTTCGGTTCAATTATTCTTCACAGTCATGCCCCTTTCAAGCCCCTTTCAGCTATCAAGTTTGTTCGGGCTTTTTCTCAACAACCACTGGCTGGAATTAATGAAAACTTCACAGGAAGATTTACAATCAAGAAGAGCTGTGCATATTAGCAACATGTTCTGGTTCACTGATTTTTCACAGTTATGCCTGTTTCGTGAATTTTTGATTGTAATTTTTGTCCAGATTATTTCTCAGCAACCACCGAGTGGAGTTTACCGAAAGTTTCATTGGAAGTGTACAAGTAGTAGTTAACGAAGGGAGATAATTCCAGAAGTTACAAAAAGAGTTATTGTTCCTATACAGTGCATTTCTATTACTGTATCTATCATTTTGTAAACTTTCAACAAATTAGTGCAATAGCTTTGGAATTATAGTCTAGTTTTGGTGGAAATTTCTTTGTGGATGTGTTTTGACATTTTAGTGGAAAAGATAAGATAGGATATTGTGTTTGGTGAAGTGCAACTCACTGCAATTATGAGTAGTATAACCAGGTTGGTACAAATTGTTTTAAGGAACATACGTACATAATCCCGTTTTTTTCTAATAAGATTTCATTATGAGCACTTGTGACAGGCAAAATCTGTATTAGAAGATACATAACCAGCACTTTTTCTTTTATTTTATGTCAGTGCTATGATAATTCTTCAAAAATAAGGATGGATTTGTAATCTAAAAAGGGACTGGTTAGGTGTGAATTTAGAAATTTTCACTCACCTTTTTTATTTACAGACCATCACATCAATGTTGTGAGTATGTTAGTGTTTCCATTACAGCTGTTCCAAATGCTTGATATCTAATCAACTACATCCTACAGTCTTTTTGTGTCTATAAATGCAAAAATCTACATTCATACACTATGGTTGTAGAATACTAGATTTTTTGACAATCACAGCACTGCTACATCCCATGACACTACTTAATTATTTTGTTATTTTTTTATTTTATTTAATTAATTTTTGAAGACAGGCAAATATCATATTTAATTTTAACATAGAATGTAGTAGAAACGACATAAAAATCGTATTTTAACCAGGTTGGTTGGCGTATGGCGGGCGTCAAACTGATGGTTTCCGTTCAATAACTTTAGTTTCGATTGACCAATTTTAACGAAACTTGATGTATAGCATCCTTGCATGGAAACCTAGCTTGGGATTGTATTTGTATTGTCAGTCAGATCAAGGTTAAGGTCACTGTTACTAAAAATAGAAAAAAGGGTTTCCGGTAAATAACTTGTTTTTATTTGTCAATCTTGACCAGGCTTGGTATATAATACACTTACATGATAACCTAGCTTGGGATTACATTTGGGAAATGTCTGGTCAAGGTGAAGGTCACTGTTACTAAAAATAGAAAATTGGATTCCAGTCAACAACTTAGGCTGGAAATGACTCATGTTGACTTAACATAGTGTATAGCACCCTGGCATGAAAATCTAGCTTGGGATTGTATTTGGGGTCAGCTGGGTCAAGGTCAAGGTTACTGTTACTAAAAATAAAAATTGGATTCCAATCATTAACTTAAGATTGGAATGACTAATTTTGACTAAACTTGGTTTAAAGCACCCTTGCATGAAAGTCTAGCTTGTGATTTTATTTGCAGTCAGTCTAGTCAAGGTGAAGGTCACTGTTACTAAAATAGAAAATTGAATTCCAGTCAATAAGTATTTATTGGTCAATCTTGACCAAACTTGGTATATATCACCCTTGCACGGAACCTAGCTTAGGATTGTTTTTAGGATCAGTCGAGTCAAGGCCAAGGTTACTGTTACTAAAAATAGAAAATCAGTTACCGTTAAATAAGTTCGCTTATTATAAATTGACCGATCTTGATGATTGTAGCATCCTGACACCTGCTTGCATTTCGTACGCACTCAAAGTTATTTTTATGGCTTCATGCAGATTAAACATACATGTTGCATTGCTCAAATGTTTAATAATCATATAGTCTCTAGTTTTTATGGTATAGTTATGGGTTTTTAGGAAACCTCAGTCATGAGTTCTTGGGTTTAGATAAGGTTCACAGTTTCACAAATAATATTTTCTTTTGTTAAATTGTGGTGAAACGTCGAAAACCTGGTTTCGTCGCATTGCGGCGTTTCTTGTTTCTATTTATGTTTATCGCATGTTATGATTTTCAAACAAAAATATAATACCCGTTACTGACTTTCTGAATTATTCCACCTCTTTTGACAAGCATTTCTTCCAATTTACGCTTGTTTCAATTCAAAGTAGTTCTGTTGTTCATATTCTAATACAGCTTTCAATATTCTCGAAAGAGTAACAACAGAACAAGTGTTGGCACCCACAGGCGGTGCTCTTGTAGTTAATGCCGTTTTTTTAAAAATTTTCTTACATTATCTGAAAAAGATTGAAATTGTGTTCTCGGAATGTCGTCCTTAATATACTTCAAATGCTGCTATAAACGGTGATCTGGGCTGGATTCCGCCAAAGTTTAGGCAGTGGAAAGCTGCTGCGAATCACTGGCTCAGACTGAACCGAATATGGAGGAAAACAGAATAAACCATAAAGTTTTCAAGTGAGCAAATGTGTTAAAATACACTGATAAAAACTGGTGTTTGAAAGTTAATAAACAATTAAAGAAACAAACAAATGTTAACACATCTTTTGCTCAGTTTTATGGAAAGAGTACTCGAGAGTATATTTTGAAATTATTCCAGGAAAGGTTGGAAAAAGTAAAAACAAAAGATAAACCCTTTAAACAGAACTATGAAACAGAGAGTTATGTTAAAATGTCTGTTGTACCAGAAACCAACGAAGTGCTTATGCTAAATTCTTTTGTGGGGATGCACCCCTGAGAATAGAAACCGGACGTTACGAGGGTTTACCTTTTCAGGAACGACTTGTTTTAATTGTGCATGTGAAGTTGAAAATGAAATGCATGTTCTAATTTCTTGTCCTTTGTATAATGAGACATGATTTGAATTGCTTCAAAGAGCTATTAGTTTAAATGCAGACTTCTCAAATTTTGATGACTATGAGAAATTTAAGTTGCTGATGTCTGATAAAGATATTGTAGCAAATTGTGTCAAAACCTGCCTGAATATTTTAAACATTAGACGAAATATTTTATATAGCTGAGCTCTAAATAATCTTTTAAATTGCTTATCCTCCTTTTTTACCTTTACTGTTGAGAAATTTGTATATTTTATTAAATTATGTTATGTATGAAAGTGAGACTTAAATAAATTAGTCTATCTATGTCTACTAAACTGAAACAAATTTCTGTATTACTATTTTCTTGATATTTGTAATCTTGAATTACTAGATTTAAGAAGAATAGAGTATGTAAGTGATGAAATAGAATGGTTTTGTTCGCAAAAGTAGCTGAAAAAAAACAGGGTTAAAAAAGGTACGAAAATTGCATGATAAACTGTTTAGAATTATGTATAAAAATGTATAAAAATATCTTGCCACCATCAAATATAACGTAAGATAACTTATTTCACAATTATTATAATACAACGATGTTTAAATTTCATACAACTAAAGTCAAGTATAATTAAACATAAATATGTACCTAAAATACCCTTCATTGAAACCCCAGTGCGGCACAGGAAAACATCCATGCAAAGCCGCTCTCCAGGTATAGAACGGCAGGATTTTCTATTCCAAAATGCACAATGAATACATGCTTTATTCTTTCAGTACATCAGTCATCAAACCAGTCCCTTCAATACTTGATAGTAAGCTGGACTTCCAGTGTTCTTTAGCCTCACTAACGGCTCATTTTTCACTTCTCTCCTATATAATGGACATGTAACTGTTGCAAACTGTGTCTTATCTGAACACATCAATCTGCAGTATACTCATTACAGCCACAACATTATGCTGTAATTGAATTTTTCACTCAAAATAGTTCATACATATATATATAGATTCAGCTGTTTGTTTCCAGTGTTTATTTGAAAGTTTACTAGCACTCTGTAAAGTTTAGGCTGGCGCATGACCTCTCTGTGTCTGGAATCAATCCCTAACATAAATGAACCACTGAAATGATAAAAGATGCAAGTTACAATATGCTAGAGTAATAATTTGCAAGGAATGAAATTTCACAAGTTAATTATTTACGCCTATATTACTTTGCGTTCAGTAATATTTTGGTTTTTGTCCCTAGTTACATGTTTGAAAATTGCAATTAAAAATGAAATATTACTTACTCCTTTCAAAGACTGCTAATTTTATGCTCTAATCGTTAAAGGTCACTGTTTGTAATCAATAATCACTTTATCTCTGACCAGAAAAACCTTTCAGTGCCTTTGTGAGAAAGCTAGAAGTTGTTTTTACAGTGGATGGGGACATGGGGTTACTAGTCTTTCCCAGAAATACTCGCTCAGTGAAGTGCCCATCTGACAGTAAAAATGAGCTCACTTTGGCCTTAATAAGTTCGTTTCAAATTATTATTATCATTTTTCTTTGAACTTAAACACAGTAAAAGCCTTATATGTATTGTACCTGCTTCAGCCTAGTATTTTTCTGGTTTTGAGTTGCAGCTCAGTAGCTCGTCTTCAAAGGACTTCTCGTAAATTTCGTGTAAATCCTAAAGTTCCTGAAATAAGGAAACATTGTAAAGCATTTGATACAGTCATACTGAGTATGTATATATGACATACTTAAATCCTAGTGTCCTACTACTAAATGCAAGCTTCATTTACCTTGAGACAATAAAGGACTTACTTATCATAAAAGCGTTTAGTAAGTTTCACAGACCACAAAGTTTGTAAATATACAATCCTTCTGACTTACATTTGTGTTACATGTGTTAAGTAGATAATACCTTAAGAAATTGCTGAATTGGATTTCTCAAGATGATTAGGCATCCTTTTATCTTCATTAATGCTGTTGTAGAGTAACTGTTCCTTGTTCTGAAGGTAAAAGTGATTATGTCACTAGCAGCAGAGATCGTTCTTATAACCATCAAACTGCACAGCACCTTGCAAATAGCTGTATTTCACAATGAAGATATCCATTCTTGAGACAACCTCTGTGCATAAGATATAGTACATGTCAGATAAAAACCCATTTGGTTCCTACAATTGATGGACACTGTCTTGTAGTATGTTCCAAAATGAGTAATTAAGTAGTTGAAAATAAGCTGTGAAATTACAAAAGTTTGTGATAACTGCCTTCTAGCCAAGAATATAAGGAAGGGTTCAAGTATGTAGTGAACTACCCTAAAGCACACTGAAAAACTAATAAAATGTTCTATAAAACATTTCAGTTTTAACTAACTACAAAGAAAAATTATTGTCATGAAAGCATTTATAAGAACAAGGCCTATACGATACTAAACACTGCTGTATTATGACAATAACTGTCTGTTATAAGAACAAGGTATATACGATACTAAACACTGCTGTATTATGACAATAACTGTCTGTTATAAGAACAAGGCATATACGATACTAAATACTGCTGTATTATGACAATAATTGTCTGTTATAAGAACAAGGCATATACGATACTAAACACTGCTGTATTATGACAATAACTGTCTGTTATAAGAACAAGGTATATACGATACTAAACACTGCTGTATTATGACAATAACTGTCTGTTATAAGAACAAGGCATATACGATACTAAACACTGCTGTATTATGACAATAACTGTCTGTTATAAGAACAAGGCATATACGATACTAAACACTGCTGTATTATGACAATAACTGTCTGTTATAAGAACAAGACATATACGATACTAAACACTGCTGTATTATGACAATAACTGTCTGTTATAAGAACAAGGCATATACGATACTAAACACTGCTGTATTATGACAATAACTGTCTGTTATAAGAACAAGGTATATACGATACTAAACACTGCTGTATTATGACAATAACTGTCTGTTATAAGCACCAGACACTTTGTCTACAGCATAATATTCTACTTAGCATCAAATATTTCCCTTTTTTCACAGGTGACAAATTTTACAGAAGTGAAGAAGCTGCATTATTCTTTCTGTCTGTCAGCTAAAGGTTACAGCTTCAGCTTACCTGACAAACAAACTAAAAGGCACCGTGGTACGGAGGCACCGTGGTCCAGGGGTAGAGCGCAGGGCTCCGGATCCGGAGGTCGCGGGTTCGAATCCCGTCAGAGGCGAGATTCTCTCACGATCTTCACATTCCTCACCGCTGCGCGAATACTGGTATGGAACCCAGGAAGCAGTCATCGAGCGTGTTGAATCTAAGTTGTAAGAACTTGTATCGCAATCGATGTAAAATAAATGAGTTTAAACTAAAAACAAACTAAAATTCAACAACCAGTCTCAACCCAAATGCTTCACACACTGCGCTGCTGCTCATTCACCCTCATTTGAAAACCTGAAACAAGAGGGCCATGATGGCCCTAGATCGCTCACCTGAGTATTTTGGCTGTAGGTTTGCAGTTAAGCAGTATTTCATGTTTTAATTGAAAACATGTAAGTAATGTAAATATAAATATGTAAATATGTAAAATATCAGTCAATAAATAAAGGCTCTATGACAGAAAGTAGAAATATCTATCATAAGCTATGGTGACCTTGACCCATTGACCTAAAACCCTTCCAATGGGTAGAGGTCCGTGCAAGGATTCTATATACTGAATATCAAAGATATTGGTCTTTAAATAAAAGCTCTATGAGGTACAGTATATAAACCTATTTTTAGTCTCGGTGACCTTTAACCTTATCTAATAATTCGAAAAAGCTTGATAAAGCTTGTTTCATACCAAATCTTAGATCTCAGGGACTTGTGGTTTCAGACAAGAAGATTTTTTAAAGTTTTACTATATAAGCCTATGTAAAATAAAATGACCCCTAGGTAGGGGCCAAATTTGACCCCAGAGGCATAATTTGAACAAACTTGGTAGAGGTCCACACGACAATGCTACGTACCAAATCTTAAGGCTCAGGGCCTTGTGGTTTCAGACAAGAAGATTTTCAAAGTTTTTCCTTTAAGTTGCCATAGCAACCAGAGTTCTTGATGGAATTGAATTCTTTGAACAACTTTGGTAGAGCTTCATGCAAGGAAGCCTATGTAAAATCCATTGACCCCCGGGGCAGGGCCAAATTTGACCCCAGGTGTATAATTTGAACAAACTTGGTAGAGGTCCACAAGACAATGCTACATACCAGCACAGGTGAGCTAAAAGGTAAAGAAATGCAGAAATGCATTTTTTAAATCTGCATTTAAAAAAAAACTGTTGCTTTTAAGTCTTTGGATTTGTTTTAGAAATGGAAATATTTATTCAAAACATAGTTAATCATAGATCAGAAGATTCAATATGTATCCTTAATTTTAATAACACTAATTAAGACTAACTAACAAGACAGAAAATTCAGTTACCTCCCTTATACCATGCCATATTTAGAAGGATATATAACCTGAGCTTGATTTGAACTCGGGTACCTTAGATCACAAAGTAAACACTACCACATCGCCATAAAAGTAAGGAAAGTACTGTATCATATCTCTGCTGCAGATATTTCATCAAATACATTTGCAGGCTTTGCAGCTTTTTAATGATCATGGTAAAATATTACCTTACACATAACAAGCATGCAACTCTCACATGTCAAAGAAATGCACTTTTACCTTAAACTGGTTGAATAGTTTCAAACAAACTCACTGGTCGACAACAAGTAAGGCTCTGACCGAAAATTTAAATTCACCAACTTGAAAGACATTGCTCAGAAGCTTCTAATAGCCCTGATGCCTGAAAAACATGAAACAAGTATCTAACTATATCTACATATATCTATCTCTACTTTCAAAAAAAATTTTTTAGAAGAAATTGGATAATAAGGTTTCAGTCTTGGCCGATTTTGTTACTTGTCTACAGAGACAGACAGATGTATTGTCTCATACAGATTTTATGCCAATTCAGCCTCCACCTTGAAGACCTTACACATAATCTACAATGTTCAAGCAGATGTGCTTATCCAACATACTGACAGAAATTCGTGTATTACGTCAAAATGCTATTTAGTTACCTCAGACCTGAAGATTTAGCATTAACTGAAAATAATAACATCAAGTACATGTAGATTCCTGAAAAACAGTTTTCAGAAAAAATCTTATTATTCAATTATTAAAAGGCAGGTAACTTGTTATAAGGACCAACCATGTATTTTTCTCTAACATATTTGTACCAATGTTGTACATCTTGAAATTGATCTTCTACGTCACCAAGCTGCTGTTCAAAGGAGAGAATCAATTAACACACATGAATAAAAACAGGTGGCAATTTTAAGACTTAACAGATAATACAGAATGTCGTTCAAATGTGGCTAAGACTGCTGTCAAATTCAGTTAATGCTGTCTCTATTTGTGTAAGTTTACCAAAAACAGCAAACAACTGTGAACTTAGCAATTCTACATATTTCATGTGAAATATATTTAAGCTCTAAAAGTCTCGATGGTAATAAAATTTAATAATGTCTCAAACAATGGACTCGGACACAAATGTTTAACTTAGAGACCTTAATATGTATAAAAGCACAACTTCCACAAAAAAGAGCATCAATGCTCTGCCTCTATTACTCGGACATAACTTTAAGAATAATGCTACACAAGTGATTTAAGCTGGCATTGGACCCTGTTTGTACATTCTCCATGTCTCTCTACTCACACACACCAATCCTTTTAATAATGTCTCAAACAATGGACTCGGACACAAATGTTTAACTTAGAGACCTTAATATGTATAAAAGCACAACTTCCACAAAAAAGAGCATCAATGCTCTGCCTCTATTACTCGGACATAACTTTAAGAATAATGCTACACAAGTGATTTAAGCTGCCATTGGACCCTGTTTGTACATTCTCCATGTCTCTCTACTCACACACACCAATCCTGTCGCCCAACAAGTCATTCAACATGGCACATCTTGTAAAGAACTTAGAGACCTTAATATGTATAAAAGCACAACTTCCACAAAAAAGAGCATCAATTCGCTGCCTCTATTACTCTGACATAACTTTAAAAATAATGCTACACAAGTGATTTAAGCTGCCATTGGACCCTGTTTGTACATTCTCCATGTCTCTCCACTCACACACACCAATCCTGTCGCCCAACAAGTCATTCAACATGGCACATCTTGTAAAGACATCGGCACTGGAATCTTCAATGGTCAATTAATCCTTTTGCCCAATAAGTCATTCAACATGCCGCATCTTGTGAAGACATTTGCAGTGTAATCTTCTTCTCTCAATTTTAGATTGGGGCATGTAACTGGACCTGAAAAATGAAGAGTGTCTAAAAACCTACACTTAACAAATTTTCTAATTGGCCACTTAGAAGTTTATATAACAGTTTAACCGTTTCATTGCCGCAGAAAGGAGGAAAAGTTCACCCTGTTCCGGATTAGGACTCTTGATAGCGATACATACGCCATAAAGATAGAAATACAACCATCTGCAGAATTTCAAGTCGTTCCCTTACTTAGTTTTGGTAAATAAGAGTTTTACTGGCTGGCCAGTTAGAACATCTGTTAAGTGTACATACCAAAGAGGGGCAACCAGTCCTATGCCGCTTTCACCAGGATGTAGATGCAATGGGCTTAAATGAAAATAGGACTTAAAAAGATGTTACAAATGACCACTACCATGACAAAAATATTTAATGATCTAATTTGAAAAGAAGCCTTTCCTGTTCTGTTTATTGTTACATTCTAATTAAAATATTTACATGACCTTGTATTATCATGTATACATTGAATTATGCGATCACCCGAGGGACCGTCAAAATGTGGTCTCTAAAATAGAATGGTCTCTCTATAGATTTTAGTATTTTGAAAAGACTCACATGTTGAACTGTTGCCGAGTGTTCTGAATCTAGGGTTTTCCAACCACTTACTCCTCCGCTATTTTCTCGCAATTTCTTATTTAGAAAGTTCAATAACTGAAAAACACAACATTATTTTGCTGCTTTATTAATTAAAAAAAGCATATGACCTCATTGATCGCATTATTTGTGATATAAACTTATCGAATCCGGCATTGATGGATATTATTTTCTATTATTCAAGTCAAATTATGTATTAACCACGTGAACACGTTGTCTGATTGTTTCAGTAGCGAAATTGGCCTGTTTTTTTTTTTATCTCGGGTCCTTTATTACATTCAACCTTTTTAAAAATGATATAGAGGATCAGTTAGTCCAGGGCTTTTTTCTTCTATAGCAGGGACCGTTAACAGGCGTCTTCCTGTGAAAAAAGCCCTGCATGGTTACAAAAAAAAAATTAGCGGGTGGTATAACATTAGAACAGATATCTATTTTTCTGTTATTGTTTGCAGATGGTGCCGTCATTTGCTCATATTCACATGGAGGTCAACAAAATACCTAAAAAGTTTAGAAACATACTGTTTAAAATGGAATTTAACTGTATATGTTGATAAAAAAAATATTAGTTTTTATAAAGGGAGGTTAATTGAATACAAATTATAAATGGACATACTCTGGAAAAGATATCGAGATATTGCCAATTTATTTACCTTGGAATTGTAATGTCTAATGGTGGCTTTTTCATTCCCGCAACCAATACTTTGAAAGGCAAAGTCCTGAGAGCAAAGAGTTCATAATTAAGTGGAACAAGGGGAAAAACATATTCCAATAGAATTATGTTTAACTTGTTTGGCTCATATATGTCATCTGTATTACGGCTGTGAAGTATGGGAATATATGAAAGCAACTTATATAGAAATTGTTCAAAGAAAATTTTGTAAATGGGTGCTAAACGTTAAAATGTCAATTAATTTGTCATCTCAACACTCAGATTTAGTACTATTGCCATTATATCTGTGAAAACTTATTAGAATTATCCAAAGTTAAGAACTCACATAAAGAATAACTTATTATCTGACTGTAATCCAAAGCGTAAAATTGTGAAATGCTTTGGCAAAGCTTAGATTGAAACTTGAAGACATAATGATATTGAAAGAAATGATAGACGATGTATATTTTGCACTGTCAATGACATCGAGGATGAGTATCATATTGTATTGATTTGTCCCATATGTAACGAAATTAGAATAATTAACATATCAAATTATTTTGTCCGAAATTGAACTTCTTCACTCTAAAAGAAAATTCGCACAATATTGAAATAAAGCGTTTAAAATCCGACTAAAATCAATGAATGCATTGTAATAAAGCTAATTGTGCTGTTGTTGTAATGACGAGGAATAATTACATTATATTTTTATAATAATACCGTTATTTCTACACACAAAAAATAAGAACTCTCATAAAGAATATACTTTTTCTCATATAAAGGTCGTATTAAAGTACGGTGGTTTGCAAAGAATTTTGCAAATAACTTAATTGTAAAGTAAACAAGTTTGCTTTAATTGTTATTTTATCGGTTATTATTATAAGAACTAGTAACATAAAATTACTCCTTCTCATGCGCTTTATGTTTGATGCACTCTCACCATATATGTTTTGAATATCTAATGCACAATTAATGCTTGCTTACTTTGTTGCATGCTAGAGAAACGTTATTGTAAAAGAAGATAAGCTGTGTATTCTATGGTTATTCATGATTAATTCTAATAAAGTGATGTTGTTGACTTTATATAAAATTTAATTTCTCAATCGTGTATGAAAGCAAAATAATGGAAATACCTCCGATAAATGGTAACACAATTAACAGATACATAACAAAATAATATCAATTTTAGAGTACAAGCTGTAACAAATCCCACACAGGTGTGTGTTTATATACAACGACCTGATAAAAGTAATTCACAAGAACATAACCCACATTCATTGCATACGTTTAAAGTAAATGCAAAAGATAATAATTGTTATTTAGAATATTGTCGTCTTGAAGTTGGTAATGGTATTTTTATCCTGAGATGGACTATACAAGCATATCAAAAATTTCTGATGATGTCATTAATTATTGTCATAAACAAAATGATAAAAATACAGGAAGTGTTTTAAATGGATCAAACTTTCATAGCTCATTTTGATTTGTTCATTTTAATTTAGAATTTAGAAGGAAGAAATTGCAGCAGATCATAGACATATTACAGTAACAGTTAAATTAAATATTCCACCAGCAGCAGTTATTTGTGTATGTGTATGAAGAAACAGTTCAATTAAATACTATTGGGAATGCACATGTTATTGTTTAGATAAAATATATTTAATATATAATGACATCAAATTATATTGAATTTAAAGGTAATTTAACGAATGGTCAAAAGAAAAAACTGACAAAAACATTTCAAAATAAATTTCCACATACTTTTAGATTAAAATTTGAACAATTGCATGGTGATTTCCCTAAACTTTTGACACTAACACAAATAAAAGCAACTCAAAGGGCTAAACAAAAAATAGGGGGTTACAAAGTAAAATTTCAAAAGAACACATGAGAAACTCAAGTCAAAGTGGAGGTGTTAGTGGTGCTTTGGCTGGTTTGTTAGGTAGAACAATAATTTACGATGGCTGCAAATGCTAACTAACTCCAAAAATATTACCTCCATTAGGTGTGCGGGCTTTAAGTGGTTTAGCAAGTTCTGGTGATAGTAAAAATGAATGGTATGATCCCGGTGGCTGATAATAAAAGGAATATGATAACACCATATCTTGCGCCTAATCAAGGAAAACAAATAATGGGAACTGGTACAATAAAACTAAATTAGAAACAGACACAAGATAGAGGGTTCTTAGGTATGTTGGCTGCTAGTTTGGGTATTCCTCTTATTACCTCCCTTCTGCGGGGAAAAGGTATACAAACTGACTCTCAACGAGTACCATACAGAAGGATCCCTATTGTAGAAAAAAAAACTGAAATAGAGAAGTGGGTCTAACAGTTTTAAATAACAAAATCAAAGGTGTGTTTAGTAGGAACAGTTTACCAAAATCAAATACTTTTTCTTTACCAAAAATATTTTAAAGTTGAGAGTGGAATTAAAAATTTAGATCATTTTGTTGGACCTGGAACACATTGGGTTTATTATTACAATAACTCTCATTTTGATCCGTTTGGCTTGCCACCACCGAAGGAAGTAATCAACTGCATCCAAGATGTAAAATATAATAACATACAATATCAAAACAAAACAAGCGTATTATGTAGTTCTTATTATTATAATTTTATTGTAATATTTCATTAAAATGTTACAAGATATATACCGTTGTATGATTTATTGTACAATATATTAAAACCTAACAATCAAAAAGAAAATGAACAAACAATAATAAATTGCTTCCTTAGTCGTCTAATTTTTTGTTATTCTTGTTGTTGTTTTTCCATTTCTTCAATTAAGTTAAATCTTTTTATTCGTCAGTGATTAACTGTGTTTGAAGGATGAGAGTAGTATATATTATAGCGGTTTTTGGGATCGTTTTTCCTTAAGAAGTTGGTTTAATTTTTTTTCCTTAAGGGTTTAATTCGTAGATGTTTTACTTTCTTTTAGAAGTAATTCGTCGATGTTAGACTTTGTTTTAAAAGTAATTCGTCGATGTTAGACTTTTTTAGAAGTAATTCGTCGAGGGTAGACTTTGTTTTAGGAGTAATTCGTCGAGGTTAGACTTTGTTTTAGAAGTAATTCGTCGATGTTAGACTTTGTTTTAGAAGTAATTCGTCGATGTTAGACTTTGTTTTAGAAGGGTGACCATTTTTTCTTAAGAAAAACTGTGCCCAGACCGCCATAATATGCTCTTCAAAGATATAAATCAAAATGTTGCTACATAAAGGTATCTATTGCTGGCCTGTAATTTTTCGAAATTCACGAGTTTTAATATGAACAGTTTGAACGAATGGAGTGATCACGCACCGATAGCTATTTCGCTATGTTGTTATACTACAACTGATTGTTATGAAAATGTCTTTGTATCTAAATATAACAGGTCGCCACAGCAGCGAGACTCGTTTGGGTTTGACTAAATAGGACAGTTACCCGTATTAAATCAGTTGGTATCAAATACCGAGCCAACAAAAAACTGTATAAATGCTGTCGTAGACGGTTTTACAAATATTGTGAAAGATGTTGCTGTTGATGTTCTAAAAACTAATAATCAGTCATATCAGGGCCGAATCCAGAAATTTCTGACTGGAGGGCTTGGGGAAAGGTACGGAAGGGAGGTTGGGCGCCCCCCCCCCCCCCCAAGAAAATTTTCTAAACAGGAAGAGTAAATGCTCATTTTGGTGCGTTAAAGGCATAAAAAATAATAAAAAATATAATGAAATTTGTGTGAGAATTGGACCCCATAAGCCCTCAACCCGGTAATCCGCAGGCGCGTAGCTGCCTATACGCGAGTACGCAGCTGAATCCACATTATTTTGACAAAAAAAAGTAAAGCTATTCATCTCCATTTTTATGCTAAAATAAATGGATTTTCGTTGGTCAAGAAAGCTCTCCGGAGGCCCCAAAACGCACCAGATTGCACCATTTATTTCAAAATTTTCAGGGGGGGCATGCCCCCTGACCCCCTAGATTATTTTGAATCCACATTCTTTATAGGCTAGCTACGCGCCTGATCCGTGCCTGCAATATAGTACAATCTTTGTAGATTTACCTCAAGCTGGTAATGCTGAGTGATTTGATGATGAATACAGCATTACGTATTTTAATAGTTGTAAAACGGACGTTAGTAGAGTATATTGCTGTGAACGGAAACAACTATACATTACCTTGTTAAGTTGCATGTCAATATTATTCACACCAATCTTAAATCACAGAATTGTAATTTTCTGTGCAGAAAATCAATGTATTTATTTATTTCTTTTATTACAGTCTCATCCATTTACGTCAAACAAACATTTCACTTTGATGCTCAGTTCGGTTTTTTAAAAAAGGCAGTTCTACAGTTGATGCTAGTTGAAGATTATCTGAATAATAATAAACATTTGTATGTGGGATTTATATATCTTAAGAAGTGTTTTGATTCGGTTGATAAAGTGCATAAAGGTGCTGATATCCAAGGGAAAGTTCTACGCATTATTAAAGATATGTACAACGCTGCCAAGTTGTGTATTAAACATTGTAACCCTTTTTCTGACTATTTTGAGCCCTCAGTTAGTTTTAAGACAAGGGGAGATAATGTCACCTATATTAGTATAACTGTTTTTAGAAGACTTAGAATTATTCCTTTAAGATAATATTAGTAGTAGGTTGACGATTGTTTTTCTGTAACAAATGGCGAATTGGGGTAAAGCACTTAAGACAAAATCATGTTATTTAGGAAGCGAGGTTGTTTGAAAGGAGGTAAAAATTGAAAATAAAAACTTTGTAATGTAGCGTTATTTATTCGAGAAGCTTTCAAATACAGAAGTAATGTTAGTTTGGTTGAAAGATAGTTTCAAATACCTTAATATATTATTTTTCTATGTACAATATGCATTGTTTCGTATTCTGATATTTTCCTCTACTCTCTCCATGTACATGTAAGAATATATTTGTTCCTACGCGTAATGAAAATTATATATGTTAGTGTGTCATTATCACGTGAAACAATTTTTATTGTGACTGTATCTAAAGACGATGTTCGATGTGCAAGTCTGAAATAAAATTTCTGTTCTGTTGTAAAGGTACCAGTAATTTAAATATGTAGATGTAATTCTATAATAAGATGATTGCAGACATGGGTCATGCTCAAGGATACTTACAAACCACTTGGCATACTTGTCTTGAACTGCTTGTTTAATTAACTGTGGGAGCTTGGAAGCAAACTACACTAACCATAAAATCTGCTAGATTAGCTGTTAGTTAGGTAAAACATGACTAAAGAAATAATCAGTAAACAAAACAAAAAACATTTTGTACTTATTTGCAGACATTGTTATACTTTTTTCCTTATAAATGAACCACATCTTATTATGTTTCCTGTTGATAAGTGTTTATCAATTGCGAAAGAGGTTTTCTACACTCAGTAGCTTTCTCCGGGCCCGCTTCAGTTGAGCTCTTGTTATGATTTATAGTATAGTTATACGACAGAAAGAAAAGGCAACGTATTTGCTGTTTGCAATTCAAAACTTAGTTTTCGGACATTTTGTACCTCACACATTTATATATCCACAACATTTAAGTATTGATTTCAGCGCCACAACGCCGACGTCACTGTGTTTATTCAATGCGAAGCACCTTGAACCAGGATATCTTCTTACGTGAATTTCTTTTCTTGAATCCGATTGGTCGATATCAACACTTATCACACTCCGCCGATAAACTCGACCTCTTAGAAGCAACAAAAACAACAGCACTTCTCTAAGCAAAAAGTTGTTTGTTTGTGTGTCTCTTTTTTGCAATCTCACGATCTGGCAATCTATGTGAGCGTTTGATATAGCACCGACAAAAGCTACATTGTGTCAAGTGTTCTAAAAGTTCAAGTGGGGCATTTGATAACACATTTTCTGTTTGTAACTGTGATATTCGTTTATTATTTCCATCTGACGTTGTGGAGACAGGATGCTCTACAGAGCTGAATTGGTGATTTTAGTGTGCGGATTTTTTTCCGTAGGAATTGATGCGGGACAAACGGTTTTCAAGGTAAAATTTTTGAAATGCATGTACAATTGGAAGAAAATATCACAGTAAACTGATATTCAAAAAAAAAAAAAAAAACAAAGTTTCATGAAAAAAAAAATTCATACCTTCTATATATAAAAAATATAGAAGGTATGATTTTTTTTTTTTCATGAAACTTTTTTTTTTTTTGAATATCAGTTTCCTGTGGAAAATATGGAGAAATTAGTTTTATTATTTCATTAAGACAGCGAGATTTGACTCTTCCTTATTATACAAAGTGTTGAACTACATTATACATAAAAGACTGAAAGATATTTTCTTATATTAAAACTTTCATATCGCAAGTTAAATAGCTGGCTTCTAATATGTCGTTTACCATATCAAATCTGCAAACAGACTTGAGCTAAGACAGCCCGCTCAAATTATTCCATAAATAATGCATCCAGTCTTCATACAAATTTTCATTTTGCCTTTAAAAGTAATCATTACGTAAACTGAGCGAAAAATCCAAACACATAGACGACATTTTAAAAGATGTCATACGCGTTACAAATGCACAGTGAAGCGATCTAATCACTACAACTTACACGGCAGTTAATTTATTCATAGCGGGGCGGGGAAAGAAAACACTAAACGCAAGTTTTTATAGGAGAAATAATAGCAAAAATTAAAGATCAGAGTAACGATTGTATATGCTGAAATAACATGTACAATATCCATTTTCAGAAACCTGAGATTACCTCGCTACATATTTACTCTGACATCACATTCCGTTTCGCTACAACAACAGTGACAAGTCGGATAAAGAATGTTGATATGAAGTCGAGGGAAGCCATCTTTGACGTCACACTTCCAAACGAAGCATTCATCACGAATCTTACATTGTAAGCTATGGCAACTATTTGCATTTCATATATAAAAAGTAGTTTTGACGGATATAAGTCATTTTGAAGAGAGTTAACAGTCACAGAATGGTTGCATCCTCTTACAGTTTACCTTAAAGCATCATTCTTGGGAAGAACCCATTATCCATAAGAAACTGTCAACTTTAATGGCTGATATTACGCGGGTCTCGTATCCATGAATATCAATCGATGAAGGGCTTAGTGTTCTGAATTCAGCTTTACAAGATATTTATATAATAGGATAAATACTTAAATGTTATCAAAAGTGCTTTATGAGGATTGACAATGATTATGTTTCATTGGATATATAAGATTTAAAGACGTAGATAAAGTGCACATGTGCTGTGACAGTCGACACTACAGACTGTCGACACTACAGATAAAGTGCACATGTGCCGTGACTGTCGACACTACAAGTGAAAAATGAATCAATATTGCACTTTTTAGGTCATCTGAGCACAAAGTGCTCAAGGTGAGCTTTTCTGATCGGTCTTTGTCCGTCGTCTGTCGTCCGTCCGTCCATCCGTCCGTCGTCAACTTTTCATTAAAACGACATCTCCTCTGAAACCAATGGGCCAAATTTAATGAAATTTGCCGGGGATGTACCTTGCATGAAGCTCTACCAAGATTGTTCAAATGGCTCTGGTCCATTGCATTTCTGGTTCACTGGAGTTAAAAATAGATTTTAAAAGTTGGATCTTTAAAAATCTTTTTCTCCGAAACCTTAAGGCCTAGAGCTAAGATATTTGGTATGAAGCATCATCTAGTGGACCTCTACCAAGTTTGTTCAAATTATGACACTGGGGTCAAAACTGGCCCCACCCCAGGGGTCTGTTGATTTTACATAGATTTATATAAGGAAAAAGTTTCAAAATCTTCACATCAGAAACCAAAAGGCTTAGAGCTAAGATATTTTGATTTTGTATGTAGCATTGTCTAGAGGACCTCTACCAAGTTTTTTTTAAATCATGGCCCCTGGGTCAAAAATGGCCCCGCCCCTGTGGTCACATGTTTTACATAGAGTTATATAGGAAAAACTTTAAAAATCTTCTTTTCAGATACCACACGGCCTAGAGTTAAGATATTTGGTGTACAGCATTGTCTACTGGACCTCTACCAAGTTTTTTCAAATCATAGCCCTTCTGTCAAAACAGGCCCCGCCCCAGCGGTCACATGTTTAACATAGAGTAATATAGGAAAAACTTTAAAAATCTTCTTGTCAGAAACCACAAGGCCTAGAGTTTAGATATTTGGTGTGCAGTATTATCTAGTCTACCTTTACCAAGTTTGTTCAGTTCATGACCCTGGGGTCAAAACTGGCCCCACGGGGGGGGGGTGTCATTTGATTTTACACAAGGACTTATATAGGGAAAAATTCAAAAATCTGCTGCTCTGAAACACCAAGGGCTAGACCTTCAATTGTTTGTTGTTATGTTACCCCCCAACCCCGCCCTTCTGATGGAGACATATTGTTTTTGCCCTGTGCATGGGTGTCTGTTTGTCTTTCTGTCTGTCACACTTCGTTTCCTTTCAATAACTTGAGTACAAGTTGACCCAAAGCCTTCAAACTTCACAGGGTTATTGAGTAGAAAAAAAACCTTTTGTTTTTTTGGTCAGTAGGTCAAAGGTCAAGGTCAGAGGGACCTCTAGAGTGAAAACTGTTTCCACTCCATTTCACCCAGATCCTTCAAACTTCATAGGAAGATTGCTTTTACTAAATAGAAGAACCGTATTATTTTTGGGGCTAGTATGTCAAAGGTCAGGGTCACAGGGACCTGTAGAGGGAAAAATATTTCTGCAGAGTAACTGTAGTACCATAACACCCAGAGCCTTCAAACTTTATATGATAATTGTATTAGAAGAACCTATTTAGGGTCCATAGGTCAAACGTTAAGTTCACAAGGACCTCTAGAGTGAAAACTGTTTCTGTTCAATAACTGGAGTACCATTTTACCCAGGGCCTTCAAACTTCATAGGATGATTGTCTTTACTCAGTAAAAGAACCCTATCATTTTTGGGGTCAGTAGGTCAAAAGTCAAGGTCACAGGGACCTGTAGAGTGAAAACTATTTCTGCTCAGTAACTGGAGTACCATTACACCCAGAACCTTCAAACTTCATTAGGTAATTATATTATAAGAACCCTATCATTTTTGGGGTCAGTAGGTCAAAAGTCAAGGTCACAGGGACCTGTAGAGTGAAAACTATTTCTGCTCAAAAATTTGAGTACCATTACACCCAGAGCCTTCAAACTTATTACAAACTTATTCAAACTTGCAAACAATGAACAACCATAACAACCAATAACGATACTTGTAACATGAGCAATGAGACTTAGGTGAGCGATTTAGGTCCATCATGGCCCTCTTGTTTTATAATGAATAGGATACATTAGCTTTACTAATTTGAATACAGACAAAAAAATAGATAAGGGTATACATGTAGATGTAATTTTTTTCTGATGATTATATCCTAGTTTAATTTACAAAAAAAGCATGTAATCTAACCCACAGGTAAATCGCAATTCTCATGATTATGTACCCTTGCAATGTAACCTTAACCTTGTTTTAAAGGTACCACTGTTTACATTAGTCCTAATTCCCAACTTGATAAGGATTGGAAAAACACATTATAAGCAATTTCGAGTCGAAAGTTTTTTTTACTGAATTAATATTTATACTTTTTACTTAAATTACTTTTGTTTTCAGAGAAATAGACGGAAAAGTCATTATTGGAGAGATTAAAGAAAAAGAAGTTGCTAGGAAACAATATGAGGCAGCTCAACAACGAGGGGAAAGTGCGGGGTATATTGGTACCAGGTGGGGTATTTCACAAATTTATAAGATCTCAATTTTCACAAGAAAATACATGAATTAGACTAATACTGTAACTGAATGCTTTGTTACCCTAGTTCTTCTTTTTAATCAAATAAAAACGTTTCTCACATGTTTTAAGTCGTTCTTAACGAAAAGTCTCAATTGCTACTCAGATTTAACTACATTACTTTTGATAGTAAGTCAACCGCATTTAGACATTTGTGGGTGAGCAACTGAGTGATCTGTTACTGAAACACATACTATGGCTTTGTTTTTTGAGGAGGAAAAACTTCTACCTTTAAAATGATAAATTCAGATACTAGGAGAAAAAGGTAGCAGTGAATGTTCTTGAAAATATGTTACTCATTTAGGCACAGGGAGACAAACAAGTTCAATTTAGCAGTTACCGTTGCTCCTCAGGAGAAAATTTCCTTCAACTTGACATACCAGGAACTATTAAAGAGGACGCGTGGACATTACGAGCAGGTGAGTGGTTGGAAAATTGGGATGTGTTGTCAGTAATCCAACTGATATAGTTTAAAATCAACCTCTGAAAGCTGTAGCATTTATGCTACTACTTAAATGTATGTGCCACACCCATGCAAAACAAAAAAAAACAACCAAAAAAAAAACCAACAACAACAACATACATGTACAATAGATATATAGATCCTTACATAACCGGTTATTTTGCCATCTTCATACAATCATCTAGAAGTCTTTTTAACAAATACATTTAAATGATATAAACATAAAAGCCTTGACTTGTGTCTTCAAGATCTTGATTAGATGTTAAGAATGTACATGTATTAGGAAAATATCTTTTTCATATTTCATTAAGTTACTAGAAGACGGAAGATATTGTTTATGGAACACTTAACTGCACTGAACATATTATATCATGTCGATCAGCAATTTGTTTTTATTATTACAAGAATGTAAAGTTCATTTCCGAAAGTCATTGTAAAAATGTACTTGACAGCTTTAAAGGTTTGAGACATTGTCGTAAGAGTTAGGAAAAAAAGTAGGATAGTATATCAAGTTTTGTATACAACCAGACCAATTAGTTAAAGGGGAACGTGATTTTAGAAATAGGTTGTCGTGAACCTGAAGATATCTCTAGTTTAGTAATAACATTTACCGACGGAAGTAGATGTCCGTCGTCATCTTATGTGATTTGCCAGACAAATTTGGAATTCTAGATCTCAAACAATTACCACAAGGAGACCTATTTATCAAACATTTCCCTCAGGGAGATACCTTAATAAAACAATTGAAAAATTGAGGCATCTTTATCAAGCACTTCCCACAGGGAGATATCTTTATCAAACACTTTCCACAGCAAGATATCTTTATCAAACACTTGCCACAGAGGGACATTTTTATCAAACAATTCGCCACAGCAAGTTAACATTATCAAACAATTGCCACAGGGAACTTTTTTTATTCAAATACCTGGGGAGGTATCTTTATCAAAAAATGCCTTAGGGAGATATCTTCATCAAAACGTTCACAAGGAAGGCATCTCTATCAACCAACTGCAACAGGCCGAGACATCTTAAACAAATAATAGAAATATGGTGGTATCTATCAAATACTTGCAACAGAGAGATATCTTAAATCAAGATATATTTATAACAAAAATGCCACAGAGAGACAACCTTATTAAACAATTGCCATAGGGAGGTATCTTTATTAAATAATTGCATCTTGCTGGGTGATATCTTCATCAAAAGCTTATGTAACTGTGAAATATCATTATCAAAGTTAAAAAAATACAATATCTAACGGGAGATATCTTTATCAAACAACTGGCACACGCAAGTTTCTTTATAAAACTATAACGACAAGGAAGTATCTTTATTAAACACTAGCCACAAGTAGATCTTTTTCAAACAATTGTCATACTGAGATATCGTTATCCAACAGTTGCCTTAGGAAGCTTGTGTAATAGTGAAAACATTTAGCTTATTACTTTAACTGACACTTACATGCATTTTGTCTTTGTAAGCAGTAACTCATTGGATTTTGTAGATAATTTGATTAAGTTCTAAGAAGTAATGTAGAATCTAAGATTTCCAGCAACCCGCTGTTTTCTGTTCATGAGTTTTTTTTCTTTTTCTCACTTATTGTACCAACAACTAACAACAGTGCACATTTTGTTTCAGGACGGGATGAAAGGTCCTAGCTTAATTCACCTTCACAGTTCACCTTCAGAGTTGTATTAACGACATATTGGTTCCTTCTGATGTATCTTCTGTTTAACTGTTTAAATCTTACTCGTTCGATACATTTGCAAAGTTGAAAGTGCAAATAAATATTTATAACTAGTTTATAAGTTAATTTACAACATTGTTTGATCCATCACATGATTGAATTTTCCAGGTGATATATATTGATCCTGGTCAACCGGTCCATGACATGGATATCACAGTAGCAATCTTGGAATCAAGGGAGATAACCGATCTTAGAGTTCCACCTCTTAGAAATGACGTTTTAGCTGACATTGAAGGCCAGTCCATTTTGTTTGTTTCTGCAATAGAAAGAGCTCTTTTCTTTGAAATTTCCTGAGTTTTTCAGGTCAAGCAATCGTATAATGGCATATCAGTTTCTTGAATGCTTTGTTGAAAAGAGAATGTCATTAAAATATTTTCTAATGCTGCCATTGAATAGACAAGTTCATAACTTTCCACGATTCTCTAGTTTAACTTGGCCAAATAAATAAATTGCTTTGATGAATAGTTTTATGGAAATCATTTTAGTAATTGTCATGAATCAAAGACTTTTGTAAAAGTCAGATAGCTAAGTGCTTTTCACGAAAACGTTTTATAAAAGACGGATTATTAATGTTTTTTTTTTGAAAATGTTCCATGAAAGAAAAAGTGATAACAAAGTGTTTGCGAAAAGATTTCACGACAGCTAGTTAGCAATGCAGTCTTCAGGAAAAAAATAGTTGACATATCATGTTATCTATCTTCTGTCATATTTCTGTCGACATTATTATGGTGGCATATTTCTGCATAAAATTATTGTAAACTGTTGTGAAAACCTGGGAACTTATCTAAATACTAGATGCCAGATAAGTTACAATATAAAGTGGGAAAAAGATGAAAGTGCCATTTACTATATACAATAACCTGAAAATTATCTCAAAAGTTTGCAAAAGGTTTGCGAAAACTTTCGTTTGTCAAATAGCCATAAATAGTAACAATTTCTGTTTCCAGAGCTATCCCACCATTTTATTCTGATAGAAATGCATCGTTATATTCTATTCTATATTATATATTATTATTTTATATTCTATTCTTACTTGTTCTTAAAAGGGCAAATAACAGAAGAAATGATAGATAAAATTTAAACTGACCAGCTTTATTTTCATATAAAAAGCACATTAAGACTCATGAACGAAGACTTCCTTGATGTGAATGATCCTATTTACAGATAAGTGGCAGTGACCAGCATAGAACTTTGTGAAAGTTTAAAAGTTTCAAGTTGATTTATTTGGTTATTTTAATCAATTCTTTATTATCTTGAAAGTTTAATTATTTTCACAAAAAGCTGGAAGTTTTCAAGAAAATTATGTGGTTATGCTATGCAGAAATATGTCACCATACACTTAACTATTCAATTTTCACTAAAATTTCTGTTAAACCATTCAAAGTTCTTGTTTTCATATTTATGTTACCTACATCATTTTTGTGAAAATTATTTAGCTTATGTAAAGTCCACGTCAATTCAATTAGTTTAATTTTCTAAGATCGTGTTTGTTACTGCTTAAAACTGATGTCTAATTAATCCATCACCAAACTTTTCTAGTAACGTGACATGTTGAAAGCTCTTGCAAAAGCAAAATAATTATTGTAACAAAACATTAAATGCAATAAGTCCTCTAAATAATAACCGGTTAAATAAATGGCTTAAAAAGTTTCCATGAAAGCCAGATAATTAAGTATCTGTGAAGCAAAATCTCACAAATATCAGGTAGCAATCTGGTTTTCGCGAAAATTTTTTTATGAATTTACATTACCAGCTTTTGAGGATACTTTTTGCGAAAACAACTTAGTTAATTGACTACCTTATTAGACATCAGTGGCACAGTTTTATGCAGTAATACGCATGCTAATAGGGTAAAATATTGACATTCTCTATTCATGAAAGCGAGGTAATTTTCTTCTTATATAGATATTTGTTTTCCTGATAATTTAGTAGTTTAGTTTAGGCAGAAATATGCCACCATAGTATACCATTTTAAAATACAGATCTGAGTACTGTGACCGTTATAACCAAGCCTACACTTAAAACAGCACTCGTGAAGTTTGTACCAAGCATAGAGTTCCAGACGGCCCAGTCACTGAATGGGATGGCGGGACAATTTGTTGTCCAATATGACGTAGAGAGGGAAATGGACCTAGGGGATGTCTTGGTATTTACATATTGACCAACAATGTTTTCAAAATACACTTAAGCTATTGACCTTTACATAGTAACTGCCGTCTCCAGTGTTATGCACTTAGTTAAAACATGCTGTACCCTACCCTTTAATCTAAGTGTTCCTCAAACTGACGGTGACAAGCAGTGCTCATTGCTTTGTGTTCATTTTTTTCATTTGCTATTCATTCTGTTTTAATGTAAAATGTATAACAACTGCAATAAATGAAAACGTGTCTCATTAGTCTAATCTGTGGACACATGCAGATCAGTGGTTGTGTAATTTACCTTCTGTTTAGTAAGTGCATGCAGATCAGTGGTTGTGTAATTTATCTTCTGTTCAGTAAGTGAGAATTATAACTGGATCATGATGTGTGTTAAGGGCCTAGCATCTCTGGTTTGCATAGGTTTATCTTAAACATATCACCCTTTATGCACTACGTTTTATGTATTTGTTTGTCTGTTAATTAAAAAAAAATCTTGGTATATACTTACGTAACAACCTTTGTTCAAATTGTATTCAACTAGGTGGTGAACGGATATTTTGTGCATTTCTTTGCACCGGAAGGATTTAAACCTATTCCAAATGATGTACTCTTTATCTTGGATACAAGTGGCTCCATGATGGGTAAAAAGCTGAATCAGGTATCTGTCTATATACATGTATTTTTCAATCAAATACTCGAAAGAAAAATGTAATATAAAATAACAGAATCTTTGAACTTTGTACAGTTAAGAATAGTCTTCTAGATATTGCCTTAACTTTTACCAAACCGGGAGTCTGCAGGATTCAATCCACGATAGATTATTATCTGGACTACTGATCGTCGACGGAGGTCTCTGAACGCCTTTTTTATTATTATTTATTTTTTATGGTCATCCCTCTTGTCGTTTAGTACAACGTAGCAGCCATTCTTTAAAAAAATAACAGTCTTTGATAAAAACTGAATATGTGTGAATTTTTATTCACATTGATTTTGAAAAGTGAAGAAAGAATAGGGTTTTACTTTTTTTAAATACAAAAAGAACAGTATGTACGTTTGCAGTGAAAATGTAATGATATTTGTTTGTTAGATTTTGCAAATGTTAGGGGCCAAGAAATCATCAATTGATTCTTATTTCAACAACAAAATGAAAAAAAATCAGAGGTATCTTTGAGATCAACGTGTACTTTCAGCTGAAAGAAGCAATGCAGTCTATCCTTATGCAAATGAACGAAGGCGACCGAATGAATATAATGACCTTCTCAGGATCGACTTCGTTCTGGAAAACGGAAATGGTCGATATTTTGAATGAGGACACAATGGAGGAAGCAAAATCACACATTGAATCTCTGACAGCTGGTGGATGTAAGTAATTCTGAGTTCATTTTATTCATTATTTTAAGCAAACAAGAGACTGCTTTGAGTAGACATTCATGATATATAGATTAATGTTATGTTTGATTAGTCTGTCAGTTTAGATAAAAACAACATTTTTTCATTAAGAAAGAAAAGACCAAGGAAATGAGTCTTGGCTTATAACCTCTAAGTAGATGATTTTTAAGTGACTGAATAGTCAAGGAAACCAGTATAGTTTTTGTGTCGCCGTTTCAAAGAAACATATGTATATATCACTTTGTCCGTCAGTCCGTCTGTCACGAAAACTTAACGTTGGCTATAACTTTGCCATTTCTTAATATTTCCTCATCAAACTTTCAAATTGTATTGCTTACGACAACAGGGTCGTGATGATGCCAAAATCTTTAGTTCAGGATCACATTTGACAGAGTTATGCCCCTTTTTGTACTTGGACTTTGTTATGAAAACTTAATGTTGGCAATAACTTTGCCATTTCTTAACAATTTCTCATCAAACTTTCAAATTATATTGCTTACGACAACAGGGTCAGGATGATGCCAAAATCTTTGGGTCAAGGTCGCATGTGACAGAGTTATGCCCCTTTTTGTACTTGGATTTTGTCATAAAAACTTAATGTTGGCTATAACTTTGCCATTTCTTAATATTTCCTCATCAAACTTTCAAATTGTATTGCTTACGACAACAGGGTCATGATTATGCCAAAATCTTTAGTTCAGGGTCACATTTGACAGAGTTATGCCCCTTTTTGTACTTGGACTTTGTTATGAAAACTTAACGTTGGCAATAACTTTGCCATTTCTTAACAATTTCTCATCAAACTTTCAAATTATATTGCTTATGACAACAGGGTCAGGATGATGCCAAAATCTTTGGGTCAGGGTCACATGTGACAGAGTTATGCCCTTTTTTGTACTTGGATTTTGTCACGAAAACTTAACATTGGTTAAAACTATGCCATTTATTATTATTTCTTCATCAAATTTTTCAGTTGTAATGCTTACAATTGTATCACTTACGACAACAACAATTCTCGAAGGCAGATAACCCTCAAATTCATTTTTGCAAAGTTATGCCCCTTTTTCAACTTAAAGGGGTTGGCCTCCAGATGACAAAAAAAAGTTTTCTTGTATTATAAATTTCTTGTAATATTCATGACTAATGCTTAAAAACTAACTAACTGACAAAAAATAAGTGAGATAATTAAATTATAAATTGATTTTTTTCCTATCATAGTGCTATGCCGTAACACGACGGTATAACTATATTGTATAACATTTAAAGTAAATAACTATAATTACACATGCAGCGATAGTGAGACAGTAAAAGCATAGGTAAAATTTTGTTAACATGAGGGTCCAGAGTTCAAATCAGGCTGAAGCGAATATATTTTTTTTTGTTCTATTTTGACTTTTATAAGCAGTTTTGAAGTAAAATATCATGTTGTTATAATCTCACGGCATCTAGATATTTAATTTATGTAAAAAATATTTTTATATCAAATCTGGTGTACATTCCTTTAAAATTTCTTGGTTAACCTTTTTGTTAATGCCCATTTCTCAAAAAATGTCAAAGGTATTCCATTCAAATACTTGATCACCAGCCAGACGCCCGCAAAGATTGTTGATACCCATGTCCCTGGGGTCAAAGTTAGCCCAGGGGTTACTTGATTTTGCTTATACTTTTATATAGGAAAAAACTTCTTAAGCCTAGAAATAAAATATTAACTGACATCTACCCCCTCTGCATGGGGACCCCACTTACCTGCCCCCCCTTTCCCATGTTACCCCCCCCCCCCCCCCCCCCCCCCCCCCTCCCACATTTCTTTTTTTAAAATATGATTCTTTCAGATGGGTAGGTACTACTTCCCCTACCCCCTGCATGGGATGCTTCCACCCCCAAAGACACCCTCTCTCACCCCCCCCCCCCCCAACCTCCCTCCAAGAAAATTTTTTTCATCTTATATGAATAGGTACTTGCCCTCCTCCACTCATTTTTTTTCACTTGTTTAACTTTTAACTTGGCTTATAATTTATTATACCAGCACTGAGTGAAGTGGAGCGTGCTGTATGCAGACAGGTCTTGTTGTACTTGGACTAGCATGCTGTCTTTTCAAGCAGGGTCTTCTTTACCTTTTTAGTTATTCTAACAGAGTATCCAAGGGAGACACAAGTGTTCAACTGAACACCCATCTAGTTAATAATTATTTTACTTTTTATATTCACAGGGACAAATATTGAACTGGCACTCACTGTTGGAATTACATTCCTTAGGGACCGGGACAACCGCGATGGTGCAGTCAGGTCCCCTGTTGTTGTATTCCTAACCGATGGCGAAGCAACTGTAGGCATTACTAACCCAGAAAAAATTCTTGAAAATATTAGTTCTGTCAACGAAGATGGTATTCCTATTTTTTCGTTAGCCTTTGGTCAGACTGCGGATTATGATCTGGTCAAGAAGATTTCAATACAAAACAACGGACTTGGTCGAAAGATTTATGAAGCATCTGATGCAGCTATGCAAATAGCTGGAATTTACAATGAAATTTCAGTGACATTGTTAAACAATATAACCTTTCAGTATTTAGATGCCCCCGTAACCAAGGTAACCAAATTCAATTATGCAAATTATTTCAATGGCTCAGAGATGGTAATTTCTGGCAGAATTGAAACTCTTGATAGTTTAGCTGTTGACAATGCAATGATGATAAAAATTTTTGGAAATAGCGTAGACGGACCACAGTTAATCCTTACGGGGGAAGTCAGTAACAATTTGATAGACCTTAGTCCTGTTGACAATGTAACGACAAGTGGAAACTTCGAGGAAATTACGGAGAAGGTGTGGGCATACTTGACAATCAAAGAACTGTTAGATAAAGAGCTTGCAACAGCAAACGAAGAGGAAAAAAGTGCCTTTAAAAGTCAAATACTGGAGCTTTCTTTGAAGGTAATAGTAATACTATAGATTCCTTCTAATATGTAGCGGTAGGGCCTTAAACCTTGATTAGTTATACATGCATGTTTTCATCTTACTTAAAACAACAAATCTGAACAAATATATCATACATAAACAGAGTTGAACAATTAATTATATATAACTCTGATTCATCCAGGTAACTAATGAATAAATTTAACATGTTTTTTGTTAAAGCAACGTCATACTCTTTCAAAAATAGATTCAAGTTTATTGTAACCTGAAGTAGAGTCGACCATGCTTATTTGCTTATTTTTTGTATCAATAATGATAAAAAGACTGCAGATCTGTAACAGTAAATACAGTAAATATCTTTAATAAGCTTCAAAATTCAGATAGAATTATCAAACAAATATTAAAACGGGAGTTTTGAGACCATCAGGTAACACAAATAAAACTGTTCTTTTCCATGTTCAGTATGGATTTGTCACTCCCCTTACATCGATGGTAGTTACTCTACCCAATGAATATGATACGCGGAATGGAGCTTTCATAGCTGATGAAGAAAAACCTGTTTGGAAACAACAACTTCAAATGATACCCAGACGTTTACACAGTAATGTAGTTCGCCATTCTGCCAGATTGACGGATAAGTGGACGTCCTCAACAGGTGAAATAATAAACTGAAGATTCCACATAATCAGTCAGAAAAATGATGATGACCTTTTTACATATTTAATTAAAGTTAAGGTAAAAACATCATTCTGTGCAAATAATAAATTGTTATATGTCTCGAAAGCGCAACACCTCTGAAGGATGTGGTAAAGTTCCAAATAAATCCCTTTTAGCTCACGTGAGCATGTGATCACTGGATGTCCATTGTATGTCAGTCTTCAATCCACATTTCACCCTGTTAACACTCAACAGGTCACTTTAAACATCTTATCATTCTGAAAATTGGTCAGGATCTTTAACTTGATCATCTCTAGGTCAAGTTTGAAATTGTTTGTCTTGATGATATCTATGTCAAATTCAGATATGGGTGATCTTTAATCTAAAACTAGGTCACAGGGTCAAAACATAGAAAAACCTTGTTAACACTCTTTAGGCCACAGTTTTTTGTTCAGATGACATGAAAACATGTCAAATTGACCTGATGATATCTAGGTCAAGTTCAAAGATGGATCATCTTGGTTCAAAAGCAGTCACGATTTCAAAACCTAGTACAAACTTGTTAATGCTCGAGAGGCTTAAGTTTCTTTCCAAATGTCATGAAAATTTGTGGGAATGTTTTTCTTGATGATATCTAAGTCAAGTTTGAATATGATCTATTTTGGTTCAAAAATAAGGTCACAGGGTCAATAAATTGAAAAACTTTGTTAACACTCTAAAGGACAAAATGTTGTTCAAATGACATGAAAACTTGTCAGAACTTTTGTCTTGATAATATGTAGGTCAGTTTTGAATACAGACCGTTTTGGATCAAAAACAATGTCAAGGGATCAAAACATAGAAAACCTTTGTTAACATTCTGGTGGCTACTTTTTCATTTCGAATAGAATGTTTGTCTTTGGTGACATTTAGGTCAGGTTCAAATACGGGTTATCTTGAGTCAAAAACTAGGTTACAAGGTGAAAACATAAAAGAACCTTGTTAACACCTTAGAGGCTAAAGTTTCTTTCCAAATATTATAAACACATGTCTTTATGTTTATCTGGATGATATCTTGGTCAAAATCGAATATGGGTCATCTTGTTTCAAAAACTAGGTCACAAGATCAAAACATGGAAAAAAAGTGTTTACACTGTAGAGGCTACATTTTCTTTCCAAATATCATGAAAATTTGGCAGAATGTTTGCCTTAATGATATCTAGGTCAAATTCGAATAAGGGTCATCTAGGGTCAGGAACTAGTTTACAGTGTCAAAATAAAGATAAACCATGTTGACATTCTGTTGGCTCCATTTTCTTTCCAAATGTCTTGAAAATTTGTCAGATGCTTTGTCTTGATGATATCTAGGTCAGGTTCGAATATATGTCATCAGGGTTAAAAACTAGGTCATCAGATCAAAATACAGATTTACTTTGTAAACAATGCATAGGCCAATGTTTTTGTCAAAATATCATGAAAACCTGTCAGAATGTTTTTCTTATGATGATCCTTAGGTCAAGTTTGAATATGGGCCATCTTGTTTCCTGAACCAATCTCATCCCTTCATGGGTTCAAGAGTTATTGCCCCTTAGCAATGGGATGCAGATGAATGATTAAGGGCCATCATGGCCCTTTTGTTGATTGAGTCTTAATGGAAGTTGCTCAGAATATTTGCCTTAATGATATCTTGGTCGAGTTTAAGACCAGGTCATGTAGGATTGGACACTAGGTCACCAGGACAAGTCATAGGAAAACCTTGTTAATACTCTGGAGACAACCGTTTTCATCAAGTCTTAATGAAAGTTGCTCGTAATATTTGCCTTGATGATACCTGGTCAAGTTTGAAACTAAGTCATGTGGGATCAAACACCAGAAAAACTGAACAGCCAGAACATTGGATTCAAACTATAGCCCTGTTTAACAGTTACACCTAAACAACCTGTATCACCACAATTACCTAGAAACAAAACTACACCAGAGCCACATGTAACAAGATATGAAAGACAGGTTAAAACCAAAATAACTGATTCTATGTAATGTGAAATAAAGAGCTTTTGATTATGTTATAAGGACAAATAGTTAGTGCTAGTATTATTTTGATTCTCATTTTAATGTAACAAAAACAAAACTGTGGATTTTTAACATAACAGTCATTTATTGGATATGAGAACAAGGTTTTGAAAGTAGTATGGAATTTCATTCATGAATTAAGTGACTTTAGGTCATTATAAATTCATGAGTAAATGAACATAATAAAGAACTTATAATTTAAGTGTAGTTTATATTATATATTTACAGTCATTTCTTTATTTCATATAATGATATTAATTTTATTTACAAGAAGGGAGAGGTTCTGTTGGAGGATTAATTTACCTATTGCTCTAAAAAAAAATACTCATTTGCTAAATAAACACTACAGTCCAAACCTCATATAGATACTTGCCTCTCTGATAGCATAGAGAATTTAGAAAACTGTGCTGTAGTGTTTTTTTTTTCTTCATTAATGGGGCAGAGGAGTACTCAGGTGAGCGATATAGGACCATCATGGCCCTCTTATTTACTAATATGTTCCGAGTTTACATGGAAGCTTCAAATAATGTTTCACAATAACGAAATAAGTCATTCCTCAATGGCTCAAACTCACTTTGCTCAATTTCCTCGATGGCTCGAAGTTGAAGCTTGTTCCCAATTTTTCTCCTTATATCTTTATATTGAAATGATAAACATGGCTCAAAGTTGCAATGCTTAAGGTGAAGTATTGAGATCATTGATTATCTGGCATGCATGGTGCGTCGTCAACAATTTGACTTGCATTTTGAATGACTTCTCCTCCTAAACTGCTAAGCCAACTTTGACGAAACATGCCTGGGATATTCCTTGGATAAAGCTCTACCAATGTTGTTCAAAGAATTGAATTCCATCAAGAACTGTGGTTGCTATGACAATAGAAAGGAAAAACTTTGAAAATCTTCTTCTCTAAAACGACAAGGCCCTGAGCCTTAAGATTTAGTAAGTAGCATTGTCTAGTGGACCAATACTAATTTTATTCAAATTACACCTCTGGCGTCAAATTTGGCCCCATCCCGGTGGGTCAATTGATTTTACTTACATGTAGGCTCATATAGGGAAAACTTTGAAAATCTCTTTTTTCTGAAATGACAAGGCCCTGAGCATTAAGATTTGATATGTAACATTGTCTAGTGGACCTCTACTAAGTCTGTTCAAATTATACCTCTGGGGTCAAATTTGGCCCTGCCCCGGGGGTCTATTGATTTTATATTGGCTTATATAGGGAAAACTTTGAAAATCTTCTTGTCTGAAACCACAAGGCCCTGAGCTTTAAGATTTTGTATGTAGCATTGTCTAGTGGACCTCTACCAAGTTTGTTCAAATTATGCCCCTGGGATCAAATCTGGCCCTGCCCCAGGGGTCAATTGATTTTACATAGGCTTATGTAGGGAAAACTTTGAAAATCTTCTTGTCTGAAACCACAAGGCCTAGAACTTAGATATTTTTAACAGAGCATCAGCTAGAGGTAATCTTACTACAAGTTTGTTCAAATTATTCCCCTTGAGTGAAAATTGGCTCTACCTTGTTGGTCACTTGAATTCATATAGATTTATAAAGGGAGAATCTTAAAAAGTCTTCTGATGTTTTCTTAACAGCAGACTCAGAGGCAAAGTATTCAGTTGAGCGATCTAGGGCCATCATGGCCCTCTTGTTTAAATTCAAATCTGTGGAAATCAGTAACATACGTTAATTTTAAAATGGTTTTAATTGAAATGACATAACATGGGCAGATCTTGTCTTTTGAAGAAATAAATAATTTCAAAAGCAGTTTACATCTCCACAGTATAGCGTCATTCTATATATTCTTCTTTTGTATATATAGAAATTCATTGCAGCTTACACAAAAATACCATTTATAAAATGTTTATCTGGCAAAAATTGCAGAAAAGGTATGTTACAATCGTAACATTTATATAACCATAGCAATAAAATTATAATTGAAAAAAAAAGAAAAGAAAAGAAAAGGGATGACTGCATTTGTTTTTCAAAAAGTTAGCTTTTTTTTGTGCCGCCTGCTACAAATTAGCAGTGACAAGTAGCGATCACTTCTCTGTCATCTGTCTGTCTGTCTGTCACAAAACTTGTCCGAACTACTCCTCAAAAACTACTGGTGCAATTTCATCCAAACTTTACAGGAATGATCAGTACCAAGTCTTGTTGTGCATACTATTGGCATTTTCCAGTTCAGTGATTTTTGTAAGAGTTATGGCCCTTTAATGTTTTTTATTTTTAAAGTTTGTCCAGGCTACTTCTCTAATACTGCTAAAGCAATTTGAATGAAATGTTACAGGATTGATCGGTACCTCAAGTACTTGCACATGTTTAACAGGTTTTTTGGTCGAATGATTTTTGGCTGAGTTATGCCCCTTGAATAAAAAAGGCATTTTGGCTAACAAACTGTCCAATCACCCCTCAAAACAACTGCTTAATTGGCAATCATCAGGCGACACGTGATCACTGATCACTCTTGTTTAATATTGTCTTTCAACCTGACTGAAATACATGATCTAACTATGGTTAGATCTAAAGGCGACCCAATTCTATTTTACTGATGATCTGGATTTCCAGTATTGTTACATATATTCAAGCCAATGAGACTGCATCTTATGACATGTTTTTAGCTCACCTGTCACGTATTGACAGAGTGAGCTTTTGTGATCGCCTTTTGTACGTTCGTCAGTCCGTCCACAATTAGTTTGTTAACACTCTAGTGGTCAAATTTTTGCCTCAATTGTCATGAAACTTGGTCAGTATGTTTGTCTCATTGATTTCTCGGAGGAGTACGAACACGGGTTATCTGGGTTGAAAAACTAGGTCACAGAGCCCCAATATAGAAAAACACTCTAAAGGCTACTTTTTCAGTCCAAATACCCTATTTGTCGGAAAGGTTGTATCAATAATTTCTAGCTCAGGTTAGAATATGGATCATCTAGGGTCAAAAACTAGGCCAAAGAGCCCAAATATTGAAAAACCTTGTTAACACTCTAGAGGTATTATTAGCTCGACTTTTTTTGAAAAAAAAATCGAGTTATTGTCATAGTCATGGTGTCGTTGCTGTTGCCGTTGCCGTTGCCATTGCCATTGCCGTTGCCGTTGCCGTCCGAAAACTTTAACATTGATCATAATCTTTTTATTCCTTGATGGATTATCTTCATACTTGGACACAACAACCCTTTGGACAAGACCTTCAAGCTGACCAGACTAAACTTGAGCTTGACTCATAAATGACCTTCATATTCAAGGTCAAAATATTGAATTTTGCTAAAATTGGCCATAACTTTATTATTAATAGGTGGATTCTCTTTATGCTTGGACACAACAACCCTTTGGACAAGACCTTCAAGCTGACCAGACTAAACTTGAGCTTGACTCATAAATGACCTTCACCTTCAAGGTCAAATTATTGAATTTTGCTAAAATTGACCATAACATTAGTATTTATGGTTGGATTTGATTTATACTTGGACAAAACAACACTTATGACAAAACCGACATGTTGAATAACTCAGATTTGACCATGACCTTAAAATTACCTTGACCGTCAAGGTCAGATGATTGAATTTTGCATAAATTGTCATAACTTTTTTATTTATTTATAGATTTAATTCAAACTTGGACTAAACAACAGTTGTGACAAGTCCGACATTATGATTATTTCAAGTTTGACCTTGACCTTTAAATGACCTTGTCGGTCAAGGTCAAATCATTGAATTTTATTAAAACTGGCCATAATTATGTAATTTATAGTTGGATTTGAATCAGACTTAGACAATACAACACTTTTTCATTTCGATTTCAAAAATGTCATCTCATAACCTATATTTTTGACCTACTGACCTACTTCCTGGTTTTGAGCTACAGCAATGAAATTTGGACTGTGTGCACAGTTTTTTATTTTGATTTCAAAACTGTCATGGCATGACCTATATTTTTAACCTACTGACCTACTTTTTTGTTTTTTAGCTACAGCAATGAAATTTGGACCATGTGCACAGTTTTTCGTTCCGATTTCAAAAATGTCATCGCATGACCTATATTTTTGATCTACTGATCTACTTTTTGTTTTTGGAGCTATGGCAATGAAATTTGGACCATGTAAACAGTTTTTGTTCAGATTTCAAAAACGTCATAGCATGACCTATATTTTTGACCTACTGACCTACTTTTTTGTTTTAAAGCTACGGGAATGAAATTTGGACTGTGTGTACAGCTTTTCGTTCGGATTTCAAAAATGTCATCTCATGACCTATATTTTGACCTACTGACCTCCTTTTTGTTTTTGGAGCTATGGCAATGAAATTGCATTGGTCCATTTCTGTGATATGCATCATTACATTCATAAAAATTTCTTTTATCTTTGAACCCAGGTTAGTGCTTTAGGTCCATTGGCCCTCTGGTTTATAAATACTTGGACAAAACAAGGCTTATGACAAAACCTACAAGTTAAATTATTCAAGTGTGACCTTAACCTTTAAATGACCTTTACAGTCAAATTTCTAATTATTGCATTTTGCTAAAATAGCCAAACTTCTGGTTTTATGGACGGATTTGATCTATACAGGGACAAAACAACACCTTGTTAACACTCTAGAGGCTACATTTTCAGTCCAGATATCCCAGAAATTTGTCAAAAAGGTTGCTTTGATGATTTCTAGCTCAAGTTCAAATATGGGTCATCTGGGGTCAAAAACTAGGCACAGCCCAAATATGGAAAAACCTTGTTAACACTCTAAAGGTAACATTTCAGTCCAAATAACCTGGAAATCTGTCAGAAAGGTTGTTTTAATGATTTCTAGCTCAGGTTTGAATAAAGGTAATCTGGGGTCAAAAACTAGGTCACAGAGCCCAACAATAAAAAAAACTTATAACACTAACACTATAGAGGCTACTTTTCAGTCCAAATATTCTTGAAATTGTTCAGAAAGGTTGTTTCAATGATTTCTAGGTCAAAGTCAAATACAGGTCATCTGGGGTCAAGACTAGGTCACAGACCCCAAAAGTAGAAAAACCTTGTTAATACTCTAGAGGTTACATTTTCAGTCCAAATGTCCTTGAAATTTGACAGAAAGGTTGTTTTGATGATTTCTAGCTCAAATTTGAATATGGGTCATCTGAGATCAAAAACTAGGTCACAGAGCCCAAATATCGAAAAACTTTGTAAACACTCTAGAGGCAACATTTTCAGTCCAAATGTCCTGGAAATTTGTCAGACAGGTTGTTTTGAAGATTTCTAGCTCAAGTTCGAATATGGGTCATATTGGTTCAAAAACTAGGTCACAGAGCCCAAATATGAAAAAACCTTGTTAACATTCTAGAGGTTACATTTTCAGTCCAAATATCCTGGAAATTTGTCAGAGAAATGGTTTTGATATTTTCTACCTCAAGTTCGAATATGGGTCATCTAGGTTTAAAAACTAGGTCACGGAGCCCAAATATGGAAAAACCTTGTTAACACTCTAGAGGTTTCATTTTCAGTCCAAATAACCTGGAAATTCGTCAGAAAGATTGTTTCAATAATTTCTAGGTCAAGTTCGAATATGGGTAATCTGGGGTCAATTAACCAGGTCAAAAGCAGTCATACTCAGGTTAGCGATAGAGGGCCATCATGGCCCTCTTCTTATCTTTTACCTGTACACACGGGCTGTTGATGTTGAGTGTGTAAACTTCTGTAGCATGTTTAAATCATCTTGAATATTTTGAAAATATTTTGTGTTTCGTAAGATAAAGATGAATTCTCCTTCGATTAATATAAGCTTATTAAGTTTTTGGTTTGTATTTACTAAATGAATCTTAATTAGCGTATGAGCATGGTGATGAAAATATTCAAGTAAACAGGCCTGTTTATTTTGGTATACATGCAGTATCTATCAAATGTCAAAAACTACTGCAAATTTTCCCACACATACAATTATCTCAATATTTTACAAGATTTCCTGAATTAACTTTGACTTGAGTGACTGTGTGTTTATAGCAGAAAATGACTGAGTACTTTGGGATCCCAGTTCAATATAGATTTTCATGTTTTCAAATGGTTAAAAATAGAAACTGAGTCACCTACAAAAACTTGGAAAGCTAGGCACTGACTGGCTGATAGAAAGGTCATGAGAAGATGACCTTCTATTGGTGATGTTCAGATCCTGATAGCAGAGCGTTATTTAGGAGATGAGATTGGATTAAAAAAATCATCCTATCTGAAACTGAAAGTCCATGCCTTAGAGGTTAGATATTTTGGGTGTTGCGTTGTCCACTGGTCCTATACCAAAATGGCAAATTTATTCGAATTAAGTCCCTGGGGTCAAAATTGGCTCACCCTGTGAGTCCTATTTGGGTAAAATATTTAATATTTGAAAATCTTCTTGTCTCTTTGTTTCTTCTCATTTTCACATTTTCATTTTGCTTGCTTTTTATCATCAGTCAGTAGGTCTTCATAATGTGAATGATTTCATACCAAGTAACAATTGTTTTTATGGTCTGTCTTAGAAAAAAGCAAGAGCTGTCACTAGAAATTGACATATGCCACTGAAATGTAGCTCTGAAATGAAACTGGTGTAAATATATAATTGAATATGCCTGTGAAAAAGAGATCAGACAAAAAATAGAGCATTAACTGAAGGTAAATGGTAAAGTAATGTTTTTCTGCTTCAGATTCTTATATGAAGGTTGAAGACATAATTATTCAATGAAATAGAAAGCTGTGAGTTTGGCCTTGAATATGAACAATATTGTTTTATTCCCAGCCCCTACTGATGTTTCATATATAACAAGGCTTGGTGACAAACATTCTGGTTTCAATATAATCCCCCAAGTGGTTTTGAAGATGTAGCTTGGACAAGATTTTAATATAGAAGTTTATAGTAAAAAATGACTAATTGCCCATAACACTGCCAAAAATAATCCGACCAGAAACTCCTGACGATATGCACAGCTAGGTTTGGTGACAAACATTCCTGTATAGTTTCAATGAAATCCTCCAGTGCTTTTGGAGATGAAGCGTGGACAAGATTTTAATATAGAAGTTATAGTAAAAAATGACTAAGTGCCCGTAACTCGGCCAAAAATAATCTGAGCAGAAACTCCTGATAATATGCACTACAAGGCTTGGTGACAAACATTCCTGTGAAGTTTCAATGAAATTCTCCAAGTGGTTTTGGAGATGAAGTGTTGAGAAGATTTAATATAGAAGTTTTAGTAAAAAATGACTAAGTGCCCATAACTCTGCCAAAAATAATCTGAGCAAAAACTCCTGATAATATGCACAACAAAGCTTGGTGACAAACATTCCTGTGAAGTTTCAATGAAATTCTCCAAGCGGTTTTGGAGATGAAGTGTTGAGAAGATTTTAATATAAAAGTTTTAGTAAAAAATGACTAAGTACCCATAACTCTGGCAAAAATAATCTGAGCAGAAACTCCTTAGGATATGCACAACAAGGCTTGGTGACAAACATTCCTGTGAAGTTTCAATGAAATCCTCTAAGCGTTTTTGGAGATGAAGTGTTGAGAAGATTTTAATATAGAAGTTATAGTAAAAAATGACTAAGTGCTCGTAACTCTGCCAAAAATAATCCAAGCAGAAACTCCTGACAATATGCTAAGTTAAGTTTCAATGAAATCCCTCAAGTGGTTTTGGAGATGAAGCGAGAACAAGATTTTACCAGACAGATGGATGGACGGATGAATGGACAGACAGTGTGATTACTATATGCCTCCCATATGGGGCATAAAAAATTGTAGAGAAAGTTTCAATACTGTAAGTCTTGCTGATATGTCTTTGTTTAATGTAGAAAACTGAAATAAGCAATTACGTTTGAACTATGTATTTGAAATTGTCAATAACCAGTGCCTTCATATATGAAAGAAAACTTTGTACCTGTTAAAGACATACATAGCTATTCCACTGGGCGAATCAGTACAATTTTAGAGTTTCGAAATGTTATGGAAAAGATAATATAACTTTCTTTTATAGTGAAATTAATGACTGGAATTCCTTGCCGGCAGACATTAAATAAGGCGATCGGTAAAACCGACATATGCTCCCTGAAGCAGGAGCCAAAGGGACATGTGCAAGGCAAGAACATACAGGCAAAGTCATAAAGTGGGCGTATTAATGACACTGCACTCCCCTCAATGCCCTCTACCACTGTGTGCAGTTTAAACAAATTATGTCCAAGGGTTTTCAGGTTATGCTCCGGACAAGATTTTTCTAAAAGGGGAGATAATTTAAAAACGGGGTAAAATAGAGTTATGGTTCTTTGGCACTGCACTCCACCTCAATGCAAATTATGTCCAAAGGGTTTTCAAGTTATGCCTCGGACAAGCACACAGACGGACAGGCAGAAAAAATGGGGACTATTGTCCACGGATTTTCAGATTATGCTCCGGACAAGATTTTTCTAAAAGGGGAGATAATTCAAAAACGTGGCAAAATAGAGTTATGGTTCTTTGGCACTGCAGTCCACCTCCATGCCCTCTACCACTGTGTGCAGTTTAAACAAATTATGTTCAAGGGTTTTCAGGTAATGCTCCGGACAAGATTTTCCTAAAAGGGGAGATAATTAAAAAACGGGACGAAATAGAGTTATGGTTCTTTGGCACTGCAGTCCACCTCCATGCCCTCTACCACTGTGTATAGTTTAAACAAACTATGTCCAAGGGTTTTCAGGTAATGCTCCGGACAAGATTTTTCTAAAAGGGGAGATAATTCAAAAACGGGGCAGAATAGAGCTATGATTCTTTGGCATTGCACTCTGCCTCAATGTTTTCTACCATTGCGTTCAGTTTGAACAAATTATGTCCAAGGGTTTTCAGGTTATGCTCCGGACAAGGTCCTCTTTCAAAATACACCTTTCTTTTTCAGCATTCCATGACACTGATGGTTATGTTGCTAAAAGTGCTGTCAAGTTCGGAGTTAATCGAAACAGAGGGCCAAGAAGGCACACCAAACGAAGACATCAAAAGAAGAACAAAAGGAAAAGTCTGAAAAGATCAGGTAAGTGTTAATACCTTGTATGTCTTGTGAATACATTTCAAACAAAAAGAATTGTACTGCCATAACTGCAGGATTTGACAACTTAGCTGTTACTGACCTGAGGAGCAGTAAAATTCCAGATTCATGTTTGTGAATACTTGTGTTTTAAGTATAGCTTGTAAAAAGTCCTGAGCACTGCTTTTCAGTTATGAGAAATGAATGTTCTTAAGTGCATAAGAAGGGCCTCTATGAGCATGTCTTGTGTTTCACTGATTTTAAAAGACAGACAGATGAAAAATTGTCTGCGACTGCAGCACCTAGAATCTAAATATTTGGTGTGTAGTATTGATTAGTAAGTCTCTTAACAAGATTGTTAGTCCCATACTTGGGCTATAGGTTTTGCCATCCGTCTGTCCATCCTTCCACAAAACTGGATCCTGTGATAATTCAAAAAGTACTTATTATGTCGTCCATCAAGAGCAATTGTTCTTAGGTGAGCAATATAGGGCTATCACGATGCCCAAAAGGGCTTATTATGTCGTCCGTTTAGAGCAGTTATTTTTAGGTGAGCAATATAGGGCTATCACGATGCCCAAAAGGGATTATTATGTCGTCCGTTCAGAGCAGTTATTCTTAGGTGAGCAATATAGGGCTATCACAATGTGCAAAGGGGTTTATTATGTTGTCCATCAAGAGCAATTGTTCTCAGGTGAGCAGTATAGGGCTGTCACAATGCCTGAAAGGGCTTATTATGTCATCCATCAAGAGCAATTGTTCTTAGGTGAGCAATATAGGGCTATCACGATGCCCAAAAGGGCTTATTATGTCGACCGTTAGCAATATATGGCTATCACAACGCCTGAAGGAGTTTATAATGTCATATGTTAGCAGTATAGTGCTATCACAATCCCCGAAGGTTGTGTATAATGTCGCCCGTTAGCAATATAGGGCAATCACATGCCCAAAGGGGCTTATTATATCATCTGTGAGCAATGAATGGCTATCACAATGGCCAAAGGGGTTTATAATGTCGTCCGTTAGAAGTATAGAGCTATCACAATGCCCAAAGGGGTTTATTATGTCGTCCATTAGCAGAATAAGGTAATCACAATGCCTGAAGGGGTTTATCTTGTTGTCCGTTAGCAGTATAGGGCTATCACATTGCCTGAATATGGTGTATTATGTCGTACATTAGCAATATTGGGCTATCACAATGCCTGGAGGGGTTTATTATGTTGTCCATTAGCGGTTTTGTGTTCGCTCATCTTTTGAAACGATTGAAGGAAATTAAAACCAACTGGCAGAAATGTCTACAATTATGAGATGTTGAACAAAGTGCATGTTTCGGCTGACTTAAATCAAGGTCAAGCTCACTTAGAGGCCACATGTCATACTGATATAATATGGCATATTTTTTGTGTGCTCTGTATCTGCTGAATTGCTTGTTGAACGTTTTTGACTGTTTATGTCCAAATCAATTGAGGAACCTTGGAGGCATACTACACTAATCAAAAGTTCAAGTTTGTTATGCATTATGAGTTGGGGAGGGGGTTGGCAAAGCTGAAATGCATACGTATACAGTTTAAATGTTTCTCACTCTTAAGTCCACTCCCTAACCATTTCTCACCTGAAAAGATTTGTGTCACAAAATGTTCAAGCCATTTTCAGCACTACCCAAGACACTGCAAGTAAGAGTTTTATTATTGTTGTGATTTACACCTATTTTTAAATCACTTATTCAAAGAAAATGCGCTGACATTTGCAACATTTCTGAAAGTATTCTTTTTACAATCTTTATCAGTATAACACTTAAAGTTTCTTCAGGTTTAAGTTTTTTCATTGCTGAGCTGATTTTGCTTCATTCCTTGGAACAAGTGATGTTGTTAGTGTAAACTTTTCTTGCAAATCTAGAGGTGCTATAAAATGGAGTATGTCTGAAAGTCGAAATAGTTTAAATATATAATGAAGTGACCTGTTGCCGAGCGCCTGCCCATTGATGAAGTCAATGAACTTTTAGTTACTTAGTTGTTGTTTAACCTTCTTGGAGTTCATGCATACTTGATAATAATAAAATAGTCAATACCATTCCGTTTTTGGGACACGCCATATTCTTTTTTAATTAAGACTCAAGTTATAATTTAGGAAAATGCTATTTCGGGCATCATACTGTTTTGCTCATATTGACATTATGATATTTGATTTATTCATTTCAGTGCTTTACAGGTACTTCTGTTTGTTAGGTACATTGCTTATAATAGTAGTACCTGCAGCCTTATGCAGATCTCTAATTCAAAATATCATGTATAGGTGGAAGACGAACTGGCCAGTGGTTGGGTGAATGATGTGAATGCATGATGAACTGGCCGCCAGTGGTTGGGTGAATGATGTGAATGCATGATGAACTGGCCAGTGGTTGGGTGAATGATGTGAATGCATGATGAACTGGCCAGTGGTTGGGTGAATGATGTGAATGCATGATGAACTGGCCAGTGGTTGGGTGAATGATGTGAATGCATGATGAACTGGCCAGTGGTTGGGTGAATGATGTGAATGCATGATGAACTGGCCAGTGGTTGGGTGAATGATGTGAATGCATGATGAACTGGCCAGTGGTTGGGTGAATGATGTGAATGCATGATGAACTGGCCAGTGGTTGGGTGAATGATGTGAATGCATGATGAACTGGCCAGTGGTTGGGTGAATGATGTGAATGCATGATGAACTGGCCAGTGGTTGGGTGAATGATGTGAATGCATGATGAACTGGCCAGTGGTTGGGTGAATGATGTGAATGCATGATGAACTGGCCAGTGGTTGGGTGAATGATGTGAATGCATGATGAACTGGCCAGTGGTTAGGTGAATGATGTGAATGCATGATGAACTGGCCAGTGGTTGGGTGAATGATGTGAATGCATGATGAACTGGCCAGTGGTTGGGTGAATGATGTGAATGCATGATGAACTGGCCAGTGGTTGGGTGAATGATGTGAATGCATGATGAACTGGCCAGTGGTTGGGTGAATGATGTGAATGCATGATGAACTGGCCAGTGGTTGGGTGAATGATGTGAATGCATGATGAACTGGCCAGTGGTTGGGTGAATGATGTGAATGCATGATGAACCTTTATAGTTAGTTGTTGTTTAGCCTACTTGAAATTGTTATATGGGCTTTAAACGTACTTATTTTACATTGTTTGGGAAACAAATTCTGGCAGCTTTAACTAATCTGCCACGATGAGTGTTTTGTGGGTTTTAAACTAGTGCTCATGCCAAAAGTTCTGTATCCAGGATTGGAGTTGATGTATATTTGGTAATAATGAAATAGTAAAGACCATCGGGTGCTGTCAAATTCCGGATTCAATTTAGGATACATAAATACAAACATTACATTGGTATGTATGGTATAAATCATAACTGCATTTGAGTAGCTTTTGAGGTACTAGATAATTCAGACAAAATATACGAGCCCTTGCTGTTCTTCTTTGTTCATCACAAAATATTTCAACTTATAACTGCCAAAAGTCAATACTGACTATACTAGGCAGGCAAGCTTAAGAATTGGATTTATTCTGTTATTTGAGGTAAAAAAAATCTGTTTTGTCCAATTAGGTTTCCAGTACCCGCTGCGTGTTGTGTTTCCAAAAATGACAGTACCATTTTGCTTTAAGCTGTACGAAGACAGTTTAGAAAACACTACAATGAAATACATCCTACACTCCGACACTGAGGCAGGTAAGAAAAATCAGTGCTGGTCACCAATACATGTGTTGTGATCTGTATTGCAGAATTTTGAATTTTTGTCAGAGCAAAATGAATTGTCAGTCTCAGAAAAGTACTGAGCTCGTATGCCTAAATATATAAACCTATTCATAACAAGAAAATGAGTGAAATATTTCACTGAGAGTCAGTGTCACACTTTTCCAAATAACTACCAGATTTCTGTTGCTTTTAATAGGCACAGCAATGAAATACCGGTAAACCGAGTACTATATCGAATACCAAAATAAATGTGTGAGTACTCAGTATTTTTATACCCTTGAAACAAAGTTTGGGGGATGAATAGGAGTCACCCAGTGGTTGGTCTGTCGGTTGGGCGGTCGGGCGGTCGGTCGGTTGTTCCTTGTCGGGAGCATAACTTGAAAACTACCAGTTGGAATTCAATGCAACTTCATAAAATGGTCAAGCACAATGAGAGGAAGTGCAGTGTTCAAGAATCATAACTCCATCTTCACTATTTGCAGAGTTATTGCCCTTTATTGGTTTTCCTTGTCCAGAGCATTACTTGAAAACTACTGGTTGGAATTCAGTGCAACTTCATACAATGGTCAAGCACTATGAGAGGAAGTGCAGTGTTTAAGAATCATAACTCTGTCTTCACTATATATAGAGTTATTGCCCTTTATTGGTTTTCCTTGTCCGGAGCATAACTTGAAAATTACTAGTTGGAATTCAGTACTTCTAACAATGATCAAGCACAATGAGAGAAAGTGCTGTGTATAAGAGCTATAATTCCGTCTTCACTATTTGCAGAGTTATTGCCCTTTTTTGGATTTCCTTGTCAGGAGCATAACTTGAAAACTACTGGTTGGAATTCAGTGCAACTTCAAACAATGGTCAAGCACAATGAGATAAAGTTCAGTGTTCAAGAGTTGTAACTCCAACTTCACTACTTGCACAGTAATTGCCCTTTGTTGGTTTCCTTGTCCGGAGCATAACTTGAAAACTATTGGTTGGAATTCAGTGCAACTTCATACAATTATGAAGCCCAATTAGAGGAAGTGCATTGATCAAGAATCATAACTCCATCTTCTTTATTTGCAGAGTTATTGTCCTTTGTTGGTTTTCCTTGTCCAGAGCGTAACTTGAAAACTAAAGGTTGGAATTCAGTGCAAATTCATACAGTTATCAAGCACAATAACAGAAAGTGCAATGTACAAGAGCTATAACTCCATCTTCACTGTTTGCAGAGTTATTGCCCTTTGTTGGATTTCCTTGTCCAGAGCATAACTTGAAATCTACTGGTTGGAATTCAATGCAATCTCATACAATGGTCAAGCACAATGAGTGGATGTGCAGTGTACAAGAGCAATAACTTTGCTTCACTATTTGCAGAGCTATTGCCCTTTGTTGGTTTTTCTTGTCTGGAGCATAACTTGAAAACTGCTGGTTGGAATTCAGTGCAATTTCATACAACGGTCAAGCACAATGACAAAATCCCCTTCACACTATCTGTTCAGAGGGTACTGACTTTGCTTGTTTACAACTTCTGTCGGCTTTAAAACTGCTAAGATTAAGTCCGTACGTAATGACTGGCATATCATTATTGATATATTATTACAGCAGACTGCATAAAACATAGCAAGTTACCGATAGCAAATCTGTGAGATACAAGTATTTTGCTTGCTCATATGAATGTATGCAAATATATAGTTAATAACATACGCAATAGTAGGATACTTTGTCTTTGCACACCTGTTTTATGCTCTCACGCAGACTGTCAACAGTCGTCGCCTGAAAGGTAAAATGGTTTTTTCAGTATGCATTCATAAGGTTAAACTAGAATTTTACATCATAAAAATTCTTTACATAAATACAAAGCACACTAGCCAATCTTCAGTGCACAACATGATTTTTTGTAAATTTACAGATTTCTTATTGAAAAAGATCATTTTGCCTTTCAAGCGACGGACTGTTGACAAAAAAAGGTCTGCGAGAGAGCATAAAACAGGTGTGCAGAGACATAGTATCCTACTATTGATACAGTTATTAACATTTTATTATTAAACAATGTGAAACAAAAACATTCAACACACAGGTATTTCATATACTTGTATTTGCATATGTAACAAGGAGTCATATTAAAACGTAGATTGATTAAAATTGAGTCGCCATTTTAAGCAGTGGTATTTAGCTCTGTTAAAGTAATTAAGATGCTTTTTTAATTATCAATTAATTGATGATTAACCATATTTATTAAAAGAATTATTTCAACTATTTGCCTGCAAGCAGAAAAACAAATCATCACTGTAAAAGTTTCATAAAATTTGACAAAACATACCAGTTATATACCTTATTTTGTATCCCAAAATTTTTGGGAGTCATATTGTTTTTGCCTTTGCCATCTGTCTGTCCATCCGTCAGCATTAAGCTTTTCCAGCTTTCACAGGTCAAACTGCTGGCAGGATTTTGACGAAACTTTACAGGAGCGATCAGTACCAACCCTAGTTGTGCATATCGCCGTCACGTTTTGGTTCGCTGCACAAAATGGCCACCAGAGTGAAAAATAGAATAATCTTTTCCAGCTTTCACAGGTCAAACTGCTGGTGGGATTTTGCCGAAAATTTACAGGAGTGATCAGTACCAACCCTAGTTGTGCAAATCGTTGGCATGTTGTGATTGCTGCACAAAATGGCCACAAGAGCTAAAAATAGAAAAACCTTGTCCGACTTTCACTTTTTTCCCCTATTTTCATGACATTAAGAACAATTACTTTTTCCAACAGGCTGATATTATAGCCCTTCAGGAAATGTGGACAAGTGCTATTGACATAGTTCAACCCCCAATACATGATACCAAGCTATGTTCACTCATAGGCCAACACACCAAAACAACCAGTCTCCAAGAGGATGTGTTGGCATCTTTGTCCACCAAGATTTTGACTTTATGCGCATTGATATTTCTGTGGCAGATATTGAATGTGTTGGTGTTCATATTACTCTCCGTCTATATCAGTATTGAATTAAACCTCCACAACTTCACCTGCATTATTTCTGTGAACAGCTCAGTTTGATTCTTAAGAATTTACCAACTTCACAAACAATTGTTCTCTGTGATTTTAATGCACCAGTTTCAGCTAATGAGCTCAAACAAACCATGACTAACTTCAGTCAACTTATAACAACTCCCACTACAATTCAACAAAATAATGCTGATTGATAACATATGTAAAAAACCTTGCAGTTGTACAATCTGGACCTGAGCTATCATGCAATTACATATGCAAACATTTGGATCAACAACAACTCAGAGCTTCTATGAACAACTGATAGATCAAATTCCATCTGTGTTTGATAGCTTAAACTACTTCTGAAGTTCAACACCAGTTGTCACTAGGTAACCAATATCTTTACTTTCGGATTGTAAAAACATGAAGTATTTCCTTATTTCCACATCACTTTTCAGCTTCACCATCATCTATTAAATCTGTTGAATTAAAAACCAACTGCAACTTATGTTTTGACTTTCACCCTGCATACCAAAAAAACATGCCACTGTTCCATCCTTAGAGTGCATAGGGTTGAGACATATATTTTTGTGACAAAAACCCCTTTATGTTTTGTTTGTTGTTCATAGTAATACAAGTACTTTGGAAATCTTTGAAAAGGGGGATTTTTTACGTGATACTTTGACAGTTTGACTGCCATCGACGAGAGAATTCCAAATGAAGCTTCGTGTATAAATTTCAAGCTGTACTACCGCTTGCAGAACTGATTATAGTTTCATGTATTTGGAACGCGGTAAAAAGTGATGTTATGATGTAAATTTCAGTAGCCTATACTGTCACTTTACTGATCATCCAGTCACAGCAAGGCTGTTTTCTCAGGTATACCTGTCAACAAGAGCCACCGCAAGCGGGGGCCACGCTTGACTTTTTCCTATTTCCAAAGGCAAACACATCTGAGGAAGCAAATTGTGGTGAAGGGATTTCAAATGAAACACCATTGGCAAATATAATTATCAAATTCATCCATACATAACAAAGTTACGGCCAATTATAGCAACATTCAGAAATTTGACCTTAAAGGTCAAGTTCAGTTTAACCTTCTTTGGAGGTTTGTCTAAAAGGTAGTTATGTCCAAGCATGAAGACACTACATCCATTAAGTTAAGCATTGTCAAGGTAATACTTAATTGTTCAACATGATTGTTTTATTCTCAGTGTTGTTTTTTTCCCAGTATAGATCAAATCCGTCCATAATTAACAAAAATATGGCTTGAAGGTCCAGGTCATTTTAAGGTCAAAGTCGTACTTGTATTATTCAACCTGTCAGTTTTGTCATAAGTGTCATTTTGTCCAAGTATGAATCAAATCTGTAAATTGATAAAGTTATTACAATACAAGCAAAATTCAATAATTTGACCTTGACTGTCAAGGTCATTCTAAGGTAAGGTCATACTTGAATAATTTAACATGTAGGTTTTGTCATGAGTGTTGTTTTGTCCAAGTATTAATCAAAAAGAACTAAAAATGATGTTATGGCCAATTTTAGCAAAATTCAATAATTTACCTTGACAGTCATGGTCATTTGAAGGTCAAATACACATTTGAATAATTCAATGTGTCAGTTTTGTCATAAGTGTTGTTTTGTCCCAGTATGAATCAAATCAAACCATAAATAAAGTTATGGCCAATTTAAAGCAAAAATTCAATTACTTGACCTTGAATGTCAAGATTATCAAAAGGTTAAAGTCGTACTTAAATAAATTAAAATGTAAGTTTTGTTGTTTTATCAAAGTATGAATCAAATCCATATATAAACAACAGTTATGACAATTTAAGCAAAATAAATAACTGGACCTTGACTGTCAAGGTCATTTTAGGATCAAGGTCATACCTGAATTTTTCAACATGTCAGTTTTGTCAAAAGTGTTGTTTTGTCCAAGTATGAATCAAATCCAACCATAAATAACAAAGTTATCAATTTTAGCAAAATGTAATAATTTGATATTGCCTATCAAGGTAACTTTCTAGGTCAAACTTGAAACAATCAAAATGTCGGATTTATCGAAAGTATTGTTTTGTCCCAGTATGAATCAAATCAAACCATAAATAAAGTTATGGCCAATTTAAAGCAAAAATTCAATTACTTGACCTTGAATGTCAAGATTATCAAAAGGTTGAAGTCATACTTAAATAAATTAAAATGTAAGTTTTGTTGTTTTATTAAAGTATGAATCAAATCCATATATAAACAACAGTTATGACAATTTAAGCAAAATAAATAACTGGACCTTGACTGTCAAGGTCATTTTAGGATCAAGGTCATACCTGAATTTTTCAACATGTCAGTTTTGTCAAAAGTGTTGTTTTGTCCAAGTATGAATCAAATCCAACCATAAATAACAAAGTTATCAATTTTAGCAAAATGTAATAATTTGATATTGCCTTTCTAGGTCAAACTTGAAACAATCAAAATGTCGGATTTATCGAAAGTATTGTTTTGTCCAAGTATGAATCAAATCCATAAATAAATGACAAAGTTATGACAATTTAAGCAAAATTCAATCATCTAACCTTGACCGTTGAGGTCTTTTTTAGGTCATGGTCACACTTGAGTTATTTGGTTTTGTCGTAAGTGTTGTTTTGTCCAAGTATGAATCAATTCCAACAATAAATAACAAAGTTATGGCACATCGTAGCTAAATCCAATAATTTGAACTTTTAAGGTCAAGTTGATACATGAAAATATCATAATGTCCGATTTGTCATAAGTGTTGATTTGTCCAAGTATGAATCAAATCAATAAAAAAAATACAAAAGTTATGACAATTTGAGCAAAATTCAATAATTTGACCATGTAGGTGAAGGTCATTTATGAGTCAAAGTCAAGTTCAGTCTGGTCTTCTTGAAGATCTTGTGCAAAAGGTTATTGTGTCCAAGAATGAAGAGAATCCACCTATTAATAATTAAGTTATGGCCAATTTTAGCAAAATTCAATCATCTGACCTTGAAGGAGAAGGTTATTTATGAGTCAAGGTCAAGTTTAGTCTGGTCTACTTGAAGGTCTTGTTCAAAGGGTTGTTATGTCCAGGTATGAAGTACTAACATTACTAATAGTCTTTTGGATGAGATGTTAAACTGAGGTCCCATGTATCAGTGCTATACACTGAGCATGCCAAAGAACCAGGGGTGTCTCTTTAATGGGATGCTTTCTGTATCGTGCACTACTCCCACAACATAAAACAACTAATCTCTTAGGATGTGTCGGTCATATTGGCAGCTGGTACTGATGATAAATAAGCTCAAAATAGATAAATAGACACAGCTTATTTGTAAGTTGTCAATTGAACTGGAAAGCAATTTGTTTATGATCGAATTTCTTCAGGATGTTGATTAAAGCTGTGGAAGACACTAGAATGACACTATTGGCAGGTAAAAGGCGGAGTGTGAAAGAAACACATTGGGCGGCGCTTTAATTGATTTTTGACAGGTGTATGGGCGAGTCTTGTTCTTTACCTAACAGTGTAAACACTAATCAGTTTTGCAAGTGGTAGTATAGTATTCCATTTCTTTAAGAGAGCAAACTACCAAAGCTGAACTGAAGTGAATGACTAGTTATCTGTCTTTGCATAATGTTTACGTTTACATTGAAAAAGTTGTTTACATCAGATCTGAAGGTAGAAGTTAAGCTTGAGAAGACTTTGGTTGGCAAGTGGACAAAACAAGGTAGCATCAAAGAAATACATCTCATTTCCGGTGACAATCATGATATCATCACAAAGTGAGTTTATATATGCTTCTTGAAAATGTGTCATTTAAGTACATTAGTCTGTAAAGAGAATTTTAAATTTTTTTTTCAAATTCAAAGACTGGATTCGACCTCAGACAGACTTTCAGCACAGTATTCGTGCCCAAAAATATAACATCAGATCTTTTAATTTTTTTTTTTTAACACTATCCAGCAAATTGAGGGTATAAGAAATAGAGTAATTTCCTTATGAAAGAAGAAAAAGGTAATAAGCAGGGTTTATTTGTTTGGGGAAAATTGTATCTAGACAGCAATAAAGATTTATTGCATGATTATTTTGATGTGTGTCATAAATTTCAGTGTCTTCTCTTTTATGTACCAATTTAGCTCTTTAATTCTGTCTTTTCATTCATTACTGTCATAGTTCTTGAGTCTATGTAACCTCATTAGTTGCTGTGGTAGTTTTTAAGGCTCTGCCGCCTCATTAGTTGCTGTTGTAGTTTTCAATTTTTCAATGCTCTGTCGCCTCATCAGTTGCTGTCTTTCTTCTGGATGCTCTGTTGCCTGATCAGTCGCTATCATTCTTCTGGATGCTCTGTCACCTCATCAGTTGCTGTTGTACTTCTGGATGCTCTGTAGCCTCATCAGTTGCTGTCATAGTTCCGGTTGCTCTGTCGCCTCATCTGTTGCTGTCGTAGTTCTAGATGCTCTGTGGCCTCATCAGTTGCTGTCGTACTTCTGGATGCTCTGTGACCTCATCAATTGCTGTCGTAGTTCTGGATGTTCTGTTGCCTCATCAGTTGCTGTCACAGTTTTGGATGCTCTCTCACCTCATCAGTTGCTTTCAAACTTCTGGATGCTCTGTCATCTCATTAGTTGCTGTCATACTTCTGGATGCTCTGTTGCCTCATCAGTTGTTGTTGTAGTTCTCAATGCTCTGTCACCTCATCAGTTGCTGTTGTACTTCTGGATGCTCTGAGGCCTCATCAGTTGCTGTCGTAGTTCTGGATGCTCTGTTGCCTCATCAGTTGCTGTCATAGTTCTGGATGCTCTGTCACCTCATCAGTTGCTGTCGTAGTTCTGGATGCTCTGTGGCCTCATCAGTTGCTGTCGTAGTTCTGGATGCTCTGTGGCCTCATCAGTTGCTGTCATAGTTCTGGATGCTCTGTCACCTCATCAGCTGCTGTTGTACTTCTGGATGCTCTGTAGCCTCATCAGTTGCTGTTATAGTTTCGGTTGCTCTGTCACCTCATCTGTTGCTGTCGTAGTTCTGGATGCTCTGTGGCCTCATCAGTTGCTGTCGTACCTTTGGATGCTCTGTGGCCTCATCAATTGCTGTCGTAGTTCTGGATGCTCTGTTGCCTCATCAGTTGCTGTCATAGTTTTGGATGCTCTCTCACCTCATCAGTTGCTATAAAACTTCTGGATGCTCTGTCATCTCATCAGTTGCTGTCATACTTCTGGATGCTCTGTTGCCTCATCAGTTGCTGTGGTAGTTCTTGATGCTCTGTTGCCTCATCAGTTGCTGTCGTAGTTCTTGATGCTCTGTCGCCTCATCAGTTGCTGTTGTACTTCTGGATGCTCTGAGGCCTCATCAGTTGCTGTCGTAGTTCTGGATGCTCTGAGGCCTCATCAGTTGCTGTCATACTTCTGGATGCTCTGTTGCCTCATCAGTTGCTGTCGTAGTTCTGGATGCTCTGTGGCCTCATCAATTGCTGTCGTAGTTCTGGATGCTCTGTTGCCTAATCAGTTGCTGTCATAGTTCTAGATGCTCTGTCACCTCATCAGTTGCTGTGGTACTTCTGGATGCTCTGTTATCTCATCAGTTGCTGTCATACTTCTGGATGCTTTGTTGCCTCATCAGTTGCTGTCGTAGTTCTGGATGCTCTGTGGCCTCATCAATTGCTGTCATAGATTTGGATGCTCTGTTGCCTCATCAGTTGCTGTCATAGTTCTGGATGCTCTGTCACCTCATCAGTTGCTGTGGTACTTCTGGATGCTCTGTTATCTCATCAGTTGCTGTCATACTTCTGAATGCTCTGTGGCCTCATCAGTTGCTGTCATAGTTCTGGATGCTCTGTAGGCTCATCAGTTGCTGTCGTACTTCTGGATGCTCTGTGGCCTCATCAGTTGCTGTCATAGTTCTGGATGCTCTGTCCGCTCGTGAGTTTCTGTCATAGTTCTGGATGCTTTGTTGCCTTATTTGTTGCTGTCGTAGTTCTGGTTGCTCTGTCGCCTCATCAATTGCTGTCATAGTTCTGGATGCTCTGTCGGCTCATGAGTTTCTGTCATAGTTCTGGATGCTCTGTGGCCTCATCAATTGCTGTCGTAGTTCTGGATGCTCTGTTGCCTCATCAGTTGCTGTCATAGTTTTGGATGCTCTCTCACCTCATCAGTTGCTATCAAACTTCTGGATGCTCTGTCATCTCATCAGTTGCTGTCATACTTCTGGATGCTCTGTTGCCTCATCAGTTGCTGTGGTAGTTCTTGATGCTCTGTTGCCTCATCAGTTGCTGTCGTAGTTCTTGATGCTCTGTCGCCTCATCAGTTGCTGTTGTACTTCTGGATGCTCTGAGGCCTCATCAGTTGCTGTCATACTTCTGGATGCTCTGTTGCCTCATCAGTTGCTGTCGTAGTTCTGGATGCTCTGTGGCCTCATCAATTGCTGTCATAGATTTGGATGCTCTGTTGCCTCATCAGTTGCTGTCATAGTTCTGGATGCTCTGTCACCTCATCAGTTGCTGTCATACTTCTGGATGCTTTGTTGCCTCATCAGTTGCTGTCGTAGTTCTTGATGTTCTGTCACCTCATCAGTTGCTGTCATACTTCTGAATGCTCTGTGGCCTCATCAGTTGCTGTCGTAGTTCTTGATGTTCTGTCACCTCATCAGTTGCTGTCATACTTCTGAATGCTCTGTGGCCTCATCAGTTGCTGTCATAGTTCTGGATGCTCTGTCGGCTCATGAGTTTCTGTCATAGTTCTGGATGCTCTGTGGCCTCATCAATTGCTGTCGTAGTTCTGGATGCTCTGTTGCCTCATCAGTTGCTGTCATAGTTTTGGATGATCTCTCACCTCATCAGTTGCTATCAAACTTCTGGATGCTCTGTCATCTCATCAGTTGCTGTCATACTGCTGGATGCTCTGTTGCCTCATCAGTTGCTGTGGTAGTTCTTGATGCTCTGTTGCCTCATCAGTTGCTGTCGTAGTTCTTGATGCTCTGTTGCCTCATCAGTTGCTGTTGTACTTCTGGATGCTCTATGGCCTCATCAGTTGCTGTCATACTTCTGGATGCTCTGTTGCCTCATCAGTTGCTGTCATAGTTCTTGATGCTCTGTTGCCTCATCAGTTGCTGTTGTACTTCTGGATGCTCTATGGCCTCATCAGTTGCTGTCATACTTCTGGATGCTCTGTTGCCTCATCAGTTGCTGTCATACTTCTGGATGCTCTGTTGCCTCATCAGTTGCTGTCGTAGTTCTGGATGCTCTGTGGCCTCATCAATTGCTGTCATAGTTTTGGATGCTCTGTTGCCTCATCAGTTGCTGTCATAGTTCTGGATGCTCTGTTGCCTCATCAGTTGCTGACATAGTTCTGGATGCTCTGTCACCTCATCAGTTGCTGTGGTACTTCTGGATGCTCTGTTATCTCATCAGTTGCTGTTATACTTCTGGATGCTCTGTTGCCTCATCAGTTGCTGTCATAGTTCTGGATGCTCTGTCACCTCATCAGTTGCTGTGGTACTTCTGGATGCTCTGTTATCTCATCAGTTGCTGTCATACCATAAATATAATTGATCGCCAAGCATTTGAAATGTCTAAGTTTGTTTTGAAAATACTCTTAAAAAATAAAAAATTGTATTTCTTCTTACGTGAATTCATCTGGAGCATTTTGTTTCAACAGTTGCCATGAAATCTATTTTGATATTATTTTTGTTTGACAGTAGGACTTTATTAAGCAGTCATCAGGAGTTCAATGTCATTTTTAACAGTAACTCTCCTGATCTGAGTCAGAATTCTTTTTGTCATTGCAGTGAAACGTTTTATTTGAGGAACGTTGCTAACGGGGTCTCTGCTAACAACAGTGTTCCATGGGAACTAGTATATACCCCAGCAGACATCAGTGTACCTGCCACAGAGATTAGTGTAAAACTGGAGGAGCTTACTATTGTAACCAAAGTAAATGAAGGATATCTCAGTGTCATAGCTGACAGGTCAACCAATGCCCAAGATATATCAGCAAATGGAATTATAGGTATGCCTAACATCTTGTGTGTAATCTTATATTATGAGATATATTTAAACAATTAACAAAAATTCTTCATTATACAACATAAAAATAAAGTCTCTGACCTAATTATTTTGAGTACTAAATAACATGTTTCTTGTATTTCTGGAGCATTTCAAAACTGTTTTGTATGTTAAAATGAAGTATATTAAATCTGTATCCATTTACAAACTCAAAATAGAGATTTATTTGAAAGTCTTGGGGACTCAATGTCAACATTCATTATCTTAACCCCTCACACTGTTGTTAATGAAACCATTTTTCGGCTGCATATGTATTTAAAAATAATCTGCTAAAGAAAACTGAATTGTTGCCTCAGCAACAGAAATAACTTTTATGCCCCCGAAGGGAAGCATATAGCAATTGCACTGTCTGTCTGATAAAATCTTGTCCTCGCTTTTTCTAAACCACTTGAGGGATTTCATTGAAACTTAACAGGAGTGTTTGTTACCAAGCCAAATTGTGCATATCGCCAGAAGATTCCGCTCAATGTATTTTTGGCAGAGTTATGGGCACTTAGTCATTTTTTTAACTCCAACTTCTATATAAAAGTCTTGTCCACACTTCATCTCCAAAACCACTTGGAGGATTCATTGAAACTTCACAGGAATGTTTGTCACGTAGCCTTGTTGTGCATATCTTCAGGAGTTTCTGCTCAGATTATTTTTGACATAGTTAGGGCACTTAGTCATTTTTTACTCTAACTTCTATATTAAAATCTTCTCAACACTTCATCTCCAAAACCGCTTGGAGGATTTCATTGAAACTTCACAGGAATGTTTGTCACCAAGCCTTGTTGTGCATATCTTAAGGAGTTTCTGCTCAGATTATTTTTGACATAGTTAGGGCACTTAGTCATTTTTTACTCTAACTTCTATATTAAAATCTTGTCCTCGCTTCATCTCCTAAACTGCTTGAGGGATTTAATTGAAACTTAAGAGGAGTGTTTGTTACCAAGCCTAACTGTGCATATCATCAGAAGATTCCGCTGGATTTATTTTTGGCAGAGTTATGGGCACTTAGTCTTTTTTTTTAACTCTAACTTCTATATAAAAGTCTTGTCCACACTTCATCTCCAAAACCACTTGGAGGTTTCATTGAAACTTCACAGGAATGATTGTCACCAAACCTTGTTGTGCATATCTTCAGGGGTTTCTGCTCAGATTATTTTTGACAGAGTTAGGGCACTTAGTTATTTTTTACTCTAACTTCTTTATTAAAATCTTGTACACACTTCATCTCCAAATCCACTGGAGGATTTCATTGAAACTATACAGGAATGTTTGTCACCAAACCTACCTGTGCATATCGTCAGGAGTTTCTGGTCAGATTATATTTGGCAGTGTTATGGGCCACTATTCATTTTTATACTATAACTTATATATTAAAATCTTCTCCAAGCTACATCTCCAAAACTGCTTGGGGGATTTTATTGAAACCAGAATATTTGTCACCAAGCCTTGTTATTTATAAAACATCAGTAGGGGTTGGGAATAAAACAACATTGTTTGTATTCAAGCTAAACTCACAGCTTTCTGTTTCGTTGAATAATTTTGTCTTCAACCTTCATATAAGAATCTGAAGCAGAAAAACATAACTTTACCATTTACCTTCAGTTCATGCTCTATTTTTTTGTCTGATCTCTTTTCCACAGGCATATTCAATTATATATACACAAATTTCATTTCAAAGCTACATTTCGAGGGCATATGTCAATTTCCAGTGACAGCTATTGTTTTTTTTTCAAAAATCTCTTTTCTCCATCAGTCCCCTCCATTTGATATTTTAAGTTTGACCAAACATTTGTCCAGTAGCATGTGTGGCAGATCAGAAAACTAAACATGGGCAGAACTTGTCATATGGCAAAAATTATCAAATTGAACAAGAGGGTAATGAAGGCCCTGAAGCACTTACCAGAGTATAATTGTTAAGATTTATCATCAAAATAAAGAAGAAAGAACTACACAAGGGGCATAATTTTAACAATACTAGGAGACATTTACTAGGCAATAATTAAAACCAAATTTCAGATGTCTCAGCCTTATGACTTCTGACAAGAAAAAGAGTGTGTATGTAACTATGTGCAACATATTACTCCCACATCAGAGACAAAAGTGACTCCATGGGCAAAGTTTGAACAATCCTCAATGCAATGCTTCATGTCAATTTTAAGAATTTTTCATAGTACCACTATATAATGCTACACACAAAATTTAAATAGTCTAAGACATGGGATTCTGTCAAGATTTTTTTGCAAAGTTTGCCTAGTCTATTTAAAACATTTTATCTCTGAGGTGGAGCCAAACTGACCATAGGGGCAAAGTTTGAACAATATTGGTAAATTTTTTCTAGACAACAACTGTTCAAAAATCTAGAACTCTTGGCCTAGTGTTTTCATACTAGAAGAATTTTCTGTATATTTCTATGAAAAATCATGAGACTCCTTGGACAAGGCCAGTACTGACTCCAGAGACTAATTTGAAGAAACTCGATAGAGCACCACTAAATAATATTTCACAACTAAATTTCAGCTTTGCAGCTCCTGACAAAGACATTTTAAAAGAGTTTGACCCCCGGGATGGAGCCAAAAATGACTACTGGGGCAAAGTTTGTAAAACTTTGGTACAAGTCCACTCGAATATGCTTTATATAAAGTTTAGAACTTTGTGCCTTATGGTTTTATACAGTTAGAATTCAAAGATTTTTTTCTCGATTTTTCTTTGTCAAACGTGATCTAAACAGCGGGGCCAGTTGGGAACCAAAGGACATAATTTGAACTAACTTGGTAGATGTCCACCAGATAATGCTACAGGTCTCTGCATTGCTGTTTTTACTTATATAAGTTTATGTAATACATCTGACCCCATAAGTGACCCAAGGGAAATAATTTGGTAAACTTGGTAGATTTTCCACCAGACAATGCTACACAACTTTGGTAGAGCTTCACGCAAGTAACATCCCTAGCAAGTGGTATAGGAGGAGATATTGTTTATAAGAGGAGATGTTGTTTAAAGTAAAAAGTAATCAATGCACAACAGATACATGGTGATCTGAACCCGAGCACTTAAAAGTAAAAATAAAATTTAAGTATCATTTTGTATCAATGCCCGAGCACTGATTCTTGATACAGTATCGTTAAGTCAATGCATCAATGATATCAGACCAGCTACTTTCAAATATTTCTTTAGGTCAGATCATGTCAAAGAAGATAGAGATATTGAAGAAGAAAAACATCAAATCTAAACTGAACAAGAAAAGGAAAAGAAAGTCTTCAAAGAAGATAGCTGTACTGAAGGTAGATGGTTCAAGCTTCATAGCGATGACAAGGAAGCTGCATTCTACAGGAGGTGTGAGAGAGACTTGCTGGGCACTGAAGAATGAAGAACAAGTGCTTGATATGGCATTGGCAAGGGTCATGTAACAAACTGAAACATTGCCTGCCTTTAATCAAATCAAAATGTAACTTTCTCCCCTGTAATCCCTTCAGCTAACACCATTGTGTTCCATGTTACGGATGAAAAATAAACATGGTTTCACAAAGGAAACTGAACACACGGCAGCTTTATAACAAAAGGTAGTGACATGATTAGTCACCACATAGAGTGAGATTAACATAATTTTATCATTTACATAACTGTATTAATTATGTTCCTGCTACAATGAGTATGTGATCTAAAGGGAATTAATCTACACAGTTGATTGGTCAGCTGAATACTCCATGTTCCTACATTTGTTTCTTTTTAACAAAATTCCAGTTTCTATTTAAGATGGAAGTGAATCATTCAGTTACAATTTTACCAGCTCTAAAAGGTCAGGAAATCATGAATGTGCTGTTTTTTTTAAACAATATAAATCTTTCTTATAAAACGTGCATTTATATAAGTAGCATCAAAAAGCAGTCAAATCACATTTTATTTCCAGTATATGCTACATGTTTTTCAATGCAGTAATGCAATGTTTTTATGGGTACTGAGACTTGAGATTCAGTAGGTAGGTTGGGCATGATAAGTAGATGAACTCAAAATTTTTTGGCCCTCTGGGTCTAATGTCAGGCTCACAGGTCGCGCACTTAAAAAACAGGTACCTGTCAATAACTCAAGAAAAAAGGCTCCCAGGACCTTCAAACTTTACAGGATGGTTTCCCGTGAAGAGTTAATGAGCGCTATTGTTCTTGGACCCACAGGATCAAAGGTAAAGTTCAAAGGGACATGGCCTTTGAAACTGGTTTCCAATAAATTTAACTCAAGAACAACTGCTCTCAGGATCTTCAAACTTTACAGGATGGTTTGGCATTAGGAGTAGATGAACCCTTATGTTTTCTATGCCTACAGAGTAAAAAAATCAATCTCACAGGGGCCAGTGCTTTGAACAGTTCCAATCAGTAACTCTAAAATAACTGCCTTTTGGACCTTCAAGATCCCTTTACATGATGGTTGGGCATGTGTAGATGAATATTATTGATTTAGTGCTCATTGTATGAAATGTCAAGTTCACATGGGCCCAAACTTTATGAATGATTTGAATCAATTACTTGAGAATGAGAGAAACCAGTAATTTACAACACAATTCAGCTTTATGAGTAGATAACTCTGCATCTAGTTATTTTAGGTACATAAACATGGTTGATATTCAGGATTTCTGGTATGCAAAAAGGGGCATCTAAGTGCCATTTTGACAGCTTGTCTTCTCTTTGTGCTTGTAGTTTTATAGTTAATACGCTTTTTGAGCTTTTTCAGTATAGTTTACAGTGTATCCTTACTATTGTATAATCAAATATAACAAGATTCCTTTTACAATTAATCTGTAAGAAAAACATTTGAAACTAGTGATTATGGAAGGGGATATCTGCCAGTAAATGCATACTGTTATATGACAATAGTATTGATCATTGCTTTTTTAACCAGGTTTTCCGAACGAAAAAACTGGTTATTAGATTGAGCTATGTCGGCAGGCGGGCGGGCGTAAACAATTTCTTCTGTGCCCAACTCCTCCTACATTTCTCAAGGGATTTTGACCAAACTTTCACAGAAGCTTTCACAAGTGCCCTGGCGCATATTGTTGGGGTTTTGTGATTCGATAATTTTTCACCTAATTATGGCCCTTTGTTTTTTTTTTCCTTATATATAGTGAACAATTTCTTCTGTGCACAACCTACATTTCTCAAGGGATTTCGACCAAACTTTCACAGAAGCTTTGTCATCAAGTGCCCTGGCGCATATTGTCGGGGTTTTGTGATTCGATAATTTTTCACCTAATTATGGCCCTTTGTTTTTTTTCCTTATATGGAATATATAGTGAACAATTTCTTCTGTGCGCAACTCCTCCTACATTTCTCAAGGGATTTTGACCAAACTTTCACAGAAGCTTTGTCATCAAGTGCCCTGGCGCATATTGTCGGGGTTTTGTGATTCGATCATTTTTTACCTAATTATGGCCCTTTGTTTTTTTTCCTTATATGAAATATATATTGAACAATTTCTTCTGTGTGCAACTCCTCCTACATTTCTCAAGGGATTTTGACCAAACTTGCACTTGATGACAAAGCTTTTGTGAAACAATAATGTTGAAAACCTGGTTTCGTGGCATTACGATGTTTCTTGTTTAAATTGTAAAATAATGCTATCTTCATGTTCTTTTGCTATTGTGCATATTATATTAAAATGCTTTGTGTCAACTACATCTTGCTTGTTAAAATTTTCATGCTCATATTTACAATTATTTAATGTAATTTACATTATTTAGAATTATTTCATGTGTCAGACAGAAGTACAAAATCTCCCTATGGTAAATCTAGCAATTTTTCAGCACTAAACAAACACAAGAGGGCCATGATGGCCCTGGAACGCTCACCTGAATACTTTGACTTTGTGTCTGCTGTAGAGAAAACATCAGACTGAAGCAAAATTACAGTTTCTGAATTGAAGATTTTCAAACGTCTTATATTTCATACAAATAGGACCTCCGGAGCATGGCCAGTTTTGACCTGATGGATATTATTTGAACTATACAAAGTAGCAATTCAACATAAAAAATATATTTGCTCTTGGGCATACAATTTCAAGTAGGGTACATTTTCAAAGTTTTTCCTACACAAACTCAATGTAAAACTATTGGCACCTGGGCAGGGTCAATCTTCACCCTCGTGAAATTATTACAACAATCTTTGTAGATGTTAATTACAGAATGCTGCTTACCAAATATCTAAGGTCTAAAGCTAACAGTTTCTCACAAGATTTTCACAGATTCAATATTTTACACAAATAGGACCACTGTTGCAGGGCAAATTTTGACCCCAACAAGAAAATCTTCACAGATTTGATAGAAGTCTACTAGACAGTGCAAGATAAAAAAATATCTAAGCTCTAAGGGATACAGTTTTAGACAAAAATATATTTAAAAATCTGCCCTATTTAAGTCTTTGTAAAATAAAGTGACTCTCCGAGGCAGTGCCATTAATGAACCAAGGGGCAAAGTTTGAACAATCTTGGTAGAGGATTTCTACATGATGCTCAATGCAGAATATCTTAGGTCTTAAACTTATGGTATCTCACAAGAAGATTTTCAAAGATTCAATATTTTATACAAAAAGGACCTCAAGGTGTGGCCAATTTGACCCCAAAGACATTATATGAAAAACTTGGTAGGGGACCTCATGCTCCATGCAAAATATCTAAGTTCTAGGCCTTGTGGTTTCAGACAAGAAGAATTTTTTAAGTCTTCCCTTTAAAGCCAATGTAAAAGCAAGTGACCCCAGGGCAGGGCCATGTATGACACCAGGGGCATAAATTGAACAATCTTGGTCCAGGAGCTCTAGTTTTTTTATAGATTTAAATTTTTTAAGGTTTTCCATATATAAGTCTATGTAACAGTAAAATCAAGTGACCCCCAGGCTTAGGCCAATTTTTACCCAATGGGCATAATTTGAACAAACTTTGTAGACGACCTCTAGTTGATGCTTCATTCAAAATATCTGTTCTAGGCCTTGTGCTTTCAGACATGAAGAAAGAATTTTGAAGGTTTTACCAATATAAACCTAGGTAAAATCAAATGACCACGGGGGCAGGGCTATTAATGACCCAATGGGCATTATTTGAAAAATCTTAGTAGAGGACACCCAGATGATGCTCAATGCAAAAAATTTACAATATCTCATAATTAGATTTTCAAAGATTCAACTTCCTTTTATAAGCCTAAGTAAAATCAAGTGACTCCGGGGCAGGGCCATTAATGACCCCAGGGGCAAAATTTGAACTATCTTCTACCGCTGATGTTTCACACAAAAAAATCTTAGCCCTTGGCTTTGTTGTTTTTTAAAGTTTTCCCTATATAAGTCTATGTACATGTAGAATCAAGTGACCCCGTGGCAGGGCCAGTTTTGACCTACCGGGCATGATTTGAACAAACTTGGTAGAAGTCCACCTGACAATTGCACTTGCAGGTTCAGAGCTTAGTACTTACTGACTAGATGATTTTAAAAAACATTTTCCTTTTTGTTGCTATAGCAACCACAGTTCTGCTTGGAATTAAATTCTTTGTACAACTCTAGTAGAGCTTTATGCAAGGAATATCTCGGGCAAGTTTCATAAAAGTTAACATAGTGGTACAAGAGGAGAAGTCAATTCAGTCACCTTGTTGACAACGCATAAAGAACACCGGACAATCAATGATCACAAAAGCTCACCCTTGAGCATTTCATGCTCAGGTTCAAATGCAGATGTTCTAATGTACATACTAGTTTGTATCTGTATGGTGCGTACATGTGCATGCCTGTGTGTAGCACATGTCCATTAAAGATCATCATTAAAATGTACTCATTGATCAATTTTATCTTGTTTCACTGATAAATCCATAACACTAGATGACTGTCTTGTTGATGAATAAAGTTGTCTGGATATGGTACAGTCTCCATTAACATCATTGTTCCATTAACATCAAGGCAGTCTGAAGGACAGCTAAATCCCCTTCCGCAGTGGACATGAATGTGTACTTCTTGACCGTTAACCAACCATGACCTTGATGTTGTGCCATGCATATTATAAGCACATAATCTCATGATAGTAATTATTTGTGCCAAGTTATTTAAAATCTTCCATAAAGTCAAAAAGTTATGGAGAACATTTAACCTTGACCTTGTGGGTAGCAACCTGGATGTTGGGTTATGCACATCGTGTCATAGTGGTGATCATTTGTGCAAAGTAATTAAAAAACTTTTCTTAAGCCAAGTTAGTAAGTTATAGAGCAGGTGTGAAATGTGGATATTTGACCTATAACTGTGACCTTGACCTTGTGGGTAGCAACCAAATTATTGCACTCTGCACATTGTCTCATGATGGTGATCACTTGAGCCAAGTTATTTCATAAGTTTTTCAGCGGTTTAAAAGTTATGGAGCGGACACAAAATGTAGACTTTTAACACTTGACCTTTAAGTGTGACCTTGACCTTGGAGGTAGCAACCCAATTATTGTGCTCTGCACATTGTCTCATAATGGTGATCACTTGTGCCAAGTTATTTCAAAAAATTTTCAGCGGTTTAAAAGTTAAGGAGTGGACACAAGTGTTACTGACGGATGGATGGATGGACGGACGGACTGACAGACAGAGGCCATTCCTATAATCCCCTCCCCACTTTGTGGAAGGGGATTAATAAGGCACAATTTGTCAACATGCCTTGTGCTAAATTACAATATCTTCAATATCCTTACTCATGTGAGTAAACTTAATAGTCTCATGCTCAAACTGAAATGAATCGAGTTCTGCCTGCAAAAAAATGTAGTTACTTTTTGGAGAACATCAAAAGCTTATTTGAATATGAACAACAGAACTACTTTGAACTGAAACAGGAATATGTTAGGTGAAAAGAGGTGGAATAATTTAGAAAGTCAGTATTGGTTTGAAAATCATGAATGCCATAATGTTAAAAAAAAAATACCATGTTAATATAGACACTGTATTTCCATGTCCTCCATGTTGAATACGGTATTAGAAGGTCTCCAAAAATTTAATGATTAAATGAGTATATAGTGTCATGAGATTTAACAGGTCTGTGACTCTCACAAATTCTAGTATTATACAATCAACCATTGTGTATGAATGTAGATTTAAGTGCATTTATGGACACAGACTGTACAATGTGGTTGCTTAGATATCAAGCATTTGGAACAGCTGTAATGGAACCACTTCTAAACACAACATTGATGTGATGGTCTGTAAATATAAAAGGTAAGTGAAAATTTCAACAAGAGATGTTTGTAAAACATATATGCGCCCCCCCCCCCACCCCCCCCCACCCCAATCCCACGTCATATCTCTCGAGGCAGCCATGAAGTTTTGAGGAGCTTGGACCAAGTGTTATTGATCGGAAACAATTTTGACAGTCAAGGGCACTGTGACCTTGGCCTTTGACCTGAAAAACTAAAGGGCTCATCTACAAGTCATGAAAACTTATAAACCAAGTTTGAGGAACATGGGCCCCAAGTGTTCTACAGTTATTCATCAGAAACCATTTTGCTTTTCAAGGTCACTGTGACTTTTGACCTTTGACCCAATGATCTGAAAAAATGATAGTTGTCATGTACTGATCATGACAAACCTACATACTAAGTCTGACAAACCTGGGCCTAAGGATTCCCTAGATACTTAGCAGAAATTGTTTTGCTTTTCGAGGTTACTGGGACCTTGACCTTTGACCTAATAGCCCTAAAAACGACAGGGTCATCTAATTGTCATGACTAACTTACCTATGAAGTTTTCAGGAGCTAGGCCCAAGCGTTCTACAGTAATTTATTGGAAACTGTTTCATTTCTGAATGGATTGTATTCATACTTGGACACAACAACTCTTTGGACAATACCTTCAAGTAAACCAAACTGAACATAACTCATAAATGACCTTCACCTTCAAGGTCAAATTATCGAATTTTGCTAAAATTGGCCGTAACTTTATTAATAGTTTGATTTGATTCATACTTGAATAAAACAACACTTATGACAAGACCGACATGTTGAATACTTCAAGTATGACCATCATGTATTGTAATGACAGAGCCTTAATCATTCTCTAAAATGAAATTTGGGTGTTTGTAACAGAGCAGCCTCTTTCATTAGTTTACAAATGCAAGTGATAATCACAAATAAGGCAAATATTACAGTGAACCATTCCCTAATTACTAATTTAAACTAAGCTTATCAATCGACCCTTTCCTAGAATATCCTATTTTCAAGAATATGGTGAAGAAATGCACCATATCCATTTCAGCAGGAAAGTTTCAGCTGATCTGCATTTAATGGACATTATCAAAAAACATATTGTGTAAGATATGAAATCGCACGATGTATAGGCTAAAACTGCCAATATAACAACAACATAGTAGGCTTAATGATGTACCCAGCTGTCCAGCATTTCCAAGAACTATAAATACGCCTTTAGCCAGTATCATCTTACACCATAAAGGTGCAATATTTCCTTTTTTGACAAGAGTTTTTCCAATCCACTTGTGAGTTAGAGAATTAAGTATCTTGAAAGAGCCAGCCTGACTGACACAACATTATTATATACCAGTTACCAAATCTAGATTGACCCTTAGCTGGCTTAGGATTTTCAAGCCTAGCAATTATTTGTATACTGAACTGAAATATAGAATAGATTATTCTTTTTTTAATTTCAGGATTGTTTTCTTTTATTTTCCCCTTGTAGCTCTCCAAGACCTGTCCTTAAGCCTATGTGCATTTGAGAAGAACTAACACCCTTGATATTGATGTGTATTGGAAAGCAGACCCAAGCTACATTTCAATATAAAGTCAAGTTGTTCCCAAGCTTTAGATCAGAAACCACTTACAAGTGAAGTTCATTTTGATCTTGACCTTCACTGCAGTGACCTTAAAATCTATAGCGGTCATCAACTTACCATCCTACTAAAGGACATAGGTCCAGTTGTACCCCAGGTTTGACATGAACTGTAGTGAAAGTCACTGTGACCTTGATCAACTGACTTTGAACTAATTACATGTGCACTTCTCATTATGACCAATGGAACTGCAAAGGCATAAGGCACTTAAACTGTGCTTTTTCAATTATTTAACATAAGTATCTAAAATCAGATGGACTAACTGACATTAAACTGACAATATACCCAGCAATCATGGCTTTAATAATGTGCAAAAGATGAACACAACAGCACATCAAATAAAATAATAAAGACCAATGAATCATGTTCACACACACAATAACACAGTATTTTAATAAACATCATTACATATATGCTTAACTTCAATAGCAGAAGATTTACATGTAAGTTTTTCTTTCATACAACAACTGTGTCGAACATTTGGTATCTAGTCCCTCGTGCTACACTGTATGACTGTAAACAACATTCTATCCATGGCCTATCTTCCATGTTCTTATCAAGTGGACATATCTGATTTAAACAATCTCTAATCTGCTCCAGATATGACTCATCTTTAAGAAGGTCTTCTGGTTCTGTATCTTGGAAAAACTTGACCTAAAACAGAATCACTTAATGCATTAAATGACATATTTTCCAAGTGTATAGTCAGTCAAAAAGCAAGAAAAAGCATCAAAACAACAACAACAAAAAACATAGTCTTCTGCATATATGAGATACTTCTAAAACCAAGGCACAAAAACAGAAGGCTAAATAACTTTTATGTTACCTACAATGTATGTCAGATAACAACAAGAAGGCCATGATGGCTCTATATTACTCACCAGAATACCACTACACTAAACATCAAGGCTAAAGTAGGTCTGAAGGTTAAGGTCTTGGTTTGCCAAGTAGAAGTTTGGAATGTGCCAGCAATATTTTACAAACAGTAAGAAGTTTAAAAAATCTTGCAACAGGTACACTATACAAAGTTTTGTGTAAATAAAAGTGTTTTAAGTGCTAAAAGACTGTCAGGTGGTCTGTAGCCAAAGGTTCATGCCTGTCACTGACAGTCTTAAAATAAGAACTCTGAGCATTGTGATTTCATACAAGAAGCATTTTAAAGATTTTCCTACATAGTGACCTAGAGACATAATTTGAACCAAACCGATAGAGGTCTTCTCGTTATTGCTACATATCTAATTCCAGAATTCTGGCCCTTGTGGTTTCAAAAGAGTTTTAAAGTTTTCAGTTGGAAAATCAGTTTTTGCTTCTTGACTGAAATATGCAGTGAACCAGAACATTCTGAACAACTTAAAAGAGGACTACCTTACTCAACTAACATTCCTGTGATATTTTCTCAAAGTCCATCAGGTTATGTTGCAGATGTCATTTGGGGAAAATACTGAATACAGTTACATGGACACTGGACAAAGGGTGATCACAGTAGTTAACCTTGTGCACAATGAACTCAGGTGAGCTAAAAAGAGCCTTAGTTAAGAATCCTGTAACACTGCATTAGCACATCTTTTTAATTATCTCTATATAAAAAGATTAATTAAAGTGAATCATTTTTCAAATGGGCCTGACATATGGATGAGTTTCATTTTGAATTAGTACAGGTTAGAATAGGTTACTTTTTCATCAATAATAAAACTATCTTACAGCTTCTTCCTTCCATATGTTAGCCATTAACATGCCACAGTCGTCACTAAGTATACATCTCAGCATGAAGATATAGTGAAGATGAGATGGAGAATCTAAACCTAAATTTGAATAAAAGATATTTAGACATAAGACTAAAAAGATAAAGCAACAAGTTTTGTTGGATTGATAGCCTCGTATGATAGTTTTTCTAAACAGCAGACTTACATATCACAAGAACAAAATACAGTACACAACACTATGCACCTTGCAATCAAGTAATGTTTGCATATGTTTAAGAAATAATAAGTATCCAGGCGTGGTTTATCGTAGAATAACCCACGTTTTGAGTTCTTATGCGTAGGAATATATCACGAAGGCCGTAGGCCTGAGTGATATATTGTTTCGCATAAGAACGAAAAACGCGGGTTATACTACGATAAACCACAACTGGATACTTGTTATTTCGATTCTAACACGACCAAACAATAAACCACATTGTGAAATAAGTGTTAACTACTTCTTACGATCGTAAAAACACTTGCGCGGTACGCCCCTGGGTTTAGCCGTTTAAATTTCATCCCTCGATATATGTTAGAGTTGGCTTCCACATAATAAGTTGATCAATCCAATAAATGAACAAATAAACAACACACTTTTCATCAGTTGATAATTTCTTTTTTTATTTCGAACTAAAATTGCAATTTACTAATAAATTAAATGTTCAAACAAATAAAAGATGTTCATGTTCTCAGATGCTAAAAATAGCATATGTAAAACGTCACAAGTTCGCTTACACGAAAGTCGGCATACGTGTGTGCATTTTAATGTGGACACCGGGTGTAGACACAAGTAACATTTACATGGATAATTGACAGAAAACATTGCTCGGCTATTATTATTTCACAAATTGTGCCCATTTAAAGTAAATAGGCTTTTTTTGTGCCATTTTGCAGCCGAACTTTGTTGTTGTACGCCGGTAATACTACGATTCCTACGGTAGTAGTCACGAGACAAACCGACCAGACTATAGCCTGGGTGACGTCATACCACCTGTATGACGTCATATCGTTCTCATCTTATAATATGTTCTCATCTTGTACAGTAGTTTGTTTAGTTGGCTTTTATTAGGTTGATATGACTATGTTTGGTTGTATATATATGCCCGAGAGGTACTTTTGAGGATATGGCATTTGGTTGTAATTTTATTTTCATGTTAAATTTAAAATTACAAATAAAACGGTTGGTTTGTCTTAGTGACGTATATTTACAAAAATGGTATTTACAAACATCACGTGACTTTCATTCATAAAAATTTTATACGTGGGGTGACGGCGGTTCACGGAACAGCCAAAACAACAAGCGCACGCGAGTGGTATACTGCAGAATAACCCCGACTTTTTTCTTCTTTGTATATATAGGCTATTTTTAGATCGTGTTAGAATATTGAATAATAGCTGTAATAAGTTGGCACATGTCAAGATTGTACAACTGCAAGGTCTTTCACATGTGATCAATCAGCGTTTGTCTAACTTTAGTGGGAGCTGTTATAAGCTGATTGAAGTAAGTCATGGTTTGTTCAAGCTCATTAGCTGACACTGGTGCATTAAAGACAGAGAACAATTGTTTGTGAAGTTGGGTAAATTCTTAAGAATCAAACTGAGCTGGTCACAGAAATAATGCAGGTGAAGTTGTGGAGGTTTATAAACATTCAATTCTGATACAGATGGAGATTTTACTTGAACAACAATACAGTCAATATCTGCCATAGAAGTATCAATGTGCATAAAGTCAAAGTCTTTAGACAAAGATAATTTGAAGAAGATTTGTTGGCTGGACAAAGATTCCAACACCTCCTCTAGGAGACTGGTTGTTTTGGTGTGTTGGCCTATGAGTGAACTGTTAGCACTTGTCCATATTTCTTGAAGGGCTATAATATCAGCCTGGTAGAAAAAGTAATTGCTTTTAATGTCAAGAAAATGGGGGAAAAAAGTGAAAACCTGAGGGTTTTCTATTTTTAGCTCTGGTGGCCATTTTGTGCTGTGAAGTGGAATGTGCCGGCAATATGCACAACTAGGGTTGGCACTGATCACTGCAGTGAAGTTTCGTCGAAATCCCACCAGCAGTTTGACCTGTGAAAGCCGGACAAGCTTAATGTGGATGGACAGATGGATGGACAAACAGAAAGACAGACAAAGGCAAAAACAGTAAGTTTAATGGTCCTGATTATATTATGAGCCCTATTTGTAACATGTCGGACATTGAAAAACAAATATATCAATCGGGCAAAGCAATTCAAGCATAAACATCAATCTCCATTTAGTTGAGTGGTAAGTGGCTGGAGTATAATACATTGTTGCTAACAGTTTCTGAATAAAACAATGAATTGGCCCCCACTAAGTTATGGTGGGTTACTAGCTGAACAAGACTGTCACAGACAGTATATCCCCTACTGAATTAGTGCTTGTTTGAAGCAAGGGTAAAGTCAGAATTTGCATATAAAGAAAATGGGAAAAAATCAATAATAGGTTTTTCAGAGAATAATTTTGTGGTTAACATTTTGATCAAAGAGCCATAACTCCTTCAAAAATTGCACAATCGCAAAAAGTGATGATATGCGCTGCAGTTCATGTTGATAAACATTCTGTTAAAGTATGGTGGAAATCGCATACAAAATGTAGAAGGAGTTGTGCACAAGAACATTTACATAATACTTATAAAGTAAAAATCATCAAAGGGCCATTAACTCCCCCAGAAATAATGCCATCACAAAGTCCTGATAATATGCGCTGGAGCAAATGATATTATCATTATGTGAAAGTGTGGTGAAAATTGCATGCAAAATGAAGGAGGAGTTGCGAACAGAAGCATTTGTAGGTGAAACAAGCTTTCTTAATGCAATAAATTTATACAATTCTCAGGAAATCATGGAACAACTTTTAGAAACAGCTCTTTTTATATTGAAATCTGTAACTGTTGTCAAGACTGTTATTTTTTGATACAGCAATGGCAAATAGAACTCAACATCCATGTTTCATCAAACATCCCCATCTTGATAATAACCCTCTAAATGAATAACACACTCTTGTTTCTTACTTTTCAAATTTTGGTCAAACCACTGATCAGGAGTGGTAATGCCATTCTTTGACATTCATTTTAGAATATACACTAAATTTTCAGCTTCAAGAAAAAATGTTATTCTTTATACAAAGTTAATAACTATTCAGGGGCCATAACTCTGTGTTAAATGGTCCAACCAGGACATTCCTATGATATGCAGATCTCCTTTTGGTAGTGATGATTCCCATAAAGTTTCCTTGAAATCCAGAAAGTAGTTGCAGAGAAATAGCGCAGAAACAAATGTTATTCTAATTTCATACTAAATAACTAATCAAGGGCCATAAATCTGTGCTGAAGGATCCAACTGGAACATGTCGAGGATATGCGCATCTCCTTTTGGTATTGAAAGTTCCCAGAAGGTTTCTTTGGAATCCAGTCAGTAGTTGTCAAGAAATAGCACGGAAACGAAATTCAGATGGAAGGACGGACAGACTGACAATGCCAAAACAATATCCCCCTTATGATTCTATCGGCTGTGGATAACAAACAGCCCGAAGTAACGAAGGGGCACGACTCTGCTATCAGAAGGGGCTGTGTGTAAAAGCATTAGACATGCATCATGTTCCTATCATAATATAAATCTACAAAGTGTGAACAAATAAGGAAAAGGATAATTGAGTTTGCGCTCTGTGTGGAAAATGTGATGGTTAAACAGATATATGGACAAAGCAAAAATTTAGAATTACAGAGTTGCTATGAACTGAATTATGAAAGAATTACCATGAAGACTTTCCTGGTTTCTGAGACACTGTGGACAGCTGTAATGTGTGATACCTTTAAATGTACTACCAATCTGGAGCTGACATTCAGACCTGAAATAAGAGTTACTGTCCTGATAATGTTTTTCTAAGACACTAATAAACTGGACTCCAGAAATGTCCCTTTACATGTCTTTCAAAATTCAAGTTTAAGATTTTTACAAGTGGTTTTGTAGGAACCATTCTCCTTTACAATATCTTTATTCAATTGGTGAAATTTATTTATTTTATGCCTACCAATGAAATATAGGGAAATATCAGTGAGATAAAAGTGATAATACACTGTTTTGAATCAGTGAAATTACCATTTTGATAATACACTGTTTGTGCCCGAACTACATTTTTACCTGATTCAGCCAAGAACCACGCTGCTCCAATGATTGCAGGAAATAGTGAATCTGGTCCTGCACCAAGAGGATTTTTCATGAACAGTCACTTTCATGGAAATGTTACTTTCAATTTCAATTCCTCTAAAACTGCAACCCAGCAACTATCTCAACAGGTCATAAATTCCAGTCCAAAAGCTGGTCTGCTTGATGAAACTTCAGGAATTTCCCCACCACGTAAATACAAGAGAATCCGCTGTATTTCAGACAGTGACAGCGAGTGAAATTTATTTACCTTGTTAAATCCAGTTATAATATTGAATTCCTAGTTGTGAACAATGATGAATTTGCCATAAATTATTTAAAATGTCTGATTTGTTTACATAACTCACATGGACAATATCCAATATGGCCGACTTTCAATTCAATTGATTGAATATTGAGTATTAATCCGCTTTTATAATTAAAGTATGTATGGCAAAAATTCAATAAATATTGATAAACTGTGTAGACTAAAATAAATGTTATTTGATGAAACTGTATAGAGGATATTTGTTTGTTTTTGTGGAAGATGAGAATTTATTTCATCGAGTGAACACCATATGTGATATTTTCACGAGTGGCGCAGCCACGAGTGAAAATATCAACATATGGTGTTCACGAGATGAAATAAATTCCCATCTTCCACTAAAAAACAAACAAATTTTCTTTTTATTTTATGCCAACACGTCAAAAATGGGTTTTTTTATGACATTTTTAATCAGGGCCTTCAATAAATTCCCCATGGTGAGCCCCAAATCAGTTAATGCGTACTTTGGTTACTGCACACAAAAAAAAGTGCAGACAATCTCCAATACATATGATAACTTTACTTCTGCTGAAATAAACTGAATACACTTTCATCAAATAACATTTATTTTTGTCTACACAGTTTATCAATATTTATTGAATTTTTGCCATACATACTTTAATTATAAAAGCGGATTAATACTCAATATTCAATCAATTGAATTGAAAGTCGGCCATATTGGATATTGTCCATGTGAGTTATGTAAACAAATCAGACATTTTAAATAATTTAGGTTTGCTTTTCAAGGTCAAAGATACATTGGCCTTTGACCTAATAACCTGAAAAAGTATAAGGGTCATATACTGGTCAAGACCAACCTGCCTATGAACTTTTTGGGAGCCTGGGCCAATGGATTCTATATTGATCAGAAACCATTTTGCTTTTCAAGGTCACTGTGACTTTGCCTTTGACCTAATGACCTAAACAAATTTAGGGGTCATCAATAGGTCATGAGCAACCAATATACCAAATTTGAGGTACCTGGGCCCAAGGATTCTATTGGAAAAGGTTTTACTTTTCAAGGACCACTGTGACCTTGAGCTTTAACCTAGTGACCTGAAGGAAAAAAGAGGTCATCTCTTGAACAGACCAACCTGCATAGCAAGTCTGAGGAGCAAATCCCCAAGGGTTCTCTAATTATTGATTGGAAACCATTTTTCTGTTAATGGTCAATATGACCTTGACCTTTGATTTAGTGACCCTAAAAACATTAGGGGTGATTGACTGGCCATTACCAACCTGTCTATGAAGTTTTAGGAAGCCTGGGCCCAGGCAATCTATGGTTATTAATAGGAAACCATTTTGATCTGGTGATGACCAACCTATACACCCAGCTCTTCAAGGTCACTATGACCTTGGCCTTTGAACTAATGACCCAAAAATCTAAAGCAGTCATCTACTCGCCATGACTAACTTGCCTATAAAGTTTTTGAGAGCTGGACCCAAGCGATCCCTTGGGAGACATAAAACAAGAAAAAGGAACCATTATTCAGCCGAAATTTTTGACACTGTAAGGTGTACACCAGGTATTTGGGAAATGATCCTCAAATCATTGCTATCATGCATTGATAACTAAGGGACTTACCTATTTCTGTCATTGCAGTCTGCAGCAGGATGTGAACACCTGCAACAACAAACAACAAGATGCAAGTATAACAACTATCTGGCAAAACCGTACATGCAGCAGAATGCAACAAAACTAAACAGGGTTAGTAAACATATTTAATTTATTACTGACAAACAGCACCTGTAATAAAGCTTTTCATTTAATATGGAATTAGTTATTAACTGACATTTTTAAATGATTGGTGAACTGAGTTTGTTTCAAATAACAAACTTTCTTTTGACAAAAGATTTTTGGCTTTTTTTTGACAATTTTATAGGCAATAATCGGTCATATCTCCCCCAAAAATCTCTTTATAGCAAGCCACAAAAATATTGGAAAGAAATGTAAGTGGCTTTCTTTTCATGTCTGCTAAAAAATACATTCGAGAGCAAAAAGGTTGATAATAATTAAATTGAAATAGATTTTAATAACCGAAACTGGTAATCCCAAATTTTTCTCTGTTCACCAGAAGACCTTAAGATCATCACAACAACTATTCTTACCAAATATCATGAAAATTGGGGAAAAAATGTGAACTCTAAAGTGTTCACAAGGTCTTTCACTGACCTGAGCTGGTGACTTAGTTTTGAAAAAATTGTCCAAGGAATTCTTAAAGAGAAATATTCTGAGCATGTTTCATGACAATTTGAAAAATATGGTCTCTCTTATTACTAAAAAGGTCTTCCTTTAATATGGTGACCTAGATTTTGAATCAATATGATGCACTTTTAAACTTGTCCCAGTAATTAAAACAGACCTTTTGACAAGGTTATGTAAAAACTGGGTCTAAATGTGGCCTCTACAATGTTCACTAAGTTTTCCACTAATCTGAGTTAGTGTCCTAGTTTTTGAACACACATGACCCAAAATCAAACTACTCCAAGAAATTATCTGGATAGACATTCTTAGCAAGTTTCAAGATTGTGGAAAAAACTGTGCCTTCTACAGTCAAGAAAGGTTTTCCTATGATTTGAGTAAGTGACCTAGATTTTTAACTTATATCACCAAGTTTCTAATTTGTCCTAGAGATCATCAGGATAAACATTATGATGGCTGTGTCAAAAATGTGGCTTACAACTTAAAGAGTGTTCACAAATTTAACTACTGCTTAGGCTAAAAAAAATTAATGTTTTGTTTCTCAGGCCCCGCCGCATACGTTTTAGAACGCCCGCTTCGATTTTCAATCGCTGGCAAAAATTTTTTTATTTATTAAAACGTCTTTTTACAATTCCCGGTGTGGCAAGAAGTACCGCAGTAAACGGTTTGTTTATGTTAACAGCAATCGTAACAACTCAGCCTTTTCCGACAACTTCGTATAAAGACCTCATATGTAAGTATATGAATACACCAAATGGTAATTCACCTCGGCTTTATTAAATATAAACAAACATGGCAGAACTCGAGCAGTTTCTGTCTTATGCATTAGAAAAATATGAAAATAAATGTTAATTTAAAGTATAAACAGATAGAGGCATTAAGAAATGTTTTCAATTTAGCAGACACCACCTTTATTATAAAATAGTCCAATATGGCGCCTACCACATTATTTCTGAGGTGACTTATTGAAGTCGCCCGAGTTGTTCCGAATGTGTTAATAGTGGTACGCAACCTTAGCTCAATAGGTAGAGCACTGGATTAGTCGGTCGTTGGTTCGACGCCTAGGCAGGGCAAAATTTCTCCGTGACAATTGTTCTCAGACATTGTGTCGTATGTTCATTTGTCTCTCACCACTGATTCAGAGTAGATCATGTGGGAACAGTAGTCAGTCACTTGCGGAGAAATTGGCAATTACTGGTTAGGTGGACTGACCGCTGAGATATAACATATGTTGAAATCGGCGTTAAACCCCAAAACAAAAAAATATATGCCTCTCAATAACTTCGATCGAGCGAGTGTTTACGACACATTGATTCTTGAAAATACGGCCACGTTTTTGGTTTTTCTACAAATTTGCGACAAATAGGTAAAAAAAAGCTTGTAAAACAAATTTTATTTTTAGAACAATATTCCATGCTTTTGTCAATGCCTTTCCCTTGACGTAATTTTAAAAGATTAAGTTAGACTAATTTTCGTGTGTTTAGACTGTCTTAAATTAGGATTTTATTATTCATGTATCAAATAAGTACATGTAGAAATACATTCTTACTAAAAAGTTTATTGTGTTTTTTTTCACATGACATGTTATTTCTGTTTAGAAAAAAGTTCTAGCAAGTCTTGTTAAGGATAAAAAGTGCTGTTGCATATTATAAAGTATTTTAATACAACAGAGACTGATGAGCAGTTAAAGTAAAATATGATTTGATTTTATTGAATGCTCTCAGTAGATCTTTTAGTTAATACTCTGCAACACATTAAACACCATCTTAATACAGATGGTAATTTCAACATATCCAGTGCCATTGATCATTGAAACTGTGTTTTTTGGGGATATGAAACCTCATATTAAGTGCAAAATCATGAATAAAATAAAATGAGGGTATAAAAAAAAAATTCCGCCCTCCCTCATATAATTTTGATAAAAATGGCCTGAGAAACTAAACATTAATTTTTTTTAGCCTTATCACAGAAGTGATGAATACCCCGACACACTGCTTGGTCACAGGATTGAAGGATTTGCATTGTAAAATTCCTGCACAGCAGTGGAGTGAACAAACATGCTTATGATTATATTTGATGGTATGATGCCATAGGAAGTCATAAAATACCAAGAAGCGGAATAACTAGGAAGGTGACATAAATTTTGATAGAAATTAAAATCCCTCTATGCATGGAGTAAATGGCCTGAAAAAGGTCTATTATCACCATTTTCTACATCTGATCAGTCACTGTGACCTTGACCTTTGAGCAAGGGATCTGGATCATGAACCCAACACACTTTCTCATCTAGATGAACAAATATACTATGGTTTTTCAAAATTCTTCCATGTACAGAGAAGTTATGGCCCAGAAAATATCTAAAATCAACCTTTTTTAGCTTTGACAAGTCAATGTAAATTGGCCTTTGAGCTTGGGACTTGTGTCTTGCACGCATAACACTGCCTTATCCTGATGAACAAATATGCAAAGGTATTTCAAAATTCTTCCATGCATAAGGAAGTTATGGCCCAGACAAGGTCTATCATCAAAATTATTTACCTTTGACCAGTGACCGTAACATGACCTTTGAGCTATGGACCTGGGTCTTCATGTGACACACCATTTCATGAACGCAAACAAATATGCCAAAACATTTGAAAATCCTTCAATGGACAGAGCAGTTATGGCCAGGACAAGATATATCTCCAACATTTTTCATATTTGACCAGTGAGTGCGACCCTGACCTTTGAGCTATGGACTCGGGGTCTTGCATGCCACACATCTTCTCATCTTGATGAACAAATTTGGCAAGGAATTTCAAAATCCTTCAATGTAAGAAGAAGTAATGGTCCGGACAAGGTCTATAATCAACATTTTTTTTATATGACCAGTGTCTGTGACTTTGACCTTTGAGCTAGGGACCTGGGTCTTATGTACTGTATAATACTTTGTATCAAATGTCAAAAGACTCAGACTTGCAGTTTCGGACAAGAAATAATTTAAAGGAGTTTGCCCATATTTATGTAAAACATCTTACCCCTGAAGTGAGTCAATTTGTCCAAAGGGGTTTGGCTCAAAAATATTTTGTATGAAGTACTTCCTTATATATAAGTCTTATATATACAATACTTCATACAAAATATTTTCAAACCAAATCCCTGCTGACTAGGTGCCTTGCATTTTCATAATTGATACACAGCATGAATTTTCCATATCTATGAGTTATGCCTACATATTGGATCTTCATTGACTGAAACACTACTTAAGACAAGATAAAACTGAAATATACATTTACTTGGAAAAAAATGTGTTTAATATAGGCTTTGCATCATCAAAAGAGGTAAATATATGATATACTTCTAAAACAATACAAGGATGTACAAAATATACAGCCATAATGATAATGTCAACTTTTAAAGACTTTGATAACAATAATTCAAGTTTAATTACCTTTTCTGTGATATTACTGTCAATGTTCTGGCAAAACAACTTGGATAACAGAAAGAACCGACATATTTGATGAGTGTATTAAGAGACACGAGCAAGCTATCTCTTGTAAAGCTGGTTAAATGCACAAGACTATAATTTTAATCTACTTGCAACCTCAGTTGACAATGAGTGTGTTTAATCACAGTAAACAGTATTTTGTGCAAAAATTAAGATGTTATTGCAATGTTCAGGTGTGTATGCTGACAATCCTTCATGTAATGGTACTCTTCTCTGTAACAGACTGCTGAAAGACTGCCATCATTTTACATATAAACAAGGTATTTAGTACTGTATAACTGGAAATACGAAAAAGACTTTTATGATTGGACAAATGTCAAAATGCAACAGTAAGTAAATACTTACAAAAAGTGGCACTGAGAACAGTACAGTTTGAGAAAGCTTCTCACAGAACTAGGTCTAGGATGGTAGTCATAAACTCTTGCACGTGCAAGGAATTTGTATGGAACCTCATGCTGAAGAACTTGTCCTATCTTGGTCCTTTTGATATGGTGATGGCCAGTAACAACTGAAAAAGAAAATCACTGAAGTTATGTTGCTGTTAGACCTGGTGGGCCTAAATTTCACCTACTCTTAATGCCAACCATCCTGTAAATTTTGAAGGTCTGGGTTTAAGATGTTCTTAAGTTATTGATACAAACTTATTTTTAAGTGCGAGTCCCTGTGGACTTGACATCTGACCCAGTGAGCCTAAAATCAATAACATTTATCTACTCATTAAATCTATTCCTCCTGTAAAGATTAAAAGTGTGGACTTGACATCTGACCCAGTGAGCCTAAAATCAATAACATTTATCTACTCATTAAATCTATTCCTCCTGTAAAGATTAAAAGTGTGGACTTGACATCTGACCCAGTGAGCCTAAAATCAATAACATTCATCTACTCATTAAATCTATTCCTCCTGTAAAGATTAAAAGTGTAGACTTGACATCTGACCCAGTGAGCCTAAAATCAATAACATTCATCTACTCATTATATCTATTCCTTCTGTAAAGATTAAGAGTACTGCATTTAGTTATTTGTGAGTTACTGATCTGAAACAGATAGAAGAAGTTTTATCTAACAAATTATCCTTTGAAGTTAGAGCATCCTGAGTTCATTTGTTTCTGAGTAATAAAGTGGAAACTATTTTCAAAGTGCAGGCCCCTGCGAGTGACCTTTGATCTAGTGAGGCAAAAGTCAACAGGTGTCATATTCTTTAAGTTTAAAGGTCCTGGATTCATTTTCTTCTGTTTATTTATCAGAAACTGTTTTCAAAACAACACCCCTGTAAGCTTGACCTTTGACCAAGTGAGGCCAAACTCAATACATATAATGTCTAACCACCCTGTAAAGCCTCAAGTTCTCTTATTCTTGAGTAACATAATTGAAACCATTTTCAAAGTGTAAGTACCTGTCAGGTTGACCTTTGACCTAGTGAGACCAAAAGCATCAAAGGTCTTCTACTCAACATCCTAAACCTATGTACCAGGTATAAAGTCTCTAGGCATGTTATTGATGAGACTGAATCTGTTTGGTCTACAGACTAACTGATCGACATGAGCAAAGATATATGCCTCCACTTTTTTAGGAGCGGGAAGGTCTTGTCCAAAGAGGTGTTGTGTTCAAGTAAGTAGTAAATCCATTTACTAATGAGGAAGTCATGAGCAACATTAAAGTTTTTTGACAATTGGACCTTGAGGTCAAACAATTATAAGTCATTGGGAATGTCTTGTCTGAAGGGATCTTGTGTTCAAGTATGAAGTAAATCCATTTACTAATAAGGAAGTTATAGAGAATGTTTAAGTTTTTGACAACTGGACCTTTGAGGTCAAGGTCATTCAGTGGTCAATGTGGGAAAGTCTTGTCCAAAGTAAATACATTTACTGATAAGGAAGTTATGGGTAATGTTAAAGTTTTCGGACAGAATGATGGATGGACGAACTGACAGATGGACAGTTAAAAAACTATATGCCCTCTTTAGTGGGGCTATAAAAATTAGAAATATTGACAGCCGCTCAAAATATTTCACCTGTACTGGTCTGTATCATACACCTTGGTTCACTAGAACTTTCACCCAGAGATTGTTCATTTGATTGTTCTTGGTTTCCATTATCTGACACTTTTCTGCAATGTTTTTGCCTTGAATCTGTATCATCAGCAATTTTACTTATTTTCTCTGATTCTTTGTGGCCACATCTGTCAATAGAATTCTTATTATTTTCATTTACACAAAGTTCTTTTTCTTGACTACCATTTTTGTCCCCCTTGAAAGTCTGTTCTGGTCTATGTTCTGGTTCCCTAGAGGTGGATGGTACTGGTTCCTGGTTTTTCTTTCCCTGCTCTATTTCTGCTGATTCTGAAGATTGCTGAAGGGCTTCACTAAAGTTAAAACTGTCATTTTCCATAGCCACAATTTCCTGTCTCTGTTTTATAATATCCAGATCTGGATCATCAGGAAGAATCACGCTTACATTCCTCCCAAACGCATCTCCCCTGTGCAACACAAACTCCACCATGGTATGTGAATTATTACTATTATGAGGGCATCTGTACTCAGCAGCATGAAGATTTACAAATTTTACATAATCCCCTGGCTGAAATATCAAAAACGAATTATTATACTTTATAATAAACACGTAAGTGCAAACTTTAACAACTAAATAAGGGTTACGTCAAAATGGAGAAATTTCTCTCAATCTTAAAATTTGTCCGTTTTCTACATTTTATATATTGATCACACACAACAACATTGGCACTTGAAACAGTAACACAGTGAGAAAACTTAGCATTCTGGCTATCCATGATGTCTTTTGTAGTATCAATGCATGCCTACTACAAAATTATACAATTTTATATAAGTTTTGCAAAGTCAGAAACAAGTCACAGGATCTTAATTTGATTCTGTATACATAAATTGAATGAGTATCATCAACTTTGTGGTGATATACGTGTTTTGGCTAGAGAAATACATATTAACCTACCCTAATATTTGTAGATGACAAGAAGTGATTATCAAACACACTGACATCATAAAGACAGCCTTTTGCTTTCCTCATCAAGGAATCATCAATCTGGACATCTTTTTCTTCACAGTCTGAACTCGCACCTTTAACATTACTGAAATAGAATATTTACAATCTTTATCATCCATGCAACTACTTCATCTGCTTTGGATCAGTGGTTCTCTTTTGTATTTCAGTCGCTTCAAAACAATTCTATAATTTTAAAATTTGTGTTTCCGAGCATATTTCTGTGAGCTTAAAACTTAGTTAATCAAATTACCTCAGGACATTAACAAATGTAAACCAAAGTGTATCAAGTTTATAGATAACGGTACATATTCACTCACTAGAAGCACTGTGTTCCATCCCATACCTTCAGGAGTCTGCCTACATTAGGTTCTATCACTGATGTAGAAACAACCTGCAGCAAATATATGGATAATCAAAATCTCAATATATCAGTTATATGTACATTCTTCAGCTAGTAACATGTTACAGCCTTCCCAGAATGCATTAATATAAAGTTTATATCTTAAGCCCTTTTCTGTTAAAATATAAGTTACCTTGGGGATTTGTACAATTATACAAGCTATTTTTTTCTTTTTCTACTGTGCCTAGAGCCAGCACTTACTATATAAAAATGACATTTAAGGAAAAACTGTAAAATATGATTTAGTATCTACAAGCAAAATTGCTTAGATCATATAACTAGCACTTTCTCAGGGGGCCATTAGATTTGCACTAGCATAAAAATTCTGTAAAAATATCAGGCCTTGTACTTAAATCATAATGTCAGTAACCTGATAACACTTTAAAATATCAAGTACTACTTGAAGTAGGTGTTACTGGACAAATATACAGCTAGCTGCATGATAAAACAGAACTAGAAGTATCTTGGCTCAAACCCAAAGGATTTCAACTTGAGTTATGTTACCTGACATAAAATATCAAAGAACCCTCCTGGCTCAAACCCAATGGATTTCAACATGAGTTATGTTACCTGACATAAAATGTCAAAGAACCCTCCTAGTGCTACGTTACCTGACATAAAATATCAAAGAACCTTCCTATTGCTACGTTACCTGACATAAAATATCAAAGAACCCTCCTAGTGCTACGTTACCTGACATAAAATATCAAAGAACCTTCCTATTGCTACGTTACCTGACATAAAATATCAAAGAACCCTCCTAGTGCTACTTCATTGAAGGAACACAGTTTTTCATGGAGCTCGTCTTTGTTACAGGCCCACAGACGTAATTCTTTTACCTTCAATAGAAAAGAATGATGCGCATTGCATTTATGACTGTACTTTCTTGTAAACTTCAGTATATATAGAAAGATCCCTTGTTAAAGGCAACAGACACAGCAATTAAGAATTACAAGAAACAGACCTTTGTGTGAAAGTCTGGTGAAAACCAAATTAGAATTGTAGGAGGAACTGCACACAGCAACTGGGATGGACGTACCGACAGTGTGACCACTATATGCTACCCTTAAGATGCACATAATTTCAAGAAGTCTTAATGGTTTCTGACAAGAAGATTCCTATGAGTTAGTCTATATATGTCTAAGTAAAACATCTGACTCCCAGAATGGAGCATTAAAAATGCCAACATTGATGAAGTTTGAACAATCTTGGAAGAAGTCAACTTGGCAATGATTAATGCCAAATGTCAGAATTCTTGGTCTTGTGGTTTCATAAAAAAAAAAATTAAAGATTTTCCTTTATATTCCTATGAAAAACATAAGACACTTCTTGCAGAGACAAAGGTGACTCCAAAAGATAAAATACAATAATAATTGGTAGAGTCCTTGGCTTGGTAATGCTACATAACCAAATTTAGGAAGTCTCAGCCCTACCGTTCTTAACAAGAAGAGTCTTAAAGAAGTTGCCTATAAAAGTCTAAATAAAACATCCAACCCTTGTGGTGGAGCCAAAAATGACAGCATGGACAAAGTTTGAACAATCATGGTAGATGTCCACAAAGCAATGCTTTTTGCAAAATATTATAACTCTGGGTCAGAAGGTTTAAGATTTTCCTTTATATTTCTAAGTAAAACAAGTAATCCCTTGGGCAGGCCAACATAGACCCCATGGAAATAACTTGAACAAACTTGGAAGAGGTCTAGTTGACAGTAATACACAACAACTTTCAGACCTCTGGGCCTTGTGGTTTCTGACAAGAAGATTTTTACTGTTTTTCATTCTTGTTGCCACTGCATGGAATAGAATTTGTAGAGATTTATGCACCTGCCTAGTTTCATCAAATCTGATTGAGTGAGTTATCTAAAGCATAAAAGTTGACAAATACCATGGACACAGGGCAATCATAAAAGCTTACTTGAGCACATTGTGTGCAGGTGAGCTGAAAATGATACATTATTTATTTTAATTTATCATATAATAAAGAATTTATACATTTGTAACATTAATGCATCATATTTCATACCTTTTCCCTGTCAACATCTGTTACACTGTAAGAAGCAGAGGAAGATTTCAGGGGTTCCAAAGGGGCTCCCACATCCCCAGAGAACAACAGCCATGAAAAACCTGGGCTGTTCTGACCTTGCAGTGAGCCCATGTACTCACTTATCTGTAATCAGAGCCAAAAATCATACATTGAATAACTGTACAAGAACACCCCATCAAACTAAATATACCATAAAACTAATCTTGGTTCAACATGTGTAAAACCAAATGAGGTTTTGCATGTCATGGCATAGAAGTGTGTTTAATCTCAGTTAGTAGACATGAAGTGCAGCTTTCACTGATCAAATCTGTGTAAAATGTTAAACCAGGTAATTTTTTTAACGTAAATTATTGTTGGGTCATTTTTTATCAAGATCAACCATATAAAATTATAAAAGTATGCATGAAAATAATATGTTCAGTTATAAATATAAAATCTGAGAAAATTCAAATAAAAAGATTAAACATACAGACATTCTGTGAAATCTTATGATATGTCCAAGCTTGACAACAGGTAGTTTACTAAGCTCCTTTGCAAACAGCAAGCATTTCAGTTTACACATAGGATCTGTGTAAGACGGGTCCACTATACTAACCATAGTACAGTAATCTACAAAAAAACATTACATGATGTTAAAACTTTAAGAGACATAACAGCTATAAGATAAAATTTTATAATGCTAACACATACGACCTGGCAGCTACCTTTTTCAACAGAAACCAAGCACTGATTAGTATTTAAACAGACTATTCAAGGTTTAAGATCTACAACATTTACTTATTTTGATATTTACAAATATCCCCTTTACTAGTGTTACCAACTTCATTTAGACATGTATACAATACAAAATATCTACAAGTATTATTAAACATATTTTTGTATATTAAAAAATTCAGTCCCTAAAATTTAAAGTAAACATGTACCACTGCCCCTCGATTTATAGGGATGTTTGAAAAATTTAACAACTCCATATACATCCACTTTCGTATGGACTTTTAACCTGTTCAGAGGAACATATCTGTCACCTGACCCAGCCACTTCATTTCCCTGGAAGATATAATAAATTCTGTAAAAATGCAGTGTGTAATGAAAAATCATTCAGTTTTTGAATCAGAATTTCTTTCACTGCTTTGGTTCCAGAGATTTTCAAACCTAGCTGAATTTGCCAAAATCAAAACTATCCAAAATCAGTGAATGCGGATTATTTGACACCTCAAGATGGTGCCATCAAGTATCTGGAATAAAAATTTTCAACTTGATACATAAAAGTTGCACTGAAAAGTTTTGTTTACATGACTGTATCTTTAAAGACATTCAAAGATCTCAAAGAAGACTTTTCTGGTAGTAAAATTCCAATCAGTAAATTCTAATGTTGATATGGAAACAGTTTTAGGAGTTGTACAGTTTGTTCACCAGTTCCGGTGTTTCACCAGTTCCGAAGGATTCCGAATATTATTTCCCCAAAAGTAGGTCATCCGTAAGAGAAAGTAATCAGCTGTGTTCTTGCACGTGTATTAACTTAAATGTTGTACTAGGTTTGATGAAATTGTTCTTTAATGTAGTTAAATGTCCCAATCAAATGTGAAGGGGTTCTTACATGAGATATTTAACAAAATGGCTGAAAATGTCAAGTTGAAAACTTGATTTCAACTTACCAGATACGCTTGGAGAGGATAGAATTTTATGGTCCTGAATTTTTGTCAGATTAATAACAACACATGCTCTAAAGTTTAATCATTACCGTCCATTTATTCAAATGAAAATTAGATCATAACGTTAGGAGGTACATTTAGCTATTTCCGATGGATTTGAGTACAACTTTTTTTCAAGAGGTGCCATATGGGGAACACCATTTCTTTATTTATTTTTTATCCTATTGACATGATTTACATGGGTCATGCTTTTATCTTTCTCCATGCATGCTATGTCCATCACAGCTTTTTATTCATGATTTGGCTGTTTTTCAGGTGGTAATAAACTTCAAATTGTGATAACCTTTTATAACCCTGTTTTCGATTTTAATACAAGACATGATGTAAATTTTATATTCTGTGTTAATTTTTGTGGACTGTTGTATGTCTGTTACTGTTTACAGATGTACCGGAAATTTCCCCATGGGAAGCCTCTTTATGTATTTTCAAGGAAGTGTTAAAAAATGACGTCCGCCGAAACCGGTGAACGTGCTTTGGAACTGGTGAAATAGGTCCATATGAAATCAAGAACGGCAGCGTTTTAAGTTAATTAAACTTTGAGTAAATATTTAACGAAGTTCAAGTTAAGGCTTGTGTCATACTATATGTACAATAATGTTTTCTTTCTTCTGCACTTTGATGTAATCTGACCGACTTGGGTAAAAAGTGCGGCGAAACTGGCGAACAAACTGTATTCTCAGTGATACCATTGTCCCTTTGGATGAGGAAAGACTTTATTTTATTTTATTGCAATACAGGAAACTGGACAGTATCATTTTCTACATGCAATTAATGAAATCGGCAGATTTACGTGGCGATCACAATCGAAAGAAGATAAAGAAAATAAACTCGGTAGATTCAAGACCTCGTACTTTACAAAACATGTGTACACTGGGATATTTCAGCTAGCCGAACTCTTGTAGTTCTACCAAAAGACGTCACTAGACTCAACAGAGTTCACTTTTAACCTATCATGTAAGATTTTAGTATAAATCTCGTACTGTTTTACCTTTTTGTCAGTCATTCTCTTTGCACGACTACAGCTATGTAAATGGCGTCCTCAGATAAAGGGAAGTAACTATCTTCAATCAAAATTCTGTTCTGAGCTCCAAGGTAGTTCCGGAATGGATTTGAAAGTACTACATTGTATTTCATAAATTATACTGAAATGAAAGACCATATCATATGTCTACTTGGTCAAAATAATACTTGCATACTCTGATAGGACTTTCATTGTAAATTTTGGAGGTGGGTTAAAACAACTCCCTCATTATGTTTGTTCTGATTCAGTTGTGTGTATTCTCAGGGCCTTAATTGAGGCTCTGGTATTCTGGATCACAAGATGTATTAGCCCATCACTATCATTGTTGAAGGCAGGGCCTTAATTGAGATATTAATTAATTAATGAAAATTAATAATTGATTAATGTCAATACATAAACAAGAGGGCCATGATGGCCCTGGATTGCTCACCTGAGTACTTTGGCTGTAGGTTTGCTGCTAAGCAGTATTTCATTTTTTAATTGAAAATATGTAAGTGCCTACAAACCAAATGTGTAAAATATCAGTCAATAAATAAAGGCTCTATGACAGAAAGTAGAAATATCTATTATAAGCTATGGTGACCTTGACCCAGTGACCTCAAACCCTACCCATGGGTAGACGTCCATGCAAGGAACCTATATAATGAATATCAAAGATATTGGTCTATAAATGAAGGCTCTATGAGGTACAGTAGATAAATCTATTTTTAGCCTCCATGACCTTTAACCTAATCTAATAATTTCAAAAAGCTTGATAAAGCTTGCTTCATGCCAAATTTTAAAATTTATGCCTTGTGGTTTCAGACAAGAAGATTTTTAAAAATTTTCTTCTATACTGCTATTTAAAACTTATGACCCCTCAGGCGGGGCCAATAGTAACCCCAGTGACATTTTTCAAACAAACTAGGTAGAGGTCCACTAGACAATGCTGCATACCAAATATCTTAGCTGTAGGCATTGAGGTTTCCAGTAAAAAGATTTTTAAAGATTGCCTTTTTTACATATTAAGGACCCCCAGGGCGGGGCCAATTTTGACCCCACGGCCAACATATAAACAATACTGGTAAAGGTTCTCAACACAATACTCCACACCAAATATCTAAGGTCTACTCCTATTAGTTTTGGAGAAAAATGATTTTTCATGTTTTTCCTATATAACTATATGTAAATCAATAGAACCCTTGGGCGTGGCCAATTTTGACCCAGGGGACATAATTTGAACAAACTTGATAGAGGTCCACTAGACAATGCTGCACACCAAATATCTAAACTCTACGCCTTGTGGTTTCTGACAAGAAGATTTTTTAAAGTTTTTCCTATATAACTCTATATAAGACATTTGACCCCTGGGGGGCCACTTTTGACCCAGGAGCCATGATTTGAACAAACTTGGTAGAGGTCCACTGGACAATGCTGCACACCAAATATCTAAACTCTAGGCCTTGCAGTTTCTGACAAGAAGATTTTTTAAAGTTTTTCCTATATAACTCTATGTAAAACATGTGACCCCCGGGGCTGGGCCATTTTTGACCCAGGAGCCATGATTTGAACAAACTTGGTAGAGGTCCACTGGACAATGCTGCACACCAAATATCTAAACTCTAGGCCTTGTGGTTTCAGACAAGAAGATTTTTAAAGTTTTTCCTGTATAATTCTATGTAAAATTAGTGACCCCTGGGGCAGGGCCATTTTTGACCCAGGGGTCATGATTTGAACAAACTTGGTAAAGGTCCACCTGATGATGCTTCATACTAAATATCTTAGCTCCAGGCCATGTAGTTCTGGAGAAGAAGATTTTTAAAGTTCCAACTTTGAAAATCTATTTTTAGCTCCTGTGGCCTAAAAATGCAATGGACCTGAACCATTTGAACAATTTTGGTAAAGCTTCATGCAAGTAACATTCCTGCCAAGTTTCAGCAAGATTGGCCCAGCAGTTCAGGAGAAGAAGTTGTTTGAAGAAAAAGTTGAAGACGCACACACGCACGCACGGACGACGGACATCAGGCGATCACAAAAGCTCACCTTGAGCACTTTGTGCTCAGGTGAGCTAAAAAAGATACATACATTTAACATTACATTGCCAGGCGTCAAATACAAATCTACTCACCAACAATAGATAATTATTGATCGATTTTCCATTATAGGATATCATGGTCCTGAGGATATACAGACGAACGCGCAACAGCATATTTTGGTTATTCTTTAGGTAGATAAGGAGTGTCCATTTCCTTTCAATTAAGCCCCTGGTGATGGCTCTGGCTAGTGTCAAAGTAATAATGGAATGATAATGTGATGGTGTTAACTGTCATGTACATTTTTACTTTGCCTGGTTAAACACTAGAATTATGCAGGCCCCTGTGAACTTGATTGTTGACCCAGCAGTCCCCAAAATAATAAGGTTCATCTATAAAAGATGTCCGACCTGCCTCCCACATATGAAGTCTCCTCTATGCATTATCAACCTTTTGATGGGAAACCACTTATTCCAAAGCTATTTGTAAAGTGCAAGCACCTGTGTACTTGACTTTTGGCCTGGAAAACCTAATTCCTCAAACCTGTTGGCCAAAAAATAACAGGTGTCTACTTGTATGCTAACCTATCTTGCAAAGTATTCAAGACCCTAAGCAATAATTTAGAGTTATTGATCAGAAACACTTTCAAAGACACAGAAGCTAACCTTTGACCCTTAGGCTAAACAGTAGTGGTTACTCTTCATCATGCCTAACAATCTTGTAAAGTTTAAGATTCTGGGAGCAATTCAGCAATGAACTAAAAACTGTTTTCAAAGTACTTGACCTTTGACCCTGTGGGGGTCATCTTATCATCATGCTCAACCTTCCTGTAAAGTTTGAAGGTCCTTGGAGCATTTATTGTAGAATTACTGATCAGAAAAAATTTCAAAGTGTACAATAGGGTCAGTTTTCACAAGATGCCTAACTCACTCACTACCAAGTCTATATGTCTCTGTGCCTTTACATTCTTAAGTTACTGATCAGAAACTACTTGGCCTACTGACTGACTGACATTAGTAAAGCAATATATTCCCATTTCTTAAAGAGGTGGTAGGGCATAAAAATGGTCTCCATGATTATAGACTGTTCCATAATTGACAAATTGACCACCTCCATTATGAAGATCACATGACCATCCACCATTAAAGGACTGCTAATCTCGCTATGATGCTTAAGTTCCCTATAAATCTCTATGACTTTAGCACATTTCAAGGTGACATACTGCCTTATATTGCGTAAATTTTGTTGCAGAATAAACATCATTTTAATGTATTATTATTACTATTTTGTATGTTTTATTCTTGACTTGAACATATAATTAACTTGAATTAATTAACACATGAAAGACTGTTTAACAAGAACTGTCACTGTAAGATAACAATGCCCCCAAACGTTGTGCTTTGACCTTTGAGCTGAGAACCAGTCATTCAGGACTCAAAGTCAAATAAATATAGGTCAGTGGGAAGGTCTTATCCAAAGGGGGTTGTGTCCAAGTATGAAGTAATTCCATTTACTTATAAGGCAGTTATGGGCAATGTAAAAGTTTTTGGACAATTGGATCTTCAAGGTGAAGGTCATTCAGGGGTCAAGGTCAAACAAATATAGGTCAGTGGGAAGGCCTTGTCCAAAGGGGTGTTGTGTTTAAGTATGAAGTGTATCCACTTACTAATAAGGAAGTTATGGCCAAATATTAGTTTTTTGACAATTAGATATTCAGGGGTCAAGGTCAAATAATTAGAGGTCAGTGGGAAGGTCTTGTCCAAAGGGGTGTTGCGTCCAAGTATATAGTAAATCCACTTACTAATAAGGAAGTTATGGGCAATGTTGAAGTTTTTGGACAATTGGATCTTCAAGGTAAAGGTCATTCAGGGGTCAAGGTCAAATAAATATAAGTCAGTGGAAAGGTCTTGTCCAAAGGGGTGTTGTGTCCAAGTATGAAGTAAATCCACATACTAATAAGAAAGTTATTGCCAATGTTACATTTTTCGGACGGACTGACGCTTACAAGCAAGATTTACAAAACTGTATGAAATTTAGCAAGTGTTGCCATATGGACCTTTTTTTCTATTCTTTATTTCTTGCGTTTGGAAGTCTATTTTTGCAAAGTATCGATATGTACAGTATGTGAGTTTATGTATGCAGAAAGAAAATAATAGCTGCAAGCCACATGTTTGTAAGATATTGATCTTACAATAATACGGTAAAATTTCTTTCCTTCATTGTTGATGATATTTCTTGTAATATGGAAAACAAAATTATTACGACTCCAAAAAACTGTACCCTTTTGGTCAGATTTTTTAAAGATGGATACATGTAATTTTAAAAAGCAATTTTTTGTGAAATTCTAATAAAACAAAAACAGTTAATCTACCGGAGAATATTACAAGACCTTTATTTAACTGTTCAATAGATTAAGATGTCAGCAAAAAGTTGTTTAATTTTTTTTTTTCAGTTAAAAGACCTAGGGATAGATCTTTGCTGGTAATAAATGCTTCATGTGGTTTATATGTATCTGTTTCTCTAACATACAATGTTACAATCACATTACAGCTATAAAAATGGGACTTTTTCTAAGCTCCGCATTATAAAACTCCTTCAATCTGTGCAGTCCCTTAATGGTGGATACAAGGGAGGTAATCAGGTAGGTACTAATTTCTGGAAAGCACATGACTTTAATGTTTGTAAATATTTGTGTAAACTTTCATGTCATTAGCATTTGTAGAAATTGAGAAATATTCAACTTGATGTATCAAGGTTTCAATAACCAGATGCCAGGAAGCAAACAGACAAATGGAAACAAAGAGGTTATGAGAGAATTCTTGATAACTTATCATTTTATTTCATAACTCATGCAACAAAAATAAAGACACTACAATTTCATTTCAATATTCTAATGAAGATTAAAATTGGAATGCTATATTTTTTATAAATATTTTGATGGTTATGCATATTAAATATGCTCTGAAATGAAAGACAAATTAATAAATCATTTAATTATGCATATGAATAATCATTTAGAACTCAATGTTAGGAAATCATTTGATCAAAAACAAAAATCAGTAACAAATAGATACATGCATATCTTAATCAAAGCACTCAAAAAATCATTTACTTCATTTAACATATCTAATATTAAATTTCTGATGGTTTTTCAAGATGTAAGTAAAGTTACATTTTATTGCTAAGAACACATATATTTTCACTCTGATTTAAATGTAAGCACACAATTTTTTGTTTCAGAGATTAAGTAGACCCTAGGTCAACAAGAGATGTTTGTAAAACATACATGCCCCTCTAGTGCTTTATCGCTATAGGCAGCCATAGAAGTACAGGAAGGTAGAAGGACAGGGACCTCTGTCAGAACATTTAGTGGAAGATACCAAGGGCTTCTAATATCAAAAGCAAATGGCCATGGCAAATAGATAAATGAGAGGAACTCACTGCAGATTACGTCAATGACACTTTGGTTATAAAATGTATAAAGTTCAATTACTGGTGAACTGCATTCGTAGGTACTGATAGGTAAGAAGGTACAAGGGTTGGTGGGTAGGTAGGAAGTTTTGAGGCAGCAAGGCCCATGTGTTCTCTAGTTATCAATCAGAACCTGTTTTCCTCTTTATGGTTATGGCCACCATGACCTTGACCTTTAACCTTGTGGCCTCAAAGACAATAGGGATCATCCCCTGAACAGACAAATCTGCATAGCAAGTCTGAGGAGCCAATGCTGAAGGGTTCTCTAGTTACTGATTGGAAACTATTTTTCTGTTAATTGTCACTCTGACCTTGAACTTTGACCAAGTGACCCCAAAAGAAATATGAGTCATCTACAGGTTATAATCAACCTGCATTGCAAGTTTAAGATTCCTTGGCCCAAGCATTCTCCAGTTATTCATCAGAAACCATTTTCAGTTAATGATAAATATGACCTTGACTTTTGATCTAGTGACTCTAAAATCTATAGGGGTCATCTACTAGCCTTGACCAACCTGCCTATGAAGTTTGAGGAAGCCTGGGCCCAAGGATTCTCTACATATTTATTGAAAAATGTTTAGCTTTTCAAGGTCAAGTTTTAGGGAGTCTAGACCCAAGCATTCTATAGAAACAGTTTTGCTTTTCAAGATCACTGTGACCTTGGCCTTTGACCTAGTGACCTGAAAAAGGGGTCATCTGTTGGTCATGTCCAACCTATATACATGTACAAAGTTTGAAGAACCTGGGCCAAAGGATTCTCTATATATCTATCAGAAAAGGTTTTGCTGTTTACAGTCACTGTGACCTTGGTCTTTGACCTAATGAAATGAAAAACTGTTCGGGTCATCTACTGGTCATGAACAACCTACAAACCAAGTTTGAGAAAGGTGGGTCCATGGGTTCTCTAGATATTGATTGGAAACGATGTGTCTACCAACTGACTGACTGACCAACCATATGCAAAACAATATATACCCCATCATCTTCGATGTGGTGGGGGGGGGGGGTGCATAAAAACCTGGAAACCTTTAACAACCACATGCAAAGCAAGAAATTGATAAGTAAGTCAAGGCAACTGTTTTATTGCCAAAGATCATCAATTGCTCCTATAGAAAAATCTTTCTACAACAAGTCTGCTCTCTGCAGTAGATGCTAAAAGAAAACTTAGTCAAAATCTATTTTGTGTCTGCTTAGACAAGAACCTGTCTTCAGTGCCTGACTCATTTAGTAATTTAAATGTCTTATCACCAGCCATATCACCAGCAAATCACTGGTCTAATCGTACAGCTGTGGACTAATAATCCAGGGATCCAAAGTCTGATCCCCTAATGTTTCAATAATATGACAATTGTCTTTTGGATGAAACATTAAACTTAGGTCCCATGTATCAGTGCCATAAACTGATGGTGGTGCCTCAGGAATGGGATATTTTCTGTATCTTGCACTATCCGCCACAAACTAAAACAACAAAACTCTGCAGGGGGTGCCAGTCATATGGGCAACCAGTATTAACGACAAAGTCAAATAAAGATGCAATGTACTGATTTTACATACTAGTACCAAGAGGACTTAGTTTTGATGTTTATAAGCCAACATTTTATCTTGAATACACCTGAAGCATGGTGATCACAATAGCTCAGGTGAACTATAAAGTCTAGTAAGAACCATTTGCAAACATACCATACCATAATAAAGTTACTACACATATGCCAGTCCATCTGAAGTTCTTGTATATCTGCATTTATCACATATATTACTCATGCACTTTATATCTGCATTTACATAAAACTAAATTACATTTTAAGTCAGGCTGGCATTAAGTAGTACTATAAATATATGCATCTGACCAAATCCTGTTATTAACATTTTTTCTCACCAGCTCAACATCAGAAAATACAAATTTATTTAAATTACTAAAAATACAAGACAAAAAGTATGTTTGTTTTAACCTTTAGATGTTAGAAAATGACTAAATTTTCCATTATTTGTATTTTTACTTTAGAGAAAACTAATGATACAAAATGTATAATCTTCGTATAAACTGTTTGCATATCCTATAGACTGAAGTTTGTTCTGGTAGTTAGTTGATGTTGGTTGCATTTTTGTTATCTACATGTTCCTAGAATAACTGTCAATAATTCATTATGTAAATAGATAGGAACTTGTGACTACATTTTAAAATTCTGGTAAAGTAACAAAACTTCAAAGGACAGGAAAGAAACAAGTGTAAACTGGGTTTCCTAATTACCATTTACATGTACATATAGCTTAAAGTAAACATACAATCTGAGAAAGACATTACTTCTTACATATAAATCTTGATCATAATAATGATTATATTGATATCCAAAGAAATTTGAAGTTTTACAAAACAAATTAAGTAGAGTTATATATTCAACTCAGTCTACAAGGGGTCTCTACCCACATACCACCAACCACACTGCAAACAAGAGGGCCATGATGGCCCTTAAGTGCTCACCTGAATGTAACTGCTTAAAAAGACAAGTGCAACTGTATGAACCATTCATCAAAATAAAAAGAAAAGAAAGAACTGGAGAATTGGCATAATTCCAGCAATAATACTAGACATACACTAGTCAAACCAAATTTCATAAGTCTCAGTCTCATACCTTCTGACAAGAAAACCTTTAAAAAGTTGATCTGTAGGTAAAACATCTTACCCCAGAGATGAAGCCAAAAATGAACCTGAGAATCTTCACAGACGTTCAGACTTTGTGCAAAATTTTAGAACTCCTAGCCTTGTGGTTTCATAAAAGAAGAATTTCAAAGATTTTCCTCTATACTTCTATGTATTTATGACATGTAACCACTTGGGTGGGACCAACAGTGACCCTAGGGACATTATATATTAAGTAAATTGAGTTAAGGTCAAAGAGACAAAGTTAATTTCATAGCGTTTGGCAAAGTGGTTTTGGACAAGATTTTTTATGCTTCTTTGCTTCTTGTTGCCTAAGTAACTCCAGACTGCATGGAATGCCATTCTTTGAGTAAGTCTGGCAGAGGTTCATGTTAGGAACATCCCTGTCAATTTTCCACAACTCTGGCCAGGTGGTTAAGGAGTAGAAAATTAAAGCAAAAATTTGACAATGGATAACGGGCGATGAACACAGGGTGATCAAAAGGGCTTACTCTGAGCACATTGTACTCGTGTGAGCTTAAAAAGGACCACATGCACAGAACTAACACAGAAAACAGATATATATACCGAGATAAAACATGGCAGCATGACATCATATTTCTTAAAGTAAATCTTAAGATATGGCAAATAAAAATGGTTATATACAAAATGTTACTGGATACTGTAATCTTCTTCAGTAACTAAATCTGAGAGACACATAACTTGCAATACGAACATGTTTAATTCACAATTTAATGCAGTAAGTTTTTTTGCAAAGTAAAAATCTCCCCTCAAAATTGTTTAATAGAAAAGATGAAATTGCTATAGTAATATTTGAATCAACCAAGAAAAAACATGCTGATCATAACTATGTCTATAACTTATTGATTAATATAACCTATCAAATATGATATATACTATTAAGTATTCATAATTTTTTTTTCTAGTATCAAGTATCACCAACAGATGCCTGAAAATAGTTTGTTACATAACAGTGTATTTTTACAAAAGTAATCAAAGTTAAGTAAAATCTTCAATTCATCTTAAATCATATTCTACATATTTTTTTTTAGACTACTTCATGTACTATATGATTTTAAAGAAAATAGAATACTGTAGATTTTACTACAGTGGAACCTCAGAAAACCGAAAATCCTTGGGGACCATGCAGAAAGTTCGGTTTTCTGAGCTGTTTGGTCTTCAGGGGTTTTTCGTTTCTGCAATGCAATGTAAGAATTTACTGGATATTTACGTACATTTGTTTCATGAAGGATACCATAGTCACTACAAATAACGAGTCCATAAACACAAATAAAGAGTCCATAAACACAAATAGTCCATAAACACAAATAAAGAGTCCATAAACACAAATAAACAGTCCATAAACTCAAATCATTGTCTGTTCATTCCCCTAACACTTTATGAAGGAGTCTATGAATACAACACATTGTCTGTGTTCCCTAGCATTTTACAAAGAAGGAGTCTAGCTTTGTCTGCTAGTACTGAGCACTTACGATGTTTTACTTTAAGTAACTAGAAATGGGTTTTTGATTGAACAAAAACATATGTCTCCCCCAGCCAGTTACTGCAGGCAGTATTGAGTCAGACGATTGTAAAATAAGGGGGATATTTTTTGTCAAATGTACATGATGAACAAGAAACTCATACTCTGTCAAGAAAGGATTGAGCAGAAACCTTGTTTCATATTGTACAAAATGGTTGTATTCATTCAGTCTAGTACCTGTAGCATGTTGGAATCATGTCGATGGCAGTGCTGTTACATAGATATGGGCAAAAAACATGAAGCCAGTTACAAGGTGTCTTCTTCAAACACTCAAGTTTAATCTATTTCCATTGATAAGGAGAAAAGTTACATCATGATCAAGGGCTTTGGAAGATACAGAGCGGACACAATTTTGTGACGGACAGACAGACGGACTGACAGATGGACGGATGGACAGACGGACAACCGGGGGAAAACAATATGTCTCCCCCGATGAGGTGAACATCTGACCCAAGTTTCATAAAAATCCTTCAAAGGCTTTTGAAGATACAGAGCGGACACGATTTTGTGGCATTTGACATTTAACCTCCAAGTGTGACCTTGACCTTGAGACACCACACCCGCAATGTGGGTTCTGCACGTCGCCTTGATGAGGTGAACATCTGACCCAAGTTTCATAAAAATCCTTCAAGGGCTTTTGAAGATACAGAGCGGACACGATTTTGTGGCATTTGACATTTAACCTCCAAGTGTGACCTTGACCTTGAGACTTCACACCAGCAAAGTGGGTTCTGCACGTCGCCTTGATGAGGTGAACATCTGACCCAAGTTTCATTAAAATCCTTCAAGGGCTTTGGAAGATACAGAGCGGACACGATTTTGTGATGGAAAGACGGACGGACAGACAGACAGACAACCGGGGGAAAAACAATATGTCTCCCCCATTTTTGGGGGGAGACATAATTACAGTATCTCAACGATTATTGCAAACAAACAATTAACAAGAGGGCCATGATGGGCCTAGATCGCTCACCTGAATACTTTGCCTTTAGGTCTACTGTTGACCTCATATAAATCCCTATATATATCTATATGAATTCAAGTGACCCCCAGGGTAGAGCCAATTTTCACTCAAGGGGCATAATTTGAACAAACCTGGTAGATGACCTCCAGCTGATGCTCAATTAAAAACATCTAAGTTCTAGGCTTTGTGGTTTCAGACAAGAAGATTTTCAAAGTTTTCCCTAAATAAGCCTATGTAAAATCAAATGACCCCTGGGGCAAGGCCAAATTTGACCCCAGGGGAATAATTTGAACAAACTTGGTAGAGGTCCACAGGACAATGCTACATATCAAATCTTTAGGCTCAGGCCTTGTGGTTTCAGACAAGAAGATTTTCAAAGTTTTCCCTATATAAGCCTATGTTAAACCAATGACCCCAGGGTGGGGCCAAATTTTACCCCAGTGGTATAATTTGAACAATTTTGGTAGAGGTCCATTTGACAATGCTACATACCAAATCTTAAGGCTCAGGGCCTTGTGGTTTCAGACAAGAAGATTTTCAAAGTTTTCCCTATATAAGCCCATGTAAAATCGATTGACTCTACGGACAGGGCAAAATTTGACCCCAGGGGTATAATTTGAACAAACTTAATTGAAGTCTACTAGACAATGCTACATACCAAATCTTAAGGCTCAGGTCATTTCAGACAAGTATATTTTCAAAGTTTTTCCTTTCAGTTGCCAAAGCAACCAGAGTTCTTGATGAAATTCAGTTCTTTGAACATCTTTGGTAGAGCTTCATACAAGAAATATCCAAAGCATGTTTTGTCAAAGTTGGCTTAGCTGTTTAGGAGGAGAAGTTGTTGAAGTCAAATTGTTGACGATGAACGATGCACGCCGACGGATGCCAAACAATCAATGATCCCAATAGCTCACCTTTGAGCCCTTTGTGCTCAGGTGATCTAAAACTCACCAGCAATTCAGGAATTAAATACAGAAATTAAACTGAAGGCAAAAAATTGCACCTTTCAATTGCATACAAACAAAATTATCAAACATTTGTCAGTCACTTTTTACACAAATTAAATCAATAACTTGAAAAATGGCACCTACTTATTGGTAAATAAATCATCCATTAGTCCATATCAAAGTAAAATTGTTGTGTGCTTAAATGGCAATATAACAGCTTGATGAAACATTGCAGTGTAAATGTGCGAATTAACAGACATTCAGTATTTGACACACAAAACTGTTCCAACCTGGACATATCCAGTTTGGTTTTCTGTGGTAGAATTGTGTATTGCAACGCAAAATTGGGCCAAAAAATAGTTCAGTTTTCTGAATTCTGTGGTTTTTGGTTTTCTGGGGTTTTACGTTGAATAAAGGACAATTTTAAATTGAGACTGACAGAAATGCTCCATTTTCCAGGGATTTCGATTTTTTGAAGTTCTGGTTTTCTGGGGTACCACTGTATCTTTTTTTTTAATATTGACAGTATTTTGGTAAATGTAAAAATACATAGTTTTAGAATGTGCTGTGTGTATTGGAGGGAAATGTCCAATGTTCATGCCGATGACTTTACATCTAAAAATATTATCGTCTTTTAGAAAAACAATACAAGAATTATGCTTACAAAATGAATAATGAATATTTAGTCAGTGTGATCTTGATCAAAGTCATTGCATTAACTGTGTGCAGTACCTTTGTCTTATTCATCACATTGCCCTTAATTCAAAAACAGTCAAAAAATGTATAAACAGAGTTATAGTTCTTATACAATACACTTTCTCCAACCAAAATCAATCTCTATGCCAAGTTTCAGATCTGTAGCTTATATACTTTCTGAGTTATCATTTGTACAAAAATTTACTTATGAATTTAACACATATAAATAACCAAGGGATAAACCCCAGTAAGCTAGAGTTATGGTTATGTACTCTTTACAATGAAGGTTCATAGCAAGTTTGAAGTTAGTCAGTCAAATAGTAACCAAGTTATAGTCCAGACAAAATATCTGGAAAAAATGAGTATCTTTCTACTGGTGTATAAAAAGTTAATTAATTAATAAACTTGTATCTCATCAAGCTTTTTTTTACATATTACAAGCAAAATTTTACTACATCTAAAATTTTAATCATTTTAGTGAAGTTTGGTTTCTCCCATCAAAAGTATTCTATTTTAGAAAATTTCATATCTGCTGCTCAAATGTATTCATGGATATATCTTACATGCCAACTTCAAAAAGAAAATTTAAAGAAGAGATTGAGTCAGCATTTACAATAAACTGAGTCATCTGAGCTAAACCTTTCTCTAGTAAACATTTGATACACACTAAAATGAATGTCAGAAAAAGATATATTAATTATCAATAAAAAAGATTTTTCAAATAATACAGACATGGTAACTAAATAATCAACCAAGAACACTTTTTGTATTTTCAAATTTTGTTCAATATGACAACTTGTGTTTCTTGATTTAAAAAAAAAAAAAAATATCACAGAGAATGACAACACCTTTTACACTGATGGACCTGTTGTAAAACCTCTTTTTTATAACCATTAGTTGCTGCATGTGAAAAATGTAAATATACCCTTAAGTCAGGTACAGATTGCAGATTACACAAGAATTATGTTAGTTTCACCTGAATACCTCAGTTTTATTTGATCAATGTGACTTAAATGCATTTGTTAGTGGAAGAATTTGTTTTCTTTGAACAAATAAGTTAATAAAGTTATGAAAAAATCAGAAAAATAATAATAAAAAAATATCTGTAAAAATAGTTATCCATCTAATGAAAAAAAAAAAACGATGTTGCTAAAATAAAAAATCCATGCATTATTTCCAGAGAGTCTCACAATGAGATTTTCATTTTCAGACAGGCAGAAAATGGTCATAGTGATGGAGGTTTTAATGATGTGTTAATTTCCTAACTACCATCTGGAGATATGGCATACATGCAAAATGATCAAGACCTGATAAGTTTGAAACCATGTCCAGTATCGGTGACTTTTGGAGGCAGCCACTGCATTCGTTTACGTTTTACAAATAGTTTAATGCCATCACAACAACAACACAATCCACCAGTCTCGAAGAAGTTCACTCCCTTGATCATTGGCTTTGTAAATTTTGGAAAATTGCTTTCCCAATGATCCTCAATATCTTCATGCGTTGGTAAATGAAAAACAAAATTTGTCCAATTCTTTGACACCTTGTAAATAGCTCGATGGACTCGATCTTTATCTGACCAGTGGGGTTCTATATCGTCAGTGAGATTGTATGTGACCCAGTCATCAGTAAATTTACCAACTGACAGACTGTCTCCAAATTCTGGGTCTGGAGTTTGAGAAAATTTACAGGTCTGGAGAGCCACAAAACTGTCGTTTATTCTAGAAATTTCTTGAGCCCAGCGCCATGAAAGTAGAGTATCACAGACAAGGAGTAAACGAGAACCAGAATCACCATTCTTCTGAGTCCACCATTCTAACAAGGTGTGAAGTTTTAGGCTATCATTTCCTGAAGAGAGCAAAAGAAATGATAAAACATCCAATATTAAGATAGTGCAGTTCTGAAGAAACAAGTTCAACAACAGAATTAAGCAGTTTCTCAGTTAGGTTGGTTGTTGATCTATTTCAAGTTGTATGCATCTCAAAGACATATCATAATAATGACATTATTTTCCTCCCAGAAGTTCTAAGATGGATAGTGGCCTATAGTGAGACAGTGGGTAAAATAAGGTGACACTTTTATAGAGACAAATTATGTAATAAAAGAATAAAGAAAAGAATAACAATAATATTTATCATTTTGATGAATGTCCAGTTTATCTACACACCTGTTAATGCCCAATCTCCTGAATCATAGCAGTCACCACTGTAGTATAGTAAGTATGTGTCATATCTCGGACCATCACCAGTCCTGCGGTCAAAAAACTGTGTGACCTTTGACTTAAGGTATTCTCCAGATATACCACTTGATGAGAAGTCACAGCCATAGTTGTCAATCATGTTATAACTAAAGAACTGCTGAATCTGAAAGGGATATTAACACACAACTTCATGGTCAGCGCACTTGGTAATTATCTAACTTATGAACAGTTTTTTCTTCAGGAAAACAAAAAATGTTTCACTCATTTTCTCTGGAGGGTTGCAGTGTTGCTCTTGACTTTAACTTACCTGGTGCAATGTCACAAACTGCTCTTGACATAATTTCACAAAGAATTCTGCTGTTGCTCTTGCCTTTATCTTGTCCAACTGGATTAAACAAGTTTCCTATGACTTTACCTTACTTAGTTCGAGGTAATGAAGGCTTCCAAGCTTAAAGTGACAGATGCTTACAATTATTTTGATAATGTTTATTATAACATTTGCTCTTGTGCTTATACTGTTCAGTTACTCTTAACACTGCCACTAAAGGTTTACAGATTCTCTTGACCTGAACTTACCTTGCCCATGACTTCACCTTATCATGTCAAGTGTGGCTTCTCCTGATGACCTTGCCTTTTTGAGAGTGGAAGCTGTCCTTGACTTGATCTTACTGTGATGAATATGGAGGTTACCTTAGCCCTAGATCTGACCTTACTTTATCAAGTGGGGCAGTTGCCCTTGACTTCACCTTATCATGTCAAGAGTGGCTTTTCTTAACCTTGCCTTGTTGAATCTGGAAGCTGTCCTTGACTTGATCTTACTTTGATGAATGTGGAAGTTGCCTTAGCCCTAGATCGGACCTTTTTTATCAAGTGGGGCAGCTGCTCTAGACTTGATCTTACTTTATAATTATACAGAGTATAGCAGGTGGCCGAGATCTGATGTTTTAATCATATGAGGTAGCTGACGTAGACTTTTCTTTAATTTATTGAATATGACAGTTGCTCTAGATATGACTTTTCTATTTGAGTATGACATCAGATCTTGCCCTTACCTTGTTGAGTATGGATCTATCCTTGATTTGATCTTACTTTACAGAGTGTGCCATTTGCCCTAGATTTGAACTTACCTAGTTGAGTGTGACAGTTGCTCTAGACTCGATTTACCTTGTTGAGTGTAGAAGTTGCCCTTGACTTGAGTTTACCTTGTTGAGTGTAGCAGTTGCCCTAGACTTAAGCTCACATTGTTGAGTGTAGCAGTTGCCCTACACATGAGCTTATTTTGTTAAATGTAGCAGTTGCTCTAGACCTGAGTTTATTTTGTTGCGTGCAGAAGTTGCCCTTGACTTGTGATTATCTTGTTAAGAGTAGCAGTTGCCCTTGACTAAAGCTTACTTTGTTGAGTGTAGCAGTTGCCCTTGACTAAAGCTTACTTTGTTGAGTGTAGCAGTTGCCCTTGACTAAAGCTTACTTTGTTGAGTGTAGCAGTTGCCCTTGACTAAAGCTTACTTTGTTGAGTGTAGCAGTTGCCCTACACTTGAACTTACCTTAATGAGTGTAGCAGTTGCCCTAGACTTGAGCTTACCTTGAGTGTAGCAGTTGCCCTAGACCTTAACTTACCTTGTTGAGTATAGCAGTTGCTCTAGACCTGAACTTACCTTGTTGAGTATAGCAGTTGCTCTAGACCTTAACTTACCTTGTTGAGTATAGCAGTTGCTCTAGACCTGAACTTACCTTGTTGAGTATAGCAGTTGCTCTAGACCTGAACTTACCTTGTTGAGTATAGCAGTTGCTCTAGACCTGAACTTACCTTGTTGAGTATAGCAGTTGCTCTAGACTTGAACTTACCTTGTTGAGTATAGCAGTTGCTCTAGACCTGAACTCACCTTGTTGAGTATAGCAGTTGCTCTAGACCTGAACTTACCTTGTTGAGTATAGCAGTTGCTCTAGACCTGATCTTATTTTGTTGAGTATAACAGTTGCTCTAGGCCTGAACTTACCTTGTTGAGTGTAGCAGTTGCCCTAGACTTAAACTTACCTTAATGAGTGTGGCAGTTGCTGTAGACTCCACTTTATAATGTAGCAGTTACCCTAGACTTGATCTTACTTTCTCCAGTTGGCAGTTGCTGTAAACTTGACATTACTTAATAATTTGGCAGTTGTCTTAGTTGCACTTGCCCTTGACCTTACCTTGTTGAGTATGGCAGCTGCTCTTGATCCTATATCTTGTACATTCACAGCTGACAATAACTTAGCTCCTCCACTTGATCTACAACAGAAAAAAACAGAACAATTTAGTTCAAATATAATACAGACAAAATCAACAGAATATTTATAAAGAGTAGATTTTTCCATATTGAATTAAAACTTCATACAGGACACTGAGCACTTTTACAAACTTACCCAGTCAGTTATAAAATATGACAGTGACTGCTATTACAAACTTAGTTGTTATACCATGTTACATTGACAGCTATTACAAACTAAACCAGTCAGTTTTCATAAAACATGACACTGACTTATCATTTAGCAGTCAGTTTTCATACAATGAAACTGATGGCTATTACAAGTTAACAGTCAATTTATATACAATGTGACAAGCATCTTCATACAATGTGACAAGTAATAGCTTTTACAATCCTACCTAGTCAGTTTTCATACAATGGGAATTATGGGATACTGACAGCTATTACAAACTTAACCAGATTGAAGTTTTGATATTTCAAGTATAATCCACACCCAGGTACCTCGAATTATATTGTCACAGGAAAATTCTAAAGCATGTTGAAATTTATGGGTAGTGACAACATGTATTCACTACAAAATACAATGGTTATTATTGTCAGCTATAATGCAGACTTTATTAAGTAGCGATGGTGTCTTTGTAATACTCAGCAGTAATGGCCTATGAGGTAAAGTTGAAGCAATAATTTGTTTTGTAAGACTGCTAGTTAAAGAATGATGGATCTGAACCTGTAAGTCAATGTTTATCTTATATATGAGGCTGTACAACATGTCCTATCTATCTAAACAAATTACTTATAGAAAGTCAAACTTTTTACCCTGAAATAATAAAAGGTTTCTCTACTCTAAACAAACATAAACAAAATGGCTCTTTATCTTTCATTCTGAAAAAAAAAACAAAAAAAACTAGAACTGTCACTATCCTGGCACAAATAAGCCCAGCATGCTGCTTCATCAGTAGGGTACTGATATACATGTATCTGAACGTGTTACTTAATGCCCCGGCTAAAAATTAAGTATGAAAAAATTCAAAGGCAATAACTCTAAAACTGTGCAAAAAAGAGTTATGGTTCTTGGGCACTGCACTTCTATTCAATGAGATCTATTTATCTATGAAGTTTCAAGTTGATACCGCCAATAGTGTTTTGAGTTATGCTCCAACAAAAATTAAATAAGAAAATTTCAAAGGGCAATAACTTCAAGATTATGGAAAAAAAGAATTAAGCTTCTTGGGCACTGGACTTCTCCTTAATGAGATCTATTTATCTAAGAAGTTTCAAGTTGATATCTCCAATAGTTTTTGAGTTATGCCCCAAACAAATTAAGCATGAAAAATTACAAAGGGCAATAACTAAAAATTATGCATAAAAGTTATGGTTCTTCAGGCACTGCACTTCTCCTCAATGAGACCTATCCATCAATGAAGTTTCAAGTTGATATCTCCAAAAGTGTTTGACCAGACAAACAAAGCCAGAGGGCTCCAAAATTATAAAAAAGAGTTATGGTTCTTGGGTACAGCAGTAGTTTGAAGTTGATACCTCCAATACTTCTTGAATTATGCCATGGACAAAAATTAAGTATGAATATTTACAAAGGGCAAACACTCCAAAATTAAGTTTTTCTCCTCAATGGGATCTATTAAAGGTCATGTGACATGAATTTTTGACCTCAAAATTTTCATATTAGCGAAAAATATATACCTAAGTATGACTGTTTTACAAAATTCAGCAGGTAATTTTCATCTTAAAGATGTTTTTATAGCAAATTAAAATCCATATTTTACGCACTTGGTCGCGCGCACCTGTCACGAGCGAAACCGGAAGTGACGCACATTTATCCCTTGCCACTTTACACAGCTGCATGGATTGTTAACAAAAACTTTAAAATTATGATGGAAAGTGAAAATGTAGACTAAATAGAGTAATAAAAAAATTGAACAAGTTAAGGTAACATCATGAATGTACATTGAAGATTTAAAAAAAATAATAATTCGAAATTTTGATGGAATTACGAAGCCAATGGGCAATATTATATAGAGGCTAGTTTAAACAGGGTTATAGAATTAAAAGATACATCAGTGAAAATATCTAGACTAAGAGATATTTTTCAAGTTACTAATCCAAAAAGATTTTGAACATGATTATTTTTATCCGATGCAGTTTGTTGGAAGGCTTGATTAACTAACTCCAATCAAGAGATTTTTTTCCATAAAAACATTCTCCTTACAGTGATGTGTTGCTTATTTGTCTGTGGCATATTTTGCCTGAGGTACGTGTAAGTAATCTTTGACTAGATCTATGATTTTTTTTTCATTATAAATGCATATAATGCATATCTTTTTATTTTGGCTTACTCATTTTACATTTTTTTGAAAACAAAACAATAATGATCAAAGAACAAATAATATGAAGAAGCCCTAAAAACTATGTCAAAATCATAACACAAACACATTGTTTTTTTTTTTTTTTTTTTAAATAATTGTTCACATTTAGAAGTCGAATGATTTTTATTTTCATCATAAATAGATCCATTTCATTTAATTATCTAATTAAAATTTTTATCTGCATGGAAGCTTTTTAACTAAAAATCATTCAGATATGTTAATTGGAACAAGTTATTACATAATGTTTTCACAAGTGTGACTGATCAAAAGTAATACAATCAATTTGTTAGATCACTTGCCATAAAATTTTGCTATTTGTCTCAACTTTATCATTGATTGGGTCATAAAAAGTTAATTGCTTTGTTTTGACAGCTATGCAAAATATACAAGGGTCCCATTTGGGCAGGTTGATTTGCATAAATCCCACAGTATAAGGCGTGATTTATTGATCTTTGACATTTCATTGGATATTAATTTATAAGCAGACACAAATTTCTACTTGATGGACATGCCATATTATTATTTTTCAAACAATATCCCAACGTGAAAATACACTGTAGTGTGAATTTCCATTCCAGTGAAACAAATGTTAACACATTAGATCACCTATATTCACCTCAATTTTACTACACTTAAATGAAAACGAATTTGTTTATGACGCAAACATCAAGTGAGGAATGGTTACGCAGCATGTTAAAACGTGAAGGAGATAGTTTTATATAGAACCAAAACATGGAAGAAATTGGAATATTTACTAATATTTATTAAGGTAAAATTACAACCCGTTCTCCCGGCACAATTTGAATTTACTTATAAAAATCGAGAAGTAATCACATTATTTTATTTAATTTACAATTTTGTAGCATGTTATTTTTATAAGTGTGCCTTTATCGTGTTTCTTGCACTTGTGGTTAAGTGTTATTTTTTCATTTAAAAACGGATGTGTTATGAGCAGTGTAATTTTTTTGCACTACTGCCGGGTACAGTAGGGATAAATCTACGTCACAGTCAAAACTTGCGGCGGAAACTACCGATGTTGAAACGGAAACAGCCGATCATCAAAAAAACGTTTTTTCTTATCAAAAGCAATATTTTCATAATTTCTTAGTTAAACCATTTTAATCAGTACTTTATGATTATTTTAAATAGACAAAGTTGCTATAGTCGTGTCACATGACCTTTAATCACTGTAATTTCAAGATGATACCTCTAACAGTTTTTGAGTTATTCCCCGGGCAAAATTAAGGATGAAAAATTTCAAAGAGCAATAATTTCAAAATTATGCAAAAAAGTTAAGGTTCTTGAGCACTGCACTTCTCCTCAATGAGATCTATTAATCTATGTAGCTTCAAGTTGATACTTCCAATACTTTTTGAGTTATGCCCTGGACAAAAATTGTGACAAAGGGCAATCACTCCAAAATTATGCAAAAGAGAGTTATGGTTCTTGGGCAATGCACTTCTCCTAAATGATATCTACTGATCTATGAAGTTTCAAGTTGATATCTCCAATAGTTTTTGGGTTATGCCTCGGACCAAAATTAAGTATGAAAAACTTCAAAGAGCAATCATTCCATAATTATGGAAAAAAGTTAAGGGTCTTGAGTACTGCATTTCTCCTCAATGAGATCTACCCATTTATGAAGTTTCAAGTTGATAACTCCAATAGTTTTTTAGTTATGCCCCTGACAAGCAAAACTTGACAGCCGGACAGACAGACATTCCAGTATATCCCACTTACAACTTCGTTGTGCAATGGGTATAAAAAAGCAGTAAGTGTTCTTGGTTAAAATATATAATGATGTACCTAGAACTATCTTTATTTTTATACAATAAATATCTATCCGTTTAAAGAATGTAACAACACAAGGTTTTGCTTCCTGTTTTCAGTAACATTTTGTAAGTCACTATCTCCAGGTCATCTAAACAATCTCATAAATAAATATACTTATTTTCTTACTCATTATAAGAAGAGGAGAAAGTCAGTTCCTTTCAGCAAAGCTAAAACAAGATTTGAAAATGTGAAGCTTACAAAGGAAGTTCCGAACAAAACTGTAATAAAAGCAAACTGGATTTACTGTAAGTTAAATGTGAAAGCATGCTGGATTTGTGGTCCCACATATCATATTATAAAAGTGACAGGCAAGGCAATAAGTTTGTAACTTACAAATGTATTCCATTAGACATGTTAACTATGTCAGTCCACAGAGCGCTGCTTGTTAAATTTATATAACATATAGGCACATTTTAAAATACAGCAGTTTGCATCAAAGTTTATACAAGACATTGTTGAAATGAATGGATGCTCCCTGAAGCACATGATCGTCTACATCAAAGTTTATACAAGACATTGTTGAAATGAATGGATGCTCCCTGAAGCACATGCTCATCTACATCGAAGTTTATACAAGACAATGTTGAAATGAATGGATGCTCCCTGAAGCACATGCTCGTCTACATCAAAGTTTATACAAGACATTGTTGAAATGAATGGATGCTCCCTGAAGCACATGATCGTCTACATCGAAGTTTATACAAGACAATGTTGAAATGAATGAATGCTCCCTGAAGCACATGCTCGTCTACATCAAAGTTTATACAAGACATTGTTGAAATGAATGGATGCTCCCTGAAGCACATGCTCGTCTATAACAACCTGCATTCCAAGTTCCATGGAAATTCCTTCGTAGCATGACCTTGACCTCAAATCATGCTGGTAATATACTTGTCCAATCCTGTTACTGAGACTTTAAAAAGTAAATTTTAATATTTTATAATAGCTCGACCTTTTTCTTCGAAAGCAGAAGAGCTAAAAATGGGAGTGCACATGTAGCTAACGTAATCATTCTTGAACACTGCACTTCCTGCCATTCCTCTCTATGTATGTGTCCAATATTAACTAAATGTCTGTAAGAGTTTTAGAGTTGTGCCCCAAATAAGCAAAATGTACTAAGGGGAGAAAATGAGAAAACTAGTCAAGACGAGTTATGGTTCTTGAGCACTGCAATTACTCTCGATCTCCTTTTTTATCTTATGAAATTATATGTAAATCCCTTCACTGGTTTTTGAATTAAACTCTGGACAAATCCCGACAAGCAAAAAAAAAATAATAATAAAAAAATAAAATAAAGGGAGATAACTGAAAATGGAGCAAGGCAGAGTTACAATTATTCAACACTTGCACTTCTTGTATACACTATCAATATCTTAAATATCAAAAATCCCATTAGTAATTTTAGAGCTATGCTCTGGACAAGCATTAAAACATAATAACAAAACTTATAAAAGGAAATAACTATAAAATGGTGGCAGCTAGAGTTATGGTTCTTGGACACTGCACTTCCTGCTACTCCCTTTTATCAATGTGACATATATGAACTAAATGCCTTTCATGGTTTTAGAGATCTGCTCCGGACAAGCAAAATGTATTAAGGGGGGATAATGAGAAAACTAGATAAGATGAGTTATGGTTCTTGTGAACTGCTACAACTCTCAATGTCCTCTATCATCTTATGAAGGTTAAAGTAAATCTCTTCATTGATGTTTGAGTTATACTCCGGACAAAACTGGACAGATGGATGTCCAGATGGACGAACAAGTCGTCGACTCTTTGCTCTCCCTTCAGGGAGCATAAAGATATCTTAGTTATTTCTGTTAACTCTGATCTTCAGCTATAATCATATAAGTTGTTTCTCAAATCTACACATGTAGTTTTTAAGAAGTTTGATTGTTAAGTATCTAAATATATGTAAGTTTATCAATATTTGTTACACACCAAATTTCAGAACTCTGATGCTGGTATTTTTACAGTTTTTCTTTCAGGCTGATGTAGCTACCAAAGTTCTGCAGGAAAGACTGGAATTCTATTAACAACTTACAGCTTCATACATGGAACATTCCTGCAAAGTTTCATCAACTCAAACTCAGCAGAAGACGTTTAAAGCAAGTGATGTAAGACAGACAATGGATGCCAGATAATGTAAGGAGTGACAACATACATGTAATAGCTCACCCTGAATACACATGCTCAGGTGAGCTAAGAAAGGATGTCATGCACTTCTAACCAGCATGTATATGAAGTGTCCTATGTATGTATTCAGAATCTACATGAGATTTATTAGATGAAAGTATTCATCTGATTCAAATGCTTGAGTAATACAATTTATTAAACATGACACCAAGTAGTTTTTTTATATTTGTAGACACTAACACAGTTAAAATTATGTTGAATACTAAAAGTTATGGAGAAGGATGGCCATAACCTTCACATACCTATGACGTGGCAAATATTTCATTTTTAATCAACTGAAAACTATAGTAGTAGTTCACAGGGTGCTACATATGAATTCTACATCCAAAGGCAGATAACTTCAGAACAGATGGGTCAACACACACTCACACACAACTACTTCTCATAAGGCTTATGTGTACTATTCAACCTGTCAGTTAGTTGCAAACTATAGAAGTAGTTTATTGCAACAAGGTTGTATCGTACTACTTAACTATTCTATATCCAGTGGCAGGTACATGTACATGCAACTCTGGAACATATGAGTCTACCAACACAAGAACATGCCACATACACCTTTTATCAAGATAATTTGTACCAAGTTTCATTTCAATCTGATGAAAACAACTTACTAGAAAAGTTGGTGTGCTTGACATTTATTACAAAGGTCAACATTCTGTATTTATATGCCCTTGGATATATATATATCTGATAGTAATTAACTCCTAAAGTATATTTAATTTAATTTAAAATTGGTAACTGTACCAATTGGCAGAGTCCTCCAAAATGCAAGAGATGATCCTGGCAAGAGCTATGTCATGCACACCTAATCTCATTATTTTGCCTCAAAAGGTGAACAAATTTAATGGGCTGACATTTTATGTTTATCCACCTTCTACAGCTTAAAGGTTGAACAACTAAAAAAATTAGATCTGTAAAAGCACTTCAATTCTTTTAACTTCATGGATCAGACTAATGCTCTGGTCAGGTGAGCTAAAAGCATGGTATCTGAATGTGGCTTCTAGTGTGTTTATAAGATTTCCTTTGACCTAGATATAATCAACACAAATATTTTCACTAAAAATCATGATACTGACCATTTAAAATGTGACTTCTGAGTGTTAATCAAGACTTTGTTTAAATTATGCCAGTGACCTAGTTTTTGATGTCAGATGACACATATTCAAACTTGACCTAGAAATTATCATCATAAAACACTGTAACTGAAAATCGTGATGACTGGCTTCAAAATGTAGCCTCTAGAGTATTAACAAGATTTTCTTTGATTTAAGCATGTGACCAAGTTTTTGACCCCAGGTAATCCATATTCAACTTGACCTACAAATCATCAACACAAACATTGTTACATTGTGACTGAAAGTAATGATGACTGACTTCAAAATGTGGCCTCTAGAGTGTTGACAAGTTTCTCTTTGGATTTAAACTGATGAGCTAGGTTTTAAAACCATATTCGAACTTAACCTAGAAATCAACAACAAAAACATTTTAAACTCCTCTTCTTCCAAATACCGGCCACCTTCAACAGGCTGAAGATTATTGCCAGAACTCTTGTCGAGTGTTAACAAGGCTTTCCTTGGATTTGGCCGGTTGACCTAGTTTCTTGTCCTACATGACCCAGTTTTTAACTTGATCAAGATATCATCAGGGCAAATATTCAGAGCAAGTTTCATTAAGACTTGATAAAAAATGTGATTTCTAGAGTGTTAACAAGGTACATGTTGTAAATTGTTGATGATGCACACTGCAAGACAGACAACAGAACACAAAAGATCTTAAATAGCAGTGTTAATACAGACTTGGTTTAAGTCACTTTTTTAAAGCATATTTAATAGATACTTGAACAGTGTAAAGGTGTTCTCCAAATTATACCTTTCTAACCATCATATTAGGATAACCCTTAGGATTTCCTTTTTATTCAACTATATCAACTGACACATGATCAGAGCTCTACATGTATGTATTATCTGACCATGTACTGTAAGGACACAATGTACCAGATGTAGTGATCATGTACTGCAAGTATCAGAAGAAAATGTGGCATCAGAAGCATCTTCTTACAGCTTGCCAAGATTTTTTAAGTACTTCTTGCATGCTATATTATAACAATATACCTGTAGCTAGCTTTGCTGTATTAGACTTAAAAATTCTTATCTACACATGAAGTACACAATCAAAATACATACCGTTGTCCTGTGTAAGGAGCTATGAGAGCATAGCCTGTACATGTACCACCCAGATTGTCTCCAAGCTCTGAGAACAAACTTAACGTCACAGCTTCTACTGGTAATATCATCATTACAAGTGCCATACTGTAATTTGTTTTTGTCTCCCAGCCAACACCCATTAATAATATTGTAGTAATCAAGGAAATGAAAATGATTCTTCTAGATATGAGACTGAAGTGACGGATCCCTTTTGATGCCATTATTCTGTTCATGTTTCGATTTTCATCAGATAAACTATTATATGTCAGATTACAGTCTGTAACTTTGTTCATCAGTTTCCAAGTTGTAATAAAGTATAACACATGAAAGCATAACCACAGTATGGCAAATACTGCAAATAATGGCACAACAACAAACCACTCCTTATGATTGGCTGAAAGTCTACCAATGACTGCACCCGATACTAAATTAAGAATAAAAATGAAAGCCACTACTAATCTCCTAATGAATGCTGACTTTGTGAAAAAAGCTTGCCATCTCTCCAGTGTAGAAAGACTTGAGAAATACATATCTATAATTGGTTCAAATAAATGACGGCCAGCATAACACATCAAACCATAAATATTAATATTTCCAGGAACACCAGTTTCATTCACAGTAGTTAGACTTGGCAAAATAGTCAAAATAACTACAGCAAACAGTGACAACAAAGTAACAATCCCAAGTAATGACTTAAGCCTAATGGCTGTGAGATTCAGAATAAAGGCAACAATACATAGTGTGATAGCTATGGAATCCACAGTTCCTATAACAAGAGACCCTATTATTAGTCCTAAACTTTCCAGACATTCAGTTGATGAAAACATAGTAGCATCTTGCTTTTTCGTTTGTAAAAAACGTTCACATATGCACCAGAACCATCCAAAAACAGCACTGGTTACTAACAATATGTTCATCGATTCTTGCATGGTTTCATACTGGTATTCCAGAGAATCGTTGAATGTTATTACACCAAGAATACATCCGAGCCAGATATGAAGCAATGCTTTACCTAGAGAAGTGCAGTTGAAATAATACTGTAACGCGCATGAAATGACAAACACAAATAGACCACACAATGATATCATGAGCACCACTGTGTTACTGGAATTTGTCCATTCTGTGTACAGTCCTAGAGCCAGAGCCACAGTTAACATGACATCTGACACATAACCAAGATAAACTATCGTCAGTTTTGCTCTTGCGTCCTTGACATTCATTATGAGTAGATGGCAGCACCGTTTCAGGAAGGAAAGACTATCAGAGAGTCTAAGTCTGCAATAGAATGGTCTCATGCGAAGTTCTGAAGCTGGCAAATGAAGTGGTTCTCTACACAAATAGCATGGTGGCTTTGTATGGAGAGCAAACCCTAAAAGTAAAACATAACATTGCAAACATAACTATCATATATCGAAATGTAAATATCAAAATTTCATCAGTACAGTAGTTTTGGTAGTTGACAGCTGAAGAGATTAATGCTGTACATATCTTTATAACTTAACTTCTGAAAAAAGTCTTTTGCAAATAGGAAAACAAACCTTTTTTTTAAACAGATCAGATTTTTCAACCCTTTGCATTACATGTAACTTTCCTGCAAATATCTTTGTGTACATTATACACAATTTTGACAGTAGTAGACAGCTTTAACAGTACAGAATTTCTTGATATAGTCCTCCTAGAGAACAATCAAAACAATGTTTTTAGACTCATGCAATATAACAGTAACTTCTCCCAACAACCAATCAAACTAACATGCAAGACATATTTAATCTCCTTTGGGAATCGATAATTCAAATTTAATTTAAGATCACTAAATATTCACTCAATTCTTTGCCAATCCTACCACTTAATCCAAACACCTACCTTTTACTAACACTTTGAAGCTGCTCTGAAGCAATATGACAGCACTAACTCTTGTAAGATGATCTAACATAATCATTGTGTCATTTAGTCAGAAGAAGATAATGTCACAGGTTAATTTTTAGTTTTGTGTACTGTAAAGTCCATTAACTGAAGTTATTTGTTGTGACTGAGGAAAATAAAACTGCACCAAGCATTGGTTGCTACACTTTTTATTTTTCAAGATCTTGACTAGAATTTCTTTCATTCATCATAGAAACTGTCTTACAAATTCAGTATTTGGTAACTTCAGTCTAATTTATGATGACATACCTAAAGTGTAGAGACTATCTAGACAACTTTTCTCACATTGTTTTTAGATTTTGCTTTCAGTCAAATTTTGTCATGCTGCTTTTAATAGTTTCATTAATAAAAGGACATGCCATGCCCTACATAACTTGCACTAAAAGTTGTAATATCTTCCTAATTGATGAGAGGGATATTGTCCATCAGAAGTATATGTTAATATCATAAAGCAGTGTGGAAATCTGGACTAGTGGGCAAGTTCTAGACTGAAATTTCTGGAGTTCCACATTAAACCTTACTTAAGTTAAGAAAAAATGTTCTGGTTACTCAACTAACCTCTTTCTTCTCAACCCTTTTTTGAGGAGTGAAATGCAGAATTATCTAATTTCAATGGGAGGATACTACGTCATCACGCACCCGTTTTGTCAACAATCTGTCGCTTGAAAGGTAAAATGGTCTTTTTCAATAAGATATCTGTAGAGTTGCAAAAAATCATGTTGTGCACTAAAGACTGGCTGGTGTACTTTGTATTTAAGTAAACAAGAAATGTTTATAAAACATAAATGCCCCCCTGCAGCACCTAATTGCTTGTGGTTGAGCCAAAGCGTTCTCTAGTTATTGATCAGAAACCGTTTTTAGGATCAAGGTCCCTGTGGCCTTGACCTTTGATCTAATGACCTCAAAATCAATAGGGGTCATTTACTGGTCATGACCAACCAGCAAATCAAGTTTGGTGAACCTAGGTCAAAGCATTCTCTAGTTATTGATCGGAAACCGTTTTTACAGTCAAAGTCTCTGTGAGCTTGACCTTTGACCTAATGACCTCAAAATCAATAGAGGGTCATCTACTGGTGATGACCAACCAGCATACCAAGTTTGGTGAACCTAGGTCAAATCGTTCTCTAGTTATTGATCAGAAACCGTTTTTAAGATGAAAGTCTCTGTGATCTTGACCTTTTACTTAATGACCTCAAAGTCAATAGAGGTCATCTACTGGTGATGACCAACCAGTATACCAAGTTTGGTAAACCTAGGTCAAAGCATTCTCTAGTTATTGATCAGAAACCGTTTTTAGGATGAAGGTCCCTGTGAGCTTGACCTTTGACCTAATGAACACAAAATCAATAGGGGTCATCTACTGGTGATGAACAACCAGCATACCAAGTTTGGTGAACCTAGGTCAAAGCGTTCTCTAGTTATTGATCAGAAACCGTTTTAAGGATCAAAGTCTCTGTGATCTTGACCTTTGACCTAATGACCTCAAAGTCAATAGGGGTCATCTACTGGTGATGACCAGTCAGCATACCAAGTTTGGTGAACCTAGGTCAAAGCGTTCTCCAGCTACTGATCGGAAACCGTTTTAAGGATCAAAGTCTCTGTGATCTTGACCTTTGACCTAATGACCTCAAAGTCAATAGGGGTCATCTACTGGTGATGACCAACCAGCATACCAAGTTTGGTGAACCTAGGTCAAATCGTTCTCTAGTTATTGATCGGAAACCATTTTTAGGATGAAGGTCCCTGTGAGCTTGACCTTTGATCTAATGACCTCAAATCAATAGGGGTCATCTACTGGTGATGACCAACCAGCATACCAAGTTTGGTGAACCTAGGTCAAAGCGTTCTCTAGTTATTGATCGGAAACCATTTTTAGGATGAAGGTCCCTGTGAGCTTGACCTTTGACCTAATGACCTCAAAATCAATAGTGGTCATCTATTGGTGATGACCAACCAGCATACCAAGTTTGGTGAATCTAGGTCAAAGCGTTCTCTAGTTATTGGTCGGAAAACGTTTCTACCTACAAGGTCAATGTGACCTTGACCTTTGACCCCTTGACCCCAAAATCAATAGGGGTCATCTACTGGTGATGGACAATCATCCTACCAAGTTTGAAGTTCTTAGGCCTAAGCGTTCTTTAGTTATTGGTCGGAAACCGTTTCTACCTACAAGGTCAATGTCACCTTGACCTTTGACCCCTTGACCCCAAAATCAATAGGGGTCATCTACTGGTGATGGACAATCATCCTACTAAGTTTGAAGTTCCTAGGCCTAAGCGTTCTTAAGTTATTGGTCGTAAACTGTTTCTACCTACAAGGTCAATGTCACCTTGATCTTTGACCCCTTGACCCCAAAATCAATAGGGGTCATCTACTGGTGATGGACAATCATCCTACCAAGTTTGAAGTTCCTAGGCCTAAGCATTCTTTAGTTATTGGTCGGAAACCATTTGGTCTACGGACCGACTGACAGACAGAGAGACAGACAAATGCAAAGCAATATACCCCCACTTCTTTGAAGAGGGGGCATAAAAAATTTTATAATGTAAAATTCTAGTTAAGGCCTGAAAACAGGTGAAAGTTTTTTTAAGCATGCATTCTGATTTCAGAAAAAGACCATTTTACCTTTCAAGTGACGGGTTGTTGATCCGCGTGAGAGCATAAAACAGGTGCGCGATGACGTAGTATCCTACCATTGAATTAACAGTCTGAAGAAGTATTGGATTTAGCTAAATGCGTAAACCTTACAGTATGCTTTGTATTGTCCACCACGAAACCAGCTCTATTTATATCTTTTAACAACAGCAACAGTTCACGAATTACAGCCAACTTTATAGAAGATATAAACAAGAGCTGTACATTCCATCGAAAGATTTGTGTAAATAACAGAATTTTTAAGAAATATTGCAATTTCGTTTTGAATTTGTTGGCAAAGAAGAAAATTAGGTATTTTGATTCATATAAATGTGAAGATAAATCATTTCTGCATTGAAGAACATCAGCCGTGTTCATGATTTACACTGAACGACTAAAACATGCAATGTACAAATGTAAATGAAGGCGTGCTGAAGAATTTCATAAGACAAACATTTGTATCTTTATATTTATAAGGCATAATAGTGAACTTCACCAACCATTTTGGAATGCAAGTTGCAAGTAGCCAATTTTTGGTACAGTCAGTTAAGGAGTTCCAGATCACTAACAGTGAAACAATTGCTAGAATGTACACTTACAGTGCTATTTCATAAATCTTACTTAATTTGAAAAACTCATGCCTACATATGTAGTTGCCTACTCTGTCAAAATAATATACATGTATATATATATATATATATATATATATACTTTGACCGTACTTAAATTATAATATTTGGAGCTGGGTAAATACTGTACACTCCCTTCACTATGGGAGTCCTCAATCACTTGCATGTATTCCAGATCACTAGGTGTATAAAGCCATCTCTAAACTTCATGTCACATGTGAATGATTACTTTAGTGTCAAAATAACTTTTAATTACAGTGTAAACTTTTGATTACAGAACTATTCTTGTAAAAAAATGACAGAAGTTTCATAGCATTTGTAGCTCTGAAAAGGACAAAGTACTTTAACACTTGGAAATTTTATTAGGAATTAAATCTTAAATGTCATTATTCTCGAGATTCGTAACTGAATTTTTAACTTTATTTGAAATAAATAAGTGCAAACGTTAAACTGAAAGAAGTAAGGTCTGTGCTTTTTTCCTTGAGTGAAAAAATGTTTAACCTAGGATTAAAAGTAAAGAATGCAGTGAATGTAATAACATGTCACTTACACTGATTTTTATTCGCTGGAACACTAGTAAAGTTCATCCTGACTTTGATTTTTTTTATTTTAACATTGTGTCACAGGACTGATATAGGTGATATGGTTACTAACGTACTATCAACAGCCCGGGTAGCTCAGTTGGTAGAGCACCTGACTTGCAAGCAGGGGGTCGCGGGTTCGAGTCCTGCCCTGGGTAAATGATTTTTCTGACCCCGCGACATTGGCGCCCAACGTGGGACGTGACTGTTACATTGCTACGCATGTGCTTCCATTATAAGTCTCTATGTCTGTGAATTCGAGGACGAATTCTTATAGAGCAAGGGAGAATGTCACAGGACTGATATAGGTGATATGGTTACTAACGTACTATCACCAGCCCGGGTAGCTCAGTTGGTAGAGCACCTGACTTGCAAGCGGGGTGTCGCGGGTTCGAGTCCCACCCTGGGTATATGATTTTTCTGACCCCGCGACAATTGTAAATCAACTTTAAACCTACAGTACACGCAGCGCGGACTTTGACAACGAACACCCATCCCCGTGATTTAGCTGTCGGCGTTGAGGACTAAAATGACCACCGTGTCGAGTGTTCAATCATATAAAACGCGGTGGTCAGCGCGGCCGTTCGCGGTGTTCAGGACCGCGGCGTGTCGCGGCGTCGGATCGCGGGGTTTGCAGTGTCCGAAAAAATGAAGCCACAACTTAATTTTACTTTCCCAAAATTTGGTTTTTTTTTTCAAAATAGTTACAAAGTACATGTACATGTAATTATTACCAGTTGAAGTTGTTTCTTTTTTTTTAATACCCCATCCGGTTTAATTTTTGTTTGTTGACGATCGATGTTTGGTTGTATAATTGAGGGTATTTGTAGAAAAGTATCACCCGATAATGAATAGATTTACACACCTACATGACATCTTGTTAATAAACTTTAATTGCTGCAATTAATATATTTCAAGTCTTTAATCGGTGCCGTGTTTGCGTTAATCCACTCGCAATTAAATTACAAATGATAACCAAACTGCGAAAAGTTAATAGATCTAATTTAAACAGTCAAAATTCGTACAAATCCTCTCTAATTCTGATGCATTTGTGTACAAACGCTCCTATCTGTTACACAAAAAAGACAATTCAAAGCAGTTATTTCCGGAAAAAGTTGATTGTATTTTCAGAAAATGAATCAACACGTGTTTAACTGCTTTCAACTTCTGTATCGTCTAGGCGCTTGGCAAAATTATTGATCGATTTGGCTATATAATAACAAGCGTTTTTCAATTCCAAAAACGAAAGTACTCAATAAACAGACACCGGAAATGTATTTGAAATTTGGTTTTAATTTGACCAACTGAAGTTGGCCACAAAATAGATGTAAGTAAAATAATTATGAGTAAAATGAAAACCACGTACAAATACTATACGCACAGTATGTTTAAATGCAGTAATCTCCAAGTCAAAACATCGCGGGGATGCGCGGCGTTCCATCACCGCGACACGCGGTGTTCATACCCCTCGGCGGTTGTCGCGGTGGTCATTTTAGCGGACACTCGAAATTTCGGGTGTTCAGTCCACCGCGACTGGCCACCCGGAGACGATACCGGCCCCCGCGACAATGTTAACAATGTCAAAGTCCGCGCTGCGTGTACTGTAATAGAATTAATCAGACAATAAAAATGATACTAAAAAAATGTTTTGTGATTTAATTATATCCAGACTTTTAGGGTATAAGTCACGTAATATATTGTATAACAAAATCATTTACAATGTTAGCAGTGTTAATCTGAGAACAATTCATTTAAATGAAATCTATGAATCACAATGTGTACACTTCCGCCATTCTCCAATGGACCTAGCCCAACAAATTGTGCGCAAGGGCTCTTTTTTGTATTGACGATGGAGGCCGACATCTATGTAATATCAGTTTGTAAATCGGTCGGTCTTGCAGTCGAAATATTGAGACTACAATGGACCATACTTACTTCACAAATCTTAAGTCTCGCTTTCTCTCACCATGTATTTTTGCAACAATTGTATATAGATTTGGAAATCACTGATTTTCATTATATCTTGGGTTATGAAATAAAACGAGGAGTTGATTTAAGATATACATTTTTTTGACTTTGGTACCCTTTAAGCCAAAGACCTAAATTATACCAATAATATTCTAGGTCTTTGTTTAGTCTAAGCGTAATGAATTAGGCTATCATCATCTGAGTCAGTATATATCATATTTTGGGGGAGAAATGGAGAGACAAAGTCTTAAGGGTGAAACGTCTGGAAATCATTGCAAGATTCTGAGCCAAAAAGATATATCTCAGGACGCAGATCTGAGGATACTGTATACAGTATCAAGAGACAAGACGTCACTAAATTACATCGTGACAAAACTATCTTCAACTATTGAGAAACAATATGAAGCTGCATAATGCGATATCATTAAAAGGAGACTTTTGTACAGACGTCTAGTTCAACGAAAATATTCGATCAACTATAATTAAACCTCACCAATTACAATCTCTACCTGTTACTCATGTTGACAGGCAAACACATGCCACCGGAAGTAAAGTCTGACCCAGACTTCGATGACTTCGGGCTTTTTCCTCCAAATGGTGGCGGCAGTTCTTTGTTGAAAAATTTAAGTATATAATTTCTATTCGTTTGCAAGGTAAAGAAAAATACTAAATTTTATTATATATTTAAAGGATATTCCTTTTTATGCAATTGTGATAAAATATTTTTTCCAAGTCTGACAATGTTTTTTATTAATTTTCATGGGTTTTCGTGGTACAACAAACGGCACAATTTGTCGAGCTCCCATTTGACCTCGGCCAACTGTGAAGAACTGTCTTATTATCACTTGGATTTATTATTAAGCTTTATAGATAGGCTATTTTTCTGCATTCTAAAAACATCCAGGTAAATGGATACACATTTTTTAAAGCAAACATTAGTCATTTAAATAAGCCATCACGTTTGCTTTATATTCCAATAGTTGTGGACATTTCTAATAATAGAAATGTGACTTGTGATGACGTCAATTGAACAAGAATTACATTTAACATCATAACATACCTGTCATCTGCGCTGTCATCAAATTTCATGACTTACGATTTATAATATTGCGATTTAACACTGAGAAAATGATTTATACATTTGGCTCCTATCAGTCCTCACTAGTAGCAGTGTGATGGTTTTTGGAGAATTGTCTGTTTTTGTACAGGAAGACGGGAGATAGTGTTGCCGCTGTCATTATTTCTCGAAAGAATATGTGGCGATGCATTAATTTTAACTGTTTTTATCAACTTTCAACCTTATTCTTTCACTCAGAATGGTGAGACCGATTTAGATGTGTAGAATTATTATTGCTTGATTGATAAGCACCATCACCATTTTCCAAAGACCTTTGTTTTTATTGAGAAAACCAAGAAAAACATAGGCAGTTAAGGTGATTTGCAGTGCAATGTTTTATTACTTGTGTATATAATAGTGTTAGATAATTGGTCTTGGCTTATTTTCGAAAAGGCTATGTTTGTATTGAATAACTTTAGGAACAGTCATATGTAGCTGTTATTCATGACTGTCATGCTGCAAAACTTTTGTGCAAGGGCAGTTAAAGTGGGGACCGGAGGCAATGTCCCAACTTCAAGTGACTGTGGGCATATCTCCATTACTGCTAGTTGGATTTTGACAGAACTTCATAGGAATGATCGTTTTCAAGTGTAGTTATGCATGTTTTCCAGTCGGCTGAATATTACTATTAGCGGAGTTGTGGCCCTTGATTTGTCCAAATTTGAATACATTTAGGCATATCTCGATCACCACTGATCAGATTTTGCGAAAATTCAAAGGAATGGTCATTAGCAAGAGTACAGTACATGCCAGGAGGAACTGTCTTTTTTTCCTAGTGGTAGACATGGACTACCCATTCCGTAAAACGCGACCAAATCCACCGCATTTGGAGGATCCCAGCCTTGGACGTGGTCACCAAATATCGCGGCAGATGTCCGCTAAATGGTTCCATGAACTTTTTCACAGTTATTGATATCGAGGCTCAAATAGTTCCTGATTACATACATTTTGGTGAATTTTACGCTTTAAAAATATCAAATAAATGTATAAAACTGTCTTTCTGCTGCATTTGTTTGCGAATGCTCCTATTTGTTTAACGCAAAGAATGACAATTCAAAGCAATTGCTTCTCAAAACAGCTGAGCACATTTTCAGAAAATAAATTGACTGGTTTCCGACTGAGACGTGCATCAAATATCGCCGAGATGTCTCAACATCGCAAAATATCACGGCAATATTTGACGACCAGTGCGAAATTAATAAAGTCATAACTCACCTTGATTAGCTGAATATTTAATGAAACAACCATAATGAAACTGTGCATTTTACGTCTACCAATTGCATGTATGTGTCTTTTGGTAAAATTAAAACCAAATTTCAATTACATTTGCTGTGTAGGTTTATTGTGTGCTTTTGTTGTTGAAATTTTGTAAAAGCTTGTTATTATATAGCAGAATCGATCAATAATTTTTGCCTAGCGCTAGACGATACAGATGTCGCAGTAGGGTTAATGTTTTCTCTAAATAAGAAAGCAGTTTTAACACTTCTCAGTCTGAAACCAGTCAATTTATTTTCTGAAAATACAGTCAGCTGTTTCAAGAAGTAATTGCTTTGAATTGTCCTTCTTCCGTTAACAAATAGGAGCATTCATAAACAAATGCATCAGAATGAGAGTTTTATACATTTATTTGATATTTTTAAAGCGTTATATTCGCCGAAATGCCTATAATCAGGAACTGTGAGAGCCTCGATATCAATAATTGCCTGTGAAAAAGTTCGCGAAACCATTTAGCGGATGTCCACCGCGATATTTGGTGACAATGTCTGCAGCGGGGATCCTCAAAATGCGAAGGATTTGGTCGCGTTTTATGGTATGGGTAGTCCGCGACGACCGCGAGGAAAATGTGAGTTCCTCCTGGCCTGTACTTTACTGCAGGTTTTTTTTGCCCATTTTAATGACCAATATTAAGTCAGTTAGGTTCCCAATGGCAAAAAGTATGTCTTTTTCCCATTTTCAATGAGAAAATTCCCAATTCAAAGAACGAAAAAAAAATTTTTAAATCATCATTTTTACCACATGTTTGGGTGCTAAATTAGCGATTTCAAATGATACAAGGGAGATAATCAATGACAACACATTTTAAGACTGGCACACTACCCTGGTATATTAATTTCTGTAACATGTTCCTTTAAACATGGCACCATTCTGATAAGCAGATGGTGTGATTTTTTTTCCCAATTTTGTCTAAAATGATGTGAAAATTTACCAGTTCTAGGGGTCGGATCATGTTCCCAAACTGGTGAGAAAAACCCTGTACTGATTGGGTGATTTTTAGCAGAGTTGCTTCCCTTGATTTTTCCAAATTTGAATACAGCTGGGCATGTGTCCATAACTGTTGGTTGGACTTTGATGAAACTTCACAGCAATAATAGTGATCGAGTGTAGTTATGCAAGTTACAAGTGTGTTCCTGTCGGATGATTTTTAATGGTGTTGCAGTGCTTGATTTGTCCCAAATTAAGTACATTTCAGTATAATATTATCTCTGTAAAAGCTGGTCAAATTTATAAATAACTTCAAAGGAATGATTATTTCGGAAACATAGTTTTTTGGAATTTAAATCAGTCTGTCTGTCTGTGTTTAAGTGTGTGTCACAAAGTTTGTCAGTGTTTGTTCTCCGTAACTGCTGATTGGTTTTCAGCCTAGTTGAGCATTTCATCCGCATGTTCCAGTTCATTGATTTTGACAAAACTCAGGGGTTCCACTAGTTCCAAAATCTGAAGGGCTATTTTTTATGTGATTCAACTAAATTTACAAAACTGCAGTTAAAAATACCTGAATTTAAGCTGAAATATACGTTATTTTAAGACAAAATGACCCTTCAGTCAAAATACCTGAGGGTCAAAATGGAGTCTTTATGAAATTACAGGGGTCAAAACCCCTCTTCAGGGCCTGGGGTCAAATGGAAACCTTGAAACTTATGAAAATATAACTAAAAAATACATGTGAAATAAAAGAGATTATTTCATCTGAATTACCAAACTTTGTACACTTTTTATCTCTCCGTCAGTCACACTTTGATTTGAACATAACTCTAAAACTACTTTTAAGTTATAAACCTAAAATTTGATATGTGGTTACACTTCATTGAGTAAAAGTGCATTGCCTAGGAACTGTAACTCTTCACTTCAACAGAGTTCTCATTCACATAAACATGTAAACAAATAAAGATGATCATGCACTTAAAAAATAACCACCGCGTGCAATGCACCCAGAAATGATGATGAAAAAAAATATAGTTAATCTACTCAAAGAACTACCTTTGATACTGTTTAGAAGTCAATTATGTGCCTATGCCCAATAAATGGACTTAATTTTTTGTCGGTGACACCATGGCAGTTTTCACACGCACAAATACATAAAGATTCTCTGGATGAATCAGCATTATGAGTAAATGATGAACAAATACATTGTAAGTAAAGTTTCTCAGAGTTTTAAACTTTTAAAAGTCAAAATGTTAGCATTTAACACAAAAAATAAAAAAGAATTCATTTACATGTATTCTGTAGAAATGAATGCGTATATAGGGCATTATCCAATAATAATATTCAGTGCTGTTAGTTGAAAAATTTCTTCACACCTTGACTGGTCACATTATGTAGCTGGGAAATCACTGCAATTTTTACTGTTCATCTGTTATCAGAAAATCAAGACTTAGAATACAACTGTTTTACTAGGTATAATAATATTGCATCAATTTTCTTACCTTCTTTTTTTAAAATAAGCTTAAAAAGCATTAATTTTAACAAGGCGTTGTTTAGAATTCTGACTTTAAGTTCTCTTTGAATAAAAAAAGTAGAAAAATTTTAATTGTAATTTTTTTAAGAAGAAGAAAATGGAGAAACTTACTTTTCATTCAGAAAAAAAGCACAATTATGTGTATCTATAATCCTCGCTGTAACACAAATTTATGACTGTGCCAGTTGAGTTCAAAATGTTCCACTAGTTTCAGGTCTGTAGGCTAGTTTTCCCCCATTATGAAAAATTCCTTCAAAACCACTGTAATTGGATTGTAAGAATTTACAAATATCGGATAGTTGGGAACTGAAAATCTACTTTAAATAAGACAGACTATTACCTTTGCCTCAACATCCTTGCCTTCCCTCAAAATAACTTCTTTATATAGATAACAACTCGTAATGTTCCAGGGTCTCACATACTGTAAACAATGGAATCCACAGAAAGCGCTGAAAATTGTGTACCATCAACTTCAGGCAAGTCAGCTACAGACTGGAAGGCAGTCATCCGGTCCGAATTCGTGAGACTGCGTAAGCTAAAGAAATCGAAGCATATGGAACAAGTTAAGGTACATTTTCAGACTTGAAAATTTTATCTTTTTTAAAGACATTTGTTTTATAATCAAAATATTTTAAGTGATCTGCCGCTTTGTAGAATTGCGTTATAGAAAATTGTTAGAAAAAACATAGGGCAATGGTTTTCCTTAAATGTGTATGAATTTGGTGGTTTACCAATTTTATTACTGAATATGTGTTTGTGAATTATTTTTAGACTGACTGAAGAGTGAGCTTATAGTTGCCCCTACGTCTTTCTGTCTGTCACTTTCTTGTTCAGACCATAACCATCATCATGCCTTTATAGCTCCCTAGTGCACATAAGAAAAAATAGAAAATCTTAAGTAAATGTCTAGTCTGGTGAACAAAAAAAACATTGTTAAAATGAGAGAATTGATAATAATTATAATTTCAGAGAGGTTGTCTTTGATCAGTTTGTTAAGTATTTTTCTCTTTGTGTGACAATTTCTGTGAGGATATTTTTTCTAATTGACAATATCTGAACTTTTTCTGGTGGTGCCATTGAACTCGCTTTCAGCAGCTGTTTCCATGGACTTCTGCTTAGACAACAGGGTCTCAAGCTGTATACAAAGCCTACAATGACAATGTGTATTGATTGATTACTGTATTTCTATCTATAATCTATTTGATTTCTAAGTGACAAGTGTCAGTTTTTAGGGAATGTTTGCAATCATCTTGTATTTGAAGTTTTGTTTGTTACTCACCGCATCAACACCTTCTCATGCTTTTTTTCTTTTTTTTTAGCTTTTGCATCCCTAATGAGTTTACCTTCACCTTGAAGATCCAATTGTCCAAAAACTTTAACATTGGCCATAACTTCCTTATTAGTAAGTGGAATTACTTCATACTTGGTCACTACACCCCTTTGGACAAGGCCTTCCCACTGACGTATATTTATTTGACCTTAACCCCTGAATGACCTTCACCTTGAAGATCCAATTGTCCAGAAACTTTCACATTGCCCATAACTTCCTTATTAGTAAGTGGATTTACTTCATACTTGGACACAACTCCCTTTGGATAAGACCTTCCCACTGACATATATTAATTTGACCTTGACCCCCAAATGACTGGTTCTGAGATCAAAGGTCAAAGCACCAATTTCGGGGGCATTGTCATCTTACAGTGACGGTTCTTGTTTGTTTTGTTTTGTTCCAGATGGATGATTTTTAGCAAAGTTATAGCCTTAGATTTGTCAAAATTTAAAAACTGCTGGTTAGAAATTGATGAAACTTCACGGCTTTGGTCATTAGCAAATGTTATTACCCATGTTATCAGCTTATACTGGTTGAATTATTTTTAGCAGAGTTGCAGCCCTTGATTTGTCCAAATTTGAATAAAGGTGTAACTTGTATTCTTCATGGTAAATTACATGTGGGGGGAGACATATGTTTTTCTCAAAAACAATCTCTAGTTTCATATCCCTCCTTTAGTTTTGGTGATCTATAAGCAAGCTTTGTAGTAATGGGGTCAAGTGGTTCAACAATAACCTTATTTTTGGCTAATATTGGAGGAGCTTATTGTAGAAATATTCAGAACAGAAATGTAAACATTGATACAAAGTAAACTATTTCAGGCACTGTTCTGTGAGAATCATTCACAGATAGAGGAAGATGTAGAGAAATACTTGTCACAACAGAAGAAACCCAAGTTCCAGAATGTATACACACCGGAAATACTCACGGCAACACCTGTTACACAAAAGGTAAAGAAACAGTACAAAATCACCTGCTAAAATCAGATTTGCATGTAGGCTGATAGGTACATTTATTTTATGCCTACCAATGAAATATAGGGAAATATCAGTGAGATAAAAGTGATATTTCACTGTTTTGAATCAGTGAAATTACCATTTTGATAATACACTATTTGTGCCGGAACTACTGCTTGATGAAACTTCAGGAATTTCCCCACCACGTAAATACAAGAGAATCTGCTGTATTTTGACAGCGAGTGAAATTTTTTTACTTTGTTAAATCCAATTATATTATTGAATTCCTGAGCCTAACTAGTTGTGAACAATGATGAAATTCGCCATAAATTATTTATAATGTCTGATTTGTTTACATAACTCACATGGACAATTTCCAATATGGCCGACTTTCAATTCAGTTGATTGAATATTACCCGGTATTAATCCGCTTTTATAATTAAAGTATGTATGGCTAAAATTCAATAAATATTGATAAACTGTGTAGAGAAAAATAAATGTTATTTGATGAAAGTGTATTCAGTTTATTTTTAGCAGAAGTAAAGTTATCATATGTATTGGAGATTGTCTGCACTTTTTTTTGGGCGGAGTAACCAAAGTACGCATTAACTGATTTGGGGCTCACCATGGGGAATTTATTGAAGGCCCTGATTAAAAATGTCATGCGCCACTCGTGAAAATATCACATATGGTGTTCACTCGATGAAATAAATTCTCATCTTCTACAAAAACAAACAAATATCCTCTATGTATTTTCACTTTGACAGTACTAGTTTGGTTCAGTTTTTATACTATACTTTGGACATTTAAATAACATTCCAACCTACAAGTGTTATATGTTAATATATTTACAAGGGGCATCTACTTAGACTGAATTATTGTTCTCCTTTCTTTCTTACAACTTATGATTCAAAACCAACTTTGTGAATAAAACCAACTGTCAGTTGACCATCATTTGTTATTCCACATTTATAAAGTGATTACTAGCTATAAGAGTAAAAACTTACACTGGTGCTGCTGCTGTAACAAAACATTGATTTTTTGTAGTGTGAAGTAACAAGTGCAATAAAAGAACTGGGCCTGCAGTCAGTGCCCCTGAGGTTGATGAACACACTGAAGCCAATACCTGCAATGTACTCCTGGGCTCCTCTTCAACAAAACTATGTGGTTTGTAACTACCTCTCTTGTTTGTATCTATGTGTTTGAAGCTTTTTTGCAGAATTGTTCATTCACCGTAGTGCAAGATACTCAGTGTAAGCTTATATTAACAGACTCTGTGATATGTAGTCAATATTTTATTGCAACACCTTCTCCCAGGACAAAAGCTGACAAAATAGGACAGGCTTGTTGGAATCTTCCAGGACAAAAGCTAATAAAATATGGCAGGCTTGCTGGAATCTCACAGGAAAAAAGCTGACGTAATATGGCAGGCTTGTTAGAATCTCACAGGACAAAGGCTGACAAAATATAGCAGGCTTGTTGGAATCTCACAGGACAAAAGCTAATGAAATATGGCAGGCTTGTTGGAATCTCCAACAAATATGTTTAAAATACCTCATACAAAGAAGAACTTTGGTAATTTTAGCAATTAGAATGAACACCATGTCATTATCTACTGGTCCTACCTTTAGAGCTTTTACATTTAATATGTAGCTTTGTCTATCCTTCACATAGCTAAAATAAAGTTTTAAGGGTCTTTATTTTACACAGGGACATATGTAGGAACCATTAAACATTTATCCTTATTTTGCATGTTATATTGTCTAGAGGGCCTCTACCAATGCCATTTATCCTTATTGTCAAGCCCCTTTGCGGAGAGCTCGACATAGTCGTCAAATTTGGTACCACAGTTCGGTGTATGTGCTTGCATGGGTGCATCCGTCCGAATTGCCTTGTCCAGGCCTTTACTTCTGTGTGCATGGAAGGAATTTGGAAAACCTTGGCACATTTGTTCTCCTTGATGGGACGGAGTGTTGCGTGCAAGACCCAAGTTCCAAGCTCAGAGGTCAAGGTCACAGTGCCAGGTCAAAGGTCCAAAATTTTGATGATAGACCTTGTCCAGGCCATAACTTCACCCTGCATGGAAGGATTTTAAAATACCTCGGCACATTTTTTCACCTTGATGAGATGGTGTGTAGCGTGCAAGACCCAGATTCCTAGCTGAGAGGTCAAGGTCACAGTGCCAGGTCAAAGGTCCAAAATGTTGATGATAGACCTTGTTTGGGCCATTACTTCTCCATGCATGGAAGAATTTGAAAATACTGTGATTCATTTGTTATGCTCCCTGAAAGAGACATCATATATGCCTGCGTTGTCCTTCCTTCATTTATTTATTATCTTCCCACAGTTTCCATATCATTGTCCCATCCCCATAGGCGGCTTTACATTGGCGGGCTCGTTATGCCCATGGGCATTCTAGTTTTGCATGTTATATTGTCTAGAGCAGACATGGGGCTGATTACATTGGACTGTAATTGATTGAATTACAATTACTCAAAAAAATCTTGATTACAATTACAATTAATTACTCTGATTTTATCTCAGTAATTGATTAATTATAATTACTTTGACAAAGTAATCATGATTACTTTTGATTACTTTTAGCAAAATAACAAAGTTTTCTTTATATTGGTTTTGTGAACAACTCAACAAAATCAGCTCAAAATCATCTCACAAATGTGACTATCATTTATTCATACTTATGGAGACTTGGTTATTAATACATTGATCTTTGGCCTTACAATATTATATCTCAAACTGTTCCAGTTTATACTGATACTAGCCTTTTGTTTAACATTTCACCTTGGGCAGTAAATTGAATGGCCTGTGTAGGTGAGATCACACCTTGTAGCAGGGGACATTATTGTAGAGAGTCCTTTTGTATTATATTGGGAAAATATTTATGCACATTGCACAATAATTGATACAGATCTTTTTCAAAAAGTATTCAATCTTGTTACATTATAAAGGTGATCTCATCATGCAGACTCGATAAGAAAAACAATAGATGGCTGAGTTATTTGTGTTATAATTTTTAATGAAACACTGACTCAAAATTATATTCATAATCAGTTTTTTCTTTTTTTTTTTCTTTTAAAGTATAATTTTCTTTTGTACATTGGATACTGAATAAAAAGTAATCAAAAAGTAATCAGAAAATAATCATGATTAGAGTCAAATTTTGTGCTGTAATTGAATAAATACTACTACATGTAATCAAACTTGAGTCAGTAATTGATTATTTCTGATTACACATTGTTCCTGTAATCAATTAATAATCGAATGATTACTGTATTTGATTACCCCATGTCTGGTCTAGAGGGCCTCTACCAATGCCATTTATCCTTATATTGCATGTTATATTGTCTAGAAGGCCTCTACCAAGGCCATTTATCCTTATTTGGCATGTTATATTGTCTTGAGGGCTCTACTAAGATTGCTAGAGTTTATTCATGGGATGTATGACTGGATCACCTCAGGGTACATGATTTAGTTTAACATTGAATTTTGTGAAGAAAATCTTTGGAAAAGATCTTGCCTGAAACTTTAAAGCAGACAGTAAGTAAATTAACAATGAATTGTACAAGTCTGTGATATTCAGTATTATATACTGTCTGTTAACATGAAATTAACAGTTATCAACAGTTTATTTTGTTAAAAGTATAACAGGATAATATGTAATTGTAAGACCATGTTAGCATTCAACTTTATAAAAACAGATAATGAATCACAGAATGCAGATGAATACAATTAAAGTTGATTCCTTGTGAGTAGAGGTTGAACACACTATAAGTTCTGTCACTGATGGTCTTCCATAGAAAGCCCCAATATCGAACTTGATCTGTATCTTGTGATGTTACAACTGTGTACCAAAAAAATTTTTTAATCTGTCAAGCCTTTCATGAGTTATCATTCGGAAACCGTTTTTCTATTTTTAGTAACAGTGACCTTGACCTTGGCCCTACCAGCCCCAGTATCGAACTTGACCTGTATCTTATGATGTAACACCTATGTACCAAAAATTGTTTAAATCTGTCAAGCCTTTCATGAGTTATCGTCCGGAAACCATGACAGACCAACAGATCATCCCTCCGACCGACAAGCTTACTATTATGCAGCAGTTTTTTCAGTATTTTAGTTTTCTTCACAGACATCACAAAAGTAGATTTTTAGAAATATTCATTTTGCTTAAACCTGAGAATGATAAATGAGTAATCTTTTGCTTCTTTTGACATTTTTGCATTTTTGACATGTAAATTCTGTTTTTTTTCAACCATGTTAAAATCTTACACTCTAAATCAGAATTTGTTAAGAATTTAAATCATATGCAGATGGCTTGGTGAGAAAATTATCTCACCTCAATCGTCAGTTATTACTTAGCAGCACCTACATGTCTCAAAAACTTAATTGTTACCTTTCAGTGTTTTCTTAAATAATCAACTAGAAATTAGTATTTCAAAGTTCAAAGGAAAAGTGTGATTGACTGTTTTTATTTACTGATTACCTGGTGCCAAAATTCTTATGTTAAGTTACACTTCTCAATATTTCAAATTCCCTTGGCTTTGTTTCTTTTTGTATATAAACAGTTTATTTTCTTGATATAATAATAATATATAGAACCTTCTTGATGTGAATTACTATGTGATATCTTTGTGATTCCTAGAGACTCTTTGTGACTTTAAATTAATTCTAAGTGAAATCTTTGTGAAACTCGTGGACTTTTAAAAATAACTTTTAATTATCTTTGTGTTCAAAAACTTTGTGACATTTACTTTGTGAAACATTATTTTAAATACAAGTTGTTATTAAATAAAGAAATTATTAGTGACTTCTACAGTGTGGACTTCAATTCTACAATAAAGACTCGGTGCCAAGCTAGTTCCCCAACAACATCAAGAAAAAGGGCTAATTCCCCACGTGCCCTGCGCATATCAACTGGCGGAGAAACCGGCTGGACAACTTTTTAGCTTGTCTGACGATTCTGATACCCCAATTTGCAGCCAAGCAACATGAATTTCATGAGAAGAACTCCATACATCATGATGGCACCTATCTTCAGTCACCCACTATGGAAGAAGTCGACCTCACAGCAATGTCTTCATTGTTGTGAGATTTATTCTGATATGCACTTCTGTAAGGCACTGACAAGGAAGTGCTACTCATGCAGGCATTATGGACACATAAGCTCCTCACCTTTGTGTCCCAACAACAAGACGTCTACCAAACTTAATTCAGAGAAACCTGCTTCAAAAAACATCTCTACCAGTGAAATACCACAACAAGATCCAGCTGCTGTGTGCAAATTGATGCCTTTCTGTTCAATAACAAATGATGAGCTTGTCAACTGTGTGCCTTCACTTTCACACCAGGACAATTTAATAAGCCAACTGCAACAGAGAAATAACCATCAACAGACAGTTATAGCATCTCTTCAAGAATCTGAAACCAACCTCCAGAAGGAACTTAGAGAAACACAGAACAAAAATCAGGTACACCTCTCAGCTTTATCTGAAGCAACAAATACTATAGAGACACTGAATAACAATATTCAAACACTGTTAAATTTTGTGTCTGACTTTGATAAATTCTGGTTTGACTCTTCAATGGAAAACAAGCAAATTCGAGATGAACAGTTTGAAATAATAGACTACCTGTGTGATGCTAATCAAAATAGATCACGACTAAATTTAAATCCAAAATTCAAATGCAATCGTTGTGGACTTTTTGTGAAACACTCACTGAAGGAATGCCCAGCTGAGGACAACAATTGTGCCAGATGCCTTAAGGATAATCACTTTACTTTCATGTGTAAAAAGCCTGAGGACATTCCACAACTGACTTTCACACAAGAAACTGAGACTCTGTTTAGGGAAATTCATCAAAAGAATCCCAGATGGCATCAAAGATATGCCGACTTATATTTCCTTACTGTGAAAGAACAGGACAGTGCTGGAGTGTATTGCATCTCAAATAAGTAACTTAAATAACTATATCAGCAAGTGAAACAAGTATCCTATAGTCATATTTACATGTATTTCTAATGATATTGTTTTAATTTTAAATGCTTTTTTGTTGTTTCAAGCACTTGTGGCAACTTGATTTATTTTCAATAATGAATTTAATTCAACTTAAACTGTTAAGATATTTTAACATTGACAGAACATCTTTACTTGTAATAATGCTGCTACTTACATGATTATATTCTATTAGACTTTGCTGCATAATCTAAACATCATTTTTCCTCTTCAGACATGTTTTGAGCATGTACATGTATATTCACCGATAGCTATATTTTCTTATAAACAAACTTTGGGGACCAAAGTAAAGAAGGCGGGGGAAGTTATTATGCAGCAGTTTTTTCAGTATTTTAGTTTTCTTCACAGACATCACAAAAGTAGATTTTTAGAAATATTCATTTTGCTTAAACCTGAGAATGATAAATGAGTAATCTTTTGCTTCTTTTGACATTTTTGCATTTTTGACATATAAATTCTGTTTTTTTTCAACCATGTTAAAATCTTACACTCTAAATCAGAATTTGTTAAGAATTTAAATCATATGCAGATGGCTTGGTGAGAAAATTATCTCACCTCAATCGTCAGTTATTACTTAGCAGCACCTACATGTCTCAAAAACTTAATTGTTACCTTTCAGTGTTTTCTTAAATAATCAACTAGAAATTAGTATTTCAAAGTTCAAAGGAAAAGTGTGATTGACTGTTTTTATTTACTGATTACCTGGTGCCAAAATTCTTATGTTAAGTTACACTTCTCAATATTTCAAATTCCCTTGGCTTTGTTTCTTTTTGTATATAAACAGTTTATTTTCTTGATATAATAATAATATATAGAACCTTCTTGATGTGAATTACTATGTGATATCTTTGTGATTCCTAGAGACTCTTTGTGACTTTAAATTAATTCTAAGTGAAATCTTTGTGAAACTCGTGGACTTTTAAAAATAACTTTTAATTATCTTTGTGTTCAAAAACTTTGTGACATTTACTTTGTGAAACATTATTTTAAATACAAGTTGTTATTAAATAAAGAAATTATTAGTGACTTCTACAGTGTGGACTTCAATTCTACAATAAAGACTCGGTGCCAAGCTAGTTCCCCAACAACATCAAGAAAAAGGGCTAATTCCCCACGTGCCCTGCGCATATTATTACTCCTACACTGAACTATACTGATCTAATAGTGTGGTTGATGTTCAGTGACAGAATTTTTGATGTTTAGCTGTCTTAATTGACAAGGAAACTGCTTAAGGTGTAGGCTGAGTCATTTTTGCTTGGTAATTGATAGAGAAAAGTAACTCCAGTATTTCACAAGGCTTTTAGAAATATTTGACTGAATGGTAATTATTGGTTATTACCAGTGGTAATAACAACCCTAACAAATATTTGGCTTACCAAAATTCTTCTTATGAAGTTGAAGTCAGTGTTAATTTATTATTCATTATCAATATTTTGTAGATGAATTATGATACACGTCAAATTGTTTAAGGTTGAGGATGAGACTGTGTTGCATAATATTCCATATATGGGTGATGATGTGCTGGAAAAAGATACCTCCTTTATTGAAGAGCTGATAAAGAACTATGATGGCAAGGTGCATGGAGACAAAGATAAATCTACACTTGATGATGATCTGTTTATAAATCTTGTTCAGGCAGTATCGGCAGTTTATAATAGAGACTTTCCAGGTGAGCTAAGTAGTAGCAGATAAAGTGTTATAACTTATGTCTGCTATAGAACAATAAATGATTTACAGCCTGTATACAAGACTTTATAAGAAAGCACATTGGCCCAAACTGTTTAGTATTCAGCTTTATTTTGTATTTCCCTATTGTTATTGTTTAAATGTCTTGGTTTTAGTTAAAAAATTTGTTTCGATATCAGTTGAGAAACAAGTTCCTGCAACTTATATTATTCCCAACCAATGACTGCTTCATGGGTTAAGACCAGCACTCTGAACTCTGGTGGGTGTAGAGCCAGTGACTTCCAGATTGGAAGTCTGGCAATCACCCCTCAATCAGGCTCCTTCACAGTGACTGGTTTGAGCAATACATGATCAGCAGTAGAGTTTTTCAAGATTCCTTTAGATAAAAAAAAGTACATTTTCTGTTATAACAGATTCAGAGGCTACTTTTCCTGCAGATAAAGTGTTTGAAGCTATATCTGAAGTTTTTCCAGAGAAAGGAAAACCTGACAATCTAAAACATCTGTAAGTATTTCAGAAATTCTGGCTTTATATTAGTCGAAGCTAATATAATTATGCTCAGTTATAAATGGGTAAGACTATTAGAATCTACTTGTGATAAGCAATCATTTTGAACTTTTAGATTTTTATACTACCGTATATGCTCAGCTTAAAGTCGACTCAACCATTAGTCAAGAAGGGGTTTTGTGGTTAAAATTGATGATTTCTACTTAGACCCTTTCATACGTCGAGTTTGATTTTTAAGATTTTATGCAATCCTACAATTTGCATTTCTCAGATAACTAGAAGTACATATTACATAAAATCATGTGGGAAGAAGGTTTTCAAATATTATACTGACAAAAGCATATAGCTGTAGACAGATTGTGTTGAATCTGTTTCTCTTGTAGCTACAGAGACTTGTGTGAGAAAATGGATCCTAGCACCCTCCCTCCAGAGTGCACACCAAACATTGATGGCCCAAATGCCATGTCAGTACCAAGGGAGCAAACACTGCATTCATTTCATACACTGTTTTGCCGGAGATGTTATAAATATGACTGCTGTCTGCATCGTAAGTTTTGTATTAGTTTTATTGCCATTATATTGATAACACTGCGCTTTATTGGTATTTAAGATATGATGCCAGGCAAATCAATTAGTGTAGTAATTAACTTTTATGTAGGTTTTCATGTGCCCCCCTCCCCCAGGGAGAGGGAGGGCATATTGTTTATGGTCTGTCTGTCTGTTTGTCACAAAACTTCAGCCTTGACCATAACGCAGAAGTCCTTCCACCTACAGCCTCCAAACTTCACAGGTGCATGCACCTTGATGCGCTACCTGCAACTCCCACTTAGAGGTCACAGGGTCAAAGGCCAAGGTCACTGTGACTCCAAGTAACAAATATTTACTTTGGACGTAAAATAAACATTCTTCCATCCAAAGCATTATAATTTTACATGTGTATTCACCTTGATGAGCTCTACCCGCAAGACCCACTTAGAAGTCATAAGGTCAAAGACCAAGGTCACCGTGACCTCAAATAGCAAATGTTCACTTTGGCCATAAAATAAACATGCTTACATCCAAAGCGTTATAACTTCACATGTATATGCACCTTGATGCACTCTATCCACCAGACCCACTAAGAGGTCCCAGGATCAAAGGTTAAGGTCACCATCGAAGGGAGGTATTGTAAAATTACTGTAAAAAAGAGACTCAGCCATCTTCACCTAAAAAAATGAGTGAGGAATTGGGCATACAAGGCTGAGAGACAGATAGATAAATTTATAGAAAAAGCTAATACTGTATGTCCTCACTTTTGAGGAAATCAGGTTTTTTTTGCACATTTGCTAAAGACTTTGCTGACGCAGCTTACCAGAGAGATTGGATTACTATCCACAGTTGTTTATATTTCAGCCTATAGACCAAGCCCAAGCAAATTGAGAAGGAAGATGCCAGACAAGAAACAAGAACCAGAGCCGTGTGGTGCAGATTGCTTCATGCACATTGTATGTAATCATAAGTATGTTTGTTGTGTAGGAGACCTCTACCAAAGTAGATTGCCTACATGAGCTACCTTTCTAGGAGGACCGACTCCAGGATATTATATGTTATTTGGGTTTTTGAGTGATATATGTGGATATATTACCTGCCAAGATAAATATCACCCTCGCCTAACGGCTCGGGTGATATAAAATCTTGGCAGGTAATATATCCACATATATCACTCAAAAACCCAAATAATAATTTTATTATCCTTCCCCTGCCGAGTAAGACGATTTAAAACATCATTGCTGTTTCAAATGAAACGTCGAAATAAGATTCCCTTTAGGGTACCCCTTCACCGCAAAATGACGTCACAGGATAATTTGTGCTGGCGAAATGCGGTATTTTCCCAGAAGTGATAATTATGTTTTTTTGAATATTGATTTTATATCTTTAATGAAAGCCATAAATTTGGGTTAGTATATCCGCGCATTCATTACAGATTATTTTCTTTATTTTTTTAAATTTTTATTTCAATAGTTCGTCTGTAGATCTACATGAAGTTTTTGCTTTTGTACCTAACGAATGTAAACAAGAGAAAAGGAGCAGTCTGTTGAAGACACTTTTTTGTTATAAATATCAAGGTTTGGCGAGGTCATATTTGTTTCAAATACTGATGAGAATATTTATCACTACTCTATTTTGGTAAATATTTTTTTTTTTAACAATTAAAAAGTGTTTGTATATCGGAATTTACACTTTACAAAATCGAACCGTACGCGCATCGTCACAACGCATGTTGTTTACAACGTTTACAACATGGGGTACCAAAAGGGGAAATTTAATGTGTATATTACCTGTCTGGCTCGGTAATATCAATTTCTTTCGGCGGATCAATAGCCAATCAAAAAAGGAGAAAAAATCTGGAAGGGTAATAAAGTTGTATAGTTCAGTGCCTCATAAATCGCTGTAACCTCACTGATACATTGTTAATTGTTACAGTTGCTTGTCCATCATAACTCTTTATGTTTTGGTTAGTCTGTTATTTTAATCATTTTGTGAACAAATCGGAGTAAAAGTAGAACTTCTGTTTTCAGGCTTTCATTACAAATGATAATACCAATGATAAAATGGTGAATAATTTTGGGAATAAAAGCTGAAATTTCACACAGATATAACACCTTAAAGTATCTGAAAAAGTCATGACTGAATACAGTAAATGTAACTTGTAAGCAGTAACATGAAGCTAGACATATATTTTGATGATCAGGTTGGTTACAAAGAGAAAGAGGTTTCAGCATCTGATTCCGAGAAGTCCGATAAAGAGTGTAAGAGTGAGCGTAGTAAGTCCCCAGTTGGTGTACCTAAAGGAAAGAAACGTAAAAACAACGGGACAGGAAGTGGCAGTGAAGATAGTAACGATGGTGTCGGTATGTCTGTTGATGCTTTAGGTGTTATAAAATGTTATTGTTGATACAGTTTATCTTCATCCATTCTGTTCACTTTGGTTGACAATCGGAAATGGAGGAAAAGAGGAAGAAGTAAGACATCCAGATATCATCTTCAAAAATTTGTACGAGATAATTTAGAAAAATGTTGATACATGTGTAAAAGTTTTTCACAAAATTAAATATTAAAGGTAAAAGAATCTTTTTGTGACAAAAAACACTAATTTAAAGAAAGTTGCTTTTTCTATGCCCTGTGCACAAGTTTAACTTTTTCCTAAATAATCTTTATTTAGTAATTTGTGTTTCTTTGTTTAGCTCACCTGAGCACAAAGTACTTATGCTGAGCTATTGTGAGAGCTGGATGTCCATTGTGTGTTTGTCATCTTTCTGTCTGTATATACCCACATAGCTTTTTAACACTATTATATTAAGGATGATTGTCTTGATGTTTTCTAGGTCACATTCAAAAATAGGTCATGTGAGGTGAAAAAATAGGGTCACCTGTCTAGATACCATATTTTCAGCCAGGTCATCATAATGATTGTCTTGATGATATCTGAGTCATGTTCTAAAGGGGGTCATGTGGTTAATAAAATTATGTCATCATCCTTTTGGCTGGTTATGTTCCAAAGTGGGTCATATTGGGTTTAAAAAAGAAGGTTGCCTGGCTAGAGGCCATATTTTAAACCAGATCTCTAAACTTGTTAGCCTGTTTATCTGGATGATATCTAGCTTATCTTGGGGTCTTGTGGTGTCTAGAAATAGGTCACCTGTTTAGAGGCCATATTTTCTACCTGATTATCATGCAAAAGAAGGATTATTGTCTTAATGATTTGTAGGTAATTTTCAAAAGCAGGTCATTCAGGATCAAAAGTAGGTGACCTAGCTAATGACCATGTTTTCAACCAGATAATCTTGAATAAGTTTCAGGTGAAAGAATACTCAGATGTGTTTTCAAGGGCCATAATGGCACTTTTGGCTCCATCCATGGGGACTTATGTTTAAACTTCTTCATGTATGAGATCATATGGCCCAGAGTTCTGAAACTTTTGAAAATGTATTGTCTTATGGACCTGTACCAAGATTGCTCAAATTTTGCCCCTGGGGTCATGTTTGGCTCTTACGGAGAGGCCATATGTTTTACCTAGGCTTTTATAGACTGTAAAAAAATCTTCTTGGCAAAAAATGCAGAGCTAAGACTCTTCAGATGTGTTGTGTAGTATTATTTTGTGGACATCTATTAATTTTGTTCAGATTATGTCTCTGGGGTCATTATTTGCCTTGGCTGAGGGGTCACATGCTTTTCATAGTACTTTTCACATATATAGGAAAATCTTTATAACTCTTTCTGTCTAAAACCACAAGGCTCAGAGTTTTAAGATCTTGCACAAAGCATTGTCAAGTGGACTTTTACAAAGATTGTTCAAACTTTTCACCTAGGGTTATTTTTCCTTCTACCCCAGATGTCAGTTGTTTTAAGAAAGCTGTATATAAAATTTTAAAATTCTTTTGAAATTGGGTGTGTTCCATTATTGAGTGGTACTCTACCAAGATTGTTCAGATTATAACCCTGGAGTGATTGTTAGTTCCTCTCTGGGTGGGGGAGGGTGGGTCACATGTTTTACGCAGAAATATATAGAAATCTTTTACAATTCTTCTTCTTAAAAACAATAAGGCTCAGAATTCTGAAATTTTTGTATGAAGTATTGACCATTAGACCTCTATTAAGATTGCTGCCAGGGTGGGTTTTTTTGGCACCACCCTGTATGTAAGGTGTTTTACAAAGACTTTTATAGACAGACTCTCTTTTTAAAAAAAAATTGTCAGAAGGCATAAGTTTGAGACTAATGAAATTTTGTTTGAAGCATTTTCTAGTGGATATTACTATTATTTTATAAATTATGCCCCTTGGTTTGTTCTTTCTTTTTTATGATAAATCCAGTAAATTACACTTGTTTTTCTCAACAGTTATACTCAGGTGAGCATGTCAGGGCCATCATGGCCCTATTGTTTTTAAATAGTCTGTTGTTTTCCTGATTTAAAATAGTTGTTAATGGCTTGTTTAGTAAAAGTTTTGCATATGAAATATTGTGTTATTCTTTCAAAGACAATTTTTTATGCAGTATTTGCTATAAATTGTTTCATGCAGTGGTTCTTAGTAGCACCTAGTCCTTGCATCAATACTAGTAAAGAAATTGTTTCCAAGCAATATTTTTCAAATATTGATATCTTTATCAGTTAGAGCTCGATTTTTTGAATGGTTTAGTGTTGGTGGGTTGAATTTCATTCCTTGTGATGAAACAATCATTTTGTTTTAAGTGGCTGCATATATTTCTGCTTCCACATCTGTAAATCCTTCAGCAAAATTTGACAGTGACTTCGACATTTTATCCTTTGTGCAGTTAAGGGAGCAATTATTGGGAGTGGGAGTTCAAAGATTTTAGTTTGTACTCAGTGAATTTAAAAAAAAAACTTGCAGTTTATAAGGGTATACTAATACAATTTCTGCTTTTCCTTCGGTTCACATTGTGTATCCTATCTTGTTTTCAAATTCTTCTCAGGGCAGAAGAGATTTTCACATGGTTGTATCATTTGCAAACTGATTTTTCATGGTTACTTTATGAAATGAAATACTGTAGATTGGATTTTTTAACCAAGGTGTAAGAAGTTCTGTTCCACTCCACACACATGAAAAATATACTGTGCAGATTACAAGCTCAAGAAATACTACATTTTATTTACACACCAAGGCACCATGCATACTTTTTGTTTATCTTGCCTCTGCATGACTGCGATATTGTGTCGTATATGTGGTGACGCATGTAAATGGTATTTTTCAGGTTCTTTTCTGAAAACAAAGTACAAAAGTAAGTAGTGATTGGATTTCATTTGTTTAAACAAAAGCATAGAAGCTGGGCTACTAATGGTTCATTTTCATTTCTTTAAAATAAAGTACAAATATAAGTATATATAAGAAATTCAATTTTTAAATAGAATTTCAAAAATTATAAGTGAAAATTTGTCTAGGCTTCAATCGTTTCCTCTTAAAATGAAGCAGCAATGTAAATAATGTTTTTTATTACATGTATGTGCTCGAACAAAATACAAAAACAACTTCTCTGTCAGTAGGGCTTCAGTTTATAATTAAATTAAGTTTGTTAAGTCTTCATAAAAAAGTTTGAATGTAAGATCTGCTTATATCTTAAGTCTTAACCCAGTAGAAAAGAAGGTTGCATTCAAGTGTGTATTGTGAACACAATGTTAGGGTCCTACTGCATGTAGGGTCATGAGTGTATATAAAAAAAGACTCAAGGCTTTACTGATTAAGCTGTTATTTCGTGAATCTCAATTTTTAAAGTTGTATATAAAATTTAATTACTTGAGCAGACTTTTGGAGTCTTTAATACCACTGTCGGGAGTTTTGTTTTAGACTTTATCTTACTGTACAGTTTCCTCTAATGTTATAGATGAACCTGTTATCTTATCCTTACTGTTACCATTTGCACATGCTGCATTTTCAGCATAATCTTAAAGTGTATGTGCATAAAACATTTATATTAGCTTTACCAAAGAATAACTGACTGACAGTGATGTTGTCTGTGATGATATTGGGGACTTTTCACACTTTGTATCAATATGAAATAAAGATACAACCCAATAAAACAATGTGCTACTTCACGTCTACGTTTACTGTTTAAAATTTAGAGAGTTATTTTTATGCTCCCACAAAGTGGGGAGCATATAGCGTTGCACTTGTCCATCCGTCCGTCCGTACGTCTGTCCGTACATCCCGAAATCTTGTGAACGCAACTCCTCTTAAACCGGATAGCAAATTTTGCTTAAACTTCCAGGGATGAACAACCTTAATGTGTAGATGGTAGTAAAGGAAGGAATTTTCGCTGCGACCAAATTTAACAGAATTATGGCCCTTTGTTGATTTTTTCACTATATACTATGTGAAATTTTGTGAATGCAACTTCTCTTAAACCAGATAGCAGATTTTGCTTAAACTTCCAGGGATGAACAACCTTAATGTGTAGATGGTAGTAAAGGAAGGAATTTTTGCTGCGACCAAATTTAACAGAATTATGACCTTTTGTTGATTTTTTCTCTATATACCATATAGAAATTTTGTGAACGCAACTCCTCTTAAACCGGATGGCAGATTTTGCTTAAACTTCCAGGGATGAACAGCTTTAATGTGTAGATGGTAGTAAAGGAAGGAATTTTTGCTGTGACTATATTTAACAGAATTATGGCCCTTTGTTGATTTTTTCTCTATATACCATATAAATAATTGAACATATAAATTTTACATTTGTAATTTAATTTAACATGTACATAAGGTTACCTGTAGATCATTTTAGGTATATGTACAGAAAAAATCTTACATACAGGATATACATGCTCTTGTTTATGAGCACTTATGCATAGTGGGGGGCATCCGTGTCCTATGGACACAGTTCTAGTTTTTTTGAAAATTTTTCGTTGTGAATTTTTTGGTGTATTGAAATAATTCTTCTTTGAAATTAATCTGATGAAAAGTATTTCTTTTATGTGAAGTAAGTGGAACCATTGTAAATATTTCCTGTGTATTTCATGATCTTTAGTTTTCATTTTGATAGCAATCATTCATGAAATAGAATGATAATATAAATGATTTAAATTTTATAGATCTAGAAATGAAGTATCCAATGAAATCAAAGAAGATAAATGAAGAGTGGACTGGAGCAGAGCAATCTTTGTTCCGTGTTCTTGCAGACATGTATAGAACAAACTATTGTGCCATTGCCAAACTGTTGTGGAATAAAAGCTGTAAACAGGTACATGGAACACCTACATTCTGTTGTTTTACAGTGTGAAGAATGTTAGTGAAAAGTTCCATATACAAATTCTATATCTAGCATTGAAAATTGAAGTCATGTACAATGGAAAAATGACAGACCTGATAAGTTTTTCATATTAAGCATTTTTCATTGTACCTTATCTTCTTAGCAAAAAGTATTGAAGGAACAGAATAATAATTTTGTAGTACACTGTCATTTGTAGTGCACTTTAATTGTAGCACACTGTCATTTGTAATACACTGTCATTTGTAGTACACTGTCATTTGTAGTGCACTTTAATTGTAGTACACTTCATTTGTAATACACTGTCATTTGTAGTACATTGTCATTTGTAGTGCACTTCAGTTGTAGTACACTGTCATTTGTAATACACTGTCATATGTAGTACACTGTCATTTGTAGTGCACTTTAATTGTAGTACACTTCATTTGTAATACACTGTCATTTGTAGTACACTGTCATTTGTAGTACATTGTCATTTTGTAGTACAATTCATTTGTAGTGCACTGTCATTTGTAGTACACTTTATTTCCAGTACTCAGTCATTTGTAGTGAATTGTCATTTCAGTTTGTTCAATTTCATTTTGTTTCTAATTAAAATTCCAATTCAGATAGATCATTTATGAATATATACATGTAAAATGACTTAGCTAATAGATTTTTATGAAAATCCTTCTTGAAATGAAAATGGTATTGTCCATTTGGAAATGGGCATATCCATTTAAGAAATTAAATGGGGAAAGAGTTTAGAGTATACTTAACATTGCAGGTGTATGAGTTTGCCCTGAAGGAACTGGCCCACTTGCCAGATATAGATGGTGATGATAATGAGAAAACCCCACCCAGAAAAATCAAGACCAAAAGACGACCTATGTAAGTCAGGTTTAGCATCTCACTTCATATAAAAATATGTCATTTAAGAAAGAAATGTTTGAAGGAATAGGATTATTGGCTGTGAAAAACACATAGATTCTTTAGATTGACTAGATCTATTAAGATGATTCCAATGAAAGAAAAAACATGTACAGTATACTGTCAAAGAATTAGTGTTTTGTTGGACAAAGAAGTGGCAACTTTTAAGATGAAAGGACTTATTTATTGATAATAAGGAAAGGAAAATTAAACAGTCACAAAAGCATTGGTCAGTCCTCTAAATGCATTATGTATACTGCAACTTTACACTGTAGTTTTCATTCATTAAACTAGGTTTTAGAGTAACTTCAAGACTTGGTTTTCACATGGTACCATATTGTTGCTGTTAATTGTCTTTACCTTAAACATTTCAGAAGCAAAGTCTGGGCATTACATTCCAAACGTGTTCAAATGAAGAAGGATAGTAACATTAAAACAGTCTCAAATTATGTACCATGTGACCATCCTGGGATGAGATGTGATGACACATGCCAGTGTGTCATGGCACAAAATTTCTGTGAAAAATTCTGCCAATGTAGTGATGAATGTAAGAATATTTTAGTTATTTACTGGTGTTTCCCCCTAATTAAGCAAAAACAATCATTTTTAGACTTGAGTCGCATGTAACTCCAAACATGTAACTGCTAGAGCCAAAATCTCAAGGCCAAAATAATGGACAAACCAACTGTCTGATAAATTTGACTCTAAAATTAAATCTTCTTTCTACAAATATAATTGTCATACACTGTCCTACTGTCTTAATTCTGTAATCAGATTGAATCAGTAAGTAAATGCATAATATTTTCCTTCCATTTTCTTACACATGTTATATATAAAGAGATATTCAATGGTTATATTGCACTATAAACAAGGTTGTGATAAGCAGATTGTAATGGTCTTATTGTATTACAGGTCAAAACCGGTTCCCAGGTTGCCGGTGCAAGGCTCAGTGTAACACAAAACAGTGCCCATGTTTCCTCGCTGTTAGAGAGTGTGACCCTGATCTGTGTCAGGCATGTGGAGCCGACCAGTTTGATACTGATAAAATATCATGTAAAAATGTGAATGTTCAAAGAAATCTGAAAAAGGTACTTCTTCGTTCTTATACCTTTCCTTCCTCTACTTTGGAGAAGCATGCATATATATAGCCTTGCACATGTTAGTTGGTTTATTTCATCAAAAAAATTTTAATAAAAATCTTTAGAATGCATAAGCCTAGAAACTCCAAAGGTCCAGCTCATTGGAGCTTGCATTCTGATGAACAATTTTAATAGGTAGTTGGACACAGGAAGTAGATGACAACCATTGATTTAGGGCTATTAAGGTCAAAGGTCAAGTTCACAGAGGCCAGCACTTTGAAAAAAGTTTCCAATTTATTACTCAAGAAAAACTGAACAGGGGACTTTTTAAAGTTATGGAATGATTTGGCATGATGAGTAGATGACACCTATTAAATTTGGGCTCACTGTGTCAAAAGTTAAGCTCACAAGGACTTTCAGTCTGAAAACAGTTGCTGTTGAAAACTTGAAAAGGACCAAATGCAGGTCTCCTAATATTTATAGGATGGTTAAGCAAGATGAACAGATGAACACTAATATTTGGGCACACAAGGTCGAAGGTCTAGCTTGAAAAAGGTTCAAGATCAGTAACCAAAGGACAACTTTTTAGGATCATTAAGCATGTTGATTAGATGAACCCTTTGGAATTTGGGTTCACTATGTCAAAGGTCAAGCTCTCAGGTGCCTTCAGTTTGTAAAGAGTATCTGAAAAATTACTCAAGAAAAACTCAGGTCAGGGGCATCAATGTTTAAAGGATGATCTGGCATGATAAAATTTTGGGCTTCCTGGGTCATAGGTTATGTTCTTGGGGCTTGTGTTTCTGATCATTAAACTGAAAACAACTGAGCTTATGACCCACAAAATTTACAGAATGGTTTGTCATGAATGCTATAGAGTTTTGGGCTTAATGGGTTGATTTAAGATCACAGGACCATGCAATGTCAAAATGCTTAATAGATAAATCAGAAACAACTTAAACAAGAACTCGTATTTACAGAATTGATAGACATGGAGAGTAGATGAGAGATACTGGGCCAACTTAATCATGGGTAAAGCTCACAGGGTCTCATATTCTTTGATATTTGAATGTTTTGTATGTTATTGTTGTTTTATGAATTAAGCACCTCATTTAAATATAATTTAGATATAATTGGAATACATATTGTGTTTCAGCATTTACTGTTGGCTCCATCTGATGTTGCTGGATGGGGAATATTTCTGAAGGAGTCTTGTGACAAAAATGAGTTTATCTCAGAGTATTGTGGTGAGGTATGAACGTATTTCATAGTGCCAGTAAAGTGGGTGAAAGCTTCTTTTAGAAATTAAAAAATATTGTATATGAAACTTGCCTATCATATATTATCTACTCTCTGTAACTTCCTTCCACTAAGTTTGCTCACCCAAAGGAACATTTGAACCCTACTCTGCTTGGTCAGAAGCACAATGGTCTACTACACCAGTGCATTAAATGTATTCATACCAGAAAATTATATTAGGTAAAATACATGTATATGTGGAAATGAGTCTGTATATACAACCACTTAAATAACTATTATGGACAGTTACATGGGTAGCTTGGCACATCAAGAAATTGAAAAATATTGTAGTAAAATGGGATGTCAGTTTAATTCTTAACTTAGGATATGCTGAAATCTTCATGTATGCCAGTTTTGTTTCAGGTAATCTCCCAGGATGAGGCAGACAGACGTGGGAAAGTCTATGACAAATACATGTGCAGTTTCCTTTTTAACCTCAACACTGGTAATTATGTTCATTACAGTTTCCATTTCAGCTCACCAAAACAACATGCTCATGGTAAACCTTTGTGATCACATGGTATCTGTCTTATGTCAACAACTTTTGATTTAGACAACATCACTGAATCACTTGAAGTTTAGCAGGCATGTTCCTTGCATGAAGTTTTACCATTTTTTTTCTTCAGAGAATTCTATTCCATGCAGAGCTGTGGTTGCTTTGGCAATAGGAAAGAAAATCTTTATATAAATCTTATCTGATGCCACCAGGCCCAGAGTTCTAAAACCAAAAGGCTCAGAGCTCAGATATTCGGTAGCCAGTATTGTCTTAGTGGTTCTGCACCTAGCTACAAAAAGCATGGCTGGGGGTCAAAAGTGTCCCCGAGTCACTAGTTTTATATAGACCTGTATGGAAAAATTAACAATCTGCTGTTTTGGAAGGAACCTCAGTGTTCACATATTTAACTTTGTTCCTGACCTTCATAGGACCTTTACCTTGATCCTTTACTTAGTCTCTTATATGCCAGAATGGATGTACATGTATTATGTTATGCCCCTGGTGGTTCATTCATTCATTTCATTTCTTGTCAGCTCTGAATCTCTTGTTTTTGCCTTGTCCGTCTGACACACTTCGTTTCCGTTCAGTAGCTATAGTACCTTTTCAACTAGAGTGATTGCCCTTATTGAGTTACAGAAGCTTATTTGGTGGGGGGGTATGTAGGTCAAGGTCACAGTCAACGGATGACTGTCCTTATTGAGTTACTGAAGTCAACTGATTTTGGGTTCAGCCGGTCAAAGTTCAAGGTCACAGTGATTTTATGTGTAAAAATTGGTTTCCGCTCAGTGGATTTCTATTTGACCCAGAGTCTTGAAACTTATACAATGTTTGCTTTTATTGAGTAGAAGAAGACTATTGATTTTGGGGTCAGCGGGTTGAAGGTCAAGGTCACAGTGATCTTTAACTTGAAAATGGTTTCCGCTCAATAAGTGGAGTTCCATTTGACTCAGTCTTCAAACTTCATACGATGATTGTCCTTGATAAGTAACAGAAGCCTACTGTTTTTTGGCTCAGCCAGTCAAAGGTCAAGGTCACAGTGATCTTTAACTTGAAAATGGTTTCCGCTTAATAACTAGACTTCTTTTTGACACAGAGTCTTCAAATTTCACAGGACGATTATCCTTAATGAGTAGAAGAAGACTATTGATTTTGGGGTCAGCGGGTTGAAGGTCAAGGTCTATTTTACCCAGAGTCTTCAAACTTCATAGGGTAATTGTCCTTGTTGAGTAGTAGAAGCTTACTGTTTTTGGGGTCAGCTGATCAAAGGTCAAGGTCACAGTGAATTTTAACTTGAAAATGGTTTCCGCTCAATAACTTGAGTTCTACTTGACACAGAGTCTTCAGACTGCATAGGATGATTGTCCTTGTTGAGTAGAAGAAGCCTATTGTTTTTGGGGTCAGCTGATCAAAGGTCAAGGTCATAGTGACCTAATATTCTGTAACAAAAGTACTCCTTGTTATACCACACACTCATTCCTATTCTCCAGTTCACAATTGTGTCCCTAGCTGACCTCTCTCATCTATTCTGTGCCGCTGTTTCGATGATGCCCTGGGAGAGACATGCATTTTTACTACAAAAACATCAAGTTATCATATGACGACGACACATCCCCGCCATTTCAGCATACTCATCATGTCATTTTAGTAAGGTTGTAGATGTTGAACATTGAATTATCACACAAGGCAGGTGAGCAACAAAGAACATACATGAATGTAATAGACATTTGTAGTGGGCTGCAGATATACATGCTTTGATATAATAATTATATGGGCACAACAGAAATAACAGTAGATTGCTACGTAGGTTTTATCCCTTACCATTTTGTTGCCTCAAGTGAGCAATCTCTTAAAGGATATTAGAGATACTGAAGATTTTATACTTGTAAGAGACTGCTGAACTTGTCTTTGAAAATGCACCACTTGCCTGTTCATTTAGTTTGTGTCCAGTGTCATTTAGCGGGGGCATCTGTGTCCTTTGGACACATTTCTAGTATCATATTAAAGCTACTTGGCAGAAATGTTGAGCGTCATGGCCATCTCTTTCTTTCATTTTAAGATAAATCCATTACACAACTGCACATGCTTTGAACAGTGAAACTTAGATGAATGATATAAGGGTCATGATGGCCATTCTGTTTACATGTAGTTACTAAAAGGAACAACTTTCTATGAAATAGAAATAAAACAGGATCAGTTATGTATGCAAGCTCATTCAGTTTAACTGCAAAAATTCAAACTTAGTCTTCTTGAGTTTGCAAAACCGTGAAAGATGTTGAGAACTGTTTTGTTACCTTCAGATTTTGTGGTGGATGCAACAAGAAAAGGCAACAAGATTCGGTTTGCCAATCATTCTGTGAATCCTAACTGTTTTGCCAAGGTAATGATGGTGAATGGTGACCATAGGATTGGTATCTTTGCCAAGCGAGCGATACAAGCCGGAGAAGAACTCTTCTTTGATTATAGGTTAGTTGACACTTATTCATCATGTCTGATTTCCTCATTGGTGTAAAAGAAGAAGCCATGGTGTTAAACTCCTAACTTGGAGTTTGCAGTCTTGAATATTAAATATCAAATTCTGCTGAAATGCAGTGTTCCTGTCTCAGTGCAAGTATTGGTCAGAAAAGAAAGAAACAGACATTACAGAGTAATCTGCTTGAGTTGCAAGCACTCTCTTTATAATTGATGTAAAACAAATAAGTTTATTCAACAGAAACAACAGTTTTAATTACCTGAATTAAAAGAATGTAGCATTTATGAAGTAAAAGTAGGAAATATGAAATTCTAATATTTTTGTTTTGTTTTTAGGTATGGACCAACAGAACAGCTCCGTTTTGTGGGTATAGAAAGGGACGTTGAAATGTTATAAAATCTCCACTGTGAGAAGACTTGAAGACTTAGGATTCAGTGATAGCAGTGGAACAGATGTCAAACAGAAGAAGTGTACTTCAGCGTTATCATGAGAACATAGTGACTTGGATCTTTTCTCCATCTATAAACATCAAGATTGAAGGACTTTGTTCTGTGAATGTTAACAGATATGCAACACTAGCCTGCAAAAGGAAAACTAGACAGAAGTAACATGGGAGAAACAAAAACTTAAAAAATATTTTACCTTTTGTTTTACTAATTTGGCTTTAATTAAACATGCAGAATGGCTCTTAAGTGGTTTTGAGTGTTATGTCAAACCTGTCATATATATGACCTTAAGTTTGACAGTTAGAAGGTCAAATATTACAGTTGGACTCTTAATACAATCATTGCAACATGAGACTTGTCTAAAGAAAAGTAAATACAATGTAAGTCAGCGGATATTTAGCAGATATATTCAGGGCCTTAATTGAAGGGAATCAATACTCCAAATCTATCGAAGGAATAACCAAAATATGCTGTTGTGCACTCCCATATAGCTGATAATGGAAAATCAGTAGATAGTAAATAATCTGTTGTTGTTAAGCAGAAGGTTAACATGCAATGCTTGAACCTTGTTTACACAAAAACATGTGTCATTTTGTCAATAAGTATATTTACAAAATCAGAAATTTGTAAGAAGGAAGTTTTCATTTCAACAGCTCAATTTTTTTTTTTTTTGTAAGCTGTTCAAAAACAATGATTAACTAAGTGCTTAAAATAGCACAATATTTAACCGTCCAAACTTTATATCCAGAAAACAATATAAACCAAATAGAGTGCGATGAAATTCATGTTTAGTGTCTTTATCAAGCCTGTTTTTGCTGGTAACACCCAAAATTCTGTAGTATTGGTCACAGATACACTGTTTTTTTGTTGTTGTTTTTTTTTTTTTTACGTTACTACTATGTTTACAGTACTCTTTTTCAAAAACAAGCCCAGATACAGCAGTAGAATACATTGTAGAATTGAGTTCTATGTTCTTTAAACAACCAGTACATAATTATGATGTTTATATGAAAAGCGACTGGGTATATTGTGACAGGTTTATGTACTTGGTGAATTCCAGAGCTTATGTCTGAAAGTACCAGATACATAGGGACACCCTTTTGAATTTTTTTTTTTTAATTGTTTCTGTTTTGGGGCATTTTTTTTTCATGCAAGTTTGTATTAATTAGTTTGCACTAATCTCTGCTCAAGTTTTTATCATTTAAATAACTTACCTTATGGCTGAAACATCTGTTGTGAAACAGCAAAATACATGTCAAATTTCCACGACAGTTTTTCGGGAAATCTGAGCTTGAATTCTGACAGTTATTCAAAATTTTATTGATAATGATTATTTGCCTCTTAGTGGCCTATTGGTGCAGGATTCAAGACTTTAAGTTTTCTTCCCTTGATATTGAAAAACGGCAAGTTTAGCAGATTATAGAAGCTAGATTGAACATTGTTCAGCAGTGATATTCTAAAGCTAAAATCAGTATAACAATGGTTTTAATACTAGTTCAAGTAAACTGATGATGAAATTCAACACTTCTTTTGTCAATGTTTTCTTGGAATTACAAGTAAAAGTACAGAATTACCAGTAAGATGAAGCATCAAGAGAATCTTTTAAATGTATATTTGTATTCATTTTAAAACAACCCCAACTAATCAATAATCAGACATTATCTCTTTCTGTGAATCAAACATATTTCAGCAAGCAATCAGCTGTGTCTTGGACAATTACCGTAATCTGATAATTGCTGTATTCTGGTCAGGTAATCACTTGTAAGACTTCTTCATATCCCATGCTTTCAGTTACATGACCTCTACTGCTGAGCTGCTTATCTTACAGATGTGCATGTGTTGGTTTTATATGAAAAAGTTTGACATGATGTCCTAATTTCTGAAAGTAGTGTATGTAATATAGTAGATTATGTTTGGAAAAGATAGATGAAATCAGTTTGAAATAAAATTACTTTGATTTAGTTCTTCTACAACACTGATTAAATTTATTTTAGTTACAAAAAAAAAATGTTCATGTCATTTAGATAACAAAAGCCTGCATGTACATTGTAACTTACTGATTTCTTAGTACCGGTATGTACAACAAATGAAAGAGTCAGAATCTTGCAAACTTTGTATTGAATGCTGTTGTTCTTCTTAGGAAAATAAACAGTGAAACACTAGAAAATTGATTTGTTTTATATGCTCACTGGAGCGAAATGTTGGGGAAAACATTTTGTCCATTGCCTTCAACCTCTTTCTTTAAACAACAACTCCTCTGAAACCACTTGACCAAAATTGATGAAACATGGCAGGTATGTTGCTTGCCTGAAGCTCTATTAAATTTGTTCCAGTGGTTCTGGTCTGTTGCATATCTGGGTCTCTGGAGCCAAAAGTAAATTCAATATATATAATTAAAAATTTAAGTTACATATTATATTTATAATTTGGTATTGAGCTTTATCTGATGAACTTCAACTAAGAACTATATCCCAAAGCTATGAGAAGTGCAGTACAGGAAATGCAGCATGTCTAGAAGAGGAGAATGCCAAAGAGACTCAGCAAGTCTACAAAGCTCAGTAAATCTAAGCAGTGCAGCAAATACAAGGGAAAAAAAATTGGGCAAGTTTAGGCGATATTGGAAATCTAGTTGTGCCATCCAGTATTTTAACAACTAGTAATGATATAGTCACCTTAGTGAACTTACCACTAGACAACTCTTGACACTGCCCCCAGTACTCTAGTTTTATATAGACATACATGAAAAACAAAACTCGGCAAAAACATTTTGGAGGAAAACTTTGTCTACATATTTATTTTTGCCTTTGACAGTCTTGTGACCTTGACCTACTGACCTCTTGTTTTGAAACGACAGCATTGAAATATAAACTGTATCTGCAAATAGATTTTGACCTTGACCCACTGACCTACCTCGTTTTTTGAAACTTCATTACCAAATTTAATCTGTGTACAGTTATGAAAGCAAATATTACTACTGACTCGCTGATATGAGCACTGTAGGGCCCTCTTGTTACACGGCAGTTATCAGTCGTATTTACATAGAATAACATATATATGGGAAAATTAAACCTTAGAAAGTCTATATGAGTATAAACCCTTAGATAATCTTTTTGTCAGAAGCTTTGCCTAGTAGACAACTACCAAGATTGTTCAAACTTTGACTAAATTGGATGGCAAAGTGCTCAGGGTGAGCTTTTCTGATCAGTCTTTGTCCCTCATCAACTTTTCATTCAAACAACATCTCTGAAACCAAAGGGCTGAATTTAATGAAACTTGCCTGGGATGTTCCTTGCATGAAGCTCTACAAAGTTTGTTCAAATGGTTCTGGTCCATTGCATTTCTGGTTCACTGGAGCTAAAAAAAGATTTTAAAAGTTGGATCTTTAAAAATCTTCTTTTCTGAAACCTCAAGGCCGGGAGCTTAGTTATTTGGTGTGATGCATCATCTAGTGGACCTCTACCAATTTTGTTCAAATTATGACCCTGGGGTCAAAACAGTTGATTTTACATAAATTTTTATAAGGAAAACATAAAAATCTTCTTGTCAAAAACCACAAGGCCTAGAGTTTACATATTTGGTGTGCAGCATTGTCTAGTGGACCTCTACCAAGTTTGTTCAAATCATGGCCCCTGGGTCAAAAAATGACCACGCCCCAGGGGTCACATGTTTTACATAGAGTTATATAGGAAAAACTTTAAAAATCTTCTTGTCAGAAACTGCAAGGCCTAAAGTTGCTTAGATATTTTGTATGTAGCATTGTCTAGAGGATCACTACCAAGTTTATCAAATCATGGTCCCTGGGTCAAAAATGGCCCTGCCCCAGTGGTTACATATTTTACATAGAGTTATATAGGAAAAATTTTAAAAATCTTCTTTTCTGATACCACAAGGCCTAGAGTTAAGATATTTGGTGTACAACATTGTCTATTGAACCTCTACCAAGTTTGTTCAAATCATGACCTCTGGGTCAAAAAATGCCCCACCCCAGGGGTCTCATGTTTTATATAGAGTTGTATAGGAGAAACCACAAGGCCTAGAGTTTAAATATTGTCTAGTGGACCTTTACCAAGTTTGTTCAAATCATGACCCTGGGGTCAAAACTGGCCCCACCTGGGGGGTCATTTGACTTTACATAAAGACTTATATAAGGAAAACTTAAAAAATCTGCTGCTCTGAAACACCAAGGGCTAGACCTTCAATTTTGTATTGATATGCACCCCCAACCCTGCCCTTCTGATGGAGACATATTGTTTTTGCCCTGTCCATGGGTGTCTGTTTGTCTGTCTGTCTGTCACACTTCGTTTCCTTTCAATAACTTGAGTACCAGTTGACCAAAAGCCTTCAAACTTCACAGTGTTATTGCCATTATTGAGTAGAAATAAACCCTTTTGTTTTTTTTGGTCAGTAGGTCAAATGTCAAGGTCAGAGGGACCTCTAGAGTTAAAACCGTTTCCACTCAATAACAGGAGTACCATTTCACCCAGAGCCTTCATACTTCATAGGATGATTGCTTTTACTAAATAGAAAAACCATATTGTTTTTGGGGCTAGTATGTCAAAGGTCAGGGTCACAGGGACCTTTAGAGTGAAAAATATTTATGCAGAGTAACTGTAGTACCATTACACCCAGAGCCTTCAAACTTTATAGGATAATTGTATTAGAGGAACCCTATTGTTTTTAGGGTCCATAGGTCAAAGGTTAAGTTCACAGGGACCTCTAGAGTGAAAACTTTTTGTGCTCAGTAACTGGAGTACCATTTTACCCAGAGCCTTCAAACTTCAGAACTCATCATTTTTGGGGTCAGTAGGTCAAAAGTCAAGGTCACAGGGACCTGTAGAGTGAAAACTATTTCTGCTCAGTAACTGGAGTACCATTACACCCAGAACCTTCAAACTTCATTGGGTAATTATATTAGAAGAACCCTATTGTTTTTGGGGTCTGTAGGTTAAAGGTCAAGTTCACTGGGACCTGTAGAGTAAAACTATTTCTGTTAAAATATTTGAGGACAATTACACCCAGAGTCTTCAAACTTATTGCAAACTTGCAAACAACGAACACCCATAACAACCAATAACGATACTTGTAACATGAGCAATGAGACTCAGGTGAGCGATTTAGGGTCATCATGGCCCTTTTGTTAGTTCACTTGAGCACAAAATGCTTGTGTTGATTGTATTGTGACTGGACATTGTCTCCCATTCCTTCGACATCAGCTTTTCAGTTAAACATCTCCACCTTAACCCATAGGTGAGACTTTGTATTGTTGTTCCTGCAAAGATGTTCTGCCAAAGTTGTTCAAAGAATTGAATTCCATGCAGAACTGCTATGGCAACAAAAGGGAAAAACTTGTTAGAAAATCTTGTCCAGAACCACAAGTCACAACCTTAAATATTTAATATGTAGCATATTTTAGTAAACCTTTACCAAAGTTGTGTAAATTATGTCCCCTGAGTCAATATTGGCCCCGCCCTAGGGATCACATGTTTTACAGAGACTTACGAGGTGTATTCAAAAAGTCCATGAACAACCCCATGTTTTTGATTTTAACTGTAGTAATTACAAAAATATTTTCAGTTGCATGTTAAGCTATCATTATCTTAATTTTAATCCAATTATACATATTTTTTGAAATTTTTTATTATATTTTAAATGACATGTCCGTGATACCGGCGCAACCCAAAAATGTAGTTCGCTAATGTTTGTATTGTATCCATTGGATTTTGAATAAAAATGGTACGCAAACGTCAATTACGCAGATATTATAAAGTCAGCGTCCACACTGTCATGACGTCATTTCTTGAAAATTTCAAGGTGATCGGTCACGTTCTCTGCGTACTGTGTATTATTTGCCCAAAGGTGCCTGAATTTCGTTTTAATGCAAATGGTGTCATTGACGATGAAGAAATACGCACGGTGATAATGATACGCGTTTCTCTTAATATTAACTCCAGTGCAAACGATTCAAACGTTACAGACAGCGACAGGAAAGTCATCCGTGTGCCGTTCGCTCGTTTACAAATGGCACAAGAAATTTTCAGAAGAGCGCTCGTCGGTAAAAGCGGATACGAGATCTGGTCGGCCGTTATCAAGTGCAACGTCGTACGCAAGGTTGAATATATGGTGATGACAGATCTACGTCTTAGTGTACGGGAATCATTGACACTTTGGGAATTAGTATTGTAAGTGTGCACAACATATTGAAGACCAACTAAATATAAACAATGTGTGTGCAAGATGGGTGCCGCACTTCCTTATACCTGAGAACATGAATGCGCGGTTCAGTGCATTTGTTGTAATTCTGACGTTCACGATGTTTATGACGCTTACACCTCCGCCGCGTGGCGTGTACTGGCTTATGTTCGAATGCTGTAATTTTGTAACTGTTTAATGTACATTTTTTTTTATTTGTATATACACTTTGTTGATGTTTGAACTTCCGTAATATGGAATTTAAATCTGAAAAAGACGTCTTTTGTTTTCACTAAATTCGACTTGTCCACGGACTTTTTGAACGCACCTCGTATAGGAAAATCTTTTAAAATCTCTATGTAAAGAAAAAAGTCATAGAGCTAAGATATTTGGTATGTAGCATTGTCTGGCGTTCTTTAAATATTGGTCCCCGGGGTCACTTGATTTACATTGTCTAGGATAAACTTTGAAAATTTTCTTCTCAGTAACTGTATGCTTTAGAGATTAGATATTTTGTACGTTACATTGTCTAATGGACCTCTAACAAGTTTGTTCAAATTATGTCCCTAGGGGTCACAACTGGTCCCGCCCTTGGGTTCGTATTTGAGTACAATATTTAATCTTTGAATTTTTTTTGTCACAAACCACAAGCTCTAGGCCTTTGGTATATAGTATTTCATAGTTGACCTGTTCAAAGATTGTTCAAGTTATTTCCCTACTCGCCCGGGGGAGGGGGCACTTGTTTTACATTGATTTGAATAGGGAAATCTTTGAAGACGTTCGTGTCTGAATCTGTATACTGTACGTTAACATAATAACATATCCGTTTGACAAGATAACATTAAATACTCAAATAGCAATAAAATGGCATTTTTATATGATTTTAAACAAATTTATATTGTATGTAGATATAATGAAAATTATGGCTTATCACATCGGACAGGCCCGGCGTTCCATACTATGTTATAGAAGTTCAAGTATTAATGAGTTCGTGGTGGCGTGACTGAGTTTTTTTTTTATCAAATACAATATACATTTGTATAAAAATATCTGTCAATACTAGTTACTAAATGGACAAAAAGTAGTTACATTGCATTGTCCTCGTAACTAATAGCAATCGCTGCTACGTACAGTAATACTTGTGAGTGGTGATCTTTTGAAGATTACAATTTTATTCAGCATCGTCAAATTTTATGATGAATTTTACCTTTAATTTATTCTGAAGTCTATATTGTCTTTGACAGTGTAATAGATGTCTGTGATATACATATTTAGGTAAATATCTATGCTAGTTTGTCTTATCTCAGCTGAGGTCAAGTGGTCTTTTGTCTTTATAGAAATATAGAAGATAAATTATTACACATTATAACATTTTGCTTTGATTGTTCCTGTAACTAAATTGCTGTCGGCATGGTGGCAGCATTTTGTCTCGTTTCGGCTTTTCTGGGTTTTGCCAATGCTCAATTCAATCAACAGATGACGTCAACCATGACGCCAGTTCGTTACGCGCTCATTCTGCGAGAACTTGCTGAGGTGACAAGAGGACGCTCGGCTTTGCAAGCCAAACTTCAACAAATGCAGGAGGCTTACGAACATCTGGAAAGGAAAACAGCTGCTGATAAAGGTACATGTACAAGAATTGTCTCATGGAATACTAAACGTGCCAATTAGATGCAATTAATTACAAACTAAACAGTACTTTTCATTGTTCAATTTTGAATATACGTTTTTAAGTATATGACAGCAAACAGTAAAGGAGTACAGTATATTTTGAAGTTCGGATCGAGTGGCCATCGGCCTAAAAAGGGCGTTCCCTCAACACAATCCCAGTATCTCCAAAATTTAATTGCCTTCGGACAAGATAGCCAGATACCCTTATGTCAAGTGTACACTATAAATATGGTAAAATACGTGTAAATTCTGAGACACCAATCACTGTAACCGAAATTTTCATTAATAATAATGTATTCGCACCTCCTTTTTCTATGCCACTGCGTATATGAAAACTATAAAAACAAATAGCAAAAACATTCACTGCGGAAGGCAAATCAAATATTATAACTTTTCAATCATTATACTGTACTTCTAAAGACAACGGATTGACGTAATGGGGCCGTTAAGGGAGGTGCGCTCTTTGTAGATTTCTTTAGTGACAAGGAATTAAGTGTCCAGGAAGTAATCGAACAAGAGATAAAATTAGTTTGTTTGTTTGTTACTTTTTTCTTTCATGCAGATTTTCTGTCTTAAAGTCTTCAATAATTTATCCTTATAATAATAATAATAATAATGTATCAGTGAGCAGGCAAAAAAACAGATAAATGAATGATACTATGGCCATTTGAATGTTAATGCTAACAACATACATCAAAAACTAACATTTCGCTGATTAACATTTCTCTTGATTGCAAATAGAGGGATGATTACGAAAGCTAAATGTGTGCCTTAACACGAGCCTTTGCCTCCTAACTAGCCGACAGTCTTTCAGTGCCTTAAACACTTTGATTTTAAACATTGCACATATTTTTGCATAGGCTGATGCGAGTCATTAGAGAACCTGACCATTTCATTAGAAAATACTAGTAGTACGTAGTCCTGATTTCTTCTTCAGCTGCATGTCAATGTTTCAACAGAACAACAGTTGCTTTTACCGCTCATCTGGACAAAGACGTAAGAGTCCTAGGAATCGACCAACCCATACCGTTTGATAACGTCACTTTGAATGAAGGTAACGGATATGACGCGCGTCATGCCCAGTTTCGAGCTCCAGTCAACGGAAACTATCAATTCTTTGCTTCACTGACGAGCAACACTGGGTATCAGCTCGCGGCGCAGTTTATGCTGAATGGCTCCCCTGTGATAAATATTCGTACGGGAAATGATAACCAATGGCACACGGCAACAAACGGATTGGCGCTCCATATGGACGCCGGGGACGACCTGTGGATTCAACATGCGCACGGAGTCACGGATGCGAACAGATTGTTCCTTGGAGAGGGACTATTATCAACGTTCTCTGGATATCTCGTTAATAGAGATTAACAAAACTTTATTGTTACTTTCTCCTGGTACACTTTTATTTCATAAATAAAAAATACCAGTTTTTAGACTTTGAAACAATTTTTTTCAGTTTGTTGACACACATAGTAAGCATCAATATGCAAATATGTATGAATTTAAATACATTTATCATCACCATGTCCGTCATAGCCGATCTCATAGAATGACACCAGCATTGCTATGAAGAAATTACGCTTTTGGATTACCTAATATACTTTATCCTTGTAGAACAGATGTGTACTTACTCCTTTAAAACTGACGTGCGTTGCCTATGATGAACCAGAAACCCGTATTCATGGTGTGCTAGAGGTCCATTAATAACTGTTAATTATTAGTAAAAGATAAAGTGATACTCCGACGTTCGATCGAAAACTCGGTTAACCGGTTATTTGTTGCTATTCCTAGTATAAATTTAAGCCTTAATGTTCTGTAGAATTCTTAATATTTTGTCTGAAGAAGCTGTGCAGTCAAGATATCAAACCTTAACCTACATTAGCCACTAAAGGAGTGTATATGCTTAACGTCTTGCCCCCTACTTGCTGGTAATAAGTTAACGTCTAGTCTCCTAATTGCTCTCTCCGTCCTGCAGAAATGAAAAAATACTAAATACTATTTTCATTATGTTAGCAAAAACTAAAGACGCCGAGAAACTGAAAAATAATTTTCTTGCAACAACACACATACTAGAAGAAGTTTAAAGCATTCGTCGCAAAATAGTTATATTTCATTTTTGCCTGTCGCTATATTTCAGTCTGTTGTAGTTAAAATGTAACTTCTTCTAGAAGGGATACGGCTGTTCGAATGATACTCGTATATTAGAATCGGTTATTCGAATACCAATTTCGGTTTTGGTTCCTGTCCCTAGACACTATGAAATACTTCTGAAAAATATACAATAAATATTTTCAAATACAAATGAAACATATAGAATACAAATGTAAATATTGAATATTGCAATGTTTCACATAACATTGTCTCATCCGAAAGACGATTAGTAATGTAAGTGGAGGAGCGGGGAAACGAACTCGCGACCCCTGGGTAACTAGTGCAGCGTGTAACCACTTAACCTCTGACTAGCTCTTAGCACTTCTTCTAGTATAGTGGCTGTAAGATATGTGTGTCTTTTAACTGCCACAAATGACATACATGTCTCGTACATAAAATCAGTTTGTGTCACTCCTGGCATGATGTTACATCAAGATCTTCGTAAAGAGAGGACCACACTAGATTTTGGGCTCATTACGTCATAGGTCAAGGTTAAAGGTCACAGAACTTCAGAAAACAGCCAAAGACCAACTGACTCTAGGACCCTAAGACTTTAAAGAAAGTTTTGCTATGGCGTGTAGATGACCCCATTGAATCTGAACAACCTCAATTTTGATAACAATATCTAATTAAAATAACCCAAGAACGGCTGAATAAAGGGTCCTCACACTAACAAAATAATATAGTAGACTAAATGGTCGGCCGACATATAGTCTATCAATAATCATATAATAAACGCGGCGCCTACATAATCATATACATATAATGACAAATATCTCACACTCACCTACAGAGATTTATTCTAACATTAAAATAGTAAATATAGAAAAGTTTAGCAAAACTCTGACTCATAGACCTTTTAAAAACCTCCCCCAACTTCCCATCTCTGATGGGTTCGGCCGCCGTCTAGGTATGTTGTGAAGATGACCCATACTGATTTTGGATGAACAATAATTTCCTGTCATCATGCTCATCCTTGTGCTTTAACCTTAGAACTTAGAGATATTTTTCTTCATTTTATCTTTCAAAGAAAAACTGTGAGAACGTGTTGTAGCATGAGCTGTTGTAGCATCAGCTGTTATAGCATCAGCTGTTGTAGCATTAGCCTTGCACACGAGTATTGTGGGCGATTAAGTGTTGTAGCATGAGCTGTTGTTGCACCAGCTGTTGTAGAATGAGCCTTGCACGCGAGTATTCTGGGCGATTAAGTGTTGTAGCATGAGCCTTGCACACGAGTATTCTGGGCGATTAAGTGTTGCAGCATGAGCCTTGCACACGAGTATTGTGGGCGATTAAGTGTTGTAGCATGAGCTGTTGTTGCACCAGCTGTTGTAGAATGAGCCTTGCACACGAGTATTGTGGGCGAGTAAGTGTTGTAGCATGAGCTGTTGTTGCACCAGCTGTTGTAGCATGAGCCTTGCACACGAGTATTGTGGGCGAGTAAGTGTTGTAGAATGAGCCTTGCACACGAGTACTGTGGGCGATTAAGTGTTGTAGCATGAGCTGTTGTTGCACCAGCTGTTGTAGAATGAGCCTTGCACGCGAGTATTGTGGGCGAGTAAGTGTTGTAGCATGAGCTGTTGTTGCACCAGCTGTTGTACCATGAGCCTTACTCACGAGTATTGTGGGTAAGTAAGTGTTGCAGCATGAGCCTTGCACACGAGTATTGTGGGCGAGTAAGTGTTGTAGCATGAGCTGTTGTAGCACCAGCTGTTGTAGCATGAGCCTTGCACACGAGTATTGTGGGCGAGTAAGTGTTGTAGCATGAGCTGTTGTAGCACCAGCTGTTGTAGCATGAGCCTTGCACACGAGTATTGTGGGCGAGTAAGTGTTGTAGCATGAGCTGTTGTAGCACCAGCTGTTGTAGCATGAACTTGCACACGAGTATTGTGGGCGAGTAAGTGTTGCAGCTACTTTTTGAGATACTGGTGTAGTTTGTGAATGAACGTTATTTGCACGTATCCTATATGCAGAAGAACAGACGACAATAAATATTGTTTGTGTCGTATGAACAAAATGCCTCCAATAACTTTCCGTATTCGACACTTTTAGCGCGAGAATTGTTTTATAAGCATAGAATGTAGTCATGTTTCGGAATTAGTACCATTTGCATGCCTCTAGATCTAGATCATTCAGACCCATATGTATATGTATATCAAGAAATTCATTCGGCATAATGTATATTTTTTCTGTTGTTATACGCAGCGTAACCTGCGTTTTAATTCTCATAGAAGTTTATGTTTTAAAACAAAACAAAAAAAGGAAAATAAAAAAGTGGTTCAAGTTGGGTTCGAACCAACGTCTTTTAGTAAAAAGGTCTCCAACATTCACAATGAAATGAAATTCGGTACTCTTCGGACTGACTATTTTACCTATAATAATACTATTACATAACATAAAAAAACAATATACAGTGTATACGATACACTGTCATGTTTATTTGTTGATTAAAAAGGTGAACATCAGTGGAGATAAGGCTCGTTTTATTTATATGAGTATAAATTCTAGTTCAAGTGAGGTATATTTAATGTTTGTGGAACATTAGCTCTTCTAGAACGAAATTGTTGTTACAATAAGTATATATCCACTAAAACGAACTGGAAAGAGCTGTCTTGTAATATCATATATCTGTTGACAAACACCATGTTCGTCAAGTGACATCTCCGAAAAATGTAATCCAAAAATGTCAAAAATACATTGTATAGCGGATTGCAGTTCACGGGCATCGTAGAATAAAGTAACTTTGATGAACACAAAACGGTGATTTTAGAGAACAACATAACTGGAGGCACTAGAAAGTGATATGTGAGACCTTCCAATCTATAACATTCGAACAAACTCCTTGTATCGTTTCGTAAAGTTTTAAGATAAACCAAACATTGTTGTCATATACAATGTACGTAATTTATAGCCCCGGAACTAAACTTTTCAGGATCTGAACGTCTTAATTCTCGGTGGGTGTAGGTCAGATGGCGGAGGATGGCTTTGCTCTTCAACAGGTCTAACTTGACGGAAGGGGTGTTTCACCAGCGGTGGTGGGTGAAGCCTCGTAGGGTTATAAACAGGAGGGGCGCGTCTTGGTGGCGAGGGCAAGGGAATTTCGTTGTACAGTTCTGAAAAAATAAGTTTGAAATAATTCAGATGATGCAAAAATAAAACATGTCTTCCAACAATTATTTTTGCTCTCTGGATAACAGTATTTAAGGGTGTGAAATCGTCCTTTTCATGATTAAAATACATTCTTCACGAGAACTGGCAAAAATTTTGACGACTGACCGGTCAAGATATTTCAGGTTTTGCCTGTTTTGTCTTTCTTTTCCAGTTACCTGAACTATTTAGAAAGTAGCAGCCGTACATTCCAAGTGCCTGATACTGTTTTTACATTCAATGACGTCTGTGCAGTGTACATGTTCAACTAAGTTATAGAGAAGCGATAGCATGGCACTTCTTCTCTATTTGTGGTAAGAATTAAACCTAACTGTTTATTACCATCCGAACCATCAACTTGCTTACGGATCAAATGTCATTATTTTGTAAATAAAATCGACACAGACTGGATTTTAACCCTTCATTTTTTTCACATTTAACTGATCTAAAACGAATGAACAAGCTACATTATCACCTGACTGTGCCAAAAGCAAGACCTTTTCATTAAAGACGAGAAGGAGTTATTAACATGGAGTGAAATGATTCAAACTCCAATCTTCCTTAAGTTACTATCTATGGAGTGAAATGATTCAAACTCTAAGCTTCCTAAAGTTATTATCTATAAAATGAGATGGTTCAAACTCTAAGCTTCCTTAAGTTACTATCTGTGGAGTGAGATGGTTCTAACTCTAAGCTTCCTTAAGTTATTATCTATGGAGTGAGATAGTTCAAACTCTAAGCCTCCTTAAGTTACTATCTATGTAGTGAGATGGTTCAAACTCTAAGCTTCCTTAAGTTATTATCTATGGAGTGAGATAGTTCAAACTCTAAGCCTCCTTAAGTTACTATCTATGGAGTGAAATGGTTCACACTCTAAGCTTCCTTAAATTACTATATATGGAGTGAGATGGTTCAAACTCTAAGCTTCCTTAAGTTATTATCTATGGAGTGAGATAGTTCAAACTCTAAGCCTCCTTAAGTTACTATCTATGTAGTGAGATGGTTCAAACTCTAAGCTTCCTTAAGTTACTATCTATGGAGTGAGATGGTTCAAACTCTAAGCTTCCTTAAGTTACTATCTATGGAGTGAAATGGTTCACACTCTAAGCTTCCTTAAATTACTATATATGGAGTGAAATGGTTCAAACTCAAAGCTTTCTTAAGTTACTATCTATGGAGTGAAATGGTTCAAACTCAAAGCTTTCTTAAGTTACTATCTATGGACTGAAATGGTTCAAACTCTAAGCTTCCTTAAGTTACTATCTATGGAGTGAGATGGTTCAAACTCTTAGCTTCCTTAAGTTACTATCTATGGAGTGAAATTATTCAAACTACAAATTTCTTAATTTATTACCTATGGAGTTAAATGATTCAAATTCCAAGCTTTCTATAGTTAATAGTCTATCATTGATTGATAAATAAAAACTGTTACTTTAAATACGAATACATGTAGCTGGATTTACAAAATCTCAGTTTATACTGGTTGCAAAGGCATGACGCACGTTTTTACAGTGGGGCTGATTTTATATATCTTACCGGCAGTAATGGTTGGGACTGGATGTGTCCTCTGAAACTGTTTTTTCTTGTAGATGTTGTAACACACGCTTACAATAACTGCTACGAGAAGAATAAATACCAAGGATCCAAACACACCAGCGATAATAGGGATAGGTCTGAAATATAAAGGAGGTTATTTCATGAAATTCTTATTTCGAAGGTACTATTGATAGGCCTTGCCCTGACAACCTCAATCAGCAAAGATAAAAGTGCCAATTGAACGAAAAAGAACGAAAATGATTAACTTAATAAAAAATAACCAAATTGAACACAGCTTAGTGAAAACCTACCCTACTTAAAAGTTTTAAAAGCCCAAATAATAATGTAAAAACACCAACAATCACAAACACCAAACGACATCCAGTATTCAGCTACACAAAACAACAATACTCACCCCACACAACAATGTCTGTTTTTAAAGTCCCCACAGCATCCATAGTTCTCACAGCTGAGATGGTTAGTTCGATCCTTCCTACTTGTATCTAAGTAGTTGCAGTTCTCATCATAACAAAAACAGCTTTCTATCAAACCTGGAAGGATTTAGTGACTTTGGCATTCACAAGTTTTGCAGAGGCATCGGTATGCAATATTAAAATCTTATCATGCACCCACGTTGGTTGAAATGATAGACACCGTCAGATACATGTCCATTCACATAAGTTGTTTGAGTAATTTCGTCTGAATGGTGTGAAGAATTCTGACTGTTTGTTTAAAATATTACAAAAAAATTAAAATAGATAATAATACCAGTACACTGGTACGTTTGTAATCTTACCGCATTCATGTTATAATGGTTTAATTAAAAAAATCCAAAACTTGTAAATAATGAGGGCTTGAAGAAAACAGACATGTATTATTTGTTTATCTTTATTTTTTATCATTATGTCAGATAACGAGAAATTAACGTTGCTCCTCCTAGGGAAGAAAAATATACTTACATATTAAACTTAAAAGCCTTAATTTATATTTTATTGCAAATTCCGCCATATGTAGAAACGCAAACTTGCGTCCATTTTGCACTAGAAGAAGAAAGTGATAACATTGAAACATAAGAAAAAGACTTTTGAATGCTTGGCGGCCTACGCCTTTCATTACAAATGTAAAAGTATTAATCGGGGCGTTCGTTGACGATATCTGGCCAAATTTAATTCACTTAATGAATGTATGACGATAACAGACCAGATAAAAACATATGTGAAGAAATAGTGGATATCAATCTCCTTTCTGACACGCGACCTAATTTCTGCAGTTGACTTAATACTATGAAATCTACTTTCGTATGTAGAACTGCACAGTTCTCAATCAAAATGCACTTTTTTTCAGTATCTTTATGAATAAATGAACCAATGAACATCCGAATGAAATAGTATGTGAGTGAATAAATAAATGAGTGCGTAAAAATATCATCAAGAAACTGACTGACTGACTGACTGACAGACTGACTGACGGAGTGATTGACTGACCTGCGGTTGACTTGCTGGCTGACTTGGTGGCTGACTGACTGACTGGCTGGCTAACTTACTGAGGGAGTGACTGACTTGCTGACTGACTCTGACTGACTGACTGACTACCGAATGAATGAATGAATGAATGAATGAATGAATGAAAAGTAGTTGTTGAGTAACACTATAGATATCGTAGTTTTTATATACATTGAAATTATAGATTTGGCCGAGATGTTTCCCGTTAGTTTAATCTTTAGTATTCTTTACTAAATAATTAATAGAATCTTTTCTAGCATGAAAACAGCTGAAAATTAGAATGCTGGTCGAACAAACAATTTGTAATAACACGTGTCATAACAAATAAAAGAAAAATGCAAGCAGCAATTATCTTTTCGATGCTCGTGTTTTACTAATTGTTTACAAACATTATCTTGTCAATCGAAGCATTGAGCATCATTTCTATCTAAATATCCTGGGTAGACTTGTTAATTAAAATTAAAAAAAACTAATTTGCGCGCAAAGGTGAAAATTGCACATGTTGTGTGCTAGAATAATTTTGAAGTTGAGTAGAATTAGTTCGTCTCGAGCGAAAAAAATATCCTAATTTGACTAATTGTGACAAGATAACTCTTTATGAAAAACTATCTGATAATATCTACTCTACTCGATAGAAAAAAAAGTTATATAAAGACAACCTTGAATTGTAGAGTCATCATTTACTGATAACCATTCATTAATACTTGTATTGTGCTACAGATATAAAGACAGAGAGAATTCTACAGTATTAAACATGGCAGTTAGCTCAACAATGTAATTATTACGTCATCTTTATCAATTTCTTCTTTCGATCTCTTTTTTTTCTTTAAACTTTTGTTGTTGTTGTTGTTGTGTTTTTTTTGCTCTTCCCGTAAGCGATTCTTTCACTTCGTTCCAATCTTCTGATTGTCGTTGTATTTGCATTTTCTTTTCAAAAGTTTTCATGTTTTTTTTCTATCTAAAGTGTTTTTTTATACAGGTAACTTATTTCAAATTCTATTATATTGATTTTTCGGAATGTTCCATTTCAAACAATATTAAAATTAATTAATTAATTATAGATTTCAAGTTTCAATTGAAAGAAATGAAAATGATTGAATTTTCGTATAAGAAGAGAGATAAAAGACAATGTGGACTTTAATGGAAAACAGTTGCTTTCAAATGATCTTTCAGACTCTTCTTCTACACTAAGCAGACGATAAATGACCTTGTAAATGTTTAATTTTTTCCAGCATGCGCCTTTTTGCCACAGACTGCGACTCTCCTGTACAGAGTGCGTCCCTTCAATGTTGGCATGATTCCGATATTGAAGCAGTCATTACTCCTTTTGGAAAGAACTCTAACTTCTTTGTCAACAAAGGAGAAAATAATTCAACATTACCGACTGAAAAGGGAAATAACACTGAAGAAGAGAAAATAGACACTAAAGCATATAGAACAGGAATAAAACCTTTCTTGATTGACGAGGATTCTGGCCTTGGAATGGAAACAGATTCGGTAATTCATATATTCCTACGTCCATTTAGCAATTACATCAAGTTACTTTATTTAAAAGCTAATCAACTAATGACACACATGGATAATAAGTATCTATTTTTTTCTGCGAGAGCTCTGTGATGATATTTGATTAAATGTGTGTCTTAGTCATTCATTCATTTGAAATATATCAGTTCTATTATTTTCATGCAAAAAAAGCAACTAAAACGTCTATCTTAACTGAAGACCATGTATCACTGATAAATGCGCAAAAAACAGGCGAAAATCAATGAAACGAAATTAATTTATAGTTTTTAACTTAAAGACAAAATCTTTTACTTTTTTTCAGACCGAGGATGACTTCCAGTTGTCGGGTGTGTCAAGTTTTCTGGAGAATGAAGCTTGTACCGACTTTAATGACTCTTTTACAGAGGTAAGGAAAATCACTTTTGTAGTTTCTTTGTCAGGAATTTATTACAATGTAAGGAGTTTTTGATCTAATGAAGTGTTCCCGTTTAACATGCTTTTTATCATGCTTATACGTCCAGTATTCTTTTATTTATTTGGAAAATCTGCCGAAATTATTCAGTATGGATCAATCAATAATGTCATTGTTACATGCAGTCTTATTCATTTCTTCATTTAGATGTCACATTCAAGGCCTTTACGTCGCCGCTCAAGCTGTGCTAAAAAGAAGCTGTTCTCTAACAAACGTAGAGCTGACCTTCAGGATACAGATGATGACCTGTTGCCATTGGTAAAGAAATTCAAAAACAATGAAACAAACCTGCTGAAATTTGCACTAACGGTATGCCTATTTTTATTTCTTTTTTTTTTTCACTTATGTGTAATTCAACCAGAATGAAAAAAGAAGTTTGCATTGCATATAAGACTCAAGGGGTATTGATACTGTCATTAACCTCTTCGTAACTATCGGCGTCGTCATAGTAGTAAACATTGATAGTTGCTATTTGAAAAAGATAAATAATAAAATAGTAAAAAAGAAAACAACAACAACAAAAAATCCATAGCATTTTCTGTCTCATCTCTAGAATTCACCAATCCTCCCAGACCCAGAAGTCCAGAGCATCATCCGGGCAGTTGACAGACTCACAACGGAAGCAGACCTCGTCGCTGATGGATCACGTGACTATAGTCTTTCGACAATTGTTGGCAAACATGGCGATCTAAAGGCAATTTCTCCCACAACGGTAATATTCTAAAACACTGTTTTTAGTTAATTTTGCCAGATGATGATAAAACTTCTAACAACTGACTGTCAGTCTTTCTCAGAGTGGTACTGAATTTTCTTTAATAAATCTTTAAATATAATGTTCAAAACTATACTGTTTAACAGTGAAAATATATGAAAAATCTGAATATTTTTTTACATGGTTATAAACAACAGATAAATTGATGAAATAAAAAAAAGACACTTATTTCCAGATTCAGTATTGATTTTGCTTTTCCTTGTAGATGGCGGCGGTTGTGAGCGACGACCCTCGGGATGTAATGATCATTGATTGCAGATACCCATATGAATACCAGGCAGGTCACATCAAGGTAAAAAAATACACCAAAAAAACAAATAATAACAAAAAACATTTTTCTACATCCGAATACATATGTTGTGCTTAGAAAGATATGTTTATTCTTCATATTGCATTTCCTTTGATTCTGACATCCTCTATCATTTGAACTTCTTCTGACTTTTTTTCATGATTTGCTAATCATATTAATTAAAAATACATCATATACATAAGATAAGATTCTACAACGTTAATGGGCACATGTATGCTCCGGCAATTTTCCAAGAAAAAAAATGTTTCCTAATATTTACTGATACAGTTTGCGAAATTTTTCATTCAAGACTGATCAATTATTTTATTTCTTTATACAATGTAATGGCATGACTCTGTTCATCTGTCATGTACAATGTATGTTAACATCAGAATGTTTCGTTTTTAAGGGCGCTGTAAACCTGTATACAAAAGAAGAAGTCCACAAGTTACTTGAGCTTTCAGAGTCCGAAAGACCACGTGTTCTTGTTTTTCACTGTGAATTTTCATCAGAACGAGGGCCAAAAATGTAAGTTGATATGCTCTTAAAAAGATTAGAATAAATAAAGCATTGGAATGATATTTTCATTTAAATTTTACTAATCAGGATCAAAATGTATATTTAAAAAGATAAATGTATCAAGATATTTCAATTATTTAACTTTTAAAAGTTTTTAATGAGTACCATTTGATACAACTTATTTCAGCAAGTATTTTGTCCAAGCATCAAATTTTAATTGCGTTATAAAACCAAATAAAAGGGCATATTGTATTACAGAAAAATATTTGTAAAACCAAATAATAGGGCATATTGTATTACAGAAAGATATCTGTAAGACGTATTTTATTACAGAAAAAATTCAGTAGGGCATATATTATAACAGACAAATATCAGGCATATTGTATTACTGAAAAATGTATACTTTTATTTTAGGTACAGATTTCTAAGAAGCTGTGACAGAGAATTAAATAAGGATAATTATCCTAAACTGAATTTTCCAGAAGTATATCTGTTAGAGGGTGGCTACAAAGAATTCTATTATAAGCAGCAGGTATTGCGATATGTTCTGCATTGAAATAATATAAAATAAAATGAAATGTGAAAAAAATGTCTGTATAATTATATATTGAGAATGCTTACTTAAAGATAAAGTTCTTATTGTTTTGGCAAATATTTGTAATAGCGAAGTACATAAATATTGAATAGAATCAGGAGCATTGCCATCTACATTTCTATATTTGTAACTCTTTACGATAACGTTTATTTTAATATATCAATTAATAAATCAAAGTATTAATATGTTGGTTGTTTTTTTTTCAATTTCAGACCTTTTGCGAGCCTTGTGGGTACAAACCAATGTTGCACAAAGACCACGCTTCAGACCTACGTCACTTCCGGAGCAAGTCAAAATCGTGGGCAGGAGGAAATCAGCGCAAACATCCCGCTAAAAGTCGACTCTCCCGAAGCTGTTTGTCTCTCAAATATTGAAAGTCAAGCTCGTTTTGGAGTTAAGACTTCATATTTTGATGCACCAAGCACAAAAAACCAGCACGGGTAAGTGTCCTTGCATGCAGAAACCGTGCCCGCATGCCATCGCATGTGTTGAAGAAGGTGGCATTTGCGCATGTGCAGTATTATCGGAAAATCTGATGTCGCGCCAATCTCCCACGATTTTGTCTTTCAGTTTCCACGTTCGGAGTGGATAAGAAGGCTGCTGTGACGAAATCATGCTACACCTCTGCCAGCCTCAACGAGGGGTTTGCGAGAAGACAAACAATGAGGAGATTATCCAGATTCTCTTTGAACAGCAGAAGTTTGACTGACGCAGAAGACGCTTTCTTAAAGCCTTTACGTCTGCGTCGCGAAACCAGTTCTTGGAGACGACAGGTGGTTCGCAAATAAATGAGCTTGATCCTATGGGCCCAAGCATTGGAATTCCAATATTCAGTTCCGGCCAAAGCTTTTAGCTATCATATAGCTCTTGAAGGATATAAGACTAAAGAGAAAATGAAAAACTTAAGCAAGACAGAAATAGTCTACTTAAAATCTCTGTGTTTTATATAGAGATATTGCGACTTACGTAACATAACTTCGGCTGTAAGTGTTTACGGCAAGGTTGTAGGCGAAGAGATATTTTTGATATTGAAAGTTTATTTCCGTTTTTATCTTTGTTTCACATACTTTGTTTCATATAGCACATTTTTGAGACATGCACATGATTGTGCAGTCTTAGAAATGCAGACTGTTCCACAATATTTTTTTCTGTCTTCAGCTATTATCTGTACAAATAAATTATTACACTGACACTGTTGTTTTGATTACACCTTATGCTACTTGTTTCTGAAGATCTAATCACTGGGAAAAAGGGAAAATTAGTTTAAGAGAGCATTCGAAAAGTAATTACTGAGACCTTATGATAAATGTATTAAACTGAAGTGAATATATAGAGAAAAACGTGAAAACGCAATTCTAAAAGGAACGAAAAATAAAAAAGTATATTAAAAGCCTATACAAAAACTACGAAAAATTTGGATATTATATATTCAGCTCAAAAGTGGGGTGTAAAACATAAACTTAATTGCTTGTTAATATTCTGAAGGAAGGGTGGAGGTCCCATATGTGCCTTCTGAACTGTTTTAACAGGCCGAAAACATTTTGAAGAAACTTTTTTCCAGAATGATTTATAACAAGATTTCACGTATTTATTGAGGAAAAAAACAATCTAGGGATCTTATTATAATTCCTTCTGTTGTCAATAATTGAAAATATGTTACTTGACAATCACTGTATTTCGAAAATTTTTGCAAAATGAAAACTATCGTTTAAAAGAAGGTACAATGTAATACATTTTCTCTTTATTTTCATTTATGGGGCATTCCATGAGTCTAGACGTTAAAATCCAAAGATTTTGCTCAAATGTTTCATCCTTGATATTCAAACAAAGTTTCCTGTTACATCTCATGATTAATTACAAACGGCCTGGAGGTTTTTTGGGTGATCACTACCAAACAAGCGGGAATTTATCTTTTAAGATAAACTTGTTTGGTAAATTTTGTAGAAATCTGCTGATAGGTACATCCGATTGTTTTAAAATATACACACGGTATAATTGCATGTTACTTAAACTGTGTGTTTATTTTGCACCAACAATGTTGTAATTCGCCCAGTGCACTTTCCTTATAGCGGAAGGGCAATAACCTGCATGATCCGCGATTTTCCATATAAATACCGTGAATTTGAGGACTTCTTTAGTGTTACTTCTAACTACAGCCTTACTCTAAAGTGTTAACACTAGAACACCTGACGTCATGAATGTTTCTATGCAACTTGTGCTTTTTGGAGCCGCATTCGTCTTCGCCGCGGCCGTTGAACAAGAAGAGGGTATGTGCTGTTTTTTTTATTTATTCTTTTATATTTTTATTTTATCTTATTTTTTGTTTTTGTTTTTTTTACTTGTTTGTTACTATTGAAATATTTAACTTGTGGTTTTCACGCATTTCGTATACCTAACACATAATGTTTAATTTGTTTTACGGTGGAAAGTTAATATCTTTAATATCTATTTTGTTTCTAGTATAAAACTATATTAAGTTGCCATTCTTGCTTTATTGTTTATTTATGTCAAGGATAAAAACAAAACAAGGAGCAGTGATGAAATAAAGATGTTTGGCAGATACCAAACCATTTGTTTAACAATGAAAACCTTCAGAAGACAGAATTTTACTAACGTGACAGTAAATGACCACTAAAGTTCATCTAATGACTAACTAGTTTTAATCTCTTTTTATTTTTTTAATGTGGTGTTTTCGAGTACAGTGCCAGTGTTTTTGATTTTTCTTTAATTTTTCATAACTTCCTGTGTCGTGCAGCCAATAACAGGGACCACAATGGAAATAAGAAAAATAGTTTTTTTTCTTTTTTGCATTATCCCTGGTATTGGTGTGCATTACATATATACACATTCTATAATTTGTATGTATGCAGTGTTTTGTTATATCATGCATCATATTATTGCTATGTTTTATTCTTTTACCGAAATAAATCTATCTATCTATGACAACAACTTGGACAAGCCAAAAGTCCAACGAAGTATACTGTATTTCTTCAACAAGTAGATCTTTTCAATAATGTGACTTCAGGTAGGACCATTAAAAAAATAGCACGATATTCAACCTTTTGAGTACAACTATTTGGAATATGGTGTTTAACAGCCAATCCGCACCCCTTAGTCATTCCATTCACCCTCGGCTCTTGTGATCAAACGATATTATTAGTTTATAACGGTTGCCAGTGACTTTAACTATTGTTTAAAACTAACTATTCTAAGTTTTGATGGATTTATGAATTGCAAAAGTATTTTGATATTTTCAGTGGGTCATGATGACAGATCAGTGATTCTTCCAGGAACAAGATACCAAAACTGTAAGTAGATTTTCGGAATTTCGGCCAAACAACAAGTTAGTTTAATCAGTAGAAATTTATTTACTTTTTTGATGATTTATTCAGATGGTTGTAACTTCTATCATTCAGTTATTTTTACGTCTGAGAGACCCTGCAGAAGTCTTACATTTTTGTGGGGACGGTGGTGGTAACTTAACTGTTCTTTCAAATCAAAATTATGGTTTTGTGTTCAATCTTGTGATGTGAACCGCATTTTCAAACTGTACCAAAAAGCTATCATTCAACGGAAAGGAGATATTGCCGATATATAATGCTTTGGAACACCATAGACAATTGATAATAATTTCCCGGTATTTATATTAAGAAGCCCATTGTCGTGAGTATGAAATGGTATCAATCCATGATTATTTTTATGTCTAGGTCAATGGCAAGTGCAGAATAACCCATGTGTGAATAATGTTCTTAACAAGCTTAACTTCCCCCATCCATCAGACGCTAGCAAGTTCATTCAGTGTGGAACCTTCGACAGGATGTTTGTGATCCAGTGCCCGCCTACGGAGGTTTACGACCAGGCCACTACCACTTGCATCAAACCAAATGTGAGTTAAGACACTTGTAATATCCGATCTCACGGGTAGGAATGGAAGAGGGTATTTCATACGTCATAAAATTCATACGTCATTATTTGTCTGTGTAAACTAAACACTTTCTTCTTTCAAAAGAGTTAAGAAAAAAAGGACTTAAAGATAAAATAATAAAGTTTCCTGTTGTTTATATATTACCATTTTTCTCTTCTTTTCTAAAAGATAAAATTGAAGCTTAATCAACTGGCTCTTTAACTTACTCATTCATTTCCTCAGTCAATCATTTGACTTATATACTTACAGGCGATTGTCAGTCAACCCCTTGTGAACACCCTGGGCAACTACGGCGTAAACAACCCCTGTACCGCACAGAACATCCAAGCCGGCAGAATCTTCTTCTCTCTGACTTCAGACAGAACAAAGTTTGTAGAGCAAACATTTTACGTTGATTTCTCTTTAGATATACATGCAGTAGTCTACAGAATAAAATAAACTGTTTGAATTGATGTCTTTCTACAAAAACTACAACAACAATTAAGCATTAAAAGAACTGTAAACCTCCAAACAATATCTGGATCTTTAAATATTGTATTATAAACACAGTAACGGCTCCTAAACGTGAATATGTATTGATGAAATATTCATGTCACGCAGGTTTGTGCAATGTGACCAGAGTGGTGTAGCAAGGATTCTGACCTGCCCTGCACAGATGATCTGGGACCAGAACAGACAGTCCTGCATCTTCCCTAGACAAGCAGTTCTCAACCCCGGAACTGTAGGCACTGGCACCGGAACCATTACAGGTATTTGCCGCTATTCTTCGGAGAAAGCAAGTTTATCTCTGAGAAGTCAACTAGTGCACAAAGTGGAATAACTTTCATCTAGAAAAATCCAATTTTCAGAATAAATCTTAAAATACCAACTGTGCAAGAGATCCACCTTTCACCATTTGTCCTCAAAATTAAAGCATTATAATGTGAATTTCTGCGAAGACACCCTGCTTTGTTCCTCCGTATCGTGTATAAATCATTTAAGAAGGAAGCTTTATAACATATTTTGCATTATTATAATGAAAGATTTAATCAACTCAAGCTTGAGAAAATGAGGCTGAAATAAATAGATCAGTAACGGAAATATTTCACTCTGTTCTTGTAAATTTCAGGCGTGCTGTCTACAAGCAACCCTTGTTCCGCTCAGTCGATCAGTCAAAATGCTTTGTTCTTTTCCCATCCTGATCCCACAAAGTTCATCCAGTGTGATCTTCAAGGCAATGCTTTCGTTCAGCAGTGCCCATCCGGTCTCGTCTGGAACCAATACTTGGAAACATGCGCTTCCCAGCTAGCAACCCTGACATTAGCTGGTACACAACTGGGCGGTATTGCTGTTTCCGGTTAATCAATATGACTATGAACTGATAAAAGACTGACAAGAAATGTCCATTTATTACTTTATAGAATCTGGGAAATAAAATAATGGATATCATATAAATGCTTTGTTTTTTTCTAAAACATGTGAGTATCTCTTGGTTATTTTTGACCACACACAAAGTATGGTATTCTATCTATTTTTGGTCAAATCATCAACAAAAGGCAGCTAGAAAAAGTTCTGGTCGAGTCCAACTATGCAATAAGGCTGGAGGGATATAAAGTTAAAATACAGCTTGTGTTTCTAATAATTGTTCAAATACAAGACAAGCTGGTGATACTGTACACTAACAGCGAGTTACGTGAAACTGAACTGTCCATAGCATACCATACATAGCCCACCATCACTGACAAATATAATAATACCTAGATAAACTATCAGTCCTGCACTTCAACGAATTTCAACTGTATTTGCCATTTTTCACTACGAAAATAATTGTAGGCTATAAGAACCCACAAATATAGAAATATTCAGACATGTTCTGATATAGTGAAACAAACTCGAAATAAAAGTTGTAGGAAAGCCACTAAAATATCTTGTTGTTGGGGCAAAACGAAAGAACCTACATGGTTTGTTGAGATATCAGCCACTGGATCTATCTTGTGGGGGCATTACAAAAAGATCTTACACAGTTTGTTGATATATCAGCCACTTGTACTATCTTGTTGTTGGGGCAATACAAAAAGAACCTACACAGTTTGTTGATATATCAGCCACCACTTGTTTATGAAATATCAGCTTCGGGTACTATCTTGTTGATGTAGCGATACAAAAAGAACCTACACAGTTTGTTGATATATCAACCACTGGTACTATCTCGTTCATTGGTACTATCTTGCTGGTGGGGCGATACACAGGAACCTATACTTTGTTGATCGGTGATACAAAAAGACCCTAAACAGGTTGTTTATATGTCAACCACTGGTACTATCTCGTTCACTGGTACTATCTTGTTGGTGGGGCAATACACAAAGAACCTACACAGGTTGTTGATCGGCAATACAAAAAGAACCTACACAGTTTGTTAATATGTCAACCACTGGTACTATCTTGTTGGTGGGGCGATACACAGGAACCTATACTTTGTTGATCGGCAATACAAAAAGAACCTACACAGTTGGTTGATATATCAGTCACTGGTACTGTCTTGTTGTTTGGGCGATATTAAAAGAACCTACACAGTTTGTTTATATATCAACCACTGGTACTATCTTGTTATTAGGGCATCAACCACTGGAACTATTTTGTTGTTGGGGCAATACAAAAAGAACCTACACAGTTTTTAGCTCACCTGAGGACAATGTCCTCAAGGTGAGCTTTTGTGATGGCCCATTGTCCGTCGTCCGTGCGTGCGTCAACAATTTCTTTAAACAACTTCTCCTCCTAAACCACTTGGCCAAATTTGTTGAAACTTTGCAGGGATGTTCCTTGCATGAAGCCCTACCAAAGTTGTTCAAAGAATTCAATTAAATCAAGAACTCTGGTTGCTATGGCAATTGAAAGGAAAAACTTTGAAAATCTTCTTGTCTGAAACCACAAGACCCTGAGCCTTAAGATTTGGTATGTAGCATTGTCTAGTGGACCTCTATCAAGTTTGTTCAAATTATGCCCCTGGGGTCAAATTTGGCCCCACCCCAGGGGTCAATTGATTTTACATAGGCTTATATAGTGAAACTTTAAAAATCTTCTTGTCTGAAACCACAAGGCCCTGAGCCTTAAGATTTGGTATGTAGCATTGTCTAGTGGACATACACAGTTTTTTGATAAATCAGCCTCTGGTACTATCTGGTTGTTGGTGAAATACAAAAAGAACCTACACAGTTTTTTTTATATATATCACCAACTTTTATTAACGTGTTGGTGGGGGATAAAAAAAGAACCTACACGGTTTGTTTATATATCAGCAAGTGGTACTATCTTGTTGTTGGGGCGATAAAAAAAACAATATACACAGTTTGTTGATATATCAGCCAGTTGTACTATCTTGTTGTTGGGGCGATACAAAAAGAACTTACACTGTTTGTTAATAGATCACCCACTTGTACTATCTTGTTCGTGGGGGATACAAAAAGAACATACACAGTTTATTGATATATCAGCCACTGGTACTATTTTGTTGGCGGTGTAATATTAAAAGAACCTACACAGTTTTTTATGTATCACCCACTTGTACTATCTTGTTGGTGGGGTAATACAAAAAGAACCTACACAGTTTTTTGATATATCACCAACTTTTACTATCTTAAATTGTTGGTGGGGGATAAAAAATAACCTACACGGTTTGTTGATATATCAGCAAGTGGTACTATCTTGTTGTTGGAGCGATACAAAAACAATCTACACAGTTTGTTGATATATCAGCCAGTTGTATTATATTGTTGTTGGAGAGATACAAAAAGATCTTACACTGTTTGTTAATATATCAGCCACTGGTACAATCTTGTTCTTGGGGTGATACAAAAAGAACCTACACAGTTTGTTGATGCATCACCCACTTGTCAGACCTGGGTCCAATTACAATTATAATTTAATTAATTATAATTAATTACAACTTTTGAAATAATTGAGAATAATGAATAATTGAGAAAAAAATCTATTACTTTAATTGTAATTAATTAATTAAACTTAAAAAAAGGACAAATAATTGACAATTAAATTCAATTATTTTTCAATTACATATCCAAATTGTAGTAAGTAAGTGTCAAACATACAACAAAATCAGATTATTGTTAGCAGGTGTTATAACCTCAGGGTATGATGTTTGCTTTTTATCACCTAAAGAGAGGTAATACTGGATTAACTATAACTGGTATGGTCAAATCACTCAGCCCTTAAGGAAGATTAGGTGAATTTGAATGGTTGTTGTAAGAAGTGTTCACATCCTTAAAAATAGGCATGCATTAGAAAAGTATATTGAAGTATATCATTTCACATTGACTCTTAAATACAAGATGAATTCTACCACTCTGAAGCATTTCATATTACCAAAGGATACTAGTGGGAATTTTAAAGCGAAATGTCGATACTGCTCATCAGAGTACAAAGGGAGTTTGAAAGTTACTTCAAACTTTGTAACCCATTTACGTGTAAGTAGCTTTTTAAATTATTTTTTGGAAAAAAAGGATCCTCATTTAAAGCCAGAACTTACTTAAAACTTGTAAACTTTTAACTGTTTGCATGGTTATTAGTAAAATAAGTCAAATTTTTATGTATTTTACTATACTTGTAAGTCATTACACAATTGTCTTCAAACTTAAGTATGATTAATGACAAACTTAACATATTTAGTACTGCATGAATGATCATATTTAATATTTCATAATTATTATGGTGCTATAAATATTTTCAGAAGAAACATAGAGATGTCCTCATTGAGAGCACCAAACCATCAGATGCCAGCCAGTCTCCAGTTACAGAATATTTGACTGGAAGTACATCCAGCAAGTATTCCATGAATGATCCACGGCAGACTCAGATCAATGAAGCACTGACAATGTTCATAGCAGGAGATTTAATATCAATGTCTGTAGTTGAAAGTCAAAATTTCAAAAACTTGCTTGAAAAGCTTAACCCAAAATATCAGGTGCCAAGTAGAAAGACATTAACAAATAAACTTATTCATGAAAAATGTTCAGAAATGAGGAATAACATTAAACATAAACTCAAAGCTGCCCAAAACATTTGTTTAACACTTGACTTGTGGTCAAGTAGGCAGATGCGAGCATTCTTGGGTGTTACTGGTCATTACATTGCAGACTGGCAAATGAGATCTGTTATGCTTGCTTGTACCAGGTTCAAAGGAAGACATACAGGGGATGCCATCCGTCGGGAATATGAAGAGACTGTGACATGTTATGAAATAGGTCACAAAGTATCAAATATTGTCACTGACAATGCATCAAATATGATTAAAGCATTTTCTTTCTCCCTGCCTGGATTTGATAAGCCTACCACTGATTCAATGGATACTGAAGTTGACCATGACAATTATGATTATCTGACTGACAGCAATGATGATGGATGCGAGGTTTCTGGAGATTTTGAGTCTCTGCCTAAACATTCTAGTTGTTTTGCTCATTCATTACAACTTGTTGTGCGTGATGGACTTGAAGACTGTACTGGACAAATAAAACAGCTCATATCCAAAGCTTCTAAAATAGTTAATTATGTCCGCAAATCTGTGCATGCCTCTGAAATATTGTCAGATGAAAAGCGTTTACAAGCAGCAAATATGACCAGATGGAATTCCCAGTTTTACATGTTAAAGTCAATTTTAGCAGTAGATGAAGAAAAATTAAACCAGCTTGACTGCATCAAGTTAACATCTTATGAACGTAAAGTCCTTCAAGAGCTGTGCCTAATTCTTAAACCATTTGAAGAAGTCACTCTAGAGGTACAAAAGGAATCATCAGTAAGTGCAAGTTTAGCTATACCACTTACTATTGCACTGAAAAGTCACATGCATAGTATTTCTGGAACATTTAATAGCAAAATGTTGAAATCTTTGAAGATTTCTATTGAGAAAAGACTGTCAAAATATGAAAATAATGAAGATTTTATCACAGCAACAGTATTGGACCCAAGATTTAAGCTGACATGGTGTATAAATGAGGCAATTAGAGATGAACACTGTGAAAATATTCGTGCAAAAATGAATGTTTTTGATGAGCCAGAAGAATTGAATTCTCCTCCTGAGAAGAAGGCTAAAGTCTCCACCAGCAGCATTTTCAATTTCATTCCCCAGACCCCAAAACGTCAAAGGCATACGTCTGTTAAACAGTCAGAACTTGACCTTTATTTGACAGCTGACTGTGAATCATCTGATTCAAACCCTCTTCAGTACTGGTCTGCACATGAAGAGAAGTTTCCAACGCTGGCAAAGATGGCTTGTACTTACCTTGCACTACCAGCATCCTCTGCTCCAGTTGAACGGCTGTTTTCAATAGCAGGCAAAGTTTTTAGACCTGAACGTTGTTCACTGACAGACAGTAACTTTGAGGCATTGATGTTTTTGAAATGCAATAAGGAGTTATAAAAGAAATGACTGTATCATGAGTCTTGCTGATGTCATGAAGACATTTTGGAACACTATTATACTAGCTAATAGATATACTGATCAATTGATACATCTAAAATCATACTAGCTAAGAGCTACTGATCATTTGACATGTTTGTGTTTCATTCTTGTTATTTGAGAGTTTTGTAATAAATAATTAAAATAATTAAAAAGTAATTAATTATTTTCCTTTAAATAATTGTAATTAATTAATTACTTTTACAAAAAGCAAGTAATTATAATTGTAATTTAATTGAAACATTTCTGGATTAATTGTAATTAATTAATTACTTTTCAAAATAATTGAACCCAGGTCTGCCACTTGTACTACTTTGTTGTTGGGGCCTGACAAAAAGAACCTACACAGGTTTTTGATATATCACCCATTTGTACTCTTACACGCGAATTTATGTCACACACCACTAAATCACATTTTCATAAGGTTAAAATATCCCAGTTTAGTACACAATCGGACTGAGAGACTAAACTTGGAGGTAGGGGGTATCTAGGAAAATACTTGCAAAAGTGTCAGTCGTTCGAAGGATATTAGCCACTGGTACCATCTTGTTGGTCGGGCGATACAAAAAGAACCTACACAGTATGTTGATATATCAACCACCTAGTCCTATCTTGTTGGTGGGGATACAAAAAGAACCTATAAAGTTTGTTGATATATCAGCCAGTGGTATTGTCTTGTTGGTGGGATGATACAAAAAGAACTTACACAGTTTGTTCATATATCACCCACTGGTACAATCTTGGTGGGGCGATACAAAAAGAACTTACAGAGTTTGTTGATATAAAACCCACTGGTACCATCTTGTTGGTGGGATGATACAAAAAGAACCTACAAAGTTTGTTGATATATCCTTTAAACGACGATAATGTAATAAAACGTAACCGTGAAGATGGCACATTTAGGCCTCCGTAGATTCCACATTAACTTCCCAAATATGGATGCGGCCCCAACATTGAAAAGTATTTAATACGGGATGTCAAGTGATCAAGGTCAAGGACGAATGTTGGACACCGCTGTATCCATTTAAAAACGTATGTCCATGCAAATTCGACAAAATGGAAAATTTGACTTCTACCGCCGACACGTTTCTGAGCAGGTGCATGTCGTGTGACCTTTCCTGCCAAAATGATGTATTTTTCAAAGAAAAACATTCAAGGTAGAGGAGAGAGACAAAGCTATGCATGCTGGATTCACTGAAACTGGGTCATTCCTTCCATTTTTTTTTAAGTTGGCCAAGCATACAATGCCATGACGCCCAGTGCATAACGTCGCTTCCCAGAATCACGAGCTCTTACACGCGAATTTATGTCACAAACCACTAAATCACATTTTCATAAGGTTAAAATATCCCAGTTTAGTGCCCAATCGGACTGAGAGACTAAACTTGGAGGTAGGGGGTCTCTAGGAAAATACTTGCAAAAGTGTCAGTCGTTCGAAGGGTATGGCAGAAAAAAACTTTTTGCACTAAAACCTGATTTTCTGCAGTTTTAACCCATAACCCATAAATCTAACGAGAATTAGCTTTTCTGACGTAAACAACCAGTAAAATATGCATTTTTGAGATTTCTGTATATCCTTTAAACGACAATAATGTAATAAAACGTAACCGCGAAGATGGCACATTTAGGCCTATGTAGATTCCACATTAACTTCCCAAATATGGATGCGGCCTCAACATTGAAAAGTATATATGGCAAAATACGGGATGTCACGTGATCAAGGTCAAAGATGAATTTTGGGACACCGCTGCATCCATTTAAAAACGTATGTGCGTGCAAATTCGACAAAATGGAAAATTTGACTTCTACCGCCAACACATGTTTCTGAGCAGGTGCGTGCCACGTGACCTTTCCTGCCAAAATGTTGTATTTTTTGAAAAGATGAACATATAAGGCAGAGGAGAGAGACAAAGCTATGCATGCTGGATTCACTGAAACTTGGTCATTCCTTCCATTTTTTTTTTTTAAGTTGGCCAAGCATACATTGCCATGACGCCCTGTTTCACTTCCCAGAATCACGAGCTCTTACGCGAGAATTTATGTCACACACCACTAAATCACATTTTCATAAGGTTAAAATATCCCAGTTTAGTGCCCAACTGGACTGAGAGACTAAACTTGGAGGTAGGGGGTCTCTAGGAAAATACTTGCAAAAGTGTCAGTCGTTCGAAGGATATTAGCCACTGGTACGATCTTGTTGGTCGGGCGATACAAAAAGAACCTACACAGTATGTTGATATATCAGAAGCTGGTATCATCTTGATGTTGGGGAAAATCATAACAACATACAGTTTGTTGAGATATTGGGTCTATTCATGATGTAGTGCAGCAAAACAATGATAAAGTCATGAGAGCAATAACAGAGCATACATAAATTCTCAAAAATTGTACTTCATCTTTAAATATAGAATAAAAGTATGTAAGGTAAAATTAGGTAATAATTTCTCTGACCTAATTCCTGTACAACAGTTCCTGTGGTACCAGTATTCTGAATATACATGTACTTAAATTACATGTACTTCCTACAACATAATTCACATTTAGTTAGAACTACACGTTCATAGATACCACTAGTTTATATAACATAGAATGAACAGTTCACAACATACAATATAGCAGTATGCAGTTCAAACTGTCACATGATAAATTTTTCATCTATAACATCTCTAACACTTTTATTTACTTATTCTAAGTAAACAATCCAATGTGTAAACATATATATTGTCTGTTTATCTTTTTAACTTACTAGTTATAGTTTAGCAGATAAAAACTAAAGATAATTTATGTGTCTTATATTAGGAAGAAAATTTTCAGCCAACCAGCTACAAGAAAATTGTACAAGAGAATGAATCCTACAAAAGATCATGACTAGTCCGAAGATGTGTGTTAGGCATAAATGTCTCCAAATTAACCTGCCAGAAAGTCTAAAGTTCATCATCCATTCTCATTCCTAACAATGCATACCAAATTTGTATTACTGAAAACAAAGTAATCGAAATTCTGATTTTTATAAAGTCATTTATGTGATATCTATAAGGAATCTACATTGTACATCAAAATCTACCTTATAATTATAACTGTATGTTTTAGACATGTTCCTTAACCCTAAACCTGCTGAATTTTTGTAGTGGATTTGCCCAGCTTTGAATCTGGAACAGTCCATTCAAAGTTTAAGGGATTTCAATATCAAAATACAAAAATGGTGCTACCAACAGTATAAAGCCTGGTCAGACTGCACGGCCGGCTCTATACTGGTGGCAAAGGCTAATCACTTTTGGTTCCAGCAGGTTTAGGGTTAAAATAAAACACAGTGTCATAAGGGAGGACATTTCTAAAACAAGAAGTTATAAAAATAAAAGAAGCCATTCAATTAACAACTACATCCTTAATGCTCACAATAATAAAACAGACTTATTAAATACTGATTGAAGCCATGTCATTTTAGTAGCATACATCTAACGAAACATTTGAGATCATCAATAATGAAAGTAGATCATTTTATAACAGCTCATTTTCACACAACAGTACAACCTGTATGAAGTAATAAGCTTTAGCAGTCTGATTAAAGGCCACATGATGACTGTCACTGCTTGCAGGGGAAATCTTTACTTTATTACATGATTTATGACTGTCTAGGACAAGTGACTCTTAAGCACAAGTGACCACATACAGAACTTATATTAAAGTGAAATACATGCAAACATGTTCATGTTTTCAAGTGATTATTTACTAGTGTTTATCAGATTTTATAAAAGCAAACCTTCTTTTCTTCATTGGCAGTTTAAACAAAAATGACAAATAACTATATCGAAATGTTACTAAAATTTAAAATCAGTTAATTGTATTATTTTTCTTACACTGCTTTATGAAATTAGTTATTTCACCAAAACAACACTACATATTAAATTATAATTTTTATTATTATTTAAAGACTATTTCACTGGTCCAGTGTTATACAGTCAGTCCTTGATTGCTTGACCTTTTTCTGCTTGATTTCCACAATGTCTCGAAGCTAACGCTTACTTCCAATTTTGTCCTTCATATTTCTACATATAGAAATACTAAGCATGGCTCGAAATCAAAATGCTTATCTATTCGGAGGCTCTAAAATTTTTCATGGGCCCAACATGTTAATCTACACCTTTTATTATTCCCAACAATTGAAGTCATATTTTCACAATGCTATAAGCATACTATTGTGCACAAATAATTCAAAGACTCAACATTAATGGATAGTTAAAAAAAATATTTTTCCAGAAAAAACTGTCAAATGTAGGACTAACATCTAAAATCCTGTGAAAATTGATTTATAACAAAAATTTCTACTTTCACAGAACATACATAAAAACATGAGAATATATGATCATTTGAAGAGAGTAATCTACAATCAATAGTATTGTCATGAAAAACATTAAAATGTCAATCTATCAACTGAATCATTTTAGAAAACACCAAGCAGAAATGTACATGTTGTTTTGTCTAGGTAAAAAACTTACTCGCTGATGCAAAATTCTCACTGGCTTTTATAAAGTCATTTACAATAAGTTTTCATTAACAAGATTTTCTTTTCTCTTTCTTTTGGTAGAACAGAAATATATTAGCAAAGTCCTAAATAATCTTTCTGGACACAGACGTTCTACATTGTAAAAAGTGAATGTGTTATTACACTAACATATTTTTCACCTGGTAAGATTATACACCTATTATAAAGGAAAGCATAATCAATAAATCGTTATGATGATTTCAAGTCTGTAATTCATGAGAAATCTATTATTATCATTACTCCTTGAAATAAACTGCTTCTTGAAAAAAACATGGTGCAATGCAAAATATGAACATGAGAAAGTTAAATGTTATTCACAAGTTTGGACTTATATATGATTTTCTGAGATTCTTTCACTTAACTACACTATCAAACAGATGATGAATACACCCTTAGGGCATATAACCTTGACAAAACTTAACTAAATCTTACACCAGTATCAGAAACGATACTGTAGTAGTTTGAATCATGAACTCTTGGAGTAAGACCTTGTTTTAAGACCAGATCAGAATATATCTCAATCAGAAGTCTGTAAGACAGTATCATAGGCTCAGTATAAAACTACTGTAATTACACAGGAAACTGTATTGAAACAAGCAGATGAAGCAGTTTTACATAGAACCAGTCACAGGGGTCAAAACACGTAACAGAGAAAAAACATTTTATTTACAATATCAGGTTCACAATCTATGTCTTATTAATAAGCAATTTTAAAGCATTTTTCTATAAGCAATTTTGCAACAACAACAACAAAGTTTTTACAGGACTTTCAGCATATGTAAAGTCTGTAACAATACAACAATAACAAAAGTTTAACTTAAGGCCAATAGTTATAATAATGTGTTTCCTTGCTTTTCTTAGAGCAGTAGAGGTAAAGTCCCCTTGTCTAAATCAATATAGAGAAATAAAGACATGTTACTGAAAACTAGAGCTTTCACTGAATGTGATTAATACCCCCACTTTACATCTTGTCGGAAAGTAAGGGGAAATACTGAAAGCGTCACACACATCTATACTTATTGGTGAGCTTGCACAACAAGTTTCAAATCAATTGTCCTAGAGATGTGGAAGTAATTCATGTCACGAGATTTTGCTATGACAGGCCATTAAACCACAGAGTGGACATAGGCTTGCATGAAAAATGTGTCATGCACAACTACGCTTATTATTAAATAGAGTTTCAAATCAATAGTTCTAGAAATGTGGAAGTTGTTTGCATCACAAGATTTCTACAACGGATCCACCAACCACCCATAAGATGACTTCTATATACCTCTGCAAATATAGTCTGGCAAGTGTATAATAACTTTGTCTACCAAAATCAATCCAAAATTGTCTTTAAGATGAAACATTGAAATTCAATGGAAAAAGCCACGTTTTCAAATACCAAAGATAATGTGGTTGCTATATAAAGACTGGCCATGACAATGGAGCATAGTGACAGAAAACAAGACTTCTAAGTATCTCCCCAGTAAATGTCAATCTGCAGGCGTATATCTGAATTTTCATAAGCTGACCTCCTTGAAAAATTAACGTTTTGAAAAACATTCAGGAAGGTTACTTTATACCGTGTCCTAAAGTTTCCCTTTGATGTAAGCTGATGAATTAACTTTTTACCTCAATATCTTTGACTAAAGCCCAAAATCAATCCAAACCTTCATCTTCTTACCATTTATCCACATGTAAGATCTTAATCATCTTCCTTCTATATATAGAGTTACTGAGCAAAACTAATTGGTCTGACACCCATACACTGGCCAGCCCTTGCAACATCATACCCCAATCTAATAACCAGGTTTCTTTTTCAAAAAAGACCAAAAAACATTTGTCTGGGCAGTTTGTTCTGGATAAAAAGCTCTTATCAGACAACAGGAAACACATTATCACTAGCCTGCCATCCAAAATAAAGTATAAGTGTACAAAATATTATTTTGTAATATATCAAAGTATGTTGTAATTAAACAATGTAAACAGATAAAGCTAGTAATGTATACAATATTTTGGATGGTAGATAATACTTCTGGCCTTGATTGTAAGTTCATAGGGCTCATTGCACATAATGTTGATATATGTGTATTCATATATCTTTGAACATTGACAACAATTCAATTTGTAACAAGAAATTCTTTTAGAATATTCTTTGCAAGACTTTATTTAGAAGGCCCAGTTTCTTACAGCATTGTACTGTAAGAGACTGTCTGCCTTTAACAGCACTGTACTGTATGAGACTGTCAGCTTTTTACAGCATTATACTGTACGAGACTGTCAGCATTTTACAGTACTGTACTGTACGAGACTGTCAGCTTTTTACAGCATTGTACTGTGCGAGACTGTCAGCTTTTTACAGCATTGTACTGTATGAGACTGTCAGCTTTTTTACAGCACTGTACTGTATGAGACTGTCAGCTTTTTACAGCATTATACTGTATGAGACTGTCAGCTTTTTACAGCACTGTACTGTATGAAACTGTCAGCTTTTTACAGCACTGTACTGTATGAGACTGTCAGCTTTTTTCAGCATTGTACTGCACGAGACTGTCAGCTTTTTACAGCACTGTACTGTATGAGACTGTCAGTTTTTACAGCATTATACTGTATGAGACTGTCAGCTTTTTACAGCATTGTACTGTAAGAGACTGTCAGCTTTTTACAGCACTGTAATGTATGAGACTGTCAGTTTTTACAGCATTATACTGTATGAGACTGTCAGCTTTTTACAGCATTGTACTGTAAGAGACTGTCAGCTTTTTATAGCACTGTACTGTAAGAGATATTCACTTAACAATTAAGAGAATGGATCTATAAACAAGAGGGCCATGATGGCCCTGGATCGCTCACCTGAGTACTTTGGCTGTAGGTTTGCTGTTAAGCAGTATTTCATTTTTTTAATTGAAAATATATAAGTGCCTTCAAACCAAATATGTAAAATATCAATCAATAAATAAAGGCTCTATGACAGAAAGTAGAAATATCTATTATAAGCTATGGTGACCTTGACCTCGACCCAGTGACCTCAAACCCTACACATGGGTAGAGGTCCATGCAAGGAACCTATATACTGAATATCAAAGATATTGGTCTATAAATGAAGGCTTTATGAGGTACAGTAGATAAATCTATTTTTAGCCTCCGTGACCTTTATTCTTATCTAATAATGTGAACAACCAAACAAGCTTTCTGACAAACTGCCAGGATATTTGGACTGAAACAGTAGCCTCTAGAGCCTTAACAAGATATTTCTATTTTTGGGCTCTGTGACCTAGTTTTTTACCCCAGATGACCCATAATCGAACTTGACCTAGAAACCATCAAAATAACCTTTCTGACATATTTCCAGAATATTTGGGCTGAAAATGTTACCTGTAGAGTGTAAACAAGGTTTTTCCAAATTTAAGCTCTGTGACCTAGTTTTTGACCCCAGATGACCCATATTCGAAATTGGGCTAGAAATCATTGATACAACCTTTCTGACATATTTCCAGGATATTTGGGCTGAAAATGTTACCTCTAGAGTGTTAACAAGATTTTTCCATATTCAGGCTGTGTGATCTAGTTTTTGACCCCAGATGACCCATATTCGAACTTGAGCTAGAAATCATGGAAACAACCTATCTGACATATTTCCAGAATATTTGGGCTGAAAATGTTACCTGTAGAGTGTAAACAAGGTTTTTCCAAATTTAAGCTCTGTGACCTAGTTTTTGACCCCAGATGACCCATATTCGAAACTGGGCTAGAAATCATTGATACAACCTTTCTGACATATTTCCAGGATATTTGGGCTGAAAATGTTACCTCTAGAGTGTTAACAAGGTTTTTCCATATTCAGGCTGTGTGACCTAGTTTTTGACCCCAGATGACCCATATTCGAACTTGAGCTAGAAATCATGGAAACAACCTTTCTGACATATTTCCAGGATATTTGGGCTGAAAATGTTACCTCTAGAGGGTTAACAAGGTTTTTCCATATACAGGCTGTGTGACCTAGTTTTGGACCCCACATGACCTATATTCCAACTTGAGCTAAAAATCATCTTAACAAGCTTTCTGACAGTTTTTCAGGAAATTTGGGCTAAAAATGTAGCCTCTAGAGTGTTAACAAGGTTTTACCATATTTGGGCTGTGTGACCTAGTTTTTGACCCCAGATGACCCATATTCGAACTTGAGCTAGAAATCATCAAAACAACCGTTCTGACATATTTCCAGGATATTTGGGCTGAAAATGTTACCTCTAGAGTGATAAAAAGGTTTTTCCATATTTCGTCTCAGTGACCTATTTTTTGACCCCAGATGACCCATATTCGAACCTGGGCTAGAAATAATCCAAATAACCTTTCTGACATATTACAAGGATATATGGGCTGAAAATGTTACCTCTTAAGTGTTAGCAAGGTTTTTCCATATTTGGGCTCTGTGACCTAGTTTTTGACCCCAGATGACCCATATTCGAACTTGAGCTAGAAATCATGGAAACAACCTTTCTGACAAATTTCCAGATTATTTGGGCTGAAAATGTAGCCTCTAGAGTGTTAACAAGAATGTTCTATTTTTGGGCTCTGTGACCTAGTTTTTGACCCCAGATGACCCATATTTGAACTTGAGCTAGAAATCATAGAAGCAACCTTTATGACAAATTTCCAGATTATTTGGGCTAAAAACATTACCTCTAGAGTGTTAACAAGATTTTTATATTTTTGGGCTCCTTGACCTAGTTTTTGATCCCATATGACCCATATTCGAACTCGTCCGAGTAATTACTGGGAAAAACATCCTGACCAAGTTTCGTGACAATTGGAGCAAAAATGTGACCAGTAGAGTGTTAACGAACTAAATGTGAACGGACGACGGACGACGGACATTCATCGATCCTAATAGCTCACCCTGAGCCAGCTCAGGTGAGCTAAAAAGTCAGGAAACACAAGAAAAGCAGATGTGGATAAAAATACAAATAAAAATCTTTTTTAAAAGCCTGTTTTATCACTTTTGAAGCAAATTTTACCTTAAACATAGAATCTAACATAACTTAAAGCTTCCCTCCCAGGAGTCTAAACACCTTTGTTTGAGGATGAAATGCTCACATTAAAACAAACCTTCATGTACATCAATTTCAACCAATGTTTTGTTACAGATTTGTTTTCTCTTTAAATTTACCTTTACTTCAAAGGACTAATTGGTTTTTTGCTTTTTATGCTCCAAAGTCTAGAAATTTTCATTTTAACACTAATATGATAGCATAAAATCATAATCTATGTCAAAATTGATGTTTCTTCCTAATTATTAAAACTGCATTTAGCATATAGTTACAGATGATGGAACTCTAGTCAAGACCTGCTGTCCATGATTCTACCCAAGTAATGTCACATCAGTTTATATTATTACCAAATCATCAGTTCAAACATAAATACATGTAAGGGTATTTAAAAAACTGTATTTACAGCTTCAGTGGTATATGGTTCGCAATTCACATAGTTTGTTCAACTGTTTTTACCTTTAAAACCAAACAATAAAAATAATGTGGAATTCATATTTAACAAAGAACAACTAACTTATTTCTTTCTGCCCTGACAGATTTTTGTTAAATCAAGTAAGTGTAACTGGGACTTGTTACTAGAGTGTATACAGGATTTGAAATTTCTGGTTGGACAGAAAACTAGCAGGCAGCAAAAACTGCCAAATGTACATAAAGCATGAAGCTAATATGAATGCTATCAATCACACTTGTTTTACAAGTGTGGACACAAAATATACAGCTTTATCTCTAGGTCTGACACCTAACTTTACCTGAGCCATGCCATACAAAAACTAAAAACTCCTTTTTGTTCAGACCAGTTGCGATCAGTTAAAGAAATTTAAATACAAATGTGAAAAATGATTTGAAGCGTATCCTTGAAACAACTCTTCACACAAAAAAAAACCAGATCTGTACCATAATGTGTACAATTTAAGGAGAATAATTTTCATAAGAGCTTCAGAGCTGGAAAAAAATGCTCTTACAAGCTACTGTTTAACTAAATTCCTCCTCTTGGAAACACTAAAAAGTACTATAATTTGTTCATCACCAACATATGATTATGATAAATAAACACATTTTGTTGTTCCAGAAAGGTCAAGAGGTTCTTACATGGCATGAATCACTGTAACCAACATCATCAACAACACACAAACTGAACAACTGTAACAACAATCAGCTATTTAGACTGGCATCTGTTGTGATTCCTGCTTGTGTAACAATCATCTGGGGGCTTAAAAACATTGACTGTCCAGTGGTCTGGTCACTTTGTGAACTCAGAACATTCACAATACCAGATGATGTTGTAAAACTTACTGTTGATGAAAGTCCTTGACTGGCTATTTGTGAATTATATTCAGCAGTCTCCATACGTAGAATATATGGGATAATACTGTCTATCTGAACATTTCCGATTAAACCGGCAAAAAACAGTTCTTCCATAATGCTTGCCTGAAGAGTTTGTAGGGGAGGTAACCTCAGTAACAGTTTGGCTAGCCTATCAGGGCTGTCAGGATGTGACTCCTGCAGATATTGTTGTAGTTCTTTCTGTATTCGTTCCTGGAACTTCTCTATCTGGGCAATATTTGGCAGGGAAGGGTTGTCTTAAAAAGAACACAGAAACACTTATAACAATTCAGCAAATCAACACAACATTCTGTCTGCATATCCAACATTATTTTGAGGTAACAAGATTTGTCTTTACAAGATTATTGAATTTTCAGAAAGACAAGGACTAGGCTTTGTCTTTTACATAGAGGTGGCAACAGTTTGATTCCTGTGTTTTCACAATATTTGTCTCAAAAAGAGCTACACTGATTAATCTCTGCCAAAAAAACCTGCATTATTTTTTACCACAGGTTTTTGCAGAATAAGTTATAAAGATCTAACTTTTTGAAAGTTGTGTAAATATTTTACATCTCCATATATAAAGACGTGCACAGATCTACTTACAGAGTTATAGGCACCAATTTTGAATACAGAAAGATGTGCTTAGATCTGCTTTTTTAAGAAAAGAAAAATGTGTACATATTTCATTTTCAAAAGAGGTGCAGAATTTACTTAAAGAGGAGGGGCACAAAATTCCTCACAGGAACATGTGCATATACTCTGAAAACAAAGAGGACAGAACTTACTCAAAAGAAGAAATGCACAGAATTTACCTGGGGAGAAGAGTAGCAATGCTTTTAAATATGCATACTCCTGGTTGTCAACCTGCAGGGCTTGCATCTTCTGTATGTAACTCTGTAACTTCAGAATATGTTCAATCACAGACTTGACACGATCACCAAGGCTTTTGTCTGAAATGTTGATATACACATCTGAGTTTGACCTTACTATTTATCTGCCTTCAATTTCTTAGTTTTGCTTTATTTAGTACCATTTTACAGTATCCTTGTATTAAAGACTTGAAATTTGCCAGAATATCTTTCTCAGAAATTCAGACTAGTGGATAAGCAGTGGTTGAGGAGAAGCATGCCAGATTTTTTATTTGAAGTCTGCTGGTCAGAATCTCACAGAGAGTCTGAGGCTGAGAGTCTCCACTGACCTTTTCCATTCCAGATGTATGTATGAGTACTGGATTTAATGAATGAAGCTGTTACTGAGAGTGATAAAAGTAAAGTTGAATCAATCTTAGAAAAATACATGGTAATTTCAACCTTTTGTACAAGACCCTTATCCCTATAAAAGAAATATTCACTAAAAATTACACAGATCACTGTGAGACATGAATTCATGGTCTAAAATTATTGAGGCTAACAGGGATTTATAGTCAGCAACCAACAGACATGTTTATTATACTTTACCATGTAACACAGTATAACTTTGATAACTCAGAGTTGTTGTGGGGGGGGGGGACAAGATAAATGTTTAAATAATTGAAGTACTCTAGTTAGAGAACAGCTCAACTTTTTTCATTAAACTGGTGTACTTTTCATCTGTTATGGAAGAATTCACACTTTTTTATTAAGTAAATGTTTAAAAAAATCTATCAAATTTACAGCTCCTGCTGTTTTTATTTTTAATTAGAGGTTAATTATTGATTCTGATGATAATAAACCTTAATTTCCAATCACTAGGAAATGGGTAAGAATTTACTACTTTTGACACTTTATCATTGCAGTAATTTCTTTGCTTGTCTTTCCTTCAGTGTCTGATTAACACAGCAATTACAACAAACTAATATATCTGTTTTTTCTAAATAACAGACATGCACAAGTTTCTTTTACACACTGAGAGCTCATTTCATGCAGTGTTACTTTCCTATAAAAAAAACAATCAATTTCCTAGAAACTGTGATTCTGAATCAACAATATGTTTGTCACAAAAGCTACTGTATTGATATCATCCAATGAAAAGCCTTGTTACAAATTACTTATAAATAGGATAAACAAAAGCTGTCACTGCATGTAACCACTGGTACACTGCTTAACAAATTCTGAACTTTTCGACCAAGCTCATATTTTTTTCCATTAAATTTAAATCCCTGAATTTTGGGAATACACTGAAGACTTACATCTTGATTGGGGGTTCTTGTTTGGAGGCAAGCTTAATATAATATTAGAATAAAGCTGTCATCTACTTAAAGTGGCCACTTTTTGTATCTCCCTAGGTCATCAAACTACATTAGAGCAGGGACATTTTTCACTGTATGTTTGAATGACTTTATAATAATCTGAATTTTTTCATTAAAAAAAAATCCCTCATATGGATTACATATGCCAAGGGAGGTAAATCAGAATGGAAACAATTTGTATTACCAGTTTCCATAGAAGACTGCAGATGATTCAGAATAGCCATCAACATTGTTGAGAGAGACATAGTTTCTGCATGCTGGGCAAGACCAAGTGTGAATAATCCACTCCAGCTATTCCTCACTAATAATGTCTGCACATCTTGACTGAAATGAATAAACTTGTATGTCACTTTTACCACTGACTAACAAAACAGCAAATCAGATCAATTTTCCAGCTTTGAAAGGGATAGCGTTTGCTTTATGAACATTTATTTATCAATTCACAGTTTTGACCAAACATATCGAGTCTGATTTTTAAAGACATTTATTGTCACCTACAGTATAATCAAGGAATAAGATAACTAAATCACACTTATAATGTCAAACATTGGCAGCTGTTGTCACCAAAGGAAATCTACATCAAGTACAGCAGTTTAAGAATCTGACTCTTCAGAGGGAGAATTTTTTTTTCAATTTTAAAAATATCAGTTTTAAGTTCATTTATTTAGCCATGGCTGCTGGAAGCAAGCAAATGCAGTATATGTTGTAGTAGAGTGCTTGCTTGGTGAAAAACGTGTTGACTCTTTGACTCCATCAAATGGGAGTGGATTATGTCTCAGTTTCTAAGAAAGCTTGAAATAAAACAAGTAAAAGGCAGATAACTGTTCTAACTACACATAAGAGCATCAGCCTTAATCTTCTGGTCAATAATCTGACCCTGTCTGAAAAAAAAGGTGATGTGTCTCTGACATTAATCAGTAAGTTACCTGAGAATGTTGAAGGCCGCTATTGAGCGTGTCCAATGCATGGACAGGAACAGCAGTCGTGAGGCACTTTCACAGATAAAATGAATGTTCAGAAATGCAGGCATAGGTGACGGAGTCGTCAACGTGAATACAAAATTCTGTCGCGTTAGCATTGGTCCTGGAAGGAAATAAATAATTTTTAGGAATAAGGTAATATGCTTTGCTGGAAACAATGGTACATGTACATACTCTCACACTGTCTTTATATCAGATAATTTTATACAGAAGTGCTTACAAAAACTTACTAATGAGCAAAAACTGAAGTAAGAGTGAAAGATAAACAGAACTAAAATGAACTGTTTAAGCAGCTTGCGTAACAACAGACTGACCAACTGACCAACTAACCATATGTATGCTGGCACCTTCATGAACTTTTCAAATATCTCTTCTAAATGAAATTTATGTTAGATATGAACTAGTGATTACCATCAACATCCATTATAACAGAATTCTCGTCTCCTGAAGTATCAAAGTCAGAAATCTTGACTGGGTCTTCTGGTGAACTATCATCCTGAAGAAATGGTAAGAAAACCTTAACTATACTGATTATGAATGCAGTTATTTCTTTCCTTCTACAGGGAAGTTGTTACATTTTTAATAAATTATTTTTCTATCCATTATCTAGCTCAGCTTCTGGGTAAAACCATTTAACAAGCAACAGAATTACCTGACTTTAATTTCATCGAAACAGTAAGTTAAACATTCTTAAAATTCAAACTACCCTCATAATCTTTTAAAATAGGCCTTAATCTAAACATTAACTAGAACTGCCACTGTCCTGGCACCAATACCCCCTGCATGTTGCTTTGTCAGTAGGGTATTGATATATGGGAACATGTTACTCTATGCCCTAGACAAAAAATTAGTATGAAAAATTACATAGGGCAATAACTAAAAAATTGTGCAAAAAAGAGTTATGGTTCTTGGGCAATGCACTTCTCCTCAATGAGATCTATCCATCCATGAAGATTCAAGCTGATACTTCAAATAATTTTTGTGTTATGCCCTAGACAACCAAAACCAGATGGCCCCAAAATTATGCAAAAGGGAGTTATGGTTCTTGGGCAGTACACTCCTTCTCAATGATATCTATTCATATATAAAGTTTCAAGTTGACTGATATCTCTAAAACTTTTTAAGTTATGCCCTAGACAAAAATTAAGAAAAATTACAAAGGACAATAACTCCAAAATTATGGAGAAGATACTTATGGTTCTTGGGCAATGCATTTCTTCTTAATGAGATCTATCCATCTATGAAGCTTCAAGATGATACATCAAATACTTTTTGAGTTATGCCCCAGACAAAAATTAAGTATGAAAAATTTCAAAGGGCAATAATTCCAAAGTTATGGAAAAAAGAGTTATGGTTCTTTGGCACTGCACTTCTCTTCAGTGAGATAAATTTATCTATGAAGTTTCAAGATGACACTGCCAATACTTTTTGAGACAGGCACCAGACAAAAATTAGCTATGAAAAATTTCAAAGGGCAATAATATCGAAATTATGGGAAAAAAAAAGAGTTAATGTTCTTTGGCATGGCACTTCTCCTCAATGAGATCTATCCATCTATGAAGTTTCAAGCTGATTCCTCCAATAGTTTTTGAGTTATGCCCTGGACAAGCAAAACGTGATGGCCGGAAAAGCTGATTCCAGTATACTCTTAAAACTTTGTTGTGCAGGGGTATAATTAACCTCTTTCAGTTTTAACATCAGTTTCTTACCTGACCATTATTTTTATTCTGTATTGCTTTAGCAAGTGTATCAAATGCCTTGGCAACAGACTGGTTGACATCCCCCTGATTACCATTGGAAACCGGTTGTTCACTTTCTGGTTTACCCATCAGTGCCAAAGTTGTAACAACGTTTGCTAATGTACTCAGATCTGTTAATTAAAAACTTCACTGTTGAGAGAAAACAATTTTCAAAGAATGATGTTTGTGTGTCTATGTGTGTGCATTTCTTTGTGTGTGCATGTCTGTGTGTGTGTGTGTGTGTAATCCTGCATACTAAATATTATTCGCTTCTAAATTTCTTGATGATCACACAGGATCTACTTACTTAAATGTTGGTATTTTTTCTATAGTTAAAGCTCATATGGATCTATATCAACTTGTATCAGAAACATTGCACCTTATAACTACCTTCAGCTTATAACTACCTTCAGCTTATAATTACCTTCAGCTTGCTATATTTCTGGATTTTTAAGAAAAATATTATGTGACTTCCTTAAACCAGGGTTAAAACTTACTGACTTTTAAGCCTAATTACAGTAATTGCTTACTTCTATTGTAGAAAATTTTGTCCGAAATCAAAACCTTGAAGGGAGAAGGGGGCTGGGGATTGGAGATGTTTACCTGTATTGGTAGAAGTAGGGGTGCCAAGTACGACTGGTCCCTGGTCAGTTTGTACCAGTCTCTCTTGTAAGTTAGCCAGCAGATTGGCCGCTTGACCTTGGGTGTCTTCATCACCCTGTGCACAAAACATTCAACTTAAAATTACTCCATTCCTTTTCCAGCAAATTAGTTTAGAAATGTTTTACCTTTGCTATGTTTTATTTCTGATTCCCTAGTGTTTATAAATTAAAGACTTGGCCTTGTTTTTAATCTTGACAAAATTCTCCCGAAGTGTCGTAATTTCATGTCATGATCATCATGCTCAAAATGATGCACTACATTGCCTATTGATACTACACTTTTCAAAATTGCTTTTGTTCTATGTTATATCAATTTTTTCAACACAGACCTTCCAATGACAATATCTGCCTTTGTGAAATAACCCTACAATAACACCTCATTTCTTACACAAAAATGGCCTTGCATCTTGAACTTACCCTTGGATTAAACATGGGAATAGCAGTTGAGGGACTCTGTAAATCTTTACGTATGTAAATCTTCTGTGTTGATGTGGCAACCATTGTAGGAGACAATTTCTCTTTTTCAGCAGATGGTTTCCGTTCCTGTTGTACGGCTTTAAAGACAAAAATTTTGAATCTGTGATCTCAGATGACAAGAAACAATACTTATACATTTAAATGTTAATTATCCCCATCATTATTCATTTTTCATAATGTCAAATAACAACTATCTTTGAAACTTGAAATTTACACAATGGTATATGAACCTTTTAAATTCTTATTCTCAAAAACCCTTTCTAAATTTCTCTTTCAGTTTCAAATGTAATCAATTTGCAATGTATAGTTACTTCAAAAAGGAATCATCACTGTATTAAAACTTTTGTTTTCTTGTTTTTTGATTAAGCCGTTACATCTAGGTGTAAAATTTGTTTGGCATTGCTAAACACTTTATTTTGAAAGTGGTTATACCGGGTAACATCAAACTGACACATGTATCTCATTCCTGTACTTAGACATTATACTTACATTCAGATCTCATTCTCATACTAAGACACTATACTTATATTTGAATCTCATTCCCATATAAGACACTATACTTACATTTGGATTACATTCCCATACTAAGATATTATACTTACATTCTGATCTCATTTCTATACCAAGACACTTCACTTACACTTTGATCTCATTCCTATACCAAGACACTACACTACACTCAGATCTCATTCCCATACTAAGAAACTATGCTTACATTCGTATTTCATTCCAATACCAAAACACTTCACTTCACTTGATCTCATTCCTATACTAAGACACAATACTTACATTCGGATCTCATTCCAATACTAAGACACTATACTTCCACTCAGACCTTATTCCTACACCAAGACATTAAACTTACATTAAGATCTCACTCCCATACTAAGTCACTATACTTACACTCTGATCTCATTTCTATACCAAGACACTACACTACAATCAGATCTCATTTCTATACCAAGACACTTCATTTACACTTGGATCTCATTCCTTTACCAAGACACTACACTACACTCAAATCTCATTCTAAGACATAATACTTACATTCTGATCTCATTCCTATACCAAGACACTTCAAATACATTTTGATCTCATTCCTATAAAAAGACATTACACTTCACTCAGATCTCATTCCTATACTAAGACATTATACTTTCATTCTGATCTCATTTCTATACCAAGACACTTCATTTACACTTGGATCTCATTCCTATACCAAGACACTACACTACACTCAGATCTCATTCAAATACTACAACACTATACTTTCATTCTGATCTCATTTCTACATGTATACCAAGACACTTCACTTACATCTCATTCCTTTACAAAGACACTACACCACACTCAGATCTCATTCCTATACTAAGACACTATACTTACATTCTGATCTCATTTCTATACCTAGACACTTCACCTACATGTACACTTGGATCTCATTCCTTTACCAAGACACTACACTACACTCAGATCTCATTCCTATACTAAAACACTATACTTATAATCTGATCTCATTCCTATACCAAGACTTTTCACTACACTCAGATCTCATTTGTATACTAAGACACTTCACTACACTCAGATCTCATTTGTATACTAAGGCACTTCACTACACTCAGATCTCATTTGTATACTAAGACACTATACTACACGCAGATCTCATTCCTGTACTAAGATACTGTACTTACAATCAGATCTCATTCCTGTACCAAGAAACTAAACTACACTCAGATCTCATTTGTATACTTAGACACTACATAGGGAATAATCTAGAACCCCAAAAAGGGCAGGGTGCTGTAAAATTAGGGCAGGGTGCTAAGGTATAGGGGCAGCATATTATTGCGCGTGTTCCGACTTGAAAGCATAGTTATGTCTGCCTATACGTAGTATAGGTTTTGTGCTGTATTTAACAAAAAGAAAGAGATTATTCAATAAAACTATTATTTTTCATACTGATATGAAATGTTTTATTTCATTATTTAGTGAGAATGTACAGGCACTGAAGATCTGCCAAAAAAATAATTACTGTTACTGTAGCCTTAACACACATATTCAATACCAAACTGGGAAAACATATACCAAATTGGGAAAACATATAACAAATGGGCCAAAGAAGCTGTTTAGCTTAACCTCTTATACGAGCTGGCCTCTACAACTACGTGAACTACAACTATGTGAATTCTAAGATAATAGGAAACTTTTCCAATGAAAAACTGGCACTTATAATAAAATCACGACCACTTATCTAAATCAATAAATTGATGGTTGTAAGTTTGCCATATAAAGAGTTTCCAAAACACTGTTTTCTATTAATATTAAAATACGACGTTGTCGCGGAAATATATGACAAACGGAATTTATCCGTGATTTTCACTCGCTGCAAAATTAGGGCAGGGTGCTTTAGTGAACTAAATATATGCTGAAATTGGTTTCCTTCAATTTGCAAAATCTACTTGACTTTTCTTACAAATTAATCCGAGAATTGAAACAAATAAAGGTGAAGTCAGGGAGTTTTTGTGACGATTTCGCCCAGGTCGCCCGCTCGTGAGAGTCCTGCTCTGATCATGATATGGGCGGTACTGACAACTTTCTGAAGATGTTTTAACACCTGTCCCATTCAATATTCACAACAACCATAATTTTAGGTATCGCAGATTGCTTAATCCCTGTACATCACACGGTGTTAATTGGTTGACTGGTGTCAACTAAATAAACAAACAATCAAGTGACGCACATGATTAGGCGTGTGCAGATCAATCATACATCAATCAATTTGACAAATTAATAAACAGTGGGCAGGACATAATTAAACTAGGCCAATGCAAAAGGCAAATGGGTGGTCCTTAAAGGGCATAAGAGCACTGGAGGAGGGGCAGCGTGGTGCTCAACATCGGGCAAAGGGGCGCCGGCAAAAAGGGGCATGGCGCCGCGCCCCGCTAACACGCTCTAGATTATTCCCTACTACACTTCACTCAGATCTCATTCCTGTACTAAGATACTTTACTTACATTCAGATCTCATTCCTATACTAAGACACTTCTGTAAACGACAATACTGACATCTGTTGCGGTTAGGTTTGGTGACCATACAGTCTTTTGTTCCGCGACATGCATATCCCAGCTGTTTACGTATACTTCTTTTGAAGAAGCCCTTACAACCTTCACAGCTTATTGCTCCATAATGACGCCCTAAACACAATAAATTAACATTTTTTACTGTAAAAAAATAAGGTTATTTCTAACAGCAAAATAAGGAAATCAAAGCTACGGCTAAATATTCTAATTTTTTTTTTTTAACAATGGATAGATTTTTCGCTTACATCTAAGTACCATTAACACTGATGATAATGACATTTATTCAAAACCTAACATTTTTTATATAAAAGGCTGACACTAAAAACTCTCCCTAAAAGGTCAAGAAGTACTTTTAGCTGATTACAGAATAGTGTACAATCAAACTGGGCTACACAGATTGACAAAATTATCTAAAAATGTTAATACAATGGAAGTACCTGATGCCCTATCCCCACATACAAGACATGGCTCAAACTTGTTGACATCAAATGGCTGTTTCTGACTCTGCATTACTTTCTCTCTTTCTTCTCGTAACCGTTCCATCCTCTGAGCATGTTGTATGTCTGATAATGGGAATTCCTGCAGAAACATACAGAATATTATCATTTCAATTTATACCTGTAGTGGAACTTTTGTTCAGTGCTTGAAAGGAGCAAAATTCAAAACTGACATCTTAAGAATGAGTCTGCAAACACCTGTAAGTTTCTAGTACAATCATTTGTAACAGACCAGAGAGACATAACATTCTTAATTCCTACCAAGACATTTTCAGTCCTTTATCCTTACCCAAGCCTTCATGTTGTCAGAAATAAAGGCCTTCAGTGACTTTTTTTTCCGCACAAAGTGTTCAACCTAGCCACCCTCCTTAGCTAGGCTGTTTTATTAGATTAGAACCAACAAAATTCAGCATGCAATATGCAATGTTCTATTCTATTTGTTAATAAATCTTGGGTAGTTTGTAAATAAATCAATGGTAATTTGTGTCATATAAGTGAAGCTGGTTCAAAGGAATAGTTTCTTTGGTTCAAACATGAAACAAAGATAGAAGATGATAATGAGAGCAAACAAAATAAAAGAATAATTTTTTTTTTTTTGGAAATTATAACTAGGCTAAGAATTAGAAGAGGGCTATATATTGCTCACCTCAGTACCTCTGTCCTTACAGAACACATAATGGTCAAATATAATCTATCGTATAGAGGTAAGATTTCCTAGTCTTTCTTTCAATGTTATATACATGTAGTTTCAATCTACAGCCTGCATTAGCTGGTTCATTCTCTCCAAAGAGATGACACAGAGAAGCAATTCAAGCCAGGTCTAGTAAAACTTTGGTCAAATATTTGATCTCTAAGACATCCACATGCTCTTTCACTGACTTGAGCTGGTTCCTGTGTTTTTGACCATACTTGACACAGTTAATAAATTCATCACAGAAGTTAACAAGAAAATTATTCTGACCAAGTTTCAAGATGATTGTGCCAAAATGTGACCTCTAGAGTGTACATAATATCTTCCACACCTGTTCTTACCAGAATCATGAAGATTGGTGCAAACTTGTGATCTCTAGGGTTCACAAGATTTTCCACTGATCTCAGTTTCTGAGCTCATTTCTGAACATACATGACCCTGTTTCAGATTCTTACATAATACATAAAAACAAATTATCTTGATCTTGGCTGGAAACCTATGTCACCAAAGTGACCCAATTATAGAACTAATTGATCATCAGGAAAAACATGAACCTGCACAACCCAGTTTCAAATTCATCCATTGCCTAAAGGACAAAAATTCTGAGCAAGTCTCTTGAAGACTGTGGCAAAAATGTGACCATAAGATTTACACTTATCTCAGTGGATCGCCTATTTTTGACCCACTATGACCCAGTTTTAATTTTATGCAAGAAATCATCATGAAAAATATTCTGACACAGTTTCTGACACCACATAACAGTTCTGAACTTGTCTATTTTCACAAAGATGAGATAAAAAATGTGACCTCTTGTTTGCTCATCAGGTTTTCCTTTGGTTTGGGCTGGTGACCTAGTTTTTTTAAATCAGATGACCCAGTTTCACATTCATTTGAGAGACAAAACTTTCTCATCATGTTTTAAGAAGCCTAGATGAAAACTGTGGTCTCTAGAGTGTTAACAAGCTAAAATGTTGACAAAGAAAGAGTAACAAAGACTGATCAAAACAGCTTAACTTTAGCACCCTATGCTCAGGTGAGCTTAAAAAATACATATATTATGCTTCTTTCACAAGGATTAAATACAGAAAAGCTTATAGCCATACCTGCATTTTTGGTAGTACAAGACTCTCAAGCCTTTGTGTCTGTTGTAATTCCTGTAATGGCATAATATAAGTACTAATTAACCTCATTCAAAATCAATTTAGTATGATGCCATTATTACAGAATAGTATTTTTCTTTACCAGTCATCTGACTGAGCCAAAGACAGAGATGATTTGTCAATCTTGGCATACCTAAAGCCTATCATATTTACCATATCTATGACTGTAACTGTTCTAAATATTATTTAAAGGAAACAAAATCTCTCTGCAATACAAAAATTAAAATGCAACTCTTCTAGAGTTCAGACCACCTTTACAATAACATGGTCTTCAAAGAGACTGTGTCAAGTTTGTATTGCAAAAGAAGACTTCACGTATTTAAAGGCAATCACTAATGCACTTCACTCAGTTTGTAACAAAAGTCACTTTTAACAGTTCTGACCAGAACTAAACTAAAAGAAGAGATGGTGAGGCAACAATCAAATCAGCTGACTTGGTAAGATGCTTTGATCTTAAGGTTACAAGACAGATGCTTGGCCATCACGGCCTTTCCTTGACTGAAGAACATGTCTGATTTAGAAGATTACCTTACCTTCAACTTATTTGCCAAGTCTAAACTAGCTCCTGACACTTGTAGCTGCGTTAATTTTGACAGGTCTGTTGTCACAACAAGTGGTGTACTGCCATTGGTAGATGCCGCTGAACTTGACACCTACACACATAGGGGTAAATATATGAGATAAAGATCCAAACTGTTAATACAAGCATTCACTTGAATTAAGGTGTGAAACAGACATATGAATTTTGAAAATGTTTTAAAAATGAATTTAAGGTACTTTAATGTTGACAATAATTGTGTGAAAGAAGTGTGTTGGTAAAATTGTGATATTTGTTTCTTGGAAGTGTTGCTAATGTTGCTAAATGTGCTAATAATCAGAGTGCTAGCTGATTACAAATATGCTTAATGCTATTTACTGTTCTCAACTAACTTGCATCTTTGATGCCCTAAAGCAGTATTCTACAAGGAGGCATTCTGAGGTGTTTGCGTTCTTTTTTTTTTTACTTTGACAAAACTGAATTATTTTCGGAATAAGGTTGCTACTAACTTGTATATGTTTATTTGGTACATGTTTATGATTTACATAAGAAGAATACTAACAGAGGTCAGAGATACAGGTAGAGCAAACCCTCCTGGTGCCAGCGTAATGGTCTGTATATTCTGTGGTAGGGCCACAGGTGCACTGCTGCTTGCTGTCCCTGCAACCACTGGAATACCCACTGAAATCACAATATAGATACAGCTTCAGTAACATGCAACCACTGGAATACCCACTAAAATCACAATATAGATACTGCTTCAGAAACATGTATGTCCTTGCAACCACTGGAATACCCACTGAAAGTTGAAAACACAATATAGATACTGCTTCAGTAACTTGTATGTCCGAGCAACCACTGGAATACCCACTGAAATCACAATATAATACTGCTTCAGAAACATGTATGTCCCTGCAACCACTGGAATACCCACTGGAAACACAATACAGATACTGCTTCAGAAACATGTATGTCCCTGCAACCACTGGAATACCCACTGAAAACACAATATAGATACTGCTTAGGTAACATGTATGTCCCTGCAACCACTGGAATACCCACTGAAAAGTTGAAAACACAATATAGATATTGCTTCAGTAACTTATATATTGCTGCAACCACTGGAATACCCACTGAAAACACAATATAGATATTGCTTCAGTAACATGTATGTCCCTGCAACCACTGGAATACCCAATGAAAAGTTGAAACACAATATTGATACTGCTTCAGTAACTTATATGTCGCTGCAACCACTGGAATACCCACTGAAATCACAATATAGATACTGCTTCAGTAACTTTTATGCCCTTGCAACCACTGGAAGACCCACTGAAAACACAATATAGATATTGCTTCAGTAACATGTATGTCCCTGCAACCACTGGAATACCCAATGAAAAGTTGAAAACACAATATAGATACTGCTTCAGTAACTTATATGTCGCTGCAACCACTTAAACCACAATATAGATACTGCTTCAGTAACTTAAATGTCCCTGCAACCACTGGAACACCCACTGAAATCACAATACAGATACTGCTTCAGTAACTTATATGTCCCTGCAAACACTGGAACACCCACTGAAATCACAATATAGATACTTCTTCAGTAACTTAAATGTCCCTGCAACCACTGAAACACCCATTGAAATCACAATATTGGTACTGCTTCAGTAACTTATATGTCCCTGCAACCACTGGAATACCCACTGAAATCACAATATAGATACTGCTTCAGTAACTTAAATGTCCCTACAACCACTGGAACACCCACTGAAATCACAATATAGGTACTGCTTCAGTAACTTATATTGTCGCTGCAACCACTGGAATACCCACTGAAAACACAATATAGATACTGCTTCAGTAACTTATATGTTATCTATACAAATAGTATACTGCATTACAGGTGGCTGAAATATTAGGCTAACAATACTCTAGAAATTATTTTATGCCAAACCTGTGTTTTGTTCTTCTGAGCATTTGTATCTGTGATAAAAGTTACTACTACAATAAGCACTGAAGTCAGAATTTAAACACTGGGAAATACGTTTTACAATACTTTTTAAACTTTTTTGTAAATAGTAACTTTAAACATAGTGAAAATCATCTTAATCATAGCTACATGTAACTTACATTTTATTTATTGTATTTCATAAGTTTATTACAGGCAAAAATGAAAAGTAAGGACCTTATTGATACCAGTCCATGCAGACTGCATCTTTTGAATTAATTTTTTTCCCAGTCAAAATTGCATCATTATGGAATATAAAGAGATAGATGTTAGTTTTTCAAAAGTACTGCTCAAGGTGGAGAATTTCAAAATTATGTGAAAAGACCACACCTGTATTTCAAGAAAACTTCATTTTGTTTTCTTTTAACTGTGTCTCAAGCTAAACAAAGGGGTTGGACCTAACACACTCACTCAATGAAGCTACATTTCCCAAACAATAAATTACAACTAATTGGCCCTTTCAATCAATTCAAAATGCAAGACTAATTCACAGACATGTCTTATTTTTCTATTACACTTCATACAATTAGCACACTACAAACTATTAGCACAGAGTGGTTTACTGACCTTGTGGTGACAGCACATGGATAAAGTTCTCAGGTATTGTTCCATCCATTACAATCACAGACTGACCCCCAGGACCTTGTCCCGGGGTCGGATTTTGACCAGGTCCAGTTCCGTCTTCTACTGAACTCATTAAACATCAAGCATCAAAAATCTGAAAGAAACCAAACATTCATTTCATGTATTAAATAGTACTACAGAATTTATCTACTTGCTACCTAGTGCACTATCATGTACACTATAGGCAGTTAGCATGAAATATGGAAGTTTATCACAACCTTTGTAGTAAGTAAAATGGAAGCTTATCACTACATTGTATCTTGGGCACACTGCTGTTAGCATATCATATGCATGTGTACTGCTGCCTTTGATACACTGCAGTTAGCATGTTATAGGCAAGTGTATTGCTGGCTTCGATACACTGTGCAATTAGCATGTTACATGCAAGCTGGTCACTGCCTACAATACACTGCACAGTTAGCATGCTATATGCAAGCTAATCGCTGCCTACAATACACTGTGCAGTTAGCATGCTATATGCAAGCTAATCGCTGCCTAAGATACACTGTGCAGTTGGCACGACAGACCTGTACACTGCTACATAAACATAATACTGGGAATGAACTGCACAATCAGTGTAGACACCAGCTAAAGCACACTCTTGTCACAAAGGCTAATTTCATATGGGTTTGGAATGGAAATCAAAGTTTTTACTAAATTATATAATACGAGTACTATGATTTACCACTTCTCCCTTCACTTCTTATTTTTGGTCCCCGGAGAAGTCACTTCTCCCTATAAATTTTGGTTCTAGCTAGACCCCTGTAACCATTGGCTATTTGGATTATGGTTGTACAAATATAGTTAATGGTCAAGGGCAAAATAAGATGTTTAGTTTGTATTTCAAAAGATTAAACAGCTGCAATATAGGTTCAGTTTACAGTAATCTTTACAAATAACAGGAAATGCATTCTTTAAGTTGTGGAAAACTTAAAATGTTTGCTAATACAGGATATTATTTGTTAAAACAAAAAGTGTCAACTATCAAAAACAGATATACTGATGTAGAAAATCATGCAAACATAAATACAAAGTAAAAGAGTTCTACTCCCAAGAACATCAAGTAACACAACGTAAGTTCATAATGCATTAATCTTGCTTACCAGTGTTTCTTATTATAGAACAAAGTCATAAAAAGTTTCTGACTGTTTTTGCACATCTTCCCTCACTAATAAAAAGTATGTGCAACATACTGGTCTTTATGTTCAGAAATATGGATTTCTGCATTTTACCTCTGTATCCCAGCATACAAACACCAGATGCAGTTAGCAATTATCTCACAAAGAATTAACCATCCTACTTCAGTTTTCCAAAAAAATATAGTATAGTATTAGAGTATGTAATATGAAACTATCTAAGCTTTAAAGTTAAGTGGAACATCTTTTCTAGTTATGTGTGATTATTCTACTGCTCTTTCAGGCATTTCATTGTCATTATGCCTATGTACTGCAATCTTTCTACATGTGTATGTAACAATGTATAATAGTAAACAAGAGGGCAATGATGGTCCTTAATCACTCACCTGGAGTGTACCTACTAAAAATGACAAAAGCCATGTATTGATTCATCATCATAAAAGAAGAATCTAAAAAATGCTGCATGCTAATATCAAAGCGTACTCAGGCCTGTCATTTTGGGATATGAAAAAAGACTTAAAGGGACATACCCTTATTTAACCTACAACATACTGCATATCTGTTTTAGTGGCTCATCCCCTATACATCTAGAATGAAAAATTAACTGATAATTTAAAGAACATAATCATGCTAACAAATTTAGATAAAAAATAAATGAATAAGCTTGAAAACACTGAAAGTGTTTAACTTGAAATACTGACTATCCACCCAAAAATGGTACAATGAAAACTCTCTATATAATAGAGTATAGTAAAGAATATATAAATAAACTATACTTTGTGCAAAATTTAAAAATCTGGGCCTAGAAGACTTTGAAAGAATTTCTGTGTACAACATGTGACCACAATAGGACATGATTTGAACAAACTAGGTTGAGGTCCACTAGAAAATGCTACAAACCAAATTTCAAAAGTTTTATAGTTTCAGTAAGATTTAAAATTTTTTCTATAGAACTCTTTGCATAACAGCTGATCCCCAGGAAGTTGTGCACATAATTAAATTGTATAAACAACTTCTTACGTAGAGTTTCATGCAAGAAAAATTCCTGCTATGTTTATCAATCTTTACCGGGTGATTTCAGAAGAGATGTTGTTTAAAGCAACAAACTGACGGTGCACACCGGCAATCACAAAAAAGCTAACATGCTCTCAGGTACAAGGGTCTAGATAAAAAAATCAATCTGAACAGCTCAAAATTTTTACTCTGATTTCTTTAAAAGTTTTAATGTTTTGCATACTGAAGTGGTCTTTGCTAAATCTACCCACAAAACCTCTGAAACTGACTGTAGGCAATGCAACCTCCCAATCTATAAATAATGTGTTGGAATATATTCTATCACTTAACCTCTTGTGAACCTTTGACCAGTCAATGTTATATCTGACCAATTAATAAATCCAAAACCTGCCAATATAATCAGTATAAAACCTGCTTTGACCTCCAGGTTACTATAAAATGAAGGAGTCTAGCTGTGAAAAATAGGTATGTTGTGTTAATTAGTCTCAGTTATGTCTCAGCAATCTCAGGTACATTAAAGTACCAAACATTGAGAGTTTAATCAAAATATCATATTTACAATCACAAGATTCTGTGATGGTCAAGCAAAATGGATATGAGCAGTCATTAACTTTACAGAACAGAAAATTGTTAACTCTTAGGGAAGGTGAAAATTGCCGAGTATCATATTTACACGCATAAAAATTCTGAATTCTTTTTCCTTAATACTTCTGTGATTTTACCGAAGGTCCAAATTTTTTATTTGTCCACATGTGTATACCAGATTACAGCTTTTAATAAATGTGAATAATACCCCCAGATACTCACAGCCTTGACACAGTAATCTGATCAATTTGAGGTAGGAGGATTTTATCAAAAAAATCAAAGAGTCATAACTCAGTAAGAAAATCATGGCAGTAGAACATGGCAACAACATGCACAACTAGGCAAGGTACTGAATTCTTGCAAAGTATTATCAAAATCTGAATACCTAAGATGCAGCATGGGTGATTTATCTACCTTGTCTAGGTTTTAAAGTCATTTTGACTTGATTTCTAACATCTTATTTGTATTAGGTTACCTAAGATCACATCAATGAAAAAGTTTTTAAACATACACTTTCATCAAGTATTTCATTAATTTTAGGCATTCAGTCTGATGTTGTAGCCTTTCTTCAAAGCATGATTAATTTTTTACCACTTTAAAATCTGGAACTTCCTCATTCTGTAGGACATGCTAAAGATACTCTCCTTAGCTTACTATCAAATTATGAGCGAATAAGTGTTTAATTACAAGTAGCTATATTAAAGCCATTTATTTCCCTATGAACATTTCAAATAATTTCTCAAGTTTTAACTCCTTAACTGGTAAATATTTAGAGGCTTATTGTATGTTGAGATATATTTTACCGACTGAGCAAAAACTAAGTGTTTTTGAAGAACAAAAACAACAGACAATATAATCTGATTGTCTTTTATAGTTTGTATTTTTTTATTCCTAAAAATTATGGAGGATGTCTCTGTTTTTCATCACTGTTTTTCTGATTTTAAAGACATCACACATGCTCTGTATTGAAAGAGTGTTTATTAAAAAACTTTAAGCTAAAAGACTCATCAAAATGTATATTTTGATTATTCCACCGCTAGCATAATCAAAGGTTATCCTGTCAATTATTTCATATCCAACACGACAAAGGGGTGCAGTATAAATTTTGCTTTATACGGCACATGATACGTCACAGACTACTTTTGTGTTTATAATCAAAAGGAAGTGATAAAATTGATTTTATTACAAACAGAGATTACTTGAAAAAAAAATTAAATTTTTCAATATTTAGATCTTACAATATAGTGATCATTTAAGGAAATAAAATTATTGAAACTTTAGAACTATTTTTTCATATGCACCAATGGCGGATAACCTTGACATTAGCCTAATTTGAAACACTTTATTAAAGACCCTTCTCTAAAGAGTGTGTGTGTTTGGGGGGAGATTTTTATCTAATTTTTATATACTTAAAATTTTATTTTCCTTAGTGTTAATATAATCTTCAAAATATCATATAAATAAACTATTTAGTTTACATTTATATAATTTATTTTTTTATATTATAGTATTAAAACACATATTTGTATAATTTATAATAAATATATATTTAATGGTCCCTTGAAGCCTAAAATGTACAGGTCAGTTTTTAGAAGCTTTTGAAATTTTATTCTTAAAGCATCATTCTGGCATCATTTACAGATTTTGCCAAAAACTTACAATAGAACAGGTTTTAATATGCTACATGTACAGTAAGCTATTGAAAATTTAACATGCAAAGTAACAGTGAAGGAATAGAAGTAAGAGAATAGGAATCAGAGAACAGCAGTCAGAGAACAGGAATCAGAGAATAAAAGTACATGTAAAAGAATAGGAATTAGAGATTAGGAATCAGAGAACAGGAATCAGAGAATAAAAGTCACTGAATAAAAGTCACTGATTAAATAAATCAGTGGTATAATAATTAAAAGCAAACACTAACCATATCATGATCTGACATCCAGGGTCAACTCCACCTTAAGATTGTCCATGACTGTTTGAAATCTAAATATGTCAAAGTTTAAATGCCACTTAAACCTTGTCTTAATGCATTAAGTTCCAGATCAATTTAAAGTAAAAGACAATGGTCTGTCAAAAAATTTCAATGTGAAAGCTGGAGTATCTATTTCAACACAACACAGTAAAAATATGACACACTTTCAGAATTTTATGATAAAATTCTGTCATCGGCACAATCAATGTGTAATAACTTCATCAAGAAAATAATCATATAAATACTAGCAAAGATGTCTAAAGCACTCAGCAGTATGCAAATAATTTGATCAACTTGACCTCGCAATAACCTATGGTCTATATCTGACACTTTAACCCTGCCAGTAACCGACAAGTAAGTAAATACAGAAATGTACACAAGCGAAAAGCAATACAGAAATATTGCATTAGTAGTAACTTTGCCTATGGGATTTTGTATTATGCAATTATTTTCTTCCCATACTTTACAATACCGGTAGTCTAGGGTCAACTCTAAGCCAGTGAACTGGTGACCTTTTACTTAATAATTTATAAAGAAAATACTATACAAAAAAGGAGATAATATTTTAAGGACTCGACATTAAACAGACAAATTCTAACATCTCTGCAAGGCCATTAACAAAATCGTTAGCTTGTTTATACATACCCTGTTTGCCTCTAACAAAATCGTTTATACATACACTGTTTGTCTTACAATACTAATTTTTCAAACAAGTGCTTTTAACAAGCACATGTACATTGTTTTAAATAAACTTCAAGTTACATAACTAACCGTCCCTCTGACAGCTATGGTCAATGATATGTAAATTATAATAGTAACATTTCCTGATAATTCTTTCTGAATTAAATCACTGCATAAATTCCAAATGGTACAGCTTTAAATATATTTAAATAGTTTTGTTTTTGGCTGCTGTTATTGCATCACATATTCTTGAAACTACACCAAAGTTGGGGCAGCTCTGTCCTGTAGACACATTACTAGTTTATGTCTGCTCTGTAACTCATTGGTACATAATGGAATTTAAAACCATGAGTAAAGGTGAAGGTCATATGAAAATGTCATGATCAAACTTTAGGATTAACTGTCACTCAGCAGACTGAATTTTGAGATAAATCAAAGGAAAAACAGAAGTGTTTGCTGCAGTACAAATGCAAATTAACCCTTTCCTCCATATATACACCTTTCATACATTAGGTTATTTCTGACCGTAAAAATGCGTATATATGGAGTAAAGGGTTAAGAGTATTGTCTGCAAAAAGGTGTTTTAGTGAAATGACAGACCTGTGCATGTATGTGGGAATGGCTTTTTGTGTCCGTTTTAAAATCCTGCTATGTACCAAAGATTAAAAAAAACTGACAAAATGTGATACATTTGCACAAAGTTATATGATGTTCAGAGGATAGACAGACATTTTTGCAACAAATTGCCCCAGTCTGGTGAACATTTGTGCAAGTTTTGTTTTTTTAATTCCATTATGTACCAATGAGTTACAAAGCAGAAATAAACTAGAAATGTGTCTACAGGACACAGCGGCCCCAACTTTAGTGTAGTTTCAAGAACATGTGGCACAATTACAGCAGCCAAAAATTAAAATACTAATTAAATTCATTTCTAGTTTACTATTTAAAAGATACCCGCCAAAAACTTATCAAGAAGTAACAAAAACTTTCTCTACATTCACCATTTATATAATGTCATATACTAGAAAGAAAACATAAAACTATGACCATGACGTACATGTAAAGAAGGCTGTTCGTCTCAGTAAGTCTGAGGCATATTCTTCAAAAAAATGCATGAAAACTAGGACAAACATAATTTTCTCAATACATCATATAGTAAAAACAGTTGAATTTAGATAGGTAAAACAAAAAATTAAACAACTTTATTTATCACCTTCAACAAGATACATATATGTATTCATTAGTAAAGAATGAAGTGAATCCACATAATTTAAAGATGAACTGGAGTTCAAAGCACAATTTTTACTCTATGCCCCATATTGTGAAAAATACAAAGGCCCATAATTTAAGATCAAATAGACCAAACAGAACTTCCCTTCTATACTATTATCTAATGGTCCATAATTCAAGAAAAGGTAACTTCAACATTTCTTCCCTAATGATATAAACAACAACTAACCTAGGTTGTTCAGCTGTGAACATATGAAGCGAATCCTCTTTAAGATAAATAAGAAGTTTGACACAAGAGATTTTTTCTTTACAGTATAACGTAAAAAAAAAAAAAGAAAAGAAAAAAAACACAAAGACCCGTAACTCTGGTAAGACTTGGTGCAACAAAACATCCTTAATGTACTTTACCAAAGTTAACACACTTAAGCTATAAATACATGGAAGTTTGAAGAAAATTCCCCTAAAGCTAATTTCAACACAACAGATTTTCTTCATATACTTATAGTGAAAAGCGGTCCCACCTTTGGTAAATATTTTATTTCAGATGTAGAGTAATGAAAAATAACTTTGTATGACTTAAATTCAATTTATTTATGAAATACAGGCTGATTCCGGCGTATATCCGTACGCGCAAATTTTCTGCAACTCGCCGATTTTCTTTCGCTTGCAACATCTTTCCACTCGAAGATACTTCAAATTCCTTTGGTTAATATTTTATTTCAGATGTAGTGTAATGAAAAATAACTTTGTATGACTTAAATTCAATTTATTTATGAAATACAGGCAGATTCCGGCGTACATGTATATCCATATGGGCAAATTTTCCGCAACTCGCCGATTTTCGTTCCCTTGCAAAATCTTTCCACTCGAAGATAATTCAAATTCCTTTTGTTCTTACGTTAATTATATTACATATTAATAAACAATGTTGTATATCTTGAAAAACTAGAACTGTGTCCATAGGACACGGATGCCCCCACTATGCATAAGTGCTCATAAACTTGAGCATGTATATCCTGTATGTAAGATTTTTTCTGTACATATACCTAAAATGATCTACAGGTAACCTTATGTACACGTTAAATTAAATTACAAATGTAAAATTTATATGTTCAATTATTTATATGGTATATAGTGAAAAAATCAACAAAGGGCCATAATTCTGTTAAATATGGTCACAGCAAAAATTCCTTCCTTTACTACCATCTACACATAAAGGCTGTTCATCCCTGGAAGTTTAAGCAAAATCTGCCATCCAGTTTAAGAGGAGTTGCGTTCACAAAATTTCTATATGGTATATAGTGAAAAAATCAATGGTATATAGTGAAAAAATCAACAAAGGGCCATAATTCTGTTAAATTTGGTCACAGCAAAAATTCCTTCCTTGACTTCCATCTACACATTAAGGTTGTTCATCCATGGAAGTTTAAGCAAAATCTCCCATCCGGTCTAAGAGGAGTTGCATTCACAAAATTTCTATATGGTATATAGTGAAAAAATCAACAAAGGGCCATAATTCTGTTAAATTTGGTCGCAGCAAAAATTCCTTCCTTTACTACCATCTACACATTAAGGTTGTTCATCCCTGGATGTATAAGCAAAATCTGCCATTCGGTTTAAGAGGAGTTGCGTTCACAAAATTTCTAGTGAAAAAATCAACAAAGGGCCATAATTCTGTTAAATTTTGTCGCAGCGAAAATTCCTTCCTTTACTACCATCTACACATTAAGGTTGTTCATCCCTGGAAGTTTAAGCAAAATCTGCCATCTGGTTTAAGAAGAGTTGCGTTCACAAGATTTCGGGACGTACGGACAGACGTACAGACGTACGGACAAGTGCAACGCTATATGCTCCCCACTTTGTGAAGGGCATAAAAAGGTTAATGTAAGAAATATAGGTCGATTCCGGTAATGCAAAGTCGATTCCGGTAGATTCCGGTAAAAATGGTCGATTCCGGTAAAACGTGGGACCCGTGTAAAAGGCCTGTAACATCTCTAGCACAAGAATTAGCAAAACACCTAAGTAATCCATCTGTAAAAGTTTGAAGTAAATAATGATGTGTTTGATACTGTTATAAATTGACACAGATGATTTAAGGACATACCTATGTATGTAATGTTCATATGGACAAAAGCATGTGCCTCCTTCAAAGTAGGGGCTTAACAAACAGGTATTAAGAAGCATTTTATAGTATAATATAACACAGGTCATCTTAATGTAAATGAGAAATACATGACACTGTGACAAGAGCAGTGCTGCACTGCAAGGGAGAGCAATCTATATTAACTGGAGATGGTTGAAAGAGTTCTGTTAGTGTCTATTTATATTCTGGAATGCTGGTTGGAAATTGTAGCATCCATTTATAACTATATATATATATATGAATATTTCATATCCATGTGCACATAACTCCAAAAAGCATGTTTAAACCCAAGAGAAAAGTATGTGAAAAACACACCTATCTGTATGTAAATACTATGAAGAAAATTTCCTTTCAGTTGTACGAAGACAGTTGAAGTACTAGTTTAATGCACAAAGTTCCCTGTTGTACTACCTGTACATATATGTTCATATATATTATACTCAAGGGCAGCTAAGTTACTACAGAATGTTTGAGTCAACCCCTTGCAGAAAATTGTCATGCACACTCTAGCAAATGTCATTCCAATAGGATGAAACCTGTATGAGTAATTACCTCAATAAACTTTTTCTCATAAATTAAATAAAATGTAAGTTAAAAGGGACAAAACAAAAGTCTAAAAAATATTGACAAAGCAACTTGTCCTAGAGCAAAGCATTTGTAATATAAGAAGATATTATTATTTCCAACTGAATCTTCCATGATAAACAAGATGTTACAATTCACATTAAATAATGATAATAATAAATTGAAAATGACAGGGGCATAATTATGAAATAATAATTAAACACCTTATTATATATATGCAAGTATCTTAAATAAAGTTCAACTGACTCCCCTTAATAATAAACAAGCTATTACACTTCATAATTTTTTTTAACCATTTTGAAAGTTAAAAGGGGACATATTCTGTAAATATTCCTAGCACAGTTATACTCCTTGGCCTTGTCACTATGCAAGTATTTAAGGTTTCAATTGAATCCTTTACACAATGACCAAGCTATTACACATAATAAAAAAACTTTAATGAAGCTATGCCAAGACAAGCTCCTTATTCTTCGAATAGTCAAGCTAAATCTGGTGTGCAAGATTTCGTTAACATAATTTCTGCTAAGCTGATGTACTGCAGTAATTGCTAACTCCAGTCAATTAAAATTTCAGCTGACAGGTTGCCAATAGTGTAAACCAGGACCTTGATGGCCCTTCATTGCTCTTTCTTACTAAAACTGTACATGTAGCACTAGATCAAATATAATGTCACTGTCACAGTCATGAGATATCACATATAATTTTATTTCAACTTTTAGGATCTGTGACTCAGTTCCAGTCTCTCTCAACTTATTACCAAGATTTGTAAACATTCAAGCTAAGTCTAGCAAAAACTGACACAATATTTCACCTCTAAGGTGCTCAAATGGTATTCCAGACCTGAGCTGGTCATCTTGCTTTTGACATCAACTGATACAGTTTACAGACACATATTAGAAATCTTCAAGACAAACATAAAAGCTATGTTTCAAGATGACTAGGGAAAAATTGTAACCTCAAGAGTGACTATAAGGCTTTCCACTGATCTGTGCCAGTGACCTAGCATTTGACACCACATGACTTGTCCTGGAGATCATTAAAACATTCATTAATACCAAATGTCATGAATACTGAGCCAACAGCATGACCTTTTTTCCTCAAACCTGAGATGGTGACCTTGTTTTAAATCTTATTTTGAACTCAGTGACTTGATTATTAAGAAAACCTCCACAGCAAATTTAATATAAAGATTGGGCTACATAACTCAGCTTCCAAATCATCCTGGAGATTACTGAAACAAACAATAGGACCCAGTTTCATGAATACTGGGTAAAAAGTGTGACCCCTTGAGTGTTCACCAGGTTTTCTTTTCATATGAGCAAATTACCTACTTTTTGACCAAAGGTGACCCAGTTTTGAGCTCACCCAAGACATTCAGAATAAACACTAAGAACCTGATTCATGTAGACATGGCACCTACTGTTCACAAGGTTTTCCACTGATCTGAGCTGGTGACACAGATTTTGGAACCAGCTTTGAACTCTGGGTCTGGTGGCTTTAGACATTTTTTAAGGTTTTTTTTAATCTTTTTTGCCACAGCAACTAAAGTTCTGCATATATTGCATCAACTTTGATAATGTGGTTTAGGATAAGATGTTGTATAAAGCAAAAGCTGATGTGGACAATAGACATTGTATCACAATAATTATGTTCACAATAAGCATGCTGACTCAGGTAAGCTAAGGAGTGAAAACATTCAAAATACCTTTACCTGTATTGCAGTGTGGGGGTGGGGTCTAGGAAATGTGGTCAGCTGATTTAAAAATAAGATAGATGACAGTGACAAAAAAAAGGATATTTTTGGTTATTCTCAAGGGAAACTACTATACATATGGTCTATATTATGGATAATGCTAATTAAAATACCTGAAAAGCTCAACCAAATGTTAACACTGTGTGAAAGTGCATTAAACTATGCAGCATTCTATAGATAATACACAATGCAGCATTCTATAGATAATACACATGAAATAAAAGTCAGCAAAATTTCCTTCCATACAAACTTTAAAATTTTTGCTGAAGTAGATCCTTGTTTGTGAATATTTTACTCAATCTGGCTATTTTATACTGTGCTGTCATGTAAGCTTTTCCTGAAAACAGTGGCATTTAAATCTGTCTCAGAAAATATGTCACATGCCATAACATGACCTACTAGTCATCTGAACCCAGACATAACCTATTAGCATAAAATATGCATTTGACACATATTTACACAGGCAGCTTTCAATTGCAAGAAATGTAGAAATAAACATGCCTGCATATAGATAAATATATTACATTTATCTGTTTAAATGTTGATTAAAAATATATCTGTGTGAAAACCGAAACTACAATATGTGAACTATTACGTTTAACGTGACCGTGTCATCGGGACAAATACACAAAGGTCATGCACCTTTGAGGAACGTGCGGGGTTAACAACTGTCAAAAAAGAGGATATCCCAGGATCAAAGGAGGAATAAGAATCGAACACGTGCTACCTAAACAGCCTGTAATTTGTATCCCGCATGACTTTTCACGCAATATTGTTCTAGCTGAACAGGCTAAAACAGTTGTATGCCAATCCCTCTTGCCGATTAGTTGGTACCGAATAAAAATACAGAAAATGGCGAAATCAAAAACGAATTTTAGTAGGTTTTCGTTACTCCCATTACAAATTACAAGTCTAAAAGGCTTACATAATCACGGCAGAGCAGAAAATAAATCTTTAATGAGGTAAACTGTTTTAAAAAACTTACCAACTGCAGCAAAATAATAAAAATTCTGAGTTTTCTGCCAGACAGTGTAAAGGTCATAGGTTGTGACCTGCTCTTCTAGACGGTTAGAAAGACGAGATTTGATTGGCTGACTATAGGCCCACGTGCGCGTAATTGCGCATCTATCTGCGCATAACAAAGAAAAGAGAAACTGTAACATGTGTGTTAACGAAGTATTCTGAGGTTGATCTTCCAGGTATGTCAGCAAGGAATTAAAAAAATAAATAGTTCCTGACTTTAGCCATTTCCTTTGACACAAGCTCAATGCGTTATGTGTGTGAAATACATCGACTCTGCAATGTAAAATAGCGTTGGTGCAAGGGTACAAAGAGCATATCAATTGGTTCTATAGGTCATGCACGTAGATATGACGTGTGATGCAAAGAAATATATGGAGAAGATGTGAAAGAAATATTTAAATATATATAAAAGCGACTGCGTCATGGAATTTAGCTTAAAAATGCTTTTCTTTAAAATGAAGGAGATCTGCTGTTGAAAAAAAATCCACATAATTTTGTGCTTCATGAACATCATGAAAACTGAAAAAAAAAGAATTTTATATCAGCAGGATTCAAACCTACAAATTACAATGTCAGTAAAATTAAAGGTTGCGAGCTAAACCCCTGGTCCACAGAGACTCGTAAGTGACACACGTCAAAATTATCAATGTACACAAAGTATCTATTTTTTCTTTGTTAATGTTATGCTTGTACAATTTGAGAAGTTTTCTGTGCCTTTCCTGGGCTTCTCTTAAAATATATCCATGTAACGTGACATGACAAAATCAACAACTTGACAGTCAATTTGACTTCATCTAGAAAATGATGTCAAAGTTTGTCGTCATAAACTAATTAATTACTTATTTAAATATCCGGCGTTTTCCACTTTTTCTGTATTAAAACTAAAGAGCTGTCATAAAAAAAACAACTTAAGTCTTTGACCATTACTAAAAGATTGACATTGATCATTCAAGCACTTCACAAGTGTGGTAAACCAAGGTAGTAGAGTGCATCTGACTTGGAACTCAAGCCCTAGACCCCGGAGACTCTACTCCATAGCTCTAGCTTATGAGCTAGCCTGACGCTTGCCATGGGTTTACCCAACACCACACTCATCCCCATTTGACCTCAGAAAGCCGACTTAGGTGCCCCTGCTTTGAACTTTTTACATCATTGTTGTAAATGGGGAGAGAAAAGTGAATCATACGTGGGGCTTGAACTGATGTCTGCTGGGACACTAGCTCTACCTACTGGGTTACCTGGGCGCTTTCCACTGTTCTACCCAATGCCAACACCACACAAGTATATTGTTAGTTATGTGATGTGACTTCCAAATGATTGATTGATGGGCTTTGCAGGGGTTTCATTTAGACCTGGGAGATGGGTAAATTACCTGGCTATTTTTTATTTTTTCCCAGCTACTTTTCATAAAATCAGGCTTATTCTATAACAAGCTGGCAGCAAATCACCCCCTACTTTACATATACTCCCTCCAGCTCCAAAACATAATGAAACCCCTGGCTTTGTCATCTTTCAGTGACAGTTCTTGTTCTTTCATGCTTGTTTTTTGTCTTTAACATTTTCAAAGATTTATCCTTATAACAATAATAATAATGTGCCGGTATAAATATACCCGTGAGCAACCTAAAAGACAAATGAATGATTGAATTAGTTTCGTATCATGGCCCTATGAATGTTTATGCTAACATGTACATAAAAAATAAACATTCTGCGTATTTAAGGCCTCTTTTGATTCCAAATAGAGTGCTGATTACAAAAACAAAATATGGGTCTCAGCATGCACCTTTGCCTCCTATCCAGCTGACAGTCCTTCAGAGCTTAAATACTGTGGTTCAAAATGCCGGATCTAGTTGTCCGTGTCTGAGGAACCGAACAACTAAAAACCATGCAATATCCATATGATGGAGTGTGAATCAAAAATGTCTTATTTCTTAGTAGAGAGATTTTAACAGTACATGTATTGTAGATAACAAAAGTCACTGTCTCAGGCACTTTTTGTAATGACCCACACTGATGATGACATAAAAGACAGCTGTTGATATATTACACATTTCAACTTAAAACATACTGCATGTGGTTTCATACTTAGATGTTGACATTTTGAAATATACTTCATTGCTGAAGTTGAAGTTAATTCAAGCAGTTTGCAACAGCCCTTGTAACTGGGGACTTTTGTACAATTTTATATTAGAAAATATATATGCATCTATCTAAATGGAATGTTATGACAAAGTGCATGGATGCTACTACTTGAACTTTGTAAGGTAAAATCAAAATAAAGAGAAAGATATATCTGAAATTTTATATTGTAAAAGAATATAATTCTGTTGTCATTTTTGATACTACATGTAGTTCTTCGTGAGACTTTCTGTTTGATGTGTTAGTATGACTTGTTGTGTATGAAAAAGTAGTTTTTTGTGGATTTTACAAATTGTTTGTTGTTATTCTGTACAGCTGTATGTGAACTGTTGGAGGTTTTTAGCTTTTATTTATTATTTCTGACTTTATTACTGAAGTTTTGAATGATACTGAGTCAGAAAGTTTGATAGAAAGTGAAGGAAAATACTGATGTTGAGGAGTTCTTTTACAGTTCTGTATTGTACCTGTTGAAAGGATGAAAGAGTGAAAATATTACTATATACTGCAATTCAGAACTGATGCACAACACAGATGCTATAACCAAAATCCACTGTTGAGGTAGAAATGAATGTTTCACATACACTTTACAAATTTTCTAATTGTCCACTTGAAGTTTATTTCAACAATTTAACAATTACTAAAGAAAATTAAAATACAGTCATTTAATAGTAGTGTTCAGTCAATTAAACACTTTTCCTGAAAATATCAACTGATTCCGACTTTCCATTAAAATTGAAAAAAGAGAAAAACAGCAGTAACCCTAAACAGTGAAAGTCAGTAAACATCAGTATCTTGTGTCCCCAGCATTTGCCGTAATAGCTGCTTGGCAATGGGATCACATGGAAGTTATGTACCGCTGGAGATATCGCTGAGGAATGTCATTCCATGCTTGTCTAATAAATTTGACCAAGCTCATGGAGAGATTGTTGCTGTGGCATTTGTTGGACGTGGCATTTTAAGTGATCTGACACATGCTCGATTGGGTTATGATCTGGACTACGTGCAGGCCACGGAATAACACGAACATTGTTGTTGTTGTTCACGATTTGCTGTGTGACATAGTGCATTGTCACTGACTAATGCCATTCCATGGTTTGCTCTTAAGTGTGGAAGCAATACATGGGTGGTTGTTTGGTCTTGGTAATGCCTGGCATTCAGGTTGCCAACAACAATAAAAACGTCAGTTTAAGTACATGTTTGCATTGATATGCCCATCCAAATCATAAGTGACCCACCACCATGTCATTGGGTGCATTGCGGTTGCTTCGGTATATCCGAACATGTTCGTCCAGTGCGCATAACGAGATACAAGCCTCAACTGTGAAAAGAACATTGCCCAAGTCAGTCCTTGTTAAGCGTAAATGTCGACCTCTCCCAGACAAGAGGTGCTTGGCAATGTCTGTGGGTTAGGAGCACACCCTTTCTTGGTCATTAGGATTTCAACCCTACATGGCGAAGCTGATTAAGTATGGTTTGTTAGGCGATGTTGCGACCTTGTCTACCCTTTGTTCATCTTGCTGTGGTAGTAGCAGGTATGAATCTGTCACGCAAGTGGGTCAGAACGATATACCTGTCCTGTTTCCATGTTGTGACATGGCACCTTCGTTCTCGTCGGTTTTTTGGTTATATTTCTGCCACAACTGCTGAATGGTGAAATGCCGTCGGTTAAAAACCCTTGCAGCCTGAAATTGATTCAGATTACGTGATTTAATTGAATGACATGATAATTATTAGATTATTTAAACAATTTTATTATACATTTTCTATTTTTGTTCGATTTGCTCCTTACCGCTCTTCTAGCATCATTCTTGCCATTGTTTTGCAATTTTCATAAACAGATATTATAGATATCATTTATGTTATCTTGTGTCAGAAAAAGTAGCATGCATGGGTTTCATGTGGCAGCAATGTTCAGCCGTTTTCAGATGAGGACTCTTGATAGCAATACATATGCAATAGCTGTTGTAAACAATGGAGAAGATAGGAAAACAAAATACTGTAAAATTTCAAGTCATTCCCATTTTTAGTTTTGGCAAATTTAATAGATTTGAAAATCTTCCTCTTTGAAACAGAAGGCCTAGTGCTTAGATATTTTGCATGGAGCATCATCTAGAAGTCCTCTACCAAGACTGTTCAAATGATACTCTTGTGGTCAAAATTGACCGCACCCCATGGGTCACTTGATTTTTGTAAAGACTTGCATAGAAAAAAAGGTCTTCTCATCAGTATCCACAATGCCTAGTGTTAAGATATTGGATGAGTAACATGGCCTAGTACTAGTTTGTTCAGATCTTGGTCCTGGGGTCAAAATTGGATCCCTGGGTCACCAAGGCTAAAAATAGACTTTTCAAATTTTCTTCATAGAGCCTTAATCTCTTTGATTAATGACAGATATCTTAGATATTTGGTATATAGGTGCCTTGCATGAATCTCTGTCATTCACATGGATCAAGGTCATGATCACCAAGGCTAGAAATAGATTTTTGTACTTTTCCCCATAGAATTGTGCAAGAATCTCTACCCTTAGATGTAGTTTTAGGTCACACAGTCAAGGTCAATAAGGCTAAAAAAAAAAGCTTTTTCTACTTTTTGTCATAGAGCCTTTATTTATTGACTGATATTTTAAATATTTGGTATATAGACACCTTGCATGAACCATCTTCCATTAAATTTGGGTTAAGGTCACTTAGTCTAAAAGTAGATTAACTTTACCTCATAGAACCTTCATTTATAGACCAATTGATATTTGGTATGTAGGTTCCTTGCATGGGTCTCTAGCCTAAGGTGGGGTTTGATGTCACTGGGTCAAGGTCAGGGTCACTACAGTTAATAATATATTTTTCTACTTTCTGCCAGAGCCTTTTTTTTTAATGACTAATATTTTAGATATTTGGTTTGCAGGCACCTACAAATCTTCACTTAGAAAATATAATACTGCTTTTGGCGTTTGTTTAGTATCCAGGGCCATCATGGCCTTCTTGTTTGTTTTTATGTTCAGTTAAGCACAAATCCAATTTTAATGTTCCAGATTTAAAACAAATAATGTTCCATTCCTTTAATTTTAGTGCAAGTAATATCAGTTCAAACAATATGATAAGTCTACAGTCTTTTATAAAAGGAACAGCTTTCATTTCTAGGGTGAATGCTGTGTTAGTTGAGGTCTGCAGCAAAATCACTCTTGTTGAAGTTTGGGCTGCGCAACTCTGACATAATTGTCAATTCATTATTGGTAAGGCTATTATATTAGTCTTATGGTAACCATCAATGGTCAGATATTGGATTGACCAAACAATAGCCCCACATAACCTGGTCAAATGTGAAAAGCCGGCCAGGCCTGTGATCTATTTGTAGAATAAGGTGAGGCAAAGGTCAGTCATTGAGGTCCTATAATAATGATTACATTAGTAATATACAACATTTTCTGCAGTTGATGTTGATTTACAGACAATTCTGATATGATTTTATTGCTTTTGTTTATGTAATAAACCAAGTTTTTTTTCCCATAAAAATATGAAAATAAAGTGACAGGTTAAAAACATTTTCATTAAGAATAGTTTTTAAGAAGAACATTTGAGTAACTTGAAAAAGTCAACAAATGAATATACTTATATTAATTTTAATTTTCACTTAAGTTGTCAAATGAATTAAAAATGTAAAAAAGTTGCTAAATCATTGGTTGTGGTTTTATAAAAATGTTTGATTTGTCTTCTTTGAAAGAGGAAATTAATAGTTCTATGTTTTTGGTTACAGTACAGTTTTGCTTACAGAAGAACAGATTTTTGTCATCTTTTTGAAACTTTTTATTTTCAAAAATTGATTGAGGAATAACATCAAGAAGTATACTTGCATTTGTCATAGTACTAGTTGTTCTTTATTAAACACAGGCAGGTTGATATAGATTCAGTCATGAAGAATTAAAGTAGGGGCCAGTAGGGAACAGAAAGATTTGCATTATAACTGACTTGTGTTATCTTGTGAAATATCTTTTAATACTTAAAAAAAACTGAAAATCTCTTTTGTTCATTTAAAAAAAAAAAAATAATTGGACAGAAAATTTAAGCCAGTATTTGAATCTTAAATGAATATAATCTTACAAGTGATAGCTCAAGGGTCAGTGTTTGACCTTGGGTGGACAGAGGTCATGTTTGCATAGTTAAGATAGGCTGTTGTCACTTTGATGTACAGACAGGTGACAAATTTGCTCATTATCAAACTTGTATGTGGGTTGATGACTAAATATCATATACAAAGCTACAAAATCATGATGGATTTAGTTTTACTTAAGCCTATTTTGTAATAGTTACAGTGCTTCAGTGGAACTGCAGTCCAGAGTATGCAGAATAATCAAACTATTGGAGAAAATCACATATTTTTTGTATGAGGTCAAACACACATCATGCCAAAGTTTTTGAATTTTACAGTAATTAGATGTAAATTTGTTTTTAAATGGTATCTGTGTATCCAAAATAAATACAGTGACGTCTCATTAATCTGGACACTGTTGTTCCCAGTAAATTTTCCGGATTAATGATTTTTCCGGATTAATGAATCGGACCCCCACAATGCAGTTGTCAAGAAAACAAGAAACACAACTAGACTTATTTTATATAGACTGTTTGATAATTGCTATTTTTCTTATTTTTATTTAACTCAAATTTTAAAAAAGGATATACATACAAAAAAATAAAACATATTGAAATGTGACAGTATTGTAAAGCACATCTAATAAGCACATTTTACAAATCTTACAGATTCTGGCATTTTTTATATCTAATAGCACTTGATTTCAAAAATCTTCTGTAATATGTTTACTCTCTATCTCTTTTGTATTATTTTTACCACCTAAAGTTTAAAAAAGTTTTTTCTGTTTACTTTCCAAACTTGTTCGTTCTATAAGTAAACCATCCATTTTCCACAGAAAGTCAAGGGCTACCACATTGTAATTCATGTCTTTTAAAGTCTGATTGGGCATAACTTGTTCAAAATGCGAAATAAGGCCTTTTATGTGGTCTTTTGCAGCTGTCAGTGAAACGTCCATTCTTGCACTGACTTCATCAATTTCATCATCATCATCACCAACACCACCAGCTGCATCAGAGTGTTCTGCTAGACAGATGATGTCATCATCATTTAGCCTGTGTCCAGTTTCTTCCTCTTCATCAATTGTTACATACTCCTCAGGGGCAAGATTACGTTCTGATTCAGGAAGCTGACACATAAGCTCACGCAACTCACTGAGAAGCACGTCATCATCAGGGTCGTCCTCAGGTGTTTCCGGCAGAATCTTGACATTCTTAAAACAGTTGTTGATTGTTGAAGGGGTTACCAAGTCCCATGCAACTTTCACTGTGTGGAGCGCCTGACGTAGATTAACTGTTTGCTTAAAACCATTCTCAGCACATGAGATATAATGTCTGATCAGCTGCTTTCGATAGTAAGTCTTGAAGGCTGATATGATTCCAGCGTCCATTGGTTGGATATGTGCAGTCGTATTTGGTGGCAGAAAGTAAACCTTTACATTTCAGAGGCGAAGATCCGTAGGTGAATGGCTAGCAGCATTATCAAAAAGAAGCCACACCTCACCTCCATCTTTTCTCATATCCTTGTCTAAGTCTGCAAGCCAGTCCCTAAACAGGTCAGATGTCATCCAAGCATTTTTGTTCCGTCTGTACCTTACATACGTCTCTGGATTGTATGTCTTTCTGAAACACCTAGGATGAGCACCCTTAGCTATAATGAATGGCTTAAGCTTGTGACTTCCGGTTGCAGTTAGCGCAGCTGTTATTCTATCCTTGGATTTTTTCACTCCCTTGACACTGCTTGTCGCTAATGTTGCATTTGGCCCAAGGCGAAGAATAACCCTGTCTCGTCTAGGTTGTAAATGTCTCCTGAGCTATAATTCTTAAGAAGTTCTCGAAGTTCTTCTCTCCCTTGGTTTACAGCCTCCATATCATTCTGCCTCCATCTGTCTGCTTCCCCTTCATAGAGCCGGCGCTTGAATCCTTGAACAGATATTTATTGATTTATAACTGAGAAAGACATGTATTGTGAGGTTTAATTAAATACTCTAACAGTACATCTTGTGTGAGAAAAAAACTATGTATTGAGAGAATCTTGAGATCAGAATCAGGCTGTCTGTAAAAAAGACATCATACCTTAAGTTGTCTGTGATTTGTTAGCAGTAAATATGTCATAATGTTCCATTTTTAGCTCACCTGAGCACAGCATGCTCATGATGAGCTTTTGTGAACACCCAGTGTCCGTCTAGCATCATAAGTTGTTGCTTTAAACAACATCTCCTCCAAAAACCACATGGTCAGAGTTGATGAAACCTACAAAAGTTAAAAAGAACATCCATTCGTTTTAGAACTTTTGTTGCTATGGCAACTGGAATGAATAAGGTCTTCAACTATAATGAGAAAAATCTTTTATAAAAGCACTAGTACCTACAGGTGTACCTCTACCAAGATTGTCCAGACAATGTCCCTGTAGGCCCAAGGAGTCATATGTTTTACAAAGAAATATATATGAAAATCTTTAAAAGTCTTCATGAATGAAGAAGGCCAACTGTCTTAAATTTGCACAAAGCATTGTCTTATTGGACCTTTAGAAAGATTGTTAAAACTTTGCGGGAGCCAGATTATGTTTTACATAGACATACATGTACATAGACAAACTCTGTCAGAAACTGTAAGTCTGAGACTTCTGAAATTTGATATCTAGCATTGTCTAGTGAACCTGTACCAAGATTATTTAAATAATGACTGTGGTGTCATTATTGGCTCTTCTGTGATGGTTACATGATAATTAAATTTAGAAATGTATAAAATAATATATATTAAGAATCTCTTCTTGTATGAAACCGCAAGGATTAGAGTTCTGAAATTTTGCATGAAGCATTGACCAGAGGATGAACCTCTACCAAGATTGTCTAAAAATTGTATTATTTTTGCCTCCACCCATTGGGTCAGATGTTTTATACAGACTTAAAAAAACTGTTTCTTGGTAGTATTTCCTTGTTAATCTCCACTAAGATTGTTATATGCCTAGGATCATTTTGCCCTTACTGGGGGTCACATGTTAAACCTAAAAATATTTAGCTTATCAGAAAAAAAAGTAAGGAAATCCTTTTACAAAATCACAAACCATATAGTGTAAAGCTTCAATATTTGACATGCAGCATTGTTTAGTTGTTTCTTTTCTTTGATGATATATTTATAACATTGTGCAGGTTATTTTCAGGGGCGTAGCACAACTAATTTTAACATTACTCGAACATAGAGACTGAGGGCCACTAGGGCCCCTAATTGGTCCAGGGCAATGCTCTGTCCAAGGGGCAGGAGGCCCCTGGAACCTCCTGCATTATTGTTTAATTTTTATTTTTGTTTATTTCTCGAACGAGTATGCCATGCTAAGCACCTGATTTTGAGCAATTTAAAGCAATCATACCATATATGGCCGTTCTAAATAAACTGAAGTCATTCGCTGTTTGTGGATTTGAGTTTAAGAGACTAGTCCCACACAAATAGTATAAAATAATCTTAAGCTCTTTAACTACTAGTTTATATCAGCCATAAGTTAAAAGATTCACAGACTATCATCAAGTTGATACTTACATGTTTTTCTTTGTTGTTGTTGTAGAATGAGATGGGTATCAACAAAGTTATATCCCCTTCTTGTTATGTTTCTGTGTTGCCATGGTTACAACTGGAGCAGCTTAAATCTCCCAGACAGCCATATTCCGTTTTTCTTCACAAACAATCCTGACATGAGAGACTTGTGTCAGAAAGATGATAATTGTCCTTTCAAGGTATTTTTTGTTGTTCATTAGAGTTCATAGCTTTTACACTTTTCTACTTTTAATAAAGGAAGTTATTTTTGGTATATCTTGTTCATACTTTGTTCAGAATCTTAAGCTAAAAGAATGCTTTAAAAATGTCGTCTTATTTGACTAAATGTCTTCTTATTGACTTAATTTACTTGAAAGCCGAAGTCTTTACATGCAAACAAGTTTCTGAAAAAGTTTTTACTGTTTAGCAAGACCTGTCAGGATATAACTAATCAATTTAAAAGGCAGCATCCTGTCTAAAGTCACAATATTGAGACTATAACAGAATGTGATACATGAGTGGTTCTGATGTTCTAAGATTGGAGATCCAAAAGGGTAATTTAGAAATATAAATAGTAAAATTAATTTTCACTTTGCAATAAAACAGTTAGACCATATTTTCTTGTGTGTATGAATACTTATTACTTCATTGATGGAATAAAAGGGCATTTTTGCTGTATAGAGATTAGAGGCGCCAGAATAGCATTTCTACCCAGCTAATGTGCGCTATTGTTTCCCTCGTTATGATAACTTACCATTACGTAACTAGAAACTATGATCTAACTATTACATAATTTGTTCAAAGTTATTATTTCAAAATGAAAAAAGATTCATATTAATTAGGGATGGGAATGAATACTAAAATCAATATTTGAAAATTCAGTTTACCATATTCAGATATATTCCAATATTTGATCTTTGGATGTTGAATGAGCTATCTGAATTTTGGTATCTGAATATTGGTACTGTTTCCATTCAGCTGTACGATGTTGGGGAAACTGCTTTGTGTCAACAAGAAATGGAAGCTTAGAATTTTGTATGTGATTGGCATATGCACAATATAAATCATTCTGTATAGGTGAATTATTGTAATAAAAATGGCATTATGGATAAAATGGCAAGGGCTGTTTTTTTTCTGGCAAGATAAGAACAAATAAATAAATAGACGTTGGTACTTTATTATGCAAGCTTAAACCAGGGATGTTAAATCTGTTTTCAAACATATTTATCAAAGGAAAATATTTGAGTTATTCTGATTGATTGGACAACAGAAGATCGAGTATAATCAATAGAGTAAAATATGTGATTGATCGTTTTTTGTAAAACATGACGTTAATCCTAGAACATCGAGAAATAAGTCACTTTTTAAATTCGTTACGTAAAACAGGCGCCAATTAAAATGAACAAAAGATAAAAAGGTATCACATTTACACCTGTTCCAAACTGTTAATCTTTTATGATGGCCCCTAAGTGCCCATTCTGCAATACAATTTTCTTGTTAATTGGAATTATTTTGATGGCGATTAATAAACACAACAGCACAAACAGTTTACATGATTAACATACTTAGATGATCAAAAACAATGCTACTAAAATTTTTAAAAAAAGCTATACACTAATTTGGGAATATTTTCAGATTCCAAATATTCAAATATTCCTTCCCATCCCTAATTCTAATTTTATAATATTTATACTTAGTTTTCTGTCTTGTTATATTATAGGCAGCACTGAAGGAGAGGAAATGTTGGGGTTATGAGAAAAAATGTCCGAAAGAAAACAGACTGTCTGAACCAGAGTGTCCTGATAGCAGTAGAGGATGGTAAGCCATATTTCTTACTAGCAAAACATCAGGAGATAACTGTAGTTTGAAGGATAAACAGCATCAGAACTCTTGGTTTGACCTGAAAGATGAATCTTAATTTCTGGGAATTTTGGAAGTAATACATTACATTAAAATTTGTACTCAAATATTGTTTATGAAAAATCTAGGGATGGCAGAACTCGCTCATTTTAGCATTTGTTTGTTTGGATCATTTTGCATTAAAATGTTCGTATGTTGGAATAACTCGTATGCAAGAATCACACAAAACAAAGTTTTCACAGAACTTCTTGACTAAGGAATATTAAGTCATTTTTACCTCGATAAGATCTGAGTGTTTCCAATTCACGACTACAAAACATATTTCTCAGCATCTGGTATCAGTACTGGCTAATTTAGCTTGAAAAAAGAATTTAAGACCAAGTGCAAAATATAGCTAGTATTATTTTATGAGTACGAGAATGTAACAGTGACACTCTTCTGGACAAAAATTAGTCTTTCGATCCATCCATCAGTCCATCTGACCTCCTGAAAAACTAGATCCTGCAATAATTCAAAAAGTAGTTGGAATATTTTTCATGAAACTTGAAACATGAATAGGTAGCAATATGGAGATTATGCACAACATTTTATTTTGTTCCTGTATTAAGAGTTTCTATGGCAACAAATAGACCCAAAATATTGCAAAAGTGGTGATGTACTTATTAAGCCCTATAGATGTCCATTTTAAACTTGCAACATGTTTGGTTTAAACTTGCTACATGTTTTGATACTCAAGAGACCAGTTCACATGTCATGTCCCATAACTCTGACTATTGATTTCACAAAGTTATCCCCCTTTTTCACATGAAAGTTTTCCAAAAATCTATATTTCCTTGAATATTTCTGGAACCTATTGATGCATTTGATTGAGACTTTATACAAATTTTACTGTGTTAATATTAGTTTACACAATATGTTCCATAACTCTTTCCCTTATATTGACAAAATTGTGCTCCTTTTTTACTTAGAAAATATGGCATATCATTTATTCTCTTGAATGTTTTTCTTCCAGTTACTTTTGAACTCATACAGAACCTATACAACTTCAGTCAAGTCTTACAGATTACACACCAAGGTGCATTTATAAGTCTGTTCCTTGTTTTAAAAAGTTGAGATATTTATTTGTATTACATATGAATATTTTATTTATAACATTACATCCACTTAATAGGCATGTGAGTTTTTGATTATCTGTTGTATAAAACATACCGTCATCTATCTTTAACAACAAACTATTGACTTCAGCAACCTTGTTGTCAGTATTTGAATTTTGGTTCTATTTAGTGAGACAATGCCCTTTCCGGTAGGGGACCTTTATTGCTTGGCAATATTCTTATCTTTTTTAACCTTCAAATGACTGAAATTATATTGGAACATTTGGCATCTAGTCCGAACATTTGAACATTCACTTGGATCACGAGAAAAAATTAAAGTCTGGAAGAAAGAACTATGTTGGATGTCATAATATATCTTTATTTCTTCACAGGTAGGAATTTATCCCCCAATGCCCAATTACTGACAGTACCACATTCACCTTGTCTCAGCAAGAAATGTTCATAGTGAGCATTTGTGATCTCCCAGTGTCTGTCATGTGCATCAGTGTATAGTTTAAACGATATGTTTTGGTCTGAGGTGATGAAACTAGGCAGGGATGTTCTTTGTATAAATCTCTACCAAATAATTTTGGAAGTAACATCCATGTCCACACAATCATATTACTTTGTCCTTGACATTCATGTGAGCTTCACCTTTACTTAATTACTTTTAAGTTTTCTACTTAACTTTACCTCACTTGGAACAATTATCCCTATAACATGTTTTAAATTTCTGAGATTTTGATAACGGAAGAAAAGTTGGTTGAGGACTTGAGCATTTCAACTTTCTGAGTTTTTACTTTACCTTACTTGGGACAATATTTCCTATTTCATGTTTTAAATTTCTGAGATTTTGATTAGAGATGAAGGGTTGAATGAGGACTTTTACAATTTTGATGTTTATTTTTCTTTTTATTTAAGGGCATCAACAAAAGAAGACCAGTTAGATCAGTTCTGGAAAGGTGCTGACTTTGGCTATATTTTGGAAAGACGGAAAGAAATGAAGCTTTTTTGTTTGCCAAAATCTCAGGTGTGTATACTATAGAGCAATACATGTAGCAGTTTTTAGAAGAAAGAATATTTCTTTTTGATTATCTAGTTGGTTTTATTTAACAAGCATGAGGTACTAAAGTTCATCTAATGACTAACTAGTTTTAATCTCTTTTTATTTATTTAATGCGGTGTTTTTAAGTACAGTGCCAGTGTTTTATTTCTAGACTACACTTAAATTTTTTTATGTAGGCTACATCTCATGATATAACACAAATTTCGCTGTGATATTTATAAATGCTGTGATACAGATGACGCGTTGATCATCTCAGGTTATAATATAATTAATCTTAAATTTTTGTCATAATTAAATACACATGACTTTCTGTGTCGTGCCGCCAATAACAGGGACCACAATGGAAATACAGAAAATGTTATTTTTTTCTTTTTGTGTTATCCCTGGTATTGGTGTGCATTACATGGTCTATAATTTGTATGTATGCAGTGTTTTTGTTATATCATGCATCATGTTATTGCCATGTTTTATATGTGCTCATTTACCGAAATAAATCTATCTACCTATCTATGGCTAACTTTATAAAAATTTATTTGTGGATAGACATTTCAAAATGTAAGGGTGATCTTTATTTTTATTTTTGAAGTTAATACAACAGATATGATGTATACAACTGCTATATGTAATTGAGATACCTGAGAAATTACAGTTGACATTTTTTTGTCATTCAAGTGCATTAGGTCATCACCAACAGTGTATTCCTATGTGAATTTGATAATTTAGTCTAATGTATCATATTATACTCCTAGAAAAATTGCCACTGTTTTAATCAGAATATAAATAATAGCATGGAATTGGTAGCACAGAATCAAACTTCTAAGTCAAAAATTACTTAAAAATCGTTTTCAATTCAGATAGAAGGGAATTTTTCGATTGCTGAAAATGTTTTGTATTACACCATTATTTCATTGATTTGCTGTCTTGCTTAAACTATTATTCACCAATGTTCAGTAACCATTCAATTACATATTTTTTTTAGGATGATTCCAGTTTAGAATGTGCCAAGTATGCAAGATACTGCCGTGCCAAAAATATCTATTTAGATTTCAGACGTGCTACTTTTACAGAAAATGAGAAGTAGGTTATCTTTTTCAGAACTCAAGTCAAATTTGAGGTTTTTATTGAAGCATAATTTGTTAATCGATTTCTCTTAAGTCACAGATTTGGCTGTCTCTAGTCGTTGCTCTGTGTAAAAAGTTACTGGTCACTGACCTAGAAGTCTACAGCTCTCAAAAGAATTATGGTAAAGTAAAAAAAGAGCACTAAGAACAGTGAAAAATAGTGAAACCATGTTCCACCCAGCACTTCTAATATTTCAACCAACAAACCTGCTTCTCAAAGTCAGTTTAGCCATTAGTTCAGAATAAAGGTATACATAAATTCTTATTTTGGTCAGAGATGCTGAAATAATTCCACCTTTTTACCAGTTGTTGTGAAGAAAAGCAACATTGTATATTTCAGTTTTAAGGAAGATTTTCTGTTAGAGGGAGAGATAGGAGGACACTGTGAGCTTCGTAAGAACTTGCTCAAGGCAGAGGGAGAACATAAAAGTCCTCTACAGTCTTGGTAACACTTCTTTTCTGCTTGACCAGCTTTTTTTCTTACTGGTAATCATAATGACAAACATGTATATACAAATCTCACTGATTCTGACTGATGTTGTACCATTATCTATCATGCTTACAAAGTTACCATAAAGTGTTCTTTATACATTACATATTGCTGCGATTTTCTCTCCTAAGGCATTTCTAACAACAAAGTTGAAAACTGGCTGTTTGAATGGTGTTGTTATTCAGGCTGACTGTCAGCCAAAATACCTTTTGTAGCAAAACTTTGACAGTTGATAAACTTTGAGGTTGCTTTTGGTGTCTCATGGGTCAAGAGGTCTTTCAGTGTTACTAAAAATAGATTTTCACATTCTGCTGCACTTGGCTTATTGTGGTAAGACTTGGTTATGTTCTTAGCGTAAAAAAATATGAAAGTGCATTTTTACCACTTGATGGAAATAAATCAATGTTTAAACAAATAAGCAGTCCATCAGTTTTTTAACAGTGCTTCATACAAAACTCTACCTCTTGTAGTTTGATGCAGGAATCTAAACATTGAACATACATAATAATTCCTATAACTCTGCATTCCTTTTCATACACCTATAAAGGTTCACTGTGTTTTTTACTAAACAGAAGATTGTTGGTTGTCATAAGGCATTAATTGTGCAGCTTATTCATCCAGTTGAAATAATAGATCAGCAGACCTTTTCACAAAAAATCTTACGACAATTTTTTTTCGTAAGAGAAATCTTACGATAAATATCCTTTTCACAAAAAATCATAAGAAAATCTTAAGTGTAAAATCTGTCTTAACCTAAAGATTGATGTTACCCATTTGTTAGTGTAAAATGTTACATTTACAAGTAAACTGTATCATAAGTTTTTATCTTGAATAAGAATTATCATAAGATAAAAAATTTTACTTACGACTGGTTTTGTGAAAATGACTTAAGATTTCACTTACGATTATCGTATGTCAAAATCTTAAGATAAATCGTAAGATTTTTTGTAAAAAGGTCTGCTGTATTGTTACTATGTATTTAAGTTTTCTTTATGAAGATCTCTGTTCAGTGCTTGTTATTAACAATGCTTGATCAGCCTAGTTTAGCTGTCTTTTTACAACATTCTACTCTGTGTTCAGTTTATATACACAAGCAAACTACAAGACTGTGGAAATGTTATATTACTTAAATTCTTGAGAACCTGGTTTCATGGCATTGCTGCATTTCTTGTTTAAGTCTTACTTACCACTACTAGTAAGAGGGTATTGATTTTGTTTCTCAGTCTGAATAAAACTTGCCATGTTCTGTATTGATCCAAAACAGCTCACAAAGACATTTTCTTTCCTTTAGATTTTTGAATTATTTTACAGATGTTACATTTGACTGTCAGTTAAATACTAATGAGATACCACACCTGTTACTTGATAGAATTATGTAGTAAAATGAAAAAAAAAATCTTTTTTTAACCACTTGATACCACATAAAGCATGTTGTCATGTTTTCTTATTTCCTATTCTTTCCCAGCTGGATAGAATACATGTACCAGGGCATTCCCCAGGCCGTTTGATTTTCATGATCCAAGTTACCGGGGCGCTTGAATTTCGGCTTGCACGTTGATTTTAGAGGCGGGGCGCTTGAATTTTTAGAGCAGCAGACGACTGCGTATCACTGAAATTGTTTCTTAATATACACAGCAGCCGTCGATCAATAAATCCCGTGTAATGAAAGGATGTATGGATAAACATGTGACTGTTAATAATAATGGGCTATATTTTGAAGAAGTAATTTAAAGAAATATGTTTTATGATCACGTGGCATTAATTGCTCTTGATTGAAAATCGGTTGTTTGAGCTATTATAAGTTATATAGTCCGACGCTGGGGACAATTTTTCTCGGACAACCGACTGTAAACAAAATTTTTGCCCTGGACAACTCTCATTTTGACAGTCAGAAATATATGTCAACTGTCCAAAAACACAGCCCACTCTAAGAAACAGTCGATTTCTAACCATGTTGAAATTAATTCTGACATTCCATAGGCACCATGTAAATGTAAATATCTCGGATAATCCGTTTGTCACCTGTTTTCGCGACCCCGTCGTATTTTTACTTTTTGTTTAGAGAAAACTGCGTCCTGGAGACACAGCAACCTTACAAAATTTAATTTATTGATTAAGATGAATGGTCAAGATTTGATCATTTGTACCAGTTATTTTTATTTGTCATTGAGAAAGTTTCTTTTCCTCTTGAAAATTGCTGTCATTCATTGCCTTCAAAAGATGTACACAGTTCAACTTCAACTTATTACTGCTAAAAGTCCATACTGACTATACTAGGCAGTTTCTGTTGAAAGTTTTCATAAGACCATAAAGGTTTCCTTCCTTCTAAATACATATATCTTTATATTTTTTGTTTCTTTTTTTTAAAATATGATGACAGAAAAAAAACTATTTATTTATAATTCTCACTCAAAAACTGATTTTGGGACAACTCTGTTTTGCCAGGGTCAGTTGTCCCAAACTCATACTCAGAAAAATTTGTAGACCCTTTGATTATATTGTTATGCACCTATTTATGATTATTTATTAAAGATGGTGAAAGATATTAAAAATATGTTAATACTGAACACCTTTTGTTTGTTTAAACTCCCATTAAACTTACCCAAAAATGATTCATTTCATTGTAAGGATTAAAAAAATTTTGACACGTGGGATTAGCCCCTCCCGCACCCACCCCTTCACAGTTGCGCTTGGAAAATTCTCTGGGGAAGGCCCTGATGTACTATGTTTTGTATGGTTCTCCAACCCCATTTAATAGGATGAAAGACTTGGTGCTAAGAAAGGGTCTCAAAATAAAACAATAAACAACTTTCTCTTGCAGGTTTGCAGAAGTGGAGCATTTTTCTTCCGTCCCTTTCAGACCAGTCGACAACAAGACCTGTGATATAATCATTGATAAACCAGTGATGTTTATGAAACTTGATGCAGGTATGGTGTTTTCTGACTGTTGCAGTTTTATTTCTAGTTATTGACTGGGTTCTTGAAGTCTTGCCATCCTGATACCAAGTAAAGAATCGCAGACAACATTTGAACCTGATGTATAGGTTGGTCAGTATAGTTAAAAAAAGTTACAGATCTGTAACTCTAGTAAAAAAATGAAACTTGATGTGAAGATCAAGTCTAAGATAATTGAGTTTTGTGTTTCAAAACTGAAATCTAAAATAGCAAAAACGTTTCTGTTTCATGCTTAAGCAACTTGGGTTTTGATAAAAATTTCTGTCCATTTACATTTATTTAAAAAAAGGTCAAGGTCACAGAAGATAAAAATAGAAAATTCACTAATTAGTTGCTCATTTGGCAATAAGATCTTTTAATTAGTCAATTTAAGTAGCTGAATATGGCAGCTAGGTTTGAGTGTCAAGGTAAGGGGCCAGTGTAGCTGAATATGACAGCTAGGTTTGAGTGTCAAGGTAAGGGGCCAGTGTAGCTGAATATGACAGCTAGGTTTGAGTGTCAAGGTAAGGGGTCAGTGTAGCTGAATATGACAGCTAGGTTTGAGTGTCAAGGTAAGGGGCCAGTGTAGCTGAATATGACAGCTAGGTTTGAGTGTCAAGGTAAGGGGCCAGTGTAGCTGAATATGACAGCTAGGTTTGAGTGTCAAGGTAAGGGGCCAGTGTAGCTGAATATGGCAGCTAGGTTTGAGTGTCAAGGTAAGGGGTCAGTGTAGCTGAATATGACAGCTAGGTTTGAGTGTCAAGGTAAGGGGCCAGTGTAGGTGAAGGTGGCTGTCCAAGATGAATCTGTTTCATGTAACTCTTCAGGAATATTATGCTTCAGTAACGCTTTCTGAAATGTGATGACACTTTATATGTGGAGCAGTGGTCAAGGAGAAGCATACCTGACTCCCAGTCCAAAGGTCACAGGTTTGATTCCCAACCAGGGATGAGGAGTTGCCAGTGACTTTCTGCATTTCACACTTCCAGCAGGAGTACTGGTTTGAACCCAGGAAGAAGTCGTTGAGTGGGATTATTATTAGTTGCTAGAATCATTTCTCAACTTAATGTAAAAGATATTTTCCAACTAAACCAGTAAAAGTCAAAGGGCCCCTCTAGCAATAGACTGAAAACGCATCCATAGCAACCTGTGTAAATTAATGGGAATTTCCAGCAGGCATATATTAAGTTTGATTATCTTATTTCAACTGTATTGTGGCAGGTTTTGCATTTTCCTGATTATTACAAGAGGATAGCACAGTGGGTCTAAGATTGTAGTGTTATGTATTTTTTTACATGAAAGTGCTTTTTATACAAATCCTTGTTGCACTGCAAGACTTGAAATATTTTTTTTAAAGATATTCTACAATATTTTCCTGAAAGTTTGGCTTGCATTTTATAGAGTTAAATGTTTTCAAATTTTCAGGCGTCAACATGTTTCACCACTACTGTGATTTCATCAACTTCTATGCAAGCCTTCATATCAACAACTCATTTTCTACAGATGTGTACATGATTAATTGGGACACAGTAAGTTATCAGTTCAGAGGAAAAGACAGTATAAGATTTCGATGAAAATCGTCAGTTTGTAAATGTTATTCATCCTAGTTCAGGATAGTGGTTCGTTTACATTTAGCCAGATAAGGTAGTGTGGCTTTATGTGCTGATAGAGGTCTATGAATAAGACACAAAATATTACTGCATCTATTAATTGTGGAATCGGGTATAACAAGCCGGTAACCTAGGCTTGTTAACACCATATGGGAATGTAGAGTCGGGTATAACAAGCCAGTCACCTAAGCTTGTTCACATTATATGGGAATGTGGAGTCTGTTCACACCATATGGGAATGTGGAGTCGGGTATAACAAGGCAGTCCCCTAGGCTTGTTCATACCATATGGGAATGTGGAGTCAGGTATAAGAAGCCAGTCTCCTAGGCTTGTTAACACCTTATGGGAATGTGGAGTCGAGTATAACAAGCCAGTCTCCTAGGCTTGTTAACACCCTATGGGAATGTGGAGTCAGGTATTACAAGGCAGTCTCCTAGGCTTGTTAACACCATATGGGAATGTGGAGTCAGGTATTACAAGGCAGTCTCCTAGGCTTGTTAACACCCTATGGGAATGTGGAGTCGGGTATAACAAGGCAGTCTCCTAGGCTTGTTCACACCCTATGGGAATGTGGAGTCAAGTATAACAAGCCAGTCTCCTAGGCTTGTTCACACCATATGGGAATGTGGAGTCAAGTATAACAAGCCAGTCTTCTTGAATTGGAATGTGGAATCAGGTATATCAAGCCAGTCTTCTTGGCTTGGTAAGACCTTTTGGGAAGGTGGAGTCAGGTGTAACAAGCCAGTCAACTGAGCTTGTTAACATACATAGTGTACAGTGCTGTGTTCTCAACCATATAAATGTAGGTGTCTTGTGTTGTCGGTGTTATTGTTTATTGGATAGAAGTTAAATTTAATGAGAGTGTTAGCCAGATACAAGTCAGTGTCTGTTTATTCAGAGTGTGTCTTGGCCATTGATGTATGCAGTCATTGACTTTCAGTTAATGAATTGATTTAAGTTTGATAAACTCATATTAAAATGTGGTTATGAGAAAATAATAGCTCTGATGTTAAAAGAAAAGGTGTTATTCATCACATGCCCTAATATGTCAAGATCTTATCTTATGTCTAAAAATCTGATCTAGAATTCAGTGCTTACTTTAAATATATCCTCCATTTTAGTGTCTAATGACTCCGAGTTTCAGAGCGCTGAGACCAGTTTTGTACAAGGATTTTTTGGTTTCGATTTTTTTTAGCTCACCTGAGCTGGCTCAGGCTCAGGGTTAGCTATTAGGATCGATGAATGTCCGTCTTCCGTTCACACTTAGTTCGTTAACACTATACTGGTCACATTTTTGCTCCAATTGTCACGAAACTTGGTCAGGATGTTTGTCCCAGTAATTACTCGGACGAGTTCGACTATGGGTCATCTGGTGTTAAAAACTAGGTCACACAGCCTGTATATGGAAAAACCTTGTTAACACTCTAGAGGTAACATTTTCAGCCCAAATATCCTGGAAATATGTCAGATAGGTTGTTTCAATGATTTCTAGGTCAAGTTCGAATATGGGGCATCTAGGGTCAAAAACTAGGACACACAGCCCAAATATGGAAAAACCTTGTTAACACCCTAGAGGTCACATTTTCAGTCCAAATATCCTGGAAATTTGTCAGAAAGGTTGATTCCATGATTTCTAGCTCAAGTTCGAATATGGGTCATCTGGGGTCAAAAACTAGGTCACAGAGCCCAAATATGGAAAAACCTTGTTAACCCTTTAGAGGTAACATTTTCAGCCCAAATATCCTTGTAATATATCAGAAAGGTTATTTGGATGATTTCTAGCCCAGGTTCGAATATGGGTCATCTGGGGTCAAAAACTAGGTCACACAGCCTGTATATGGAAAAACCTTGTTAACACTTCAGAGGTAACATTTTCAGCCCAAATATTCTGGAAATATGTCAGAAAGGTTATTTCGATGGTTTCTAGGTCAAGTTCAAATATGGGTCATCTGGGGTCAAAAACTAGGTCACAGAGCCCAAAAATAGGAATATCTTGTTATGGCTGTAGAGGCTACTATTTCAGTCCAAATATCCTGGCAGTTTGTCAGAAAGGTTGTTTGGTTGTTCAAATTATTAGATTAGGTTAAAGGTCACGGAGGCTAAAAATAGATTTATCTACTGTACCTCATAAAGCCTACATTTATAGACCAATATTTTTGATATTCAGTATATAGGTTTCTTGCATGGACCTCTACCCATGGGTAGGGTTTGAGGTCACTGGGTCAAGGTCACCATAGCTTATAATAGTTATTTCTACTTTCTGTCATAGAGCCTTTATTTATTGACTGATTCTTTTACATATTTGGTTTGTAGGCACTTATATATTTTCAATTAAAAAATAAAAAACTGCTTAACAGCAAACCTTCAGCCAAAGTACTCAGGTGAGCGATCCAGGGCCATCATGGCCCTCTTGTTTATTTGAAGAACTGATACAGGTTTGATGGCCTATTTCCTTATAAGCTCAAACCAATCAGTGCTTATCAAGAGGTATTAATATAAAATGCAAGAAGTTGTTTACTGTTCAGTGTGAAATATATAAGTTTAAACATAGTAATTCTCACAACATTTAATCATCAAATTAATTGAAAGTGTACATTCAAAAAAATTGCAAGTGTTGTAAGTCACCTTTGATACCTTTACAACCTTTGTTGTAGTTATCAGTAAGAGACCATGTTTTACATATTTGCAGAGTCACCGAACATACCTTGATGTATATAAAGAAACATTTGAAGCCTTTACAGATCACAAGATGATCTACTTGAGGGAATATGATGATAAACGTGTAAGTCTCACTAGGATTCTCAGCTCCAAACTACCCAAGTTTTAATAGTAATTTATATTTTTACAGAGTGAAAGAAACTATGGAGATTTATACAAGGAAACGTTTGATGCATTTACACAACATCCGATGAAATATTTACGTGAATTTAAACATAAAAGAGTAAGAAAATGTAGTTAGCCTGGACAAGTTTTTCTAGCTAGTCGCTTCTGGCATTGTTTTTTTTCACCATTTTTTTTTCACCTTGCATTTACTCTACTCTGCTTGAAGCTTCTTGTATCTTTAATGCTGAAAGAGTTCTTAAAACTTGTAATAAGGCTTTTCCAGCTGTTTACTTGTGCTTGTATAGTTGTTAGCCTTCCTTTTCTGGAGGTTGTTCCTAGCATTTGTAATAAATCATGGAGAAAAGGCTTTTACTTGTTGCTTACCTCTTTGTATTAGCTTTCACTCTTCTAGATACATATACACGTTACAGTTCAGATATTCACAATGCTTTTACCCAAAAGTTTATCTTGCTTTATTTAGTTGAGTTTACGATTTGAAGAGTAAGTTTTGGACTTACATTTGAGTGGAGCTTTCCCATATGTTTATATCTGTATATTTATTCATTTACCATCAATCATTTTTTTTAGCTCACCTGAGCTGGCTCAGGGTGAGCTATTAGGATGGATGAATGTCCGTCCTCTGTCGTCCGTCGTCCGTTCACACTTAGTTCGTTAACACTCTACTGGTCACAGTTTTGCTCCAATTGTCACGAAACTTGGTCAGGATGTTTGTCCCAGTAATTACTCGGACGAGTTCGAATATGGGTCATCTGGGATCAAAAACTAGGTCACGGAGCCCAAAAATAGAAAAATCTTGTTAACACTCTAGAGGTTACATTTTCAGCCCAAATAATCTGGAAATTTGTCAGAAAGGTTGCTTCTATGATTTCTAGCTCAGGTTCGAAAATGGGTCATCTGGGGTCAAAAACTAGGTCACACAGCCCAAAAATAGAACATTCTTGTTAACACTCTAGAGGTAACATTTTCTGCCCAAATATCCTGGAAATTTGTCAGAAAGGTTCTATCGATGATTTCTAGCTCAAGTTCGAATATGGGTCATCTGGGGTCAAAAACTAGGTCACAGAGCCCAAATATGGAAAAACCTTGTTAACACTTCAGAGGTCACATTTTCAGTCCAAATTTCCTTGTAATATGTCAGAAAGGTTATTTTGGTGATTTCTAGCCCAAGTTCGAATATGGGTCATCTGGGTTCAAAAACTAGGTCACAGAGCCCAAATATGGAAAAACCTTGTTAACACTTTAGAGGTAACATTTTCAGCCCAAATATCCTTGTAGTATGTCAGAAAGGTTATTTGGATGATTTCTAGACCAGGTTCGAATATGGGTCATGTGGGGTCAAAAACTAGGTCACACAGCCCAAATATGGTAAAACCTTGTTAACACTCTAGAGGTAACATTTTTAGCCAAAATTTCCTGAAAAATTGTCAGAAAGCTTGTTAAGATGATTTCTAGCTCAATTTGGAATATGGGTCATGTGGGGTCAAAAACTAGGTCACACAGCCTGTATATGGAAAAACCTTGTTAACACTCTTGAGGTAACCTTTTTTAGCCCAAATATCCTGGAAATATGTCAGATAGGTTGTTTCGATGATTACTAGCCCAAGTTCGAATATGGGTCATCTGGGTTCAAAAACTAGGTCACAGAGCTTAAATTTGGTAAAACCTTGTTTACACTCTACAGGTAACATTTTCAGCCCAAATATTCTGGATATATGTCAGAAAGGTTATTTCGATGGTTTCTAGGTCAAGTTCGAATATGGGTCATCTGGGGTCAAAAACTAGGTCACAGAGCCCAAAAATATAAATATCTTGTTAAGGCTCTAGAGGCTACTGTTTCAGTCCAAATATCCTGGCAGTTTGTCAGAAAGGTTGTTTGGTTGTTCAAATTATTAGATTAGGTTAAAGGTCACGGAGGCTAAAAATAGATTTATCTACTGTACCTCATAAAGCCTTCATTTATAGACCAATATCTTTGATATTCAATATATAGGTTCCTTGCATGGACCTCTACCCATGGGTCAAGGTCAAGGTCACCATAGCTTATAATAGATATTTCTACTTTCTGTCATAGAGCCTTTATTTATTGACTGATATTTTACATATTTGGTTTGTAGGCATTTATATATTTTCAATTAAAAAATGAAATACTGCTTAACAGCAAACCTACAGCCAAAGTACTCAGGTGAGCGATCCAGGGCCATCATGGCCCTCTTGTTTATCATGAGGTGTTTGCTTGCAGATATATGCTATGATTATTTTAGATTGATTAAGTCACATGATATTACAATTTTTCCATTCAGTTGAGTGTTGTCTCATGATTAAATGAAATTGAGGTACAAATATCTGTTTATAGCAATACGTTTGAACCAACAAATGATCTAAATGCCTCACCATCCCTACCAAAAACAAACAAGAGTTGAGAAGTAAATGTAGGCAAACATGAAGATGATAAAAGTGTAAGGTTAAAATTAATAAAAAGAATTTGGATGTAAGATGTAGTTTTGGAACTATTTTCATGGTCTATTGCCTAAATGGTGACCTCTTTGTCTACTGAACTCAGCTTTCATTCATTTTTGATAAGCCCGTATTCTTCCGCTGAATGAACTAAAATCTGAAAATTGTTTCTCTATTTCAGTGCATTTCTCAATATTTCCAAGGGTTATGATATATTTGATATTTTATTATTGAAAGAGTTACAAGTGTTATCATTGTAGGTGTGTATAAAAGATGCCATGTTTCCACTATTACCCAGAATGAGATGGGGAATGTTTTACAACATGCCTCTGGTAAGTACTTAAAAAAAACACAAGTATATTTTCTGTTGTGTTATTTCTACCTTTGTCTGTATAGGAGGCTAACTAAAAGCAGCTGTATATTGCAGCCCTTTGAGTCTATGGTTATGCCCCCTCTTCAAAGAAGTGGGGGTATATTGCTTTGCATTTCTCTGTCGGTCGGTCCGTAGACCAAATGGTTTCCGACCAATAACTAAAGAATGCTTAGGCCTAGGAACTTCAAACTTGGTAGGATGATTGTCCATCACCAGTAGATGACCCCTATTGATTTTGGGTCAAGGGGTCAAAGGTCAAGGTCACATTGACCTTATAGGTAGAAACGGTTTCAGACCAATAACTAGAGAACGCTTTGACCTAGGTTCACCAAACTTGGTATGCTGGTTGGTCATCACCAGTAGATGACCCCTATTGATTTTGAGGTCATTAGGTCAAAGGTCAAGCTCACAGGGACCTTCATCCTAAAAATGGTTTCCGATCAATAACTAGAGAATGCTTTGACCTACGTTCACCAAACTTGGTATGCTGGTTGGTCATCACCAGTAGATGACCCCTATTGACTTTGAGGTCATTAGGTCAAAGGTCAAGATCACAGAGACTTTCATCTTTAAAACGGTTTCCGATCAATAACTAGAGAACGCTTTGACTTAGGTTCACCAAACTTGGTATGCTGGTTGGTCATCACCAGTAGATGACCCCTATTGATTTTGAGGTCATTAGGTGAAAGGTCAAGCTCACAGAGACTTTGACTCTAAAAACGGTTTCCGATCAATTACTAGAGAATGCTTTGACCTAGGCACCAAATTTGGTATGCTGGTTGGTCAGTAAATGACCCCTATTCATTTTGAGGTCATAAGGTCAAAGGTCAAGCTCACAGGGACTTTGATCCTAAAAAACGGTTTCTGATCAAAAACTAGAGAACGCTTTGGCCCAACCACAAGCAATTAGGTGCTGCGGGGGGGCATTTATGTTTTACAAACATTTCTTGTTTTTACAAATATACAAAATGTTCATCACATGCAACAGAGGTCAATGGTAAGGTCAAACTTTGATGCACAAACCTTGTGGAATAGTAACCATCTGTTTGTGGTTTAGATAAAGTTGCCTTACTTGCTTCAAAAGTCATACAGTTTGCATAGACCTGTCATTTTACTTATGTAGCACTAGCTTATAATGACAGCTGTTGTAAACCTACTTCTTTTGTTAAGTTAAATGACACTACGTATAGTACTTATATATATTGATAGAGCTATTAGAGATGGTAAGTTTTTATTTAAAGTTTTTATCACAACACAGTGTTTCAGAAATGCTACATAGCACTATTATTTTTATGCCCCCACATAGTGGGAGCATATAGCGTTGCACTTGTCCGTCAGTCCGTACGACTGTGTGAAATTACGACTGTACGTACGTATGTCCCGAAATTTTGTGAACGCAACTCCTCTTAAACCGGATGGCAGATTTTGCTTAAACTTTCAGGGATGAACAACCTTAATGTGTAGATGATAGTAAAGGAAGGAATTTTTGCTTTGACCAAATTTAACGGAATTATGGCCCTTTGTTGATTTTTTCACTATATACCATATAGCCAAATAAATTTGTGAACGCAACTCCTCATAAACCGGATGGCAGATTTTGCTTAAACTTTCAGGAATGAACAACCTTAATGTGTAGATGATAGTTAAGGAAGGAATTTTTGCTGCGACCAAATTTAACGGAATTATGGCCCTTTGTTGATTTTTTCAGTATATACCATATAGCCGAATAAATTTGTGAACGCAACTCCTCATAAACTGGATGGCAGATTTTGCTTAAACTTTCAGGAATGAACAACCTTAATGTGTAGATGATAGTACAGGAAGGAATTTTTGCTGCGACCAAATTTAACGGAATTATGGCACTTTGTTGATTTTTTCACTATATACCATATAGCCGAATAAATTTGTGAACGCAACTCCTCATAAACCGGATGGCAGATTTTGCTTAAACTTTCAGGGATGAACAACCTTGATGTGAAGATGATAGTAAAGGAAGGGTAATGTTTTTTACGGGACCTGACACACCTGGGGTTTCTGTACTTTAATCTGTAGTTAACTTTCATGTGTAACAATTTTTAAATTTTACCTGCTTACTTTAATATCAGCAACATATAATTACTTGTGTGTCTCTTTCTTCGTCTTTGCTAATGTGATTCCTCATAGTACATAAATATTTACAACATTTTTATGTCGACTATTCAAAGAATAAGGAGGTCTATTGTACTTGCGGCGTGGCTATCGGGTTAAAGTTTTAGGGCAAGCTTCTCATTTTCACCATTTCTTCCCTTTCTACTGCAGATATTTGGTTCAAACTTGGCCGTAGACTGTTATTCCATCAAGGCCCATAACTCTGTTAAGTATTTTTATTAGTTATTCCCCTTTTAAGACTTTGAAAAATTTTTAATTTCAGGCTTTTATTATAGCTTCAAGCACTAAGAATAGTCAAGCCTGCTGTCCATCCGACAGCCCTTGTTTCAGTATAAAATATCTAATTTTGAAATAAAAGGACAGCATTAATAATATACAAAACACCTCAATTCATTTGCAACTACAGAAAAAAATTGTTCCCCACCTAAATCTTACATACAGAATATACATGCTCTTGTTTATGAGCACTTATGCATAGTGGGGGCATCCGTGTCCTATTGACACAGTTCTAGTTTGTTTAGAGTCTGTAGATATCTTAGTGACCTCATCCTTACCCAAGTGAGGTAAAAACTGTGTCTTGACTGGACATTGGAAATAGAAGGGTAGACACAAACTAAAAAACATAGCTTTTCATTCCCACAGTATATCAAGTCATTGTAAGTAGTTTAAGTTCTCTGTTTGTAGATACCTGGTTGTTATCGCAGCAGTTTGTTTCAAGCATTTTCAGCACATCTTGTCCATAGATTACAAATACCTCAGGAAGGCCCTCATGTAAGTGTATACATTATTGTGGATAAACTACTTTGTACTCTGTATTGCTATAGAAAGTATTATCTTTTACCAAACAAATAAAAACAAAGAAACAGGTAAAAACATTTCATATGTATGAAACAGTATATAGATCTATCTGTAATGTGATACCTCATAAGATGAACTACCTGCTTGTCTGATCAGAGTAACTACTAGTAATCTATTATCAAAACTAAAATCTATGTTACCTGATTTGAGCCCTCCTCACCTGCTGACTACTTTCACTTTGACTTCTGTATTACCTCAATGTTGTACTAGTTTATTCTGTACATGTATTGACAGTAGCAGATAATATAATTATATTGTGTGGCTGTAACCAGTTTGCTTTTGTTCTGATTGGAATAGTCAAGGTTGTTTGAGAGTAGAAATGGTATTAGTTCTGACAGTTTTAATTTGTTTCAGGAAACCAAAGTCAGGATCACCCTTCTTGCAAGAAATACCAAATATAGAAACATTATGAACCAGGATGAGGTAATAATGGTTACTTGTATAAATTATGAACCAAGATTAGGTGATAATAGTTATTTGTATAAATTATGAACCAAAATTTGAAACCAAGAAACGAAAAAGGACTGTAATATTTTATATCTTTTGTTATCATATGCAGAGCAGGGGATGTAGAGAAATGGTTTCCAAATACTAGTTACGTATGCCTTGTTATGCCCCACATCGAAGATGAGGGGGCATATAGTTTTGCAAATGTCGGTCGGTCCGTCGGTAGACACTTCGTTTCCGATCAGTAACTAGAGAACGCTTTGACCTAGGTTCACCAAACTTGGTATGCTGGTTGGTCATCACCAGTAGATGACCCCTATTGACTTTGAGGTCATTAGGTCAAAGGCAAAGATCATAGAGACCTTCATCCTAAAAACGGTTTTTGATCAGTAACTAGAGAACGCTTTGACCTAGGTTCACCAAACTTATTATGCTGGTTGGTCATCACCAGTAGATGACCCCTATTGACTTTGAGGTCATTAGGTCAAAGGCAAAGATCATAGAGACCTTCATCCTAAAAACGGTTTTTGATCAGTAACTAGAGAACGCTTTGACCTAGGTTCACCAAACTTATTATGCTGGTTGGTCATCACCAGTAGATGACCCCTATTGACTTTGAGGTCATTAGGTCAAGGTCACAGGGACCTTAATCCTAAAAACGGTTTCTGATCAATAACTAGAGAACGCTTTGACCTAGGTTCACCAAACTTGGTATGCTGGTTGACCATCACCAGTAGATGACTTTGAGGTCATTAGGTCAAAGGTCAAGATCACAGAGACTTTCATCCTAAAAATGGTTTCCGATCAGTAACAAGAGATCGCTTTGACCTAGGTATACCAAACTTGGTATGCTGGTTGGTCATCACCAGTAGATGACCCCTAGGTCATTAGGTGAAAGGTCAAGCTCACAGGGACCTTCATCCTAAAAACGGTTTCCGATCAATAACTAGAGAACACTTTGACCTAGGTTCACCAAACTTGGTATGCTGGTTGGTCATCACCAGTAGATGACCCCTATTGACTTTGAGGTCATTAGGTCAAAGGTCGAGATCACAGATACGTTCATCCTAAAAACGGTTTCGGATCAATAACTAGAGAACACTTTGACCTAGGTTCACAAAACTTGGTGTGCTGGTTGGTCATCACCAGTAGATGACCCTTATTGATTTTGAGGTCATTAGGTCAAAGGTCAAGCTGACAGGGACCTTCTTCCTAAAAACGGTTTCCGATCAATAACTAGAGAACGCTTTGACCTAGGTTCACCAAACTTGATATGCTGGTTGGTCATCACCAGTAGGTGACCCCTATTGATTTTGAGGTCATTAGGTCAAAGGTCAAGGCCACAGGGACCTCGATCCTAAAAACAGTTTCTGATCAATAACTAGAGAATGCTTTTGCCCAACCACAAGCAATTAGGTGCTGCTGGGGGGCATGTATGTTTTACAAACATTTCTTGTTTTACTTTTGATATTGTTCAGTACTTTTAAAAGACAAAGGATGTACAATAATATGATAGATCTATTTGCCTTCAGTAAGTACATGTAGAACATGCTATTTTCAATGTAAATGAAATTTATTGTCTCCTGTATCAGATTCACATTTGTTAGTCTCATGACCTGGTTTAGGTATGTAAGAGTGGAGTTTGTTGTCTGTAAGTAGTAAGTCACTTATTTGTGGCTACTGTTAGATACTACTGATTAGTGGTAATCAGTCAATGCATTTAAATACAAAATAGTTGAAGCAAAGGAATATAATGTAACAATTTAATCTTTGTTTGTTCTCGCTATTGAGTTTTAACTTGAATGGAGTCAGAAGTGGTAATGAATGAATTCATCAGGACATACTTTGATGTGATAGTTCTTATTGCTCTTGTCTGTAACAGTTCAGACACACCAATAAGATGCTAGTGAGTCATTGTTTACTTTTATAAAATAAAAAATGTTGCTGTCAAAAGAATTTTAACATACCGTGTCGGTTTCATACACAAAAAATATCACAGTATTTTCTCTTTCTTTTTCAGTTAGTTTCAGCTTTGAAAACAGTAGGAGAATATGAGGTGAGGTTGGTCGTGTACAAGTTTAGGTACGTGTTAATCAAGAGGGGGGTCTGTGGTGGTGTACAAGTTTAGGTAGGTGTTAATCAAGACGGGGGTCTGTGGTCGTGTACAAGTTTAGGTAGGTGTTAATCAAGAGGGGGTCTGTGGTGGTGTACAAGTTTAGGTAGGTGTTAATCAAGACGGGGGTCTGTGGTCGTGTACAAGTTTAGGTACGTGTTAATCAAGAGGGGCGTCTGTGGTGGTGTACAAGTTTAGGTAGGTGTTAATCAAGACGGGGGTCTGTGGTGGTGTACAAGTTTAGGTAGGTGTTAATCAAGAGGGGGGTCTGTGGTCGTGTACAAGTTTAGGTAGGTGTTAATCAAGACGGGGGTCTGTGGTGGTGTACAAGTTTAGGTACGTGTTAATCAAGAGGGGGGTCTGTGGTGGTGTACAAGTTTAGTTAGGTGTTAATCAAGACGGGGGTCTGTGGTGGTGTACAAGTTTAGGTACGTGTTAATCAAAAGGGGGGTCTGTGGTGGTGTACAAGTTTAGGTAGGTGTTAATCAAGACGGGGGTCTGTGGTGGTGTACAAGTTTAGGTAGGTGTTAATCAAGAGGGGGGTCTGTGGTCGTGTACAAGTTTAGGTACGTGTTAATCAAGAGGGGGGTCTGTGGTGGTGTACAAGTTTAGGTAGGTGTTAATCAAGACGGGGGTCTGTGGTCGTGTACAAGTTTAGGTAGGTGTTAATCAAGAGGGGGGTCTGTGGTCGTGTACAAGTTTAGGTAGGTGTTAATCAAGAGTGGGGTCTGTGGTCGTGTACAGGTTTAGGTAGGTGTTAATCAAGAGGGGGGTCTGTGGTGGTGTACAAGTTTAGGTAGGTGTTAATCAAGACGGGGGTCTGTGGTCGTGTACAAGTTTAGGTAGGTGTTAATCAAGAGGGGGGTCTGTGGTCGTGTACAAGTTTAGGTAGGTGTTAATCAAGAGGGGGGTCTGTGGTGGTGTACAAGTTTAGGTAGGTGTTAATCAAGACGGGGGTCTGTGGTGGTGTACAAGTTTAGGTAGGTGTTAATCAAGAGGGGGGTCTGTGGTCGTGTACAAGTTAAGGTAGGTGTTAATCAAGAGGGGGGTCTGTGGTCGTGTACAAGTTTAGGTAGGTGTTAATCAAGAGGGGGGTCTGTGGTCGTGTACAAGTTTAGGTAGGTGTTAATCAAGAGGGGGGTCTGTGGTCGTGTACAAGTTTAGGTAGGTGTTAATCAAGACGGGGGTCCGTGGTGGTGTACAAGTTTAGGTAGGTGTTAATCAAGAGGGGGGTCTGTGGTGGTGTACAAGTTTAGGTAGGTGTTAATCAAGACGGGGGTCTGTGGTGGTGTACAAGTTTAGGTAGGTGTTAATCAAGAGGGGGGTCTGTGGTGGTGTACAAGTTTAGGTAGGTGTTAATCAAGAGGGGGGGTCTGTGGTCGTGTACAAGTTTAGGTAGGTGTTAATCAAGAGGGGGGTCTGTGGTCGTGTACAAGTTTAGGTAGGTGTTAATCAAGAGTGGGGTCTGTGGTGGTGTACAAGTTTAGGTAGGTGTTAATCAAGAGTGGGGTCTGTGGTGGTGTACAAGTTTAGGTAGGTGTTAATCAAGAGGGGGGTCTGTGGTCGTGTACAAGTTTAGGTAGGTGTTAATCAAGAGGGGGGTCTGTGGTCGTGTACAAGTTTAGGTAGGTGTTAATCAAGAGGGGGGGTCTGTGGTGGTGTACAAGTTTAGGTAGGTGTTAATCAAGAGTGGGGTCTGTGGTGGTGTACAAGTTTAGGTAGGTGTTAATCAAGAGTGGGGTCTGTGGTGGTGTACAAGTTTAGGTAGGTGTTAATCAAGAGGGGGGTCTGTGGTCGTGTACAAGTTTAGGTAGGTGTTAATCAAGAGGGGGGTCTGTGGTCGTGTACAAGTTTAGGTAGGTGTTAATCAAGAGTGGGGTCTGTGGTGGTGTACAAGTTTAGGTAGGTGTTAATCAAGAGTGGGGTCTGTGGTGGTGTACAAGTTTAGGTAGGTGTTAATCAAGAGGGGGGTCTGTGGTCGTGTACAAGTTTAGGTAGGTGTTAATCAAGAGGGGGGTCTGTGGTCGTGTACAAGTTTAGGTAGGTGTTAATCAAGAGGGGGGTCTGTGGTGGTGTACAAGTTTAGGTAGGTGTTAATCAAGAGTGGGGTCTGTGGTGGTGTACAAGTTTAGGTAGGTGTTAATCAAGAGTGGGGTCTGTGGTGGTGTACAAGTTTAGGTAGGTGTTAATCAAGAGTGGGGTCTGTGGTGGTGTACAAGTTTAGGTAGGTGTTAATCAAGAGGGGGGTCTGTGGTCGTGTACAAGTTTAGGTAGGTGTTAATCAAGAGGGGGGTCTGTGGTGGTGTACAAGTTTAGGTAGGTGTTAATCAAGAGGGGGGTCTGTAAGGAAAGCATGTATAGTCAGGCATGTACTGTGTATGCAAATGATCTCACTTATTTTAAAAATGTATTCTGTAGTAAATAAAATATATACAGTGCTTTGCTTATGTTCACTGATTATGATAAAAAGCAAAAGAAGATACAAAAAGTATGAAGATATGCATAAAGAAACTATATATTTCACCTATAGGCACTTGTGATATTTAAAACCAACTACTTCCAGGAACTGTCCAGGAAATTACTTAAATGACAACCTTGATGTATCAGGGGTTGATCTCACAGCTTTACTATTATAGTATATATTCTGCCCCCTGAACTAGGGTGCGGGGGAGCATAAATATAGTCACCACTCTGAAAATTTATAGGAAGCTTCAGAACCAGGAGGAAACACTTGTATTACCAGCATGATTTGAGGTCAGGAATTTTCATGAAACTTTGAATGCAGATTTGGTGACAATTTTAAGATGCTTTCAAAGGCATATGTAATCCTTCTGGTCCTTATTTACAACATTTGCGTCGGGGAGCGTCAATCATTTCTAATGATTCCTTGTTCTTTACACTTAAAATTTATGTTAAACAAGTGTCTGGAATGAGATTATGTTAACAGTTTAAAGAATACTTTGTTTTTAGCGTTGTTATGTTATGTCTTACTTTTGTATCATTGATTTTGATTGAAATAATTAATTTTGATAATCAGAACTCGTAAAGATGACTTGCAAAAAAGAGACCAAAACTCGACTAAAGAAGTATTAGATGAAAAATTTTCAAAGTTCAAGTTTAGGTAACATTTGTGGACTTACCTGTATTTGAGTTTTGCCGTTACAGTGTTATTTCATTGTATCACATATCACTTCACTGTTTACTGTTCTGATCACAATAACATAATAACTTTGGAAAAAGGCAGTCAAATGCACGTATTATGTTTTACAGTTTTATTGATGGTTTTATCCTGGACCTATTACCTTGATGATTGTTTCTGGTTCCATTAATTAAGTTCCACTGTTTTACACAAATTTAGTTACAATATCCAGTAGATGTAAGTTTTTTTGACAAAACAGAGACTTACTAAACTTGAGGGAAACTTTATCCAAATGTATTATATGTTGTTGGTTAATATCTTTAAGTCCAGTTGAAGAGGTGAAATTGAAAGGAATATGTTTCTTTACTTAATCACACTTAGAACTTCTTTACTTTGACCCCTTGAATTTTGAAAGTTGTTACAGAGTATCTGTTATGTATTAGGGCATTACATGATCTCTAAAATGATCTGATCATCAGAGTTAAGGTCTGTTATTCTCCCAGTTCTCTCAGTATTGTTGATTACAAGAAAAACAATAATAAACATGACTCACTCTAAACATCTGTCTGTCTCTCTCTCTCTCTCTCTCTCTCCCTGTTTCTGTCTGTGTCTGTCTGTCTCTTTCTTTCTCTCTCTCTGTTGCTCTCTCCCTGTTTCTGTCTGTGTCTGTCTGTCTCTCTCTTTCTCTCTCTCTGTTGCTCTCTCCCTGTTTCTGTCTGTGTCTGTCTGTCTCTCTCTTTCTCTCTCTCTGTTGCTCTCTCCCTGTTTCTGTCTGTGTCTTTCTGTTTCTCTCTCTCTCCCTGTGTCTGTCTGTCTCTCTCTCTCCCTGTTTCTGTCTGTGTCTTTCTGTTTCTCTCTCTCTCCCTGTTTCTGTCTGTGTCTTTCTGTTTCTCTCTCTCTCCCTGTTTCTGTCTGTGTCTGTCTGTCTCTCTCTTTCTCTCTCTCTGTTGCTCTCTCCCTGTTTCTGTCTGTGTCTGTCTGTCTCTCTCTCTGTTTCTGTCTGTGTCTGTCTGTCTCTCTCTCTGTTTCTGTCTGTGTCTGTCTGTCTCTCTCTCTCTGTTTCTGTCTGTGTCTGTCTGTCTCTCTCTCTCTGTTTCTGTCTGTGTCTGTCTGTCTCTCTCTCCCTGTTTCTGTCTGTGTCTGTCTGTCTCTCTCTTTCTCTCTCTCTGTTGCTCTCTCCCTGTTTCTGTCTGTGTCTTTCTGTTTCTCTCTCTCTCCCTGTGTCTGTCTGTCTCTCTCTCTCTCCCTGTTTCTGTCTGTGTCTTTCTGTTTCTCTCTCTCTCCCTGTTTCTGTCTGTGTCTTTCTGTTTCTCTCTCTCTCCCTGTTTCTGTCTGTGTCTTTCTGTTTCTCTCTCTCTCCCTGTTTCTGTCTGTGTCTTTCTGTTTCTCTCTCTCTCCCTGTTTCTGTCTGTGTCTGTCTCTCTCTCTCTCTGTTTCTGTCTGTGTCTGTCTGTCTCTCTCTCTGTTGCTCTCTCCCTGTTTCTGTCTGTGTCTTTCTGTTTCTCTCTCTCTCCCTGTTTCTGTCTGTGTCTGTCTGTCTCTCTCTCTCTGTTTCTGTCTGTCTCTCTCTGTCACTCTCTCCCTGTTTCTGTCTGTGTCTGTCTCTCTCTCTCTGTTTCTGTCTGTGTGTGTGTGTGTGTGTGTGTGTCTCTCTCTGTCTGTCTGTCTGTCTCTCTCTCTCTCTGTCTGTCTGTCTCTCTCTGTGTCTGTCTGTCTCTCTCTATCTGTCTGTCTGTCTCTCTGTGTCTGTCTGTCTCTCTCCCTCTGACTGTCTGTCTCTCTCTCTGTGTCTGTCTGTCTATCTCTCTCTGTCTGTCTGTCTCTCTCCCTCTGTCTGTCTCTCTCTCTGTGTCTGTCTGTCTCTATTTCTGTCTGTGTCTGTCTGTCTCTCTCTGCCTGTTTCTGTCTGTGTCTGTCTTTCTGTGTGTGTGTCTCTCTGTCTCTCTTGCTTTGTCTATCTATCTCTCTCTCTTTCTTGAAAAAATATATAAAAACATGTAAATATGCTTAGAATTTCCCTTCAGTAATAGATGTTATGTAATTAAAAATGTTGATTTGCTGTTGAACGTGTCTGTGCCAGTTTTAATGTTTTGTACTGACTTCTAGTTCTTTTATTTAAGGACCATTCCAGTAAAACATGTATCCTACTCCAGGAAGTCACTTTCAAAATGGACCATTCCTCTTTAGAGGTTTATTTGATAAGAGACACCCCCCTATATAAAAAGACCACCCCTAACAGAATTTTTTCATTTTGCCTCAGTGGAATGGGATAATATGTTATACATGAATGGTCCTGAAGATATCTGGATTTATACAATTTAATTTTTTTCCCTTTCAGAGAAATGCCATTCCTAGAGCAAGTTAAGGTAACATTATCTAAAAAACATGCAAGGGTATTTAGCAAATGCTTTGCAATGATAAATGAAAAACGCTATTGACATGTTTAAAGAATTATAACAGTCTTGATTTATTATCATGATTATAGTCTAGATTTCTGTAAAAAAAATAATAAAAATAACTATAAAAACATTCTGACACCATTTATCTTCTTTTTTGTCTCCTGTTTACATGGTTATTTTATTTCAGGTGTCACATAACAGTGATGTGTTCATTGGAATGCATGGGGCAGGCCTTACACATATGTTATATCAGCCAGACTGGGGTTCTGTCATTGAACTGTAAGTATATTCATCTAGTGTAATGCCCCAAAATAATGCCAGGCAAATAGACAGTGGATGGCTGTTGTAACATGAATTACTTATTTTGTATCATGGTGAGGTTTATCTATTGTTCAACTATACTGCAAGAAAGTCATTTTTCGACTTAAACATGATAAAGTTTGCATGAACACTATATTGATAGTATATTTAGGGTTGTTTTACAAATGATTGATTGCAATATTAACATATTAAGAAATTCAGTAAAGTTCTGCTTCATAGCTTTCTTAATAGCAGACATTTTCATTTCATACCCCTGAACGTGGAGTCAGTTGGTCTGTCTGTCTGTCATGTTTGACATACAAAGTTTGTGTCACAAACTAGTCTTTCAGTTTTAAATGGAGAGAAGTCAAACTTGGTACATGTACATGTTTTCATAAAATAGGGTAAATGTGCAAGAGGTACCTTTCATGTGTATCCATCTATTCTTTTCAGAGTTTTCTCCAATTGAACTTCGACTTTTTCAAAGGAGATTTGTCATTTATATGTGCATTGTGTCATAAACTACTGTTTCAGTTTTCAATGGACGTGATAAAAAACCAAGAACGTATTTTAATTAAGAAGTATAGATGTGCAGGAATTACTTTTCAAGACAATCCATAGTTATCTACCATTCAAGTTTGACTTTTTACATTGCAGAGTTGCATTGACATATTCAGTTTTTGTAGCAAACTGTTTTCAGAGTTTTCAATACACTAGAATAAAATATGGCACACATTATCAATAAAAAAGTAAAGATATGCAAGACATATTTTTCAAATGCATCCACAAAGGTATTCCAGAGTTGTCTACCATTGAACTTCGACTTTTTCAGTGCATCTTTAGCATGAAATGATGATTTTCAGAAGAGTATTTTGATGAAAATCTGCTGAGTCATTTCAGGTTTGTGGAGGGTATCTGTCACATTCAGTGACTATTCTAGTTTGTTCTATATCTTAGGACTTTGGTCCTTAAAATTGCTGAATTTTGCATGATTTTGAAGTGATCTTCATAGCAAAACTTTACTGTAGTTTTTACACAAGCTTTTCAAGAGGTATTGTGATTTCAGATTTAATTGTGGGGATCCAAACTGTTACCTTGATCTAGCTAGACTCAGGGGTGTGAAGTACTTCACCTGGGAAAAACAGGAAAAACTTACTCAGGAAGATGAGGTAAGCATTATATTAAGCTCTATCAGATGAAATGTTGGACAATCCTAAATCTTTTTTTTTATCCCATATGACTTTTCTGTTTAGAAATTTCATGTGTATGTCTTTTGTCTGTAATATCTCTGTCTGACATGATATTTTTACCCTATGATATAACAAATTAACTGTTATGCACATCTGAAAATTATAAAGGCTTATGATGTCCAAACTAAATTTTTTCTCAAAAAATAAGGTTTTGTATTTTTATCTGTAAATGTTATAGAAAACTTTGATATTGCAAGGACTGGGCAAGAACCAAAAGAAGTCTGAGCCATTATGTCAGAGTAATTTGAACATTTTTAGCTCACCTGAGCATGCTCATGTGAGCTTTTAGGATCCTTGATTGTCCGGCGTCCGTCCGTCCGTCGTCCACAATTCATTCAAATGACATCTCCTCTGAAACCACTGGGCAAAATTTAATGAAACTTGCCTAGAATGTTCCTTGCATGAAGCTCTACCAAGTTTGTTCAAATGGTTCCGGTCCATTGCATTTCTGGGTCACAGGAGCTAAAAACAGATTTTAAAAGTTGGATCTTTAAAAATCTTCTTGTCAGAAACCACAAGGCCTGGAGCTTTGATATTTGGTATAAAGCATCATCTAGTGGACCTCTACCAAGTTTGTTCAAATTATGATCCTGGGGTCAAAAATGGCCCCGCCCCAGGGGTAACTTGTTTTACATAGAGTTATATAGGAAAAACTTTAAAAATCTTCTTGTCAGAAACCGTAAGGCATAGAGCTAAGATATTTGGTGTGCAGCATTGTCTAGTGGACCTCTACCAAGTTTGTTCAAATCATGGCCTCTGGGTCAAAAATGGCCCCGCCCCAGGGGTAACTTGTTTTACATAGAGTTATATAGGAAAAACTTTAAAAATCTTCTTGTCAGAAACCATAAGGCATAGAGCTTAGATATTTGGTGTGTAGCATTGTCTAGTGGACCTCTACCAAGTTTGTTCAAATCATGGCCTCTGGGTCAAAAATGGCCCCGCCCAGGGGGTAACTAGTTTTACATAGAGTTATTAAAGAAAAATTTTAAAACTCTTCTTATGAGATACTGTAAGGCATAGAGCTTAGATATTTGGTATGTACCATTGTCTAGTGGACCTCTACCAAGTTTGTTCAAATTATACCTCTGGGGTCAAATTTGGCCCCACCCTGGGGTCATTGGTTTTACATAGGCTTATATAGCGATAACTTTGAAAATCTTCTTGTAGAAGGAGAAGTAACATTTTCAGTCCAAAAAATCTGGAAATTTGTCAGACAGGTTGTTTCTATGATTTCAAGCTCAAGTTCGAATACGGGCCATCTTGGTTCAAAAACTAGGTCACAGAGCCCAAAAATAGAAAAATCTCGTTAACACTCTAGAGGTTACATTTTCAGTCAAAATATCCCAGAAATTTGTCAAAAAGGATGTTTTGATGATTTTTAGCTCCAGTTCAAAATTGGGTCATCTGGGGTCAAAAACTAGGTCACAGAGATCAAATATGGAAAAACCTTGTAAACACTCTAGAGGTAACATTTTCAGTCCAAATAACCAGGAATCTGTCAGAAAGGTTGTTTCAATGATTTCTAGGTTAAATTTGAATATGGGTCATCTGAAATCAAAAACTAGGTCACAGAGCCCAAAAATAGAAAAAAACTTGTTAACATTCAAGAAGCTACTTTTCAGTCCAAATATTCTCCAAATTTGTCAGAAAAAATGTTTTAATGATTTCTAGCTCAGATTCGAATAAAGGTCATCTGGGGTCAAAAACTAGGTCACAGACCCCAGATATGGAAAAACCTTGTTAACACGCATTGAGGTAACATTTTCAGTTCAAATAACCTTGAAATTTGTCAGAAAGATTGTTTTAATGATTTCTAGCTCAATTTTGAATATGGGTTATCTGGGGTCAAGAACTAGAACACAGGGCCAAAAAGTAGAAAATCCTTGTTAATGTTCAAGAGGTTACATTTTCAGTCCAAATGTCCTTAAAATTTGTCAGAAAGGTTGTTTCAATGATTTCTAGCCCAGATTAGGATATGGGTCATCTGGGATCAAAAACTAGGTCACAGAGCCCTAAAATGTTAAAACCATTTTAACTATCCAGAGGTTAGTCAATTTCAGTCCAGATATCCTGGAAAATTGTCAGACAGGTTGTTTTGATGATTTCTAGCTCAAGTACTAATATGGGTCATCTTTGGTCAAAAACTAGGTCACAGAGCCCAGATATGGAAAAACCTTGTTAACACTCAAGAGTTAAGATTTTAATTCCAAATAACCTGAAAATTTGTCAGAAAGATTGTTTCAATAATTTCTAGGTCAAGTTCGAATATGGGTCATCTGGGGTCAATTAACCAGGTCCATAGCAACTTTGTTAAAAGCAGTCATATTCAGGTGAGCGATATAGGGCCAGCTCAACTTTGAATATGGGTCATCTGGATTAAAAAACTAGGTCACAGAGCCTAAATATCGAAAAAACTTTGTAAACACTCAGAGGCTACATTTTTAGTCCAAATGTCCTGGAAATTTGTCAGAAAGGTTGTTTTAATGATTTCAAGCTGAGGTTTGGATATGGATCATCTGGGGTCAAAAACTAGGTCACAGAGCCCAAATATGGAAAAACCTTGTTAACGCTCTAAAGGCTACACTCTCAGTCCAAATAACCTTGAAATTTGTCAGAAAGATTGTTTCAATAATTTCTAGGTCCAGTTCGAATATGGGTCATCTGGGGTCAATTAACCAGGTCCATAGCAACTTTGTTAAAAGCAGTCATATTCAGGTGAGCGATATAGGGCCATCATGGCCCTCTTGTTTGGGTTGTGGACTTTATTTTATTTTCTTTTTTAGATTTTTTTTCTGTAAATATCATAATTATCAGCCTGGGTTCAAAATTTAGGGAGAAGTGATTAAAAAAATTATCATTGAAAATTATCAAGCTTGGAACCATATTCACAAAACTTCTCAAATGCCAATTTAGAATTATAACCTTTTACTTTGCTAACTAAAAAAATCAGCAATTATTAGGGTAACTCTTATTTTTTTCTGACATTTGTGGGTGATAGTACATAATGTTAACCCAAATGTTCCCAAGACACCAGTACCTATATATTATATTTATAGAAAAGGAGGTTTTCATTACATTACAATTGCTTGAATAATCTTTCAAACTTATTGATTTTGAAATCCGGAATCATATATCAGTCTATTTGTATTAAACACTAGACTTCACAAAATTATTCTTAAACACTAGACTATTATTGCTAAATACTAGACTAAGCGAAATTATCTTTTAATGCTGGTTGTATTTTATACTCTAAAAAAGACGCCCAGCATTTCTGTAAGACAAATGTCTCAAAGCTTTAAGATGTGTGAAAGGCAGGGTAATAATGATAATAATAATAATAATAATATTTATTCAGAAGAGTTTGCATGATAGAATTTTGTCCCACTGTCTAGAAAATATAAGCCATTACACAATTGTATAGATACCTTCTCTGTAAATATCATTGAAGTTTAATGTATCTTATTGCAGGGTCATCATCCACAGTTAGGGGCTCACCAGAAGTTTACAAATTATGCTTTTGATGTTGTAGAGTTCATGAAATTGATTAGCAAGGCAGCAGAACATGTCAAGTCACATCCAGCTTTTATTGAAGCAAGGAAATTGAAATATAGCACAACAGACAGTTTTAGAAAAGATGAACTTTGATGATAATTTTATCATTGTTTTAAGATTTACATTCTCTGATCAATAGTAGGATGATTAGCTTTTTCACTGTAGTGAAATTCTGAAATTAGACTTATTCCTAGCTCTATATTTTAGCTCACGCCGAGTTTTTGTGATCACCCTGTATCCGTCATGCATTCTGAGGCATCAACATTTCTATTTAAATGACATTCTTTCCTAAGCACCTGGGTCAAAGCTGATGAAACTTGCCAGGGATGTTCCTTGCCTGAAGTTCTTCTAAAGTTATTGAAAGAACTGAATTCCATAAAGAATTCTGGTTGCTAGGCAACAGAAAAAAAACTTTGAAAATCTTTTTGTCTAAAACCACTAGGCTTAGAGCTTAGATATTTTGCATACAGGTTCACCCAGAGGTCTTCTAACAAAATTGTTCAAAGTATGCCCCTTGTGTCATAAATGGCCTTTCCCCAGGAGACCATTTATTTTAATTAGGTTTGTATAGGGAAAACAAAAATTCTTCTGGTCTGAAACCACAAGGCCACAGAGAAAGATAATTTGCATGGAGCATCATCTAAAGGTCCTCTACCAAGATTTTTTAAATTGTGCACCTGGGGTCATGAATGGCCCTCATTTGGGGTCAATTGAGTTTTACATAGGCATAAGAAAGACTTTAAAAATCTTCAAGCCTGAAACTGTATGCCCTAGAGCTTAGATTTTTTTTGTGTAGCATTGTAGAGTGGATGCATACCAAGCGTGTTCAAATTATGTCGCTAGGGTCAACTTTGGCCCTGCCCCTAGGTTCTATTTGTATAAAATATAAGATGTTCAAAAGTCTTCAATCCAAAACTTTGTTACTTTGCTTCTGTTTGCTGGACAGCTGACCCATAGCCAGAGTACTCAGGTGAGTGACCCAGGCCATCTTTGCCCTCTTGTTTATTTATAGAGAAAGTTTACAGATTTTGTTTCATGTTGATCCTTTGCTTGCAGTTTTATCCCTTTATCCAAGAGTTCAGTATAGTTAATATTAGAGGAAATAAAGAGACTTGATGACCGTCTATTAGTCCAGTCTTCATTTATCACAAGGTCTTTGTTGGATTAAAATACAATAAATCACAGGTTGTCACTAAGGTTTACGTAACTGTATTCTGACATGTAGAACAACCCAACTAATACATCACTGTGCAGATTTTTTTATTTTATTTTATTTTTTTTTACAAATATTAATTCTTTACAATATGTCTTCACTTACTTTTCAGAAAGAACATTTTCACTGACTAAATGAACAGTTACAATTTTCTCAAGATTGTTTTTTTTTTTTTCTTGTTTTAACTGTTATAAATTTATTCATATTTGATCCAAAGAATTATGTCACTCCATTCAAGGATGGATATTTTAAAATGTTTAAGGAATTCATTTTGATTTTAATGAATTTTCAGTATGTAGTGTATATGTCTGTTTCTTTAATGTCCTGATTAACTTAAATGTCTTGAATATTAAAACAGCAAAATACCTTTTGCTTTTTATCTAACCTGAGCAATCAGCTTCTGTCCATTGTCAGTCATCCACTACTTGCTTTAAATAGCATCTCCACTAAAATCACAGGCCAAAGTGAATGAAAGATAGCACAGATGTTTTCTGCATGAAGTTCTGCTAAAGTTGTTCAAAGAATTGAATTCCATTCAGAACTTAAGTTGCTATGACAAACTTTGAAAATCTTTTACTCTGAAACCTAGAGCTTAGATAATTTGCATTGAGCATTGTCCAGAGGTCCCATACTTAGATTGTTCAAATTATGCCTCTTGTTTCATTTATGATCCTGCCATGGGGGTCACTTGATTATATAGGAAAGACTTAAAAAAATCTTCTTGTCTAGGGCTTAGATATTATGAATAGAGCAACAATTAGAGGTCCTCTACCAAGATTATTCAGATGATGTCTCTGGGGTCAAAATTAACTCCCAGGGGGTCCTATTTGTGCAAAATATTAATTTTTTGAAAATCTTGTCAGAAACGATAGGCCCTAGACTTAAGATATTTGGTCTGTAGCATTGTTCAGCTATATTTGCCTACCTGTGCAAAGATTGTTCAGATTATTGTTAAGGTTCTTATTCTTTAAAGTTTCAGCAGTTCTTAATGTCTCATTAACATCTTAACATACTGATACTATGTATGTAGAATGTATTAGTAAAATTGTTTTCTTATGTATTTATGTATTTGGTTCAAGCATTGTATCATATGTGCTTTATCCTATAAAATAGTGATTGAAACTGAATTAAAAATAAAAGAATAGTAAATCAATTTTGTTCTTATTTCCAAAGTAATGATAATGTGTAATTTGTAAATGACAAAGATTAAGTAGTTACTGGCATTTTAATATTTTTGTTTAAAGTTTTTAGCTCACCTGAGCATGCTCATGTGAGCTTTTAGGATCATTGATTGTCCGGCGTCCGTCCGTCCGTCCGTCCGTCCGTCGTCCACAATTCATACAAACGACATCTCCTCTGAAACCACCAGGCAAAATTTAATGAAACTTGCCTAGAATGTTCCTTGCATGAAGCTCTACCAAGTTTGTTCAAATGGTTCCGGTTCATTGCATTTCTGGGTCACAGGAGCTAAAAACAGATTTTAAAAGTTGGATCTTTAAAAATCTTCTTGTCAGAAACCACAAGGCCTGGAGCTTTGATATTTGGTATAAAGCATCATCTAGTGGACCTCTCCCAAGTTTGTTCAAATCATGGCCTCTGGGTCAAAAATGGCCCCGCCCCAGGGGTAACTTGTTTTACATAGAGTTATATAGGAAAAACTTTAAAAATCTTCTTGTCAGAAACCATAAGGCATAGAGCTAAGATATTTGGTGTGTACCATTGTCTAGTGGACCTCTCCCAAGTTTGTTCAAATCATGGCCTCTGGGTCAAAAATGGCCCCGCCCCAGGGGTAACTTGTTTTACATAGAGTTATATAGGAAAAACTTTAAAAATCTTCTTGTCAGAAACCGTAAGGCATAGAGCTAAGATATTTGGTATGTAGCATTGTCTAGTGGACCTCTACCAAGTTTGTTCAAATTATGATCCTAGGGTCAAAAATGGCCCCGCCCCAGGGGTAACTTGTTTTACATAGAGTTATATAGGAAAAACTTTAAAAATCTTCTTGTCAGAAACCGTAAGGCATAGAGCTAAGATATTTGGTGTGCAGCATTGTCTAGTGGACCTCTACCAAGTTTGTTCAAATCATGGCCTCTGGGTCAAAAATGGCCCCGCCCCAGGGGTAACTTGTTTTACATAGAGTTATATAGGAAAAACTTTAAAAATCTTCTTATCAGAAACCAAAACGCTTAGAGCTAAGATATTTGGTATGTAGCATTGTCTAGTGGACTTCTAGCAAGTTTGTTCAAATTATGATCCTGGGGTCAAAAATGGCCCCGCCCCAGGGGTAACTTGTTTTACATAGAGTTATATAGGAAAAACTTTAAAAATCTTCTTATCAGAAACCGTAAGGCATAGAGCTTAGATATTTGGTACGTAGCATTGTCTAGTGGACCTCTACCAAGTCCGTCAAATTATACATCTGGGGTCAAATTTGGCCCCACCCTGGGGTCATTGGTTTTACATAAGCTTGTATAGGAAAAACTTCGAAAAATCTTCTTGTCTGACCCACAAGGCCCTGAGCCTTTAGACTTAGTATATAGCATTGTCTAGTGGACCTCTACCAAGTTTGTTCCAATTATACCCCTGGAGTCAAATTTGGCCCCAGCCCGGGGTCATTGGTTTTACATAGGCTTATATAGTGAAAACTTTGAAAATCTTCTTGTAGAAGGAGAAGTAACATTTTCAGTCCAAATAATCTGGAATTTTGTCAGACAGGTTGTTTCTATAATTTCTAGCTCAAGTTCGAATATAGGTCATCTGGGGTCAAAAACTAGGTCACAGAGCCCAAAAATAGAAAAACCTTGTTAACACTCTAGAGGTTACATTTTCAGTCCAAATAATCTGGAATTTTGTCAGACAGGTTGTTTCTATGATTTCTAGCTCAAGTTCGAATATGGGTCATCTGGGTTCAAAAACTAGGTCACACAGCCCAAAAATAGAAAAACCTTGTTAACACTCTAGAGGTTACATTTTCAGCCAAAATAATCTTGAAATTTGTCAGAAAGGTTGCTTTGATGATTTCTAGGTCAAGTTTAAATATAGGTCATCTGGGGTCAAAAACTAGGTCACAGAGCCCAAAAATAGAAACATCTTGTTAACACTCTAGAGATTACATTTTTAGCCCAAATAATCTGGAAATTTGTCAGAAAGGTTGCTTCAAAGATTTCTAGCACAAGTTCAAATATGGGTCATCTGGGTTTAAAAACTAGGTCACAGAGCCCAAAAATAGAAAAACCTTGTTAACACTCTAGAGGTTACATTTTCAGCCAAAATAATCTTGAAATTTGTCAGAAAGGTTGCTTTGATGATTTCTAGGTCAAGTTTAAATATAGGTCATCTGGGGTCAAAAACTAGGTCACAGAGCCCAAAAATAGAAACATCTTGTTAACACTCTAGAGATTACATTTTTAGCCCAAATAATCTGGAAATTTGTCAGAAAGGTTGCTTCAAAGATTTCTAGCACAAGTTCAAATATGGGTCATCTGGGTTTAAAAACTAGGTCACAGAGCCCAAAAATAGAAAAATCTTGTTAAAACTCTAGAGGTTACATTTTCAGCCCAAATAATCTGGAAATTTGTCAGAAAAATTGCCTTAAGGATTTCTAGATCAAGTTTGAGTATGAGTCATCTGGGGTCACAAACTAGGTCACAGAGTCCAAATATGGAAAAACCTTGTTAATATTCTAAAGGTAGCATTTTCAGTCCAAATAACCTGGAAATTTGTCAGAAAGATTCTATGGATGATTTCTAGCTCAGTTTTGAATATAGGTATTCTGGGGTCAAAAACTAGGTCACAGAGCCCGAAAGTAGAAAAACCTTGTAAAAGCTCTAGAGGTTACATTTTTAGTCCAAATGTCCTTGAAATTTGTCAGAAAGGTTGTTTCAATGATTTCTAGCTCAAATTTGGATATGGGTCATCTGGGATTAAAAAATAGGTCACATGGTGCAAATATGTAAAAAACTTTTTAACACTCCAGAGGTTACATTTTCAGTCCAAATACCCTAGAAATTTGTCAGACAGGTTTTTTTGATGATTTCTAGCTCAAGTTGGAGTATGGGTCATCTTGGGTCAAAAACTAGGTCACAGAGCCCAAATATGGAAAAACTTTGTAAACACTCTAGAGGCTACATTTTAAGTCCAAATGTCCTGGAAATCTGTCAGATAGGTTGTTTTGATGATTTGTAGCTCAAGTTTGGATATGGGTTATCTGGGGTCAAAAACTAGGTCACAGAGTCTAAATATCGAGAAACCTTGTTAACACTCTAGATGCTACTTTTTCAGTCCAAATATCCTGCAAATTTGTCAAAGAGATTGTTTCAATAATTTCTAGGTCAAGTTCGAATATGGGTTATCTGGGGTCAATTAAAAAGGTCCATAGCAACTTTGTTAAAAGCAGTCATACTCAGGTGAGCGATACAGGGCCATCATGGCCCTCTTGTTTAATTTTCCTTTATGATGTATTGTATTTTTATTTTCTATTCTTAATCAGTTGATTTATTATTGCATGTAATTCTGCATGTCCTAAAATGTGAAATACGGAAAAGCCTTGAGGATTCTTGTATGGAAACTTTACCTCACTATCTAGGAGAAAAATATCCTTTCTTGAAAGTCATTTTAAGGACAGTGTTCTAAGGGTAGAACACAAGATTTGCAGTCAGGTCACTAGTTTGAATTCAACAGAGAAGGAATGTCTTCGCAGTGATCTTCAGCATTTGACATTTGTCAGAGAAAGTATCTATCTATTTATCTTCCAGTAATGTCAAACCCCTCACGGGGATGTAAACGTTTTTGTGTCAAAGATTGTAAGAAGGTTAAAAAGAGTTGTTTAAAAGAAGATAAAAAAAAGAAAAGGTTAAAATCAGGGGATTGGACAACTAGGATGAGACATGTTCAAGGCCAGCTATGGCTGCACTGAACTTCTCTGGGGTAGGAAAAAGGGCAACAGTAGATGGTAAGTGGTTCCAGTGGATACAGTCCTAGGAAAGAAAGAGAATTTATAGTATTCTGAAGTTGCTGTAAATAATCTATAGCTCGGGGGATGACCATGGCGGGATGTTCGGGAGAAGGTGGTCAGGTATCCTTCAATGGGAATAGCAACCAGACCAGGGTGAATCTTATAGAACAGGGATAACCTAGCATCTGTACGCTTCAAGTTCAAGTGGACAGAGATTAAGGGAGTGGAGCATGTCGGTAATGCTTGAAGTCTGACCATAATCTAACTTAATCCAATGGGCTGCTTCTCTTTGGACATTTTCAGTTTGATCTATTTGTGGTTTGGTGTGGAGAGACCATACCTTGGAACCGTATTCAAGCTGGGGTCTGACTAATGTCTGGTAAGCTGTGGACTTAATGGACTGGGATTTGATCTTTATGTTTCTGCATAGGAACCCTAATGTTTGGTTTGCTCTCTGGGTTGTCTTGTTTATATGAGCATCCCATGTAAGGTTATATGAGATCCACACCTAGGTATTTTGTAGTGGTAACCAATTCTAGTTGGACTCCATATGGAAGTAGCATTGTGTTGGGATAGGATGTTTCCTTTTTGTGACATGGATAACTTGATACGGTTGAAGTCCATATCCCACTCCAACTCTCACTTTTCTAACTAAGTGAAAGTACTGGTAAAGACCTACAAAATTAGATGTTTGGTACTGGTAAGAACCTATAAAGCAATTATCAGGATAGTATTCTATATTTCAATTTTATTTCAATAACTTTTTAATCATACATATTAAAACAAAATAACAAAGTAAACATAAATCTACAGAAATACAATGTGCTATCATTTGTGTAGCCTTCAACTCATCAACTGTAGGTCAAACTTAAAATACAGTTCAGATCTATCATGAAAAATAATGTTGTTTTGGAGTTATCACAAACTTGCACGGTTTCAAGTCCCACTCCATAAAATCATTATCAAGAATCCACTTCATTTTAATAAGTGATTTTAGAAAATGTAATTATGAAGCATTATTTCCACAAGGGTTTGATTTCCAGTTCAAATTCTTCCTTTTGTCTTGAGAACATATTTACTCAGTCAAACACATCTGTGATGCGGTGAATATCTTTCCAAAAGATGGCATTTAAAGTTTCCTCCATAAACTACACACCCATGTCCCATTGATTAAATAAGGCTAACTTTAGCTAACTACTACTTCTACTTGAAACACTTGCATTGCAACTGTACACCCTAGTTCACAGCCCCATCACATCCATTTCACGCTTCATTTGGCACAAAGCACAGTACCCACACAACGATACCACAATGCAGTCGTTACAAATAGAACCCTGAAAAACAAGGGTGCCACTGCCACAAAATACGCCCGTCTAAAAAGCTTTTGGTGGAAATGTGGGCATAATGGATAAAAAGAGGTGTTAATAGGGAAGCAAGTTTGACTTTTCCTAGTGCTGGATAGAGAAACATACATCTTAAATAAACCTGAAGCAATGCTGAAATCCCTCCATGCATGTAGAAGATATGCTCTGGACAAAATCTTGACATGTCATCATCTCTATTGACCTTAACCTTACAAAAATATGGGCCTGGATTATGCATGTAACACTCAGTCTCATGATGGTGAACATTTGTGAAAGAATCCCTTAATTCATGATGACTAAATAGTCCGTACACACATTTTCATACTTTTATCTGACCTTTGACCTCTATGTGTGACCTTGGCCACAGGGACTTGAATTTAGCACGTGACACTCCTCTCAACGGTAAACTTTAGTGCCAAGTTATATTAAAATACCTCAATGCATCTAGAAGATTTCCTCCGGACAAGCGTTTTCCTCTGATCTCTAAGTGTGATCTTGACCTTTGACCCAGTGACCTGGTTCATGCGCGCGACAATGCATCTCATGATGCTGAACATTTGTATCAGGTTATACTAAAATCTCTCCTTGTATGTATACATATATATATGGAGAAGATATGCTCCGGACAAAATCATGACATTTCATCATCTCTACCTTGAGCTTGTATATATGGTACTAAATTATGGGTGTAATGCTCAGTCTCATGATGGTGAACATATCTGATAGAATCACTCAATTCATGATGACTAAATGGACCGTACACACATTTTCATATTTTTATCTGACATTTGACCTCTATGTGTGACCTTGACCTTGGCTACAGGGACCTGAATTTAGCACACGACACTTCTCACAATGTTGAACATTAGTACCAAATTATATTAAAATCTGTCAACGCATGTAGACGTTTTGCTCCGGACAAGCGTTTTTCTCTGCCCTCTAAGTGTGACCTTGACCTTTGTTCTAAAGACCTGGTTCATGCGCGCGACACTACATCTCATGATGCTGAACATTTGTAACAAGTAATACTAAAATCCCACCCTGCATGTAGAAGATATGCTCCGGAAAAAACTGGACGCCGCCCGCCCGCCATGGGCGTTCCCATAATAAGAACGTCTTTTTAAACGGCCGTATTTAAAAACCAACAACCGAAAACCCTATTAACAAGCTTGTTGTTTTTTGTATGTTTGTTTATTCTGACAGTCAATGTAATATCAGCCGGACAGTTTACCTAACCATCGTTACTGGAAAGGACCAGTACTAAGTTTAAGACTGCCATCTTTCTCACATTAATGGTAAATTGTCGAGAGCGGGGCTCAAACACATGGTCATCAATCAGTGTCTCTAAACAGGAGTACAACGAGCCGGAGTGAATGTTTGTTCCATTAGAAAATTTGAAAAGAGGCATTTCCTAGGAGTGATTAAAAGCTCAAAATAAGATCAACGTTTACTGTCTCAGCTTCGTAATTTATCATTACACCTTGACGTATTTCTGCTTATAGAGGAACTGACAGAGTCGAAGTCCGGCGGTAACAAAGTTATCCTTTAGTCATATAACAAAAATGTTTCAATGTATGAAGAGCTCCACTCAAAGGGTTTTCTTATAAATTATTGAGAGTGAGGGACGGACGGACAGACAGGTATCAACCATACCCGGAAGTTCTATAGTGTACTTCTTTTACAATGTATACAAATCATTCGCATGTATCTATGTATATATTTATAATCTTAAAAACAAAACTTTTGAAGACCATATCCAGGGGTTATTGCGAAACTGTTGTAACTACTCAAAGATAATTAGAAGATACAATAATTTTGCGCTGTAAAAAAAACCTACACATTCAATCGGTTTTGATATAAACTCTAATATTAACGAAAACAGCTAATCTTGGAATGTCGATAAAAACTTTAATATTAAAAATCATTACTTGAACTCCGCCAAGGGTCCTTAGCCTCGTTCTCATGGTAAGGGCAGCCCCAGGAACAAAAAGAGGCATGCACAGACATTCGCCGATACGTGGACTAAGTTGACACATGACACATGGAGTACAGAAAACCACACACAAGCCTGAAACAAATCTGGCATTTCTCTACCATGTTCTAACGAATATTCCAGTTACTGTACATTGTATATACATGTAAGTATATTTAACAACAGTCTATTCCGAGTCTTCCTCTTCTATCTGTGTTAAATCATATATAATAACATTGACCCTTAATTTTCATTTAGTTTTCCATTGCTTTTATATCGAGATATGTGCAATTGTTCAGTCTTTGCCTTGGTTCATTTATTGGTGTTAGCATTAATTCACAGAGCAGTAAATAAATCATATATCTAAAACACTTGGTACCTCAGGCAAAAATGTGTTCTGTGTGATCGCTCTCATGGTTCTAACGCAATGAGAAAATTTAGTACATTACATGATAGAATGGAAATCAGAAATTAATAACACTTACAGTTTTTGATATCCCGGGTACATTCAAAGAGTCCTGATGTCCAGTCCCTGTTACCATCAACAGCAGTTGCTAGTAAGACTGTGTCAATCCCAAACTTTGTGTAAGCCTGGCTCGTTGGTGCAGTAACCACCGGTCCTGATTCAAGCTTTTCGTATTCGCCATGGTTCGTACCAGGTTGAGAGGTTATTATCTGTTGTTTGTCACTCATTCTTGTGTATGTGATACTAAATAGAAAATACACCCGACTTTACAACAAGAATTGCTGTAAGCGGGGGCTGAAAGCAGTACAAATATTAAATACAAATGTATTGTATTCTTGTAAATGTAAAAATAAGGGTTTGTAGCAATGCAGTCGCTACGTTCAATATAATGATGTCCATATTTTAATGAGTTGCTACCATTTACTTTACCAGCATATTTTCTACAGAAAACAATGAAACTTTCAAAGACAAATTTATTTACATGCAGAAGAATACATATTTGTCGGAAATGTATGGGTGAAAATCTCATAAATAACTTACAATTTGTATAGATGAAAAAATAATTCCAGTGATGTTCAGGGCAACCAGCTGGTGTATATATAAATGCTTTTGTAGTAAACTAAAACAGTGTTTGTATTTGTCACAGCTTGCAAACGTATTGATTAGGGGGTGACTAGGGGACGCTGTAGCTGGCATGTTCTCACACTAATTAAATGAGACGTAAGACCGAGGGCTCATGTATCAGTGCTGTACACTGACCATTCAAAAGAACCAGGGGTGTCCCTGAAATTGGATGCTTACTGTATCTTGCACTATCCCCCACAACTTAAAACAACTAATCTCTGTCATATTGGGAACCGGTGCCGACGATAGATAGGTAGGTAGGTAGGTAGGTAGCTGACAGAACAACATATATGAATTACCATATGATACACAGTTAATGACCGAGGTCGCAACCCAGAAGGGATATTATCATCAACAACAATAGTTTATTAGCTATTTCGACATGTACATGTACATGCCTTTGGCTAATGAACAGCCAACATATATACAAATAGGCTGAATTTCTTAAAGAATACCTAACTTAACACACAGTGGACCATTTACAAAGATTTCTACTGTTCGGTACAAAATGTCAATGCAGTATTGTTGATACCACTTTTTTACAAAAGTTTAAGGTAGTTGAAAAATATGCCTGTGTGTGAACAGTTCATACTCTGCTGGTGTTAGAGCTGCTATGATGAAATGCGATACTCAACGAAAAAGGTAATTTGAAATCTCAAGGTGTACGACAATGACGGCGTTCCATAGAAAACAATATTAGTCATTTTTGTTGTCAATATCAATTGTTAACATGTTTAATTACATTCGCCTTTTGTTCTTTCGTGTGTTTCTTGTCCCATCTGTACCTACTAGTATTCCTATGCAAAAGTCTGTTTCATTCCTACGCTTTGAACAATTCACCGGCAGCAAAAAATTGTTGAATTATATAAACGTTTACAGTTTGACCACTAGGTAAAGGAAGTCCGGTAACCATGACTGTGATAAAGATGTTTACTGCGTGTATAGTGATATGAGATATATATAGTGTATAGTGGTCACAATGGTGTCAAGGAAGTTTTCAGTTTTGCTTGCTTTTCCTTTGGTATCGAACGTATTGCTGTATAGCTTCCCTACCCTCAGAATAGAACCTGCTGGACAGTCAGAACACCATAGGTCACTATTTTGTACATAGCTAACACAACAGATAACAAATGAAATTGTATTTCTTGTATGAAAAAGGTAACTTTAGTCCTAAGAAAAACCAAGTAAAAGAGAAATGTTTCTTTTTATTCCAAAGTTCCTAGAACTATTAACGCAGCAGCACTATATTGAATTGGACCAGGGACCGTATATTAACAGTTAATAGTAAGTCCCAGATTGGACTTATTACACCAAAAAGTTTAGAGCTGCTGGGACAGGGCTGACAGGGCATAAGTAACTTATAATTTAGAGTTGCTGTGACAGGGCATAAACAACACGTAGTTTAGAGTTGCTGTGACAGGGCATAAACAACATATAGTTTAGAGTTGCTGTGACAGGGCATAAAGAACACATAGTTTACACTTGCTGTGACAGGGCATAAACAACATGTAGTTTAGAGTTGCTGTGACAGGATATAAACAAGACATAGTTTACAGTTGCTGTGACAGGGCATAAACAACACGTAGTTTAGAGTTGCTGTGACAGGGCATAAACAACACGAAGTTTAGAGTCACTTTGACCGGGCATAAACAACACATAGTTTACAGTTGCTGAGAAAGGGCATAAACAATATATAGTTTAGAGTTGCTGTGACAGAGCATTAACAATAAGTAGTTTAAAATTGCTGTGACAGGGCATATACAACTTGTAGTTTAGAGTTTATGTGACATGGCATAAACAACTTATAGTTTAGAGCTGCTGTGACAGAGCATTAACAACACGTAGTTTAAAATTGCTGTGACAGGATATAAACAACAAATAACTAAGAGTTGTGACAGGGCATAAATAATACATAGTTTAAAATTGCTGTGACAGAGCATTAACAATACGTAGTTTAAAATTGCTGTGACAGGATATTTACAACAAATAACTAAGAGTCGTGACAGGGTATAAATAATATATAGTTTAGAGTTGCTGTGACAGAGCATTAACAATACGTAGTTTAAAATTGCTGTGCCAGGATATTAACGACAAATAAATAAGAGTCTTGACAGGGTATAAATAATATATAGTTTAGAGTTGCTGTGACAGAGCATTAACAATACGTAGTTAAAAATTGCTGTGACAGGGCATAAACAACTTTTAGTTTAGAATTGTTGTGACAGGGCATAAACAGCATATAGTTTAGAGTTGCTGTGACAAGGCATAAACAACATATATTTTAGAATTGCTGTGAAAGGGCATAAACAATTAACAGCACTTGATGGGGTAGAATTGCAAGTTACTGCACATTTTTGACAAGCTTGTTTGATACATAATGTTTCATTCTTGGACAAGCATGAAACAGGCTCCCTGGCAATACTTGGGTTGGGATTGCAAGCGACATGATTCTATAAAAGAATATATCATTTTTGGACCGGCATGGCACGTAGGCCCTTGGCACTTCTTAGCAGGACTTGATGTACTGGAATCGTAAGCTTCTACACATTCCAGACAAGCTTGTCTGTTCTTTGACCAGCATGACACCAAGCTCCTTGGGACTTTTTAGGTTGATAGGTTGGATTTACACTACTAAACTTTCAAGACATGCATGTTTGTTAGATGTTATTCCATTCTTGGACCAACATAACATCAAGCCGAAGGGCAGTTCTTAGCAGAAACAGATGGGTTGGAATTGCAAGCTTTTACACATTCCAGACAGGATTCTTTGTTAGATGTTATTCCATTCTTTGACCAGCATATCATCAAGCTCCTGGGCACTTCTTATCTGGAATATATAGGTTGGAATTGCGAGATTCTACACATTCCAATCGTGATTCTGTGTAGGATGTTGTTCCATTCTTTGCCTAGCTTGATACCTAGTCTGCAGGATTGGACGGGTTGTTATTGCAAGTTACTACACATTTTAGATTTGAACTGGGTCAGGAAATCTAGCCAGTGCAGTCACTCAAACCCCTAATCTGTAGGTTCTTCCATACATTATGCTTCATGGGCAAACGTGCAATTGTCCGTCAGAATAATCTATCACCCTATGAATCGGCATAACATCTTGTCTGGGGATCCAGAATCTCTTCAATATACCACTGCACATTCAAAGACAAAGGTTCAGAGAATCAGACCATATCAAACAGAATTAAATTCCCAGTGGAGCAATGTTATTTGTGCACACGTGTAAGATGATTTTTTTGTGTGTAGAAGGATTGGCTGTTCCGTTAAAAAATTCCACTAAAACATTTAAGATCTGAACAAAGAAAATCGATTATTTTTTAGCATTTTTTAACCATTCTCCTTTAGCATAAGACAACTAGCTTTGAAGCAGTAGCCACAGCCACAGTATACTGCAAAAGCATTTCTTTTATTGTAGACTAGTGTTAACAGGGTCCTGTCATTCCCTATACATACCTGAAACAGCTGGTGCAAACGCAGACGAATGCTTATTATTTACATAAAATCACGGATGGTTTTACATTACAGTAAATGCCCTATTCAATGCAACTGACTTTTATGTATAATCGTCAAAATTTTGACCTCTGCTGCTTTTTTTCTTCAGAACATTTTCTTACCAAAAACTGTCTGGGTGGTCGGTTAGAGGCAACTTACTGCCTCTTGGACTAGATGGAAGACAATGTTTCTAAGCGGAAGCAGGACAAATGAGTTAATTACACATAAAACCGAAAGAGTGAGTGTCAACGAAACTGTGACTGTCAAGGTGTCTAGAAAATGTAAACTGTGCCACTTACATTAGGCACTGACTTCTCGTTCAACATATATCATGCTCATGCATAAGACACGTGATAAGAACCAAAATCGACCTTATTGATTTGCGAATAAACTTCTGGTGTTTGTAAGCAGAAGTAAAGAATCACATACATTCAGCGACGCGATAAATTATCAACTAAAAAAAGTTTATACAACAAATCAGTAATATATACAAACATGACTAAATCTATGACTTGATATATTTTATGAGTGTTCCTTTGACTTTAACTCTCGTGTATTTCATCTCTAATAACGTAAATATTAATACGTTTTACTCACTGCATTTACCGTAATGAGGTTACAAGAGCGTCTGCAAAACTCATTATTGTATCTGCAGAAAATGAGTAATACCCACAAACTGTAAGGCTAGGCTAATTATTCCAAATTATTCGGTTTCTTAAGATTAACATCTGTAACCGAATTTATGAAAGAATTCTTGAATAAAAACAATCTAAGTGCATTGTTGATGGAACGATAGCTCGAGGAAACAGTAGAGACCCGGATATCTGATTGGAGATACCAGGAAAGACATTTCTGGAATAGTCAACAATGATATATTCAGCTGGTATAGGCTTCAAGCTTAAGAATCTGTCTCTACAATTAATCTTAATAAATTTGAGCTCAAATGTGAAAATTTCACAATCACCGGTATTTCAAAGAAGTGAATGATGTTTTCCCTGTTGCTTAAAGTTATTCACTACAGTTGAAATAGCTTTCCGTTTCTAGACACATCATTTTCCAGCTCGCAAATTTATTAAAGAAGAGGTGAAAACCTTTAACTCTACATTCTATTTCATCAAATAAAATGTCTTAACAGGCAAGCTTTCTGAATCGTATTGCACATACTAAAAATGCTGTTTTTTTTTTCTGATAAAATGTTACTGTCTGTAAATAAGAGTACATAGAGGGAAGGTCATTATACTTACACGTGATATAATAATAATCATGTAATTCGAAATCACAGGCGCCATCCTAGGACATTCTCTTTCTTGTGGCTAATTTGAAATGATGATAATAATAATAATTATAATAATTATTTTTATTATTATTATTATTAATCGTATTAATCGTCGTCATTTTCATTTAAGACTTCCAAAATCATCTTATTTTTCAGTAAAAGTTATTCATTTCTTACTTAGCCATGAATATATATTTATATATATACATGTATTATAAATATCATTATATTTTATTATTATTATTATATTATATATAATACTTATATATTTCTCTTCACAAAAGAAAAGGTAAAATCGAATTTCTGTGGAACTATTTGTTTGCGTGGCCTTGGAAGAATTTCAGGAGAAAAGTGAGAGAGCTGCATTCGGTACTGATTCAGTTAACATTTTGTTCGAGGTACGTAACACACCTCAACAAAATAAACAATATTTCAAGCCATTGCGAGACTTACAGGAACAACGGGGACCTTCAGAAACATGGTAAGTACTGTACTTTTAATATATACATCTAGCTTGCTCATTATTATATCTCGTATTGCCGGATTGATCTTTTAATTATTGTTTTCTTCAGAAATGAAAAAAAAACACGAGATTTATCGCTGTACGTTTTGTTCATAATACAGAACAGTTAATTCATTGGGACCTCTAAATAAGTCTACTCGTAGAACCGATTTCTAAATATCAAGTAAAATATATGACTCTATACACACAAGCCCGTTGTGTATTTCAAAATAATGTTACTAATATTCGCAGATTTTTTAATATGAATATCTTTTTTTTGACAGCCAAAGTATTTCAACAAGAGTACATACTGTTGCTTACATGAAGAAAAAAATGTAATAGGTCTTAGAATGTCCGTTTTAAGAACATCAAAATGTCCGGGCGGAAAATAGTAGAGATAAATGAACAACGTATGAAAAAAGCTCTTTTAAACACTTTTTATCTTTTTGGTGTCATGTTGAAAGTCACAAAAATATTTTACAGTACTTTCCTTTATATTCGGGGTTTCTTATGTCACGAGTTCGGGCATTTTATCTCCTCTTGTACAAGATATAATATCAATGAGTTATAACTTCACCGTTAATATATGAGAACAGAGGAAGGGCTTCATTTTGCTGAACAATGCTGTATTTCAGTTATAATGATCATAATAACCGATCCCTGCAAGATAACAGCATAATCAGCAATAACAGACCTTTTTTTATTCACGTTTGAAATACGTCTACACTTTTATCCTCCTCCCCGTGATTGCACTCTTATAAAAGCACTTCAATCTGGTTTATACCTAGTGTTATTATTGCAAGAAATCTATTTCACCGAATGGGTTTGCAGAGTTTTAAAAAAACAAGACAGAAATATCAGAGGAAGCTGTTTCCTGGAACGAAACAAAATAATGAGGGAAAAAGCACTAGTTTTAAAACATTATCAAGAATAGAACTGGACAACGTCGCGTGTGTTCTATCAGCTAGAAAAACTCGTGCATTTCGTGAGATAACCGGGTGCGATAGCGCACGCGCTGTACTCAACGCCACTCTAGCAAGCTATGTTTGTTTAAGCTTGAGTGCAGTGCTAGCTTGTCCGCTTTATCTTTAATAAATCACGAGGCATCAATCATTATATGGTAGAAAACATGTATTTTCTACTTACTGGTACATACCGCCCTCTTATATTTAGACATTACGGTATAAAATATTCTGCAGAGATAGAATACGTTTGTATCTTTAGCACTGAAGCCCTGCAGGAACAAGCTTATAGCATACTAGATTTATTCTAAACTTTCTAGGAATACCATCTGAACCATTCAGCCTGTTTTCAGCTTTTCTATGTCTCTATATATTTAATCCAATTGTTTTTAATGTTTCGTGGAATTATTTCGTCGTTTCTTTTGTTCTGTCTAAGTGTTGTGTATTGCATCGATAATTCAGTTAAAAAACTGTTCCCAGTATGACCTCTAGTGTCACATTCTCTACAAGCCTAGTACCAGATGTTTGCAGTTTTATCACATTTTAGTATTCTTCTTCAGGCATTTATGTTCAAAGGAAAACATTCCGTCCGTTCTTCTAGAAAACCAGCTGTCTGCTTAAATTAATGTTTGTTGTTGGTTCTATTCTTCACTTTGAAAGATGGGCTTAGAAAAGATTCAAAGCTGAATGATTCATTCATCAAATAAATATTGGGGATATCTAGGTGCAGTTATCAATGTTATCTTTTGTATTATCATAAGATTCTGTTTCAGCATTATCATGTTATTGTGGTTGCGAGCTAATTTTGAACAGACATTGATCAAACTGAAACATGACGTCATTCTGTGTTTGTATGGTGGCATATTTCTGCCGTAAGATAACCAGTTAAGGCCCGCAAACACTACGAGTTAGTTACATAATAATCTTGATAATTATCTAGCTAACTAGTAAACGTTAGCAAAAAAATTCTACCGTAAGAATCAATCGGTTCTCATACTAACCATAGAAGATTTTCGTTGTCACTGAAGTAAGTGTGTAATGCGAATTTGTCAGTTATTTGACAATCGGAACTCTGGACAGTACCATACGCGGCAAATACGAAGTGCCTTAACAACTGTCTACGTGAATCATAACTATTTAACTTGTTAGAAAACTAGCAACACGAATTTTCCCTAACTGACTACTTATTTATTAACATCTTTGGTGGTATCACGACTTATCTAGTTATCCATTAACAAAAGAAGACAAAAACAGAAGTTAACTGGTGACAGTTCTGGGCACTGTTATGTACTATCAAGTCTATTGTTTGTGTTAAGATATTTATTTTATTTTTCTTCAGCTAGTTAATTATCGCGAATATTATGTAACTAACACAACAATGTTTGCCAACCTCAACTGGTTATCTTATGGCAGACATATGCCACCATAGTCTGGGTCTGACTTAAATGTTTCAATGTTCTGCACTTTAAAAACATGTTCCAATATTCATGAATGTTACTGAATTTTGCTCTGAAGATGCAAGACTTTTTGGGGGATCAGTTAAGGGTTTGAAGGGATAAGGGGAATTAGCGAAGTATATTTGTCTTAGAACCAAATTGCAGGTTAAAGTTTTTATCGAATCAAGTATAATCACTACTAAATGTTTCTAGGTTTAATTAGTTTGATTAATTTTGCATGCATAACCTGCACAACACGCAATATTTAAGCTCCATTTTTTTTCAATATGTGGACTAAATTATTTCCTAAGTGGCACTTGAGAATATGGGACGTGAAGTGAAAATTCAAGTTTTACCAGTGAATGACATTAAAAAGAGGATGCAGTTAATGATAATAATAACGAAACAGTTCGTTTTACTTTAAATGAAGAACTACCATAGAATGACGATATATGAAACATATCTTACGTTTGATTCATAAAATAAACATGTACAGCCTAATGATGTCATAAAACCAATTATACACGTAAAAGACAATTATTATCATGCTCTCTGCACCTGTCATATTACACGAGCAGATGTTCCACAGCCAGATGGCTGATTCCATGCTCCAGTCACTTTCTATAGCTTTCAGACAATGATTGATAAGACAGTTAGGCAAAAACATTTCTAAGTCGGTCTTGGGTATTTGCTTTATACATTTTCTTGTCCGATTACCTCGAACAAACATAATCAGAAAAAGCTGTGTAGAAAAGGTTTCTAAAATTAAACTTTTGCAGGCATTCAGGGAACACTTAAAGAAACATGTGTGATTGAGTGTAAGTGTGGGGGCGTTGGGGATGTATAGGTGTGGACGGGGTATTTACAGGAAATATTTTGGATAATCCAAATATTTAATTCAACAAAAAATACTCCAAGAATACCCACGTTTAAAGTTTTCTGAAACACATGTTACACTGTAGTTATATTACAATTTCCCCTTATAGTCTGCTGGGTGCTTTTGAATTAAACTGTCTCTGGTCTACACAGATACAAGGATTGGGGGAAGGGGGGGGGGTCTTTATCAAATTGTGCTTTATCATTTAATACACAATGCAAAAACCAGCTAAAACTTTATTTTCGCTTTCGTTTTTGTTGTAAATGACTAGGAACGGACCTTGTGATAACGCGGACTATATACAACGTAGGGGTCGCTGGGTCGATCTCTGACCTATCCAGAATCTAAACCTATCAGCTTTTTGATGTGACTTCAACAGCTTCCAGTGTATGTGTAATGTTGAACTAATCAAATGTTCAAATACTGTTTTCTGTGGAACCGAGCATTTCTGTAAAATCACATTAAATCCTAAACTACATTATTTCTACTAGAACAAGCTAGTGTACCCTTTTAAAAAATGCGCTGTCAATCATTGTTGAAAGCATACAGAGGGGATGTATGGAACATTATTTTTTTAATTCATGCTATTTAAATAAAATAAAAACACAATTACTAAATATATTTAATGTATTTAAACATTTATTATTTAATTACTGACAAGGTGAGTGCTCAGCGCCAACTTAGAGCAACTGACGACAACTGCATATGTTTTCTAGTTTTGTTTCCACGAGTTTATAATCCCGAAAGCCAACGAATTACACAAACAAATGTTGGATAAAACTTATTTTCAATATTTCGTTCGTCTGCACGGCGTGTGCCAGATGTCTTCGGGTTTCTGCAAAGATAATCATTTGCTTCACTTTTACATGCGTTTTATCGTCTGCGCTATCTATCGAAGTTGATTTTAGTGTAGAAAACAAAAGTATTTCTGAACAGAATTGCTGTAATGAATTTAACATATGGGTTGCATTTACAACAAACCCCGCAATTACCTGAAAATATGTTCGTTTATTGTTACAAAACTTTGTTTTACGTAACATTGTTTATGTAATAACGACTTGTATAAAACTGGCATAAATCGAGAAATATTTCATATCATTTTGAAATAAATAACTACGTTATAATAGCAAAATACCTGCAACATTTAGATATTGAGATTAAACTGTAAGAGTGCACAGCAATATGTTTCATAACTTGATAATGTTGATGACTAGTGAGCTATAATAAAAGTTATAGTGGTTTCGATTTGCTCAGGGGAAAAAAGACGTTCAGAAAGAGAAATAACGTTTATAAATGGCTAAAGCAATGCATTACATTTTCTCACTAATAAACAACTTAAATGTATAAAACTCCACGAGAAAAGATGGGTTTTCACTATATTTTTCAGAGGGAGTGTATTTCTGTGCACGTTGGCCAAGCTGGCGTACAGATGGGCAATGCATGCTGGGAGCTGTATTGTTTAGAGCACGGAATTCATCCAAACGGTCTTCTGATTGGTGGAAAGACAGCCACTGACGATGAGTCTTACAACACGTTCTTTAGTGAGACAAGTCGCGGAAAACATGTTCCCAGAGCCGTGTATGTAGACCTAGAACCTAGTGTAGTCGGTATGTGTTTGTTTATACATAACATAACAATTCTATCAAAAGTCTCGAATCTTAAATTGTCACAATAAAAATAGTCATTAACGGATGTACAGACAAAGGTGCTGCACAGCCCATCTCTTAAATTCTGTAGACAATAAACAGAACAGCATAGTTTTATATGACAAATGTTTGCATATGTTTTCTGTTTTTTTTTAAGTATTGTGTATGTAAAAATACACGTTATTGATAGTTATAACTGCTCTGTCTGTTTTCAGACGAAGTGCGGACAGGCGAGTTTAAACAACTGTTTCATCCTGACCAGCTGATCAGTGGTAAAGAAGATGCCGCAAATAACTATGCACGTGGACATTACACTGTAGGGAAGGAAATCATTGATCTCGTGCTCGATAAAATACGTAAAATGGTAAATTTCGTGACAAGTTTACATGTTGAATATTTAATCGCTGTAATGTTACTGGCCATTGACCAGTTGCTGTGTTACGAAAAGAAACTTTACGTAATCTAAATGTTCTTTTCGTTTTCAGTCTTAAAATGGTTAGTCAATGTTTCATTTACTTTGGTTTATGCATATCTCTTTTTGTTCAGGCGGACCACTGTGCTGGGCTTCAAGGTTTCCTCGTGTTCCACAGTTTTGGTGGGGGGACCGGAAGTGGGTTCTCGTCCTTGCTGATGGAGAGACTTTCGGTTGATTACGGCAAGAAATCTAAGCTCGAATTTGCCGTATACCCAGCTCCACAGGTAGTTTCGTTCGTTAACTAAAAGGGTAGCTGTACATGAGATACTGTTACAAGGGTGATATAGATTTATTACATTGAGCATTAACGTTCCCAAAAATTGTATAAACGTCAAAAGTTTTTAGAACAATTCGAGCAATTGTTTAGCGAAGGGTTAAAAGTTAAGCTCTGTTTGCTGTGAGCGAAAATATGACGTTAACATTAAAAAACACTTACCTTCATCGTATCTGTGTAGATTTGTTGTTTTGGTATTAAAATGCTGTAAGGCATTTTTCAAAATTAATCATGTTCGGTTTCAGATTTCCACGGCCGTAGTGGAGCCATACAACTCTATACTTACAACACATACAACACTAGAACACTCAGACTGTGCCTTCATGGTTGACAACGAGGCCATATATGACATATGTCGCCGAAATCTTGATATCGAGCACCCGTCTTATAAAAATCTCAATCGTCTGATTGGTCAGATCGTCTCATCCATCACAGCCTCACTTCGGTTTGATGGCGCGCTGAACGTAGATCTAACAGAGTTTCAGACGAATCTGGTGCCTTACCCGAGAATTCATTTTCCTTTAGTGACATATGCACCAATTTGTTCAGGTAAGACAATCTATTTCAAATAACTATTTTTCTTTATTTTTGTCATGAAAAATGAACACTTCATAAGCTTCACAGATCAGTGGTATTGACAGCAAGATACGGGTGTTTATACAAGATACTTCTTTCTAATGAATTCCGTGTCACAGTATGTCAAATGTCGAATACAACAAAGGAGAACATTCACATTGTGTAAAGTTGTGTAATCATTGCACTGATCACATTTCAGCGGAGAAAGCCTTCCACGAACAAATGTCGGTGCAAGAGGTGACAAACGCTTGTTTTGAACCAGCCAATCAGATGGTGAAGTGTGATCCTCGTCATGGCAAGTACATGGCCTGCTGTATGCTGTACCGTGGTGACGTTGTACCGAAAGACGTCAATGCAGCAATCGCTAACATCAAAACAAAGCGAAACATTCAGTTTGTGGACTGGTGTCCTACGGGATTCAAAGTCGGGATCAACTATCAGCCGCCGACCAGTGTTCCTGGTTAGTTTCCCTTTTTAATTTGACAGAATTAAGTAATGAAACTGACCCTTATTTTAGACAGTGTGAAAGATCACCTCATAAACAGTCAGTGAAATGGTTAAGGTTACGTCTTTAAATTTTTTTTCTTTATTTTTTTTTCTTTGTTTTTCTTTTAATCTTCTATGATGTCATGACATGACATGACATTATATGTTTCACTTTAATGTCCGTCCGTCCCTCCTCTTGTCCTGACCATAACTTTTCCATACATGGAAGGATTTTAAAATACCTCGGCATATTTGTTCACCTTGATGAGACGGTGTGTCACGTGTAAGACCCAGGTCCCTAGCTAAAAAAAGTCAAGGTCACAGTCGCAGGTAAAAGTTTTAAAAAATGTTGATTAAAGACCTTGTCCGGGCCATAACTTCTCCATGCAAGGAAGGATTTTAAAATACCTTTGCATATTTGTTTACCTTGATAAGACGGTTTGTCGCGTGTAAGACCCGAGTCCCTAGCTCAAAGGCCAAGGTCACTGTCACTGGTAAAAGGTTAAAAATGTTGATTGTGGACCTTATTCGGGCGCCATAACTTCGCTATGCATGGAAGGATTTTGAAATACCTTTGCATATTTGTTTACCTTGATGAGATGGTGTGTAACGTGTAAGACCCGAGTCTCTAGCTCAAAAGTCAAGGTCACAGTTACTGGTCAGAGTTAAATGTGTTGATGATAGACCTTGTCCAGAGCATAACTTTTCCAAACATGGAAGACTTTTGAAATACCTTGGCATATTTTTTCATCTAGATGTCAGAGATAGTGTGTTGGGTTTAAGACCCAGATCCCTTGCTCAGAGGGTACAGGTCTTAGTGACTGGTAGGTAAAACATGTTGACTATATAGGCCTTGTCCGGGACCTAATACTTCATGCCTGGAATGATTTTAATTTCTATCCAAATATATTTCAACTTCCTTGTTATTTGCCGTCTTGGTATTTTATGACTTCCGGTTACATCATACCATCAAAGTAAATAGCATCATGAGCATGTATGTTCACTCCACTGCCACGCAAGACTTTTACAATGACCCCTTTTACTTACAAAGCCTTCAATCCTGTGGCCAAGGCGAGTATGGGGATATTCTGTGACAAGCTCTACTTTCTGATCAACAACAATAACTGAATACGAATTACACTACTACTTAAACAAAAACTCCTTAAAATTATTAAAATACCTTACAGTATCCATTTTATATAATTTCGATTTATAAAAGCACTCGATAAGTAAACAGTTCTGTATGCAAAATTATATTTAACGACATAGATACACTGTTGGTCATATAAATAAAGACATTCTTTAAATGGTCTGAAAGATACTTTTTATGATCCCGAAGGGTGGCCGCACTGTCCGTTCGTTATTCCGTCTGTCCGTGAGTCCCATCGTTTTGCGCAACTCCTACAATTCTCATTTGATTTTCACCAAACTTTTACACACCGATCATTACTAGTATCAAGTGCCGCAGAGCATATACACCGACTTTTGGGATTTTGGTATTTCTGGTGGAGTTATTGCCCTTTGTTTAAAATGTACTTTATATTCCTTCTGTGCGCAACCTCAACATTTCCAATGCGATTTTTACCAAACTTTCAAAGAATGACCATTATCAAGTGCCGCGGCGCATATACTCAAGCTTTTGCGATTCGATTACTTTTGGCATAGTTATTATACCTTTGTTAAATTTTTACTTAATATTGCTTCTGTGCATAACTCATGCTACATTTCCCATGCAATTTTCATCAATCTTTCACATAATGATCATTATCAGTGTCGAAGTGCATATACTCAGGCTTTGCGATTCGATTATTTTTGTGGTGTTATTGCCCTTTGTTTAATATTGCTCCATATTGCTTCTGTGTGCAGCTCCTACAATTTTATGATTGAACTATATTTTCGCTTACGGTGTTCAACTGGAGCATAAAAATCCAAAAGTTAAAAGGAGAGAAACTGTTTTGAAACATTTTGTGTAAAAGACATGTGGTGACCTATGGGTACAAAACACTAGATCAATATCTTTTGAAACACATCAGTTTTGGAAATTCACTAACTTTACCAGCCATGCATATAGGTAAAGGACATTTAATAGCCTTACCCCTGGACGTATGGGTACTTCGATCAGTTCACAGACTGCAGAAAAAAAATTGGCGTAAATGATCACGACAACATCAACTTAAAAGCTACCATGACTTTGACTATTGCCATGCTTCGGGGGGAATTCGAGTCTGTGACACATTTCTTGTTATACTTATTTTTAAAAGATGTTTGAGAACATGTGGAGAGGAAATCGTTTGGTATTAACTTCCAAACCTTTGCGCCATTGTATCAGAAGTTTTTTTTTTACCATAAGGTGTTTGGGTGTAACTATGTCATTATATAAAGCAGATCTTGACTGTGAGTTTCACTGCTGAAAAATGTCAAAATTTCAGAAATATATGAAGGTGTTAGGTTGTTGCAAGATTTATAAATAAGACAGCCAGTATGAAATTACATTGTTCTTTAAATGACATCCACTCAAGTTCTTTCAGCGTATCTTCGGGATATTTTGTTTAAAATCTTTCTAGCTTCTCTAACTTGTATTTTCACTATTTTCTTCAAAGAACTCATATTAGCTTGACTCTATACAGAACAGCAAAAATCACAAATCGGCATTATGCATTGTAGACTAATTGTTTCATTTCATCTGTCAGTACGTCTCAGTAATGCTATTTTTTTTAAAATTAGGTTTCAACTTGGAATTTCCATGACAAAGTGTTGTCCCATATTAACACCTATATTATTGCACCTTGGTCAGTAATGCAATTGGAGTGTCGTAGTATCGTGTTGTTGTTGTTGTTGTTTTTTTGCTTAGCAACCTTTAGAAATAATTCTTTACAATTGTTTTGTTACCTTTTTGTATATTACAAAACACAATGCATTTTAGTTATATAAAAATAGAACTTGTTGCTGCACTCATTACGCCATAACATATGATATCTTGAACAAAAAGATGTCTAATTTTAACTGTCGGGGTATTTAGGAAATACAAAATAAGGTGAAATGTATTTTGGTTTCACAAGAAATTGTTCATGTATTTTGCCCAGACTATCATTTTGGTATTGAAAAGTCTAGATATTCCGTTATTAAATCAGATTATAAATGTGTGAGGTCATGTATGATATAATTTGTTCTTTCAGGTGGGGACTTGGCTACCGTTCAAAGAGCCGTATGTATGCTGAGCAATACCACAGCAATCGCTGACGCCTGGGCAAGATTGGACCACAAGTTCGATCTCATGTATGCCAAGCGTGCGTTCGTCCATTGGTACGTCGGTGAAGGTACGTAACACGTAGATGGCTACTGTTGCCTTGTTCTGTTTTGAATATTCATTGCCCTTTTACTGTTTATCATATAGATAATGGCACTTGTGAGATTTTTTATGATTTTACATGATAAATTTCAAGGAAATTAATGTATACCGACTGCGTCGATTTCAGTACAAGTTAAGTTCATGTCCAAGCTTTTTCAATGATAAAAATCAATAAATTCTACCAAAACAACATCATTTATATTTTTTCGAAGGTATGGAAGAGGGGGAATTCACGGAGGCGCGTGAGGATCTCGCAGCCCTCGAGAAAGATTACGAGGAAGTGGGAGTAGACTCGATCGTGGATGACCCGGATGAAAACGAGGACGAATACTGATGACCTTTGGTGACCTTTATGTTAAAACAACGACAAGCATAAACATTATTAGATTTGCTCTTTACGCAATATAAGTACGTAATAAGCAGAATTTGGACCATTCGTAGTCTCACTGTGTGCTGAAATTTTGTTTGAAAAGAAAGCATCTCATTTTATTTATTTAGGCATTAACTTCATTTTATATATCTTTAGTGCTGTGTGTTTGTTGATGTTTTGTTGTATATAAGTATTTGGGCTTTTTCATGGTTGGGAATGCAATTGGAGTAGTTTGAATCAGATATAAAAATCGTATTTTTTTCTCTCTCTCTTTCATTTGCTGCCTTCAAACTAGTGAAATAAAGTTGATAAGAATATTACTGATAAAACGGTTTCTATGACTGACCAAAAGAGACTGTGTCTGGCTACTGTTGGCTTGATGAATACGTCAATTTGTTGTTGTTTGACATTTTTAAGATGTACGATAAATTGTAAAGGAAAACAACATAATACGTCATTCTTTGGAAGTAGCAGGCCATACTTGCTTATAAAAAGGAAACGAAATATTGTTAACGACAGCATTAATTTGCTTAATACACAGTTGAATTAATCAGTTGATCAATAAATTCAAATTAACACATATTTATTATATCTATATATATTTTATTGCTATGTAAATGTGTATTTCGTCGTATGCTTTGCTGAACATTACAGGAAGATAAGAACACAAACTGAAATTTATATTAAGAGGGATTTTAAAGCTAAAATAAAAAAGTATGAATGTCTTTGAGTTTTTATTGTTTATCTCCACTTTCTATCGAAGAAGAGAAAAACTACTGATATTTATATTAACTAAAGAATAATGCAATAAGTTGTTGAAATACAGTTCATTATACTTATTTTAGTAAATTCTCATCGGCAAGACACGAAAATAGTTGAACATACAATTTATTCACTAACATTAATTAACTGAACAAGAAAAAAAAAACGAATATTTGAGAATTCGCCGACAGAAACGTTTAAAGTAGAAAAAATAATCGTGCTATTTTTTTTTGGACACCGGTTAACAGAGACATCAAATAGCTGAAATAATAATTACGTCATCGTTAACTGCGTGTTTGAGAAAATAAAAAATACTAATCACTAACTAATACTAACTGGATGTCACAAAAGAAAATGTTGCGAGTCTATAACGTTAAAGTTCGTATCTGCTTACAGTTGGTACTAGCAAATCGAAATCGGGTCTGACATGACTTGATACAATGATTGGTATAAAAGTGTTAATATTAGTTCTTGCTATAACCTATAACACGTGATCTACCCAACGTCATACATGAGAAACGCGTCATATGTTTCAAATTAGTGGAATCTTCCTTGGTACGTTAAAATTCAAAATTGATCCTGTCAATACAAACCTACACGTTCACCTTAAAATATATCATTTACATTGAATGAAAGAGGTTGGCTATTCGGTCATAATAACATATGTCAGTCTTCAAGTTGACAATGCTGTGACCCCTTAAAAGTGTGTTCGTAGAAACTGTTTTAAACTATCGCAAACTGTCAGGTCGTGTGAAGGATTAAAATCAAATGTAATAGCTGGTGTAGAAAACAAACAACAGTCTTAATAAGAACAGTTTAATCTGATAATCCGTGGCGATAATTATAAAATCAGAAAGGTTGAATAATTATTTCATTAACTTTCTTTTTTTCTGGTATCCAAAACATGTCAGATAATATGTATCACACGTAACAATGATTTTTTTCTGTAAAATCACAGCGTGTGTTCAAAGTAGAAATTGTCGTTTTATGCATCGACCTGTGTAAATTGTATTGTAATAGAACCGGGCTCTGTTCGTGCAGGAAATATCAGGGATACTAGCTTAAATCCTGTGAGTGGATGGCTTGCACAGAAACAATCAAATGGACAAATACGAATCTATTATTTATTTATTTATTTATAACCGAATATTTTACTAAGAATATCTAGATCTTTATTTATTCTTATATAAATAAAGTTGACGAAATGTTAGTAAGTGTTAGTTATTATTTATAATTAAAGTCTAAGTTTCGTCTTACTGTCACAAAGTTTTTTTTTTTTTAAATAAATATATATATTTACATCTCCCTGTCCATTTCCGAGTTAAAGTGTTGATATTGTAAAAGTTTTCAAAACAATTTTGGCAAAAAGATATTTATTTTAGAAATTTGAAGATTAGCTGTCCCAAAAAGTGTCCGAAACAAAAAGGCTGCTTTTCCTTCTTGCACTCTGTTTTTGTTGAACTTCGCGCGCGTGAAACATCGTCTCCCAGGGATACACGTGAAGCTGGGCCAATCAAATTCCAGAAGCAGCATTATGGCGGGAGTGTTACAACTTCGGCCAATCCAGTGACTCGCAGCTGCACTAAGAAACCAATCAGAACTGACTTCTGGTGTCAAGCAACACAAGAAAATAGAGAGCATACGCGCATAAGAAAGACCGCTTCCTAAATTCTGTACAGAACCATCTTGGCGACGACCTGTCGAGTAAATGTGTTTCTCTTTATTGTTGCATTACGTTTAACGAAAATGCAATGTAGCTCATTTGCAAAGACCATATTTTAACATGTTTTCGCAGACTTCTTTTTTTTTTACTTCCGGGTTCAAAATTGCAGCAAGACAGTTTGGTTGTCTTTATTTCTTGTTCTACCTCAGTTACCTACTATTACACTTCCCTCTTCCCTGTAAAAATAATCCTCCTGGATTATCCTTTAACTTTCACAGTTAGGCATAGCAAAACTGAACAATGAATTTAGTATCAAATGACACAATATCTTTTCCCCAAATTTATGTACATTGCAACAATAACAATTTTTACTAAATACAGTTTAAAAAAATGAAACAATGCTAAATCAAGTAACATTTTTAGCAGAAACTAATGTTTTAAACAAATAATAGTCACAAATCCACCTAACCACAGACACCTTTCACTTTATAGATTATACTTTAATCTTAATATTATTTGCTTCTAGAAAGTCTATTATCTCATCGGTGTCAGTCCAACGGTCGGCCCTCTCCAAACTCTTTATGAATGACCAAGACTGGCGACTATCACCTATTTCACCTCGCACAATCCCTCGCAAGAAGTTCAAGTTATACTGCCTGATTTTATCAGGAACTTTCTCCTCTTCAGTTTGACCAGGCAGAGGTTTTTCTTGGCCCTCAAGCATCAAAAACATGTATTTATCAACTAATAGCTTTTTAGGTAGTTTCGGGAATTCTTCACGCGAACCTCTCTCTAATGTCAATGCCATCTGTTCCATGGCAAAAAGTCTTAGATCTGGACTCAGAGCCCTCCAATTGCTGGGTGGCCATGAGATCGTTTTTTCATCCTTCAGTTCCAGCTGTAACGTCCTTGACCATATACGCCTTGCAGGTGGACATAACGGCATTGCTCCCCTACTCAAAATTGCAAGCGCACGAGAACGTAAGCTTTTAGTGTTGACGGTCGGTAAGGTGTCTAAACTTGCACTCGAACTTGAGCTAGAAGAAGACGAACTTGATGAATCTGTTGTCTCTTTTTCTACTCTGTCTTCCACCTGTAATTCATTACCTTTGTCTACTGTCTCTTCCTCCCTTAACTCAATATTGTCAACATAGTTATCAAGCTCATCTTCTATCCTTGGCGTCTTTACTGGGGTATCACAAACATTATCTTCAGCATTCTTTCGTTTCAAAGAGTCATTACTGTTCACCTTTTCTGAATTTTGATTTCCCATGGCATCTGTTTCATTGTCCTTGTCTTTGTCATTTGTCTTATCATTATCACTTTCCTTTTCTTGACATGATTCATCACTTCCTGCTTCTTTTTCCTTTCTTATTTCATCACTATGTCTTTCTTTCTCACATCTTGTTTCTCTACTATATCCATCTCTATCTCTTCTGTCACTTTTGCTTTTCGAGTCTCTATTTTCCTTTTTCTTTCTTGCTTCTCCACTATCTCTCCCCTTCTCTCTAGCTACACTCCTTTCGTTTTCCTTTCCATCTGATGTTCCTTTGTTGCTTTCCCTGTCCCTATTTCCTCTTTGTACTTCACCCTTTTCTCTTTTATCTCTTCCTGATTCCCTATAACTTCGAAACTGTTTACTTCTCTCCCTTCCATCTCTATCAACACTGTCTACACTTCTACTGTGTCTTCGTGGATTCCCAATCCTGTTCCGGTTTTCTATGGTTTGTTTATCGTTTGTTCTCTTGTCAAGCTCATTGCATCCCATCCCATGAACATCGTGCACTTTTCTCCTATCATTACTTCCCTGGGTTCCATCTCCAATACTGATGTCCCCTGCACTGTCTAGTTCATTTTCTCTCATCTCCCTACTATAACCTGAACTTCCAACGTTAACTACTATATCAGGCTCCACAGAACCACAAACTCCTTCCTTACTAGTCACTGTTCGTCTCATACTTTTCTCACTCGACAAAGATTTACGTGTTCTCTTGTTCTGTGCTACTTCAAAGCCTTCCTTCCAGCCATCCGACCATATGTTCATCCTCTCCTCGGTATTAGCAAAACTCTCTGCCCACTTTCTCACAGCTGATCGGAGTTTACGGGCATCTTCATGGTCGTATTCTGTCACCTCCGCAGTAATAGTTGCATAATCCATTGGAAATCTTGAGATATAGAACGCATTCTTTGCTGTTAGCAGTGTCCTTGGTACAAAAACCTCTGTATGAATTTTATCAACGTGATCACTGAGGTCAGCCACCCGTGTGAAATAGCGGTCTTTGCCTAGACACCAAGGGCACAGTACTGTTAGGCGTCTGTGAGCGGCAGATGACAGATGTCTATTAAGATCAGTCTTGTTGCGGAACAGAGCGTCACACAACCAACATATCTCCCTAGAGAAACAAAAGAAAGAGAGGCTCATAGGTTTGCCAGAATAAATAGCTACATAAAAGAACTTCGTAACCATCAACCCACAGGATCCTTTTGATTTCAAACCCGGGGGGGGGGAGGGGGCAATGTTTAGAGTTATCAATGTATATCTATTCGGTGCTTTCAGTATATCGTCCTTCGGCTCAACATGTATATTAATTACGCGCTTGTTGAACAGTTTCCATCTATTTATACGTTCATATAATATACTAAAAATATAACGATCTTTTATATACATCATACACTATTTTGTTGCATTTATTATACAATTGTTGTTTTATATACATTTTATTTTTTGATAAACTTGTTACATTGTTATATTGTTTGATTGAAACGTAAATTAAAATTTTAGCAGTTACTTAGTTCCTTTATCGGCCCACGAAAGGACCTTTCGGCCGCGATACGGACAAAGCCGGTCAATATGGTAGGCCTTAGGTTTGCCTTTACGTGTCCTTTTCACTAGACATACTAAATCATCAATAACCCGAGACACGACAAATGGTCCTTTCCACTTGTTTGTCAACTTTGAACTGACTCCAACCTTCCTGATTGGGTTGTACAACCACACAAGTTGGCCTGTTTTGTATGTTACTCTCTTGGCGTTGCTATCATAGTGCTTCTTCTGATACTTTGTTGCAGATCCTAAGTTTTGTCGTGCAAGATCATGGATCTCGATTAGTCTGTCATGTAGGTCCTCAACATATTCATCAATATCATCATTCTCTTCCTTCTTATCCGGGCGTCCAATAACGGCTTGCATAGGTAATACTACTTCGCGCCCATACAGCATTTTGTTCGCACTGATTTTTGTACTACTTTGAGGAGTCGACCTGTAAGCTAACATGACCTGCTGCAAATACATGTCCCAGTTGTTTTGATTTGATTGGCAATATGGCTTCAACATTGCAATCAGCGTCCTATTGCTTCTTTCAACTAAACCATTTGATTGTGGTCTCAGGGGTGTCGCGTGTTTCTTCTCGATCCCAAGCATTTCACACAGATCAGTCATGAGTTTTGATTCAAAGCAGCGACCTTGATCAGAGTGTATCTGTAGTGGTACTCCGAAACGACAAACAAAATTGTCCATAAACGCTCTCGCCACAGTTTTCGTCTCCATATCTGGTATTGCTACACTCTCAGTCCATTTTGTGAACCAATCACAAATGACAAGTATATATCTATTTCCTCCTTTGGTGACCGGAAGTGGCCCCAAAATATCCATCATTACTCTTTCCATTGCTTCTCCAACGTAATATTGTCCAAGAGGGGCCTTGTTTGAGTCTCTTGACAATTTATTGGACGTACATTCATCACACTGTCTGCAATATCGTCTTACACTGTCGGTTATACCTGGCCAATAAAATGCCTGACGTATGCGACTTAGAGTCTTTTCGAAACCAAGGTGACCACTGGAAGGGATGTCATGGTGGTATTTCATCACTTCCTGTTGCCTATCCTTTGGTGTGACTAATTGATATAGCTGATCACCGTCGTTTGTTTCAAATTTTCGATAAAGCAGATTCCCTATAATCTTGAGTCTATCCCACTGGCGCCAGAGCGTTTTTAGCTCAGCAGTTCCTGCCGAGACCTGTGCCCAACTTGGCCTTTCTTGTCCTTCCTGTATATTAAGCTTAATCTGTCCGATGTTAACATCTCGATCTTGACCAGTTGACACATCAATAGGGTCCCATCCATTTAATAGGACTTGATTGCTGGTTAACTCAGATGACTTGTCCTTAGTTTGACTTCTTGTTACTACTCTAACAACTTCTTCTATGGAGTCTTCACAACAAGAAGCATGGTTTGAGACTTCAAACTCTTGTTGGAGCTCTTGTTGACGTTTGCATGATTTACAAGGCATCCTTGAAAGAGCATCAGCGTTTGCATGGCTTCTTCCATTTCTGTGTACAACGGTAAGATTGTAAGTGTTAAGTTCTTGAAGCCATCGTGCAACTTGTCCAGTTGGATTTTTTAGAGTTCTCATCTAACTCACCGCAGCATTATCCGTCCTTAAAAGTACCTCCTGACCATAAAGATAGCAGTGAAAATGTTTCAGAGCCGTTATGATTGCCAATAACTCTTTACGAGTAATGCAGTAAGCACGTTCGTGAACATTCAAGGATTTACTTAGGTAGGCAATAACTCTCTCTTGCCCGTCCTGGACCTGGGATAGAACGGCCCCACATGCAAAATCTGAAGAGTCTGTATCGAGGATGAATTTTAAGCCATATACTGGGTATGCAAGCACAGGTGCTGTTGTTAGTGCTTCTTTCAACATGTCAAATGAATTTTGACAATCGCTCGTCCAGTTAAAACGACAATTCTTCTCACAAAGTTTGTGTAGCGGTCTTGCTACTTCAGAGAAGCCCTTAACGAACTTCCTGTAGTAAGACGCCAGCCCTAAAAAGCTACGGACGTCCTTGCTTTTTCTTGGTGTTGGCCATTCCTTGACAGCTTTTACCTTTTCAGGATCTGTTTCAACTCCATTTTCTGAAACCACGTGTCCAAGGAAATGAGCTGATTTTTGAAAGAAATTGCATTTAGATGGTTTTAACTTCAATCTTGCTTCACGCAGTCGTTGGAAAACATGCTCTAAGCGTTCTAAACATTGGTCTACGGACTTTCCGGGCGTAATGATGTCATCCATGTACAACAAGGACTCGACCCATTGAATCCCTCTGAGGACGTTTTCCATAAGCCTTTGATGGGGAATTCACAAGTCCAAACGGCATAACCCGGAAATGAAAGAGCCCTTGGCTACTTGTTGAAAAAGCAGTTTTTATTTTATCCTCTTGATCCATCTCGATCTGCCAAAACCCACTACATAGATCCATGCAATTAAACCATCTAGATCCGGAAAGTGCATCGAGGCAGTCATCTACTCTCGGTATCGGATATGCATCTTTAACAGTTATTTCGTTTAGTCTACGATAATCCACACAAAATCTTGTAGAGCCATCTTTTTTTGATACTAGGACTATCGGTGATGACCATGGACTATTCGAAGGTTCTATCACGCCCGTTTCTAACATCTTTTCTACTTCTTGCTTCTCGACTTCTATTTTTCCATATGGCTGCCTTCTCACCGGCTGTCGTATAGGTGGCGCACTTCCAGTATTGATTTTATGTTGGACCATATTTGTGCATCCGAGGTCACTTGAGTCTTTTGCAAATACATCTATATATTTGTTAATCAATGCAGCAAACGTCTCCTTATCTTTACCATCAAGATTTTCAGAACCTTTGTTAAACATATTCACCAGATGTTCTGGCAGAGATGCCACCTGTGATTTTAAATGAACTCCGGTCTTCTCTTGCTCAGTTTCTATCGCTGCTGCACATACATCCTGGGTATTTTCGTTTGTGTCTAAAGTCTCAAAAATAGGATGGCATTGCCCCAAGGCCTGTCCATCTTTAAATGTTATGTCAACACTGCTGTTGTTTACAACTCCTACACATGTTTTATCGATATGGGGGTCATGTATCCCTTTGATTATCCTTACATCTTGTGCATTGTGAACATCAGTCTCAGAGTCTTCAATGTAAACTGTATCAAGAAATTTCATTGCCTTTGGAATCTGTACAGGTACAAAAGTATATGTATTGGCGGGAATCGTTGTGTTTTCTTTTACTGTTAACCTACAGGCTGTATTTTCGCCATGACTTGAGTAATACCCTATGATGTTTCCACACTTAGTGTTGAGTTTGTTGGTCTCCAAGTCCCAACTCTTAATGTGCTTCAAAATAAAATCTTGGCCCAATATTCCCTCCATTGATATATCGCACACTAACACTTTTAAAGTTAGTGTAAAACTACCTAACGTCAATTCTATATTTGTTACACCATATATTTGTATCGATTTACCGTCAACGCCTTTAACGGTAATATCACAAGGCTGCAATGATAGTGGTTGTTCACCCTCACATCTTTCAAAACACGCCTTTGAAATAAGAGAAGAAGTTGAACCACTATCCAGTAGAAAGCTTATAGCATTTGTTCCCGTTACACCAGTAACATACAACCCGTTATCCCAAGACCTCTTTGTGTCTCCAACACCGCCTATTGTCAGTGTCGCTTCTATTCTTTCAGCTGAAGTGTGTCTGCGGTTAGGCCGATTTTTGCTATTTCCCGTCACACCACGACCTACTGGCGTGACGGATTGAAGTTTTCCTGCTGCTTAGGAATCCCCCTTTCCTGCCTATTTCTGTTCGGGCACTGGCGACTAAAGTGGCCTCTAAACCCACAAGAATAACACACTTGTTCCTTGCCTCTTGCATTTCCTTGCTTCTCCAATCTATCAATTCGTTTCTCGAGCCTGCCTAAAGCGTCTTTAATTTCCTCCATGTCTTTCGAGCTTGAGTTCTTGCTTATTTGTTCTTTCTTATTGCTCTCACATGTTCCCCGAATATGGGATACTTCTTGATTCACTTTCGTCCTCCCTAGCACATCTTCATACCTTTCAACTATTTCTACGGCATCCCTTATGCTTCTACAGTCGTTATCCATTAACCTGCATCTCATCTCTGGAGATACGTTCTGATAAAAATGTTGCAATGCGAGCATTTCTTGTGCCTCAGGATCAAGGCTCTGGTAGGCCTTTTGCGCATTGAGACGAACATCATCACCAAATGAGGCAATCGGCTCATCCTTTCCACGTGTTCTGTTCTGCATCTTTGACAGCCACCTCGTCTGTTGTCTCCTACTCCCAAATCGGTGTTCTAATCTCAACGTGACCATCTCATACGAATGTTTTTCCTGTACTGGCAAGGAGTCGTAAAACAATCGGGCCCTTTGTTTCAAGGAAGTAGCCAAGTATAATAGCTTCTCTTTCTCTGACCACATAGCCAGCTCAGCGCAGTCTTCGAAATAGGTAAAATATCTATCCCATTCATCCTCACCAGTGTAAGGATCTGGTCTTATTTGTGGGGGTTGTCTGAAATGTCTGTAGGGTGACCCGCTTGCAGCAGCATACTCTTCAGGATCACATCTGTCCCCACCTTCAGCGTCTGCTCTATCTCTTCTATTTTGATTAAAGTTGATTTCAGAATCAGAATCACGGTCGTCGGTCATTTTGATGGTGTTTGAGCCTTTTTTCTTTTTTTTTATACTTTTTTTTTAAGTTTGATAAATATATGACCCGACGGCTATGTCAAGCAAGAAGATGTATAGGTTGATATTATGTGTCCGTTAAATCCTATAAACACGCCAGAATTATAACCGACGTTTTGGATATCTAAAACGTCTGTTGAAGCTGTCAACAATCTAGGGGAAAGAAAATCTCCATAAAAGGAAAATCCGTAAATTCACTGATTCGTTAGGCTCGCACCGTAAGTGCTGTAAGCTCTTGAACCTGTTAACTTGTGTCGTAAACTTGCACCGTCGGACTTGCGCCGTAAACTCGTCCCGTAAGTGTGTTTAGCTTACACTATCTGACTCGCGTCGTAAGTGCCGTAAGCTCTCGGACCTGTTAACTCGTGTCGTAAACTCGCACCGTCGGATTTGCGCCGTAAGCTCGTCCCGTAAGTGTGTTTAGCTTACACTATCTGACTCGCGCCGTAAGTGCCGTAAGCTCTCGGACCTGTTAACTCGTGTCGTAAACTCGCACCGTCGGATTTGCGCCGTAAGCTCGTGCCGTAAGTGCTGTAAGACACTATCTGACTCGCGCCGTAAGTGCCGAAAGAACAGTTAGTCTACAATGTAAGCTTTCCCCAGCTCTCGCCGTAAGTACCCTCGGGAACTAGCGCCGAAAGTTGTTCAGTTCCTCCACGATTCCCCAAGTTCAAGTCCCTGACCAGACGTTAAAGGTTCTGGATGCTAAAAGTATATCAGCATCCCACTTCTGACACCAATGTAATAGAACCGGGCTCTGTTCGTGCAGGAAATATCAGGGATACTAGCTTAAATCCTGTGAGTGGATGGCTTGCACAGAAACAATCAAATGGACAAATACGAATCTATTATTTATTTATTTATTTATAACCGAATATTTTACTAAGAATATCTAGATCTTTATTTATTCTTATATAAATAAAGTTGACGAAATGTTAGTAAGTGTTAGTTATTATTTATAATTAAAGTCTAAGTTTCGTCTTACTGTCACAAAGTTTTTTTTTTTTTTAAATAAATATATATATTTACATCTCCCTGTCCATTTCCGAGTTAAAGTGTTGATATTGTAAAAGTTTTCTAAACAATTTTGGCAAAAAGATATTTATTTTAGAAATTTGAAGATTAGCTGTCCCAAAAAGTGTCCGAAACAAAAAGGCTGCTTTTCCTTCTTGCACTCTGTTTTTGTTGAACTTCGCGCGCGTGAAACATCGTCTCCCAGGGATACACGTGAAGCTGGGCCAATCAAATTCCAGAAGCAGCATTATGGCGGGAGTGTTACAACTTCGGCCAATCCAGTGACTCGCAGCTGCACTAAGAAACCAATCAGAACTGACTTCTGGTGTCAAGCAACACAAGAAAATAGAGAGCATACGCGCATAAGAAAGACCGCTTCCTAAATTCTGTACAGAACCATCTTGGCGACGACCTGTCGAGTCCTATATGTCTGGATTAATTAGTGCAGTATACCCCGGTATTTAAAGGTCGGATTTTAGTCTCTAGAAAGTAATTTTTCATGCGTAGATAATTTCATGCGCACCTACTGTATTCCGTGATGTGACCGGCAATATTCAAAATCAGCAGAGTTTTAAACGTAATAGGACAAACGGGTGGCAACTACATCGATCTGAATGTTTTCCTACAAGTAAATGTGTTTCTCTTTATTGTTGCATTACGTTTAACGAAAATGCAATGTAGCTCATTTGCAAAGACCATATTTTAACATGTTTTCGCAGACTTCTTTTTTTTTTACTTCCGGGTTCAAAATTGCAGCAAGACAGTTTGGTTGTCTTTATTTCTTGTTCTACCTCAGTTACTAGTCTCAATATTTCGACTGCAAGACCGACCGATTTACAAACTGATATTACATAGATGTCGGCCTTTACGTCTCAACCAGTTAGATTCAAAACTGTGTCGGAAATCGAACTGATTTAAATTTCATTTTTTTCATTGCAACATGAAAATTTTCACACTGGCATGTTCATTTGTTGATATAAACCATAATTAGTCCTCAAAATATTTATAAAATGACAAATATTAACTTAAATTACCTATTAAACCCAATTAGGTACCGATTGTTTACATGTGGATGTGCAAACGCTGTAACCAATGAAAACGTTTCTTTTAATTTAAACATATTAGTACACTCCGGGAGACTGTACGCGTTAAATCGCACACAAAGCGCTTTATCGTATAGACGTAATACAAATTTTCTGTTTTTTTTTTCTGAAACTATAAATTTGAAACTTTTGTATTTACTCCATTTATTTATTCTACATTAATACATACATCACACATTCTTAACATGTCACAGTTTTGATTTTGTGATTTTTATTGTAAAGATAGGATTTAATAAACTTAAATTGCCACCAGTCAAGGACACGATTCCTAATGTATGTTGTCAACAATTTTGTAATGTCAAGTAAAATTAAAATTTGCTATTCCCTTTCCTGTATATTGTGTTTTTTTTTCTTTAATGAACATTTAAATATAATTTGATTTTCGTAGCGTCTAGTATTTATTTAGAGTAATCAGGCCTGACATAATAATATTTTGAACCTAGAGCAGTTTATTTCACCTATCCAAATTATATCATCTTTACTTTTTAAGTTTAAACTACAATATCCTATATCATATCATCCATATTGAGTTATAAAGACATTCCATATATGGTTTGTTTCGCTTATCCATAAATATTTTTCTAAAGATGTTTTCTAATTGCGTGCATGCCTTCAATACAAAAATTACGCACAATACGTATAAGTTATTTGTTATATATAAAATTTTATGGAATTTATTGCGAGCGAAGACCAATAACTTGCTTACAGTTTGTCATGTACGCACGTCCTCTAAAGTCTTGTTAAGACCGCCCTTTCATTTTGATTGACACCTCTAGCTTCCAGAAAGATGTCGATTGCCTGTCATTCAAGTTGTCACGAGGCTTTTTTCTACATGTACAGTTCAGTTTATAATGCCCGTATGTTATTCTAGCTATTTTGCATAACTCCGCCCACATACCACATGTCACGCGCTGTTCATATCAAAGAAAATAAGTCACTTATTTTTTCATACAGATTATTTTATGCGATATATTTTTCAAATTTAAACTGAATATGGCCTCTCTGATTGGATAAGAAACTAGGGCAAACTGCAAACTCGATTTAATTTCAATTCCTGCTTAAGTAAAGGTTATTTTGAGGCCAAGTGATAAACATACAGCTTTGCTTTTATCAAATGTTTGAAATTCTGATCGATTTTAAAAATAAATTTTTGAAAGTGCTTGTTTCCTGTGGACAGTTACAAGTAAATTTTACGGAACGTGGAAATAGATAAGGCTTAGCTATTCATATAAGTGACCGAAAAGAGAGGACAAATATTGAACATTACGTCCTGGAATTATAAGATGTTAAGTCATTTTATTCAAAGTGGTTTAAAGGCACTACAACATAAACACATTGTACACGCACAAATTGGACATTCCTTTTATTCACACCGTAACCTAACTCTCGAAAGACACGGAAAACTGACCGGCGGATTGGGGAATGTGATTGACAAGATATATGGCGACCTGACAGATGTGGGGAAACGCCATGGAAAAGAGAAGATCTAAAAAAGATTGGAGAATTTGGAATTCTTTGTAGATTTTCTTCGAGAGGAAAATCTCACGTCCGAGAAAAAAAGCCAGGTCGGGCCTTTCAAAGTTTTTCAAAAGCCAACAATAACATTAAAGTAGATATTTAAAAAAAACTGTGCCAGAAAACCAAACAGTGCTCGAAAAAACTAGACAGGGCAAAGCGTGTTGCACAATGATTGAATGGCGTTGGCTAGAGAAAGAAACAGCTTAATTAATATTAACCTAGGACGTTTACTTGCCATTTTCCATGCCTTTTCGGAATATCAGTATGATAATGCGCAAAACCTTTGAATCTATAATAATACAATAAAATGATGTGTATTCTGTAACAAAATTCACGCGATATAAGGCAGTATGTCACCTTGAAATGTGCTAAAGTTATACAGATTTATACGGAACTTAAGCATCATAGCGAGGTTTAGCAGTCCTTTAATGGCGGACGGTCACGTGACCTTCGACATGGGGGCGGTCAATTTATCAATTATGGAACGGTCTATAGTCAGCATTCACAGTATATGGGATCTTATGTGGGTATAACTTGAGTGGAAATATCGTTAATTTTTCTAAGGCCCTTTAATGTTTAAAATTGCAAAAGTTGCAATGGTGCAGTGACGTCGTTTTGGCAAACATAGCTTTTGTTAAATTCTTGTTAAAATGTTTCCATTTATGGAGCAGAGTTCTTTGATAATGCAATAAATTATATTTACAATGTAGTACTGTGTTGTAAATTAAAAAGAGTGCTTTATAAAAAAAATACCTCCGTCCGAAATAACCCACATATGTTGTTCTGAATTGCCATTATGGTATTTTGTTCAGAAATACAAGAGATGTTTTAACACATTGTACTGACTTTTGCCTGGTACAAAAAGAAATTTCCCTATTTACTCTGTGCAAATTCAATATGACGGAACATGGTCTCAGAAAATCTCACAAAAATAATGAACTTGCGGCATAATTAATCGCTGATACAGATTTTTTGTGTATGACGCTTTTATATCTTCCTATAGCTCTATGTGAATATGTATACATGCTATGTATACAAATAAAGATAATTCTCTTTGAAAATAACAATATTAACGACTCGCATACATGTATTTAGCTATCCAAATATACATAACATGGTAAAGTTTCATTCATATCATCCCTTTATGCTAACTAAAAAAAAAAAATCTTGAAGAAACTACGATAGTCCCCTTTTCAATTGACTGCGTTAACAACGGATTTCCCGCAGTACATATTTCAACCCGTTGAGGTTTAAAAATAAAACCGATCAATAAACTGCCGTCAGGTAGAGTTTTAGCGGTGTCCAACAAAAACATGTTGACATGTGTAGGGTTTATAAGTGTAATGCATAAAAAACATAAATTTTTCTTATCTATTTTCTCTTATATTGATTCAGTTTGGAATAAGCTTTACAGCTATGTATTTTATTTCAAGAAATATTGAGTGTAACTATACATTTGAAGCCGTCAAAGTTAGCGACGAGATTCTGGTCGCTGGCATATACACATAGAAGAAAAACTTTCCGCATTGTTTTGAATCGTAAGTGGGTTGTGCGCGAAGGGCGACCATCTATATAATAAAGAGCCCTGGCGCACAATTTGTTGGGCTACCTCAGTTACCTACTATTACAGTATGCAGTCCTTGCCGAGTTATACAAGAACTCCTGTAGCGTTAGGCATCCTTAGTATAATGACCTTAGAAAGTGAAATTGATAAACGTAAATTATTGTTTTTTTTTGTCACATATGTAATATGAACAGATTTTTGGTCACAACTGTAACATAAACAGTTTTTTGTCACAACTGTAACATGAACAGTTTTTTTGGTCACAACTGTAACATGAACAGTTTTTTTTGGTCACATATGTTATATGAACAGTTTTTTGGTCACAACTGTAACATGAACAGGTTTTTTGGTCACATATGTAACATGAACAGTTTTTTTTTTTTTGGTCACATATGTAACATGAACAGTTTTTTGGTCACATTTGTAACATGAACAGTTTTTTTGGCATATCTTAACATGAACAGTGACAAAAGGGGTTAAGATATTATTTACGTTCAGACTTACTAGCCTTTTACTAAAACTTAGAAAAGTAACATGTTATTTTCCATACATATATTAATGCAATGTATATATGTCTGTCTTTATCATGTACGTAAACACATGTTACTATAATAAAAGATTATCTTATCTTATCCCAACTTATATACTGTAACAGTATTTGGGAAATATTCAGCGGCCTTGAATATTTGAACTTCGCAAACAATGCCGTATTTCCAAGAGTTTGAAAATGGAAACACATAATTAACCAACCGGTCTATAGTTTGAACTCTTAGATATTATAATTTATTGTTTATAAATATAATCAGTCATTGTAAGATTACTTTATTAAATTATAAAATGCTAAGCGGTTTCTTATATATCCAGGAAGTACTTTACTGTGCAATGTCGCGTATAAGTCAAATATATAGGAGTTATCTCCCACATAAGTAGAACTGTAGTAATTGTATAAAGTAAACTATCTGGTAAAATATGACGTGTGTGTGTCAAAACTGGAAATTAGTCACACAGTTCTACCCTTCTGTAAAAAGAAATTAGACATGAAGATTTATTTGTAGAGGTTTCTAGGTGAAGATAACTTTGATAAGATTTGCTGTATGAATATTACAAAGAAATGATAACCTCCACATACCCTGTCAGACATACAATTTCAATGCCTTAAGCTCCTATTAGGGTTTAAGACAAGAACATGCACTTTTGAGATAAAACCTTAGAACTTAGATCGTAATATTAACTCCACAAGATTACTTTTGTACTGATTTTCCCAAACAGTCCCTAAATATTTCGCTTACGATTTGATACTGTAACTAATGGATAAACAACAGATATTCATATTAATAAATCTTTTTCAGAAATCGGAAAGTATAAAGAATTATTAATAAATAAATCTAATTTACTAGAGTCTTTTCGACTTAAGTAATACGTGTATGAAATTATATGTATTAATGTTATGTCTTATCAATTTATTCATTGATCTGATATCTTATGTATTTTGTTCCCTTGTAAATATGTTTTCAAAGTTTTGTTGATATATTAGATAGAAGTCTCATCTTAAGGTGGAATAAAATAATATCTATCTATACGAGTTGATGTATTGCATAAAAGACTCTATTCTATGTGGTGCGACTAGAGTTGATCAGCCGCTGTATTTTTCTCTATTCTACGTGATATATTCGACTAGAGCTGATCAGCCGCTGTATTTTTCTCTATTCGACGTGGTATATGCGACTAGAGCTGATCAGCCGCTGTATTTTACTCTATTCGACGTGGTATATGCGACTAGAGCTGATCAGCCGTTGTATTTTACTCTATTCGACGTGGTATATGCGACTAGAGCGGATCTGCCGCTGTATTTTACTCTGTTCGATGTGGTATATGCGACTAGAGCGTATCGGCCGCTGTATTTTACTCTTTTCGACGTGGTATATGCGACTAGAGCTGATCAGCCGCTGTATTTTACTCTAATCTACGTGGTATATGCGACTAGAGCTGATCAGCCGCTGTATTTTACTCTATTCTACGTGGTATATGCGACTAGAGCTGATCAGCCGCTGTATTTTACTCTATTCGACGTGGTATATTCGACTAGAGCGGATCGGCCGTTGTATTTTACTCTATTCGACGTGGTATATGCGACTAGAGCTGATCAGCCGCTGTATTTTACTCTATTCGACGTGGTATATGCGACTAGAGCTGATCAGCCGCTGTATTTTACTCTATTCTACGTGGTATATGCGACTAGAGCTGATCAGCCGCTGTATTTTACTCTATTCGACGTGGTATATGCGACTAGAGCTGATCAGCCACTGTATTTTACTCTATTCTACGTGGTATATGCGACTAGAGCCGATCAGCCGCTGTACTTTACTGTATTCTACGTGTTATATGCGACTAGAAAAAAGTGTCCTTTGTAGAGTCTAAAGGTCCGTCTGTTATGAATGTCCGTGTCCTACCAAATAGGCACTCGTATAACAGAGTTACTGTAAGATTGAATGTCGTGAATAACGATAAGAAATTTTATGTGTTACAGGAAGACTTTTGGCCGCAAGAAATTACATGCGAACCATGGATGTCTCGGGAGGCTCTCCGAAAACGCTACATTGAATCACGTGGCAGCAGACGACCTACGTGGTCACGTGACATACCTCCGCGCATGAGACGGTTAGGGCAAAACAAATCGACGAAGTTCAATAACATTTATGGGGAAAATAGATATGAACGGTTACAAAATAACGATTGTGTAGATGTTGACTAGATACATTAAGTCAGACGTATTTATTTCAAGGTACATGATACAATTTCTCAGGTGTATACTACCAGAGACATATAACAAGCTGCGTATCTCTGGTATATAGTGTCTCTGATACTACTTATGAATACTTGCATTAGCATACCTAAAACCATACTGGGATAATGAACTGACTGTTGCTCATCAGCAGGAAATGCTTTACAGAAAAGAATGGTGTCGCCAGGGGCGGCCTCATGACGTGAATGATACGTCATATCGTAAATACAAGAGGGCAAAGTGTGATTTTCGTCATCATCTTCACAGGCGTGTTGTTAAAAAAGTTTTTATGTGATCTAAATAATGAAATCGTTGAAACAGCTGAAGTCGACTCAAGAAAAGTTTGGAAACCTGTCAATAATCGAAGGAAAAATGGCAAGTGTACAGATAGTGCTGGGATAAACTTTCATGGCTCCGTTGTGCGAGATAGGGATGGTATTACTGAAGGGTGGCATGACTATTTCAGGAATCTTTACACCCCGAACTTTAACAGTGGTTATGATGACGACTTCCAAAATGTAGTGTCTCAGTTGTTCAATAATTCTATGAATTATCTACGCCCGGATTATTCGGGAAACAGTGGAAGCGGTTATAGTCACGAGTCCCAGAGGAAAATCAGGTGGTTATGACATGATTGAGTATGAACATTTAATTCACGCAAAAGATAATTTTATCCCCTATTATCTCAAATATCTTTACTTGGATGCTACGCTGTGCATTTGTACCGCCGGCATTAAAGCGGGGAGTTATTGTGACCCAGCATAAAGGTAATAACAAAAGAAAGGATAATCCAGATAACTATCGCGCTATAACGCTGTCATCAGTCATTTTTAATCTTTTTGAATCCGTGTTACTTGAAAGATCAAAAAATGATCTCATGTCTTCTTTGGCCACAGGGAGGGTTTCAAAATGGATTGTCCTGTATGATGACGTCATTCATCCTACGAGAGAGTCTATACTTCGCACGAGAACTTGGATGGAAAGTGTACTTATGTTTTATGGATGGTCGCAAGACATTTGATACTGTGTGGCACCATGGAATGTTGTATAACCTTTTGTTTGAAACAAATATTGACAACACAACATTCTTGGCATTTCAGTCGATGTATAACAACATGACAAGTTGCGTACGGTATCAAGGAAAATAGTCAAGTTGGTTTAGTGTGTTACAGGGTACCAGACAAGGAGGGAAGAGTTCACCGATCTTATACTTGCTGTATATAAACGATCGACGAATTAGAAAAATGTGGATAAGGAATCTGCGTATACGACACGAGAATGAGTTCACCAACACTAGCTGATGATATGCTGCTGATTTCATACTCGGTTAATGGCATTAATCGTATGCTTGAAATCTGTGACAAATACTCGAGAAAATGGCGATATAGTTACAATGCTGAAAAGAGTGCTGTAATTGTGTTCAACGAGCAGCGAAATATAGGTAACAGAGTGTTTAAACTAGATGACGTTGTCCTTTCTGAAGTGTTATGTTATACACACCTTGGTATAAAAACAGATAATTTTCTGACTACTAAGGAACTTGTTGACGATACTTGCAATAAACTTAGAGGAACTTTGAGTATTGTATACAGTGGAATCAACTTCGGAGGTTGGAATCCAATTTCTTCTAAAGTTATTTACAAGAGTACTGTTATGGGTGCGAACTCTGGTCTTCGCTCACAGCTACAGACATTCTCCGACTGGAACTGTCTCATCGCTTCTGTGTGAAACACATGCAGGCTCTCCCTGTGGAAACAGCCACAGAATTAGCGTTATGTACATTGGATATTAACACAATCGAAACGACCATAGAGCACAGAAACCTGCAGTTCTTAGGCCACTTGTGTAGGCTCTCAAATGAGTTCATGGCTAAACAAATTTTCAATAAGAGGCTATGTCATTACCTCAATTTTGATAAACAGTCACAAGGATTTATTCCTGAAATATTCAAAATATTACATAAATATGATTTGAAAAACGTTCTTGACGTTTATGTGACTTACGGAATTTTCCCACTAAAAGCCAGTGGAAGAGACAACTTTTAAACACTGAAAGGAATAGATTAGTGCGATCGGTTACGAATCAGTTCCCACTTTCAAGAGGGAGGCAAATCTTGCACGCGTTGGACAATGTCGAGAAATAATCCAAGAATACTTCCCCTTAGTAGAAGTATTATGTTGCTTGTTTCAGGTTCAGTGTGTAAAGTGTCAATCAGTAACTGGCATCGTAATTTTTCATCTGCTATGCTTTTGTGGAACTGATAGACATACTATTGAGGCCAGGCTTGTGCCCAGTACTAGAGTATAGTACTTAAATACCAGTACCAGTATTTGCAAGTTTATGCAGCACCAGTACCAGTAGTAGTAGCAGGTTTTGACTCAGTACTGCAATACGAGGGCGAAACAAAAAGTTCGTGGAATTCAGTCATAAAATTAAAAAATTAAAACGCATTGTTGCAGCTTCATGATTTTATGATATGACAATAAAGAATATACAATGAACAAACTAGCCAAATATTAACAATATACAATAAAAACTGTTGACATAGCAACAAATATAAAAATCCCGGTACGGAAATCCACGCCAGCGTCATTACTAACAGATCGTAACGTCAATTTACTGACGTCCAGTATCTAAAATCATGTCTCTGTGAAAACATCCTCACAACTTCTCAAAGTACACTCCATTTGCAGCGATCCATTAAATTTCCGATGTCGGTCTACCCAACGGCTGTTCCTGTACCATATCCCGTCGTAGTTGCTGATAATACGGTTCACGGCCGTCCGAAGTTCTGGTAAATCGCCGAATCTGTATCCGCGCAACTGCATCTTCACCTGTGAAATAAATAACATTATAAATTTATTTATTTATTTATTTATTTATTCATTTTAAGTTTGAGTGTTCTACCGTCAAATATAGCAAGGTGTCGAGTTCAGATGCGTATTTATTTAATCACGAAGGCCGTAGGCCTGAGTGATTAAATAATTACGCATCTGAACGAGATACCGTGCTATGTTCGACGGTAGAACACAAAAACTTTAAAATCTATTTCTATTCTAACACATATGTATAGTTATAAGGGACACAATTATGTGCACTACTTATCATGCCATATTGAACGGTTATTGACCCTGGCAGGCTATTCCGTTTACCCCGTTATTTATTCCCCACGTGAAAATGAAAACAACAAGGTTATCATAGCTTATCAGTCAATAATTTACGTTTAAACAAATATCTATAATTTTATCATAGATGAACATCAAAGAAGATAATTATGTCCAAAACAATATTTCACTATAAAAATATTTAAAAACAATTTTCGGTTTACAATGAAATATAAGAACGGCCGAAAGTAGTTTGCAGTGACGTCAGAGGATGCACGCTTTTTTGCAGCGTTATCTAATATATATGATATATCACGCTCAATTCCTTCTTTGTTTATTGTCGGCGAATTGCGGATAGTGTTAGAATTACTTTTAGATATGTTGTTAAATTTGTTTGGTTTCCGGCTCATAGAGCCACAACCACGTTTCGTCGCACTCGATCCAAGAATGCGTCCCCTTCGCGTTTCACTCTCCGCAGGAACATCTTAGAAAGTACAACCCGCTTTTGCATCTTTGCTTCTTTCAAAACTCGGGAAACCTACCTTGCACATAGTCTCTGCATACCTAGCTGTTCATGTAAAATTGAATAGACAGTTCCGTACAAAACTCCAACATGGTCCGAAATGCCTTGAATGGAGCGGCGGCGATCATCTTCAATAAAACGCCTCACTGTCGTTACCAACGTCGACGTGATTAAGGACGGTGTCATCTTCTATGCTCTCGCGGCCACTCTTAAACAGTTTGTGCCATTTGTAAACAGCAGATTTCTTCATAGGAGGTGTTGTTCCTGTTTCTCACAATTCCTCAATGGTTTCGGCTGCTGAATGTCCGCGTAAGACACAAAACTAAATTGCTGCTCTTGTTTCGGTGTACGGCGGTATCCCCGCTGATGCTAAGAGAAACGTTTTTGTTTTCGCTACCGTGTAAAACGTAAGTATCGGAAATGACGTCAATAACAACGTTGTTGATTAGGAAATAGATTTTAAGTTTGAGTGATATACCGTCTGATATATCACGGTGTCGAGTTCAGATGCGTAATAATTTAATCACGAAGGTCGTAGGCCTGAGTGATTAAATAACTATGCATATGAACGAGAAACCATGATATATACGACGGTAGATCAGGAAAATGTTAAAATCTATTTCCATTCTAACACGTAGGTATATTTATAAGGGGCGCAAGTATGTGCACTATTTAACAGTAACGTTCGCAGTGACGTCAGCGGGCGCGCGGTTGTGTTCAGCGTGCTATACTTCCTATGATATATCACACTCAATTCCTTCTTTGTTTATTGTCGGCAAATTGCAGATAATGTTAGAATAAGAAATGAAGTCGCTTGAACGAACGTCAAAATTTCACAGCATTTGAACCACTAGTAATGGACATTTTACAATTTGTTGAACAGGTTTACTGATTTTATTTCCCGTGCTCCGGGGTATGGAAACTCGCGTCATGTAAAATTTTATAAAATGCTTATTTTTTTTTAATATTTTACTGAAATTATCAAAACCAGTTCAGAATGTATTAATATATAAGCATCTGAAGTTTCGTGAAGATCGGACGTCAAATAAAGAAATTATAAGAAAATTCCACGAGCTTTTTGATTCGCCCTCGTACAAGTACAAATTTTAGGAAAGTAATGCAGTACAAGTACCAGTATCTTCATGAGAATTAATGATAGTTAAAACTGAAAGACTTTGTAAATATACCAAATGTAAAACATTATACATTACTGACACACATTATTTATTATACTGTGCATACACATTGGCTGAAATATTGTCAAAAAATATTTCACTTGTATATTTTGCAAATGCCATCTCAATTATAATCATATAATCTCTATATTTAAAGATTGTCGACACTTTCCATCTTTTGAGTTCCATTTTATCATCACAAGGTTTTTAAAGGTTGCACCACGCATTCTGCAATCAACTATTTTACATTGCTACCAGTTATTTACCCTAAATAAATAAACAATAGAATCACTTCAAAGACTTTTGTTAAACACAATGCTGATGATAACAACCTTTTGTTTATCTTAACACTTTTTTTTATTCTTTCTGTAACAATTTATCACAATTCCAGACAGTGACAATTATGATTGTACAAACACTAACACTTTGATTAAATTGTAAGTATAAAGAGCTACTGATTATCAAGTCATTGTAAACGTTTATTCAAGTAAAAAAATGCACTTTAATAGAAATAAATCTCACTAAAAGAGAAAATAAAAATCAGTAGTAGATAGATTAAAGAGTTACTAAAGACAAAATATTTTAGCAGATGATAGTGCTTGAAACACACTTTAGGATATATGTACTTGTTCAATATACGATAACCTGTTTTAATAAGCTCAGTCATCAAACCAAAGTACTGCTTAAGTACTGCAGTACCAGTACCACTTTTTGTGACAGTAATGTATTACCAGTGCCGGTAGTCACTACATTTTGACTGAGTAATGCAGTATCAATAGCAGTACTTTCCAAAAGTACTTAAGTAGTACTGCAGTACCAGTACTACTGGTACAAGTCTGATTGAGGCATTATGGTATGCTTTTTCAGAAATATTTGGGTACAGAGCATACAGTGACTTTACAGGATTGGATCATTTAACTCAGTGCGAAGTCTTGTTAAGTTTAGCCATTGAAATTGATAGAGGGCGACTTAGGTACAGCAAGATAGCGAGATTACTGTGTAAAATGTTATGATTTAAAAGAAATTGCTATTGCACAACAATCAAATATATCTGAGGTAAAAAACTGAATTGCCATTATAAAAAATGTGAAATGTTATAATGGAAAAGAAACTGATAAACACAAGAAGAACAGGGTGGGGTAAACATCTACTTGATTTTTGATGCATTTTATATTGCTTGTGTGTTTTGACAAGTGGTCTCGTGCTAAAATGCTGGCTGCATTTCCTATTCTCACTACTTATAACGTTACCATTTACTTTTTAAATTCGTTCTTCCCGTTCTTGAATTAAAGGGACATTTAGGAACGGTAACTGATACATGTAATAATGTATGTGATTCATGCACATGCTTTGTTGTATGCTAATCGTAGTTGCATATATTTATGCATATATCTTTTGTCTTTTTATTTTTGTTCCTTGTCATTGTTGAATATGTACAATTTTGATGTCTGTATAGATAATGTTTTGTTTGTAAATGTAAGTTTTTCTGCTCTTCACCTTTGTGGAGGATAATAAAGAATATATATATATATATATATATATATATATATATATATATATATATATATAGCTTCACTCAATCAACTCTTTGTTCCAAAATTATATAAGCTACATAACAAAGTTGTACATTTGTTGTACATAACAATGAATTGCGAGGTGAAATAACAGCTTGTACATTCAATTCTTTATTCAGTGAGCTATTCTATATTTTAGTGTGTTAAGTATTTAATGAAAGAATCTTTTTTTCTTTGTTTTGTTCTTTTTCGAAAACATTTTAATAGTCAGATACATATTACTATAAAGTGAAGTTCATAATCATTCATATTAAAGAATGGTCCGAATAAAAAATAAATATTTTTCACAATTTCACATTTTCTTTGCAGATAAATTTTCAATCAAAATAAACTTCAGACTGGGCGACTTTTCATTTTGCTCACCGAAGACATCGCTACAAACCAATCGAAATCAGATTTTTGTTAAGTTGCACAACAACGATATAGATAAACTGTAAATGACATGTACATAATAGGCAAGTCAGATCGACGATCAAACCGATTATTTGTTGATCGGTCTATTTTATATCGATGGCAGTTTTCCATAAATGGATTATGACAAGGCATTTGATCGAAGAAAAAAAAAATCCCCACTTACGCCGATATCGAGCAATTTCGACATGTTATTCGCAAACGAGGTAAGACCAACGCTTAAATACAGTACTACAAGTATATGTGTTCAATATATTTCCAATAATCACAACTTGACATAAATATAAGCGATCAAGGTAGTGCGCCGTGGATCAATCAATACCTTTAAAGGAACTCCATACTAAATCCATTTCGTGTTTCTACCCGTATTGGTGTGGTATTTATGTCAAAACAAAGATATGTATAAAGAATACCTTAAAAGAAACGGATTTGTGAAAACTGACTTAAACCCCTGTGAACTGAAACAGGGTCAGCTGAATGAAAAAATGGATAAAATTAATGAAGACAAGGATTGTGAGAATGGGGAAACTTCAGACTGTAATGCCAACTTGACAGAAGAACCACTTAGCAACGTAGTAAATACAGCAGTGTCATCATCGGACAAAAGAAGAAAGCTGATTCTTCATTTTGATATACGGAATACTGTACTAGTCGCGGACTCTGTGACAAATGTTTCTGTGGAACAAGCTCTAAACAGTTTCTTAACTGGTGTTGTCTGGGGTCGAGAGGGTCAAGATGGGAACTGGAACTGGCATTCAGAACATCTTTCTCTGACACCACCTGCGGAGGATGTAGTAACGTATTACAAATACCTTGAAAAGAAATATGTGAAGAATACAAACGATCGAACTCAGCTGAGACTCGCAACTGGAGATTTCTCTCAAAGTGAAATCGGCAAAATCTTTCATCCGCACTTCAAAAACCACCTGGAGCTTCTAAAGTGGCGGCACGACTTCGAGGTAGATACCCACAATTGCCTTACAATGTCCGGAAAAGATGGCCAACAGTACAATTATATTGTACCAGCTTTGTATAAATGTATTCATCATCTAGTAGAGACAAAAAGAGACTTTGCCATAGTTTTTAGAACTTTTGGATTAGACGCTCCAAACGTGATCAAAAGTTTGGAACATGGTTTGAATGGAAACCATCCAGGATACAGGAAATCTGTCCTTTTGAAAGTGAACGAAAATGTAGGGACTGTGAAAAGAAGTGATACTGAACCAACTGTGTTCACTGTCACTACCGCAGATGGAAAAGCAGAGAACTACATTGGAGATAGAGCTATTTACGACATGTTGTCGGCAAGTACGGGTATTTCCGGTTTCAGAGACGATGTCCATTATTGGCTGGAAAATTCGTATCACCATGAAACATCAAAACCTCATATCATAGACCCATTTGATCAAAATGTGCAACATATATTTTTTGATGACAACTTCAGGGCTTATGAAGACGACAGCATTATAGACGTGAGATTATTCGAAACGCGTGATGCCAAAGTTGCGCGGAGTTTGACAAAAACGGAAGCTGCGCAATTCGACAATGTTTGTCTCGTTCAAGCAGATCTTATTAAGTGCATAGAAGATGAGAATTACTATGTTGATAGAATTCGTGAGTGTGAATCAAATTACACATTGTTTCTAAAAAGATGGAGTCGTCTGTCTAGGAGTATATCACTGAGGGATGTTGTCTGACATAGATTGCAAGAACACGAGCCACTTCGGCCAAAAATGTGTTCATACAATACGGGGTCTGAAACACTACAGTATCATTCAACAATTTTGTGACTTACGCCAAAGATCGTCTTTTTATTTCTTATTAAGATGCAATATTACTTAAATGAATGCAATATCAATAAATTCCGTGTTGTTCTACATATATTTCATACATACCGGCTGTTTTTTGGTATGTTAGAATTCTGCTTAAAAACCAATGCAAATTTCAACTGTTAATACCTGGAAAAAGATAAAAAGCATTCAAATATTTCCTTTTTTTCGTTGTTTATTTTGGGAATTATTTTCAACACCGTTATCTCCTTTATTCAATGTGACGATAAGAGTACTGTAAGCTTAAATGAATTCTATCAGTCTTTTCAAACTGTTTGTTGAGTCCACGTTGTACTTTGTGTGGTTACATTCTAAAAGTCTTTCTTTTAAAAGTAGATATCTAGATTTCTTGAGTTACTATAGTTTCTTTTCTTTTGGTCATAGGGTATGCGCCTGTGTGTCTGGTGTGTATACGCCGAAGCGAAGGGTGGGTGGTGCTTCAAAATGGAAGTCCTAGTTATCAATTCTGCATGGAAAAGAGCAGTCATAGTTACCAACTAGCCCCAATCATACAACTAATATGAATAAATATTTTTATTATATACTTATAAATGAAATATTGAGAAATATTGATGAAATAAATTGCGTATTTTCATTTTCCGTATTTTCACTGTAAAAATTTATTTTTCACTGCAGTGAAACATATTTTCCGTATTTTCACAGGTGTCTTGTCAGACTACTTTCTTCTAAATTCAGCCAATACAGTAAATTAAAGGGGAATTCTTTCGAATCTTAAGGTAAAAAAAGAGAAAAGTATATAATAAACAGAAAATTCAAGTTTTTTCATTAAATAAGGGATTTATTTTTATCTCATGGTATGAAAATTATCATATTTCACTCGTGGCTATCGCCACTCGTGAAATATTTATTTTCATACCACTCGATGAAAATAAATCCCGTATTTAATGAAAAAACTTGAATATCCTCTATATAGGCACTACACATGTGAAAATACCGTTCAGTTCTACTAAGATTATATTTCATAACATGATGTAAGAATGAGATACCTTTAAGTGAACTAAATCAACCCTCGTTCTTTGACTGAATTTATATTAATGAATCATCATTATAACGCTCCTTAATATCTAGGGAAGATTGTCGCTTACCGTTAGTATTTAAATGGCGCTCTTTTATTCCAACAACAGGTAGTTACATTTTTCAGAGAAGTTTCTCCTACACGAGCTGCCTTCTCTTTATTTTGCATGGTAGCATTATCTTCAGTCTTAAACAAACCTTGTGGTATCTTAAATACTTTGTCAAATTTCGGCAGTATAGCATGGAACTGCCTTTCAAGTAGCGAAATCATGAACACAGGTACCAAATCATCAATGCAGCTACTAAATCATGACATCGGACCGGGGTACCAAATCACAAGCACGGGTACCAAATCACAAGCGCGGGTACCTAATCATTTTTTTTTCGTGCTCGGTATTAAACTCTTTCGTCTTTCATACATTTAAACGTTTAAACATATTACAGTATATGAAGTTTAAATAAACATAGAAACATTTTGAGAACTTCTTGATAAATAATAACGGTAAGTATATACCACTGCCACAGATTTTAAGTAAACAATATTGAAGAATGGGCATTTTGAAATCATTATTACTAGTAAAATGAACATCTACTGATCTTTTCAAGAAAAATATGAGTACAGACCAAAAGATTAACAGGTTTCGATAGGCTTAAATTAACGATTGTATTCAAAATAATCAACATGCATGACGATCTAGATGAGAGCAGAAAGTGGAGTGAATGTTCTGAAACCATGCCGTCAGTACGACAGCATAAGTTGTAATTTTATGTTATTCGAGCACAGGCATTCTTAGTAGTTCATGACCATTTTGTGAGTTATACGAAAATGATCTTCATATCCTGTTAACTTTAAGAGAGCAGACATTTCAGAGAGATAGCTACAAAATGATTATAATCTGTATTTGTTCTTGTCATAAACATATCTCCTCTCCATTCAATGACATTCAATGACTGGCTAAGATTCTGTCCGCCGTTGGTCCCCGACACCTTTTACAAATTCATACATTCCGGCGGGAACAGCTAATACTGCTGCAGCTATAACGACTGTTAGGAAATTCTTAAACGAAAAAAAAAATAAATAAAAACTTTAGTGTTATCATAATCATCATCATTGTGTCACTTCTTTATAAAGAGTTCAAATCAAAATGCCATTTTCACGTAATTTTAGGCCAGGTAGAAACTGATCAGTTCATAGCTCACGACTTACAGCGAGACATTTCACCGTGACCATAGATGTTTATGAGAATAGTTCTCATCAGGGTCCTTTAATCTGCATTTACAATCGATCATAAAAAGTTTTAAGTAAATTTCCATAATCTTTCGTGTATTGAGAATCAAATCACGATTATATTCTAAATGTTCTAGTTTGTGTCACCTTTGTATGGAATTCATGTCCATGCAAAAATATCTCAAGTTTAAAGACCGAACCTTTAGACATTGTAATTTCGTTTAGAGCACCCAGGTACGGACTTAAGTTACCATTTATTATTGAATACATATCGAGCATGATTAGTTTCCATTGATGTATCGACTTTTCAAAGAGTGGGAATTTACCTCGATAAAAATAGACGTGACGTGTATGTAGTTATTTTAAAATAACGTACTTTAATGGACAAGCCTTCAATCGTTGTATAAACTGGAACGGGGTTGTCCCAGGTACATACCTTACTAAAAGAGAAAGAACAGCAAATGTTTTCTTTCACCAAGGATACGGTATTGATTTCAAAGAGCTTAAACTATCTTGATTTAGCTTTTTTTCTTTTGATAGCGTAAAATATAACCAATAATTGACCATGCTATACATCTGAATTTCCAATATCGCAACTTACTTTGGAATATTTAAGCAAGATTTTACGTACCACGACCACAGAACAAGTTACTATACTAATTTGTCAATTGCACAGGTGGATATTGTCAACAGTAATTATCGCTGTCTCTACAACTTTCATAAATAATCGCTACGTGCATGCGTATATTCTTACAGTGGATCTTTGGTTCAGTGGTAATGTGCTGAACTCGCAAATTCGATCCTTCTGAATAAGAAACATTACTGTCCTACGGATGAGATATTAAACCGAGGTCCAATGTGCTACTTCATAGATGGATAGATCTCATTGAGGAGTGCAATGCACAAGAATGATAACTCTACCCTTCATAATTTTTGAGTTACTGTTCTTATGCTCAATTTTTGTCCACAGCATAACTGGAAAGTGTTTGAGATATCAACTTCAAAATTCATAGGTCGATACATCTCATTTTAAGAGTACAGAGCACAAGAATGATAACTGTATCTTTCATAATTTTTAGATATTGCCCTTTGTTTTCATGCTTAATTTTTGTTCGGACAATAACTCAAAAAGTAGGTCTTCACATGGGTTTCACATCTAATAACTTCATCCATCAGACTTTATTACTAAAAAACTTCTCCTCTCCAACACATAATTTTTCAAACAAGCAAAAACCTTCGATGGGGGATGACCATTTCAACATGGTTCTTGTTTATATAATTATAGGCTGTATCAAATAATAAACAAGATATGTTTGTAAAACATGTATGCCCCCTGTCGGCAGCAAATTAGTCACGTGGCCAGATTATTGTGACTGACTTTTGACCTAGTGACCAAATATACATGTTATCTATCTCACAGTCCACAAAACCCGATGCCATTTGGTAGCCAAGTAATTGGTCTGAACTGTTTTGACATACATGTGACCTTGACCTTTGACCCCAAAATCAATAGGGGTCATCGACTGGCCAAGACAAATGCAGATATGAAGTTTGAGGGTCAACGGCGCATGGGTTGTCAAGTTATTGATTGGAAACCGTTTTTTACCTACAAGGTCAATGTGACCTTGACCTTTGACCCCAAAATCAATAGGGGTCATCTACTGGTGATGGACAACCATCCTACCAAGTTTAAAGTTTCTAGGCCTAAGCGTTCTCTAGTTATTGATCAGAAACCGTTTTTAGGATGAAAGTCTCTGTGATCTTGACCTTTGACCTAATGACCTCAAAGTCAATAGGGGTCATCTACTGGTGATGACCAACCAGTATACCAAGTTTGGTGAACCTAGGTCAAAGCGTTCTCTAGTTATTGATCAGAAACCGTTTTTAGGATGGAGGTCCCTGTGAGCTTGACCTTTGACCTAATGACCTCAAAATCAATAGGGGTCATCTACTGGTGATGACCAACCAGCATACCAAGTTTAGTGAACCTAGGTCAAAGCGTTCTCTAGTTATTGATCGCAAACCGTTTTAAGGATGAAGGTCCCTGTGATCTAGACCTTTGACCTAATGACCTCAAAGTCAATAGGGATCATCTACTGGTGATGACCAACCAGCATACCAAGTTTGGTGAACCTAGGTCAAAGCGTTCTCTAGTTATTGATCGGAAACCGTTTTTAGGATGAAGGTCCCTGTGAGCTTGACCTTTGACCTTATGACCTCAAAATCAATAGGGGTCATCTACTGTTGATGACCAACCAGCATACCGAGTTTGGTGAACCTAGGTCAAACCGTTCTCTAGTTATTGATCGGAAACCGTTTTTAGGATGAAGGTCCCTGTGATCTTGACCTTTGACCTAATAACCTCAAATTCAATAGGGGTCATCTACTGGTGATGACCAACCAGCATACCAAGTTTTGTGAACCTAGGTCAAAGCGTTCTCTAGTTATTGATCGGAAACCGTTTCTACCTACATGTACAAGGCCAATGTGACCTTGACCTTTGACCCCTTGACCCCAAAATCAATAGGGGTCATCTACTAGTGATGGACAATCATCCTACCAAGTTTGAAGTTTCTAGGCCTAAGCTTTCTTTAGTTATTGGTCGGAAACCGTTTCTACCTAAAAGGTCAATGTGACCTTGACCTTTGACCCCTTGACCCCAAAATCAATAGGGGTCATCTACTGGTGATGGACAATCATCCTACCAAGTTTGAATTTCCTAGGCCTAAGCATTCTTTAGTTATTGGTCGGAAACCATTTGGTCTACGGACCGACTGACCGACGGACCGACCGACAGACAGACAATTGCAAAGCAATATACCCCCTCTTCTTTGAAGTGGGGGCATAAAAACTTAATTTCTTGTAAAACTTTATAATTTTAATCATAATTTTAATCATAAAAACTCTCTTTTCTGCACATGAAAGAAACATAATTCTATTGTCAATAATACATCATTACAATAATGCAATTAACTGAATCAATACAGGTAATTTACAAAAGCAGAAAAAAGATCAAACAACAAATTCAGACAGTAGAAAAAAAGTTAAATACATGCACTAACAAGAGGGCCATGATGGCCCTGTATCGCTCACCTGAATATGACTGCTTTTAACAAAGATGCTATGGATAATTGACCCCAGATGACCCATATTCGAACTTGACCTAGAAATTATTGAAACAATCTCTTTGACAAATTTCAAGGTTATTTGTCCTGAAAATGTTACCTCTAGAGTGTTAACAAGGTTTTTCCATATTTGGGCTCTATGACCTTGTTTTTTAACCTAGATGTCCCATATTCGAACTTGAGCTAGAAATTATCAAAACAATCTCTCTGACAAATTTCCAAGATATTTGGACTGAAAAAGTAGCCTCTAGAGGGTTAACAAGGTTTTTCAATGTTTAGGCTCTGTGACCTAGTTTTTTACCCCAGATAACCCATATCCAAACTTGAGCTACAAATCATCAAAACAACCTTTCTGACAAATTTCCAGGACATTTGGACTGAAAATGTAGCCTCTAGAGTGTTTACAAAGTTTTTCGATATTTGGGCTCTGTGACCTAGATGTTTCAACTCCAGATGACCCATATTCAAACTCAAGCTAGAAACCATAGAATTAAGCTTTCTGACAAATTTCCAGGTTATCTGGAATTAAAATGTTACCTCTAGAGTGTTAACAAGGTTTTTCCATATTTGGGCTCTGCGACCTAGTTTTTGACCCAAGGTGACCCATACTCCAACATGAGCTAGAAATCATCAAAAAAACCTGTCTGACAAATTTCCAGGATATTTGGACTGAAAATGTAACCTGGAGTGTTAAAAAGTTTCTTACATATTTGGACCATGTGACCTAGTTTTTGATCCCAGATGACCCATATCCAAATTTGACCTAGACTTCCTTGAAACAACCTTTCTGACAAATTTCAAGGACATTTGGACTAAAAATGTAACCTCTAGAGCATTAACAAGGTTTTTCTACTTTCGGGCTCTGTGACCTAGTTTTTGACCCCAGAAAACCTATATTCAAAACTGAGCTAGAAATCATCGATAGAACCTTTCTGACAAATTTCCAGGTTATTTGGACTGAAAATGCTACCTTTAGAATGTTAACAAGGTTTTTCCTATATTTGGACTCTGTGACCTAGTTTGTGACCCCAGATGACCCATATTCGAACTTGATCTAGAAATCCTCAAAGCAACCTTTCTGACAAATTTCCAGATTATTTGGGCTGAAAATGTAACCTCTAGAGTGTTAACAAGATTTTTCTATTTTTGGGCACTGTGACCTAGTTTTTGAACCCAGATGACCCATATTTGAACTTGTGCTAGAAATCTTTGAAGCAACCTTTCTGACAAATTTCCAGATTATTTGGGCTGAAAATGTAACCTCTAGAGTGTTAACAAGATGTAGATGTTTCTATTTTTGTGCTCTGTGACCTAGTTTTTGAACCCAGATGACCCATATTTGAACTTAAGCTAGAAATCATAGAAGCAACCTTCCTGACAAATTCCCAGATTATTTGGGCTGAAAATGTAACCTCTAGAGTGTTAACAAGATTTTTCTATTTTTGGGCTCTGTGACCTATTTTTTTAACCCAGATGACCCATATTTAAACTTGAGCTAGAAACCATCGATAGAACCTTTCTGACAAATTTCCAGGATATTTGGACTGAAAAAGTAGCCTCTAGAGTGTTGTAATAGGACACGTTTTTATCTATTCAGTTTTTTTACTAACAAAATTCCATGGGCGCTGCTATTTTGATTATCTTCTAAACAGTTTTGTTACGGCAATTGTTATTGGTTGATTTTTTTTACAGCTCACTTCAACCTGTTTTTCTCAAGCCTTTTTTCTCTATATAAGCCAGTGTTCAACGTTATTAGTTGAGTTGGTACTGGCCTTCCCAGGTCAGTACATCCAAGGCTTTCTGCCTTAATTTAATAAAGACACTAGTCTTTAAAAATCCAAACACCAAGTGTTTAATTTAAGAAATGCTTGAATTAAAATATTTTTCCATATCTCTAATAACTTCAACCTCTAAACATTAACAGAACTAAGTAGGAAATTTAAAGAATATAAATAAATACCACTCGTCAGTAGATTGTGTTTGTCTTTCATGGAAACGTCCTATTTCCTAAATCAAAGTCAGTGAAAACTTTACGATCACCTTGTCACTGTATTCAGACTTATGCTGAACAGTCATTTGGCCAATAAACTTTATATTTTTCGTCTGGTCCATGATAGACTTCGGTCTATTGGGTTCGAACTGAACCTGGCTTAGCCCGCTACCAAGGATCGTTACTTTGAAATTGAAAACTGAGCTTTGGAAAACCGGGATATTACAGTGTTAACAAGGTTTTTCTATATTTGGGCTCTGTGACCTAGTTTTCCAACCCTGATAACCCATGTTCGAACTCGTCCAAGATATTAATGAGACAAACATCCTGACCAAGTTTCATGACAATTGAGGCAAAAATGTGACCACTAGAGTGTTAACAAACAAATTGTGGACGGACGGACGACGGACAAAAGGTGATCAGAAAAGCTCACTCTGTCACTACGTGACAGGTGAGCTAAAAATGTACTCATAAACCTGTCCCAGAAAATAAACTTCGATTGGGAGCTAGCAAATGCTCTGACAAATCAGCTTAAGTTAAACATCTGATAAGCAAGGTGACATAACAAAAATTTATTTCACCATTTAATACCACTTTATCTAATGGTTTTTAACTGTCATTTCATTCTCATGTTACTTCATGTTCATTAAGAGATATTTTAATACTGAAACAGAACGTTTTACTAACAATGCAAGGGAGACAAATCTTCTCAATTTAACAGGACAACCCTAGTCAATACCTGTATCTACTGTACCACTAATATTTGCTTCATACATTTATAGAAAAACACAAACGATGGTAATAATAGGTTAATTTTTCTCTAAAAACTGATTTTGTTTGCTTAATGTTCAATCAAATATCAGAGTCATCTAGGTCTGTGTTCGAAAGTCAATACAAATATATCATGTAAGATGATACAGAGTGGATTACAATGAAATACACACATGATGAACAACAACAACAAACTGTTTTAAACTAAAAACTTAGTTGCTTGGGTTTAATCAAATGAAGTCATTTTCAACTTATTTCATTTTAACAATGAAGTATTTTCAAGACGTTTTTTTTTGTCCTACTTTGAAGATTATCAAATTCTACCTAAAAAATTAAGTATACACAACAGAAAAAATCAGAGCCTTGATTGAATCTTATAAAATATATACCATACAAAATTTATGACTTAAACACAGTAGTATTTATAGACATTTACAGACAATACCCTTTCTACTAAATGTATAAAAATATGGAGACATATTCCAGTGGCTAGTGCAAAACTAAAGTAACAATATCTTAAAAAGATACCACAGTTTTGCACCCATGTGGTACACTGTTCTAAGGGTACAAAATATTGATTGTACATTATTAAAGATCTTCAATACTTTGAAAACAGGAAAAAAAAAGCTTGCACATGTAATTACATTAGCTTGAAATTGCTATAATAAACGTTCAGATCTAATTTAGATCAATTCTACTTTGAGGGTACTATTTTCAGAAATGTTTAACCTTTTATTCATTCATCATCAGAATCTATACAGATCACTTCATAATCCATATACTCACTATCTCCAGACTGGGTATCAGTTTTGAAATTATCTACAGAACCAGTCTCATTTCCTGAATGTATTGTCTGACTAGCATCCTTGTGTGCAGGAACACTCCAAGAGTCTCTGGATATCACTGCTGCTGTTCCACCAGAAATTCTCATATGTGTAAAGTTAGGTTTGGGCTGACCAGACATGGGTGAATTTTGTGGAAATGGCCGAATAGAAGAACCAAATATTCTAGCCGATGCAGTATTAGGATATTGCACTGGCTGAACTGGGTTTATTGGGGTTCTGGTAATGACACTAGCAGGAACACAGGGTTTCAAATCTACCTTGGGTGAACTTGCAGGTTCTTGATTACTAGAATGTTGTCGCATGAAACTAGCTGGTCCAATTCTTCGCTTTCCATGAATTCTACAATTGTCTTTATAAATGCTACACATTGTACAAGTGTGCTGCTTTGACATGGGCTTGATCACTATTTCTTCTTCCTCATCAGACGACAGGCAAATGACCATGTTGTCATCTTCCCGCAGGTTACTGAACACCTGTTTTCTCTTCTGGCTTCTTCCTACTTCCTGTGGAGCAGCAGGTGCCAAATTGTTATGGGTTGACAAGAAAAGGTTCTGGTTTTGTGTTTGCTGAATGGGTAACACTTGCAGACGCAACCCTTGTACACCCATTGGTACAGTACGCACCAGTAACTGAGGAGTTGGTGTATTAAACCGAGCAGGCTGTGGAAATTGATTGTAAAATGACCCCTGCATTGGTCTCATAGTATTTGAGACCATTGTATTCTGAATCTGGTTTAGTCTGTACTGTCTGCTGGATTGCTGTAACATCAGACTTTCTTGCAAAAATCTCTTCGGTACAACTTTCGCTCGAGGTGTTGTCCAGTACTTGATGTCCTTCTTACTGATTCTGGCCAATACAACCTGACATTTTTTCATTCTCCTAAGTTTAATTCTACTGTCTCTATCCAGACCAGTCTTGAGTCTTTTATCAAATTCCCGTTTATCTGCTTTATTGAACTTGAACAAATGACACCATTTATTCAAATACTTCTTTGTAAATCTGAATGTACACTGAGGTGGTGGTCTGTTCCTTAATTTGTCAACCATTGGATTTTTTGTTTTATTCTTGTTCAGATTAAGGAGGCTGTTAGTGTCTGTTTTACAGAATATTTCAATGTTTTCTATGACAGGCACTTTGTTTTCATAGTTCCAGTGTTTCTTGAGCCTTTGTCCAAGAGGTGATGTCAAAGGAATTCCTAGAATGGCAGTTTTTGATGGAATTTTATGTTTCTGAATAGTTTCCTCATCATCACTGGATTCTGAATTATCTGACATTTCCTTAAAGTCAACCTCTTGCTTGTCTGGTACAGAAGGTGTTGAACTGTGTGAGAAGCTTAACTGCCGTCTGCGTCCACTACTGTCATCCCTGCTCAACTGGGATAACATTGTACGTGTCCTTGGAGTCATCGGGACAGCTTGTGGATCTTCCATTGTGAGATCAATAATCTGACAGTCATCTTCTGTCACACTTTTTCTTGGAGACTTTGATATTGCTTCAACACAAGGTGTTGGAAACAAGCCCAGACATTCAAAATACACATCACGTGATGGCAGAATGTAAATATCTTCCAGTTTTCGTTGTCTTTTTCTTGTTACCCTAGACTTGCTAGGTAAACCTAGAGGCAATGACTTTATATTTGAACCAACTTTTCTGAGCAATGCTGGCACAGGCTGAAAGTTAGGGTTTCTTGAAAGACAATCATTAGATGATGACTTGTGTGTCATTGACTGGTCTTTCGAAGAACTGGAAACTGAATGATATGATTTCAGTGGATCCAGGTCCACATTTTCTGGTTCATCTTCACACACATCTTGATGTTTCATCAATTCTGATTGGTCAGCAAAACCTTTAGCACAGACAAAACAAATCCAAACAACTTCATCTGAAATTTAAAGTGAACTATTTGTATTTTGTTTACAAACAAGAGGGCCACAATGGCCCTGGATTGCTCACCTGAGTACTCTGGCTGAGGGTCTGCTGTTAAACAAAAATCAGATGCAATATTTCATTTTCTAATTGAAGATTTTCAAAGATCTCATATTTATACAAAAAAATCCATGGGACAATTTCGAGATTGTAAGGAGATGTCATTTGAAGCAAAATACTCACAACAAGAGCCACTGCAAGCAGGGGCCACGCTCAACTTTCTCCTATTTCCAAAGGCAAACACATCAGAGGAAGCACATTGTGCTGAAGGGATTTCAAATGAAACATCATTTGGAAATATAATCATACATAACAAAGTTATGGCCCATTTTAGCAACATTCAGAAATTTGACCTTAAAGGTCAAGGTCAAGTTCAGTTTAACCTTTGGAGGTATTGTCTAAAAGGTAGTTATGTGCAAGCATGAAGACACTACATCCATTAACAACAAAGATATAGCCAAGTTAAGTAATGTCAAGGTCATTTAAAGGTCAAGGTAATGCTTGAATTGTTCAACACCTTTGTTTTATTCTCAGTGTTGTTTTGTCCCTGTATAGATCAAATCCGTCCATAAATAACAAAAGTTTGGCTATTTTAGCAAAATGCAATAATTCTAACTTGACTGTAAAGGTCATTTAAAGGTTGAGGTCATACTTGAATAATTTAACATGTAGGTTTTGTCATGAGTATTGTTTTGTCCAAGTATTAATAAAAAGAACTACAAATGATGTTATGGCCAATATTAGAAAAATTCAATAATTTGACCTTGATGGTCAGGGTTATTTGAAAGTCAAAGTCACAGCTGAATGATTCAATGTGTCAGTTTTGTCATAAATGTTGTTTTGTCCCAGTATAAATCAAATCTAACCATAAATAAAAATTTGGCTATTTTAAGCAAAATTCAATAACTTGACCTTAAATGTAAAGATCATCTAAAAGTCAAGGTCAAACTTATAATAAATTAAAATGTCAGTTTTTTTTTATTATTAAAGTATAACTCAAATCCATAAATAAACAACAGTTAGGACAATTTAAGCAAAATACAATAATGGGACCTTGACTGTCAAGGTCATTTTAGGGTAAAGTTCATACCTGAATTATTCAACATGTAAGTTTTGTCAAAAGTGTTGTTTTGTCCAAGTATGAATCAAGTCTAACCATAAATTACACAGTTATGACCAATCTTAGCAAAATTCAGTAATTTGATATTGCTAGTCAAGGTCATTTTTTAGGTCAAGGTCAAACTTGAATCAAAATGTCGGATTTGTCAAAAGTATTGTTTTGTCCAAGAATAAATCAAATCAAAAAATGACAAAGTTATGACGATTTAAGCAAAATTCAACATCTGACCTTGACAGTCAAGGTCTTTTTTAGATCATGGTCACACTTGAGTTATTCAACATGTCGGTTTTGTCACAAGTGTTGTTTTGTCAAAGTTTGAATCAATTCCAACAATAAATGACAAAGTTATGGCAAATTGTGAAAATTCAATAATTTGACCTTGACTGTCAAGGTCATTTAAAGGTCAAGGTCAAACCTGAAAGAATCAAAATGTCGGATTTGTCATAAGTGTTGTTTAGTCCAAGAATAAATCAAATCCAACCATAAATTCTAAAGTTATGGACAATTTTAGCAAAATTCAATGATTTGACCTTGGAGGTGAAGGTCATTTATGAGTCAAGGTCATATCTGAAAGAATCAAAATGTCGGATTTGTCATAAGTGTTGTTTTGTCCAAGTATGAATCAAATCCATAAATAAATGAAAAAGGTATGACAATTTAAGCAAAATTCAATCATCTGACCTTGACGGTCAAGGTCATTTTTAGGTTATGGTCATATCTGAGTTATTCAATAAGTCGGTTTTGTCATTATTGTTGTTTTGTCCAAGTATGAATCAAAACCAACCATATACAACAAAGTTATGACAATTTAAGCAAAATTTAATTATTTGACCTTGAGGGTCATAGTAATTTTAAGGTTAAGGTGAAAGTTGAATAATTTATCTAGTCAGCTTTGTCATAAGTGTTGTTTTGTCGAAGTCTGATTCAAATCCAACCATAAATAATAAAATTATGGCCAGTTTTAACAAAATTCAATGACTGGACCTTGACTGTCAAAGTAATTTAAAGGTCAAGGTCAAACTTGAAATAATCATAATGTGGGATTTGTCATAAGGGTTGTTTAGTCCAAATATGAATCAAATCTATGGATAAATGAGAAAGTTATGACAATTTAAGCAAAATTCAATTATCTGACCTTGACGGTCAAAGTCATTTAAAGGTCATGGTCATATCTGAGTTATTCAACATGTCGGTTTTGTCATAAGTGTTGTCCAAGTATAAATCAAATCCAACTATAAATACAAAAGTTATGGCCAATTTTAGAAAAGTTTAATAATTAGACCTTGAAGGTGAAGGTCATTTATGGGTCAAGGTCAAGTTGAGTCTAGTTCACTTGAAGATCTTGTCCAAAGGGTTGTTGTGCCCAAGCATGAAGACAATCCACCTATTAATAATAAAGTTATGGCCAATTTGAGCAAAATTCAATATTTTGACCTTGAAGGTGAAGGTCATTTATGAGTCAAGGTCAAGTTTAGTCTGGTCTACTTGAAGGTCTTGTCCAAAGGGTTGTTGTGTCCAAGCATGAAGAGAATCCACCTACTAATAATAAAGTTATGGCAAATTTTAGCAAAATTCAATATTTTGACCTTGAATTTGAAGGTCATTTAAGAGTCAAGGTCAAGTTTAGTCTGGTATTCTTGAAGATCTTGTCCAAAGGGTTGTTGTGTCCAAGTATGAAGATAATCCATCAAGGAATAAAAAAATTATGATCAATGTTAATGTTTTCGGACTGGAACAGGAACGGCAATGGCAACGGCAACGACACCATGACTATGACAATAACTCGATTTTCTTTTTAAAAAAAGTCGAGCTAAAAATATATTTTTAGTTCATTTTGTTCAATGGAGTGGAACCTTTTCAGCAATGTGAAATTTGGAGGAAAATCACATTGCTGTTTTGATGAAGATGCTGTTTGAATTTTTTTTTATTTTTAGCTTTTTCAGCCCTTATGTGCAATGAAGCAGAATGGTTTAAGCAAATTTTAGAGAAAGGTAATATAAGGAACATTTCTGAAAAAATTAAAAGAAAATAGCTTAGCAGTTTGCGGAGATGTCATTTGAAGCCAAATACTGATGAAAATCTATTTTTAGCTCTGGCAGCTATTTTGTTCAGTGAAGCAGAACCTTTTCAGCAATTCTAATAGAGGGCTCTGTTAAGAACATCTCAGTGAAATTTCATGGAAAATCATGTTGCTGTTTAGGAGATGTTGTGTGAATATTTTATTTTTAGCTTTTGCAGCCCTTTTGTGCAATGGAGCGGAACAGTTTGGGCAATTTTAGAAAAGGGCAATAAAAGGAACATTTCTGTCAAATTGATTTAAATTTTAAAATGGCCAAGTTGTTTTGAAGGACATCATTTGAAGCCAAATACTGATGAAAATCTTTTTTTTAGCTCTGGCGGCCACTTTGTTCAATGGAGCAGAACTATTTTAGCAATTTAAGAATTTACAGAGGAGTATGTAAGAAACATTTCTGTGAAATTTGGTGGAAAATTACCAAGCCAGGGGTAAAAGTTTTCCATATTTTGGATTTTGGACAGCTGTCATAGTCATTTTCCCAGTTCGTGCAAATCCGTTGAGAAAATTGGGGGGGGGGGGGGGGGGGGGGGGGGGAGGATTTGAGCCCTGATCCTTTGACAAATAAACGGGAGCTAATACTGACAACAAGAGAGCTAACTGCATTGGTGAAATCCCTCAGATATTCGTAAGCTTCCGTTTTCAAGTTCTGATATCATCAGAATAGTGCCAAACTCTTTGTTTGCCATACAATATTGATAATTCAGTAATTTCCGCTAGCTTTAGTGCATTCAAATTTGTACTAAATGTTATGAGAAATTTGATTGGCTAAAATTGGATTATTAAGCCAATTAAAATCACCAATATCTTATTCTTTAGGCAAAGCTTCTAATATGACGCCTTCATGCAGAAGATTGTAAACAAGCGAAAATAAAGTTTCTACCGCCCGGGTATAATCTGTTGATATGTGCTATGATGCTTTTTACTGATGGTTTTATTGAAAAAAAAAGTGAAAGAAAGGATAAATATGGCTCCAAGAAAGTCAGTGGAAATGAGATGTTCAATGTCCTAAATAGGTAAAAACTCAGGAGCTTCCGGGGGGCCTCTGGCCCCCTGGCCAGGGCATTGCCATGGACCCACCAGGGGCCCTAGCAGCCCCCAGCTTAAAGTTCAGTATTTTCAAAATTCTGGACTTTTGTTTGATTTTTTTTTCTATTTTTAGCTTTAGCAGCCCTTATGTGCAATAGAGTGTAACGGTTTGAGCAATTCTAGAAAAAGGCAATATAAGGAACATTTCTATCAAGTTAAAGATAGCCTTGTGGTTTTGGTGGAGATGTCATCTTAAGTACAATGTTGATGACAGACTACTGACAACAGACGCTGGACACAGGGTGATCACAATAGTTCACCATTAGCATTTGCTCAGGTGAGCTAAAATTTAGAGCAGAAATAAATGAATTTTTTTAGATATTTTCCTCCTTTTGTAATGTCAATGCTTACTGAAGCTTTTACAATAGGTACAGATAACTAAAATAGTACTCTTTAATCAAGTAGGATACATTACACATACTGCATTCTGAAAGATTCAAACAGCTGAAACAAGTTTTATGATTTACTAGCTTAGTTCATGAACAAAATTCCAAATTCACCCCAACATACTTACCCTCATGTTTTTCCTCCTTATTTTCTCTTTTAGCTATGTCAAGAATCTCTTCTTTCAAATTACATTCTGTCTGAGCTCCACCTATGGACTCCTTTATTCCAGGTTTACATGTGTCTCTCGTCTTACCATGCTTATTGTTCACCAACAAAGATACTGGTTTCTCCAGCATTTGAACCAATTCTGAGAACACTTTGTCCTTTCTTTCAGTTTTCTGTTGACTTTTACTTGCTGGTGTTCTCTCTAACAATTTGCTTGTTTCAGGAAATGACCTAGTTGTATCAGTTCTTTGTTGAAGATCTTCTGCACTTTTTCTTCTTTTATTCACTTCCTTTGTCTGAACATTCATATCAACACCAAAAAGGGGATCTATACCACAACTTTCACCTTTTATCTCACCTACATTTGAAAAACCCATATTTCCCATTTTTGAAAATGCTGCTTTTAATGATTTCGCAATCTCAAAATCTATCTGAGCTATCACATCAGCGGATATATTTTCTGTTTCACTATCTGCTGTGTCTCCACTCATTCCTGTATCTTCACAATCCTCAACTTCCTCATTTTTACCAGCATCGGCCAATGCACAATTTTCCATATCGTCATTTATCTCAGCATATTCAGTTTGACAATCACTGTCCAGTGAAATACATCCAGAAGGTGTAACTGTATCATCAACTGGTTTCTTCATCTGTCCAACACCCTTTGAACTTTTCTCTGTATCCTCACTACATACTTTTTTACCCTGATCAGTTAATCCACTATCTACCTCATCTACTGTTTCATCTTCTTCCCTTGTCTGACCAATATTCTCTGGTTTAACCTGGATATAAAGGTTATCTTAATTTTCTATGCTTGTTATGTACTGCCTAACAGCTTGGAACCTGAGTGAACCTTCCTTTCCAAGAGGTACATGTACAAAACTCATTGTGTTTGTAGAAACTGTCAATAGCAGAGTTTCAACCTACTAATAAGTAATACTTAAAATCGAAGAGAAATTTTAAAGTTTACTTGATTTCCTCTTTCTGATATGAGCAATGAATACAAATCAAGGAAACAGTTATATTGAATCGTTTATAGTTAAAACTTTATGGACAATAAAGCAAAATAAGTTTAAACATCACATCCAATGTACTGTATAATTATATATTTTACACAAATATTTTTGGGTTACAAATGCAGTTGCAATTTGAAAAGAACTCATACCTAAATATCTGGGTTCAAATCTGAATAGAAAATACCTTAAAACAGCAATTTGTTTAATCAAATGGAATAGGGGCAGCTTATCTTGAAATTTTGTCTTTTACATTAAGCTAAAACAAGACCACCAAATTTCAACAACTGTTGCTTGAATATGCCTAAAGAATCTTAAATTTCCCATTTAAGGGGCTTTAACTATGATCAAGTGCAGCCAATTACACCCGAAACAATTACCTGTTTACTAGATCCAGGTTCAGTATCTGGACTAGACGCACTTAAATCAGCATCTCCAACCTACAACAGAAAACAATGTCATGTACCATTGTACTAAATGCAGAGTACTTTTATCCACTTTACTGTTATTCTTCACCTACATACTGACAGATTTATCACTCCTTACAAAATTAAAGCATGTCACTTCAGTTTCTGCAAAGATAAGTTCATTTGATAATGATCAAAGCTCTGTCTGTTAAATAGGCAAGTTAAGAAAGTGCTTAGTATTTGCATCCTGTCATTGTGTGTGATTTCAGCCAGCTGTGAGCAGCCGCTGAGATGAAATCAATATTTCCTAAGATGGTATTTTATAAGTTTGCCTTAGTATTCACAATTGATTGACAGGTAATTTTTGATTCAGAGGTAAACCATAAATACCTATGCTCAAGGGCTTTCACTTTCTGACAAGATTTTTTTAAAACCTTTTCCTAATCCTAAATAACCTCATATAAAACAAATGACCCCTGGGATGGGCCAATTTTGACCTAGGGGGCATGATTTGTATAAACTTGATAAAGGTCCACTAGACAATCATACACAGAAAATATCTAACTTAGGCCTAATGGTCTCTGACAAGAAAATTTTGTAAGTTTTTCTTATACAAGTCTATGTAAAATCAAGTGACCCCTGGGGTTGGGCCAATTCTGACCCAAGAAAGATTTTCAAAGTTTTTCCTTTCTGTTGCCATAGCAACAAGAGTTCTTGATGGAATTCAATTCTTTGAACAACTTTGGTAGAGCTTCTTGCATGGAATATCCAAGGCATGTTGGCTTAGCGGTTAAGGAGGAAAGGTCGATCAAGTCAAACTGTTGACGACGCCGTACAATCAATGATCCCAATAGCTCACCTTTGAGCACTTTGTGCTCAGGTGAGCTAAAAATCTTATCTCTAGGCCTTACAGTTTCTGACAAGAAGATTTTAAAAGTTTTTCTTATATAAGTTGATATAAAATCAAGTGACCCTTGAGGTGGGACCAATCCATAACCCAGAGGCATGCTTTACATAACTTTGGTTGAGGTTCACTAGATGATGCTATCAACCAAATAAGTTAGCTCTAGGGCTTATGGTTTCAGGCAAGAAGATTTCTTAAAGTTTTTCATTTCAGCTGCCTATAAGGAATTCCATTTTTTATATAATTTTGACAGAGGACCATAGAGTGATCATTTCTGTGAAGTTTAATTGCAAATGACCCAGTGGTATAGGAGGAGATATTTTTTGAAGGCTATTGTGGATGACAGACGGATGATGGACAAAATAGCATACTAAAAGCTAAAGATACACGTAACCAGTGGAACCCGGTTATATTCCCTGAAGTGCACTCATTTATAGAATTTAGAACTTAGAAGCGGAAAAGAAAGAAATGAAGTTTATTGTGCTGAAAGTAATCAGAATGGAATTGCATTGTAAATACACATTTGTTTTAAACACAAATTATTGCCTTTAAATATAATGTTTGTTAGAAATCATGCACAAAAATCAATCTGAAAAGTAACTTTACCTAAATAAATAGGCCTAAAATCTATTATATAAAGTGTATGAGTTATGGTCCATACAAAAAATCAGTATGAAAATTTACAAAGGGCAATAACTCCAAGATTATGCAAAAGAGAGTTCTTGTGCAATTCTGTTCTCCTCAATGTGACCTATCCACTTATGAAGTTTCATGTTGATATCTCTTTACAGTGTTTGAGTTTTGTGCTGTACAAAAAATTAGGTATGAAAATAAGGGCAATAACTAAAACAAGAGGGTCCATGGGACCCTGGGACGCTCACCTGCCAACAACTGCTCAATGGTTGCAAGAGTCAGTGGATGCAAATACAATTGCCAATTGACTCAAAGGGTGCAGGCAATTATGATCATGGGGTCATCTTTGGTAGAGTTTCACTAGATGTTGTGTGTCATCAGGATTGTTAAAGCACAACGTGGACTATAATGGACTGAGCCTCATAAAAAATATATCAGGCACGTATACACATGATACCTAACATGTTTAAAGTTTCAAAGCAGTATCTTGTAGAAGTAATGTTGAAGTTTGTGCCACAATATTTTTTAAAAAATCCTGCCGTTATACAAAAAACTAGGTTGCTCTGAACTGAATGTTGGAACACCGTTCCAAACAGGGATTATGTACATGACACATGTTCACTCTATTGCCAATTCTGCTAATTATTTTAAAATCCAACCATAGATGCAAAAAATATATGGGCAAAACACAAACTATCAGCAGTAAGGCCTATATAGCAGAACTTACTAAGTTCAGAGGGTTGCTGTGACATGGATCTTGGAGGGAGGAACATGGGTTTCGAGTGTAACACATACTTATTTTAATTTTTGGTTGTAAGGGTTGCAGAGACTTTCAGTGTTTAAGTAATGTTATTTATAATACTAGAACTTTTATTAAAATACAATGTACACAATTATAAAGAAAAAGATTCATAATGGAAACAATGTGTAAATGCAATCTTTAATAAAATAGAACAATATTAGCCCTTCAAAATTATTTTTCCCTGACTTTTCACTAACTTTTCTGGATTTTTATTTTTCACTGACCAATTTTCAAAATTCCCTGACAATTCCCCGACCTTGAAAAAAAATCAAATTTCCCTGACTTTTCAACTCCCTTGGCAACCCTGCAAGATCTCATATTAACTCAAGTATTGTACAAGTCTGATTAAATTCAAATCAAAAATGAAGCTGCTATTGTGCAGACAAGGTCTAAATAGTTAATTTTGGCACTTTCAGGAGCCATAACTCTGGAACCAATAATGCAATATGGCAATTTGAAGAAAGGAACCAAGATCTTATGGTAATGACAGTGAAGATCAGACCAAAATTAAGACCACAAGAGTGCAGAAAAGCTTTTATCATAACTTGACCTAGTGACCTAAATTTCAAAGTCACATGACCCAGTTTCAAACTTGACCTAGATATCATTGAGATAAACATTCTGACAAAGCTTGAAGAAGATCGGAGCAAAATTAAGACTACATGTACTACAGTGCGGACAAGCTTTTTCAATAATTTGACCTAGTGACCTAGTTTTCAAGGTCACATAACCCAGTTTCGAACCTGACCTAGATATCGTTGAGATACACATTCTGACCAAGCTTGAAGAAGATGGGACCAAAATTAAGACCGCTAGAGTGCGGACAAGCTTTTTCTAAAATTCGAACTTAGTTACATTGTTTTCAAGGTCACATGACCCAGTTATGAATTTGACCTAGATATCATTGAGATAAACAATCTGACCAAGTTTGAAGAAGATCAGACCAAAATTAAGACTGCTAGAGTGCGGACAAGCTTTTTCTATAATTTGACCTTGTGACCTAGTTTTGAAAGTCACATGATTCAGTTTCGAACTTGATCTAGATATCATGGAGATTAACATTTTGACCAAGTTAGAAGAAGATCGGACCAAAATTAAGACTGCTAGAGTGCCAACAAGCTTTTTCTATAATTTGACCTAGTTTTAAGGGTGAGATGACCCAGTTATGAACTTGACCTAGATATCATTGAGATAAACATTCTGACCAAGTTTAAAGAAGATCGCACCAAAATTAAGACCGCTAGAGCGCGGACAACAATTGTGAACGGACAACTGACAAAAGGCAATCACAAAAGCTCACCCTGTCACTATGTGACAGGTGAGCTAAAAATACACATTGGAGAATTAAGGTTTTTATGCACTGCTCTTCTCCACGATGAGTCTTTGAAGTACACACCAGACAGAGATATGATACGAAAATTAACACAGAGCAATAACAAGAAAAAATACGAAAATTTCAATTTTGAACCTCTGTAAGAATAAACACTAATTATTCAAAAAAAATTCCTTATGTCTATTCACAATCATATCTGCACTGTAAAGTTTTAAAAACAATTTTGCATTCCATAAAACGGAAGGGTATGTAATTCATCTACCTACAATTAGTTACATAGTGATTTATGAGTCTTTTCTACTTATCCTAGAAGCTGGCCATGAGCTTAGCTGTGTCACCTGCATTCAAGCTAGGCTTGGAAACATTTCTACATTCTGTGACTGTTTACATAAAATGAAACATTATGAAATGAAACTTACTGCAGGGGACACAGGAAGATCAGAGGTAAATTCTGCCAAGTCGGATGAGTTGAGAAGATTGTCCTGGTCCATGAAGCAGTAACAGCTTTGTACAATCTCTCGAAGCTTTTTACATGGATCCTGGTCATAAAGAAAATGACATCATAAACCTTTACAGCATCCTTTCTTAAGTTTGGGGACACTATACAGGCAGTTTTACTAATGGTACACGTAACAATGCTTTATATAGTAAAACACTGACGGATTGAGTGGAGGTACATGTATCATTCGGACATGCAAAATGCTCAATCTATTAGGGATTCCAGCTATCCAAATATATTCTGAACAGAGACTGAACATTTTCAACCCATGTAGTCTGACTAGTACATATTCTTAGCACTGGGTGACAAGAGTGAGAGTCTCAAGTGGATTTCCTCATTCCACATTTCTGGTGTGAGTACTGATTTGAAGCAAGGAGGCAATCATCAAGAGGAATTAATTATCAACATTATTTTTTGTCCAATCTCATTGCAGTATTTTTCAAATTTCTGCTAAGTCTAACTTTGGTTAATGTGTACTAAATAAATTAAATTTACTTAATCAGGTCCGTCTAACCACACGATACAGAGAGATGCTTTGTATTTAGTTGAAAAATAATGTTGATCATTAAATAGGTTAATGTTTAATAATACGCATTAACAAAAATATTTGGTCGCGTGCCTGTGACACGCCTGACCAATTTATTTTTGTTAATGCGTATAATTAAACACTAACCTATACTTAATATATGTTACAAGAACTTAATTTGATAAACTCAATGAATAATTCACTGCTTATTTCAATCCACAGAAAAATAATGATGACATAAATGAACTTTTTTTCCCCCTATAAGATACATTATCTGTCTGAAAATGAAATTTTGGAAGTTAAAATTAAAATCCTTCACTCTCTCTTTCACACTTCATATAATTTATCCATCAGTTAAATAAATTAACATTTATCCCCATCACTTCTTTGCCAAAAAAAAATTTAGTACTTGGGAATTCCCTTTTGATTTCACGTCAGGAAAATCTTAATGAGCAATGCGTATAATATTTCCTATCTTTTAATCATTTTAGCCTGAATTGTGTGCTAAGGACATCCTTCAAAATAAAAAAAAACTGTAAATAGTTAATTCACAAGAAAAACTATACCTGGTATTTGTGAGTAAGTTCCTCTGGACTAGTCCATTCTAGGTCACATGGCCACCAGTCAGGTTTATCTGGCAGAGAACCAAATAACGGTGATGTTCTTCCTGTAACCTGGGTAACCAATTGTGGTATAAAGTCTTTCAACTGGCTCTACAATTAAATGAATGAGCTTTTTTATTGTTAGATGAGACTAAAAATGATTCTTGTGTAAACCCAGCAGAATGTATTTAATATAAGGGAACCTCCATCTGTATTGCAAGCATCTTATGGGAGACACTGACACATAGTATGGAGAGAAAATAATGTATGTATTATTATACCTGAGTCATAGAATGTAGCATAAGATGTGGTAATGGTGTCACAGTCTCAACCCTAGCCTGCTCATCTACTACCATTGTAGCGCTGTACATATGTACTCATTCTCAAATCACACTTTGTAACACTGCAAAAAGAAATTAATCTACCTGAAGCTGCAATAAAGCTGTATGTACTTAATTCTTTGATTTCTTTTCTCGTGTAAACTCATGTTCAGATTCTCAAAGAACAAAAAAATCATGTATGAAATCTAGAAAAAAATAGCAACTGTACATAAATGTTTCAATTCAACATTTTTAAGAACATGTAAACTTGAAATTTTTTTACCTTGACTGACTATAACAACAGATTCACTAAAAACAAGAGATAGCCCTAAAGCGCTCACCTGAGTATAACTGCTAGGAAAGACAAGTGCCATGTAATTGATTTATCATCAAAATAATAAATTAAGAACTAAATAAGGAAGGGGCATAACAATTCTAGTCATGGTCAAATGGACAAAGCTTCAATCCAAATTTTAGAAGTCTCAACCATATTCCATCTGACAAGAAACTGTTTTAAAGAGTTTGTCTTCATCTACAAAATCATATTTCTAGGCAAAACATATGATCCACAAAGACATAATTTGAATAAACTGGGAAGAGGAGGTCCACCAGACAATGCTTCACATCAAATTTCAAAAGTGTCAGTTTTGCAATTTCTGACTATTAAGACTTCTCAAGAGTTGGCCTGTTTAAGTCTTTGTAAAATATCTGTCCCCAATGTCCGATCCAAAATTGACCTTGGTGTAAAGTTGGTAAAATCCTTGGACACTATGTATCATGCCAAATTTCAGATTTCTTTGCCTTGTGGTTTTAAACAAGAACAATTTAAAAGATTTCCTATTTGTGACCCCTCAGGCAACTCAATCATAACCCCTGGGGCATAATTTGAACAAACTAGGTACAGGTCAATAAGACATCAAATTCAAGAGCTCTGGGGCTGCTGGTAATAGACAAGAAGATTTTTCATGATTTTCATTCTTGTTGCTATAGCAACCAGAGTTATGCTTTGAAATGGAATCTTTGAACAATTTTCATAGAACTTGATGCAAAGGAGCATCCCTGCCAAGTTGCAATAACTTTGACCAAGTGACTTAGGAGATGTTGAAGGAGATTTTGTTTAAGTAAAAATGACATTTATACATGAATGACACATGACGGACACAGGGCTATCACAGAGCAGAACTTTTTTTCTGTATGTCTTAGCTAGCTTTACAAATACAGTTAACTTTGAGACTTTTAAGCTCAGATTTTGTTGGGTAATTGCTTTCTATAAATATGATTATAAATGAACGATGCAACGGACATGAACAGTCTGTTTGCCAGAGTGATACAGTTCCTTCTTACAGAAATTCTACTTTTTGTCCCAAGTACATACAGACAGTGACCCATTTGTCAAAAACAATAATTCTTGAGTGACTTTAATTCTATATTCATCTTCTACTTTCAATTTTAAATTTAGGTAATGATTATTTTTGGCATATATTTTATAAACATATTAATTCACCTTAATTCAAGACATCCAGATGTCATAAATGAATTGATTTATCAAGACCCAACAGACAGAATGAAACATTGAATGTCATTTTTTGTTTCTCTATCAAACGGGAGGGCCATGATGGCCCTAGATCGCTCACCTGAATACTACGCCTTTGGGTCTGCTATTGAGCAAACATCAAAAGCTTTTTTCTTTTTTCGATTCTCCCTATATAAATCCATATGAATTCAAGTGCCCCCAAGGTAAAGCCAATTTTCACTCAAGGGCATAATTTGAACAAACTTGGTAGATGACCTCTAGCTGATGATCCATTAAAAATATCTCTCTAGCTGATGATCCATTAAAAATATCTAAGGTCTAGGCTTTGTGGTTTCAGACAAAGATTTTTTAAAGTTTTGCCTATATAAGCCTATGTAAAACAAGAAATCGGTAGAACCGATGGATGCTCCCCAAATAAATGCCAACTCCAAAAGGGCTATTGTTTAATATGTTTTTTTTTTAAAGTATGAAAAATAACAAAGGGTAATAACTCCTAAATTATGCAAAATAGAGTTACGGTTCTTGCACGCTGCACTTCTCCTCATAGATATCTATCTACCAATAAAGTTTAATGTTAATATCTCTTATACTTTGTGAGATATGCCCCAGACAAAAAATAAGTATGAGAAATTGATGACTGATGAGCGGACAGACGAACTAACGGACAAAGAGGCAACTATATGCTTGCCCTTCGGGCAGCATCATAAACTGACCCCCGGGGTACGGTCAAATTTGACCAAGGGGCATAGTTTGAACAAACTTGGTAGAGGTTCACTAGACAATGCTACATACCAAATCTTAAGGCTCAGGGCCTTGTGGTTTCAGACAAGAAGATTTTCAAAGTTTTTCCTATACAAGCCTATGTACAATCAATTGACCCCCGGGGTAGGGCCAATTTTGACTCTAGGGGTATAATTTGAACAAACTTGGTAGAAGTCCATTAGACAATGATACATACCAAATCTTAAGGCCTTGTGGTTTCAGACAAGAAGATTTTCAAAGTTTTCCCTATATAAGCCTATGTAAAATCAATTGACCTACAGGATGGGGCCAAATTTGACCCCAGAGGTATAATTTGAACAGTCTTGGTAGAGGTACATAAGACAATGCTACATACCAAATCTTAAGGCTCATGGCCTTGTGGTTTCAGACATATACATTTTCAAAGTTTTCCATATATAAGCATATGTAAAATCAATTGACCCCAAGGGCAGGGCTAAATTTGACCCCAGGCGTATAATTTGAACAAACTTGGTAGAGGTACATTACACAATGCTTCATCCCAAATCTTAAGGCTCAGGGCCTTGTGGTTTCAGACAAGAAGATTTTCAAAGTTTTCCCTATACAGGCCTATGTACAATCAATTAACCCCCGGGTAGGGCCAAATTTGACTCTAGGGGTATAATTTGAACAAACTTGGTAGAGGTACATTAGACAATGCTTCATCACAAACCTTAAGGCTCAGGGCCTTGTGGTTTCAGACAAGAAGATTTTCAGTTTTCCCTATATAAGCCTATGCGGGTCTCTCTTTGATCACAAATGACTGAAACGAGGTCACTTTATCATCCAAATCTGCGGGAAGTTTTTGCGCAATGTGAGTTCTCTGATGGATAGCAAGTCCATGTCTATTCATGAAGCGATTGCACCAAGTCCACTTTGCCAAAGTTCTGAAACCCACGTAACAATGTCCTTTTCTATCTGCTCGTACGGAGAAACTCAAACGACACGATGTTTCTGAGTCCTAGGCTGACACAGCAATTCATCTTTAGATTTACGCCAGTTTCTTACAAGCTTTTCAATAACATCAAATTCCCGCTGTGCTGCACAATTATTTGAATTTTCGGCGAATTCTACAACCCTAATCTTAAAAGCAGTGTCATAAGCAGCACGTTTTCTCTTAGGCATTTTAACTCCTGAGATTAATATTCAATCACTGTTACATTTATAAATCAGCGTTAACAAGCGCAATAAAAGTGTCAAAAACTGAGAATAAACTGAATTAATTTGTGTCCAACAGTTTATGTTGCCGCAACTCTGCCCACGCTGTCTATCAAACTTCCCTTACCTTTTCCTTGACCAACCACCGATCAATATTAGGTAGTGATGGACTCGATTCATGCATCGGCTTTATGTCAGAGATCAAAGGAAAGACATCTGGCAATGGTTTTTCTGTTATTTACACACTTCAGACAGAGCAGACCGACACGTGACAGACTTCAAAGGGAAGGAAAAGGTGGAAATTTGGAGCAGATAATTATACATGTATGAAAGAGCCTGTTTACAAATAGAACATTAAAGGAAAAATGTTGTTAGACTTTAAAAAACGTAACGAGCGTAACAAAAGAAGTGTAAGTTTTTGATAACTGGCAATTAGCATTAATGAATAACAGTTGTTGACAAGCAGTAATGGCTGCATTTGGTGGTCTGGATGTTTGTATTTTACGACAATTCAGCAATTTTTCAAAGTTATATAACCGATACATGCATGGGTTTGGGAGTGTCATCGGTTGAAAAGTAATGAAAATTCCACGCGAGGCATGTGTAAAGCACCGTTATTGACCGGGAAATGGAAAAAAAATAAGGGTTGCATTTGATGCCTCAGCTATAAGTCAACCCCCTACTTCAAAGCGAATATTTTGGTCAAAAAATCTCATCTTATGGCCGGAAATATACGGTATGTAAAATCACTGACCCCCCCGGGTGGGGCCAAATTTGACCCCAGGTGTATAATTTGAACAAACTTGGTAGAGGTCCACTACACAATACTACATACCAAATCTTAAGGCTCAGAGCCTTGTGGTTCCAGACAAGAAGATTTTCAAAGTTTTTCCTTCAGTTGCCATTGCAATCTGAGTTCTTGATGGAATTCAATTCTTTACACAGCTTTGGTAGAGCTTAATGCAAGGAATATCCCAGGAATGTTTCCTCAAAGTTGGCTTAGTGGTTTAGGAGGAAAAGTTGTTCCAGTCAAATTGTTGACGACGCACACCAGACAGTCAATGATCCAAATAGCTCACCTTTGAGCACTTTGTGCTCAGGTGAGCTAAAATTGTTTATTCACGTATCAGTTTGATCACAGAATTTTGACACAATTAGGAAAAAAATGCTGTAAAAAATGAATTCCAGGCTTGGTGTCGATGAATTATGTGTCACGTAATGGACCGACCGTGGATATCCAACAATGTCTGAAAACATACATTTTCATTACGTTCAACGTATGTGAAAAGTTTCTACTAGACCAAATTAAAGCATCTGGTTGACTGCACCAGTAACTACAGAGGATATTTTTCACTTTTACAGGAAGGAGGTTTAGATACCACCTTTAATAAAAACACAACTGATAATCTCCATGACAAAGAAAAAGTTTCATTTTAACTGAGTTTTTTTGAATACTATGTAACACTACAAGAATAAGATAATACCTTTTTTCAAGTCTGTGAACTTTTAAAATCAAATTTAAGTTATGAACGTGAGCTACATGTACATATTTTCTATTGTTTGCAAGCTTTAATTTGAAAATCAGAGTTCTGCATCAAATGGACTATTTTTTTAACAACTTTGGTAGCGCTTCATGAAAGAAACATCCCTGCCAAGGTTCATCAACTTTTGCTCAGTGGTTTCAGAGGAGATGTATATAGTTTAAAGCAAGTGGTGCATGCTGGACGGAATGGTTTCACAATAGCTCACCCTGAGGTTCTGGATGAAAGAACAAAGGTAGAGAAACAAGAGGGCCATGATGGCCCTGTATCGCTCACCTGAGTATTACTGCTTTTAACAAAGTTGCTATGGACCTGCTTAATTGACCCCAGATGACCCATATTCAAACTTGACCTAGAAATTATTGAAACAATCTCTTTGACAAATTTCCAGGATATTTGGACTGAAAAAGTAGCATCTAGAGTGTTAACAAGGTTTCTCGATATTTAGGCTCTGTGACCTAGTTTTTGATCCCAGATAACCCATATCCAAACTTGAGCTACAAATCATCAAAACAACCTATCTGACAAATTTCCAGGACATTTGGACTTAAAATGTAGCCTCTAGAGTGTTTACAAAGTTTTTCCATATCTGGACTCTGTGACCTAGTTTTTGACCCAAGATGACCCATACTGACCCAAGATGACCCATACTCCAACTTGATCGTCAAAGCAACCTTTCTGACAAATTTCCAGATTATTTGGTCTAAAAATGTTACCTCTAGAGTGTTAAAAAGTTTTTTACATATTTGTACCATGTGACCTAGTTTTTGATCCCAGATGACCCATATCCAAATTTGAGCTAGAAATCATTGAAACAACCTTTCTGACAAATTTCAAGGACATTTGGACAAAAAATGTAACCTCTAGAGCTTTTACAAGGTTTTTCTACTTTCGGGCTCTGTGATCTAGTTTTTGACCCCAGAGAACCTATATTCAAAACTGAGCTAGAAATCATCCATAGAATCTTTGTGACAAATTTCCAGGTTATTTGGACTGAAAATGCTATATTTAGAATATTAACAAGGTTTTTCCATATTTGGACTCTATGACCTAGTTTTTGACACCAGATGACCCATACTCGAACTTGATCTAGAAATCCTCAAGGCAATTTTTCTGACAAATTTCCAAATTATTTGGGCTGAAAATATAATCTCTAGAGTGTTAACAAGATGTTTCTATTTTTGGGCTCTGTGACCTAGTTTTTGAACCCAGATGACCCATATTCAAACTTGTGCTAGAAATCTTTGAAGCAACCTTTCTGACAAATTTCCAGATTATTTGGGCTGAAAATGTAATCTCTAGAGTGTTAACAAGATGTTTCTATTTTTGGGCTCTGTGACCTAGTTTTTAAACCAAGATGACCCATATTGGAACTTGAGCTAGAAATCATAGAAGCAACCTTCTTGACAGATTTCCAGATTATTTGGTCTAAAAATGTTACCTCTAGAGTGTTAACAAGGTTTTTCAATATCTGGGCTCTGTGACCTAGTTTTTGACCCCAGATGACCTATATTTGAACTTGACCTAGAAATCATCAAAGCAACCATTCTGACAAATTTCAAGATTATTTGGGCTGAAAATGTAACCTCTAGAGTGTTAACAAGATTTTTCTATTTTTGGGCTCCGTGACCTAGTTTTTGAACCCAGACAACCCATCTTTGAACTTGAGCTAGAAATCATCATTTGAACATTTCTGACAAATTTCCAGGATATTTGGACTGAAAAAGTAGCCTCTAGAGTGTTAACAAGGTTTTTCTATATTTGGGCTCTGTGACCTACTTTTCCAATCCCGATAACCCATGTTCGAACTCGTCCGAGATATTAATGAGACAAACATCCTGACCAAGTTGCATGACAATAGAGGCAAAAATGTGACCACTAGAGTGTTAACAAACCAATTGTTAACGGACGGACGGACGACGGACAAAAGGTGATCAGAAAAGCTCACTCTGTCACTACGTGACAGGTGAGCTAATAACTAAAAATAACATCAACTTTAAGAACTTTCACTAAATCGTCATTAATTATATTAATGTTATTAATGTAAGTTAATGTCAACCTCTTTTTAATCAAGGATTAAATTGCTATAATTATCCCCTTAAAAATGTCACCCTCTTTTCTAAGGTATGTTTATCCACCACAAACGATAGGTAAAAAACTTCTAAATTCAGTTTAATGATGGAGAAAAAATATTGCTCGAAAATATTATCTGATCCTCATGTTCTCTATTGGCATATTTAGCATTAGACAATTAGGCCTACCACAACAGTTTTTTCCAACTATGTAAATAGTCAGCTGATACCATATGACTGATTATCATAGTTAAAAACAAAAATTAAGTACTATTTACTTCACTGCCAAACTCAAGTATATCATGATCGTTAAGGATCAAACAACACTGTAATAATAGTTTTTAATTACTTTAGACTCATTTATTTCACATCGATTGCGATACAAGTTCTTACAACTTAGATTCATCACGCTCGATGACTGCTTCCTGGGTTCCATACCAGTATTCACACAGCGTGGAGGAATGTCAAGATCGTGAGAGAATTTCGCCTCTGACGGGATTTGAACCCGCGACCTTCGGATCCGGAGCCCTGCGCTCTACCCCTGGACCACGGTGCCTCCTCCTTTTTAATGATGGCTGTTGTCATTATAGGAGCTTTTGATTCTTTATGATATAATTAGGAAGGTCTTTTGTTTCATTTATAAATCTTCTGTTATTCTTTATCATTGTGTGCAATAAATGCTCTTCTTGTTTCAGACATAAATGAAAATTCATTTTATATCATGACTGTTTGACTGAAAGCATTAAAAGAGTTTGCTTTTTCTCTCTGATATCCCGGAGCAGATCAGTGGTCCAGTGGTAATGCACTGGACTGGAAACCCAGGGGTCTTGAGATTGATCCCCCGCTCCTCCACTAACATTACTAATTGTCTTTTGAATGAGGCGTAAAACCAAGCTCCCATATATTAGTGCTGTACACCAGGGGTGTCTCTGGAATGGGGTGCCTTCTGGTATCTTGCACTATCGCCATACACATTAAATAACTAATCTGTGCATGGGGCGTTGGTCATATGGGCAACCGGTACCGACAATAAATAAACTCAAAATAGACTAACAGACTCTTTCAACCATTACAATAAAGAATGACTTAATAAAAGGATCAAACCAGAATACAGAGCTAAAGCCTTAAAATACTTCTCATAATGCTTGATACATATTAGCAGTAAGTTAAGATACTGTAGCTTCTACATGAATTTACAGAATATGGAAAAATGGGTGAATTTACAAATCTTTATCAAAGTTTTGCTTCAGGGGCTGGATTTTAAATGATAGCCTCAGTTCAGCACTTTTTACCACTGTCTGTGTAAACAAGATTGTGTATCTTGCTTTGTTACTGTAATTGTTACAAGGTCATAAGTATAAAGTTAAGATGTATAGCACTTGTGATAGTTTTATTGATAGGGCAAGCGCAACCAAGAAGTCAAAATAACAAAACCACATCATATTGATAGGACTAAAGTATAAAGTTGAAAAGATAAGAAGATATTTTGTCTTTTTAGATGGTGATAAAATCATTTAGTTAAATACAGCGGTTGTCTTATCAAACTTTTTAATCCATCATGAAAATAATATACATCTATCTCAGAATATCCCCATTATGTATGTGAGAATTAAAAACTTGCAACAAAATAGATTACAACTTCAACTTATTACTGCCAAAAGTCAATACTGACTATACTAGGCAGGCGAGTGTCGGGAACATTAAAATTATAAAAGATAATAACAAAGAAAACAAGATTTTACTAAAGATCTTATGTTTATCATTTATTTTGAATGTTTAAAATCTATAAAACTTGTTCAGTTCACTGATAAAAGCTGGCACAGTTGGGGTAGCCCTAATCTCGGTCGGTAATTCATTCTAGAGTCATATAGTCTTGGGAAGAATGAGTTCATGTGGTGTGTTGTTTTTTTGATTGCGGCATGAGGAATTTGTTGTTTCTAGTGTTTGTAAGGTGATTGTGATCGACACTGACTTGTTTGTCTTTTATTTTGTGTCGTATGACCAGACAGGCATGGTTTCACCTTTGTTCTAATGCTGGCCATTTTAATTCCTTAATCATTACTAGTTCCATGATATGAGCATTTGTATATGTTTTTAATCAAGGAAGTTTTGCCACAAATGTTTAAATACAAAATGAAATATCATATTCTAATTTGAGCCAGAACTAATGCTGCCTCCGAAAAACATTATCTTACGTGCAAGGTGATTGGGAAACAAAAATTGTGCATCTCAGATAACAGCCAATGAACTATAGTAAAATATATACTGAGTGACATCTCCTCAACTTACACTTAAATGTATGAATTTTCTTATGGTGACTTTTCACACTGAAACAAAATTTCCAGTAATGTTTATAGTATATTCTTCTGGAGACATGCCAAAATAAGCAATTTTAACACAATTCAAGAGATTCAATATTTTTTTAGTATGACTTCGATCTTCAACACTAAATTACACAAATTCCTCTAACACAACTTTAATTTAAAAGCAAAATTAACTTAAACATCTAATTAAAAACAGTTTTCCTACAGAACCGATATTCTCCCAACAACAAGAAACGTAAACCTACAAATAGCACAAACTAAAAGTACCGCGCTATCAAAGAACTCTTACTGCAAAATCACGGGGTGCTTTATGATCCGCTGAACAATGATCCCATTCATCGTGTTGTTACCGACAAAATACGCATATTTACAAACAGTCTATGACATTTTCGTCTACTTAACATACAATATGTTTAATTTTAAATTCAACGACAAACTTCCAAAATAACAAATGTAAACTTAACATTGGGTCACTACTTCTAATATGGCGGTTACGAGTGTCGTAAGCCAACATAGTGGAAACATAGGGTGTTGATATTTTTGATGCAAATTCATAACAATAAAGTCAGCCATAAATCATTCAAGAATTAAAAGAGAAGAAGTAATGAAGAAGAAATTAAATTTATCTTTGATATTTGTATTTATGAAATTATTTGGTATAATGCAAGAACTCCACTGGATTCACATTTTTAATATAATTTCGCGACTTTCAAGATGGCGTCACGTCAAAGCTGATACACCAATGACGTCACAAACGTAAACGTAAAGACGTATACACACTCCTTATTCGTTTTGCTTTTGTTAAAAGTGTACCTTATCATTGAAACTAGGCATATTCATTCCAGTTTGAAAAGAAACCGCAGCTGAGATATTTTCCTAATCTGTTTTCGCTGGCTACACAATTTTGTTTGCACCCGAAGATTTTGCTGACAATTTGGTGCATCGGGTTATCCCCCTGAATGATTTTATGGGTTAAAATTTCATGAACATTTAACACTGCATTTCTAAACAAAGGAGTCGCTGATAACGTGATTATGATACCTCTTATTTTGATCGTCCTTTTAAATAAAAGACTCCATGGATAACTTGCAATAGCTTTAGTAATATAGTAGGGATATAATATCATATTACAAGCTCAGCTCCACACATTGTAGAAAAAAAGAAGAAGAAAAAGAAAAAAAGATTTTTATTTTAGTGCAGTCTTATGATAAAACAAGTTTGTAAGACATAAGTGATATCTTTATACAAAAGATAATCCTACTTACAGAACATTGAATGCCACGCGCTGATAAAAAATATATTTATGTAATCTGCAATTTCTAGTACCAAATGAATTTTCATATATTTCCTACCTCATGTTTATGTACTGTATGTAAATGCTGAGTGAAATAAAAATAATAATTATGAGTTTAAACTATATATTAGCGACTTCAATACTTTGTTTCAAAGAACGAATTCTCTACGGTGTAGCCCTGGTCAGCACTGTTTTTAAGATCATTTAAAAATCAAGACTTGAGAGATTTGGTACGTCTTAGAGAACTATGTGCACGGAAATTCGGCATGATTTTGTGACTTATATTTGATATAACTGTTAATGATAGAGAGAAGAAATACAATAGTTAGTACGTAGTTAGCTTAAGGTATTAGAATACTAATAAACATTTTGTCAGCCCTCATTGAACTGAGCTTTTTTTTTTTTTTTAGGAAATATGCTATCCTAGGACAAAACATAGACAATATATTTACTTCAAACCTCACCCAACTTAATGGGTTTATAAGGTATAGAGAAACACAATGTTTTTTCTAAGTCTGACATTAAAAGAACTGTTACTTGGTATGAAATCATTCACATTATGAAGCCATACTGACTGCTGACAAAAAGCAAACAAAAAGAAAAGCCGAAAGTGAGAAGAAACGTAACATGATTATAAATGTAGTAGAGGTATAATACGGCACTTCTACTCCCTTGCCTATCAGCTAGTTTTTATGGCGACGTGGTAGAGTGTCCGCTTTGCAATCGAAGGTACTCGAGTTCAAACCCAGCTCAGGGCAGGTGGATTTTTCCGGGTTACATTTGGCACCCAACGTAAATAACTCTAGAGTTAAGCTGTGTCAAACTTACCGTGACAAATAAATTGGATTGTATACTCTTCAGAGTGGAGGTAGGGTATTAGGAATCTAATACCTTATTCTAACTTATATCCAGAGTTGCAGTGTGCAGTTTAATTATACTATAATTTGTAATGAGTTTAAGATGACCAAAATGTTAGAACTAATGTAGATACAATATAAGTATGTTAATTAGCGTTTTTTAAGTTTTTGTTGTTGGAATGTAAGTTACATATACATAACATCAGACAGATAAATTTATTCGTGATTAGATGTGTAATAGGTACCAATAAAATGTCACATTTTAAGGGTTGCATATTATTACAAACACCAAGCATTAATAACATGTTTTGTGTTTTAAAATATAATATCACAACTTAAAGATTTAACATATTTTACTTGTAAGATTATATCTTTTAACAGTAAGATAAGATGTTAGTTCAATGTAGTGCGATATAGATAATGAATAGCAGCAAGCTATGCAACATGGACCTAAAAGCCACCATATTATACAAAAATACAACCTATTGCGAAAGTAAATAGCACTTAATTCAGTGCCATAAAACAATACATGATAAACACATCAAGTTTATAAAAGTTATTAAAAATTGAATACATCGTCAGTATTGGACTTCAATATTCCAACTTATCGTTACTGTCATGAACAAGTTATCCCTTTATTAGTGCTTATTATATTTTGAAAATGCAAGTTTTGAAAAAAATAAGCCATTTAGAAAATAATTATTATGTTTTTATGCATATGTTTTCAGTAGAACCGATACAGCAAAAATGTTTTTATGGTACACTAGCTAAACTTTTACCATGGTAAAACTGATCACTGCCACTGCCAGTGCTACTCATGTCTCTTGAATCTGATTCAAGTGATATTTGGTAAAATCATCCTGTTGTGCTATTTCAAAGTGAAAGCAACGTCAAGATTAGCAGTAGCACCCCATTTTTATATCTTTTGGACAAATATTTATATGTCTTATCAGTGATGCTTGGATGTTTCTCTTTCAGATGTAGTCATATTAGTTCATATTGTCATATGTTTAAGTCTAAAAACATACGTTAAATCAATCGGCCAGTAAACACAGTTGCAGTTACTTTGTTTATCGATGTTTGCAAGTGGATAGAAAGACAACGAAGTCTTAACTTATTTCAGGTTGATCTTTTTTCATTTTATAACACCAAAACAATCTAAAATGATAAGAATTGATCATAGCAATAAAAGAAACTTATCTAAAAATAGTTTATTTATGTACTTCGACTGATTTTCAGCCTAATATACTTATGAAGGCAGTCGCTACTGATACGATAGGGGAAGTAACTCTCCTTGGAGTTTATAAACATTTTGGTACGGCTCCGAAACCGGATTTGAAAAAAACGGAAAAGCTCGTCAGTCTGAATATGAAGTTTTGGTTATTTAATCCATCTTAACCGATTTTGTACAGAATGTGGACATTTTACCATGTATCAACGTTTCTTTTAACATTTATAAGGTGATTTGATTTTCTCTTTTTCATTCTGTGTACTGTACAGCAATTTAAATTGTTCTGTCATATGACTAGTAATAGTATCCGGACAGACGTTAGTCAGACATGTGTCAAAGTCCAATACATAGTTTGAATTGTTTTGGGTATTTTGAATAAAAAAAGACGAAACAATAAATATGTGTTATTCATTAATTTTCTTATGTTATCTATAACATAAATGAACTGAAGAAACAAGCTTTTATCTTCAAAATATATAAAATTCTCAAATTCTTAAAATACTCTAACTCTAATATTTGTAACATTAGTTGGATTCTCTCCCTTGTTTTTGTCTATATTGTCTGTTTGTTTCTTTGTTAATTTCTGCTTTATGTGCAAATTAAATTTTAATGTGTGTGTTACTATATAGTCGGTCAATAGCTATACATAGCTAATGTTGTATTATTGACTTAACTGACTTTAAATAAAATTTGTATTTGTATTTGTATTTATTTGGAATATACAGTACACGCAGCGCGGACTTTGACAACGAACACCCGTTCCTGCAATTTTCCTGTCCGCGTTGAAGACCAAAATGACCACCGTGTCGAGTGTTCATTTGTATAAAACGCAGTGGTCAGCGCGGCCGTCCGCGGTGATGAGTACTGTGCCATGTCACGGCGTCGGGTAGCGGGGGTTTACGGTGTCCGAAAAAACGAAGTCGCAACACAATTTTACTTTCCCCCAATTTTTTTTTCAAATGAGTTACATAAAACACGTAATTATAACCAGTTGAAGTTGTTTCTTTTTCTTTTTAATACACCATCCGGTTTAACTTTTATTTGTTGACGTTCGATGTTTGGTTGTATGACTGAGGATAACACAGCCGATTATGAATAGATTTACACACCTACATGCCATCTTGTTAATTAACTTTAATTGCTGCAGTTAATATATTTTCAAGTCTTCAATCGATGCCGCGCTTGCGTTAATCCACATCGCAAATAAATTACATGCAAATAAATTACTAATGATAATCAAACTGCGAAAAGTTAATAGATCTAATTTAAACAGTCAAAATTCAAACAAATCCACTCTAATTATGATGCATTTGTGTACGAACGCTCCATTTTGTTTACGCAAAGAATGACCATGCAAAGCAGTTGCTTCCGGAAACAGCTGATCATATTTTCAGAAAATGAATTGTCTGGGTTTTTAGGTCAACACGTGTTTAACTGCTTTCGACATCTGTATCATCTTGGCACTTGGCAAAAATTATTGATCGATTTTGCTATATAATTACAAGTTTTTTTCAAAAATTCCAAAAATGAAAGTACACAAAGCTACACCGCAAATGTATTTGATTGGTTTTAATTTGACTGAAGTTAGCCACAAAATACATGTAAGTAAAATAAGAATGACTAAAAAGAAAACCATGTACATGTGCTGTACGCTGAGTATGTTTAAATGCAGTAATCTCCAAGTCAAAACATCGCGGGGACGCGGGGCATTCTGTCACCGCTACACGAGGTGATCATACCCCTAGGCGGTAGTTGCGGTGGTCATTTAAGCGGACACCCGAAATTTTGGGTGTTCAGTCCACCGCGACTGGCCACCCGGAGACGATAACGCCCCCCGCGACAATGTTAACAACGTCAAAGTACGCGCTGCGTGTACTGTATGATTAATTTATCGAGATATCACTGTATTTATTAGTCTCTTACTTGTATTTACATCAGAGGGGACAGTAAGTTTGCCCTCTATTTACCTGTAAGTTTGGCTGTCCAGAAATCTGGATCCTGCGATAACATAAAAAGGCAAAAAGTTAAGTTGATGAAACTTTGTATAGATCTATATATACATTAAATAGATGGCATTTTGGTTATTATGCACATCACTTTGTTTTTTTCCTTGGATCATTATTCTGGTTGCTGTGGTAACATAAATACCTGTAGTCAAAATATGGCTTTAGCAGATGGATCCTTGTATAACTCCAAAAGTATACCAGATAGGTTAATAAAGATTAGTATGTGAATAGATTGCAATAGGGAGATCATGCATATCACCAGGGCCTTAATTGAAATTTCAATATAGGCCCTGATATCACTTTGTTTTTTACTTGGATCAAAATTGTGGTTGCTATGATGATCAAAATATGACATACCAGTGTACTACTCAGACCACCACCTGATCTCTGTGCTGGTGATATAGTGAGGTATACAAGTTTCTGTTTTTAGTGTAATAAACAGTATTGACACTAATCTCGACCTCTGAACTCAGTCTAATGTCAGATACGAATTCATAGCCAACTAGCTTAACGGAAGCACTTGAAATAAGGTTTAAAGCTGTATGCCACAATAACTAAAAAGACTATGATACTAAATTCATGAATGTAATTTAATATAAAATTTTGGTATTTAATTTTAAAGGTGGAACTTCTGAGGGACTTACTTGTTGCTAGTAACACCACTGAATTATACATTTTGATTTTCTGTTCACGTATTGGCAAATAGATACGTAACAGAATAATTATCATATATTGATACTCAATCAAAAATAGAGAAGCTTTGCCATTTTTTAGCCATTGAAGAATACTGCTAAACATACATGTAGTATACCTTTAAATCAGGCTTGCAGAAATGTTTCAAGCTCAATCGGTCTGACCACCCGACGATTACTCACCCACCCCCCTTCAAAAAAAAAAAAAAAAAAAAAAAAAAAAAAAAAACAACCTTCGCTCATACGAGGACGATTATATCTGATCGCTCGTCCTGCAGAACAAGTGCAAAATCCACAAGAAATATACCAATGGAAGTGTATATCATAACGTCAAAGTTTAAATATTAGCAGAAAGTTCCATTTTTTTTCAACAATGAGTGAGCGTACTTAATGATGGTGGAAAGAAGTACCAGTAACAACAAATAAATACAAGAATGAGTAAAGGATTTATTCACACCTGACAATGTTGTTTTAATGTTATTGGTCAGGTTCCAGTTATGAAAGACATTCAGGGATCTTCAACTTATTACTGCCAAAAGTCTACACTGACTACCCTAGGCAGGCGTGTGTCAGGAACATTAGAATTTTAAAAGATAAAAACAAAGTAAACAAGATTTTACTAAAGATCCTCCTTAAACATTTATTGTGAACATTTAAAATTCATAAAGCTTATTCAGTCCACTGATAAAAGCTGGTACACTTGGGGTAGCCTTAATCTCAGTCGGTAATTCGTTTAAGAGTCGTGTAGTCCTTGGGAAGAATGATGTTTTTGACCGTGGAATGAGAAATTGGTTGTGTCTGTAAGGTGATTGTGATCGATATTGACCTGTTTATTTTGTCTGCTGTAGTGTAGACCATTTTAATTCCTTAATCTTGTTTGTTACACTGCTTGTATAGTGATAATCATTATGAACATACCTTGCGGCTGACCTCTGGACAATTTCTATTCTGTGAGTGATTTCTGCCATGGGTTGAGCAGTATTTGACCAGGAGTCGTACTTATTTTTTGTATGCTGCTTCTTTGAGCTACTTGTTTTGTGTTTTGACATTTCGTCTGATGAATCTTAAGCTGTTTTTGCTTTGTTTGTGATGTTGTTTATGTGGGATGACCAGTTCAGGTGACTACTTTTAGTAACTCCTAAGTATTTTGCATTTTCTGTAGTTTTCAGAATAGTGCTGTGTAGGCTGTAGGGAAGATGACTGGTTTTCTTTTTCCTGTGTATTCTGAGTACTTCACAATTGTGGATTGACCATTCATTTTCCCATATTTCAAGGTTGTGCAAATCATTTTGTAAGCTTTGTGCTGATGCTTGTGATTTAATTGTTAAGTAGACTATGGTGTCGTCCGCAAATAGATGCACCCGGCTCCTGACACTCCCTGGTAGGTCATTGATGTATGCCAGAAAGAGACATGGACCTAGGACTGATCCCTTAGGGACACCAGAAAGCACAGGGACCTTGTTTTCAATTAATACTTGTTGCAATTTTTTTGTGTCGCCTGCTACGAAGTAGCCGCGACTTATAGGGATCACTTCTCCGTCGTCTGTCCATCCATCCATCCGTCTGTCAGTCCGTGACAAATCTTGTCCGGACTACTCCTCAGAAACTACTGGTGCGATTTCATCCAAACTTTACAGGAATGATCAGTACCAAGTCTAGTTGTGCATATTGTCAGCGTTTTGCAGTTCAATGATTTTTGTCAGAGTTATGGCCCTTTAATGATTTTTATTTTAAAAGTTTGTCCGGACCACTTCTCTTATACTACTAAAGCAATTTAAATGAAATGTTACAAGATTGTTCTGTACCTCAAGTACTTGTGCATATCTTACAGGTTTTTCGGTTGAATGATTTTTGGCTGAGTTATGGCCCTTGAATAAAGAAATGCATTTTAGCCTACAAACTGTCCAGTCACCTCTCAGTACTACTGTTCAATTGGCTATCATCAGGAGACACATGTGATCACTGATCGCCCTTGTTTTTAGAAAGTGTTGTATCCATAAAGTGATGTGTGGGTAAACTCCCATTTGTTCCAGCTTGTGTATGAGTTTGTGGTTGTCGACTTTGTCTTCCTTGTTTTCTTATAACACCTAAGTCTATAATGTTCACATTATTTTAATGTTCTGCATTCTTTACAAGTACATGTAGGATATCTTCCTGTTTGCCTTTACATCTAGCATAGTGGTACTCCAATCAAAACTGGTTGTTGTCAAAAAGAAAAAATCGAAAACATTGAGGAAAAAAAAACCCTGAGTTATTTGAGTATATCTGTATTGTATATCAGGATTTAACTTGCCTGTGATATGTCTGTATCGTGAAAAAGAATGATCAAATAAACCGTCAGATACTGAAATTTAAGCAGATTCATTTAATGTTGCAGATAAACTTGTTGGAGTTTTTATTCTCTTGAAGCTTTTTGCTTCGTTAGCTTACAAATACTTGGTGATGTCTGATAGTCAAAGTTTCATGAGTCACCTGTATATTTATTATGAGTAGGCTAACTTAGTAAGAAATTAAAGAAAAAACAAAACAACTGTAGCAAATGGGGATGTAGGTAAATCTACACTAATAAGAACAATGCGGTATCATTTTGAGATTTCAATGAAAAGTTTTCTGCTGTTTTGTATTTACAGTTATGCATTTTTTCATGCAACAAGAAAGACATTTAGCAATGTAAAATCAACCATCTCCAGTGAATGGAGTGAAACACCTGGAAACAGTACACTAGTCAACAAACCAGATCAGGTAAATACACATGTACTTTAATGTGATAGTTTAAAACAAGTGGTGATAATCTCAAAGTCTGCAATAGCAGGCAAGTAGTTCAGCTTGGTTTTAAAACTTTAACGTAAAACAGTATCTTAACTGCTGAGCTGTTGTTAACAGATAATACTTTGTGAGCAATATGATAATGATAAAAATTGACCAGACATTTATTTCCAGATATGGAATGCACATCATATGTTTCACAGTTCAGAGGATGTGGAGACTTATCTTGGAATTCTGGATGCCGTGTTTATGATTTCTTACGCAGTGGTAACCATTTTTGCTGTAAAAAGCATTTCTTCAACATCTTGGTCTGAAAACAGAAGGTTGAAAGTCTTCGGGTAGTTACCAAAAAATTAAGTGAATTGAGCAGTACCAATTTAATTCTGTTGTTAATCATTATGTTTGCAATGTTGTCAGCTTAACTGCACTATTATATTGTTATAAATCTTGTACTGTTGAGCAAAATAAGTGGTAGGAAATAATTGAGTTGTTTCTTTAACAATTCTGTCAATTGCTCATTCAAAACTAGTATTAAATCTTTGTTTTGTTATCAACATTTACACAAATGCTCCTTTGAACATACAGTCTAATAGTTGAGATATTATGCTAATGTCACAAATATTTGTCTTTTCAGGGCCTTTACATAAGTGGAATTCTTGGGGATAGGTATGCAACTTGCTTTTCTATTCCAGTAGCAGTGAGTATTGTGCTGTGTATCAGAGTTAACACTTGAATTTTAAAAAAACAACAACAACAGTATTTGTTTAGAGTTTCACACCAATTTTGCAGCAAATGGGAAATTTCATGTTATATCAGGTTTCAGTCATAACTTTGTATCAATAAATATTGATATTGATAAATTTAATTGATACCCATATAGTACAATGTACATGTATGATTTGAGAGTTTCATTACAACATGATTCTTTAATATATTTTCATACCTTCTTTCAAAGAAAAGGGGGTATACTGGTTTGCAGATGGTGGTTGGTAGACCACTTATTTTCAATTAATTACTTGAGAACACATGTATACAGAGACTTCAGATTTGATAGGTAGATTGGGCATGAACTCTGTCATTTTTGGGCCTACTGTGTCAAAGGTTAAAGTCAAAGGTTGAGGTCTGCACTTTGAAAGGAGTTTTTGAACAGAATAACAATTGCATCCAGGACCTACAAACATTACAGGATGGTTTAATAGGATTGATTATTAGATGAACCCTATTGTTTTCTGGCTCTATAGGTCAAAGGTGAAGCTAACAGGACTGCACTTCTAAAACTGTTTCCAATTAATAACTCAAGATTAACTCCACCCAAGATCTTCAAACTTTACAGCATGGTTAGGCAAGATACAAAGATGCCACTCACAGTCAGGTGAAGCTCATAGGGGCTTACACTTTGAAAACTGTGTCTCATCAATAATCCAAGAGCAGCTGCACTTAAGACCTTTAAACTTGAAGGGTTGTTGGGGGATTATTAGTAGATGACCCCTGTCATTTTTATTTACCAAAAGGGTCAAAGGTCAAGCTAGCAGGTGCCCACTCTTTGAAAATGAGTCTGATCAATATCTCATTAACAACAGACACCAGACACCAGAACCTTAAAACTTTACAGGATGGTTGGGTATGATGAGTAGATGATCCTGATCATTTTTCAGTTAAAAAAACGCATGCTTAGAAAGTGGTTTCAAATTAATAATTCTCAAATAAGTGCTTCCTTGACCTTTACAGGATAATTAGGCATATGAACATAAATCCTATTGATTTTGTCCTCACTGTATCAGATGTAAAGTTCACAGGGGCCTGAACTCCTGTGGTTTTCAGTCAGTTACTTGAGAATGAGAGAATCCAAGAATTTTAAATATAGTTCAGCTTTATGAGTAGATTATGTTGCATCCAGTACTTTTGATGCTAAGTCGACACTCTTGATTGGTCTTAGGGATTTCTGATGTGGGTAAGTGGGGCGTCAGTGTCATTCTGCTCTTGTGATAAACGTTTTCATGTTTTAAACCTAAAATAGACAGGAAACTTTAAGTTATTCATGAAATAAGAATGACACAGACTTTAATTGTACATTTCATTTTAGAATCAACTGTTTGATTTTCAAAATCTTCTTCAAACACGTCAAAGATTGGGCAGTCTGCATCTAGACATCTAAAATCTTTAAGTAATTTTGTAATAATAGAGTGAAATGGATTAAGTTAAAATAATAATTGTATACAATACAAGGAAGTGACCAGTTGGAGAGGTAATGTTTTAACTGACTGTATTTTCAGGTATGAGCTTCGAAAGGTGCTTGCTATAGGAATGTGTAGTACAGCGATATTTGTAAGTAGTGACTTCGTATACTTCTGAAGTAGATTTACAGTTACACTTACGTCTTGCCTGACCATTGGAATGGAAAAATTCTTATTTATGATAGGCTTTATGTAACATTCTATGCAGATGAGTGATCGATTTAAGACAGTACTGAGGTCTGCCAAATTTTAAATCCAACAGACTTAAATCTAGGTGTTTGACAAACGATTAAGCAATCATGTGCAAGTTGATTTCTTTTAACACAAGGTTCAGCCTTGATTAAATCATTTCTCAGAAATCCTTCCTGCTAATTTGTATGGAGATCATTCGAAAATACAGAAATGGTGAAAAAAGACAGCTACACCTAGAAAAATTCAAGTAACATCATTACTTTACAGGTGTTTCTGTTTGGTACAGTGTTTGAGTGGGCCCACTGGTATAACAGGTACCTATACGTAATTGTTTGGATCATCAATGGGTTGCTACAGAGTTCCGGTTGGCCAACAGTGGTGGCTGTAATGGGCAACTGGTTTGGAAAATCTAGGTGAGGTATCTTTATAAAGGAAGTCTTAAAAAGTTTATAGCATGTTTATCTTACACCGGTTACATAACATACAGCAAAAGTTCTTTCATCCCTTTTGTTTCTGAATCTGCCTTGAGTTTGACAAGTATCTGAGAAGGTCTGTGCCTGAAGCATTCTACCAATGATGTTTATAAAAAAAGAGCAAAAGTTGAACATGCTTTTTAAGTAATTCATATTATCCTCTGACTTCCAAGTTTTATTCTCTGTAAATATATTTTATGTTAATAAATAAGGGATTTGATATAGGAATGTTTGTCCAAGGTCATATATATTGGTGAGGGCCAATATGACTGTTCTGAGGATGAATAATAGGGACTTTATCAAATCACTTATTTTGATGACAGTTTCATTAAATAACTAAATTTGTATTAATCATAAAAGTTTGATTTGCTTAAATTTAAACATTCTTAAATTATTACAAAAACTGCCGCGAACTGTCAAACAGGTGATATTTTACATGGCCTGAACGGGATTCCCTAGGTTTTTGTGGGAATAGCAGGCTCACCTTATCTACAACTTGAAATTCTTGTATTCTCAAGCGGACTTGAATTAATTGTAGCAGTTTGTTTAACAATATTTGAAATTGAAGCAAATCATATCTTTTGATAATTGATAGTAAATAAAGATAAAATTGTCATTAAAAAAGTGATTTGATATAGTTTTAGTTATTTGTCTTTGGAACAGTTGTATTGAGCCTTGACCTTTGGCCTTGGGACTTATACAACTATACTTGTGCATATAAACATGTCTATATCAAATCACTTATTTAATTCCATACATGTATGATAAATCTGATTTCCTTTTCATGAATGGTAATGTGTTGTTTTCAGTCGAGGGTTGGTGCTTGGTTTATGGAGTGCATGTGCTTCTGTTGGCAATATCATTGGTGCTTTGATGGTTTCACAAGTACTGAATTATGGATATGATGTAAGCACTGTGCTGACTTTATATGTCTTTATTACCATTTGTTTGTTTTGGGGTTTAACGCCGATTTCAACATGTGTTATATCTCGGCGGTCAGTCCACCTAACCGGTTTGCCTGGATAACTAACCAGTAATTGCCAATTTCTCCGCAAGTGACTGACTACTGTTCCCACATGATCTACTCTGAATCAGCGGTGAGAGACAAATGAACATAAGACACAATGTTTTGAACAATTGTCACGGAGAAATTTTGCCCTGCCCAGGGGTCGAACCAACCATCGACGGATTACTAATCCAGTGCTCTACCTATTGAGCTAAGCGGGCGGGCTTTTTTTTACCATACAATGAGACTGTCCTTTTATAGGAGTAGTCACCTGTAAACAGGGTCCTGTATAATTCATGGGAATTTTTTTTTTTTTTTTTTTTTTTTAAGCAAGACTTTTATGTCACATATGACAGAAATCAGGTGGTTTTTTTACAGGAAGATATTAACAATCTATTGTTATTTGAATATGGCTATTTGATAGCTTAGTGCATTGACGAAAATCGATTAGTTAGATATAGAATGCCAAGAAAAGTCTGAAAAATTATTGAAAGGACAAATTTCTGGCTTTAAATTAAAAATTTAAATTTTATATTTTTGAGTAAAATTTTTTTTTTCATTTTCTTTTCTTTTTTAAATGCCAGTGCCGTACTTTATCACATTACATGATAACTGAGAAATTACTTTGGTCTTCATCTACATGCATGAAAATGACTTGATGAATATTTGTAGGTTACCAGAAACTTTTGATAAAACAGGCTTAATATTGGGATCAATGTTTTTGTTTGTCTGAATTTGCTTGATAAGTTACAAACAGGCTTGAATTTAGTTGAAAACCGTTATGACCTTATAAAAAAGACTCCCGCATAAACAAGGATTCGTTTTTTCAATTTTCAGTTTGCATTCTTAGTGACATCTTCTGTTCTTTTTGCTGGAGGAATTATTAATTTCTTTGGTTTGCTCAACTCTCCAACTGAAGTAGGTGAGTATAAAAAAAGTATTTGAAAGTTTTGTGTACTAACTGTAGAAACTATGATATTAACACTATGTTAAGTAAAAAATACCATAGTAACTCATAAAAAGTATAGTGAATCGTAGCATAAACATTGCTTTTGGTATTTAATCTTTGTCAAAATGATTTATGAGTAATTTTCTGTATATCGGAAATAGCAAAATTTGCCGTTACAACAAAATTAAGATTTGGCTTAAAACTCATTAATATGTGATGGCAGTGATATGGGAGGTAACTATAACTGGAGTTTTTGATTGGTTTTTTTATAGCTGAAACTTTGACTGACCTTTAATAAAGTAAGTACCAGCTAAATTTTGTTGCAAATTACAATGAGTTCACAGGTGAACAATTGACAAAATCTGTAATAGGCTTACATGTGAACAGTGCTGTAGGGTTGACTTTTCTATTGGCCATGTAGACTGGTGTCGTTATTACTGATAAATGTATGTGCATGGAAAACATGTGTTTGAGGTGAGAAATAGTTACACAAAGCAGTATATGTAAATACTTTGTTTTAGGTTTACAGAGTCCAGATGAGATTCAGGATGCTGATTTACAGATTGCTGTAAACACAGACAAGAATCAGACTGAGAGAGATATTGAGGAAACTGAAAATGATACAGGTGAACTGTGACGTTTAAAATGTTCACCCACTTCAAAACATGGATAGGTGAATTGTTGATTTATGGCAGGGAGCTTGTATACTGTACTAGAAACCTACCAATATAGACCTTTCTGTAACATAATAGTAAAACATTATATTCATAATTCTGATAAATAGTTAATCATGAGAATTTTACAAAGAATAGACATGACTTTAAACTGTAAACTGACATGATGCTACTGCTTCTGTATGTAAATGAATGTATATTGTAAATCTCACAGATCCACTGCTAGGAGATGAAGATGGGTATAGAGTTGTACCACAACCGAAACATACGAAAGAGGAGGCCCTAAGTTTCAGGAAAGCTTTATTACTCCCAGGTGTTCTACTTGTATGTATCTCACAAGCCTTGCTTTTTCTCCACATTTATTACTGTGGCTTGAACATTAGTCTGACATGTGCCAAACTTGTTCTCAAGCAGAAAAAAGAAAAATAGAATTCACTTACTATATTAATTAGTTTTAACTCATTTTTATATGTTCATTTATTTTGAATGCTGCCTTATCTTCTATGAAAAAAGCATATTAAATATTAGATGGTTTGAATTCAATTTGTAGAACTAGTTTGTGCATTCCAAATTACTTATCTGGTGTAAATACTGGAGCAGTCATCTATACTTTAAGTTGCACGAGCATCCTCTTCCATCTATATAAAATTCAGATTTTCAGTATATCTAGTTGTGGAGGTGAGACAGCTAAAGTGTAGCTATGGTAACTGGTTATTTTTGTTAATGTCCTGTATAATGCTACTTGAAAAGTTCGGGTTGTATTGGTGCACTGTCTAACAGTTTAATACATGCCTTGATTATGAAAACCTTACACTTTCTCTGTCATGTACATGCCTTCCTTATAAAGTAATCATTTTACGAAAGATATAACTAGATGATACAGAATTAAATAGCAATTTAAACACAAGCGTTTGCCTGTAAAAATGAATGTGTGGAAAGTTTCATTTTCATTTCATTGTGAAACAAATTGTCATAGAAAAACCTCCTATTATCTGCATGATTAAGACTTCAGCACAAAGTATAACAACCCTGACTGCTAGAATATGTACTTCAAATTTTTAATAGTAAAACTATCAGTTGTGAAAAATATTTCTTATTAAAAAAAAATCGCATTGAAATTTTAAACATTTAAGCAAAATCGTTGAATGAGACTGATACAAATAATTTATGTCAAAATGTCTTATTACAGATTATTATTACCTCCCCTTAACACAAGAAACAGTTAATTAAATCATTGGATAGTTGTAGCCATGTATTAAGAATAGTGGTTAAGAATGTAAAATCCATTTGTTTAGATTGCAAACAAAGTTTATTTTGGTGATGATGAAAACATTTTATTGACGTGTATTTTAGCCCCGTAACATTATCTTTCAAATGAAAGTAAGAGTGAAAATTTGGAACTTACTAGTTTTTATATTTTTGTCGAAAAAAAAATCATTTACAATGTTAAGCTTAATATATTTTTCACAGTATAATACCTAATATAATAATTGTTTAACTAGGATTTTCAAGATTTCAAGATTGATAACAGAAAAATATAAAATAAAGGGAGGTAATTCAATTTGTTCAGAATCAGTAATTCAGCTACATTATTGTACTATTAGGTGAATTCACACCAGTTTTCCTTGTTTCAATAAAGAGTGAATATTAACATTAAATAATAGTGACTTTCAAACAGCCTATGTATAAATGAAACCTGTTACATATGCAAAAGTATAAAATGCCTTATATATAAAGAGTTTTTTTCCTTACCTGACATGTGCTGATAGGCAACTTGCAGTTGGAGCTACCTACAGGGAACATGTTTCTCACAAAGGGCTCTAGGGAAAGTCCCCAGACACATGGCAGAAAGTGTTTCCTGATTCACTTTGGGCATCCAGTTCTGTAATCCTTATAACATGGCTGTGAAGCTTTCTGCTGAGCCGGGGTGGAACTGGTGGTAGTTAAGAGCACAGTTATGCAAGTAGTGTTGACAAACACTGACTCAATGGGGCTTAAGCTTGGTCAGCTGCTTTTTTTGGCCAAAAACTTACAAAATTATCTCTTGAGAAAAAAAATCTATAATCGTCACTTTGTAATCAGTTTTCAACAAGAAATGTAAAACATGATCAAGACGCACTTTCCATTCTTTATATAAACTGTAAATGTTAAAAAAAGTTAGAGTGAAGTAAATTTAAGTAAGCTGAGGATTTGATTAATGCATCTGTTGGTGCTTCTGAAAAAACATGAATTATATAAAGTTTACAATGAAATATGCTTCCTAGTGTTGAAATATTTCTCCACACAAAATAGAGAAATGAGGGGAGGTGTTTGTAAGAAATAGTGATCCTGAACTTCTCCTAACATTAATGCAATGTTTCAAGTTATTTCTGTTTATACTTCTGTAACAATGCTGCTGAGTTTAACAAAATAGAAGCATGAACAGACATAATTAGTGTGAAAAACAGACAAAATAAAAACTTGATCCCTTTCTTCACAAACATCGTTCACATGCAGGTTGTTTATCTTTGAAAGCTTGAATGTGCCTCATAGATACAGAGGGTCCGTATTAGTGTAAAAACTGAGACTTCAATAGCTGATTAGTTTATGGGCTGTCTACTTAATAATTTTCTGTTCATTTATGACAGTGACAGTTTGCATGAAATTGTTACCATGTATGTAAAGTAATGAGGAGTGAGACACGTAAGGACTGAGTAGTGTAAATTTACTGAGTAGTGTAAATTTTAGTGATTTGTTATGTCCAGCCATAAAAAACTGTATAGTAGTGAAAATAAATACGACATAAATTATCTAGAACATTCAGCCCCAGATTTATCAATTACATAATTTTATATTCTGGAAACGATTTCTTTCATTTCAGTATGCTTTTGCCTATTTCTGTCTGAAACTCGTCAATTACTCATTTTTCTTCTGGTTGCCATATTATCTTCACGCTTCTTTTGGATGGTTAGAATCTACCGCTGATAAAATATCCATCTGGTATGATATTGGTGGAATTGTTGGTGAGTAAAACTGTTTCAACTATCATGTTCATTTGCTTTAACTTTGCTTAAAGTATGTGTAGCATTCCAATCATTATGATCTTCTTTATAAGTCACTTGACTTGGTTTAATCAAGTAAAAAATATTGATAATAGCATTAAATAGCTTGCCAAGAGAAATGATAAATTTATCATGACTTACATGTAATATGTGTTCATTTCACTACTTATATTAGACACTGATGACTATAAATTTAGTGTGGTGCTTTTCAAATAAATGTTGCCGAGTGTAGTCGAGTCGTGGACACTTTCAAGTAACTATTGGATAAATATGAAACAGCCAAAAGAATAACAAACCATTCTGTATTAGAAATGGGGTTGCAAAGAAGTAGAGCTACTTAATTTGTAAAAGCTCAGGAACAGCTTGACTGAAACCTGTATCTATTTTTCTTCAGGTGGAACTTTAGCTGGGCTTATATCTGTAAGTATTTACTGGTTGTTCATTACTGCATATACTGATAGTGAATTTATGATTGGCCTTTGTCACTTGTCATCTTTTGTCAGTATTAACTATTGTTTGTCTTGGGTAAACAATGTCCTTCAAATGACATCTCTCCTGTTGAAGAACCTTACTGATTTAAGGTTTAATGGGTCAAAGGTTAAGATCACAGGGACCTGCATCATGAACATAGTTTTTGGATTGATAAGTTAAAGAACAACTGAACCAGAGACCTTAAAATCACATGGAAAGGTTGGAAATGATGTTTAGATGAAACATACTGTTTTTTGACCCATTTGGTCAATGGTTAATTTCACAGGGGTATGCTCTTCAAAAAATGGTTTCTAATCAATAATAGAAGAACAAGAAAACACAGGACCCTCTTACTTTAAGAATAGTTGGGCATGATGAGTAGATGATATATATATATATTTTGGGATCACTGGGTCAAGATCAAGCTAACAGGGCCTGCATTTTGAAAATGGTTTTTAGTCAGTAAGCAGGGCCTCCTCTGGCAATTTTTTACTTGTCACCAATCAATTTGCCAAATGGAAAAAGTTGTCGCCACCTTGGAGCCACTTTGATCGATTATCGTTAATTTCCATTTATTATGGTCGAGAAGTGTGTGTTGTCCAGTCCAGCAGTATAGCCTGTCTGGATGTACCTGCACAGTATATCTGAAATATACATGGTTGTTCAACAAAGAAATATCTGGTTGTACATGCACAGTATATCTGAAATATACATGGTTGTTGAACAAAGAAATATCTGGATGTACATGCACAGTATATCTGAAATATACATGGTTGTTCAACAAAGAAATATCTGGTTGTACATGCACAGTATATCTGAAATGTACATGGTTGTTCAACAAAGAAATATCTGGATGTACATGCACAGTATATCTGAAATGTACATGGTTGTTGAACAAAGAAATATCTGGTTGTGCATGCACAGTATATCTGAAATGTACATGGTTGTTGAACAAAGAAATATCTGGATGTGCATGCACAGTATATCTGAAATATACATGGTTGTTGAACAAAGAAATATCTGGATGTACATGCACAGTATATCTGAAATGTACATGGTTGTTGAACAAAGAAATATCTGGTTGTACATGCACAGTATATCTGAAATGTACATGGTTGTTCAACAAAGAAATATCTGGTTGTACAGGCACAGTATATCTGAAATGTACATGGTTGTTGAACAAAGAAATATCTGGATGTACATGCACAGTATATCTGAAATATACAAGGTTGTTCAACAAAGAAATATCTGGTTGTACAGGCACAGTATATCTGAAATGTACATGGTTGTTGAACAAAGAAATATCTGGATGTGCATGCACAGTATATCTGAAATATACATGGTTGTTGAACAAAGAAATATCTGGATGTGCATGCACAGTATATCTGAAATATACATGGTTGTTGAACAAAGAAATATCTGGATGTACATGCACAGTATATCTGAAATGTACATGGTTGTTGAACAAAGAAATATCTGGATGTGCATGCACAGTATATCTGAAATGTACATGGTTGTTGAACAAAGAAATATCTGGATGTACATGCACAGTATATCTGAAATATACATGGTTGTTGAACAAAGAAATATCTGGATGTACCTGCATAGTATATCTGAAATGTACATGGTTGTTGAACAAAGAAATATCTGGATGTACCTGCATAGTATGTCTGAAATATACAAGGTTGTTGAACAAAGAAATATCTGGCATAATCATTATTATATACAGCCTTCATTTTACATGCATAGCTTACAAAATGGACTGAGGACATACAAAATGTCTGTAGTCCTGATATACTGTAATAACTTTCCCTTTGAAGTATTATGTACAAGAACTGTGCCATGCCTATGTATGATTTAAGAGAACTGGACCATGTCTGTGTTTATGTATGAGAACTGGACCATGTCTGTGTATATGTATGAGAACTGGAACATGTCTTTGTTTATGTATGAGAACTAGATGATGTCTTTGTATATGTATGAATGTCAATGTGTATGTATGAGAACTGGATCATGTTTGTGTATATGTATGAGCACTGGACCATGTCTGTGTATATGTTTGAGAACTAGATGATGTCTATATATATGTATGAGAACTAGACGTTGTCTGTGTATATGTATGAGAACTAGATGATGTCTTTGTATATGTATGAGAACTAGACAATGTCTATGTATATGTATGAGAACTGGACCATGTCTGTGTATATGTATGAGAACTGATGATGTCTATGTATATGTTTGAGAACTAAACAATATCTATTTATATGTATGAATGTCTGTGTATATGTATGAGAACTGGACCATGTCTGTGTATATGTATGACAACTTGACCATTTCTATGTATATGTATGAGAACTACACAATGTCTATTTATATGTATGAATGTCTGTGTATATGTATGAGAACTGGACCATGTCTGTGTATATGTATGAGCACTGGACCATGTCTCTGTATATGTATGAGAACTAGACGATGTCTGTGTATATGTTTGACAACTGGACCATGTCTATGTTTATATGATGTTACTGTCATTATTTCAGAAAGAGTTTTAGTTAGAAACTTAAGATCAGGGTCAGTTTTACAAACTAAAGGACCACATCAAAATTTTCTTAGTACAACAGTTTTAAAAAGACACCAGTGCTCACTTTTGTGTCTTATATTTTTGCACAGTAGATGTGCGAACTCATAAAAAGTTTTTACATGTAGCATCATTCTCTGTCTTTTTAAAGATTCACAAAAGTGAATGGTGTGGGTAATAAATGAAAGCATTTATTTTATTCCAGGATTGTTTCCAGAAGAGGTCTATAGTTGTTGTACCAATGCTCGGGTTAGCTATTCCCTCATTAATCTGGTATAGCAGTAAGTACACATTGCTTAAGGCTCTGATAAAAAGGTTCCACATCTGGATGACTTAATACTCCACAATTTACTGGTTTAAACAATATCTTTATATAGTTCTGACCTAGAATGATAGTTTGTATGAGCTGTAACTGAAGACTGCAGCAATCACAATTTTGAAACAAAATGGACCCATATGTTAAACCAAGGAAAAAAGTTCATTGGTAACAGAACACCTGTTCATATCACTAGACAATCATTAGTTTTGTGATTAATGAAACCAGAAGTGAATAACTACATTTTTGCTGTTCTTGCTTTAACAGTTGTGTTGACAGTTACTGAATTTATTTTGCTGGTTTTTTTTCATTGTAGATTCTCCAAATAATATGACAACGAATGCCTTCCTTATGACTGTTACTGGATTTTTTATTGGTGGTGTTGCAAATCTTATCAGTGCTGCAATCTCAGCAGACTTAGGTAAAGGCTGTTTTCATTATGAACTGTCTACAGATGGTTTTAATCTGTTGCTGCATTGATAAAGATAAAAATGTTTTATGGCATAGCTGTTTAGGAGGTATTTTTTTTGGTAAAAACAAGTAATGTTTTCAGTCACAAAATTATGCATGGTATTAGAAGGGACCAGCCGAAAATCTTTGGTCTTTGATTGGACTCTTTTTTAAACAGTCAGCGGACAGGTATTAGATACAGGTAACATTACGTAATTTAATTATCTCATTTCACTGGCCCAGAGAAAAGGTAGAAAAGTACCTAATTGGGATGAATCAAAGGTGAAGTGGTAAGGCACAGGATTTGATACAAGTTTGATTCCCTGCTCCTCAACTGACACTAATAATGGTCTTTCAGAGACATAAAACTGAGGTCCCATGTATCAGTGCTAGACACTGTTCATGTAAAAGCACCAGGAATGTCACTGGAATAAGATCTTTCTGTATGTTGCACTGTTACCCCACAGCCTAAAATATGTAAACTTTTCATGAGGTGTGTGTCATACCAGTATAGGAGACCGGTACCAATGATAAATGAAATTAACTAGATAAAAAAATAGAGTAAATGCTTCTCATAAAAGTCAGTCTTAGGTATAATCTAGTCGGGAAATGCATTTCATTTGAAATAAATGTATAGTGTTTAGAAGCAAAGACCAAAAAAAATGTAGAGGGGTCTGCTATTGATAGCCCAAGGTAAAGTTTCACCGTGCAGTCTGCTTTCTAAACAGAAGAAGTGTCTACCCTTGGAGACAGTCATTATCTAACAGTGTGTTCCTGTATTGAACAGGTAAACAGGGACCCATACAGGGCAATAAAGCTGCCTTAGCAACAGTCACTGGTATTGTAGATGGTACAGGTAGTGTTGGGGCAGCATTTGGTCAGGTAAGTACACATACTTCCAAATAGTTTGTCACTAAAGTATATCTGGTAGAAATAAGTATCGTACTTGTGCAAGGAATTTAATAAAGTTTAGATTAATGCATAACATTAGAATTGCTTTTGGCTCGGTAGTTTTTGAATGACAGAGATAATGTTTATGCCCCATTTTGAAGAGGGGTAGATTGTTTTGCAGATATTAGTCTGAACACCTGAGAACACATGGTCACAGAGACTTAAAATTTAGTTGGTAGGTTGGGCATGATGAGAAGATGATGTTTCTGGGCCCTATAAGTCAAAGGTCGAGCTCATAGGGGCCAGCAGTTTGACGGTTTCCAACCAACTGCACCTAGAATCTTCAATTTTAACAGGATATTTGGATATTCAGATAATTTCTAATTAATAAAAAAATACTGCACCCAGGACTTTCAAACTTGGCAGGATGTTTTTGCATGATTAGTAGATGAACCCCAAGTTTTTGGACCCACGGGGTCAAAAGTCAAGCTTTCAGGCCTGCACTTTGAAAACAGTAAAATGGGTGTTACCACTTATTGTAATTTGAATAGTCTTTTTAAATTGATAGTTATAATTTTTCCTAATGGAGAAGTTCTTTTTCAGATTTTAGTTCCATTGTTACAGGAGCATCTGGGATGGCACTCTGTTTTTTATCTCTTCATTATCATGGTATGTAAATATCTCTGTGTTTCTGAATGTTCAGCATTTTTTATGTGTTTCTATGAGAAGGAGCTCCAATACTCTCTCTGACATTATCAGGAATTAAATTTTGAAAATTGCCTCTTAGGTAATGGGGAGACATGTTTAAACTGCTTTAAAGTGATTGACTCACAGATGGTTTGATGTAAAAAAAGAAAATGTTTATACATCTAGAAATTCTTGCTGTAGTTGTGAAGAACATATCTAAACTAAGTGACTCATAACTTGTCACAGAAACACATCACAATATATAGTTAAACACACTTTATTGGTAAAAAATTTACCATGTTAGTCACACGGTAGATACTTTATTTATAATATTAATTTTGATAACACCAGGTAAGTAGTCCCTGTGGTTCACTGGTGTAGATCGCTGCTTTACATTTTACTGACCGAAAGGGCATGGGTTCGAATCCTGGTGAAATAAAAATTTTTTTGCCTCCGGTGCGAGCATGTTTTTTCTGGTCTGTCGTCTGTCTGTTTGTTTGTCACAAAATCTTTAACCTTGACCACAACTGCCAAACTTCACAGATGCATGCACCTTGATGAGCTCTACCTTCCAGACCCACTTAGAGGTCATGGGGTCAAAGGTCAGTGCCCCCTGGCGTTCATTCGAAAGTAGCACTTTTTTTCTCCAGTTTTCATTGTTTATAGAAGCATAATATTATGCTTCTGTACACAATAGTATATTCCAAAGTATATTAACTTTTTTAAATTTTAAAGAAAAAAAATTCAGCTAAATTCTGTGAGTCATTTGCGTTAAGATTTTATATAACGGTCAAATCAAGTTGTTTGGTTAAAACTAAAGAAGTTGCTGTTATGGAATATTCTGGTGATTGCAGAGTTGGTATGATTGTTTTGATCTACTCAGTATTGTTAATGATTACTTCACTTAGACCAGATATGTTGAATACAACAAATAACTGATAAAATCTTATAAAACACTTTTGGGTTTATTGCTTTCTATTTTTCCATCTTACGTTTAATTTTATTTTTGCACATATTTAAGGATGGATTGACCATACTTTGCATACTGCCGTTGTTTGTACGAGAAATGCCAGACTGTTACAGAAGTATACGTCAATGTTTGCGGACTCACTCATACAGCTGGTGGTGTGGAGTTCATAAGTCAGAATCAAAAATAGGGGCAAGGTCAGTCAACAGTGATGATGCTGATGATGAAAATCTTCCAGTGCTTGAGGACTGACAAATTGGAAATGATACCCAGTATAACTGAGTTTCTGGAAAATCACATTCTTTTGTTGTCTTTAAAAGACAGGGCTCCCATTCAAAATCATTCCATAATGTTTTTCGCATATTTTTTGGCCTTTTTATTCAGAATTGTTTTTAGCATTTTTAAAGTGAAAGAGGTGAAACATTTTAGCTTGTTTCCTCTAGGAAGTATGAACTTATAAAGAAATTTTTATTGCTATGCGAAATTACATTTTATTTCATACTTTTTATGGAAATAAAATGTGACCAAAAAATGATTTTAGTTCAGGCATAAAAATTTCAGTTTTTGAACTTGAGTTTTTAATATAGTTTGTTCTTTTTATGAGGGTGATTAAGGAAAAAATGAAAAAATGCACTACCGATAATTATGCAGTCTTTTTAAAATTACAGGTTCCAAGACTAAACTTAGGTCAGCAGTGTTGGATTTGTTTGTTCATGTAAAGAACATATGTGAAGAAAGGTTGCATAAAGCTAAGAGCTATATTCTAGATTCATTTGCACTCTCTGCCTTACAGTATCTGTGCAATGCTTTGTTCCCAGACATTTTGTATTGTCTTAATCTTTACCTTATTTCTTTTGTTGTTAAGATTTTAAATAAATAAGATTTTAATAGAATTTATTTTAATATGCTTTTTTCCAGTTATATCTTGCTTTATTAAGTTCTTTGGTGTGCAGTTTTCTGCTTCTGTAACTGATGAGACATTTTGTAAGCAACTAATTCAGCACTATTATTGATTAATTATTAATGTTTCTGAAAAACTGTAGAACCCAAATTTTAGGAATTTTTAACTCCAGCCCTCTGAAATTTGTAAAAGGTAAATGAGTTTAAAATTGGTTAAATAAAAGATCTTTCATACAGGTTTATATTTTTTTGTTTGTTTCCGGGTAATACTTAACATTTTGTTTGGTATATTTTTAGCATGTGCTGGTTGACTTGGACAAACTTAAATTAATTTTAAATTACAGATTGGTTTGCCAGTAGTTGATAACTGTGATATCTTATGTATAAAACAAAGACATTTAATTTTATAATAACATTGTTTGTTATGATCAGGAATCTCTGTGATGTGTAAACTTGCTTCATGTATAGCAGTAACTGTGTTTTCATTTAAAACATGACTATCGGTAAACAATTATGTTATGTCTGTTTGTAGAACTTTTTAGCTCACCTGAAGGGTGAGCTTTTGTGATCATTGATAGTCCAGTGTGCGTCAACAATTTGACTTAAACAACTTCTCTTACTGTACAGCTAAGCCAACTTGGACGAAACATGCCTGGGATATTCCTTGCATGAAGCTCTACCAAAGTTGTTCAAAGATTGAATTCCATCAAGAACTCAGGTGGCTATGGCAACAGAAAGGAAAAACTTTGAAAAATCTTCTTGTCTGAAACCACAAGGCCCTGAGCCTTAAGATTTGGTATGTAGCACTGTCAAGTAGTCCTGTGTTCAGATTATACCACTGGGGTCAAATTTGTCCATTACCCTGGGGGTCAATTGATTTTACAGAGGCTTTTGTAGGGAAAAACTTAAAAATCTTCTTGTCCAAAACCACAAAGCCTAGAACTAAGGGCAGTTCCAGGAATAAGTGTATGTGGGCAGGGGACAGCACTTTTTTGAAGACCCCCACCACCCATAAATTTAAATAAATTATTAGACCCACCACCCAGCTTTATTCTTGAAACCCCATCTCCCACAATTACGAATTTTAGAATATATCCACATACCCTGTTTTTATATTTTTGTGTGAAAACCCCATTGGACATATTAATTTTCTAAAGAAAGAAGGCTGCTTCATCTTTCCAGCATTGAATTATTGTGGTTTTTGCATGCTGAGTGTATGTCTGAAAACTGACAGGTCTAAACACAGTTACAGTTACGAAGCGATGGACTTCCATAGTACCACGTAGCTTGATTATTTTTTCTGATATATATTGATAGGAAAAATGAATTATTTCTAAATTTTACTTCAAGGTACCCAAAGACCCACAAAAATTTCGGGTGCCGTCCCCTCCCCACATACACTTATTGCTGGAATTGCCCTAAGATATTTTGTGTGGAGCATCGGCTAGAGGTCCTCTGCCAAGTTTGTTCAAATTATGTCTGAGGGGTCAAAACTGGCCCCATCCTAGCGGTCCTATTTGTGCAAAATATTAAATCTTTAAAAAGCTTGTGAGAAGTCGTAAATTTTAGACCTAAGATTTTTTGGATGGAGCATCATCTAGAAGACCTCTACTAAGATTGTCAAAAAATGCCCCTTGGGTCATGAATAGCTTTGCCCAAGGGGTCACTTGATTTTACATAGGCTTATAAAGGGAAGACTTAAAAAATCTTCTTGTCTGAAACCACAAGGCCTAGAACTTAGATATTTTGCATAGAGCATCAGCTAGTTTGTTCAAATTATACCCCTTGGGTGAAAATTGGCTCTACCCTGGGGGCAATTTGAATTCATATAGATTTATATAGAGAAAACCTTAAAAAGCTTCTGATGTTTGTTCAACAGCAGACCAAAGCCAAAGTTTCAGGTAAGCGATCCAAGGCCATCATTGCCCTTTTGTAAATTTTGAAGATCAATTCGACTGTATTGTAATTGATTTAAATATGGTTGTTTGTTTTAAATTGTTTTAAATTCTGTATTGTGTGTAGTATGTTAAAACATGCCTGTTATGTCTGTTAACATAAACTGTTTTACTTGTATCTATATTTGTAGTTTTTACTAATGAACATGTGTGAAAAAATGTTTAAAATGAACATACATGGTCTTTTTTAATGTTAATTAATGGTACAGGTTTTAGATGTACATGTTCAAAATTTTACTACATTTTTTTCTTAACATTTTTAAACATAAGCTATACTACAGTTTTATAACACTGTGTGTAATATGTTTGATCTAGGAAACGATTACTGTTTGTTTTTTCTGAAACTACATGAAGAAGTTACTACCTATAACCAATTATCTAAATACAGACCATGATTCAGACATTGCCTGACATCTTCAAAAAATTCCCCACATTTTCATCACAAGTATTTAAATCAACACAGTGGCGTGTTGTACTACTGTCATTGGCTATCCTACATTGACTATCTTACATTGACTATCCTGCTTCTGAAATCTGTTGTGTAGCAGGAAACCATGGCATTTCATATCCATGAGTTGAAATGAGTCTTCTAAAACTCACAGTTATCAGTTTATGTCTTCTGGGAGATATTTTTATTTGTAACAAAATAGAATATTGAATCTGGTAAATGTTTGGGTGATGCAATAAAATGCTTTTTCAATCTTTACATCAGGTTGTGGAGGTCAGTTTCTAGCCAGTCTCTGTGTATATTTAGGTAAAGTACGGTAATATGTACATCTGTGTACGAGATAAAATAAACAATTGAAATTTTAAGTCTTTATTGTCTTAATTTCAAGAGTAGAAAATTTTCAGTTATCTCAATTCATTTTTGTGTCGCACTTTCGAAGAAATGGCGATACATAGGGATTGCTTTGTCCGTCGGTTCATCATGAAAACTTAATGTTGGCTATAACTTTACCATTTCTAAATATTATCTTATCAAACTTTCAAATTGTTTTGCTTATGACAACAGGGTCGGGATGATGCCAAAATTTCCAGGTCAAGGTCACATTTGACAGAGTTATGCCCCTTTTTATACTTGGATTTTGTCATGAAAACTTAACATTGGGAATAACTTTGCCATTTCTTAACATTTCAACATCAAACTTTCAAATTATATTGCTTACGACAACAGGGTCATGATGATGCCAAAATATATAGGTCAAGGTCACAATTGACAGAGTTATGCCCCTTTTTGTACTTGGATTTTGTCATGAAAACTTAACATTGACTATAACTATGCCATTTCTTAATGTTTCTTCATCAAACTTTCACGTTGTAATGCTTACAATTGTATCGCTTAAGACAACACCATTTCTCAAGGGCAGATAACCCTCAAATTTATTTTTGCAATGTTATGCCCCTTTTTCAAGTTATAATTTCTTGGTTAACCTTTTTCTTTATGTCCATGTCTCAAAAAGTGTCAAAGATATTCCATTCAAACTTGGAATACTTGATCACCAGCAAGACCCCTGCAAAGATTGTTGGTATCCATGTCCCTGGGGTCACAATTAGCCCCAACCCCAGGGGTCACTTGATTTTGGTTATATATAGGAAAAAAACTTCTTAAGCCTAGAAATAAAATATTTACTGACATGAGATGGGTAAGTTCTCCCCCCCCCCCCATCGTCCCCTCTGCATGGGGACCCCCCACCCCCATTTTTTTTACCCCCCCGGCCCTATTTTTTTTTTTTTTAATTTTAATACAAAGGTACTTGACTCCCCATCCACCAGTCACGTCAACCCCCCCGGCCCAATTTTTTTTTTTTTTAATACATAGGTACGTACTTCACTCCCCATCCGACCCCCAAACCAGTCCGCTCTCTACCCCCCCCCCCCCCCCCCCCCCCCCCCCCCCCCCCCCAACCAACCCCCCCAACCATCCCCCCCACCCCCTCCCCCTGGCCTTTTTTTTTTTTTTTTTAAATTTAAATACATCGGTACTTGACTCCCCATCCACCCTCAAACCCCGCCCCCCGGCCCATTTTTTTTTTTTTTAAATACATAGTACATAGGTACTAGACTCCCATCCACCCTCAAAACCCTCAAATATTTCTTTTGGTAAGTCTGAATTTTCATAGTAAGTGGGGATCAAGTACAAGGCATATGAATATAAATATTTCCTGCCAGGCCTATTTGAAATTGGAGAATATTATCAATTTTATTTATCTGTTAGCAGATTTATGTCTGTTCTGTATCTCATGCAGAATTGTTAACCATTGTGAAACAATGTGCAAAGCCCAGGTTCCAGATTGCTCGGGTCATTATGATTTAATATGGCATAATATTCTGTGTCAACATTATCTCTTGAACCGACTGAAGGAATCTGACAATACCTGGCTGAAGTGTCAACAATAGTTATTCTTAGACAATGTGCAGAGGGCAGGCTTCAGCTGGTTTTCCTTAAGGTTAAGGTCACAGTCATTATGATTTAACATGTGATATTTTCTGTCTGGTCTGTATCTCTTGAACCAACTCTAGGAAACTGAAAAATACTTAAAAGAAAGGTCAGCCGTACTGAGTTGATATGCAGAGAGCATGTTTGAGGTGCTACACCTCAAAGTCAATGTCTCTCTCATTTTTTCTATAATTAGTAAATTTTTATACCCCCTAAACGAAGTTTGGGGGGTATATAGGATACACCCGGTGGTGGGTTGGTTGGTCGGGGTGTACCTTATCCGGAGTATAACTTGAAAACAACTGCTTGGAATTCAATGCAACTTCATACAATGGTCAAGCGCAATGAGAGGAAGTGCAGTGTCCAAGAATCAAAACTCCATGTTCACTATTTGCAGAGTTATTGCCCTTTGTTGGTTTTCCTTTATATGGAGCAAAACTTGAAAACTACTGGTTGAAATTCATTGCAACTTCACACAGTGGTCAATCACAATGAGAAGAAGTGCAGTGTCCAAGAATCATAACTCCATCTTCACTATTTTTAGAGTTATTGCCCTTTATTGTTTTTTGTTTGTCCAGAGCATAACTTGAAAACTACGGGTTGGAATTCAATGCAACTTCATACAATGGTCAAGCGCAATGAGAGGAAGTGCAGTGTCCAAGAATCATAACTCCATCTTCACTATTTTTAGAGTTATTGCCCTTTATTGTTTTTCCTTGTCCGGAGCTTAACTTAAAAACTACGGGTTGGAATTCAATGCAACTTCATACAATGGTCAAGCACAATGAGAGGAAGTTCAGTGTCCAAGAATCATAACTCCATGTTCACTATTTGCAGAGTTATTGCCCTTTGTTGGTTTTCCTTTATATGGAGCAAAACTTGAAAACTACTGGTTGGAATTCATTGCAACTTCACACAGTGGTCAATCACAATGAGAAGAAGTGCAGTGTCCAAGAATCATAACTCCATCTTCACTATTTTTAGAGTTATTGCCCTTTATTGTTTTTTGTTTGTCCAGAGCATAACTTGAAAACTACTGGTTGGAATTCAATGCAACTACATACAATGGTCAAGCACAATAAGAGGAAGTGCAGTGTCCAAGAATCATAACTCCAGCTTCACTATTTTCATAGTTATTGCCCTTTGTTGGTTTTCCTTTGTAGGGAGCAAAACTTGAAAACTACTGGTTTGAATTAAATGCAACATCATACAATCTACTGGTTTGAATTCAATGCAACATCATACAATGGTCAAGCACAATGAGAGGAAGTGCAGTGTTCAAGAATCATAACTCCAAATTCTCTTTTTGCAGAGTTATTGCCTTTGATAGGTTTTCTTTATTCAGAGCATAGCTTGAAAACTACTGGTTTGAATTCAGTGCAACTTCATACAGTGGTCAAGCACAATGAGAGGAAGCGATGTATCCAAGAATCATAACTCCATGTTCACTATTTTCAGAGTTATTGCCCTTTGTTTTCCTTTGTATGGAGGGTAACTTGAAAACAACTGGTTCGAATTCAATGCAACTTCATGCAATGATTAAGCACAATGAGAGGAAGTGCAGTGTCCAAGAATCATAACTCCATCTTCTCTATTTGCAGAGTTATTGCCCTTAGTTTGTTTCTCTATTTGGAGCATAACTTGAAAACTACTGGTTGGAGTTCATTGCAACTACATACAATGGTCAAGCACAATGAGAGGAAGTGCAGTGTTCAAGAATCATAACTCCAAATTCTCTTTTTGCAGAGTTATTGCCCTTTATTGGTTTTCTTTATTCGGAGCATAGCTTTAAAACTACTGGTTGGAATTCAGTACAACTTCATACAGTGGTCAAGCACAATGAGAGGAAGCGCAGTGTCCAAGAATCATAACTCCGTGTTTACTATTTTCAGAGTTATTGCCCTTTGTTTGTTTTCTTTATTTGGAGCATAACTTAAAATCTACTGGTTGGAATTCAGTGCAACTTCATACAATGGTCAAGCATAATGAGAGGAAGTGCAATGTCCAAGAAACATAACTCTATCTTCACTATTTTCAGAGTTATTGCCCATAATTGGTTTTCCTTGTCCGGAGCATAACTTGAAAACTACTGGTTGGAATTCAATGCAACTTTATACAAAGGTAAAGCATAATGAGAGGAAGTGCAGTGTCCAAGAATCAAAACTCCATGTTCAGTATTTGAAGAGTTATTGCCCTTCCTTGGATTTCCTTTTCCAGAATATAACTTGAAAACTACTGGTTGGAATTCAATGCAACTTCATACAATGGTCAAGCACATTGAGTGGATGTGCAATGTACAAGAGCTACAACTCTGTCTTCACTGTTTGCACAGTGATTGCCCTTTGTTAGTTTTCTTTGTCTGGAGAATAACTTGAAAACTATTTTTTGGAATTCAATGCAACTTCATACAATGGTCAAGCGAGAGGAAGTGCAATATACTAGAACCACAACTATCTTTAATTGCCCATAACCATAACTCTTTTTCAATTTTTTTACGAAGTATTCTGTTACTTAATTGATAACTTTCTATGTTCTGTAGCGGTGTTTAAGTGGTTGCACACAGTGAATGACCCCTATTGAATTTGGGGTTAGTAGCTCAAAAGTCAAGGTCACAGTGACCTTAACATTGAAAACCATTTCCACCATGTAACTTAACAATCATTTGCTGTTAAGTCTTCAAACTTTTTATCGTAATGGCACACATTGAGTGGATGACCCCTTGCATTTTTGGGTCAGTATGTCAATTGTTAAGGTCACAGTGAACTAAATGTTTAGAATCATTTACACTCTGTAACTCGACAACCATTTGTCATACAGATTTCAAAATTCTTTTAATGGTTGCACACATTGAGTGAATGACCCCTATTGATTTTGGAATTAGGTCAAAGTCACAGTGACCTTAACATTGAAAACCATTTCCACCATGTAACTTGACAATCATTTGTTGTCGAGACTTTAAACTTTTTATCATGATTGCACACATTGAGTGGATGACCCCTATACAAGTAAAAGTAAAGTGCTTGTTTATAATAGTGTCACCCCTACTGAAAGGACTTATGAGACACCCCTCTTCCTTATTCCAATGTGCCAGAGGCCAGGCAGACAGGCAATCAGTAACCATTCTTTAACTAGCAGGCGGCTCACCAACTGGCCATATCAGAACAAGCCTCTGGCAGGACTTGGGTTTAGCAGGTCAACGGTAAAATAAATTCAAAATTTAAAGCAAATCATTTAATTTTAAAGCCTAAGGTTTCCTCCCTTATATCACAAATGCATCATACTTAGAAAAAACACCCATATGTATATATATCATATAATGCTCCACCCAGCGGTGCTCTTGTTATAATAATGGGAACTTCAATAAAATGTCTTTACCTTATAAACATACGATCAAATGGAGTTAAACAGGATAAACCAAGTTAACTTTTTTTCATAAAAATTTATTTCGGCACTGAAAATCTTCAAACTATCATCATACATTCTTTCACCTGTTTTCAGAATCATGACACCATATCTAATACATTTACAATGTCTAACACTCATTCCCAGTGCTGTAAAACTGTTTAACAAAATACAAGAACTGTTCTTGGTTCACTGGGAGATTATTGCTTTAAAGGTTCAATGAATACTTTCTTCAAAGTCATCAGAGAAAATGATTAAAAACATTATTACCTTGGAACCTTGGAATTACCTCTGAATTTTATTAAATGAAATTATAAAAATTACATTGTCAAATAAAACATTAAGTAAGTACTGAATCTATCAATGCTTCAGTTTTTATATATAAACATGATAGCATTTCCTTTGCAGTCAGAAAAAGTGCAATTGTTTTTAATATTTTAAATGTATAACATTCTTCAAGTCACAGGTAAACATTTTACAAACATTTTTTCTTCTCTCTTTTACACAATCGCTACAATCACATACAAATATTAAACACCTTCCACTGACAGTACATACTAACATGGTGGAATGAAAAAATCTTTTACAGTGGGTGAACAATTTTTTCCAACAAAAGGGCTGTTTTTCTCTCCTTTTCATGCTTTTCTTGTATTGTCATACTGATTGTGTAATATTTTCATTAAAATCTTAACTAAAAGAAACATTTAAATGCATTCCTCAAAACACGCCTTTGTCATTTTGCTGTTTTTATTTTAAAGACATTTGATTCAGCTGACACATAGAATGTTGATATTTTCATGATGATTGAAGTTTTGCTCTGGTATTGTATGCAAAATAAAACACGGCTGCAGAAACAGCTAATGCTACAAATTCACTTGGAACAATCTGGCCTTTCCATACACCCTGAAAACATAAAGGGAGGTAATTCAAGCATATGGCATATAAACTAGAGGTTATTTAATTTTACGAAAAAATTAAACTTTTCAAACCAAAAATATTTGCTGAAAAAATTCTGTAATATGTAAATCAACAGAAAACAAATCAACAATACCAATAAATACCTCAAAACCCTGGAGATTTGTGGAAACAATTTATGAAGAAACAAAAACACCAAAAGGTGAGTAAGATCTCTTCTGACTCTTACTAATAATTTTTTACCATTTATGAATATATCAAAGTCTATAAACACAAACAAAGGCTTAAATTTTTTTTAAATTTAAATCATATGAAAGTTGACTTCACAGAAACCTTGGAATTTTAAAACTTGTGTAAGCTAGTCAACTTACAGGATGGCTAACTGGGATGGAAAACAATGAATTTACTGAAGATGTTCCTTCTCCACTTCTCTGGGCCTGAAAAATCAAACCAGTGAGATAAACAGTTCATGATCTATTCACTTTATAAGGGTTATGTTGAGTTCAATTCTCTTATAGTGACAATTTCCTAATATGTGTCAATTTTTCAACAGTATAACATAAGTATTAAAAAGAGTTAACCTTACTGTAATAAACATTCTGTTTTTTGTAGTGATGGCAGTGCAAACCAAACCTGTATAGACCATACTTTATCAGAGTCTCTGATTCAGAGATACGAAGTGATTTACAACATATATAGAATTCTTTATTTCACTTTCTGGGAAGAAACTGTGGACTGAATCTGATCTTCAACAATGGCAGAAACATCATCAGCAAATGCACTTACATGTGTACCAATTTTGATTGTTATACCTGACTGGAATCAAGAGAGGTTTTGCACAAGGATTTTTTTCCTTGACAAAATAATCCACATTTAAAAAATTCTATCAGAGGCTCTATAATCAACCACCTCTCTTCAAAAATTTAGAAACCTTTTGCAAAATGAGCTAATGGGTAAATCTCTCTCATCCCCCACATCACCACCTATAATCTTGAGTTCTGCAAATATCTGCCCTCTTTTTTAACTACTTTGAACACTTGGATGTAAACATGAATAAAGGAAACATAATTACGTTAGTGTGTGTGAAGAAAAAGATGGAAGATACCAATGTTAATTTCTGAATACTTGCAAACAAACATTTTCTTACCTTTCTTAAATTAGAGTAACCATCTTCATCATAAAACTTTACATCATATTTTCCTGATGGTAAATTTTTGTTTTCATCACTAAAACTGACCTGCAAGAAAGACAACACTGATATTATACCCCAGTATAAACAATAATGTACTATACAGAAAAGTGAGTGATAAAGAATGGGAGAAGATATTAATCAGATCAAACTAGATGCTTTTTCCCCACTGGAAAACTTATGTTCTAACTACCATTTTCTTTACAGTGACTATAACTGTAGACACCCCAAAGGCAGTTCCATGCTATACTACCATACATGCTTGCTACACATGAAGCTGCATTAATGTCTAGCTACCCATTCCCTTTACATCATCAGGAATAGGTTAAAACCAACCGACTAATGGCCAAGCTGAGTTCTACATTCCCCTACAGCATTTGTGGTGGTATAATTATATATTAACTTAAAGATATACTACTACCAGCTTAATACTACTACCAGCTTAATATATTCATCATAGTAACCTGTTTTCAGTGAACTGTAAGTAAGTATATTTGTAGTTGATAAATACCTGGTACTGGTAGTCAGTGTTGTCATCATTTCTTGTCACTGCTAGTGTCTTTCCATTAATATCAGCATACAATGTTAGGTCCTACAACAACAAGAACAAGAGGGCCATGATGGCCCTATATCGCTCACCTGAATATGACTGCTTTTAACAAAGTTGCTATGGACCTGGTTAATTGACCCCAGATGACCCATATTCAAACTTGACCTAGAAAATATTGAAACAATCTTTCTGACAAATTTCAAGGTTATTTGGACTGAAAGTGTAGCATTTAGAGTGTTAACAAGGTTTTTTCCATATTTGGGCTCTGTGACCTAGTTTTTAACCCCAGATGATCCATATCCAAACCTCAGCTTGAAATCATCAAAACAACCTTTCTGACAAATTTCAAAGACATTTGGACTGAAAATGTAGCCTCTGAGTGTTTACAAAGTTTTTCGATATTTAGGCTCTGTGACCTAGTTTTTTAATCCAGATGACCCATATTCAAAGTTGAGCTGGAAATCATAGAAACAACCTTTCTGACAAATTTTCAGGTTATTTGGAATTAAATATCTTAACTCTTGAGTGTTAACAAGGTTTTTCCATATTTGGGCTCTGTGACCTAGTTTTTGACCAAAGATGATCCACATTAGTACTTGAGCTAGAAATCATCAAAACAACCTGTCTGACAAATTTCCAGGATATTTGGACTGAAAATGACTAACCTCTGGATAGTTTAAATGGTTTTAACATTTTAGGGCTCTGTGTCCTTGTTTTTGATCCCAGATGACCCATATCCTAATCTGGGCTAGAAATCATTGAAACAACCTTTCTGACAAATTTCAAGGACATTTGGACTGAAAATGTAACCTCTTGAACATTAACAAGGATTTTCTTCTTTTTGGCCCTGTGTCCTAGTTTTTGACCCCAGATAACCCATATTCAAAACTGAGCTAGAAATCATTAAAACAACCTTTCTGACAAGTTTCATGGTTACTTGAACTGAAAATGTTACCTCAATGCGTGTTAACAAGGTTTTTCCATATTTGGGGTCTGTGACCTAGTTTTTGACCCCAGATGACCTTTATTCGAATCTGAGCTAGAAATCATTAAAACTTTTTTTCTGACAAATTTGGAGAATATTTGGACTGAAAAGTAGCTTATAGAATGTTAACAAGTTTTTTTCTATTTTTGGGCTCTGTGACCTAGTTTTTGATTTCAGATGACCCATATTCAAATTTAATCTAGAAATCATTGAAACAACCTTTCTGACAGATTCCTGGTTATTTGGACTGAAAATGTTACCTCTAGAGTGTTTACAAGGTTTTTCCATATTTGGGCTCTGTGACCTAGCTTTTGACCCCAGCTGACCCAATTATGAACTTGAGCTAAAAATCATCAAAACAACCTTTTTGACAAATTTCTGGGATATTTTGACTGAAAATGTAACCTCTAGAGTGTTAACGAGATTTTTCTATTTTTGGGCTCTGTGACCTAGTTTTTAAACCAAGATGACCCGTATTCGAACTTGAGCTTGAAATCATAGAAACAACCTGTCTGACAAATTTCCAGATTATTTGGACTGAAAATGTTACTTCTCCTTCTACAAGAAGATTTTCAAAGTTATCACTATATAAGCCTATGTAAAACAATGACCCTGGGTTGGGGCCAAATTTGACCCCAGAGGTATAATTTGAACAAACTTGGTAGAGGTCCACTAGACAATGCTACATACCAAATCTTAAGGCTCAGGGCCTTGTGGTTTCAGACAAGAAGATTTTCGAAGTTTTTCCTATATAAGCCTATGTAAAACCAATGACCCCAGGGTGGGGCCAAATTTGACCCCAGAGGTATAATTTGAACAAACTTGGTAGAGGTCCACTAGACAATGCTACATACCAAATACCTAAGCCTTATGCCTTACGGTTTCTGACAAGAAGAGTTTCGAAGTTTTTCCTATATAACTCTATGTAAAACTAGTTACCCCTGGGGCGGGGCCATTTTGACCCAGAGGCCATGATTTGAACAAACTTGGTGAAGGTCCACTAGACAATGCTACACACCAAATATCTAAGCTCTATGCCTTACGGTTTCTGACAAAAAGATTTTGAAAGTTTTCCCTATATAACTCTATGTAAAACAAGTTACCCCTGGGGCCGGGCCATTTTTGACCCAGAGGCCATGATTTGAACAAACTTGGTAGAGGTCCACTAGACAATGCTACACACCAAATATCTTAGCTCTATGCCTTACGGTTTCTGACAAGAAGATTTTTAAAGTTTTTCCTATATAACTCTATGTAAAACAAGTTACCCCTGGGGCGGGGCCATTTTTGACCCAGAGGCCATGATTTGAACAAACTTAGTAGAGGTCCACTAGACAATGCTGCACACCAAATATCTAAGCTCTATGCCTTACGGTTTCTGACAAGAAGATTTTTAAAGTTTTTCCTATATAACTCTATGTAAAACAAGTTACCCCTGGGGCGGGGCCATTTTTGACCCCAGGATCATAATTTGAACAAACTTGGTAGAGGTCCACTAGATGATGCTTTATACCAAATATCAAAGCTCCAGGCCTTGTGGTTTCTGACAAGAAGATTTTTAAAGATCCAAGTTTCAAAATCTGTTTTTAGCTCCTGTGACCCAGAAATGCAATGGACCGGAACCATTTGAACAAACTTGGTAGAGCTTCATGCAAGGAACATTCTAGGCAAGTTTCATTAAATTTTGCCCAGTGGTTTCAGAGGAGATGTCGTTTGAATGAATTGTGGACGACGGACGGACGGACGGACGGACGGACGCCGGACAATCAAGGATCCTAAAAGCTCACATGAGCATGCTCAGGTGAGCTAAAAAGTTATGCTAATAGTACATTACAGAAGCAAACAGGAAACTGTACAAGAAGCTATATTTACACATTATAACTGATCTGAAATTCTGAACTAATACTCCAGCTATCACAATGTTTTATTTAGCAAAAAACAGGTATAGAGAGCTTTTAAGACTCGTGCTATCACAATATTCAAGGCTTTATTTATTATATGGATACCTAATTCTCTAAAAGATTTACTAAATACTGTACTATTTTAATATACCTTAGCTCCATTCCTGCATGTCAGTGAGAACTGTACAATGAAGACTGTGTCCATAGACGAGGTAGCTTCAGTAGTTGTATATACTGTTGATTTCACTTTGGGATCAACACAAGAGTCACCTGTAATCAACAGATTCTTTGAGTACAATATTGCTAATAACAGCTTTTTATGAGACAATTATGACATTATTAAAAAGACTAAAATTATAAGACAAGAAATGGATGTTGTAAGATAACTTGATCAGATAACTCTGAATTGGCACCTATGAATTTACAAGCCAAAAACAAATTTTTCATTTAAGATCTCGGAAATCATAAAATATTGTCAGTTTCAATGCTTTTCTGTTTCTCATATTCAACTAATTCTGTCTACTTAAAACAGATGTACTTTGTGTTTTTACCAAGGGGAGATAATCCAACAAGGAAACACTGCACAAAGTGTATCTCCATGATATTGTTTTAAAAGGAAAACGCAATCCCTTATCAGAATAAATGGATTAACAAAATAGTAAACAACAGTCATTATAAACGACCTGTCATTGGAGTAGAAAATTAAGAAAAACAAGAGCTGTTTGAAAAGCAGTGCTCTCAACTATTTGCAGCTTATTAGTCTAAAGTAGCTTCTGACACATAAAGAAAACACTGTGATAAAAGGGGCAAAACATTTACAATAAATTCTGCCAAGAGTTATCTTACTTGGAGGTCTCATGTCCCTTAATACCTTTCTAGTTTCAGGACAATCCCATCAATGAATGTGGAGAAATAAACATGATGTTATGTAGCATGCAAAACTTTATATGAGATTTTAATGTAAAACTAGAACTCCGCAAGTCAGACATGTCGCCTGACTATAGCATACCAGTTACTTAACTTTTTCAATGGAATGGGGAATTTATTGGTCCTTGACAAGAATCAAGTATGAAAAATTACAAAGGGCAATGAGTAAAAAATTATGCAAAAGAGAGTTATGGTTCTTGAGATCTATTCACCTATGAAGTTTCAAGTTAATACCTTCAATACCTTTCAAGCTATGCCCCGTACAAGAATTACATTAAGTAAACAAAATTACAAAGGGCAATAACTCAAAAATTGTGAAAAATAGGTTATGGTTCTTGTGCACTGCTACTCCCCACAATGAGATCTATTCACCTATGAAATTTCAAGTTCATATCTTTAATACCTTTCAAGTTATGCCCTGGACAAGAATTATAAAAAAATTACAAAGGGCAGTAAGTCAAAAATTATGCGAAAGAGAGTTATGGTTCTTTGGCACTGCACCTGTCCACAATGATATCTATTTACCTATGAAGTTCCAAGCTGATATCTCCAGTACTTTTAGAGTTGTGCCCTTGACAAGCAAAATGTGACACCAGACGCAGACATCGCAAGTCAGGCGACACAATAAAACTATGTGTCCTAGCAGATGTTGTAGTGGCATAAAAATCAATGATTTGAATATAATTAACAAAGTGAACAACTCAAAAGTGGTACTTCAGAAAGTAAAATGAAACTGTTCATTTCCATAGCAGAGAGATTAGTACACCGGGACGGCAGCATCATGCATAGTTTAGAAGTTGGGGAAAAAGGTTGAGAAAAAATATTGGTTATAGGTTTCAGTGAACTTATGGTGTCCTGCACAAATAAATAAATTTTCATTTGAAATAATACATTTACTTTTACCAAGTAAATACTATTAATTATTGTTAGGCTATCATGCAAGTACAAAGTATAATTAGTATAATTTTAAACATCATGGCAGAAATAAAACATTTCTACTTTGAAACTTTGTTTTACGTAACTGGTACAAATGTATTGTTCAGTATTCTATAGCCTCCTTGTAATATTGTTCACAGAGTAATTATTTGGTTCAGTTAAACATCTAATGGTGTGGTCAGATTATAACCTAGGCTGGTCAGAATGTCTAGTGCTTTAGTTTAAAAAGTTATTTGTGAAGACTAACCAAACATTCGCTCACCCTTGTGCAGTCAATTGCCACTATAGTACTGTGTATCTATGGTAATTTAGTTTATTTTACTGCATTAACTTTTTCACAAATTTAAGTACACATACATATATGCAAAAAGGTCGAGCCACAAGTTCTCACAACATTAAAATTGGCCCTTCCCAGACATTGATAAACTACAAACAAAATGGTGACAGAATAATAAATATATGTAATTTTTGTGTATTAATAATAAAGGTAACACGTATAAGGTTAAAGAAATGAAAGATGAGGGTAACAAAGAAAGGATCAGATAGAAAACGGATTCTTGTTAAGTGTGTATGAATGGTGAAAAAAAACAAAACAAAAAAACTATAATATTTTTAAAAAATTGATATTGTTTGATGTTTTATGTTGACACCAAGCGAGATTAAAGTTCTAAAATTTGTATCAGGGATGAACTCCTGAACATGTGAAAAAAGAATAGAGTTATCATTGTCAGTAATGGTAATAATCTACCTCTTCACTGAAAACTTTAAATATTTCACTATTATTACTATTTTGATAAATTACCCGATTTACCAAAACTTGTCATTTATCAAAATTACCAGCACTCAAACGTACGGTGCATAGCATGATTTCTGGAGGTTACGTACCATGGAGGAAACGTACCAGGAGGTTACGTACCATATTTGGAGGTTATGTACCACTTACATATTTTAGAGGTTACGTACCACTTATATATTTTGGAGGATTGATATTAAATTAAATGATTGAATTAAAACTTTAATATTACTTAAAAAAAACGTCATGAAAGCAATTTTAATTGCCTATTAAAAAGCAAAAGTTTTACCTGTATCTATGTATGATTATCACACAGTCAGAAATGAGTAATCAAACAAATCACAATCAAATTGCAAACTATTGCCATATGAGTGAATACACTGATATTTAACAGCGTGGTATTTTTTTATCACAACTCTGATCCGGCTTTGTGCAGATTTGAACAATAAACAGTTTACCTGATATTTTCACACCTTTTATCCCTTTATTAACTATTTCTATATTAGTGGTACGTAACCTCCAAAAATGGTACATTTAAGCAGTGGTACGTTTTCTCCATGGTACGTAACCTCCAAATTCCCATACGACCATAGCACTCGTGTAGTTAAAAACCATGGAAAATGCAATTTTGACTTTCTTCTAATGTTCTGCCTGCCCTAAAGATTTCCAGTTGCTACGAAATTTGCCGGAATGAAAAGCAATAGTAAGCTTTTACTCAACCCCACCCTCTCTTTATGCCACGTAGGCAAAATTGTATAATGGTTTTCTTTATGAATACTCGGTGAACACATAGAAATAAGTGAATTCTTGTGGCTCTCTTTCTAAACAAACATAAGTATTACTTACCTAACACCATAAATGGTGTAACAAACATGCAAAATGCAAATAATGTTTTGCCGGCGAGCTTCATGTTTTCTTGTTTGACGACTCCTACTGTAAAGTCCGATTGTAACCAAATGAAAATTGATGACACGTTAACCTAGGCTAAAGTATGTCAGTCCGTTATTTATCCGGATTACACTGACACGTTATGTTCACGAAACAATTTATTTTATTATCATGCCAATTTTATATAGCACTATTATTCATGCTTAAAATGTTCAAAAGTGCTTTACAGAAACTATTAAATTAAAAACATAAAAATACATATCACAAAAACATATCGAAATTTAAGCAAACAGACAACAATACATGAAAGAATGAATTTTAAAACAGCATAAGAACCTAGTAAACATAAGACAGTGTGTTCGAATTAAACAGCACAAAACAGAAAGCAACCTACAAGAACTGATAAAAATAAGACAAAGTCTCTATTATAAATAAAATTGTAAAACTTATCTAAGAAAAATAAAAGTTCCAAAACGAATTATAAGGCTTCAACGTAAAAAAGCATATGATGGCATTTATATAGTGAAGTTAAAAAAGTAAGTATTCAGAAGTTTTTTAAAACTGTATAAACATTGCGCACGTCTTATTTCGTCTGAGAGCTTGTTCCAATAATGAAGTGCAGCCCAACTAAAAGATCTATTTCCGAACGTGGCAGTTCTTACTTTAGGCACAACTAATGTGAATGTGTTAACAGAACGCAGGTCTTTGAAATCAAGATGGTTGTTACTTTAGGAAACCTTTTTGACAAGCAATATCATTAAGTTGGGTTGGTGAAAAGGTTTCCGGACGTACTTTCAATTTTCAAAACAGAAAAACCATTTTATCACTAGAATTTAGACTTTGGTCAAGTAATCGGAATACTAATTATAAACACGAAGCTTATAATTAATCATAACCTAGTAAAAATAGCTGTTTTTGATTTTCTCGAGAACTTTCGAAAACACATGAAAAATTAATCGTCACTGCTTCAGTAAAACACTTCTGGCGATTTTTTAGTACATTTTTTTTTAAACAAGAGATTACGGAACTGTGTCATGCTTTCCTCATATACCCAAAGCATATTCTGCCACGAAGAAAAAATATCATTAAACATCCACTAAAGTGTGACAATGTAACATTAACAGACCCACTTTTCTTACTACAATCTTAATCATTAGTGGACTCTATGACTACAACAACCGCTAATTGGACTCTATGACTACAACAACCGCTAATTGGACTCTATGACTACAACAACCGCTAATTGGACTCTATGACTACAACAACCGCTAATTGGACTCTATGACTACAACAACCGCTAATTGGACTCTATGACTACAACAACCGCACCAAATACATACTGGGAAAGTCGTCTGTCTTGTGAGAAAGGAGTCAAGTCAAACCAAACAGACGACAAATTTTGTTAGAAGTGAAAGGAAAATACAGCCAGTACTTAAGCGGAAATATGCGGACATGAGCATCTACGCATTGGGTACCAGCGTTTCTTTCATTGAAACATAGACATATAGAAACATGTTAGGTTTGAAATGTCTTTAATGCTTAGAAGACTTATATTCATCTTGAAGATGACCTTTTAGAAATATTTCCAAAGTTCCAACATATAACAACGTATAATAAAAAAGTCTTCAGATAATAGTTATCTGAAACTGCAGACGATTTATTGGCAGCATGCAAGATAAACCAATATATAAATGTTCCTTAAAGTGGAAACATTTGATCGAAACAGTGATCTTCCTATGAAGTAGCAGACATACTTTATTCGGAGACCTTTATAGCAAAAATTCCAACGATTGGAAATGCACTCGTGTACACACATGTAAAATTACCTTCTTTCTGAAATACTGTCGCATCGGGGCTCTTGTGGAACAGAACAGAATATCAATTAAGACAACAAGTCAATAAAAGAAATCAAATTTTATTGGAAAGTAATTAAAACTATTTCCTTTTCTTTTCATGTATTGACAAAATTATAATTACAACATTAACACATCGAAACGATAAATGATGATTCTGTATTAGACGCATCTTACTAATGAATATTGAAATTGTTCATTCAGGGGTTTAGGAAGGTCTAACTGGACGTTTACGCCTTTTTTCCTAGTTGTGTTTGAGGGACCTCCAATCTGTTCGAAACTAAATGAAAACTGGCCCACACGACATGACGGGTTAACACGCTTTTCATAATGTTTGGCGACAATGAGAAATGATAATGATGATGCACATTTCTTTCATTAGATAAACCATTTATCTGAGAAGTTTGAAGTGTTTATTGTACGGTTGGTCTCATCATCTTAAGATATCTCATTTTTAGTGCTGTAACATTTTTCACACGGGGTACTGTGACTGCGTTGCTATACCACACATATTGTTCTTGTTCCTTGCAATTCTTATGTAACCGTTTTCTCCCCATGATGTACCTGTTAAGTATAGTAAACAGCGTTAAAGATCTACCATTGGAAAGCAACAGATTCTATTTTTACACTAAGAGTGAGTGTAAAGCAAGATTCACATGTAATGAATGTTGCCGTAAGTGACATCTATTATTCAAGACTTTTCTAGAAATACTGACAATGGCTTTTTCGAAAAACATTGCTAACCTATACCTTTGAACTAAGAATATTGTGAATAAGCTTATTTAACGAAAAAACTGTGACTTACTTTATCGCAAGAACAGTTTTCAATTAGATTTAAAAAACTTTGTTTTTTTCTTCACAACTTCGAAAGGTCGTTATTCTAGCAAGAGTATTGATTAAACATAAGAAAACAATCCTGACGAGGTGAGATCAGCTAAATACATACCCCAGCTATTCTTACATATCCAGTAATCTCGCCCATCCATGCTTCCATATCCTACAACTTGTAAAACATGATCTAGCATGACACTGCTGCACCGTTGTTCACTGTAGATACCACTCCTGTACAGCTGGAAAGATGGGTGGCTGGCGTCAATCAGCGCCATAACAGGCATTTTATACACCGCCGCCATCATGGCCGACTCGTCACCACTTGGAACCACCTTTCCTCCATTTATCTAAGTTTATCGAGAAAATGCAACAGCACGTTTATATAGGCATACAGAGAATTTAAGACATCTACTTCAAGTTGATGAAAAAGTATGCAGTTTCACATTAGTCAAAATCAAAACTTATTTAACTACTTATTTTTAAACGAAACAGTTAAACTCATTGACTTATCTTTAACTAATTGATAAAGATTGTTGTCGGTAAATTGAGGAGAATATTATTATATTAGAGCACCAGGGACTTCTCTGTCGTTTGCAAATCTTCCATCCTTCAAAAGATATATAGATAACTTGCCTTTACTTCAGCAGAACATGTGTTGTTTCGACACATCCCTGCAGATTTAGGATAGCTAGCAGCTGAACACAGACCTCCTATGCTGTGTATACACTCGAATATGCCTTTATTGTAAAACCTTTCGCTCACACAACAGTCATGAACTTCCATCACACTAACATCAACAAGGCGTCCAGCTTGTATGACCCCATAACTTTCAACACATTCTGTAATAAAAAAGGTTAATGGCAAAAGAGGCAACACATGATTGACAGTTTCATTTTACGCTTGCAAAATGTGGGGAGAGATACAAAAAGGTTGACAGTAAAAATTCGACGTTTCGGGTAAACTTTCTAGAAGTCTGGTGTGATCTTGATGTCTAAACAATAAGACTGCGGTAAATTATTTCAATCCTTACATATGCATCGAGTTACTTATCAATAACTAAATACAAAAATACGCTAAAATTAAGACACTAAGCTACCGGCAGCTACTATAGACTGTGCATCGCCCATCTGTCCCTGGTTTCTAACCGGCCCTATCGCACCCTTTGTTCGCCAGTCCCAACTCTGAGGAACATAGTTTAGACTGTCTTTCTCAGTATCATTTTGTCTCTCAAAGTGTTTTTGGATGTATGTCGGTGACGATTTAGTTTTCTGAAAACAATCATAATGAATCAAATATTGCAAAAGAAATACGGTATCGACAGCGTAAACCTTTCCGCTTATGTGTAAAACACCAACACAAAATACACACAAGTACGGAACTAGGGGTTATACTGATAAATCTTTATGACGATTGTTGACTTTTATAACACCGAAGGAGGTTATTGTACTTTAAAATGTAACATTTAGTATTAATACTGAAACTTTTTTTCGATGATATTGAGTCAGCCTCTTCTCAATTCACACGCAATGGCGGGCCCGCTACCACAATAAGGTTTGAATATACTTCGAATATATTGACTGACTGATCTATGCATTTATGTCAGTAGAGACAGACATATCAGGGTATTGAATTCATTACAAACATAAACTATTGGTTATAATTACGACTCTTGTGCGAGTCGAAGGCGCCAATGAAACAGTAACTTGCCCGGTGCCTTTAAATGTTGTTATAGACTAAATTTATTATCTTTCAGGGGTTCACACCAGTATTAGGCCATACTTAGGTTAAGAACATTGTTAAGGTTGTCAGAAAATAAAACATATCAATAAGTGTATTCATTTATGGTTTTCTTTTTAAAGTGGAGAATAGAACAGTTCCTTAAATCCTAAGATGGGAGAATGTGAAATGGCCTATCATCCGCTCCGTTTTCCGTATGGTCTCCCAAACAATACGAACTATACAAATTACAGGAAAAGCATAAAAATATTATGCGCTCACATGTTGTCATTATTCAGAATAATGCTATTCATAAAAGAGTTTTTACCTGACTCGCCAAAAAATTCATTTCTAAGTCGAACTCTCTGTTGGTATTAGCATTATGTTCCAAAACATACAAGTAATTTTCCTGCCAAATTTTCAGATGATCCGTTTCCTCAGCTTCCGTGGAATACGTTTTTCCAAACTTTTGTTTCCATTCTTGCCACACATTTTGTATATCTGGCTTTGACGATGTAACATGGAGCAACGCGCATGCGCAGAGCAAACTCATCAAGGCTTTCATACTGCAATTGGAACATTCAGAAAATATTTTATCTAATTCATAAATATTCATTTTTTGTACGCTTATTTCTTTCTTTCTGTGACAAAAGTTTTACATATTCACACGAAATTTAAGTCATACAAAGCACAAACCTCAGCAACATATGCTCAGCAACATATGTTTTTCTCCTAAAATGCATTTTTTTTCTTTAAACAAAGCAAACATAATAGCATTTAATCTATTTGAAGAGGAAAAGGTATTGCCATTGGTGGGTCGATTAATTATTTTTGTAAAGGGAAGGAATATACCAGAAATACTTGTGCAATCTTTATTATGAGACAGCGTAAGGTCAGGCGTCCCTTGTCTAATGTTTAAAATATGTGGCTGGAAAAAACAAAAACCACATGCGTTTGCAATTAAGTGTTTACTTGTCAATGTCATTGTAAACGCAAAGTGTTGTCTGATAAAATGGTCTTGACATATATTTAAAATACAAGCCTTTCTGTTTGTTTTAGATTGAACAAAGCCATGTCTTTTGACAAGAGTTTTAAATGATCACCTGTCGTTTATAAGTAAATCTTTTTTCACTATTTGAAAATCAGTACTACGCAAATCTTGTTAAATTCATATAAGTTTATAAGATATATATATAACAGTATACGCTAAGCGCTATTAAGGTTATTTCATTTTGATCTTAAACATCTGATTGTCGTGTCGATCGTTCTAGGATTGTAATAACTAATTCTCACTGTGAAATGTCACGTTTTTAGAAGTATTTACAACTGCTTGAGAAGTGAATAAACTGATGATTTACAAAACAGGAAGTTTAAAACATTTTTTTTTTAAAAATCAAATAAATTGACGAAAGAATGTAAATAATAAAAGCTAAACTACAATGTTAATGTTTATTTACTTACAGATGTATATGATCTACTTACATTGTTTCTTATAGATCAGTTCAGTATCCAGTTAGTCAGTTAAAGAAGCGTTTATGTGACATAGGTTTATCAGTTTCACTTTGCATCACTATCTATCACGTGACAATATCATATGACCAAAGTCAACATTGTCATACAATTTAATGCGATACCAATGTGACTGACTTAGTTTAAATCAGTGTTTTATCATCAGTTTGGAAAACATGAACTTCTTATTTATATCTATCCTGCTCGATCACTTCTTCATAGGTTCAAACCAGTTCCTGTGCCGAAGTGTGTAATGAATAAAGTCACTCTCACACCTGGTTGGAATAGAACCAGTGACTTCCGGATCGGTAGTCCGGTACTCTACTCCTCTATCACCACTGAATGATTGAGCACTTAAAGTTACATTTTATATTCTATCATACAAGTAAAAGAGAAACTATGTGGGTGGTTAATTATTACATTAACTTTATGTATACTGTAAAAGAGCCAAAACAAAATGCACAATCTTTGATGTTCTAATGGCTGAAGCGTTCGCCTACGTGGCAGAAAGTCAAAGGTTCAAACTGTTATTCGAAGTCTTTTCTGATGCTGCCGGTTGGTGAGCTATAAGCTGTGCAAGTAAAACAGGAATCAATAGTAAAGATGTAGCACGACAGTATGTCAAGAATCCGGTACGCCCATTATTAAAACATGGATGCTACCATAACAAACATAGTTAAGATATGACGTAAATGTGCTAAACGCAAAAAATCGACAAATATTCTAAAATAAACAAAAATGCCTTAAGAACTAAATGAACACTTCGCTTTTAGAGAAACGCAGTCATTTACACATGAAATTGCAGACAACCCAGCAATATGGCTAAAAAACTGACGTTATTGTTACGGACTTTAGTAAAGCATGCCATAAGTGAACTACACAAGCTGGTTATACTTAAAGTTATACCTAATTTACTTTCTTTCCTATCATTTTTTAAATAAAAGTAAAATGTTTATTGTGATCGAACAATGTCTCATCTCCAAATGCATTAAACATCTTTTTCTGTCAAACTAGACTTTGTTGTGCCAGCAACAGTTTGTTATATAGAGTCGTTTTATTTGCACAGAACTGGCTTTGCTGTCGGGACATCAGCTTCGTCTGTGGATCGAAGTATGACTTACACATGGTGACATTTTATGTCTTGCAGAAGTATCGAAGCAGTGGAAAATCTTCCAAGAACATGTTTACTTAATGGGATTAATTACTTAAATGATGCATCAATTACTTAGTCGGTAACTAGAAACAATTTGAAAAGATAGGAACAATACCTCAATACTACAATGTTTAAGAAAAAAAATGAAGGGGTTTACCCCAATAATTGGATCATTGCCAACCGTTGCACTGTTTATTATGACGTTTTGCAACGTCATTTTACGTTAAACGTCGTTTATACGTTGGAAACAACGTCAGTTTGATAAAAGATTTAAAGAGAGCAGCACACACGTCTAATAACAAAATTGTTTTTACATAACTTTTGCCCAAGTATAGTTGGACAAAGGTAAGTTTTTACAATAAAATGATGTTGTCATTCTTTTTGACACGTCTTTGTTTCGCAAGTATAATATTCTTACATTGTTTTCATTTTAGAATATACATCGGATTGTTTCCTGTCATTGTTTAAATCTGTAATTGTTGTAAGTGACTATATAAATCTGGAGTAAGAGTAGTAACTATATAATTAGTGACTTATCTACATGGTTTTATTTAAATTTTATGCATATATTCATTTTATTTACCGGTTCTATTTTTACTTTATAGATGCCAAACCAAAATAATAAAAGAGTAAGAGTAGAATTACTTTTACGTAAATCACTAATGGGGTATAGACATAGCCTTCCATACGAATATTACATTGCGGTGGTAGGTTCGGATGCCTTGCTAGGTAACTGGAATACAAGCCTTGCTCCAAGATGCACGAGAATAAGCAGAAACTTATGGATGAAAGAAATCTGGTAAAATTTGAATATTATATAAAATATGTGTATACAAATGTATATATGACAACTACGAAAATACGAGTAATAAATATAACATGTACTGTATATGGTAAATGTTTTTGATAAAAAATGCCTGTAAGTTCTGTAAATGTGTAAGTATGTCCATATTCTGACAAAGAATTTGAATATAAAACATGGATGTAAAAAAAGGTTTTAACCTTAAAGCTGCTTAATATTGCGTATGTTTGAGGTAACAATTTTCTAATACATCATTTCAACGTAATTTGTTTCAGAAAAGGAGGGTATATGTCCGCTGTTTTTAGAGCCAAACTCTATTTATTTATCACAAAAGATTGTTTTTAAGGAAAAAAAAGAAGAACGCTATCAAATTTACAGGGAAGTTAGTAATGAACTCTAATCAACGCCATTCTTAATCGAATATTATACAGAAATAGGTCTTTCCGGGAAGTTCGATAACTAAGAACTTACAACACAGAAACATCACATCTTTATAGAAATTTGTTTTTGTTAATAGAAGATGTTTTACTATATCTATTTAAGGTTACCAACAAACACGGAACTTAGTTTTAAGTTCTTAATTGTGCAAAGTTCTACTAATAAGCCTGCAGAGATAGAAGCAATTGCTCCAAGAAACGTGAAGCTTGGACACGAACATGCAAAGATTGAAGTGCGTTTTGACGAGGCCGGATTTATTAACACATACGGTAAGTTTGGTGAAAAAAAACCGTAGGAACACAGCAGAGCGCAACAGTTAGGCATAGTAGAGCAAAACACAACACAATACAACACAACACAATACAACAAAAGACACCACAACACAGTTTATCACATTACTCCCTATTCTATCAGAGCTCTGCACAGCACAGTTATACACACCGCAGTACAGTACAGTACAGTACAGTACAGTATAGAACAGATAAGTACAGAACAGTGTATCATATCACATCACATCACAGCACAGCACAGCGTATCAAATCACACCAGAACAGATTAGACTAGACCACACCACGCCACAACGCAACACAAAACAACACAGGGTATACATTTCAATCGTTACAATACACCAGGGCATACGTTCATAGGTTCATTCTTACTTAGCCTACTTATATACGTTGTCAAAATAACAATTCTAAAGAGTATTCTCCATATAATAAGGAATAGATATAAATGTAAAAAATAATAACATTCTCTGACATAGCTTATGATATACATGTCTTACCAATTATATCCATCAGTTTTTTATTCGCATGCATGCGATGAAACAAATGCCTTACATCATTATGGAATTTCATTTTATCTGATTACTTCTCATTTCAGATACAATATCATATAAATCAGTGAACTCCGACAATGTCCTCTATATTCTAAGTATAACAACAATTTCATTGTATTATTATGAAGTGTTGATAATTACTTCAGGAATACAAGACACATTGCACATCAGTCGCCAGGTGGCCGAACCAAGAAAACAGGGAAAAGAGAGAACCAAAGAAATTAATGATACAGTGAGCAGCAGCTGTAAAAATTATGACATTCTCAAGAACACTAGAGAATCTTCAGGTTTGTTAAGTTTTACATTTTATATACATTATATATACATACATATATTATATATACATACATTTGAAATTACATTTATTGTCTAATTACAAACAGCTGTTAAAGCAACTGACTCGCACATCAGACACAAAATGTTTCCACATTATATTTAGAGATTCCAGTTTCATTTGTGACGAAAGCATCAAAACATAGTGTCAGACTTATTTACTTTGTCAAGAAGACACATCAAAATTAATTAACAGTTTTCATTTTTTCTTTAAGTTAAGAGTAGAAATGGCGCAGTGAATTAGTACGCCTGCTACCACATTTCTGAATCTAAGGGCATGAGTTCGAATCTCTTATCGTCATGACCTTTTCTTCCGTTTTCAAGCCATATACAAGCAAACAATTAAGGTTTTTATTAGTATTTAGACGTATCTTTTTTTTTGAAAGAAAGGTATTTTGTAAGCGAAAATATGTGAGTTAGTAGCTTGAAATCACCGAGGCTATTATGATAAAATGGTGGTTGTTTTATTAAATGATCCTTCACAATTATTCTAACACAAGCCAAAACTGAGATGTCTTTGTTAGCATGTATTTCAATTACAATTGCTTCTAACTGTTGTTGGTTTAGCGAAGTTTAACACTTTAAAAGCAAAACTCCTGACCTGTCGGACTTTTCTCTTTATATCATTCAACAGCTGCTGTTGGTTTTCTTATTCTAGGAATTAATTTAACTGGAACAAGAGATGTATTCCAAAATATATCGGACATCATAAAGAATACCAATGAGAATGACAAGAGAAAATACATGAACGAAATAGAGGAGAACGTCAGGTTCGAGGAGGTAGGTCCCTCACCTACGAGTTACATGTTTGAAACATAAACAAAACGGTTTCGATGCTCAGCTTGTGCTTCGAAATTTTGTAGAAGCGTAGATAGCAGTTACATGTTGCAACTATATCGAGTTAATAATCAGTTACTTTATATCTCGAAAAATCGAATGCAAGCTTGATTAAGACACTCACCAAAGTATCTTTTATTCCTGATACATAGTTATACTTAAGCGGACCGAGGCACATGCGACCCCATTTTATTTTGCGTGAGGGAACGTCTCGTTTTGTTGCCGGGATTTGAATCCAAAACCTGTACAAGTTGACACAAAGTCTTATCCACTGAGCTTACCGAAACCTGAACGTTGCAGAATGAACCTCTGATTGACAGCTTCTATTACAGATTTACAGCGACTGCCCTGAACTAAGGAGATTTCTGCTGCAGATACATGTCTCTTCTTTGACAACATTAAATCTTGGATTCTCGGAAATCATGAAAGCCTTTTCTTTTATTGGCTTTACAACATGTAATGCGAGCTACTGTTTCAATGTCGACGGTTACTATCAGCAAGAAATATGGTACGTTGATTCCAAAGTATTACCAGTTGTTGAACATGAAAATACGATTTCTTTGTGTGACAGTATTGTCATAGCAAGGATAAAAAGAAGTATGTAGAAAACAAAACTAACTCAAAACCCGAGTTCTAATCTCAGCAACGTTTCTTAAAGTGTCAACTCACAGAATTAAACACAGGTAGAAGCTATATATAAAAGATACCGAAATAGTTTGGAAATAATCAAGGACAGTTGTTTAACTAAAACAAAACTAATCGCAAATGTTTTTCTACAATATTATATTTTGCTATTGACTTGCTTTTTTAAGGTCTGAATAACTGAATGACCACATATTTCGCATATACACAGCTGAAACCCCACTCCCTACTCTTCCCTGGATGGAGTTTACTGAATTCGCAGGACTTAACTGAATGATTCTCTTTCTATTTCAGCCTTCCAAGTCAAGGTAACCAATCAGCAGTTACAAAAAATAATACTACGCCATTAATTAAAAGCTATAGCCACAAATCCCATGAAATACTCATCAAAGACACCAACATTTGTGGAAAAAGTGGATGGTTGGATAAAAATGGTACGTAATGCTTCAGTTTTAATAACTGTACATTTTCAAAGGCACGAAAAACACATTTTCGTTGCCGTTTATTCAAAACTTAGTGTGATTTTATAATCTGTATTATTTAACATTTAACACAATCTGAATACATTGTACTTGTTTTAGCTAGTAAAGATGAATAACAAACAAAAAAATATGATGTTTTGAAACAATTTACGATAACATGTTTCCGTTATGCAATAAACAAGAATTGTTTACATTCGCCGAGGCAAGAGAATTCTGGATGGAGATGTTAAGTATGATCCAACTCTTTAAAGGAAATAAGATTATTTTCTTACTACTATTTATATAGTTTATCTTTTCTTGCCATTTGTCAGGAGGGTTCGAGTATATAATTAAGTATCCATTAACATTTCAGAAATGCCAGAGGTCCTTGACAAGAAGTACGTTGATAACCACAACAGTATAAAACTGTTGAGTGTTGAATGTAGATGGCTTCCACTGAGAAAGATGAAAATGTTGGCTATTATGTCCGGTGTTGCCATTGCCTCTTCTGCAGCACTGTATGCGTTCTTCACGAAATGAATGGAGAATGTGAAATTACTAAATATTTTTCGTTGATAACTTTTGATAATTGGAAATATTAATTTTAATATTGGAAATTACATGTGTACCAATCCTATCTGTTTGTTTCTATTTATCAATTATTCAACAGTTGTCGAAAAACTGATTAGGAACAGCTGGGAGAGAAGAAGAGATTTCCTCGAGAATACAAATATGCTGACAAATATACCTAGATATTATTCCTTCCAAAAGTTGCAGTCGTGCAACAGTTTTTCTCTTTAGAAATGAAACGAGTCAATTACTATTCTGAAGCTTCTGTTTATGTCTTATATGAAGTTGTGGTTTATTGTTTTGCATATAACAAATCGTCAGTTACTGATTATTCAACATGTTTTATATTGAAACTGTTAGGAATAATAATGGTCACTGCAAGAGATAGACATCATTTTATTCATTTAATTTCAAACTTAACTTTATAAATAGTATGATATTGAATTTTAATACAATAAATGGTCATTTTCTAGTACATATTGAATGTTCAAAAATGAATGAATGAATGAATGAATGAATGAATGAATGAATGTTAATAGACAATAATAGCTAAATAAGTAAAACACTGATTGATAAATAAAATAAGTTAACATTTTGAAAGTACATGTATTACCTAAAAGAAACAATGAATACGAACCAAACTACATTTTAAAAAGAACGGCACAAAGTAAATTAATGTTTGGCTGACTCTTTAATGCTTCAAATCAATGTTACTGTTACGATACAGTATGAATAAGTTAAGTTTCTTATGTTTCCTTTAAACGACAAAAAGACACGCAAAAACAAACCCATTTATATTCAGACTTAAATGTATATCAAAAGTTAATATTCATTGCAACATTTATATAATAGTGAAACAAAACAATCACTAAACACTTTTTAGAATGGAGAAAACTGTGTTATAATTATTATATTCTGTTTGTGTCTAGAGTAAATTTATTCGTCTTACACAAAATGCGGCTGAAACAAATCCTTTGCAGCCAATTGCAGAAATTATTTCTGCCTACATAGAATCCTAGGAACAAATGTACGCCTGTTTTTAGTTATGTTCGAGGGACCTGTGACTACTTTGTCCTATTCTAAAATACTGTGTAAACTCAAGTCTGTTGGAAAATCGCATTTTATCTTAATAGAATAAAGAAGAAAAAATGACGGGAGCGATAATTTTTTTCGTAGTACACCATTATTTCGTTTTACTGCGAATCGAAGCAGCGCGACTGGACTGTAAATGAAAACTGGTCAACATGATATGACGGGTTAACACGCTTTCCAAAATGTTTGGCGACAATGAGAAATGTCAATTATAATGTACATTTATTTCATTAGATAAACCATTTATCTGAGAAGATTGAAGTATTTAGTGTGCTGTTGGTCTCATCATCTTAAGACATCTCACTTTTAGTGCTGTAACATTCTTCACACGGGAAACTGTGACTGCGTTGCTATACCACACATATTGTTCTTGTTCCTTGGAATATATATGTAACCGTTTTCTCCCCACGATGTTCCTGTTCAATATATAATAAACGTTGTAAAAGGCCTGCAACTGGAAACCGACAATTTCTATTTTTACAGTGAGTCTACAAAAAGATTCATCGGTAAAGATGTTTGCAATAAATGACAACTGATATTCAAGATTTCTGTATAAATACTCTCAAAACATTGCTAACATATAGCGTTGAATTGAGAATTTTGCGAATGACGTGACAAACTTAATCGCTAAAACAGTTTTCAAAAAGCTTTAAAACTTTATGTTTTCCTTGAAAATTTGGGCTGTTATTATGGCACAAGTATTGATAAAACATTAGAAAACAATCCTGACTAGTCCTATCAATCACGAAGTGAGATCAGCTAAATTCATACCCCATCTATTCTTACATATCCTGTAATTACACGTATCCATGCTTCTATATCCTACAACTTGTATGGCATGATCTAGCCTGAGACTGCTGCAACACAGATCCCTGTATATACCACTCCTGTACAGCTGGAAAGATGGGTGGCTGGGGTCAATCAGAGCCATTTCTGGCATTTTATATACAGCCGCCATCATAGCTGTCTCGTCACCACTCGGTACCATCTTTCAACCGTTTATCTAATTTAAACGAGAATATGTAACAGTACTATTTTATCACAAGTCAAAGAATTTAAGATTTCTATTTCAATCTGATGAAATTGTATGCAGTTGAACATTAGTCACAATTAAAATTTATTTATCTATTTATTTTTAACAAAGATCAGTAAGGAAAACCAGTAAGTATGAAACGTCAGTTCAACTAACTGAATTATCTTTCACTAATTGATAACAATTGTAGTCAGTAACTGAAGAACTATGGCATCTGTTAAGGGCACCTGAAAGAAGTCTTTTGAAAACCGTCATCCTTCCAAAACAATCGCCATTACCAATGTCCTATAGACAATTCGCCTTTACTTCAACAGAACTCGTTTTGTTTCGACACGTCCCTACAGATTTAGGATACTAGTAGCTAGCGGCTGAGCACAGACCTCCTATGCTGTGTATACACTTGAATATGTCTTTACTGTAAAAGCTTTCGCTCACACAGCAGTCTTTAACTTCCATCACACTAACATCAACAAGACGTCCAACTTGTATGACCCCATAATTTTCAACACATCCTGTGTAAAAACAACAAAAAGGTTAATGGCAAAAGAGGGGACAAATGATTGACAGTTTCATTTTACACTGGCAAAATGTGGGGAACATACAGCTTTAGAGATAGAAAAAGGTTGACAGCAAACAATGGTCGTTTCGGGTAAACTTTTAAGTAGTCTGGTGTGATCTAGATGTCTGAGTTCTAAACTGTAAGACTGCGATAAATTATTTCAAGAAGGGATTTAAATCTTTACCTGCATCAATTTACTTATCAATAAATAAATACAAAAATACGCTAAATTAAGATGCTTAGCTACCGGCAGCTACTGAAGACTGTGCATCCCCCATCTGTCCATTATTTCTAGCCGGTCCGATCACACCGTTTGTTTGCCAGTTCCAACTCCGAGGAAAATAGTTCAGACTGTTTTTCTGCTTTTGCTCAGTTCATACGCAATGGTGGACCCGGTACCAATAAGGTTTGAATATACCTCGAATATTTTGACAGATATGTTTATTTATTTATGTCAGTAGAGACAGACATGTCATGGAATTGAATTCATTACAAACACAATACAAACTATACAATTTACTGGACTAGCATTAAAAAGAAATATGCGCTCACATGTCATTACTCCAGATAATACAATTCATAAAAGAGCTTTTACCTGACTTGCCAAGAAATTCATTTCTAAGTCGAATTCTCTGTTGGTATGAGCATTATGTTCCAAAACATACAAGTAATTTTCCTGACAAATTTTCATATGAGCCGTTTCCTCAGCTGTGTGAAATACGTTTTTCCAAACTTTTGTTTCCTTTATTGCCATTCATTTTGTATATTTGGCTTCGACTTTATAACATAGAGCAACGCGCATGCGCAGAACAAACGCTTGAAGACTTGCTGCAATATGGAACGTTCAGAAAATATTTAATTTATTTCATAGATATTCATTTTTTGTACGCCTATTCCTTTCTTTCTGCCACAAGATTTACATATTAAAACGAAATCGATAATTTGATTTTCACAAAACACAAACTTCAGCATCATATGTTTTCCCCTAAAATACATTTTTTTCTTTAAACAAAGCAATTAAGTATTATCAATTATTAAGTCGGTAACTAGAAAAAAATTGGAAAAGTCAGGGACAGCAGTACCATAACGCACTGCAAGGTTTAAAAAATGAAGGGATTTAGCCCATGAAAGTCTTCCTTTGACTAAAAAAATCCAAAGCTGTTCCTATAACCACTGAAGCAACAAATAACAAAGCGCAATAAATGGTTAAATAAATTGGACCCTTGCCAAACGTTGTAGTGTTTATTATGACGTCATGCAACGTCATTTTACGTTAAACGTTGGACACAACGTCAGTTAACAAAAGGATTGCATGAGAGAAGCACACAAGTATAATAACGAAAACCATTTCACAGATTTTTTGCCAAAGTATAATTGCACAAAGGTAAGATTTTACAATAAAATGATGTTGTCTTTCTTTTTGTTACGTTTTTCTTCTGCCAGTATAATATTCTTACATTGTTTTCATTTTAAAATATACATCGGGTGTTGAAAAGTAGCTCTTTGTTTCCTGTCATTGTTTATATCTGTAATTGCAGTAAGTGACAAAGTAGAACTGGAGAAAGATTAGTAACTAAATAATTTATTACTTATCTACATGATTTTATTTTAATTTTATGCACATATACATTTTATTTACCGGTTCTGTTTCTACTTTACAGATGTCAAACCAAAATAATAAAAGAGTAAGAGTAGAATTACTTTTACGCAAATCACTAATGGGGTATAGACATAGCCTTCCATACGAATATTACATTGCGGTGGTAGGTTCGGATGCCTTACTAGGTAACTGGAATACAAGCCTTGCACCAAGATGCACAAGAGTTAGCAGAAATTTATGGATGAAAGAAATCTGGTAAAATTTGAATATTATATAAAAGATGTGTATACAAATGTATATATGACAACTACGAAAATACGAGTAATATATATTAGATGTATATGGTATTTTTTTTTGAAAAAAAAATGCCCGTAAGTTCTGTAAATTTATCAGTATGTCCATATTCCGACAAATAATTTTCGGATTCACATAACAGAAGAATTTAAATATAAAAACATGGATGTAAAAAAAGGTTTTAACCTTAAAGCCGCTTTAATATTGCGTATCTTTGAGGTAACCATTTTCTAATACAACATTTCAACGTAATTTGTTTCAGAAAAGGAAGGTATCTGTCCGCTATTTCTAGAGCCAAACTTTATTTATTTATCACAAAAGATTGTTATTTAAGGGAAAAAAAGAAAAAGAACGCTATTAAATTTACAGGGAAGTTAGCAATGAACTCTAATCAATGCTATTCTTAATCGAATGTTATACAGATATAGTTCTTTTCTATAGAATATGTTTCTTGTAGTTCGGTAACTAAGAACTTATAACACAGAAATATCACATCTTTGTAGAAATTTGTTTCTGTGAATAGAAGATGTTTTACTATATCTATTTAAGGTTGCCAACAAACACGGAACTTAGTTTTAAGTTCTTAATTGTGCAAAGTTCTACTAATAAGCCAGCAGAGATAGAAGCAATTGCTCCAAGAAACGTGAAGCTTGGACACGAACATGCAAAGACTGAAGTGCGTTTTGACGAGGCCGGATTTATTAACACATACGGTAAGTTTTGTGGAAAAAAACGTAAGAACACAGCAGAGCGCAACAACTCCGCATAGTAGAGCAAAACACAACACAGTACAACACAACACAATACAACGAAAGACACCACAGTCCAGTCCAGTACAGTCCAGTACAGTACACTACAGTACAGTACAGTACAGTACAGTACACACCGCAGTACAGTACAATACAGTACAGTACAGTACAGTACGTATCATATCACATCACAGCACAGCAAAGTGTATCAAATCACACCAGACCAGACTAGACTAGACCACACCACGCCACAACGCAACACAAAACAACACATGGTATACATTGCGGTCGTTACAACACACCAGGGGCATACGTTTATAGTTTAATTCTTACTTAGCCTACTTGTATACATTGTCAAAATAACAATTTTAATGGGTATTCTTCATATAATATGGAATTGATATAAATGTAAAAAACATTAATAACATTCTCTGACTTAGCTTATGATATACATGTTTTAGCAATAATTTCCATCATATTTATTCACATGCATGCGATGAAACAAATATCTTACATCATTATGGAATTTCATTTTTTTCTGAATTCTTCTCATTTCAGATACAATAGCATATAAATCAATGAACTCCGACAATGTCCTCTATATTCTAAGTATAACAACAATTTCATTTTTCAATTGAATTATTATGAAGTGTTGATAATTACTTTAGGAATACAAGACACAGTGCACATCAATTGCCTGGTGGCCGAACCAAGAAAACAGGGAAAAGAGAGAACCGGAGAAATTAATGATACAGTGAGCAGCAGCAGTAGAAATTATGACATTCTCAAGAACACTAGAGAATCTTCAGGTTTGTTAAGTTTTACATTTTATATTCATTATATATACATACATATATTATATATACATACATTTGAAATTACATCTATTGTCTAATTACAAACAGCTATTAAAGCAACTGACTCGTATATCATTCACAAAACATTTCTTTATTATATTAAGAGATTTTAATTACATTTTTGAAGAAAGCATCAAAACTTAATATCTGACTTATTTACTTTGTCAAGGAAACACATCAAAATTAATAGTTTCTCATATTTTCTTCAGTAAATGTTACTCCATTATAGTCACGGGAAAACCTTTTTTTATATTGCCAATTAAAAGCAGACATTGCACAGTGAATTAGTACGCCTGCTGCCACATTTTTGAATTTAAGGGCATGGGTTCGAATCTTCTATCGTCACGACTCTTTTACTTCCGTTTTCAAGCCCTATAGAAGAATAAAAATAAGTTTTTGGAGTAGTATTTCGAATTATCTTTTATTTTAAAGAAAATAATTTTGCAAGCTAAAATATCTGAGTTAGTAGCTTTAAATCACCGAGGCTATTATGATAAAATGGTGGTTGTATTATAAAAGGTTGCTTCACAGTTATCCTTATTCCAGTCAAAACTGAGATATTATCACATTGAGCATGTTGTTTTGGGTACAAAACTCCTGTCCTGTCTGACTTTTCACTTTATATCATTCAACAGCTGCTGTTGGTTTTCTTATTTTAGGACTTAATTTAAAAGGAACAAAAGATGTATTCCAAAATATATCGGACATCATAAACAATACCAGTGAGAATGACAGGAGAAAATACATGAACGAAATAGAGAAGAAAGTCAGCTTCGAGGAGGTAGGTCACTCACGTACGAGTTACTTGTTTGAAACATAAACAAAACGGTTTAGATGCTCAGTTTGTGCTTCGTAATTTTGTAGAAGCGTAGATAGCAGTTACATGTTGCAACTATATCAAGTTAACAATCAGTTACTTTATATCTCGTAAAAATCGAATGCAAGCTTGATTAAGACACTCACCAAAGTATCTTTTATTCCTGATACATAGTTATACTTAAGCGGACCGAGGCACATGCGACCCCATTTTATTTTGCGTGAGGGAACGTCTCGTGTTGTTGCCGGGATTTGAATCCAAAACCTGTACAAGTTGACACAAAGTCTTATCCACTGAGCTTACCGAAACCTGAACGTTGCAGAATGAACCTCTGATTGACAGCTTCTATTACAGATTTACAGCGACTGCCCTGAACTAAGGAGATTTCTGCTGCAGATACATGTCTCTTCTTTGACAACATTAAATCTTGGATTCTCGGAAATCATGAAAGCCTTTTCTTTTATTGGCTTTACAACATGTAATGCGAGCTACTGTTTCAATGTCGACGGTTACTATCAGCAAGAAATATGGTACGTTGATTCCAAAGTATTACCAGTTGTTGAACATGAAAATACGATTTCTTTGTGTGACAGTATTATCATAGCATAGATAAAAAGAAGTATGTAGAAAACAAAACTAACTCAAAACCCGAGTTCTAATCTCAGCAACGTTTCTTAAAGTGTACACTCACAGAATTAAACACAGGTAGAAGCTATATATAAAAGATACCGAAATAGTTTGGAAACAATTAAGGACAGTTGTTTTATTAATACAAAACTAATCGCAAATTTTATTCTACAATATCAAATTTTGCTATTGACTTGCTTTTTAAAGGTCTGAGTAACTGAATGACCACATATTTCGCATATACACAGCTGAAACCCTACTCCCTACTCTCCCCTGGATGGGGTTTACTGAATTCGCGGGACTTAACTGAATGATTCTCTTTCTATTCTAGCCTTCCAAGTCAAGGTAACCAATCAGCAGTTACAAAGAATAATATTCCGCCATTAATTAAAAGCTCTAGCCACAAATCCCATGAAATGCTCATCAAAAACACCAACATATATGGAAAAAGTGGATGGTTGGATAAAAATGGTACATAATGCTTCCGTTTTTATAATGTTTCATTTTCAAAGGCACGAAAAACACATTTTCGTTGCCGTTTATTCAAAACTTAGTGTGGTTTTATAATCTGTATTATTTAACATTTAACATAATCTGAATACATTGTACTTGTTTTAGCTAGTAAAGGTGAATAACAAACAAATAAATATGATGTTTTGAAACAATTTACGGTAACATGTTTCCGTTATGCAATAAACAAGAATTGTTTACATTCGCCGAGGCAAGAGAATTCTGGATGGAGATGTTAAGTATGATCCAACTCTTTAAAGGAAATAAGATTATTTTCTTACTACAATTTATATAGTTTATCTTTTCTTGCCATTTGTCAGGAGGGTTCGAGTATATAATTAAGTATCCATAAACATTTCAGAAATGCCAGAGGTCCTTGACAAGAAGTACGTTGATAACCAAAACAGTATAAAACTGTTGAGTGTTGAATGTAGATGGCTTCCACTGAGAAAGATGAAATTGTTGGCTATTATGTCCGGTGTTGCCATTGCCTCTTCTGCAGCACTGTATGCGTTCTTCACGAAATGAGTGGAGAATGTGAAACTACTAAATAATTTTTGTTGGTACATTTTAATAATGTGATATATTGGAAATTACATTTTTTACCAATCCTATTTGTTTGTTTCCATTTATCAATTATGCAACAGTTGTCGAAAACTGATTAGTAGCAGCTGGGAGAGAAGAAGAGATTTCCTCGAAAATACAAATATGCTGACAAATATACCTAGATATTATTCCTTCCAAAAGTTGCAGTCGCGCAACATTTTTTCTCTTTAGGAAGGAAACGAGTCAATTACTATTCTGAAGCTTTTGTTCATGTCTTATATGAAGTTGTGGTTTATTGTTTTGCATATATCAAATCGTCAATTACTGACTATTCAACATGCTCTCATATTGAAACTGTTAGGAATAATAATGGTAACTGCAAGAGAAAGACATCTTTTTTATTGATTTAATTTCAAACTTAACTTTATAAATAGTATGATAAAAAGAACGGCACAAAGTAAATTAATGTTTCGCTGACCCTTTAATGCTTCAAATCAATGTTACTGTATTCAATCATCCTTTACAATACAGTATGAATAAGTTAAGTTTCTTATGTCTCCTTTAAACGACAGAAAGACACGCAAAAACATACTCATTTATATTTAGACTTAAATGTATATCACAAGTTAATCATTGCAACATTTATATAATAGTGAAACAAAACAATCACTAAACACTTTTTAGAATGGAGAAAAATGTGTTATAATTATTATATTCTGTTTGTGTCTAGAGTAAATTTATTCGTCTTACACAAATGCGGCTGAAACAAATCCTTTGCAGCCAATTGCAGAAATTATTTCTGCCTACATAGAATCCATGGAACAAATGTACGCCTGTTTTCTAGTTATGTTCAGGACTGTGACTACTTTTTCATATTCTAAAATACCGTGTAAACTCAAGTCTGTTGGAAAATCGCATTTTATCTTAATCGAATAAAGAAGAAAAAATGACGGGAGCTTTAACTTTTTTGGTAGTACATCATTATTTCGTTATACTGCGAATTGTAGGAGCGCGACTGGACTGTAAATGAAAACTGGTCAACATGATATGACGGAATAACACGCTTTTCAAAATGTTTGGCGACAATGAGAAATGTCAATTATAATGTACATTTATTTCATTAGATAAACCATTCATCTGAGAAGATTGAAGTATTTAGTGTGCGGTTGGTCTCATCATCTTAAGACATCTCATTTTTAGTGCTGTAACATTCTTCACACGGGAAACTGTGACTGCGTTGCTATACCACACATATTTTTTTTGTTCCTTGGAATATATATGTAACCGTTTTTTTCCCCACGATGTTCCTGTTCAATATATAATAAACGTTGTAAAAGGTCTGCAACTTGAAACCGACAATTTCTATTTTTACAGTAAATGTACAAAAAAGATTCATCTGTAAAGATGTTTGCCATAAATGACAACTAATATTCAAGATTTCTGTATAAATACTCTTAAAACATTGCTAACATATAGCACTGAATTGAGAATTTTGTGAATGAGCTTATATCACGAAAACAACGTGACAAACTTAATCGCTAAAACAGTTTTCAAAAAGGTTTTAAAACTTTATGCTTTCCTTGAAAATTTTGGCTGCTATTATGGCACAAGTATTGATGAAACATTATAAAACAATCCTGACTAGTCCTATCAATCACGAGGTGAGATCAGCTAAATTCATACCCCATCTATTCTTACATATCCTGTAATCACGCCTATCCATGCTTCTATATCCTACAACTTGTTTGGCATGATCAGGGCTAGCTCTGGGTCAAAAATTGCTTGAGCCAAATATATTTTCGACGCGGAAAAGGGGGTGGGTGCGGGAGGGGGAGTACCCCCTCCTGCGTCGAAAATTTTTTGAATTTTCATTAGTAAATGGTGCTCTCTGAGGCACTTTGAAACATTATGCTCTTCGATTATCAGACAAGTAAAATGACTCAGATTAAAACAATTGGTGTTTTCTTACTAAAAAATAAGCTCAAATCAATATAAATTAAATAATTTATTTATCATAATATTTTTATGCACTGAAACAAATCAAAGTACATGATATTTACATATGATACACAAGCTAATGCAGGGCCACGAGAATGGACAAGAGAGAAAGTCAGTTTAATATGCGCCTGGACTTGGCAGAGGACCAGAGTTTGAAAGCTCTCTTGTAGGGAAAGTTGGCCAAGGACGGTCCATCAATTGACAGTTTCATGAGATTGTCTAGAGAAGGGATAGAAAGAGAGTTTCTGAGAGCAGTCTTTATGATATTTTGTTTGGAAAAGCCACGCTCACAGTCAGCAGTAGAAACAGGAAGAATGAGAAACCTCTCTGCAGCTTCCGCACTTGCTGGATAACTTTGTCTGTTGGAGAGAGCCAGGTTTGCACAGGAGACAGAATCTGTTATAGATTTGTTGGTAGGATCAGCAGCAAGAGCTCTTGAGTAGCTAACAAAGCTGAGAAGTTCATTGCGGTACCCTTGGAAGCCCAGAGAACCAAGATAGTCTGAGACAGTTTCACAATCAGAAGAAACATCAGAGAGTTTGGGATTGAAAATATTACTCAGGGATTTCATCACAATGGAGTCATCATTGTCAGAAAAGCGAGAATGGAGACTGGCCACCATGTTATCCACAAACTTATCACACACTGAAACGGCAACACGCCTCTGTTCAGCTGAATCTCTGATGGTGTGAGACTGGAACTGAAAGGTATGTAGACCATCCTCATCCAAAGTAGGCTCAGATGGACAGGAAGACAAGAAAGCAGAGAGGAAAGAACCATTCTTCTTCTCCTTCAAAGATTCAAGAATAGAAATAGTAGAGGTGAGAAGAGGCTCAACTTCACTGTACAGCAGGTTGGTCTTCTGGTACATCTTGGAAAGAATTGCAAGAGGCTCAAGAGCATCAGAAAGAAAGTGAGCAACATACAGGAACTTGTAAGTAGCAATGGGTTTGTACAGAGATAGAGCCTTACCTGAGTTCTCTTCAAGAAAGCAGGAAAGAAGACTGGAAAAGTTGGCAACAACAGCACTGACTGCCCCCTCAAAACTGAGCCATCTTGTGTGGAAAATTTCCTGAAACCTTGTAGAGTGTTTCTGGAGCACAGACTGGATAGAAGAAAGAGTGGACATATTCTTAGGAGAGTTATGGAAGTATTTGAAGATAGAATTGAGAATCTCTTGAAATTTTACCAAGTAGGGAATAGTATCAGCCCCACTGCTGCAGCTAAGAGCCAGACGGTGAGCAATGCAGTGAGAAGCAAGCACCCCAGGTACAGCCTCCTTCAGACGGGTAACAACACCACTCTTAGAACCAGTCATAACTGCAGCACCATCAGTACAGACACCAGAGAGGTTTGAAAGATCAATACCCTTTTTAGAGAGAAGAAGAAGGACCTGAGAATAGATGGCATCTGCATTAGCCCTGTGGAGACCAGCAATAGACAGGTAGTCAGTACAGCTACTAGCAACATCAAATTTATCAAAGTCTAGGTATCTAATATAAACAATCAGATTTTGAGATACAGATATGTCCGTAGACTCGTCAAACATAAGGGAAAATTTCTTTGACTTCTGCAACTTGGTCTGAAGGTCCTCATGAAGAACACCAGCAAGGGCCTCCTGGAACTCCGAGATACTGCTGTGGTGCTCATACGTTGTGTGGGTATCAACCTTCAGATCACTTAACTGGGTGACTCCCTGTACCAAAAAAAAATAAAAATAAAATATCTGTTGCTAACTGTATTTTGGCAACATCAATTCAGGCCATTCTCAAAATAATTTTCTAAAATGCAACCAAAACTTAAGGAAAAAGGGAAAATGGGTAGAGTTGAAATTTTGTTTATTTATAATTATGAAATTTAGAGGCATTAATGAATGTCTTCTTTTTTTGCATTTTGTAGTTTTGACAACAATAAATTTCTGTTTTCAAGTTTGATGCATTTTTGTAGTTTCAATCAATTAAAAAATCCATACTAATAAACAGTGTTCAGCAACAATGATATTTTTAACTAACCTGCTGAAGGCAGAGGTTGTTCAGCTGGGGGACCATTATGTTTGCCAGGTCACATTTGGCTGCAAAATACACATTCTTCAATGCGGCAGTGATGGCAGCTTCACTTTTGCTAAGCGCTGTTTGCTTTGCCATCTGCATTTGCTGAGATAGTTTCTCGGCAGCCACACAGTCGGTGTGATCTGAAGATATAAAAAATAAACTGACCTTTTAACTGTCTTTCTCGTTGAATTACATCTATCAAATCACAATTATCCATCAAATCACAAAGCGCGGTTATAATATTCCATTCACACACAAGTTACACTTAGACAATTTATTTCATCACTGACAATTTATTTCATCACATAGCTGTCTCGTCACCACTCGGTACCATCTTTCAACCGTTTATCTAATTTAAACGAGAATATGCAACAATACTATTTTATCACAAACTTGTATGACCCCATAATTTTCAACACATCCTGTGTTAAAACAACAAAAAGGTTAATGGCAAAAGAGGGGACAAATGATTGACAGTTTCATTTTACACTGGCAAAATGTGGGGAACATATAGCTTTAGAGATACAGAAAGGTTGACAGTAAAAAATGGTCGTTTCGGGAAAACTTTCAAGTAGTCTGGTGTGATCTAGATGTCTGAGTTCTAAACTATAAGACTGCGATAAATTATTTTAAGCAGGGATCTTAATCTTAAGACCTGCATCAAGTTACTTATCAATAAATAAATACAAAAATACGCTAAAATTAAGATGCTTAGCTACCGGCAGCTGCTAAAGACTGTGCATCGCCCATCTGTCCATTATTTCTAACCGGTCCTATCACACCGTTTGTTCGCCAGTTCCAACTCCGAGGAAAATAGTTCAGACTGTTTTTCTGCTTTTGCTCAGTTCACTTACCGGTGGACCCGGTACAAATAAGGTTTGAATATACCTCGAATATTTTGACTGATATATTTATTTATGTCAGTAGAGACAGACATCTCATGAAATTGAATTCATTACAAACACAATACAAACTATACAATTTACTGGACTAGCATTAAAAAGAAGTATGCGCTCACATGTTGTCATTACTCCAGATAATACAAATCATAAAAGAGCTTTTACCTGACTTGCCAAGAAATTCATTTCTAAGTTGAATTCTCTGTTGGTATTAGCATTATGTTCCAAAACATACAAGTAATTTTCCTGACAAATTTTCATATGAGCCGTTTCATCAGCTGCTGTGAAATAAGTTTTTCCAAAATTTTGTTTCCATTCTTGCCACTTGTTCTTGTATATTTGGCTTCGACTATATAACAAAGAGCAACGCGCATGCGCAGAACAAACTCTTGAAGACTTGCTCCAATATGGAACGTTCAGAAAATATTTCATTTAATTCATAAATATTCATTTTTTGTACGCCTATTCCTTTCTTTCTGCCAAAAGATTTACATATTCAAACAAAATCGATAATTTGATTTTCACAAAGCACAAACTTCAGCATCATATGTTTTCCCCTAAAATGCATTTTTTTCTTCAAACAAAGCAATTAAATATCAATTATTAAGCCGGTAACTAGAAAAAAATTGGAAAAGTCATAACGCACTGCAAGGTTTAAAAAAATGAAGGGATTTAGCCCATGAAAGTCTTCCTTTGACTAAAAAATGTCAAAGCTATTCCTATAACCACAAAAACGACTAATAACAAAGCGCAATAAATGGTTAAATAAATTGGACCCTTGCCAAAAGTTGTAGTGTTTATTATGACGTCATGCAACGTCATTTTACGTTAAACGTTGGACACAATGTCAGTTCACAAAAGGATTGCATATGAGAAACACACAAGTATAATAAAGAAAACTGTTTCACAGATTTTTTTGCCAAAGTATAGTTGCACAAAGGTAAGTTTTTACAATAAAATGATGCTGTCTTTCTTTTTGTCACGCTTTTCTTCCGCAAGTATAATATTCTTACATTGTTTTCATTTAAAAAAAAACAGCGGGTTTGATGAAAGGTAGCTCTTTGTTTCCTGTCATTCTTTAAATCTCTAATTGCAGTAAGTGACAAAGTAGAACTGGAATAAGATTAGTAACTATATAATTTATTTCTTATCTACATGATTTTATTTTAGTTTTACGGACATATACATTTTATTTACCGGTTCTGTTTTTACTTTATAGATGCCAAACCAAAATAATAAAAGAGTAAGAGTAGAATTACTTTTAGGCAAATTACTAATGGGGTATAGACACAGCCTTCCATACGAATATTACATTGCGGTGGTAGGTTCGGATGCATTGCTAGGTAACTGGAATACAAGCCTTGCTCCAAGATGCACGAGAATTAGCAGAAATTTATGGATGAAGGAAATCTGGTAAAATTTGAATATTATACAAAATATGTGTATACAAATGTATATATGACAACTACGAAAATACCAGTAATATATATTACATGTATATGCTAAATGTTTTTGATAAAAAATGCCTGTAAGTTCTGTAAATGTGTCAGTATGTCCATATTCCGACAAAGAATATTCGGATTCATATAACAGAAGAAGTTGAATATAAAAACATGGATGTAAAAAGGTTTTAACCTTAAAGCTGCTTTAATTGATTGCGTATGTTTGAGGTAACAAGTTTCTAATACATCATTTCAACGTAATTTGGTTCAGAAAAGGAAGGTATCTGTCCGCTGTTTCTAGAGCCAAACTCTTTTTTTATTTATCACAAAAGATTGTTTTTTTTAAGGAAAAAAAAAGAAGAATGCTATTAAATTTACAGGGAAGTTAGCAATGAACTCTAATCAACGCTATTCTTAATCGAATATTATACAGAAATAGGTTTTCCGGAAAGTTCGGTAACTAAGAACTTATAGCACAGAAATATCACATCTTTATAGAAATTTGATTTTTTTTAATAGAAGATGTTTTACTATATTTATTTAAGGTAACCAACAAACACGGAACTTAGTTTTAAGTTCTTAATTGTGCAAAGTTCTACTAATAAGCCAGCAGAGATAGAAGCAATTGCTCCAAGAAACGTGAAGCTTGGACACGAACATGCAAAGATTGAAGTGCGTTTTGACGAGGCCGGATTTATTAACACACACGGTAAGTTTAGTGAAAAAAACGTAGGAACACAGCAGAGCGCAACAACTAAGCATAGTAGAGCAAACACAACACAATGCAACACAACACAATACAACAAAAGACACCACAACATAGTTTATCATATTTCTCCTTATTCTATCAGAGCACAGCACAACACAGTTATACACACTGCAGTGCAGTGCACTGCAGTACAGTGCAGTACAGAACAGAACAGATAAGTACAGAACAGTGTATCATATCACATCACAGCACAGCACAGCGTATCAAATCACACCAGACCAGACTAGACTAGACCACACCACGCCACAACACAAAACAACACATAGTATACATTGCAGTCGTTACAACACACCGGGGACATACGGTCATAGTTTCATTCTTACTTAGCCTACTTATATACATTGTCAAAATAACAATTCTACAGAGTATTCTCCATATAACAAGGAATTCTCTGACATAGCTTCTGATATACATGTCTTACCAATAATATCAATCAGTTTTTTTATTCACATGCATGCGATGAAACAAATGCCTTACATCATTATTGAATTATTTTTTTTCCTGATACCATAGCATATAAATCAGTGAACTCCACAATGTCCTCTATATTCTAAGTATAACAACAATTTCATTTTTCTATTGAATTATTATGAAGTGTTGATAAATACTTCAGGAATACAAGACACAGTGCACATCAATCGCCAGGTGGCCGAACCAAGAAAACAGGGAAAAGAGAGAACCGAAGAAATAAGCGACGTAAGCGACATAAGCCAAGGCAGTGTTGTTTTTGCGTCGAAGAAATTCTTCAAATTCTGTAGTTATTTTGTGTCGTATTTTCATAAGTGAATACATATGTGATTTGTGAACATTTATAGTGTAGGAATAGCTTAAAAAGATGGATAAAGCCGTTGGACTTGATGGTGAAAACCAACAACAAGTAAGTGGCAGTATGTCATCAACTATTCAAGATGGCGTCCCGCTTGTCTTTTTGAAAGAAAGTGGCCTATTTGGGGAAGCCAAACCGCCTCCAGCACAATGGCTGAAACATGAAGAACTTTATACAAGTATAGCAAGCATCATCGATTGCTCACACATATCAGGTCTACAAAGAGTTCGGGGTATGTGGAGAATCTACCTAGATAATTTAGAGGACAAAGTTACTCTTCTCGCTCAAGGAGTCACCATACGGGGGAAAACATTGAATGTCCTGAATACCAATCCGTTACGCCTCGATGGTGAAAATACAGTGAGAATTCGTATTCAAGATATTCCTCTTTCGGTAGATGATGGCCTTATAACACGGACTCTGATTCTGAAAGGGTTAGATGTGATATCATCTACCCGTGAAAAACTCCGCATCGCAGGAAAGTTAACAAACTGCGAAACTGGTGATCGACTTATAATTGTAAAAGCGTCGTCTGTTAAAGAGCCACTGAATCGCTTTATGACTTTCGGACACTTTAAAGGAAAGGTGATACATCGTGGACAGTTAAAAAAAGTTGTTACCTGTTCAAAATGTCTACAAATAGGCCACCATATTTCTCAATGCGAAAACGATTGGAAATGTTCGCAATGCAATGAATTCGGGCATAAGAAAAATGATTGTCAACTATTGCATTCTGAAGATGAGAATGAATCAAGTTCCCCCTCGTGTGCCTCCACGTCTTCCTCGGATGACGAAGGTGACACTATTTCTGACCCACGAGGTTCCGAGGGTGGCCCGTTAAAACAACAGGATTCTTCCTATGCATCAGAAGCTATAGAGAAACAGCCGTCACCCCAGATTGAGCCCCAACTGTCTAAGGTTAAAAATGGTGCCAAACCAAGACGACAAAAGAAGTCGTCAAAACAAACGCATTCCTCGACGTCTGGTCAACCGCTTATGAATAAGTTCGTGGTTCACGGGCTAGACAAAACAAACACTCCTAACAAACATAAAACAGCAACAATTACGAGATCGCCGCCTACTCCTGTTGAACAAATTCACGAGGAAAGTAAGAAACAGCGAAACCAAGACAGTAAATAATAAATAATCGTGGTTTTATGACAGCGATTATAAACGCCGGACACGACAATGGACTAGATTTTGGATGATGGCTAGGCATGATTTTGCACTTGTGAATAAACAATAAGAAAATATGTTAAAAGTAGTATCTATAACAGCAAACTATTGTTTCAATAAGATATCAGAAGGCTATTATGAAAAAATATTTTATTCAATATCTTAAAATATTAATGTATAGTGAACATATGTTTTTTTGATAAAACTTTTGAAACTTTTATTAGATATCAGTAAAATAATATATAAAAATACTCTATTCCATACCTTAAAATATAAATATATAGTGAACATTTTTTTTTTTGTTTTTTTAAATAAACAATTTTGAAACGTGTATTAGAAACAGTAATTAATATGAAAACTCTTTTATTCAATACCTTAGAATATCAATATATAATGAACATTTGTTGTTGTTGTTTTTTTTGTTTTTTATAGATAAAAACCTTGAATCTTGTATTAGAAGTCTGTATAATAAAACGAACAAATACTCTATTCAGATACTTAAGATAACAACATAATGAACATATGTTTTGAGATACAAATTCTGAAACTTGTATGAAAGTTTGAATATAATAAGAATGGATATATGTTTTGTTCTAACGTGTTACAAGTGAATACGCTTGTATACTTCAATGCACTTTGTACATTATTGTGTGTGACTCTCTTTGTTATTTTTAGTTGTTGCTTTAGAAATAGGTATATTTCAACCTTGTTCAACAATTGTTTTTTATAATGTCAACAAATCTGTCAAAACAGTGAAATATTTGTTTCTGTGAGTTTAGTTTTTGTGTTATTATACTGTAGCAAAGTAATTAAGCTTTTTCCCTTTCTCATCATCATTTTTCTTTAAAATAGTTGCATACACATACACACACACACACACGCACGCACACACAAAAATATATATATACATATTATTTTAATATTAGTGTGTGTAAGCTTCATTGATGATGTTTTTGTTGACGTTACATTGTGTTTGTATAATGTAAGATTATTCTTACGCCTACTTGAATTTTAATTTGATCTATAATAATGGAAGACAGTAAAACATGCATTCATCTCATTTCGCTAAATACACAAGGATTAAGAGATAAAGCAAAACGACTGCGACTTTTACAATGGTTAAATCAACAGAAAGCAAATATAGTATTTTTACAGGAAACACATTTTACTAGTGATATTGAATATGTAATCAAACTGGAATTTAATGACTGGACTTTATTTCATTCGTATGGAGAAAGGGCTAGTAGGGGTTGTAGTATTATGATTAGAAATCATCTTGTTTTTGATATCTTAGATTTTGATTATGATGCTTCCGGTAGATATGTTTTCTTAAATGTAGAAACAACAAATAACATATACTCGCTTATGAATATATATGCAAGTAACAATAAGAAAGCAAGAAAATTGTTTTTTAATAATATTTCAAAAATTTTAACGGAAAAGACGCAAGGTATAAAAATAATCGGCGGAGATTTTAATGAGGTACTTGGAAAGATTGACAGGGTTTCAAACGCATTATTTGTAGATTCATCAAAAAATTTGCAGTCATTAATAAAAAGTCACAAGCTTAAAGACATTTGGCGAATTCTAAATAAAGAAAATAAACAATACACTTGGCGACGAAAAAATAGCATAGAGAAAAGCCGCATAGACTTTTGGTTAATTGAAGAAGTTTTAATTCCATGCGTTCTACAATCGGATATCCGACCGGCACTAATTCAAAGTACAGACCATCTTGCAATTTCCTTAAAATTAAAACCTCCATCAAAAAGAGGTCCGGGTTTTTGGAAGTTAAATAACACATACTTGGATGACGATGGCTTTATAAATAACATCTCAGCTATTATTAATTATTTTAATACCTTAAACTTGGCGAGTCATAGACTGAAGTGGGAACTTTGTAAAAATGAAATTAGGGAAAAGTCAATAACGTTTGCAAAACAAAAAGCAAAAGAGAGGCGAAATAAATTAGACACTTTAGAAAAGAGATTAAAATATTTATACAGTTTAAATGATAACTTTATAAATAGCCATATAAAAGCCGAAATTATACAAATAGAGAAGGAAATCGAAAATATTTATTCGTTTAAGGCACGTGGAGCACAAATAAGATCGCGTATTCAGTTACTAGAAAATAACGAAAAAAACACAAAATTTTTTTTCAATCTAGAAAAATCGGGACAAAGTAGAAAGGTTTTAAGTTCGGTTAAAATAAACGGAAACACGATCACCGATTTATCAACCATATTGAACGAGGAAGTTAAATTTTACGAAAACTTATACAAAAGTGATAACCAACACGTAAATTGCAACGATTATTTAGATAAAACCGTAATACCAAATATATTAAACCGTGAAGAAGCTAAATTGTGCGAAGGACCACTTACATATGACGAATGTTTTGAAGCGCTTAAAGACATGAAATTAAATAAAAGTCCTGGTCTTGATGGACTAACGGTTGAGTTTTACCAAACATTTTGGGATAAAATAGCATATCTTGTTATCAATGGCCTAAACGAAGGTTACTTAGCAGGAGAACTTTCGGCCACACAAAAACAAAGTGTATTCACTCTAATCTATAAAAAAGGTGATCCTGAGAACCTCGAGAACTGGAGACCCATATCACTTCTTAATATTGACTATAAAATAGCTGCAAGAACACTCGCTAAACGTTTACAAAAGATCTTACCTAAAATTATTAGTTTGGACCAACAGGGGTTTATAAAAAATAGATTCATTGGTTATAATATAAGACAAATTCAAGATGTAATTGACTATGCGGATATACTTAACATTGATGCAGCTATTCTATTTTTAGACTTCAAAAAGGCCTTTGATACATTAGAATGGAAATTTATGGTAGCGGTGTTAGAAAAATTTGGGTTTGGAGGATCATTCATTAAATGGGTAAAAACATTTTATAACAATATTACATCGTGCATCATAAATAATGGGTGGAAATCACAACATTTCAAATTAAATCGTGGCATTAGACAAGGATGTCCGCTGTCTGCCCTTTTGTTTATAATTGTCGCCGAAATAATGGCTTTAAACATAAAAAATTGTGAAGATATAACCGGTGTTCGTGTGATAGACACACATAATAATACAGTATCAAACCTAAAGATAACACAACTTGCCGATGATACAACATTATTCTTAAAAAATGAAAATGAAATTACGATAGCTTTAAAATTAATTGAAGAATTCGGCAAATATTCAGGCCTGACTTTACACAAAAGTAAAACTGAAGGTTTATGGATAGGAAGAGCGAAACATAATAATCGCGACGTATGTAACATAAAGTTCTCTACTCAAGTGAAAGCATTGGGTATATATTTTGGGACAGAGAAAGATATTTGTATTGATTTAAACTGGAAGGAAAAGGTAGAAAAATGTCAGTACCTACTAAATAAATGGAGTGGCAGAACCCTTACATTTTATGGTAAAATTCAGGTATTAAAAACCCTTATTATGCCAAAATTAAATTATATCCTACAAGTAATGAAAATACCAAGTAAGACTCTACAGGAGTTAAATACAATGTTCTTTAAGTTCTTATGGTCTAACAAAAATGAAAAAATTAAAAGGACTACCTTAATAGGATACAAATTAATAGGTGGCTTAGAAATAACTGATTTAGAAACATATTCAAAAGCATTAACTTTAAAATGGATAAAAAATTTACTCGACAACCAAATACAAGCTAACTGGAAAGTCATTCCAAACTTTTTTCTCAGCCAATTTGGGCAAAATTATCTTATTTTTGCTATGCAGCTTGATTCATATAGGTCCTTACCGAAAGCTAGGTATCCTATCCCAGCCTTCTATAGACATCTAATAGAATCGTATATCGTTTTTATTAAAACAAAACAAAGACAAGAAGTCAAAACATATTATAATATTCGTAAGCAAATTCTATGGGGAAATCATAATATTAAATTAAATGGTAAATGTCTAGTCTTCCATAATTTTATTAAATCAAATATTTTATATATTAATGATATAATTAACAACTCTGGTGAAATAGACTCAATAAAAATTTATGAAACTCTGGTAAACAAATCGAATTGGATCTCTCAAGTGAAAGCCATTCAGTCCGCGATACCAAAATCATGGAAAAATAAGTTAAAAATGGAAGAATCAGTAAAAACTGACGTTAAAACAGAAATAAAAAATAATTTCGAACTTTCAAATAAAGATTTCTATCAAACACTGCTTCGAAATAAATTTGAAAAGCCTTATATACATACCTTTTGGGAGAGGCTTTTCGGTAAAGCAATTGATTGGACCTCATTTTACTTTATTTTAAACAAAGTTATAGTAGAAAACAAAGTGAAAGAATTTAGATACAAAACAATTCATACAATTATTGCGACTAATGAAAATTTGTTTAGATGGAAACTTTCAAATTCTCCTTTATGCAAATTTTGCTACCAATATGAAGATTACAATCACTTTTTCATAGAATGTGCACGAATTAAATCCTTTTGGCAGTTAATATCTTCAGTTTTCAAAAAATGTGGGTTTTCAATTAGAATGAATTGCTTAGAGCGTATTGTTATTGGTTATAAAATATCGATGAAAGATTACCAGCAAGTAAATATTCTGTTAAGTCAAATAGGTTCGTGTATATATAGATCATACTTTTTAAGTGAGAGGAGAACTGAACATTATAATGTTGAAAAACTGTTATACGCAGATTTATATATTTTATGTAAATACTACGAAAGTAAAAAGGAAAAATGTATGTTAATTTCAAAATTCCTTATGCATTTACAACAGACAATATGAGATTTATTATACTATGTAAAACATATTTGATGTCAGTAACTATTTAATATGTTACCTTACCTTATTCTACATTGTTGTAGGTATTATTTAATATAGTGCTGTTATTGTTTTTATATGTTAAATTATAAAAAAATAAATGGACTATCGCAAGATAGTCGAAAAAAAAAAAAAAAAAAAAAAAGAACCGAAGAAATTGATGATACAGTGAGCAGCAGCTGTACAAATTATGACATTCTCAAGAATACTAGAGAATCTTCAGGTTTGTTAAGTTTTACATTTTATATACATTATATATACATACATATATTATATATACATACATTTGAAATTACATTTATTGTCTTATTACCAACAGCTGTTAAAGAAACTGACTCGTATATTATTCAAAAAACGTTTCTACATTATATTTAGAGGTTCCAGTTACATTTGTGACGAAAGCATCAAAACTTAGTGTCTGACTTATTTACTTTGTCAAGGAAACACATCAAAATTAATAGTTTCTCATATTTTCTTCGGTACATGTTACTCCATTATAGTCACGGGTAAACCTATATTTATATTGTCAGTAAAGAGCAGACATGGCGCAGTGAATTTGTATGCCTGCTACCACATTTCTGAATTTAAGGGCATGGGTTCGAATCTCCTATCGTCATGACTCTTTTACTTCCGTTTTCAAGCCACATATAAGCATAAAAATAAGTTTTTGGAGTTGTATTTCGACTTATCTTTTATTTTAAAGAAAATGATTTTGTAAGCTAGAATACTTGACTTATAAGCTTTAAAGCACCGAGGCTATTATGATAAAATGGTGGTTATATAATAAAAGGTTGCTTCACAGTTATTCTTATACCAGTCAAAACTGAGATAATAGCACATTTAGCATATTGTTTTTGGTTTAACACTTTAAGTACAAAACTCCTGTCTTGTCTGACTTTTCTCTTTGTATCATTCAACAGCTGCTGTTGTTTTCTTATTTTAGGAATTAATTAAACCGGAACAAGAAATATATCAAAATATATCGGACATCATAAAGAATACCAGTGAGAATGACAAGAGAAAATACATGAACGAAATAGAGAAGAACGTCAGCTTCGAGGAGGTAGGTCACTCATGTACAAGTAATGTGTTTGAAATATTGAGACAACAGTTTCGATGCTCAACTTGTGCATCGTATTTTTATAGAAGCGTCGTTAGCAATTTTCTCTTGCAACTAGATGAAGTTAACAATCAGTTACTTTATGTTCTAACAATCGAATGCAAGCTTGATTGAGACACTCACCAACGTATCTTTTATTTCTGATACATAGTTATACTTAAGCGGACCGAGACATATGCGACTCCATTTTATTTTGCGTGAGGGAACGTCTCGCGTTGTTGCCGGGATTTGAATCCAAAACCTATACAAGTTGACACAAAGTCTTATCCACAGAGCTTACCGAAACCTTAACGTTGCAGAATGAACCTCTGATTGACAGCTTCTATTACAGATTTACAGCGACTGCCCTGAACTGAGGAGATTCCTGCTGCAGATACACATTTCTTCTTTGACAACATTAAATCTTGGATTCACGGAAATCATGAAAGCCTTTTCTTTTATTGGCTTTACAACATGTAATGCAAGCTACTGTTTCAATGTCGACAGTTACTATCAGCAAGAAATATGGTATGTTGATTCCAAAGTACTACCAGTTGTTGAACATGAAAATACGATTTCTTTGTGTGACAGTATTATCATAGCACAGATAAAAAGAAGAATGTAGAAAAAAAACTAACTCAAAACCCGAGTTCTAATCTCAGCAACGTTTCTTAAAGTGTACACTCACAGAATTAAATACAGGTAGAAGTTATATATAAAAGATACCGAAATAGTTTGGAAATAATAAAGGACAGTTGATTTACTAAGACAAAACTAATCGCAAATGTTATTCTACAATATTAAATTTTGCTATTGACTTGCTTTTAAAGGTCTGAGTAACTGAATGACCACATATTTCGCATATACACAGCTAAAACTCCACTCCCTACTCTCCCCTGGATGGAGTTTACTGAATTCGCAGGACTTACCTGAATGATTCTCTTTCTACTTAGGCCTTCCAAGTCAAGGTAACCAATCAGCAGTTACAAGGAATAATACTACGCCGTCAATTAAAAGCTCTAGCCACAAATCCCATGAAATGCTCATCAAGGACACCAACATTTGTGGAAAAAGTGGATGGTTGGATAAAAATGGTACATAATGCTTCCGTTTTTATAATTTTTCGTTTTCAAAGGCACGAAAAACACATTTTCGTTGCCGTTTATTCAAAACTTGGTGTGGTTTCATAATCTGTATTATTTAACATTTAACAAATCTGAATACATTGTACTTGTTTTAGCTGGTAAAGGTGAATAACAAACAAATAAAAATCTGATGTTTTGAAACAATTCAACATGTTTCCGTTATGTAATAAACAAGAATTGTTTACATTCGCCGAGGTAAGAGAATTCTGGATGTAGATGTTAAGTATTATCCAAATCTTTAAAGGAAATAAGATTATTTTCTTACTACTATTTATATAGTTTGTCTTTTCTTGCCAGTTTTCAGGAGGGTTCAAGTATATAATTAATTATCAATAAACATTTCAGAAATGCCTGAGATCCTTGACAAGAAGTATGTTGATAATCAAAACAGTATAAAACGGTTAAGTGTTGAATGTAGATGGCTTCCATTGATGAAAATGTTGGCTATTATGTCCGGTGTTGTCATTGCCCCTTCTGCAGCAATATATGCGTTTTTCACGAAATGAATAGAGAATGTGAAACTACTAGATATTTTTCGATGATCAATTTTAATAATGTATTGTATATTCAAAATTACATTTGTACCAATCCTATTTGTTTGTTTCTATTTATTAAATATTCAACAGTTGTCGAATGCATGACTTAGGAGCAGCTGGGAGAGAGGAAGAGATTTCCACGAGAATGGAAATATGCTGACAAATATATCGAGATATATTCCTTCCAAACGTTGAAGTCGTGAAACAAGTTTTCTCTTAAATTATGAAACGAGTCAGTTACTTTTCTGAAGCGTCTATTGTCTTATATATAATTGTGGTTAATGTTTTGGATATATTAATCCCTTATTTACTGATTATTCAATATGCTCTTATATTGAAACTGTTAGGAATAATTAAGGTCACTGCAAGAGATACACATCTATTTATTCATTTCAAACTTAACTTTATAAATAGTGTGAAACTGATTTTTTGATACAATAAATGCTCATTTTCTAGTATATAAAATGTTCAAAATGAATGGATGAATGGGTGAATGATTGAGGAAAGACAATTTTAGATAAATCAGTAAAATATTGATTAACAAATAAAATAATTGAACATTTTGAAAGTGCATGTAATTGGTAAGAAAACATTTTAAAAAGGAAGCCACAAAGTAAATTAAAGATTCGCTGGCTCTTTAGTGTTTCTGTATTCGACCATCTTTTACAATACAGTATGAATAACGTTTGATTTCTTATATCTCCTCTAAACAAGAGAAAGACAAAGGCTATGTTTGGCTATTTCTGGTGTAAAGAGAAAACAGCCAGCCAAAAGTAATGCCTTGTTTTTATCTGTTTCATACTGAACTATGTTTTGAACTTTTTACTTTATTTAAAACACATTTAGATCTAGTATATGTAATTTTTGAGAAGTTTGGAAAAAATTTGGTAAAGGGTTTAAGTAAACTTATGATATCATGTGGAAATATTAAAAATTATCATTTGAATTAATACTATTATTCTTACTAAGTAAATACTATTATTGTTGGGCTATCAGGCAAGTACAAAGTATAATTTTGAACATCATGGCACAAATAAAACACTTCTACTTTGAAACGTAGTTTTATATAATTTGTATTGTTCAGTATTACATAGTCTGCTTGTAATATTGTTCACAGAGTTATTACTTGGTCCAGTTATATATCATTCAGTCCGGTCAGCTTATAACAACGGCTGGTCTGAATGTCTAGTGCTTTAGTTCAAAAAGTTATTTGTGAAGACTGACTAAACATTCGCTCACCTTTGTGCAATCTCAAATTCTAAATTGCCATTTTAGTTCTGTGTATCTATAGTAAAATCTACCTCTTGACTGAAAACTTTGAACATTTTACTATTATTGCTATTTTGATATTATCTGGTTATCAAAACTTGTCATTTACCAAAATTACCACACTCAAACAAAGGGCGCAAAGGACTTGTGCAGTAAAAACCATGGAAAATGCAAATTTGAATTTCCTCTGATGTTCTGTCCTAAAGTTTATATTGGCTATGAAATTTGCCGGAAAGAAAATCTATTAAAAACACAAAAGTATGTTTTACTCAACCCCACCCTGATTTCATTGAAATTAAGATGGTTGTTTTTTCAGGAAACCTTTTGAACGAGCAATGTCATCAAGCTGGGTTGGTGAAAAGGTCATTGAACGTACTTTCAATTATCAAAACAGAATAACCATTTTATCACTAGAATTCAGACTTTGATCAGGTTATCGGAATATTTAGACTTATATTAATACAAAAGCTTATAAATTAATCATGACCAACAAAAGCTGTTTTTGATTTTCTTGAGAACTTTCGAAAACACATAGGAAATGAATCGTCACTGCTTCAGTGACAACTCCTGGCGATTTTATTGTACATTAAAAACAACTATAAAAACAAGAGCTTACGAAACTGTGTCATCCTTTTTCGATATATTCAAAGCATGCATATTCTGCCATGAAAAAAAACAACATTCAACATCCACTAAGGTGTGAAATGTAACATTAATAACAGAGTAATAGACTCAATATTTTAACTGCAATCTTAGATTAAGATAGATTAACGTATTTGTCCTTAATCATTAGTGGACTCCATGACTACAACAACCACAACACATACCTACTACAAAAGTCGCCTGTCTTGCGAGAAAGGACAGCCAAGTCAAACCAAAATGAGGACAAATATTGTTAGAAGTAAAAGAAAAATACAGCCAGTACTTAAGCGAAAATAAGCAGACATAAGCATCCTTCTTCATGGGGTACAGCGTTTCTTTCATTGAAATACAGACATAAAAACATGTTACGTTTTCAAATGTCTTTAATGATTAAAAGACTTATATTCATCTTGAAGATAACCTTTTAGAAATATTTCCGAAGTTTCAACATATAACAACGTAAAATAAAAGAAGTCTTCAGATAATAGTCATCTGAAATTGCAGACGATTTATTGCATGCAAAATAAACCAATGTATAAATGTACCTTAAAGTGGAAACAGTTGATCGAAACAGTGAACTTCCTGTTAAGTAGCAGACATACTTTATTAGGAGATCTTTATTCGCAAAAATTCCAACCACTGGAAATGCACTCGTGTACACACATGCTAAATTACCTTCTTACTGAAATACTGCCGCATCGAGGCTCTTGTGGAACAGAACAGAATATCAATTAAGACAACAAGTCAATAAAAGAAATCAAATTTTATTGGAAAGTAATTAAAACTATTTCCTTTTCTTTTCATGTATTGACAAAATTATAATTACAACATTAACACATCGAAACGATAAATGATGATTCTGTATTAGACGCATCTTACTAATGAATATTGAAATTGTTCATTCAGGGGTTTAGGAAGGTCTAACTGGACGTTTACGCCTTTTTTCCTAGTTGTGTTTGAGGGACCTCCAATCTGTTCGAAACTAAATGAAAACTGGCCCACACGACATGACGGGTTAACACGCTTTTCATAATGTTTGGCGACAATGAGAAATGATAATGGTGATGCACATTTCTTTCATTAGATAAACCATTTATCTGAGAAGTTTGAAGTGTTTATTGTACGGTTGGTCTCATCATCTTAAGATATCTCATTTTTAGTGCTGTAACATTTTTCACACGGGGTACTGTGACTGCGTTGCTATACCACACATATTGTTCTTGTTCCTTGCAATTCTTATGTAACCGTTTTCTCCCCATGATGTACCTGTTAAGTATAGTAAACAGCGTTAAAGATCTACAATTGGAAAGCAACAGATTCTATTTTTACACTAAGAGTGAGTGTAAAGCAAGATTCACATGTAATGAATGTTGCCGTAAGTGACATCTATTATTCAAGACTTTTCTAGAAATACTGACAATGGCTTTTTCGAAAAACATTGCTAACCTATACCTTTGAACTAAGAATATTGTGAATAAGCTTATTTAACGAAAAAACTGTGACTTACTTTATCGCAAGAACAGTTTTCAATAAGATTGAAAAAACTTTGTTTTTTTCTTCACAACTTCGAAAGGTCGTTATTCTAGCAAGAGTATTGATTAAACATTCCTGACGAGGTGAGATCAGCTAAATACATACCCCAGCTATTCTTACATATCCAGTAATCTCGCCCATCCATGCTTCCATATCCTACAACTTGTAAAACATGATCTAGCATGACACTGCTGCACCGTTGTTCACTGTAGATACCACTCCTGTACAGCTGGAAAGATGGGTGGCTGGCGTCAATCAGCGCCATAACAGGCATTTTATACACCGCCGCCATCATGGCCGACTCGTCACCACTTGGAACCACCTTTCCTCCATTTATCTAAGTTTATCGAGAAAATGCAACAGCACGTTTATATAGGCATACAGAGAATTTAAGACATCTACTTCAAGTTGATGAAAAAGTATGCAGTTTCACATTAGTCAAAATCAAAACTTATTTAACTACTTATTTTTAAACGAAACAGTTAAACTCATTGACTTATCTTTAACTAATTGATAAAGATTGTTGTCGGTAAATTGAGGAGAATATTATTATATTAGAGCACCAGGGACTTCTCTGTCGTTTGCAAATCTTCCATCCTTCAAAAGATATATAGATAACTTGCCTTTACTTCAGCAGAACATGTGTTGTTTCGACACATCCCTGCAGATTTAGGATAGCTAGCAGCTGAACACAGACCTCCTATGCTGTGTATACACTCGAATATACCTTTATTGTAAAACCTTTCGCTCACACAACAGTCATGAACTTCCATCACACTAACATCAACAAGGCGTCCAGCTTGTATGACCCCATAACTTTCAACACATTCTGTAATAAAAAAAGGTTAATGGCAAAAGAGGCAACACATGATGGACAGTTTCATTTTACGCTTGCAAAATGTGGGGAGAGATACAAAAAGGTTGACAGTAAAAATTCGACGTTTCGGGTAAACTTTCTAGAAGTCTGGTGTGATCTTGATGTCTAAACAATAAGACTGCGGTAAATTATTTCAAGCAAGGAGCTAAATCTTTACATATGCATCGAGTTACTTATCAATAACTAAATACAAAAATACGCTAAAATTAAGACACTAAGCTACCGGCAGCTACTATAGACTGTGCATCGCCCATCTGTCCCTGGTTTCTAACCGGCCCTATCGCACCCTTTGTTCGCCAGTCCCAACTCTGAGGAACATAGTTTAGACTGTCTTTCTCAGTATCATTTTGTCTCTCAAAGTGTTTTTGGATGTATGTCGGTGACGATTTAGTTTTCTGAAAACAATCATAATGAATCAAATATTGCAAAAGAAATACGGTATCGACAGCGTAAACCTTTCCGCTTATGTGTAAAACACCAACACAAAATACACACAAGTACGGAACTAGGGGTTATACTGATAAATCTTTATGTCGATTGTTGACTTTTATAACACCGAAGGAGGTTATTGTACTTTAAAATGTAACATTTAGTATTAATACTGAAACTTTTTTTCGATGATATTGAGTCAGCCTCTTCTCAATTCACACGCAATGGTGGGCCCGCTACCACAATAAGGTTTGAATATACTTCGAATATATTGACTGACTGATCTATGCATTTATGTCAGTAGAGACAGACATATCAGGGTATTGAATTCATTACAAACATAAACTATTGGTTATAATTACGACTCTTGTGCGAGTCGAAGGCGCCAATGAAACAGTAACTTGCCCGGTGCCTTTAAATGTTGTTATAGACTAAATTTATTATCTTTCAGGGGTTCACACCAGTATTAGGCCATACTTAGGTTAAGAACATTGTTAAGGTTGTCAGAAAATAAAACATATCAATAAGTGTATTCATTTATGGTTTTCTTTTTAAAGTGGAGAATAGAACAGTTCCTTAAATCCTAAGATGGGAGAATGTGAAATGGCCTATCATCCGCTCCGTTTTCCGTATGGTCTCCCAAACAATACGAACTATACAAATTACAGGAAAAGCATAAAAATATTATGCGCTCACATGTTGTCATTATTCAGAATAATGCTATTCATAAAAGAGTTTTTACCTGACTCGCCAAAAAATTCATTTCTAAGTCGAACTCTCTGTTGGTATTAGCATTATGTTCCAAAACATACAAGTAATTTTCCTGCCAAATTTTCATATCATCCGTTTCCTCAGCTTCCGTAGAATACGTTTTTCCAAACTTTTGTTTCCATTCTTGCCACACATTTTGTATATCTGGCTTTGACGATGTAACATGGAGCAACGCGCATGCGCAGAGCAAACTCATCAAGGCTTTCATACTGCAATTGGAACATTCAGAAAATATTTAATCTAATTCATAAATATTCATTTTTTTGTACGCTTATTTCTTTCTTTCTGTGACAAAAGTTTTACATATTCACACGAAATTTAAGTTATACAAAGCACAAACCTCAGCAACATATGCTCAGCAACATATGTTTTTCTCCTAAAATGCATTTTTTTTCTTTAAACAAAGCAAACATAATAGCATTTAATCTATTTGAAGAGGAAAAGGTATTGGCATTGGTGGGTCGATTAATTATTTTTGTAAAGGGAAGGAATATACCAGAAATACTTGTGCAATCTTTATTATGAGACAGCGTAAGGTCAGGCGTCCCTTGTCTAATGTTTAAAATATGTGGCTGGAAAAACAAAAACCACATGCGTTTGCAATTAAGTGTTTACTTGTCAATGTCATTGTAAACGCAAAGTGTTGTCTGATAAAATGGTCTTGACATATATTTAAAATACAAGCCTTTCTGTTTGTTTTAGATTGAACAAAGCCATGTCTTTTGACAAGAGTTTTAAATGATCACCTGTCGTTTATAAGTAAATCTTTTCTCACTATTTGAAAATCAGTACTACGCAAATCTTGTTAAATTCATATAAGTTTATAAGATATATATATAACAGTATACGCTAAGCGCTATTAAGGTTATTTCATTTTGATCCTAAACATCTGATTGTCGTGTCGATCGTTCTAGGATTGTAATAACTAATTCTCACTGTGAAATGTCACGTTTTTAGAAGTATTTACAACTGCTTGAGAAGTGAATAAACTGATGATTTACAAAACAGGAAGTTTAAAACATTTTTTTTTAAAATCGAATAAATTGACGAAAGAATGTAAATAATAAAAGCTATACTACAATGTTAATGTTTATTTACTTACAGATGTATATGATCTACTTACATTGTTTCTTATAGATCAGTTCAGTATCCAGTTAGTCAGTTAAAGAAGCGTTTATGTGACAAAGGTTTATCAGTTTCACTTTGCATCACTATCTATCACGTGACAATATCATATGACCAAAGTCAACATTGTCATACAATTTAATGCGATACCAATGTGACTGACTTAGTTTAAATCAGTGTTTTATCATCAGTTTGGAAAACATGAACTTCTTATTTATATCTATCCTGCTCGATCACTTCTTCATAGGTTCAAACCAGTTCCTATGCCGAAGTGTGTAATGAATAAAGTCACTCTCACACCTGGTTGGAATAGAACCAGTGACTTCCGGATCGGTAGTCCGGTACTCTACTCCTCTATCACCACTGAATGATTGAGCACTTAAAGTTACATTTTATATTCTATCATACAAGTAAAAGAGAAACTATGTGGGTGGTCAATTATTACATTAACTTTATGTATACTGTAAAAGAGCCAAAACAAAATGCACAATCTTTGATGTTCTAATGGCTGAAGCGTTCGCCTACGTGGCAGAAAGTCATAGGTTCAAACTGTCATTCGAAGTCTTTTCTGATGCGGCCAGTTGGTGGGCTATAAGATGTGCAAGTAAAACAGGAATCAATAGTAAAGATGTAGCACGACAGTATGTCAAGAATCCGGTACGCCCATTATTAAAACATGGATGCTACCATAACAAACATAGTTTAGTTATGATGTAAATGTGCTAAACGCAAAAAATCGTCAAATATTCTAAAATAAACAAAAATGCCTTAAGAACTAAATGAACACTTCGCCTTTAGAGAAACGCAGTCATTTACACATGAAATTGCAGACAACCCAGCAATATGGCTAAAAAACTGACGTTATTGTTACGGACTTAAGTAAAGCATGCCATAAGTGAACTACACAAGCTGGTTATACCTAAAGTTATACCTAATTTACCTTCTTTCCTATCATTTTTAAAATAAAAGTAAAATGTTTATTGTGATCGAACAATGTCTCATCTGCAAATGCATTAAACATCTTTTTCTGTCAAACTAGACTTTGTTGTGCCAGCAACAGTTTGTTATATAGAGTCGTTTTATTTGCACAGAACTGGCTTTGCTGTCGGGACATCAGCTTCGTCTGTGGATCGAAGTATGACTTACACATGGTGACATTTTATGTCTTGCAGAAGTATCGAAGCAGTGGAAAATCTTCCAAGAACATGTTTACTGAATGGGATTAATTACTTAAATGATGCATCAATTACTTAGTCGGTAACTAGAAACAATTTGAAAAGATAGGAACAATACCTCAATACTACAATGTTTAAGAAAAAAAATGAAGGGGTTTACCCCCAATAATTGGATCATTGCCAACCGTTGCACTGTTTATTATGACGTTTTGCAACGTCCTTTTACGTTAAACGTCGTTTATACGTTGGAAACAACGTCAGTTTGATAAAAGATTTAAAGAGAGCAGCACACACATCTAATAACAAAATTGTTTTTACATAACTTTTGCCCAAGTATAGTTGGACAAAGGTAAGTTTTTACAATAAAATGATGTTGTCATTCTTTTTGACACGTCTTTGTTTCGCAAGTATAATATTCTTACATTGTTTTCATTTTAGAATATACATCGGATTGTTTCCTGTCATTGTTTAAATCTGTAATTGTTGTAAGTGACTATATAAATCTGGAGTAAGATTAGTAACTATATAATTAATGACTTATCTACATGGTTTTATTTAAATTTTATGCATATATTCATTTTATTTACCGGTTCTATTTTTACTTTATAGATGCCAAACCAAAATAATAAAAGAGTAAGAGTAGAATTACTTTTACGTAAATCACTAATGGGGTATAGACATAGCCTTCCATACGAATATTACATTGCGGTGGTAGGTTCGGATGCCTTGCTAGGTAACTGGAATACAAGCCTTGCTCCAAGATGCACGAGAATAAGCAGAAACTTATGGATGAAAGAAATCTGGTAAAATTTGAATATTATATAAAATATGTGTATACAAATGTATATATGACAACTACGAAAATATGAGTAATAAATATAACATGTACTGTATATGGTAAATGTTTTTGATAAAAAATGCCTGTAAGTTCTGTAAATGTGTAAGTATGTCCATATTCTGACAAAGAATTTGAATATAAAACATGGATGTAAAAAAAGGTTTTAACCTTAAAGCTGCTTAATATTGCGTATGTTTGAGGTAACAATTTTCTAATACATCATTTCAACGTAATTTGTTTCAGAAAAGGAAGGTATATGTCCGCTGTTTTTAAAGCCAAACTCTATTTATTTATCACAAAAGATTGTTTTTAAGGAAAAAAAAAGAAGAACGCTATTAAATTTACAGGGAAGTTAGTAATGAACTCTAATCAACGCCATTCTTAATCGAATATTATACAGAAATAGGTCTTTCCGGGAAGTTCGGTAACTAAGAACTTACAACACAGAAACATCACATCTTTATAGAAATTTGTTTTTGTTAATAGAAGATGTTTTACTATATCTATTTAAGGTTACCAACAAACACGGAACTTAGTTTTAAGTTCTTAATTGTGCAAAGTTCTACTAATAAGCCTGCAGAGATAGAAGCAATTGCTCCAAGAAACGTAAAGCTTGGACACGAACATGCAAAGATTGAAGTGCGTTTTGACGAGGCCGGATTTATTAACACATACGGTAAGTTTGGTGAAAAAAAAAACGTAGGAACACAGCAGAGCGCAACAGTTAGGCATAGTAGAGCAAAACACAACACAATACAACACAACACAATACAACAAAAGACACCACAACACAGTTTATCACATTACTCCCTATTCTATCAGAGCTCTGCACAGCACAGTTATACACACCGCAGTACAGTACAGTACAGTACAGTACAGAACAGAACAGATAAGTACAGAACAGTGTATCATATCACATCACATCACAGCACAGCACAGCGTATCAAATCACACCAGAACAGATTAGACTAGACCACACCACGCCACAACGCAACACAAAACAACACAGGGTATACATTTCAATCGTTACAATACACCAGGGCATACGTTCATAGGTTCATTCTTACTTAGCCTACTTATATACGTTGTCAAAATAACAATTCTAAGGAGTATTCTCCATATAATAAGGAATAGATATAAATGTAAAAAAATAATAACATTCTCTGACATAGCTTATGATATACATGTCTTACCAATTATATCCATCAGTTTTTTATTCGCATGCATGCGATGAAACAAATGCCTTACATCATTATGGAATTTCATTTTATCTGATTACTTCTCATTTCAGATACAATATCATACAAATCAGTGAACTCCGACAATGTCCTCTATATTCTAAATATAACAACAATTTCATTGAATTATTATGAAGTGTTGATAATTACTTCAGGAATACAAGACACATTGCACATCAGTCGCCAGGTGGCCGAACCAAGAAAACAGGGAAAAGAGAGAACCAAAGAAATTAATGATACAGTGAGCAGCAGCTGTAAAAATTATGACATTCTCAAGAACACTAGAGAATCTTCAGGTTTGTTAAGTTTTACATTTTATATACATTATATATACATACATATATTATATATACATACATTTGAAATTACATTTATTGTCTAATTACAAACAGCTGTTAAAGCAACTGACTCGCACATCAGACACAAAATGTTTCCACATTATATTTAGAGATTCCAGTTTCATTTGTGACGAAAGCATCAAAACATAGTGTCAGACTTATTTACTTTGTCAAGAAGACACATCAAAATTAATTAACAGTTTTCATTTTTTCTTTAAGTTAAGAGCAGAAATGGCGCAGTGAATTAGTACGCCTGCTACCACATTTCTGAATCTAAGGGCATGAGTTCGAATCTCTTATCGTCATGACCTTTTCTTCCGTTTTCAAGCCATATATAAGCAAACAATTAAGGTTTTTATTAGTATTTAGACGTATCTTTTTTTTGAAAGAAAGGTATTTTGTAAGCGAAAATATGTGAGTTAGTAGCTTGAAATCACCGAGGCTATTATGATAAAATGGTGGTTGTTTTATTAAATGATCCTTCACAATTATTCTAACACAAGCCAAAACTGAGATGTCTTTGTTAGCATGTATTTCAATTACAATTGCTTCTAACTGTTGTTGGTTTAGCGAAGTTTAACTCTTTAAAAGCAAAACTCCTGACCTGTCGGACTTTTCTCTTTATATCATTCAACAGCTGCTGTTGGTTTTCTTATTCTAGGAATTAATTTAACTGGAAGAAGAGATGTATTCCAAAATATATCGGACATCATAAAGAATACCAATGAGAATGACAAGAGAAAATACATGAACGAAATAGAGGAGAACGTCAGGTTCGAGGAGGTAGGTCACTCACCTACGAGTTACATGTTTGAAACATAAACAAAACGGTTTCGATGCTCAGCTTGTGCTTCGAAATTTTGTAGAAGCGTAGATAGCAGTTACATGTTGCAACTATATCGAGTTAATAATCAGTTACTTTATATCTCGAAAAATCGAATGCAAGCTTGATTAAGACACTCACCAAAGTATCTTTTATTCCTGATACATAGTTATACTTAAGCGGACCGAGGCACATGCGACCCCATTTTATTTTGCGTGAGGGAACGTCTCGTTTTGTTGCCGGGATTTGAATCCAAAACCTGTACAAGTTGACACAAAGTCTTATCCACTGAGCTTACCGAAACCTGAACGTTGCAGAATGAACCTCTGATTGACAGCTTCTATTACAGATTTACAGCGACTGCCCTGAACTAAAGAGATTTCTGCTGCAGATACATGTCTCTTCTTTGACAACATTAAATCTTGGATTCTCGGAAATCATGAAAGCCTTTTCTTTTATTGGCTTTACAACATGTAATGCGAGCTACTGTTTCAATGTCGACGGTTACTATCAGCAAGAAATATGGTACGTTGATTCCAAAGTATTACCAGTTGTTGAACATGAAAATACGATTTCTTTGTGTGACAGTATTGTCATAGCAAGGATAAAAAGAAGTATGTAGAAAACAAAACTAACTCAAAACCAGAGTTCTAATCTCAGCAACGTTTCTTAAAGTGTACACGCACAGAATTAAACACAGGTAGAAGCTATATATAAAAGATACCGAAATAGTTTGGAAATAATCAAGGACAGTTGTTTTACTAAAACAAAACTAATCGCAAATGTTTTTCTACAATATTAAATTTTGCTATTGACTTGCTTTTTAAAAGTCTGAATAACTGAATGACCACATATTTTGCATATACACAGCTGAAACCCTACTCCCTACTCTTCCCTGGATGGAGTTTACTGAATTCGCTGGACTTAACTGAATGATTCTCTTTCTATTTCAGCCTTCCAAGTCAAGGTAACCAATCAGCAGTTACAAAGAATAATACTACGCCAGTAATTAAAAGCTATAGCTACAAATCCCATGAAATACTCATCAAAGACACCAACATTTGTGGAAAAAGTGGATGGTTGGATAAAAATGGTACTTAATGCTTCAGTTTTTATAACAGTACATTTTCAAAGGCACGAAAACCACATTTTCGTTGCCGTTTATTCAAAACTTAGTGTGGTTTTATAATCTGTATTATTTAACATTTAACACAATCTGAATACATTGTACTTGTTTTAGCTAGTAAAGATGAATAACAAACAAATAAATATGATGTTTTGAAACAAGATACCATAACATGTTTCCGTTATGCAATAAACAAGAATTGTTTACATTCGCCGAGGCAAGAGAATTCTGGATGGACATGTTAAGTATGATCCAACTCTTTAAAGGAAATAAGATTATTTTCTTACTACTATTTATATAGTTTATCTTTACTTGCCATTTGTCAGGAGGGTTCGAGTATATAATTAAGTATCCATTAACATTTCAGAAATGCCAGAGGTCCTTGACAAGAAGTACGTTGATAACCAAAACAGTATAAAACTGTTGAGTGTTGAATGTAGATGGCTTCCACTGAGAAAGACGAAAATGTTGGCTATTATGTCCGGTGTTGCCATTGCCTCTTCTGCAGCACTGTATGCGTTCTTCACGAAATGAATGGAGAATGTGAAATGACTAAATATTTTTCGTTGATAACTTTTGATAATTGGAAATATTAATTTTAATATTGGAAATTACATTTTTACCAATCCTATTTGTTTGTTACCATTTATCAATTATTCAACAGTTGTCGAAAAACTGATTAGGAACAGCTGGGAGAGAAGAAGAGATTTCCTCGAGAATAGAAATATGCTGACAAATATACCTAGATATTATTCCTTCCAAAAGTTGCAGTCGTGCAACAGTTTTTCTCTTTAGAAATGAAACGAGTCAATTACTATTCTGAAGCTTCTGTTTATGTCTTGTATGAAGTTGTGGTTTATTGTTTTGCATATATCAAATCGTCAGTCACTGACTATTCAACACACTCTTATATTGAAACTGTTAGGAATAACAAAGGACACTGCAAAAGATAGACTTCTTTTTATTAAATTCAAACTTAACTTTATAAATAGTATGATATTGAAATTTAATACAATAAATGGTCATTTTCTAGTACATATTGAATGTTCAAAAAAGAATGAATGAATGAATGAATGTTAATAGACAATAATAGCTAAATAAGTAAAACACTGATTGATAAATAAAATAAGTTAACATTTTGAAAGTACATGTATTACCTAAAAGAAACAATGAATACGAACCAAACTACATTTTAAAAAGAACGGCACAAAGTAAATTAATGTTTGGCTGACTCTTTAATGCTTCAAATCAATGTTACTGTTACGATACAGTATGAATAAGTTAAGTTTCTTATGTTTCCTTTAAACGACAAAAAGACACGCAAAAACAAACCCATTTATATTCAGACTTAAATGTATATCAAAAGTTAATATTCATTGCAACATTTATATAATAGTGAAACAAAACAATCACTAAACACTTTTTAGAATGGAGAAAACTGTGTTATAATTATTATATTCTGTTTGTGTCTAGAGTAAATTTATTCGTCTTACACAAAATGCGGCTGAAACAAATCCTTTGCAGCCAATTGCAGAAATTATTTCTGCCTACATAGAATCCTAGGAACAAATGTACGCCTGTTTTTAGTTATGTTCGAGGGACCTGTGACTACTTTGTCCTATTCTAAAATACTGTGTAAACTCAAGTCTGTTGGAAAATCGCATTTTATCTTAATAGAATAAAGAAGAAAAAATGACGGGAGCGATAAATTTTTTCGTAGTACACCATTATTTCGTTATACTGCGAATCGAAGCAGCGCGACTGGACTGTAAATGAAAACTGGTCAACATGATATGACGGGTTAACACGCTTTCCAAAATGTTTGGCGACAATGAGAAATGTCAATTATAATGTACATTTATTTCATTAGATAAACCATTTATCTGAGAAGATTGAAGTATTTAGTGTGCTGTTGGTCTCATCATCTTAAGACATCTCACTTTTAGTGCTGTAACATTCTTCACACGGGAAACTGTGACTGCGTTGCTATACCACACATATTGTTCTTGTTCCTTGGAATATATATGTAACCGTTTTCTCCCCACGATGTTCCTGTTCAATATATAATAAACGTTGTAAAAGGCCTGCAACTGGAAACCGACAATTTCTATTTTTACAGTGAGTGTACAAAAAGATTCATCGGTAAAGATGTTTGCAATAAATGACAACTGATATTCAAGATTTCTGTATAAATACTCTCAAAACATTGCTAACATATAGCGTTGAATTGAGAATTTTGCGAATGACGTGACAAACTTAATCGCTAAAACAGTTTTCAAAAAGCTTTAAAACTTTATGTTTTCCTTGAAAATTTGGGCTGTTATTATGGCACAAGTATTGATAAAACATTAGAAAACAATCCTGACTAGTCCTATCAATCACGAAGTGAGATCAGCTAAATTCATACCCCATCTATTCTTACATATCCTGTAATTACACGTATCCATGCTTCTATATCCTACAACTTGTATGGCATGATCTAGCCTGAGACTGCTGAAACACAGATCCCTGTATATACCACTCCTGTACAGCTGGAAAGATGGGTGGCTGGGGTCAATCAGAGCCATTTCTGGCATTTTATATACAGCCGCCATCATAGCTGTCTCGTCACCACTCGGTACCATCTTTCAACCGTTTATCTAATTTAAACGAGAATATGTAACAGTACTATTTTATCACAAGTCAAAGAATTTAAGATTTCTATTTCAATCTGATGAAATTGTATGCAGTTGAACATTAGTCACAATTAAAATTTATTTATCTATTTATTTTTAACAAAGATCAGTAAGGAAAACCAGTAAGTATGAAACGTCAGTTCAACTAACTGAATTATCTTTCACTAATTGATAACAATTGTAGTCAGTAACTGAAGGACTATGGCATCTGTTAAGGGCACCTGAAAGAAGTCTTTTGAAAACCGTCATCCTTCCAAAACAATCGCCATTACCAATGTCCTATAGACAATTCGCCTTTACTTCAGCAGAACTCGTTTTGTTTCGACACGTCCCTACAGATTTAGGATACTAGTAGCTAGCGGCTGAGCACAGACCTCCTATGCTGTGTATACACTTGAATATGTCTTTACTGTAAAAGCTTTCGCTCACACAGCAGTCTTTAACTTCCATCACACTAACATCAACAAGACGTCCAACTTGTATGACCCCATAATTTTCAACACATCCTGTGTAAAAACAACAAAAAGGTTAATGGCAAAAGAGGGGACAAATGATTGACAGTTTCATTTTACACTGGCAAAATGTGGGGAACATACAGCTTTAGAGATAGAAAAAGGTTGACAGCAAAAAATGGTCGTTTCGGGTAAACTTTTAAGTAGTCTGGTGTGATCTAGATGTCTGAGTTCTAAACTGTAAGACTGCGATAAATTATTTCAAGAAGGGATTTAAATCTTTACCTGCATCAATTTACTTATCAATAAATAAATACAAAAATACGCTAAATTAAGATGCTTAGCTACCGGCAGCTACTGAAGACTGTGCATCCCCCATCTGTCCATTATTTCTAGCCGGTCCGATCACACCGTTTGTTTGCCAGTTCCAACTCCGAGGAAAATAGTTCAGACTGTTTTTCTGCTTTTGCTCAGTTCATACGCAATGGTGGACCCGGTAACAATAACGTTTGAATATACCTCGAATATTTTGACAGATATGTTTATTTATTTATGTCAGTAGAGACAGACATGTCATGGAATTGAATTCATTACAAACACAATACAAACTATACAATTTACTGGACTAGCATTAAAAAGAAATATGCGCTCACATGTCATTACTCCAGATAATACAATTCATAAAAGAGCTTTTACCTGACTTGCCAAGAAATTCATTTCTAAGTCGAATTCTCTGTTGGTATGAGCATTATGTTCCAAAACATACAAGTAATTTTCCTGACAAATTTTCATATGAGCCGTTTCCTCAGCTGTGTGAAATACGTTTTTCCAAACTTTTGTTTCCTTTATTGCCATTCATTTTGTATATTTGGCTTCGACTATATAACATAGAGCAACGCGCATGCGCAGAACAAACGCTTGAAGACTTGCTGCAATATGGAACGTTCAGAAAATATTTAATTTAATTCATAGATATTCATTTTTTGTACGCCTATTCCTTTCTTTCTGCCACAAGATTTACATATTAAAACGAAATCGATAATTTGATTTTCACAAAACACAAACTTCAGCATCATATGTTTTCCCCTAAAATACATTTTTTTCTTTAAACAAAGCAATTAAGTATTATCAATTATTAAGTCGGTAACTAGAAAAAAATTGGAAAAGTCAGGGACAGCAGTACCATAACGCACTGCAAGGTTTAAAAAATGAAGGGATTTAGCCCATGAAAGTCTTCCTTTGACTAAAAAAATCCAAAGCTGTTCCTATAACCACTATAGCAACAAATAACAAAGCGCAAAAATGGTTAAATAAATTGGACACTTGCCAAACGTTGTAGTGTTTATTATGACGTCATGCAACGTCATTTTTACGTTAAACGTTGGACACAACGTCAGTTAACAAAAGGATTGCATGAGAGAAGCACACAAGTATAATAACGAAAACCATTTCACAGATTTTTTGCCAAAGTATAATTGCACAAAGGTAAGTTTTTACAATAAAATGATGTTGTCTTTCTTTTTGTTACGTTTTTCTTCTGCCAGTATAATATTCTTACATTGTTTTCATTTTAAAATATACATCGGGTGTTGAAAAGTAGCTCTTTGTTTCCTGTCATTGTTTATATCTGTAATTGCAGTAAGTGACAAAGTAGAACTGGAGAAAGATTAGTAACTAAATAATTTATTACTTATCTACATGATTTTATTTTAATTTTATGCACATATACATTTTATTTACCGGTTCTGTTTCTACTTTACAGATGCCAAACCAAAATAATAAAAGAGTAAGAGTAGAATTACTTTTACGCAAATCACTAATGGGGTATAGACATAGCCTTCCATACGAATATTACATTGCGGGGTAGGTTCGGATGCCTTACTAGGTAACTGGAATACAAGCCTTGCACCAAGATGCACAAGAGTTAGCAGAAATTTATGGATGAAAGAAATCTGGTAAAATTTGAATATTATATAAAAGATGTGTATACAAATGTATATATGACAACTACGAAAATACGAGTAATATATATTAGATGTATATGGTATTTTTTTTTTGAAAAAAAAAAATGCCCGTAAGTTCTGTAAATTTATCAGTATGTCCATATTCCGACAAATAATTTTCGGATTCACATAACAGAAGAATTTAAATATAAAAACATGGATGTAAAAAAGGTTTTAACCTTAAAGCCGCTTTAATATTGCGTATCTTTGAGGTAACCATTTTCTAATACAACATTTCAACGTAATTTGTTTCAGAAAAGGAAGGTATCTGTCCGCTATTTCTAGAGCCAAACTTTATTTATTTATCACAAAAGATTGTTATTTAAGGGAAAAAAAGAAAAAGAACGCTATTAAATTTACAGGGAAGTTAGCAATGAACTCTAATCAATGCTATTCTTAATCGAATGTTATACAGATATAGTTCTTTTCTATAGAATATGTTTCTTGTAGTTCGGTAACTAAGAACTTATAACACAGAAATATCACATCTTTGTAGAAATTTGTTTCTGTGAATAGAAGATGTTTTACTATATCTATTTAAGGTTGCCAACAAACACGGAACTTAGTTTTAAGTTCTTAATTGTGCAAAGTTCTACTAATAAGCCAGCAGAGATAGAAGCAATTGCTCCAAGAAACGTGAAGCTTGGACACGGAAATGCAAAGATTGAAGTGCGTTTTGACGAGGCCGGATTTATTAACACATACGGTAAGTTTTGTGGAAAAAACGTAAGAACACAGCAGAGCGCAACAACTCCGCATAGTAGAGCAAAACACAACACAGTACAACACAACACAATACAACAAAAGACACCACAGTCCAGTCCAGTCCAGTCCAGTACAGTACACTACAGTACAGTACAGTACAGTACAGTACAGTACACACCGCAGTACAGTACAATACAGTACAGTACAGTACAGTACAGTACAGTACAGTACAGTACAGTACGTATCATATCACATCACAGCACAGCAAAGTGTATCAAATCACACCAGACCAGACTAGACTAGACCACACCACGCCACAACGCAACACAAAACAACACATGGTATACATTGCGGTCGTTACAACACACCAGGGGCATACGTTTATAGTTTAATTCTTACTTAGCCTACTTGTATACATTGTCAAAATAACAATTCTAATGGGTATTCTTCATATAATATGGAATTGATATAAATGTAAAAAACATTAATAACATTTTCTGACTTAGCTTATGATATACATGTTTTAGCAATAATTTCCATCATATTTATTCACATGCATGCGATGAAACAAATATCTTACATCATTATGGAATTTCATTTTTTTCTGAATTCTTCTCATTTCAGATACAATAGCATATAAATCAATGAACTCCGACAATGTCCTCTATATTCTAAGTATAACAACAATTTCATTTTTCAATTGAATTATTATGAAGTGTTGATAATTACTTTAGGAATACAAGACACAGTGCACATCAATTGCCTGGTGGCCGAACCAAGAAAACAGGGAAAAGAGAGAACCGGAGAAATTAATGATACAGTGAGCAGCAGCAGTAGAAATTATGACATTCTCAAGAACACTAGAGAATCTTCAGGTTTGTTAAGTTTTACATTTTATATACATTATATATACATACATATATTATATATACATACATTTGAAATTACATCTATTGTCTAATTACAAACAGCTATTAAAGCAACTGACTCGTATATCATTCACAAAACATTTCTTTATTATATTAAGAGATTTTAATTACATTTTTGAAGAAAGCATCAAAACTTAATATCTGACTTATTTACTTTGTCAAGGAAACACATCAAAATTAATAGTTTCTCATATTTTCTTCAGTAAATGTTACTCCATTATAGTCACGGGAAAACCTTTTTTTTATATTGCCAATTAAAAGCAGACATTGCACAGTGAATTAGTACGCCTGCTGCCACATTTTTGAATTTAAGGGCATGGGTTCGAATCTCCTATCGTCACGACTCTTTTACTTCCGTTTTCAAGCCCTATAGAAGAATAAAAATAAGTTTTTGGAGTAGTATTTCGAATTATCTTTTATTTTAAAGAAAATAATTTTGCAAGCTAAAATATCTGAGTTAGTAGCTTTAAATCACCGAGGCTATTATGATAAAATGGTGGTTGTATTATAAAAGGTTGCTTCACAGTTATCCTTATTCCAGTCAAAACTGAGATATTATCACATTGAGCATGTTGTTTTGGGTACAAAACTCCTGTCCTGTCTGACTTTTCACTTTATATCATTCAACAGCTGCTGTTGGTTTTCTTATTTTAGGACTTAATTTAAAAGGAACAAAAGATGTATTCCAAAATATATCGGACATCATAAACAATACCAGTGAGAATGACAGGAGAAAATACATGAACGAAATAGAGAAGAACGTCAGCTTCGAGGAGGTAGGTCACTCACGTACGAGTTACTTGTTTGAAACATAAACAAAACGGTTTAGATGCTCAGTTTGTGCTTCGTAATTTTGTAGAAGCGTAGATAGCAGTTACATGTTGCAACTATATCCAGTTAACAATCAGTTACTTTATATCTCGTAAAAATCGAATGCAAGCTTGATTAAGACTCTCACCAAAGTATCTTTTATTCCTGATACATAGTTATACTTAAGCGGACCGAGGCACATGCGACCCCATTTTATTTTGCGTGAGGGAACGTCTCGTGTTGTTGCCGGGATTTGAATCCAAAACCTGTACAAGTTGACACAAAGTCTTATCCACTGAGCTTACCGAAACCTGAACGTTGCAGAATGAACCTCTGATTGACAGCTTCTATTACAGATTTACAGCGACTGCCCTGAACTAAGGAGATTTCTGCTGCAGATACATGTCTCTTCTTTGACAACATTAAATCTTGGATTCTCGGAAATCATGAAAGCCTTTTCTTTTATTGGCTTTACAACATGTAATGCGAGCTACTGTTTCAATGTCGACGGTTACTATCAGCAAGAAATATGGTACGTTGATTCCAAAGTATTACCAGTTGTTGAACATGAACATACGATTTCTTTGTGTGACAGTATTATCATAGCATAGATAAAAAGAAGTATGTAGAAAACAAAACTAACTCAAAACCAGAGTTCTAATCTCAGCAACGTTTCTTAAAGTGTGCACGCACAGAATTAAACACAGGTAGAAGCTATATATAAAAGATACCGAAATAGTTTGGAAATAATCAAGGACAGTTGTTTTATTAATACAAAACTAATCGCAAATTTTATTCTACAATATCAAATTTTGCTATTGACTTGCTTTTTAAAGGTCTGAGTAACTGAATGACCACATATTTTGCATATACACAGCTGAAACCCTACTCCCTACTCTCCCCTGGATGGAGTTTACTGAATTCGCGGGACTTAACTGAATGATTCTCTTTCTATTCTAGCCTTCCAAGTCAAGGTAACCAATCAGCAGTTACAAAGAATAATATTCCGCCATTAATTAAAAGCTCTAGCCACAAATCCCATGAAATGCTCATCAAAGACACCAACATTTATGGAAAAAGTGGATGGTTGGATAAAAATGGTACATAATGCTTCCGTTTTTATAATTTTTCATTTTCAAAGGCATGAAAACACACATTTTCGTTGCCGTTTATTCAAAACTTAGTGTGGTTTTATAATCTGTATTATTTAACATTTAACACAATCTGAATACATTGTACTTGTTTTAGCTAGTAAAGGTGAATAACAAAAAAATAAATATGATGTTTTGAAACAATTTACGGTAACATGTTTCCGTTATGCAATAAACAAGAATTGTTTACATTCGCCGAGGCAAGAGAATTCTGGATGGACATGTTAAGTATGATCCAACTCTTTAAGGAAATAAGATTATTTTCTTACTACTATTTATATAGTTTATCTTTTCTTGCCATTTGTCAGGAGGGTTCGAGTATATAATTAAGTATCCATTAACATTTCAGAAATGCCAGAGGTCCTTGACAAGAAGTACGTTGATAACCAAAACAGTATAAAACTGTTGAGTGTTGAATGTAGATGGCTTCCACTGAGAAAGATGAAAATGTTGGCTATTATGTCCGGTGTTGCCATTGCCTCTTCTGCAGCACTGTATACGTTCTTCACGAAATGAATGGAGAATGTGAAATTACTAAATATTTTTCAATGATAACTTTTGATAATTGGAAATATTAATTTTAATATTGGAAATTACATGTGTGCCAATCCTATTTGTTTGTTACCATTTATTAATTATTCAACAGTTGTCGAAAAACTGATTAGCAGCTGCTGTGAGAGAAGAAGAGATTTCCATGAGAATAGAAATATGCTGACAAATATACCTAGATATTATTCCTTCCAAAAGTTGCAGTCGTGCAACAGTTTTTCTCTTTAGAAATGAAACGAGTCAATTACTATTCTGAAGCTTCTGTTTATATCTTATATGAAGTTGTGGTTTATTGTTTTGCATATATCAAATCGTCAATTACTGACTATTCAACATGCTCTGATATTGAAACTGTTAGGAATAATAATGGTCACTGCAAGAGATAGACATCATTTTATTCATTTAATTTCAAACTTAACTTTATAAATAGTATGATATTGGTTTTTTAATACAATAACTGTTCATTTTCTAGTAAAAAACATATCAAATGTTCAAAAATGAATGAATGAATGAATGAATGAATGTTAATAGACAATAATAGCTAAATAAGTAAAACACTGATTAATAAATAAAATAAGGTAACATTTTGAAAGTACATATATTATATAAAAGAAACAATGAATACGAACCAAACTACATTTTAAAAAGAACAGCACAAAGTAAATTAATGTTTCTCTGACTCTTTTATGCTTCAAATCAATGTTACTGTTTTCAACCATCTTTTACAATACAGTATGAATAAGTTAAGTTTCTTTTGTCTCCTTTAAACGACAGAAAACAAACCCATTTATATTCAGACTTAAATGTATATCACAAGTTAATATTCATTGCAACAATTATATAATACTGAAAACAAATTACTAAACACTTTTTAGAATGGAGAAAAATGTATAATATATTCTGTTAGTGTCTGGAGTAAATTTATTCGTCTCACACAAAATGCGTCTGAAACAAGTCCTTTGCAGCCAATTGCAGAAATTATGTCTGCCTTACATTCATTGTCAGTGTGCTAAACTCTGCGAGGTCAAAGAAAAACTATTATATCTAAGTCCCTGAAAGAAACCTATCAGCTCTTCATTCCCGTTTGATTCTTCTTTCAACTTTTGTTTAAACTCTAACTTAAAGTCTGTGGTGTTGTTGTTTCCATCCTTGCTCTCCAAACTGGTGAGAACAAAGGTAATCATTCTCTCTAACTGCTGCACTTCGTCTGTTCTACTCTCTGTACATCTCTCATCACCACATTCATCTGTTTCCTTTCCATCAACGGTTGGTTTGGCCTTGCTGAAACTTTCCGGCACCTGCAATGGTCATTTTTAACAAGGGTTAGGTTTTCTTATTGATGAAACAGTTACATCTCTACCTTAAATGTTCGAATGTGATCACAGAACCGTTTTATTCTCAGGTTTGTTTTCTTTCTTTATTCGCTTGTTATTTCTGTCAAAGTTATGTGATTTTTTTCTGCTCTAGGTCTTGAATTTCAAAACGTATTCAAGCCAGCTTTCAAACTGTATGCTGACCTTACATACAAAACACTTCTGGTATGCGTTTAGAACATAAAAAGACATTCCTACAATGTAACATAGAAAAAATAAAAACCTTAAGTTATTCGTATGTGAGTTACGGTTTTGTTTATAATACAGATTTTTGTCATTGAAGAAAACGTGTAAATTCTTCAAAGATCAAGTGCAGCGAAAATCAAACACACGAGTCAAAGCAATCGACAACTCATTGAAAGTTACAACAACAACAACAACAACAACAACAATAAAACAGAACTCACTTCTGGGCCTGAAAGAACAAAAGTTTTCTCTTTTTCTTCTAGCCAGTTATTCTTGTTTCTTGCAGAACCTTAATAATTGAAAACTTCAGTAAGTAAATAATAAATCATTGAACGAATACATATGCAGTGAAAAAACAAATAAGGGAAACAGTTGTATGAATATAAAACAAAATACCGTACATCATTTGAGAGAAAGAAAGGAAAATGTACAAAAATAATGACCACGATCTGCTTGATAATAATTTTGTAGGTGTGTTTAAATAGATTTCGATAAAGGTTAAAATTAATGGTATTTCACTTTGTGCAGAAAAATACTGAGTTTGGAAATTACCTAGGGCTAAGAAAAGAAACGATATTGTTTACCTTTATTCACAGATTTCTCCATCGCCGTCACAATATCATGGTGTCCCATATCTTCTAAAATCTCTTTGAATTTTTCATACGCATCTTTACCACTACGCAACAACTTGTTAATAAGAACTCCACACTGCAGATGTGGAAGTTGATGTTTTAAATTCCGTATTTCCTGCCGTACTTCAACGGAAAACACATTTTGTTCTTGTAGATTATCAGCAATCTCATTTACATCATTCTGTATTGCTTTGCGGAGAAGAGTCAAATTCCTTGTTATCTTTCTTTGATCAAAACGATTCATTTTGCATAAAACTGAAAAATAAATCAGAAATTCGACTAGAACTCAAAAGCGCGGATTATATACTTTCGTTCCCGCGATTTGTACAGCAACACTGATTCTTTTTACGACACACTAGTCTTTTATAGCTGTAAAAACAAAAGGACAAGATCAAATTTTGATATGATATTTAACATATTCACACGTAATGGGTTCATATTGAAAACAAAATGTTTTACATTCCTTTGTAGTATTTAAGTGACATTTTAAAGCTAAAAATATAAATCATGTGTCATTTTTGTGTAATAGATATCAATAAAGATTATACAAAGACAAAAAGGCTGTTACTTTGTTTCAATGTACTTAAAAAGGTGTAATGTCTGTCCTAAATTTATGTTACACGTGTCATTGTGACGTGTGTAGTCTGGTCGGTGGGCAGGGATTAATAATAATAATAATAATAATAATATCTTTATTTTTCGAAGGTTACATGTTAAGACATTCAATGAAATTAAAAATCTTATTTACAAAATGGCCTTCGGAAATATAAACAAAATAATAACACAATCAAAAGAATAATACAATACTAAAATTTTAAAATTATGAGTGATTAAGAATGAAGAAAGAAAGCAAACTTATGAACAACACATTTGTCCACTTTTTTAACATCTATCGCGGTGTTCATGAGGGTTTGCATTTTGTATCACATTCTTTTAGATGCGGTACTGATTTATAAGCCCCAAAACTCCTGCCATCAATATCTCAAACAACAACAACAAGAAGCAAACAAAAACAACAAAAAACACCACCAACAACAGCAGCAACAACAACACATATCAACAACAAAGAAGTAAGGTATCAAAACGAACATGTTGTAAATCTATGTAATTACTTGTCATTCCTTACATTACCACGTAAGTTAGATTTATGCCTGTGGTCAGTATTTACTGTTAAGTGCAAGTGACATTTTTCCATAAAATACTATCGCTTTTAAAACTTTTTATCGAAGGATAGCCAATATTACTCCTCCTTGCGGTCATAAAGGAATATGACGACAATCCTTCAAGCTCAGTATAGCATAATTGTGTAAGTGTTCCTAGTGCAGACCTATACCGTGTCTTTATAATGTCAACAGGTGCTTTAAACCATTTATTATAGTCAAATTTTCAAGTTTCATAATTTTGTAAAATATTTTTTTATGTTATAGTTCAAAGAAGTGTTTTGGTATTTGAACTTTTTTCCTGAATGAAATACGCCGATGACATGTCTTTCACTCGACCAAGGAGTGTTGACATTCGAATGTGGTGTAATTCCAGTCTGTACTGAAATTAACCGGTCTTCTCAATGAGTGCTTTTGTCAGCAGAAATTCCAGTACCTTATCTGACAAGCAGGTTTAACTAAATGTAAAATGATAAAATACTTATGGGATTGAATTTCGTCTTTACTTGTAATTATATAGGCAGCTTTAACACGAGATCACTGAGCTGGAATATTTTTTTCTACCTCCGCGAAGTGAACGAATTAATTTCATTTGTTATGTGACAAGAAGACATTTAATTATAACAAAATTAGAGTATGACTTGAGTAAGTATATGCAGTATTTGTATTGTTAACTGCGGTACAAAAGACATTATAATGCAACTTTTGCAAGTTCAACTGCAAAATATTTCAAGTATACTTTAGGAACAGAAGATTAATTTTATACTTCCTGGCCTTAACTTCTTTGTGGCTTTTCGCATTTCACACTTCCGGCGCTAGTACTGGTTTGAACCAAGTCTCAGAACGGGATTAATATCAGTTGCAAGAGCTGGTGCCCCATTTGAATTAAAAAGCAAATTTAACCTAAGCTGCTAAAGATGATAAAAGATAAATACCCTTTTTCGCAAGGAATACCCACCACTAGAGCCTACAGTTCTAATGAAACAGTACTAACCAAATATTCTGCACATACATGTATCACTAATAATAGGATAAAAATCTATTTGCACCATTTTCTTACTTTTCAAGAGGTGATACTAGGCTCATAGCTAAAATGAAGTTTTCTGAGGCGCTCCCATAAAAACTGTACCCAAAATATTGCTATAAAAATACAATATAAACAGTCATAAATCAAGAGGAGTCAGACAATAAATCAACCCCACTTATAATCACAAATCTTATCAAGTGCCTCAATATACCTATTTGAAATAGAACTTTTTCATCAGGCGTTGTTTTATGTCTCACATCAGACTGTACATTTCAGTTCCTAGTACACATTTTATGAAGTATAATAATTAACCCCGTTTCAATGAATATATTACGTACACTAAACTAAATATACAGCGTTCTGTGTTTTGATTATTGCAATGTTTATTTAGAATACGTACATAAAACTGAAACTTATGTAGGACGTGAGGAAGCTATTTTACCAACTTTTACAGCAAAATGAAATTAATTGAAACAGAACTAAATTCGCCAGACTCTTCATAATAATAATAATAATAATAATGATAGAATAGCTCAGTTTTAGGGTAAACTCATTGACAGTTACATGTAATAACATGTAATATCATTTATACATATTACACATATTACAAATACATCTTTTTTATTTACCATGATACCATCACCTGAGTAAACGACAAGTAAAAATAAAACAGAACCATATAAAAAGAAATATCAATGGAATGCTTTTTTAACAGTTTTACCCAGAATTGTGACGTTTTATGAAATAGGAAACCAGGAAATGCCTTTATCGGTAGAGATTTTTTCTGCAATAGTCATAAATCAAGTGTTTTTCATGTAAGGCTGTGTTCTACTTCCAGCCATTCGTATAAGATATATTGCTGGCAGTTCCCGTTTGTTCCAGTAAAAATATCTATGATGGTGTGATATTCTATAGTTAGCTTTTATATTTGTCATGTTTTCCAACTTTCTAGTCTGTCGTAATTACTCGACGAGGATATAAATTGAATGTGTTCACGAAATGTCGAGAAGTAATTCAGAGTTCTCTAAATAAACCTGTCGTAAATGTATTCCTAAATATATTACCTCAGGCTACAAATGTTTTAGTCATAAAATTATCTTTAAATCATATCAATAGCTTTTTTCCGCCCTTAATCAGTTGCATCGGTTACAAATACAAACATTTCTCTTTTTTACATTTCCTTCCATTTTCACGTGCTGCACGGATTTACTGTGCATGGCGCATGCTCAAGTAAGGTCTTTTTTCATTTGTAGAAAGATGTGTGTAGATTGAAAGCTTAACACACATTACTTTTGGTTCTCTCCTACGTTTGTCTAAAATCAGCGACTTCGAGCAATCGATATATGTAATCGTTATGCTACAAGCTTGTACACGTCATAATGACGTCGCTTAGTGTTTAGTTGTTGCGCGTTTGACAAGATCACCAGCCAGTCAGCCGGAGATGGTCATGTCCAGTCAGTCAGCCGGAGATGGTCCAGTCCAGCCAGTCAGACGGAGATAGTCCAGTCCACCCAGTCAGCCGAAGATGGTCCAGCCAGTCAGCCGGAAATGGTCCAGTCCAGTCAGTCAGCCGGAGATAGTCCAGTCTAGCCAGTCATCCAGAGATGGTCCAGTCCAGTCCAGTCCAGTCAGTAAGCTAGAGATGGTGGTCCAGTCCAGCCAGTCAGCCGGAGATGGTGGTCCAGTCCAGCCAGTCAGCCGGTGTGGTTCAGTTCAGCCAGTTAGCCAGAGATGGTCCAGTCCAGTTAGTCAGCCGGAGATGGTCCAGCCCGCAAGTCAGCCGGAGATAGTACAGTCCAGCCAGTCAGCCAGAGATGGTCCAGTCCAGCCAATCGGCCAGAGATGGTCAAGTCCAGCCAGTCAGCCAGAGATGGTCCAGTCCAGCCAATCGGCCAGAGATAGTCAAGTCCACCCAGTCAGCCAGAGATGGTCCAGTCCAGCCAATCGGCCAGAGATAGTCAAGTCCAGCCAGTCAGCCAGAGATGGTCCAGTCCAGCCAATCGGCCAGAGATAGTCAAGTCCAGCCAGTCAGCCAGAGATGGTCAAGTCCAGCAATATAGAGATGAGAATGCTAAAACAGATGTTAAGCTCCAATTATTGTTTTGAATATTGAAGCAGAATTTTTGAAAATCTCTTGTTAAATTAAAGTAAGTGTGAAAAGAAACGAAATGCGGCATGAAACAAATTAACTGCTTGCAAGTTATGTTAAAACAAGTCAAAGTTTTATTGGCATGAAACATATACACAGTGTTCGCTGCGAAATATAGTATACATACACATAATGACAAAATATGATGTAACAACATATATCATTAGATTTTTTCATTAATATCTAGCGCAAACAACAATACCCATCTCTATATACTTGCAACATAAAGATAATAATGGGCCATCCAGGATCTGGACATTCTTGATTTGACACCATTTTTAATTATTGACTTGGTGAAATGAAACTTTGATAATGGATAATTTGATAATGGAATTTTGATGGATGTGATAAAAGCGGAACTATTTAAATATTGCCTTTTGGTGTATAGAAGGTAAGAAAGTATTATCCTATCACTAAGACCAAAAAGTAGATTTAAAGAGATAAACCCTAACAGTTAGAGCATTCCATTTTCTTTCAGACCAAATATATTGAACGAAAATTTACCCGATTTCAAGATATCAGTCAAAAAATCTGAATACACCAGGCGAACTGAATGCATGAAAGTTTTTATTTTTATATAGTCGATCTTGTAAAAAGTGGGTATAAGGCGCTTTGTTACAAATGAACACGTTCTTAGTGCCTAGATACTCTTAAGACAGATTTTAAACATAACAGTACGTTCTTTATCTATGAGGGACATTGCTGATTACAAATTATCTCCCTTACTCAGATAACATCAAAGGCAGACCAAATTGCACTTTGGTCCTTTCAGTTGAAATCCTCTGACTTTATCCTTGTTTCTCTTTGTGATTGTCTTGACTTTTAGCTGTGAAAATTGTCACTTATATATTAAACAAAAAGTTAGGATTAACAAAAAACAAACATTATGGTATTAGCAAAGCATGTTGCTAAACTAAATGTTTAATCTGACTATCTTTGTTGCTAATAATTAGGCTTAATTATCATAATACCAAAAGAGAAAATAGCGATGAAAGCAGAGGAATCCAAATGAAAGGACCAAAGGTATATTAGAGAGTATTCAGGGTAGATAATCCACCAATGTCCCCCATTTTTTCCATTTTCTAATGATATAAAAATGCCAACTGGGGTGTATGTCCTTGTAAGTATTTTCCAAGATGTCAAGATGTGCAGCGGTGGTGTAATGCGTATTCAGTGAGTTATTATATATAAATAAACATTTAAGCTCATTTCGGTTGTCTTTTATAAGTTTATTCTATGTAAAATTGATTCTTAATTTCTCTTCTATGTGTCACTGTAGCTCCTCCATTTGTGTAAGTGCAGTCACTATTTTTCAGTCACAACCGTCTCAGTTCACTAGGTCAGACAGTTCTGACATGATTATGCTGATTTCATTAGTCTACCTATTTCTGCAACATGATTATCTTCTAGTTTGCATGGTAAGTGGGTTTAATGTTGTAACAAGACTCTGCAAGCAATATGCAACTTTTGTGTTCAATTGAGTTAAAGGTTGATATTCTGCATAAACACGAATACAATAATGATGACAGCAGAATGTCTATGTTTGAATTTTCAAAAGTGGACTTTCTGTTTACTTAACTGGCAGACAAGTACCTTCCACAAATGCAAAAGTCCACATTAAACGTCATTTTACTGAATATCAAATTCAGGCATCCAGTGTTTGGAGTTACAGCTGCATGTAAGCGTCTTGATTTAAAATCTAGCTTTATGCTTATGATTTTTATGCCCCCAACACAAAGTGTGGGGGCATATAGATTTGGACATTTGTCCGTACGTCCGTCCGTCCGTCCGTACGTCCCGTTTCTTGTGTGCGCAACTCTTCCTACACTCATGGATCGATTGGAACCAAACACGCACACACGATAGACCATGATGGGTTGTTGTACAAGAAGTACAGAAGTTTATCTCTGATCAGTTTTCACTGGATGATTGCTCTTTGTTAGTTTTTCATGCATGCCATATATATAGTACCGTCTCCGTGGCCTAGCCGTTAAGGCGTCCGCTTATGGAGCTGGAGGTCGAAAGTTCGAGTCTCGCCAGGGGCTTGTTCTGATGCGGCCGGTTGATGAGCCGCCAGCTAGTAAAAGAATTGTTACCGATTGCCTGTCCGCCTGGCGCCTGGCACATAGGATAAGGAATCGGGGTGTAAATATGTACACTAATAGAGGTGTCTTATAAGCCCGGGAGGCTGACCCTTTCAGTAGGAGTGACACTATAATAAACAAGCACTTTATAGTAAATCTTGTGTGCGCAACTCCTCCTACACCCATGTTTAAATGTTTGCATACTTATTACATACATATAATAACCGAAGTAATACTGAAAACCATTGTTTTCAGAGCTATTTGAAATAATTACCATATTGTAAATTAGGTGAATGAGTTATGGAAGTAAGACATTGTGAAAAAGGTATAGCAGCTGAAACATTTTGAAAAAAGTTTATTTGTAAAGCGAAGTACTCTTAGCCTATAGAGCAATTAAATAAATATCCATTGTTTTCGTTGTTAATGAATTCCGTTTCTTAAAAAAATTTCCAATTCAGGCGGCATCAGTGTCCGACGGACAATTCTAGTTGCCTTGCAGTTGTATTTCTCAAAGTTTAAACTTTGGTACTTGATTGGTAAGTTCTTGCAGGTATTCGATTGGTAAGTTCTTGCAGGTACTTGATTGGTAAGTTCTTGCAGGTACTTGATTGGTAAGTTCTTGCAGGTATTCGATTGGTAAGTTTTTGCAGGTAATTGATTGGTAAGTTTTTGCAGGTACTTGATTGGTAAGTTTTTGCAGGTACTTGATTGGTAAGTTCTTGCAGGTATTCGATTGGTAAGTTTTTGCAGGTAATTGATTGGTAAGTTTTTGCAGGTACTTGATTGGTAAGTTTTTGCAGGTACTTGAATGGTAAGTTCTTGCAGGTACTTGATGGGTAAGTTCTTGCAGGTATTCGATTGTTAAATTCTTGCAGGTACTTGATTGGTAAGTTCTTGCCGGTATTCGATTGGTAAGTTCTTGCAGGTACTTGATTGCTAAGTTCTTGCAGGTTTTCGACTGGTAAGTTCTTGCAGGTAATTGAATGGTAAGTTTTTGCAGGTACTTGACTGGTAAGTTTTTGCAGGTACTTAATTTGTAAGTTTTTGCAGGTACTTGATTGGTAAGTTTTTGTAGGTACTTGACTGGTAAGTTTTTTGCAGGTACATGACAGGTAAGTTTTTGCAGGTACTTGATTGGTAAGTTCTTGCAGGTACTTGATGGATAAGTTCTTGCAGGTATTCGATTGGTAAGTTTTTGCAGGTACTTGATTGGTAAGTTCTTGCAGGTACTTGACTGGTAAGTTTTTGCAGGTACTTGACTGGTAACTTTTTGCAGGTACTTGATTGGTAAGTTCTTGTAGGTATTCGAGTGGTAAGTTCCTGCAGGTACTTGACTGGTAAGTTTTTGCAGGTACTTGACTGGTTAGTTTTTGCAGGTACTAGACTGGTAAGTTCTTACAGTACTTGACTGGTAGGTATTCGATTGGTAAGTTCTTGCATGTACTTGATTGGGAACTTTTTGCAGGTATTTTATTTTTCTCATTGTTGTCGCCTGTCCGGGGATAACAATTTGATCATGTTATATACTTTCTTGTATTTTTTATCTGAGTGATTTAAACTGTCATATCCATTTTAGTCAACGGAAAAGTACTCAAAATTCACACTTTGCTATTGCGTTGTTTTTAAGTAAATGCCAGCTTTTTTTCAGCTGCCACAAAACCCTCTAAATACGACGTACTAAGTGTTGTCCCCAAGAGGTTTAGTAAAAAGCATAATTTACGAAATATTTTTAGCTGAAATCTAATTCCACTTTGGTTTATACTAACAATTGAGTCTTGAGGAAAAATGAAGTTCTAACTAAAGGCTGTCTGGAGTGAAAATGGCTTACAAACCAAAAGTTAGAAAAGTGCAAAAGTCGAAAACAGCCATATAAAGGCAAATACATGAAAGTTAAAGTAGAAATAATCATGATTGAATTCTTATAAACTATGTATGGCGGTTTGAAACAGTATTCCTGTTTGTAAGCATTACAAAATAACCCAGGCTGACTGATATTTTTTATTATCTCTTGAAAAACATATTTATGTCGAGAGATCCAGAACACCCACGATATGTCACAGAAGGGAAATGCCCTTGAAACAATCCTTGTAGAGTTTAAACCGGACTGAAACCTGCAACTGTGTCACCGATATTGATCCTGTGACAGTAGACATTAAAATGATAAAATTGTGAAACGAACTTTGACTGTTGTCAGTGTTTAACATGAGTGTCTCCAACTCTCTAGTCCAATCTTGACGAAGACGCTGAATTTGAAAATATATGGAGTCCAGGTGTCAAATTCACACTACATCGTTGCATTTGCAAATAAATGCAAAACATGTAAAGTAAAACAATATTTGAATGAAAAATGTGCGTGAAGTTAGCTGCCAGTTGTCAGTTGCCAATTCAATTGGCAACTGGCAACTTGCAGCCAACTTCATAGTCCAGCTGCCAATTCAAATTTATTTGAAATTGTAGATAGCTTAGCTGCCGGTTCTCAAAATTTGCGAATCGTCAACCGTCAATTGGTAGTCAGCTGCCAATTCGATATGTTTCACAAATAATTTATTTTAACCGAATTAGCAACTGGCAACTGGAAGCTAGGTGCCAGTTTGTTAAAAATAGCGAATTGGCAACTGGCAGCCAGATGCCAATTCGACAAGTATCATGCATTATGAACATAGAGTGAATTGGCAACTACCAACTGGCAGCCAGATGCCAGTTCGTCAAGACATGCGAATCGTCAACTGTCAATTGGTAGCCAGATGCCAATTCGACATTTCTCATAAATTATTGATATTCGTTAAAGATCGCGAATTGGCAACTGGCAACCAGATGCCAATTCGACAAGTATCATGCATTATGAACATAGAGTGAATTGGCAACTACCAACTGGCAGCCAGATGCCAGTTCGTCAAGACATGCGAATCGTCAACTGTCAATTGGTAGCCAGATGCCAATTCGACATTTCTCATAAATTATTGACATTCGTTAAAGATCGCGAATTGGCAACTGGCAACCAGATGCCAATTCGACAAGTATCATGAATTATGAACATTGAGTGAATTGGCAACTGGCAGCCAGATGCCAGTTCGACAAGAATAATGAGTTATGAACATAGAGTCAACTGGCAATTGGCAGCCAGATGCCAGTTCGTCAAAACTTGCAAAACGCCAACTGTCAATTGGTAGCCAGATACCAATTCGACACTTATCATAAATAATTGATATTTACCCAATTGGCAACTGGCAACTGGCAGCCAGATGGCAATTCGTTTAAGATTGCGAATCGGCAACTTGGAACCTGGAGCCAGATGCCAGATGCGATCTTTAACGAATTGGCATCTGGCTACCAATTGCCAGTTCACTCAATGTTCAGTTATCAGAATACTTTTCGAATTGGCCTCTGGCTGCCAGTTGCCAGTTGCCAATTCACTCAATGGTCAGAATTCATGCTACATATTGAAATGGCAGCTGGCTGCCAGTTGACAATTCGCTTACTTTGGCATCTGTCTGGTTACGATTTCATTTTAGTTTGAATTGGTAGCTGGACTATGAAGGCAGCTACTGGCAGCTACTTTCACGCACATTGTAAAATGTGAAAATATGCACGTCTTTCCACGACTATGCAACCACTGAAGTCTGAAAAACTATATCCATCTCCCAGAAACAAAAGCAAGGGCAAGTAAAACTCAGAATCATCAAAAAACGTGGTATGTAGCATTTACCTTTGGATACATTCTGCTTTCAGGTGACTGAAATCTGATCCGATATGTGACCGAAATTAATTTTCTATTATTTGATTTTCTTGAATCGAGCAAATTAATTTTCAGGTCATGAGTACAACAGTTTATACGAAGGTAAACAGTTTTTTGACAACATCATTTCACAAAATGTTGTCGTGTCGTCTACCGGTGACAGGTTAAAATGTTACTAGATTTATATGCCGTCTGACGGTGCGATGACAAAATTTCACGTGCCTGTATATTATCCAGCCCTCCCCATAGCCATATTGCAAATTTTTAGAGCATGGCCGTGATTGCTGCATTTTCCTTGTGGAATTTGTTCTTTATTAATTCGATGGCAGGAATATACAATTTGCCCAATTCCGGTTGACGCAAGACAACGCGATACGATATTCCAATAAATGTCGCGTCGCATTGTCTAATGTCGCTTCGAGTTTTTGAGCGTCGCGTCGCGTTGTCTAGTGTCGTTTGACATTTTCGTGGGTCGTAATAAAGGCACAGACACGATGGGAGACAATACGATACGACATTGTGAAAATGTCGCTTCGCGTTGTCGAGCGTTGTATCGCGTTGTCGTGCGTCGAAGCCTACACAAGTGCAGAACGCGACGGACAACAACGCGACGCGACGTTGCGACAACGAGACGCGACACAGCGAAAATGCGATACGACGCTCGGCAATGCGAAGCGACAATGCGATATTTCGAGCTGTTACAGCGCGACAATACGATATGACATCGCAATATTTAGTGTGAAATTGTAGCGCGTCGCTTCGCGTTGTCGAGCGTCGTATCGCATTTTCGCGATGTTGCGTCGCGTTGTCAAACGTCTACCTCTAAGTGCGACATCGACATTTTAAGTGGCCCCCAACAGGATTCCGTATTGATCTTACATTATGAGCTTGTTCTGTACCTTAGGTACCAAGTGCGTAACAGGAGTTTTGTAGGAGCAATTTACTCTTCAGCGAATGTAATTAATATTGTACTTGAACTCTAACTTGTATGTAGTTTTTTGGGGTAAAAAGTATGATGTCTGCTACATCATTGTATGGTCTGACCGTGTGCGCGCGATTGTGTATAGGTAGTGTCTATGTGTCCATGGTGAAAGCAGATCTTGGTTTGATCAGTTTTGTTTATACGCACTTTTCTTTCGAAAGTATTGATATTCTTGTCGACACTATAATCTCAACAGACAAAGCCTATCCCAAATACTTTGATATTTCCTATTCTAAGTAAACAATGTTTTTTTTCAACTAAATTCTGCCTCACTTGCGTAATAAATCAGTTGCTACAATTTGGATATTGTTACATCTGAACCTAAAATATAGAATGAAATCTGATTAATGTGGTATGGCACGTAGTAAGAAGTCAATCTCCTGAAATAATGGTTATAAGTATTTGTGTCATCATTAGTCACGTTGTTAAACTTGTGGCAACCTGGTCGTTAATAGGTATTTGAACATAACCTGATTCCTACTGGGTTAAAGTATAAAGGCCTTGTCTCCCTCACATGGAATAAAACCCCTTTCCATCATAAACAGGCTAAAACTAGGCAGAAATGTATCAAATATTATTGTGTTTCAATTAAAATAACTAAATTGACACTCATTGATTACTATAAAGTTACAGTAGAGAAGTACAGTTTAATTACGTCATTGCCTGATGAAAGTAAATATAACAAACAATGTATTTTCTCTGATTGTTCAATGTCATATCGAGTAACACTTTTATAATATTTTGAGTAATACTGTATGTTTTAATTATGGCTGAAAAGCATAGCAAATATACTAGCTCTTTCACTTTGTTTATCAGGGAAAGATTGGGCACTTAACAGACATTAACATCTGTCAAAATGTTCAAACTGCTGCTTGTAGATTCGTCAAATTATTTCAAAACAAAGGAAAATGATTTGCGTATTTTATTATTTCGAAGAAAACAGAGGTGGGTCATATGGACTACCAATGCATTATGTTGTTATGTTAAACCACACTGACGATATCTAAAGGGGTATTGTTAGTTGTCTGTCCTTTGCACTGCGATAACGAATAGATATTTGCCGATCACGTATATGAAAGCTTTGAATGTTAATTTAATCAAAGGCTTGTTGATCAAGTTCCGAAAAAGGAGCCTGGTGCAGAAACACAAAGTTAAGATGCATTTGCATGATTTAAGCAAACGCTTTGACGATATTTTACTGATATTGGGAAAATTTTCCGAAAATATATGTCACGTTTATAACCACGGTAGAACACCACACTTCTAGAAAGATGGTACAGTGTATGAAACGTTTTAGGAGATATTATACTACAAACAGATAATAAAAGATGACTTATATCATTCATAGTTTCACATTCCTGGGTTTGAAAAAATTCTAACTTTTTTACAAACTGTGCCCTCTCTGCGACAATCAGAAACAGAACAAAATCTGTAATTTTTTAAATTTTCTTTCTTTAACGATGACGGTGTGTTAACCACATTTATTTTATGCCTACCAATGAAATATAGGGAGATATCAGTGAGATAAAAGTGATAATCCACTGTTTTGAATCAGTGAAATTACCATTTTGATAAACCACTGTTTGTGCCGGAACTAATTTCCCCACCACGTATATACAAGAGAATCCGCTGTATTTCAGACAGTGACAGCGAGTGAAATTTATTTACCTTGTTAAATCCAGTTATAATTTTGAATTCCTGAGCCTAACTAGTTGTGAACAATGATGAAATTCGCCATAAATTATTTAAAATGTCTGATTTGTTTACATAACTCACATGGACAATATGCAATATGGCCGACTTTCAATTCAATTGATTGAATATTACTCGGTATTAATCCGCTTTTATAATTAAAGTATGTATGGCTAAAATTCAATAAATATTAATAAACTGTGTAGAGAAAATAAATGTTATTTGATGAAAGTGTATTCAGTTTATTTCAGCAGAAGTAAAGTTATCATATGTATTGGAGATTGTCTGCACTTTTTTTGTGTGCGGAGTAACCAAAGTACGCATTAACTGATTTGGGGCTCACTATGGGGAATTTATTGAAGGCCCTGATTAAAAATGTCATAAAATACCCATTTTTGACGTGTTGGCATAAAATAAAAAGAAAATTTGTTTGTTTTTTAGTGGAAGATGGGAATTTATTTCATCTCGTGAACACCATATGTTCATATTTTCACTCGTGGCTGCGCCACTCGTGAAAATATCACATATGGTGTTGACTCGATGAAATAAATTCTCATCTTCCACAAAAACAAGCAAATATCCTCTATTGAATATTTTAGAGAATGTAGAGACAGTTATTAGTAGAGAAACATATTTATTTTATGCCTACCAATGAAATATAGGGAAATATCAGTGAGATAAAAGTGATAATCCACTGTTTTGAATCAGTGAAATTACCATTTTGATAATACACTGTTTGTGCCGGAACTACTGCTTGATGAAACTTCAGGAATTTCCCCACCAAGTAAATACAAGAGAATCCGCTGTATTTCAGACTGTGACAGCGAGTGAAATTTATTTACCTTGTTAAATCCAATTATAATATTGAATTCCTGAGCCTAACTAGTTGTGAACAATGATGAAATTCGCCATAAATTATTTTAAATGTCTGATTTGTTTACATAACTCACATGGACAATATGCAATATGGCCGACTTTCAATTCAATTGATTGAATATTACTCGGTATTAATTCGCTTTTATAATTAAAGTATGTATGGCTAAAATTCAATAAATATTAATAAACTGTGTAGAGAAAAATAAATGTTATTTGATGAAAGTGTATTCAGTTTATTTCAGCAGAAGTAAAGTTATCATATGTATTGGAGATTGTCTGCACTTTTTTTTTGTGCGGAGTAACCAAAGTACGCATTAACTGATTTGGGGCTCACTATGGGGAATTTATTGAAGGCCCTGATTAAAAATGTCATAAAATACCCATTTTTGACGTGTTGGCATAAAATAAAAAGAAAATTTGTTTGTTTTTAGTGGAAGATGGGAATTTATTTCATCTCGTGAACACCATATGTGATATTTTCACTCGTGGCTGCGCCACTCGTGAAAATATCACATATGGTGTTCACTCGATGAAATAAATTCTCATCTTCTACAAAAACAAACAAATATCCTCTATATCTAGACTTTGTGCAAGTCTGAATCGTGAAAATCTTTAGTTCTTAAGTATAAATTATTAAAAAAATGAAGATACAGCGGAAACGAATTTCTTGTTGACGTCACCAATGAAAATTGAACATTATATTCAATCCAAACCTGTCTTTGAAATCAGTATTGAAGTACGTTTTCATAATTACATTTTCACAGGCAAACATCACTTGTTAATATAACAATATTAAGAGTGTTTTCAGCATTATATTGCCAATGGGGAAAAATCTAATTTCCTGGAATACATGTAGAATGCAATTTACCTTCGTGCCAGTTATTGAAAGAAAATCAGAGAAGATCTTCACCAAGTTCTTTTAAGAATATTTACCATCTTTACAGTTATAAGATTATATACGGATCCAATTAATGAACTGGAAAAATCTAATTTCCTAAAACGTGTTGTCTACGTTGAATTACAAGTAATCATTAGATGTCGCTTGATTAGGAGTATACGAGACATGTCAGCTGAAGTTTAAAAAAGATAAGAAACACAGTGAACTTCTTAACTTGCCTTGCCAATTTCAGTTCATTCATTTTATTCAATAGTTGATCTATTCACTGACTGCTTTTTATAAAATTTTAAATGCAAACCTGGAAATGAGACTATTTTTGAATGTATTCTTTTTGCCTGCATGTATGTTGACATCACAGTTTATAAGATTTAGTTGTGTAAATACAGTCGAATGTTGCAGCGGTTCTCTTGTGACAGCAAACAAGCTGGTAATCATTCTTCATAATTGTATCAAATTTCAAGGAAACTGAAAAATTGAATCATGGTACATATTATTTGAAAGCCAAAGTTATAAATACTCTTCAAGATGAAAAGTCCTTGTTGGTTGATAACTTTTTTTTTGAGAACAAAGATGTATTGATTCCTTCTCAAGACATAGAATACTTCCCTTTCTGATTATTTCAAAGAGTTAACACAACATTACTCCAAACGCGAATTGTTCATGTTCACATCAACTTGCTTATCGTTTTTTGAGACAATTACATATACATGTTAATGTTCAGAATGCTTCTGCTGTACGATGAAAGTAAATATTTAAATCAAGTAAAATTACCTAGAATTGTATGGTTCATGTTTTAAGACATTTAATCAATTTATATCGCAAATTATTACAGTAAGCTTGGCATTCTGTAGCAGTTATGTTCCTCTAGGCCTTTCATTTTACAGTACACTAATTATATATTTTATAGCTTGGCCTTTGACCAAGTGGATACAATATCTTTCAATCATGCTGTAAAATTTTAGGCTTCTTGATTCATTTGTTCATTGTTTATTGATCATAGAGTTTTTGAAAGTGCAGTTTGTTCTTTCACCCATTCGGTCCCAAAATAATAAACCCCAACAAATTCTACTTTCTCATTATGAAAAAAATTCAGTAAATTTTGAGAGTCCTAGATTTAGTTGTTCTTGACTTATTGATCGGAAATTAATTTTGAAGTACAAGCCCATGTGAGCCAGACCTATGACCCATTGGACTCAAAATTGAAAGAGCCATATTCTAAGCATGCCTGACAATCTTTTAAACTTTAAAGGTTCTGACCTCAGTTTTTTCAGTAATTTATGGACACCGTTTTCAAAAGGCAGGCCCCTGTGAACTTGACCTTTGACCCAGTTGGCCCAAAATGAAATGGTTCGTCTACTCATCCTGCTCAACTTTGAAGTTTGAAAGTTCTGAGTTTAGTTGTATTCGAGTTGTAAATTTAAAACTGTTTCCTAAGTGCAGGCGCCTGTGAGTTTGACCTCTGACCCAGAAAGCCTAAAATCAAAAGATCACATTCACATAATGCCAAACATTTCTGCCGTTGAAGATCCTGCGTTCCTTTGTTCTTAATTAACATGAATTAGCTTGACATTTAACTAGAAAACCCAAAATCAATAAAGTTCATCTATTAATAATAAGCCATCCGTTAAAATTTAAGGTATCTTGAGTTATTGATTGGACACCATTTTAAAGTACACGCCCCTGTGAGTTTGACCTTTGATCCAGTATGCCCAACATTAAAAGGTCTCATTAAAGTATCATGTCCAGTTACTCTTTAAGTTTGTGAGTCCTTTATTGACCAGAAACCGTTTCCAATGTGCAAACCCCGCGAGATTTACCTTCGACCCTGTGAGCTCAAAATCAGTAGAGATCATTTACTTATCATTCCCAACCATCTGGTAAATTTAAAAGACCTTGGTGTAGTTGTTGCGTTATTGATCGGAAACCATTCTCAGAGTACAGGCCTCTGTGAGATTGACCTTTTGACCCAGTAAGAATAAAATCATAGGGCTCTTCTTCTCAACATGCTCAAAATACTAACCAAGTATTAAGTCTTCAAACTTATGTTTTCACAAGTTATTGATTAGAATCCGTTTGGTCTAGAACTGAAATGCATGTCTCCATTTCTACGAGGTGTTGACTACCGAACAGAAGGACTAACCGACTTATAATCATAAAACAATAAATGAATGAAACGATGTACACTTGTCCTTTGTTAAGCGATATCTGTTAAAAAAGTTTCAAAAAATAAAATATGAAATGATTGATAACGACCAACCTGCCAATTAAATTTAAGGAGGCTAGGCCAAATCATTCTGTAATGAGGGACATTCCTGATGACAAATTATCTACCTTACTCAGATAACATCAGAGGTAGACCAAATTGCACATTGGTCCTTTCATTTGGAATCCTCTAACTTTATCATTGTTTCTCTTTGTGTTAGTCTTGACAATTAGTTGTGAAAACTGTCACATATATTAAATAAAAAGTTAGGATTATCAAAAGAAACAAACATAATGGTGTTAACAAAACATGTTGCTAAACTAAATGTGTAATCTGACTACCATTGTTGCAAATAATTAGGCTTAATTATCACCATACCAAAAAAGAAAATAGCGAAGAAAGCAGAGGAATCCAGATGGAAGGACAAATGTAATATCAGAGAGTTTTCAGGGTAGTTAATTCGCTAATATCCCCCATTGTTGACCCTAAATCGTTTTGGTATTCAAGGTCAATGTGGTCTTGACCTCGGATCTGACAACCCAAAAAAACTATAGAGGTCATCTACTTGTCATGATCAACCAACCTATCAAGTTTGAGGAGACTAAGCCGCCAGATATTGATTGGAAATAAATTTAATGTTCAATATCACTGTCGTTTGACCTTTGATCTTTAAAGAATCTGCTACTCATGACCATCTAGCCCATCAATTTTGAGAAGCATAGGCCCAAGCATTCTTCAGATATTGATTGAAACAGGTTTGCCGAGTAATGTCACTGTGGCACTGACCTTCGACCTGGCGACCTGAAAAATAAAATCATAACCAACCTGCCTTCCAAGTTTGAGGAGCAAATGCCTAATTTGTCTCCAGAAATCGATTGGAAACAGTTTATCTGTGCAGTGTTCAGAAATCATTTTGCTGTTTAAAATCACTGTGACCTGAACCTTTTGAAGAAAATAGCGGACATCTTCTAGTCATGAACAGTCGGCCTACCAAGTTTGAGGAACCTCGGCTGAAGCGTTCTAGGAAATACTAAATGGAAACGATTTGGGTGTTCAATGTGACTTTGGCGTTGACCTTTGACCAGAAAAACAATAGCAGTCATCTATTGGTCACGAATTTCATTCACATTAATAAAACTAATCATTAAAAGTAACGTCGGATAACATTGCAGTTGAAGGACAAAATTATATACAAAGTAAGTAACAGCAAACGCATAATGACCGGGCCGAGTTCAGATCTAATTGTAGGGAGATCGTGTACTTCAGGCAGATTCTGTAAAATGTCGGAAGCCATATACGACTCAGTGGACTCAAAAATATAAGGGTTTATTTATACAAAATGCCCAACCTACTTACCAAGTATCAAGTCTCTGTGTCTGTGTGTTCTCAAGTTATTGGTCGAAAACCATTTGATCTACAGACAGACAGACCGATAGATATGAGCACCACTTCTTCAAAAGGCGGAAGGGGGCATTATAAGCAGTCTCAGGTAAAAAGGAGCAATTGATGGTGTTGCCAGCATTTTGTCTACTGCTGAGTACAAGCGATATCGAAGTAGCACAATATGTTACCGTTACTAAAAATAAAATTTTACTGGAGGGCACTCCCGGTATGAACATTCTATAAACATCAGAAATACATTGGAAAATTAAAGATTTACGCAAAACAAACTGAAAACGCTTTAAAGAATAAATGTAAATACAAGCTCTGGAGAAGAAATAATCATAATATGCATAATGCAAAATTTTTTAAGTCTGCTAGATGTTTGTCTTTGATAATCTTCTACAGAGATGTTACCACTATTTTTTATCGTCAAAATTTAAGTTAATGTTATGTAGTATCTTTAAGGCCAAAGCATATATATATTGTTTTTGTTTTGTTTTTTAAACACAACTGCTATGGCTATTTTCCTCAATGTTACAGTTCCAAATATTAAGTGGTTGAACTTATATGTTGTCATGTCGCACCGTAGTATTTGTTAAATTTCTTGAAACTTTATAAAGGTTAATCAGTGGCACTCGATTGACTTTAGTCAGAGAGAATAAGCATGGAATCTTTAGCAGAAGTCAGATATCCAAAGAACGATTTCCTTCCTTTGTATTCCGTATTTACTTATTACACTTGTTTATACATAGAAGAAAATGTCACAGCATCACAATGTCATTTAGGCTTTCGGCCATGGAAACTAAAATAGGAACAGCCTTGCAATGGTGTTTGCTTTTCTGATTTAGGTTTCTAGCGCAGTTTTCATTCACTTTCAACGTTTCAATATGCAAACTATTGTTGGATCAATTTAGCCGGTTTAAATCAACAAACTATTGCACAGTTTTATTGATGTTGATACAACATCAAGTAAATTCGTTATTTTAAAGAACAATTTTGAAAGAGGATTAACCGACATTTCACATTTCCTGTAACGTCACACAGTTATCTGTTTACTATTTTAGAACAAAGAGAATCTATTATTGTTGAATTTTGAGTTTCCCTGTGGATTTTGTAAAACGAATAAGGTTTTGTAATATCAGTGTTGTGAAGACTAGACATCTTTTTAAAGCATCAGTTTTACGTAGGCAGAAATAAATCTGAAATGTTATGAGACTTTTGTTTACTGAGTTGTAATCGTGACAGAAGATAGTAAGTTTGGACAGTATATAATCCTAGTTTAACGTGTAAAACTTACATGACGAAACATTATCCAAGATAGTTAACTGACATGAAATGATATCGGAATGAGCATAACCTTACAGAATGACCTTGAAACCGTTCATATATTAGATACATGTATACTAAGTATCATGGGATCTTATAAATCATACAACGCTCTTGCAATGAATAATCGAATAAAATACATAAAGAAGATAGTAAATATTATAATACTTTGATTTTTAACAGAAGGCAGTCGTGGCGTTTTATAGAATTCCCTTCAAAAATCATTCCTTTAAAATGGACACTGTAAAAGTGTTTGGTGATATTGTTGCTTTGTGTTTCATTTTCTTTTTTTGCTATTTGTTACTCCAGTGTTGGTGTGTACCTATTTCTTTTTAGTTTTTATTGTCATTTCCGAAACTCTTTCTCAGAAAAATCTTTCCAGATTTATTTCTGAAAGTTATGGAATTGTTATTCCGGGAGTGCCTTTCGGTATTACCTTACTTCTAGTTGTTGCTACGTATTGTTCTACATCAATATTATTTGAACTGAATTCACTTCCCGCATATGTAAAATGCTGACGAAACTACCAGGTGCTACCTTAAAACTAAGTCTGCTAATAATGTTATTAGTCCTTCAGACTGGAAAGGAGGTCAAAGTAGCGTGCTTATAATGGTAATCTTAGCTTACACTTTGTCACAATCTGAAACACTATAATTGCTAATAGGGGACGAAGACTGAACCTACTTCAAGGCACACACCATAGAAAAGGCACCGGTTTTCTTGACAACGGTCATAATGGTCTGGAACCAGTTCCCTGGTACACACACCAGTTTTAGTTGTAGGGAATGAGAATAAAATGCTGTAAATACTTTAAATACTGTCAAGACAATAATCAATTAAGCAGTACATGGTTTATCTTGTCCACAGACCATTCTTTTGCGATTAGCCACCGCCGTTTCAGAAGCGTTCGAATGCGTAATGTGTCGCTGTTGGCAGTGTGTATTATCTTAAGTGCAGGCAATAAATTTATTTATTCATATACGTTAGTCCCAGGTAATACTTTATTGACTTAATGTTTCTTTTGAAAATAAATATGGATGGACGCATTATGAAGGACGTATGACAACTCAGTGCATTAGCGTGTCGAATATCAATGTTTTCAACAAGCTTTGCACGTCATTACCGTTGCATTAACGTTAATAACAAATTTACATCTAAAAGTAAAAGTTCCAAGTATTTGCCTTCACTAAGTAGATCTATGTATCGGTTATTGTTTCTGCGAATATTAATTAAATTAATGGCGAGTTGGTTCTTTTGCCTAGAGAATATCTTTCACAGGGTGGCCATACCACGTGGTATATGATGTCATTTAGGCTGTCGCGAGCAGCATTTTTTAACCTCGATTTGGAGGTGAAAACTGTTGTAAGTATTTCATTTCTACATCAAAATAAAGGGTGCATAGTGGATGCGAAGCGGAAAAATGTGCTCTAAATACAGGTCCTAATGATTATTTTGCCAGATGTACAGTTTTTCTTAACATCTGGGTAATAAGGAGTTCGTAACAATATGTTTGCTATCGCGAAAAGCCCATCAGTTTTCCCGAATTAATATTATTAATGTTATGTATTAATGTTAAACTCTGTACATCTGACAACAGAATCATCAGGGCCAATGTGTAGGACATAATATTCCGCTTCGCATGCGCTATATACCATTAAAATTGAAGAAATAAAATACTTAAAGCAATTTTCTCCTCCGAATCGAGTAAAAAAAAATGTTGCTCGCAACAGCCTAAATGACATTTACCACGTGGTATGGTCACCCTGTTTCAAGTGGGAAAATAATTTGGCAAGAATTGTTAATTTGCAAAGATAATGCTCATACATGAATTTCAGTAAAAAAAGTATCGTCGGAATGAAGTCCATAATGTTGAATGGCATGTCAAAGCTGCCTTCTGCATATATTTCTTAAATTGTTGGTGATGTGATCATTACATAATTATCCATTGTCGAGTAGTTGTCACAGTTGGTGAAGTGCAATTCACATGTCGTATTTCGGATATGCTTTTCTTGGCTGTTTCATTTCAAATTTAAAAAAAATCGTCATTTAAGGGTAAAGAGCTACTAAAATAGTATTCTTGCGAAGGTATGACGAATATGTTTTGGTTGATATACATATTAATTTTCAAAGAATTCAGTAAATGGTGATAATTTGTCAGTGATACAAATGCTAATGCCTCCCCATCAACTTCTTTATCAATGTTTTGAATTAAAAGTTTATCTATGATTATCAACAGGATCATAAGAATCAATATGTGTTTCTGAAATACAGAACATCGTCTATGCTAACAGAATCTGGATCTTCAGTACGCAGTTTCCAAACCATTGACATTAAAAGATTCAACAATCATCTGTTGTTTTTTTTATATTTCAGTGGTGACAACACAAGTAGTTTGCGAGTGACACAACAGTGACACAACAGTTTTGGTGTCTCTGGAGTCTATAAAATTAACAGTGATCAGCCATAAATACCCATGCCTAAAGCTCCCAAGACTGAGTACAGGACAAGGTTCAAGATCTAGTTTATATGTCAAAAACTTAAATATTTTCAAAACAGTTTTCATTTTTCTCTTCTGAGATCAAGTCGAAAGTAAAGTCTATTAACAGCTTCAAGATCAATAGATTTTAACTCCAGTCACGTCATATCGGGTATATACTAGCTTTTCTAGTCCATGCACCCTAACACCGACTTACTTTGTGACTAGTGTTACTCATCTAAGTAAACATAACTGAGAGTAACTCCTGTTAAATAGATTAACAGGATTGTAGTTTTAGATCATCTACAACTTTAGTCCATTCAAGATCATCAGCAATTGATTCCTGTGTTAACACAACGCCGTCATTTTCCACATTGTCAAAATCATTTTCATCCGAGAACAAGCTGTTTAATCCACTTTAGTCATTTTCAGACGTACTGGCATGATGTTTATAAGTGACCCATTATTTCGATAAAACCAGAACTGATTTAAAGTATAAAGTAATTTATCTTCGTGGAAAATACGTCCATTACATATTCGACCAAAACAGGTAAAGAAAGATATGTATATATTTATGGTTTAAGATACAGACATCATCTGATTCCAGAAACACCTCTGATTCTTTTGAGACCTTGCTTTAACATCTCATCCGAAAAAACAGTAATGTTAGTGTTGGAGATGGTGATCGAACTCACGACCCTGGATTACAAGTTCAGTGCGTTACCACATCACGCCTAAACCAAACATGGAAAAGCATTTCTGTTATCAGGTTATCAAAGCGAAGTTGTTTTTTTCAAACATATATACACCGTTCAAAAGTCTTGATGCATACATCAAGGATGCAGCCAAATGTTTAAGAAGCTTTTTTCTCTCCATTTGGACAAATTAAAGAAAATATTTATTTAATATAATAAATTTTAATGTTTCATTAATTAATCTGTCAAAAAAAAAAAAATCAGAACCGAAAGTTTTCTATAAACGAAAACAATAAAAACGAAATAAATCAAAATAGAAGGAAATGAGGACTAAATTCAGGCCATTGAAATAATCAATCGTATCCTGGAGTTTCTGGTCGATGAGTGCGCTGAGTAGCACTGTAATGCACGTTCTGCAAACAGTTTTCTGATAAAGTGCTTCTAATGCTAGCGTTTAATCCTAAGCGCATAATACAATTCGCGCAAACTAGCTTGTTCTGTCGCATTTTCTCAATATTTTGTCTAGATCCATTTCAGAAGACAACTTTATACAGGAAATAATCTTTCCTATGACGTCATGCAGTTTTCTTGTTTACTCTATCCTAAAATGTATCAGTGTTGCAAAATAAAGTGTTTGCGTGAAGATAAATAGTTCTAAATTGATTGTTTTCGCCTTTCATTTAATATCGAGCAATATCAATATAATGGATCTGTATATTTTTTATGGAGGCTGAAGTAAGAACTTGAAATATCATGATGACAAATATTTATTTTTTCTGATATGATTTATTGTAACTTTTGTAGTGGGTTTAAAAGAAGAACCAACCTGTATATTTGCATGTTTAGATCAGAATGTAAGGTCAGAATATTATATACGTGATAAACCTACATCAAACCTGCTATTATTTAGTTACTTTAGAGAGCACCATTTTTTTCATATTTTTAATGTGCCACAGACTAGTAACTAAAAGAACTTTCTTTGCTTGATGCAAATGTTTTTAGTATACGACAAACGCCCCAGTGTAATTAATGTATAGCGTTTGTTTTTGCAAAGTTTTCCTGTCACACACGCTCAAAATGGTTTTGCACTGGAAAAGTATCAGTAAGTGAGTACTCAGGTTTCAGAACATTGTCATTTGATTCCGACCATCATAAGAAGACTGATTTCAAGTTGTCTGACCAACTGGACCCGAGTCCTCAATCTGTTTAAGGGAATTGAAAGGTGAAGTCATAAGACAAGTGGGGCCAGCGCGGTTGTTACCTACTGGAATAATGTTAGCCGACAGCACGATTTGTTTTTTGTCTACGTATGTAACTGTACTTTGTTTCAGTCTGACAGCACAGTTATTCAAAGAATTCTATTCAATGCTGAGCCCTAGTTGCAATGGCAACTTAAATGAAAAACTTCAAAAATTATTGTCTAAAATCACCAGTCCCAGAACTTAAGACTTTGGCGTGTAGCATTGTCTAGTAGAACTCTACTAATATTGTTTAAATAATGTCTCTGTCGTCACTACTGGGTCCACCCCAAGGGTCATTGTTTATAGCTGACCTGAGAACATTGTGCACAGGGTGAGCTTTTGTGATCGCCCTGTGTCTGCTGAGCGCCGTCAACCTTTCACTTTAAGCAACATCTCCTAATGACACTTGGCGGGGATATTTAAAAATAAATCTTTGTTTAACATTTTCTTATCGGAAAGGGCCATTAATGACCCCAGGGGCATAATTTGAACAACCTTGGTAAAAGACCTCTAGGTGAACAATGTATGCAAAATATCTTAGCTCTAGGCCTTGCGGTTTCAGACAAGAAGATTTTCAAAGTTTTTCCTTTCTATTGCTATAGCAACCAGAGTTCTTAATGGAAACAAATTCTTTGAACAACCTGATAGAGTTTTATGCAAAGAAAGTTTCATTTAATCTGGCCCAGTGGTTTTAGGTGTCATTTGAAACAGTTGTGGACGACGACGACGGACAGCCACCAATCCTAAAAGCTCACATGAGCACTATGTGCTCAGGTGAGCTCAAAAATCTTCTCTTGAACCATTAGGCTTAGAGTTTAAGTATTTGGTATGTAGCATTGAATAGTGGTTCTGTCTCGAAGTTCAGGTCTGTCACTCTTTCAGTATTTTACCTGATAAAAGATTAAGTATTCTATCAAACGAGAGCTTACATATTTTTGGTTTAGCCCTGTATAGTGGTTCTGTACCAAAGTTGTTGTTCAAATCATAACCCCAGGGTTAGATGTGACTCAGCCCTTATGGTCAGTTATTTAAGTTATATAGGATTTTTCCAAAATATGTTAGGCCAAAAAGCTAAAATATCTGGTATGTACTATTTCAAGGTGGTTCTGTAGCAAAGAGGTTCAATGTGGATGTGTGTATGTGTGTGTGTGTGTGTGTGTGTGGGGGGGGGGGGGGTTTCGTTCTTTTTATGTGACTCATATGAAAAAATAGGATCTACATGAACTACATGCATTAGTGTGCCTGAACATGTAATACTCGTATTTTCAACCTAAGAAACTTAAATGATGTAATATTTGAAGTCTGAGAGTGTTGTACTTCAGTTAAATGTCTTTCATTGACCGTGTTGTTACAAGTAATAGTACTGAGATGAGCGATATAAGCTCATCATGACCCTCTTGTGATATGTAGATATTCGGATTTTTGTTAGGTGTGTGTTTTATAATTATCTGTTTTTGTCAACTTCTTATCGACCAAAAGATCACAATGAGTGCATTTTCATGATTCGCACATTAGCTTTCATAAATATTCGTAATAACACGTAGCATACGTTTAAAGAAATACCAAACAGTACAGTGTAAGATATTTGCTGAATCCCCATGCCAACTAGCCTTTTAATTATCAACAAAGTTTCAATTGACTATGTACAGACATGGAAGATGGGGCACAGCTAATGAAGCTTATAAGAGCTTTTACGTGAGATTCACTTCTCTCCGTGAGAGGTAAAAATCGTTTGCACGATGAAAACTGTTGCCATTTCGTGGACGTAAAGAAAGCTGTAAAATAATGAATTTCAGTGCTTTTTATAGTATCTGTCAAGACATTCCAATCCTATGTAAGAAGCTTAAACAACTGATTATTCCTAGTTTCATAATTAAAAAGAAAAGCTGATTCGTGAATCAGACAAAATGTAAGAAGGACATTCGGCAGGGAATGTAAAACTATGCTGAATGCTTTGTCAATTCGGCAGTGAATGTAGAACTATGCTGAATGCTTTGTCAATTCGGCAGGGAATGTAGAACTATGCTGAATGCTTTGTCAATTCGTAAAATAATGTTGACTTGCAGGAATTAAGTAAAAACTTTAAAATTATATTATCATTAAGCCAGGCATACTTTTATCATTTTACGAAATCATTTTGGAAGTCATAACACATATAAAAACTATGCCAAAAGACTTCTCAAAATTCACCAAAAAGGGAGAAAGGATGGCAAATTAGGACACTAATCATCATTTTCTGACAAAAACTTCTATTTTAGGTCCCATTTTAGGTCAAACACAATTTTACACAAACATAAATCTTTTTATATTTTTTCTAGATAAATCAAATAAAGGTTTCAAAAACCGAACAAATAAAAATATAATACTTAATACTGAACTTTGATTTCATGTAGTCGTTAATATTGCACTTGCTATAGTAAACTTTATGTAGTAAATCAAAAGTCCCTTAACTTGATGAAAAATGACCTGGATTTAGATTGTTGTACATCTCTTCCTGACAGTGAGACTAATTCCAAAAAAAGAGGTTACTTGAAAATAGCCCGGAAACAGATGGTCCTGTAGAAAAATCGAAGGGCTAAAACCTCTGAAAAATAATCAGTCCGGATTGCTGTAAACTTCGCACCTCCACCTAATGCTAACGTTTCCATATTTTAGTGAGTAGTTGCTAAGAAAGAGCCAAGACACTATGTGTATTATATCAAGGAAGAATGACTTTAACACACCAATCCAAAGTGTGATATGAGCATCTCCTGAATATGTAGATTCCCATAAAGTTTCATTTATTTCCAACCAGTGGTTACTGAGACATATCCCCGGACATCGATCGTGTGGCAGGAAAATCAATGGACCTTAAACTATGAAAGTAATGAAAACAGATCATGCTGGTTATAAACACATCTGATTCTCCATTTAGTATACAGTTTTATGAAATGTTGGTAAGTGATTGCTTAGATATAGCACAGTCAAGGATGTGTGAGGGACGGACAGACAAACGAACAAAGCAGCGACGCAATGCTTCATCGATTTTGAGTGCGGAGAGCATAACACTGCAAGCCTTCAGATATTGTTACAAGCTCTAATCTGTTGTGATGAATATAAGAAACATGGCGAAGCTGAAATATGATTAACAATGACAATTTCTCATTGTACAGGGTGATAACCCCCTAATCAAGTTTGTGAAAGTCACCATGAGTAAATATCCAAGATTAACCGTAAAATAACCTCTGGTAGACTCATTTTGGCGTATATGTGTGAAAAAGAGAACTTACGTCGAGAACATAGTCATTGTCATTGACTTGATGCCAGCAGCTGATTAATTTAATACACATGTTTGACGTAAGTGTGATAGGAATGTTAGTTTTTATACGTATACAAGTTCGTTGATACCTTCATTTGCTTTGTAAATGGTACAGTTACATAGAGAATAATAGGTTTATCTGGAAAGGCGTGGGAATTTATCGGGTGAGCCGAAGAGTGCACTTTACTTCTAATTAAATCCTGTGTTGACACTCGATACACATTTCACACATTTAGCCATCAACAGGTGTTGAATTGGGTCAATATAATTCGATTGGGTATGTACACCGAGTAGAAAATAGTTGTGTTAAAACAGGACTCTACAAATCCTATAAGTCAAGCAAATTATGTCTTAACATATTAACTGAATGCTTAATTTTAAAGGCAAACGGTTAAACATATTTACCAACGTTATTCTAACCTTTTGTATGAAACAGTGTATGACAATGGCCAAAATACATTTTGGTATTTTTGTTTTAACTCTCGGATTTATTTATAAGAAAAAGTCAAGTAGATTTAACACAAGCTTAACAAATTGAAGGAAAACAATTCCAGCAAATATTTAGTTTTTTTTTTTACATGAAGCACCAAGTGAAAATCTCGGATAAATTCCGTTTGTCATATATTTCCGCGACCCCGCCGTATTTTAATATTTATAGAAAACAGTGTCTTAGAGACTCTTTATATGGCAAACTTACAACATTCAATTGATTAATTAAGATAAGTGGTCATGATTGATTATAAGTACCAGTTTTTGATTGAAAAAGTTTTCTTTTCTCTAAGACTTGAATATTTCTGTACGGTAGTTACTTTTGAAAGCAACAATTATAATGAATCAACATAATTTACATCTTAAAATTGTTTGTAATTTTGTTAATAAAATCTGGTGAATCTGTAAACACATCCCAGACTTTACACAAAAAAGTTACTGATTTTTGATGCCACAGATACATTAGTTTTTAACAGTAGGTTGAATAAAAATTACTCCTGCTGTCATTGTCGTTCACAAAAGGAACTGGCATTGCCAGTACTCACTTCTCCCGGGAGTCTTCTCAAGTTCAGACCTTCCAAATCTTGCCTTAGGGAGAAGTAACTTCTCCCAAAATTTTGACCGTAGCGAGAGCCCTGTGTAAGGACCCTGGTCCAAAATTTAAAATTCAAGACAAAAACAAAATTCAATCATTAGTAGGAATCTGAATATAAATGGATAGGAAAGTGTGCTAAGGGAATAGATTATGCTTTTTGCAAGTGTGCAACCTTTATACATTCAATAAGAACAATAAACACTTCATTAGTTTTCTTTGCTGTTCTTCTTGTCTTTCTTTTTGCGAAAATGAGCTGATAAAAAAACTCCAGTTTTCAAGCTAAAAATCCAGCTGAAAATCCAGTTTTGAGTTACCGAAGTTATGACATGTATGTATGTGTTGCCATATGGACCTTTTTTCTATTCTTTATTTCTTGCATTTGGGAAGTCCGGTTTTTGCAAAGTATTGATATGTACAGCATGTGAGTTTGTGTATGCAGAAAGAAAATAATAGCTGCTAGCCACATGTTTGTAAGATATTGATCTTACAATAATACGTTTGCTTTCCTTCTAATTTTTAACATTATTGCTGATGATATTTCTTGTAATACGGAAAACAAAATTATTACGACACCTATTTAACTGTACCCGTTTGGTCAGATTTTGTAAAGATAGGTACATGTACTTTGTAAAAGCAGGTTTTCGTGAAATTTTTAAAATAAAAATAATAAATCTACCGGAGAATATCACAAGACCTTTATTTAACAGTTCAATAGATGAAGCAGAAAATCGTTACAAATATACTTTTGGGATAGATCTTTGCTGATAATAAATGCTTCATGTGGATTATATGTATCTGTTTCTCTAACATACAACCTCACAATCACATTATAGCTATAAAAATGGAACTTTTTCTAAGCTCCGCATTTGCTTTAATCTGCGCAGTCCCTTAATGGCGGACGCAAGAGAGGTAATCCGGTAGGTACTAATTTCTGGATCGGTCTTGTAAACACATTTCAACTACGCCTTTACGTTAACATCTTAATACAACAATTGTACGTCTGAAAGCAACTATACCATCGCGATTTAAACATTTTTGATATTTTTAGTGTTTTATTTACGTATACATATATAAAAAAAAAAACACTTTGAAAAGTGAATACAAATATAACATGCAAACATGCATTGTTTGTTTACACTTTAGGTTGTCAAATATATGTATGGACGATTCGTCGCAGATTCGTCAGTGACTAGCTGAAAAGTAACTGTGGATTTCCCTGTCTAAAAATAAAAATATCGTTCTGAAAATTCAATTTTAGCAGAGGTAGAAGAGTGAAACATTCGACCGATGCGCAGAAGTGTACCTTTATCGGGTCGGATATGAAATAATTGACAGGATAGATTAAGTTATCTTCTTGCTAAGTACACATACATTTTGTTTCAGCCGTCTACGTGTCCGCTTGCGAAGCGGGTGGTCGAAGGCTTGTTTTGACGTAGCCGGTTGGTTATGCGTAAACTAGTTAAAGAAAAGTTACCAAATGCCTGTCCACCTGGTGCCTATAAATACAGCGTAAGATAAATGTTTACAATAGTAGAAGTGTCTCGTAAGCCCGGGAGGCTAGCTCTTTCAGTAAGAGTTTCACTATAATAAACAAGCATTTTACTTTTACATTTCAGAGCTTGAATTATTGTAAGACTATTTTGAAAACGAAGGTTCCTTTCGGTTTTTTTGTATTCACAAAATATCCTATGTCAGTACAATATCTTTATAATGAGAAAAAGAGACTTTATTGTTATTCTTCTTGAGTACCTATGTTAGACCACATTTGTAACAAATGACATAAGTAACATGTTACAAATGTGGTCACATGCTTGACAGATGTTACAAATCTGTTACGGAAAGCCAGCAGATTTGTAAAATATTTTGTGACGAATGTGTTCGATGCCGATTTTTGATGTGACATACAATCACATTTGGCACAGGTCATTTTTCATACAGAAAAGGAAACAAAAAGTGTATGTTTACAGCGGAAACACAATTGTCATAAGATTTTAGTAATTAAAAGTTATTACAAGTCAGGCCAATATCTTAATTTGTTATATGGTAATGTAACTTTATGAAAGCAAGGTGATCGTGTGTTACTTATAATTTCCTTTTTTTAACATTCAGAGGCACCTTGGCCCTATAGAGCAAGCATATAGTCACCGATACATCCTTTCTTCTGTCCGTCCGTCTCGCTTTTTGAGCCAGCAGGCTCCTTGCAGTCAGTTGCTCCGATCTTGCTCAGAACTTTTTTCTTTCTTCTTTACTTAACGGAATCGGCGGATAACCCAAAGCAATATAACTACTACTCTAAAAAGTAAATCAAGTCTCGAAATTACGGAATACCGTCAGGGCCATCGTAGTTAGACGTTATAATCCAGAGGGCGACAATGCGATAGTGCGATAATGCAATGGCGACAGTGCGATGGCGACAGTGCGATAACACGATAATGCGATGACGACAATGCGATAATGCGATGGCGACAATGCGATAACGCGATAGTGCGATGGCGACAATGCGATAGTCATATCGTACTGTCGCCATCGCTTCGTCGAATTGTCGCCATCGCACTATCGCGTTGTCGCCATCGCTCTATCCAGTTTTTGCATTATCGTACTGTCGTCACCGCATTGTCGCACTGTCGCCATCGCATTTTTGCACTGTCGCCATCGCACTATGGCATTGTCGACTATCGCCTTCCGGTACACATGCGCACATCGTTTATTTGTATGTAGTTGGACCCACTTTTAAAAGAATCGGATTTTATTATTACTGTAAACTCTTTCAAAGTATATCTTTATAAAGCCACCCATTTTATGTTTCTGCAATTGTTTTTGTTTCGTAAAAATCACTTGTGTACATACAAAAAAACGATGTGCTAATGTGTACCGGAAGGCGATAGTCGACAATGCGATAGTGCGATAACGCGACAATGTGATGGTGCGATAACGCGACAATGCGATAGTGCGATGGCGACAGTGCGATAATGCGATGGCGAAAATGCGATGGCGACAGTGCGATAATGCGATGGCGACAGTGCGATTATGCGATGACGACAGTACGATAATGCGAAAACGCGATAGTGCGACGGCGACAATGCGATGGCGACAATGCGATGATGCGATGGCGACAGTACGATATGGCTATCGCATTGTCGCCATCGCACTATCACGTTATCGCATTGTCGCCATCGCATTGTCGCCCTCTGGATTAAAATGTCTAACCACGATGGCCCTAACGGTATTCCGTACGAAATAGCTCATTCACAGAGAACTGAATACTTTCAGAATCTTTCAATACGTATAATGAGGAATTAATTATCAGTAAGAACTACATATGTATTTCCAGTATATATCCTTATACAAAATGTGTCGATAACATTTTACATTACTCCGCAAAGTTTACAGAGTAACGATAGGAAGTTAAAGGAACATCACTACACGTTTTTGTCCGCGCAAATACTCCAGAAAGTGCTATAAGTCCGAATTCAATAAAATTCATAGGAACCTTCAGCACCAAAAGTAGATGTGCATTGTTACGTCTGATACTGCTTACGCGCGAATACAGCTTATGCTACGTGAACTGTAAACGTTATAGCTTACTGTGATTTATATAGATAAACTTGCAACGAATACAGCTTACATAAGCTATGTACATTTAATATACACACACACTGTCTACAAAGGTCTTAGAGCTCACGTACAAAGTAGTTTGTATACCAAATATGTAATAATCACCTAATAATCATCATCATTACCAATGAAGTAAAAGTTAGAGAAGCGGAAAAATAGCTTTAATTATAGTAAAAGCAGTGGCAGCAGAAGCAACAGCAGCAGTAGTAGTAGTAGCAGAAAGGCCGACCCACTCCCGCCAACGGTTCCGCCCTTGTACCTAATGGTCCCAGTAAATGCCAACCTTCTGATAGTTACCTTACTTGAAACAGCTGTGGATGGCGAAAGAAAGACACTTCTAAGTATTTGTGACGCCCTGGACTCGGATAAGCCATCCGATTACATCTATGTGGCCATACCGATTCAGCTTGCCGATTATTAGTAGGCATATGTTGAAGTTATAACGACGATGGTGATGATAACTTGCAATGGAACTAATGCCAGGTGATTAATGATGTTCCTGTTACTGTTAACTGATTGAACATTGTTAGTCAAGAACTCAACCTATTACATATGTGCTCCTAATGTCAACCCGAATTCCGGACAAACACATTTGTAACATTTTTACCTCTTACGGATTTGATCACATTCGTAAACAAGGAAAATTCAAATGGACTTGAGTCCATTTGAGTGTACGGGTTTTACTGTATTTTTAAAGAACCTTAAGCTACAGCACTATTTTGTTTGCAGATGCTAATAAAAAGAAATTTAGTATATATATTTAAATTGAAGACCTGTCTGTTCAGACAAATTATAACTAAGGGAATGCCCATTTATTGAAGAACACTAACAACAACATATTTGTTCAACCTTTTATTTCCATATATTTCTTGATGTTAATGGTGACAATTATGATACTTAAACAGTGTTTGTTTTGTTAAGTAACAAAATAACATGAATTTCATGGAATAACATGCTTGAACAGAATAACAAACTTGCTTGAATAGAATAACAAATATACTTGTAATATCAATTATGATAATAAACTATGACCATGCTTTGATTACTTTGATATAATTCAACATATTAAAGACCAGGTGAGGAACAGTCACAGTCGTAGAAAAGTACTACCTGGAACCAGACAGAATTTTTAACTTCAGATGTCTCTTTCAGTCTTTGTGAGCCGAATTTTATTATTTGAAAACATTAAACTTAAACATTGTATCATTTTTCATCATTTGAAAGCTCTTTAGATTCATATCTTGAAAGTATAAGCAGATTTTGAATTTTGGCTTTTAAAAAAGAAAACTAAACTAATTTATACCTGTCGTTTCAGTATTTTGTCAGCATTTTTCTAGCAGCTTAGATGCACTAAGTTTAACTATTTATAAACAATAAAGTGAACAGTTTTGAAAATTATTTTTAATATATGTAAAATATGAGTTTACAGACCTTTTAAATGATATAAAATATTGAATTGTTTGATTAAAAATGACTTTGTAACTGTAATTACAAAATTACTATGTTTTGCATTTTTATCAACAGCCATATTTTACCAGCCTTTAAAAAGTTACATACGTGTCTGTATCTCTTATCAGTTACTTGTTACTATTAATAGATTTCAAAACAATAACATTCAATGTTCCTACACAGTATTACCAGACAGTCACGTGATTCTGTCCGTGATTCTGTCCGAGGATTTCCGGAATAACACAACTTCGCAAATTGATTCAACAGGTAGTACATCGTAAAAATACGTAATGCTTCGGCAATAATCGGATCTTCTAACAGCCAATCAAAACATAGAATTACATAATGTTGGATAACACTAACCCCGCTCCAATTGTACATATAGGAATATAATACTGGCAATTTTTCGTACAGAAAAATCTGTTACAATGGTGATTTGTTACGAATGTGGTCTAACAGTACCTTTATATTTGCGCTGCCTTAAACGCCTTTGAAGTTTATTTCTGTCATAGGGGAAAATAACAGTCAAACAGAATGTGGATTGGAAATGTCTGGCATGTGCCAGACGAGTTTATTAATACATAACAAGTTATGGAAATTTAGACATATAACAAAATAGACTAGTATCCAAAAGACTATAGACTTGTATCTAAAAGACTAGATAGAACAAAATGTAATACAAATTATAAATGATGACAGAAAGTTGGACACCAACTAGTCCATGGAGGGTGGTGGGGAGGTAAGTGGCAAGAAATAGAACGTAAAATATGAAACTTCTCTGTAAAGAACAAAGGAATTCTTTTTGATCCGAAAACGAGGCTGATGAGCTAGTGAATGCGAGCCAAAGTGCTGTAAGTAACAACAAGAGACAAAGAGCAAAAAGAATAACATTCACCAAACCCTCCATGTTAGTTCACATAATAGATCATTAGTACATCTAAGCAAAATGGACTGCAAATATTAATTGCTTTATATGTTGCACTAAATAAAGCGTAAATTTTTTTTTGTGCTGCCTTAAACGCATTTGAAGTTTATTTCTGTCATAGGGGAAATAACAGTCAAACAGAATGTGGATTAGAAATGTCTGGCATGTGCCAGACGAGTTTATTAATACATAACAAGTTATGGAAATTTAGACATATAATAAAATAGACTAGTATCCAAAAGACTATAGACTAGTACCTAAAAGACTAGATAGAACAAACTGTAATACAAATTATAAATGATGACAGAAAGTTGGACACCAACTAGTCCACATCTGTCCAACCAAAAAGGCGAAAAGGCAGCGACAGGGTATAATGGTGTATGGAGTGAAACAAACATAACTTATACTAATAATACGAAATTAGAAAACGTATGTACAAAAATGTTTGCATGGCAAACATTAATAATGAGTATCAATATCTATGAAACACACAGATGGGAACAAGCATTAAGTTAAAAAATGCTGGCGCAACCACCCTAAAAAAAGATACAACAATGAACAAAATTGATGTGAATAACAATTGCTTTCATATGTGAAGCAACACTAGACATACAATGATAATGTGCACTATGAAAGACCTCACAAAGCAGCACTAGACATACAATGATAATGTGCAGTATGAAAGACCTCACTAAGCAGCACTAGACATACAATGATAATGTGCAGTATGAAAGACCTCACTAAGCAGCACTAGACATACAATGATAATGTGCAGTATGAAAGACCTCACTAAGCAGTAAAACGGGTATTGAGAAGAACACACCCCAATGTTCTTCTGACATAACAATGTACAAAAGTAACAATAAACTAAGTTAAACACATTGACAACGGAAAACGGAAAAGAACACACCCCAATGTTTTCACCTTCTATCGTTGTAATATGAAATAATGACACAGTTTGTAAAAAACAAAATTGATCTCGACAGCTAAGTGCTTTAAACAATGTTATAATAGTAAAAACACAATGCAATGATTCCATCTCAGACAGTCTTTGAAATATGATCAAATGACACATCTGCAAAAATAGGCTAGATGTTAACAAATAACTTTCATGAACAGAGATTTTGGAAAAAACACACCCCAGTGTTTGATCCATGTGTCTACTGTTTGCCTTTGGAAAATGAATACATTATACAGATTCTAAGAGAGATACAACCCTAACACTAGTAAGGTAAACATATATAACATTTCTTGGAGACTAAAAGAAGATGGTGACTAACGATAAAGGCAGTGCTGCAGCTGAGGAAGTAACTGTATTTCTAGGACAGCAAATGTTTGAGAGCACACCCCAATGCTCCCAAACATTTCCCTAATTATTTTTTCCGTTTTTTAGTGTTGACAACAGGAACTCTTATGTATTGTTTGAAGGCATTTGACCTCCAGCGACCCATGCGCATAACCTCATTTTCAGGAATACCAGACATTATTGCTTGTGTACAAGCCCCTATACGGTAACTGTGGAGTTTGTACGACTTAGGTGACAAATTGGCACAACGCAGCAAGGATTTGAAAATTTCACGAAAGGCTGGTTGTGTAACGGGTGTTCCTTCTGCTGTTAGGAAGAGGGCCCCAGAGTGTTGACCACGCAGTTTCAAGTAACACTTAAGGGCTTGAACAGGGCAATTTTTTGTAACTGGCTTATCTGATTTTCGGATTTTATGGTAAATGAGTTGCATTCGTACTGTTTTTCCAGTTACAAAAATGTTGTTAATTTGTACTATTTTGGAAACTTTAGTAAGTGAGGCAGGTAACAATTCTCCGACACGAAAGAAGCCTTGGTAGGTTGTCAAAATAATGGAGGTATATAGTATTTTTAGATATGGACTGTGTGCAAAATGTTCATTGGTAGCCCTGACAAGGAGGTTTATATGGGAGTTTAGTAACAGCATTCGTGTGTCAGCATGTTGATTTATTTTTTGCAGCCCAAAAGCATTTTCTTTGTTGTGAAGTTTTTACATGGGTCTTCAAACCCAGCCAGCAGGTGGAAGTGAGAAATAGCTGATAAATGACTACTTATTCGAATGCAAGTATGTGCAAATGGGCTATGAAGTCGTTGACAAAGTCAAATGTAGCTGGCAGTGGAGATGCATCTGTAGAAGTAAAGTTAACAAATGATGTGAACCTGTCCCACAAACGTTCATATGACTGATGAGTTGAAGGGGACAATGAAGAATCCAACAATGACTTTCTCACTCGAGCAATTTCTGTGGTGATAATTGAATTGGTATTGGTGAAGGGTAACGGTCCAGGTGAGGGGGCAGCATCAAGGCTTCGGCGACCTGCAAGCGAGACAATTTGTCGCATATTATATTATCCTTAGATGAAATGTGAGTTGCACAAAAACAAAAATTGCATTGCAGAGCCTTTAAAACAATAGCACGAATAAGTTTCATCATTCTGAGGTCTTTAGATGTCTGTTTATTTAGACAATGGACAACTGCTAAGTTATCACATATAAAAAGAATGTTTTTGTTTTCCTAGTGGTTTCCAAACATTGTGACTGCAAGTGCTACAGGAAATAGCTCTAGGATATTAATGTGTAATGCTTTAACTCTGTCTGGAAACTCACCAAATGTCCATGAATTTTGATGGGTGCAAGCAAAACCTTTGGACCCTGCTGCAACGGAGTGAAGATGTAGAGTATTGGAGGAAATAAACCTGTCACTTGTTAGAAGTGTTACACCATTGTACCTTTCTAGAAAAGTATACCATAATTTGAGGTCGGCCCTGCAATCTTTTGAAAGTTTAAGGAAATGTGAACCTCTTGTGTGACCTTTTGTAAAGTCATATAGCCTGCGTAAGAAACAACGACCCGGTTTAATGACTTAACAAGCAAAATTAAGATGACACAGGATAGATTGCAATTCACGAAGTCTTATTTTCTTTTTATGTATTGCCTGACTTAAGAGAACCTTTAGATTTTCTATTTTTCCGTAAGGAAGGTAGGAAGAAAGAGATTGCGTATCAATGACAATCCCGTGCACCTCAACGTTATTAGCCGGGAACAAAGTTTTGTCGTGTTTTATGGGAATGCCAATTTCAGCTGATAACCTTAAAAATTTATCTAAAGATTCCTGACATTCTGGTGTGTTTGGGGATCCTATAAATATGAAATCGTCAATTATATGTGACACTTTGGACACGCCCAATTTATGGCGTAAGATCCACTGAATGGACTTTGAAAATGATTCGAAAATAGCAACTGATGATGATGCACCCATTTGGAGGACTGTGTCAAAGTAGTGTTTCCCTTTAAATGAGAAACCAAGTTTGTGGTAATCCAGGGGTGAAATTGGTATTATTCGAAATGCGTCTTTAATATCTGCTTTAGCTATTAAAGAGTTTCTTCCAGAGGTAAGCACCAGTGAAGCAACATGGTCAAAAGTTTCCAATTCCACTGACGAATTCCTTTCCGGAATTGTAGAATTTACCGATAACCCTTGTTTAGGATGGGACAGGTCATGTATGAGACGAAATGAATTAGGGGCACGCTTTGGTACTACACCAAGTGGACTACATATCAAGTTATGATAGGGCTGAATAAGGGCCTTTAATTCTCTTTTTGCTTATCTCAGAAAAGAGTTTATCTTGAACAAAGTTTTCATGAAGTGGCACTGAAGGGTGATTTGAGCAAAATTTAGGCAAGAGGTGACCTTCCGGACCGAGTGAAAACCCATGCCTGAAACCCTTTAATAAGAAAGTTTTCTTATCATCATCGTAGTTTTGCAAATATGATGAAAGGGAAGTGACCTGTACAGGTGTTGGTAGATGGAAATTATTTTGGGAGGGACTTTTGTGGGTGCTGATCATGCTGTTGGTTATGGAAACTGTCTGGCTTGGATCGCTGGAAATGTTCTGGGTGGGAAAAGTGTCTGATTGGCTTGTAGCACCTACTGGCCCCATGGTTGAGACCTTCGCAGTTTGCACATTTGTGTGACCTTTCAAAATGCTGTTTAAAGCACTTGGAGAATTTCTGGTAGTCCCAAAAGTAACCTCTTCTCTGCAAGATGTGCTGTGGGACTTTTTCAGAGTGTGTGTTGCTGGAACGAAAGGGCGGCTTTAAAATCATGCAGTGTAAGTAGGTTTCAGTGTGAACTGAACCCCAAGGAAGATTAGATGAAGCTTTAAGTTGCCTGAATTTTTGGTCATAAGTAAGCCATGGGCTGTTTTGGTTGGAGAGGTTTTGAATTAATGTCATATATCTGAACATCTGATGGGGCTCGGATCGGTATTTGGATGTATATACATCAGCATATATTTGAAAAGCACGGGTCCAAGTTATGATATTGATGATTTCCTTGCGAGCAGCTTTGTGCACTGACTTTATCGTTGAGTTATGTAACTTTTGGATAGTTGTTGTTTCAGATAGGTGAGAGTCAGAAAATTATACCTCAGATAGGTTTACATACTCCCTATTCAAGATTCTGGACCTAAGTTTTTGATAAAAGATATGGTGTATAGCAGAGAAAGTTCCCAAATCTACTTATGCAGATTGGGAAGAGTCATCATCCAAATCACTACTACTGGTTGAGGCAACTTCATCAACTGATTCAACATCAGAAGAGTCTGAAATAACAGCATTTGTACCCTTTGCTATGTTTCGTCTTGGGTTCCATCCAGATTTTGACCTTCAGAGTCCGTGTTACTAGTAGTAGCTAAAAGATCCACAATATCCTGCATAATGTTTTTGTCTTTTACTATAGCATTTGCTATGAGGGCAGCCAGTCTGTTGCTAGATTCTGTTTCCGTGGCTCTTGCAGCTTTCCTCTTGCCCCCTGTGGCAGAGGTCGGTGTACGTTTAGGCATGCTAAAGGTATTGTTTGTCACTGACAGAACACTAAAGATGATTTTATCCATTTATATAAGTGCAAAACTTAGGCACCACGAACATGACAAAGAATGGTTCACTCTACAGTATAAATGTTGAAATCATAAGCAGAATTGCTTGCTGCGATGGGACTTTGCAGAAGGGAACAGGTCCCCAGCATTAACATGAAACATAACCTTGCATTCTATAGTACATATGTCTTAATAACAAGCAAGACACAATACTGCAATGTGACTTTGCAGAAAGGAACAAGTCCCCCTGCGTCAAAACAAATGCAGTATTTATTATAATAAGTGACAATGCAGAGGGGTAAAATCCGCCTACGTCACAAGACATGAACTGTGACATTGCAGAAGAGAAGATGTCCCCCTGTGTCAAATAAATGTAAAAACGTGACAATGCAGAAGGGAAAATATCCCCCTACGTCACGAGACATGGACTATGACATTGCAGAAGAGAAGAAATCCCCCTGCGTCAAATAAACCAAACAAAAACATAGCATCAACGACACTTCAGAAGAAAGGCTTCCCCTGCGTGAAGTATATGCAAATAAATAGCATAAAAAAGTGACATTGCATAAGGGAATAAAAAATCCCGCTTTAATAAGTAACTCTTGTAAAATCAACAATGACAACATGAGGAATCATAATACCCCATGTGTCGCATCAAAATTGTGTTTATTACTTGTATATAAAATGTAGAATTGGAAATAAGAACAATAACCCACATCTGGAGTGTAGACTAAAGCTTCATCAGCACATGGCACACATCAAAGTCACAGCAAAGGTAAAGGCAATCAATAACACAACCAGGTAAAGGCAATCAATAACACAACCAATCTGTAAAGGAAAAGAACGAGTAAATAAAACATTTATCAGTCAAATGTATGCATAAAGATAGTTAACGATTTCATTAAGCAATTTCAACTATTGTTCCAACATTCTTTCGGCCATCAAACAGGCTCCTCGAACCGAAGTGTAATAACGTGGCAAGCCACGTTCAGGGTCAACATGTACGCCATACTCGGCTACAAAGTCTCTCAGAAAGCGTTTTTTGAAGTTATTTCTAGAATGAGTCCAAAATAACAGATGCGGATGGTTCGAACAAGCCTCGGACAAAATGTTATTAGTTGTGCTAACTTTTCCGTTATACACTGGCTGATAGCGACGTGGCATTATCTCAGATATCGCAACCACTTTGAAGCCCTTTGTGATAGCAGCCTCAGCAAAGGAGATAATTTGACAAGCAACAGTATCTGGTGAAAGCCGATTATTACAAAGGTCATTACTCCCAATATCTATGAAAAGAACATCAACATCTAAATCTGATACTAGAGAGATATCAGACCAAAGAGATTTTGTGTGCATTGGATTGGCAATGGTAAGACCACCTGTGGCATGCCAGTATATCTGAATTCTGTCATTACCTAGATTAAGATTGGATAAATTGTTTTCAACACACCAGAACTGCAGTCGTTTCGTGAACGAATGTCCAAGAAGTAAAAACGAATAGGGCATACTGCTAGGCTAAACGGTGGATGTAGATTGTCGGTTCGATTTTTCTTTGTCTACAAATCCACGCTACAAACGTAAGTCAATATCATTAATGCTAAAATCATGCTAAACACGAAACTCGACAAACTTTAAACAGTGTAAATGGTTCAACAGAACGATAATATAAAGCTTTTCACTAAGGAAAAGAATAACAAACGTAATATACAAGAAATAGAACGTAAAAATATGAAACTTCTCTGTAAAGAACAAAGGAATTCTTTTGATCCGAAAACGAGGTTGATGAGCTAGTGAATGCGAGCCAAAGTGCTGTAAGTAACAACAAGAGACAAAGAGCAAAAAGAATAAAATTCACCAAACCCTCCATGTTAGTCAACATAATAGATCATAAGTACATCTAAGCAAAATGGACTGCAAATATAAATTGCTTTATATGTTGCACTAAATAAAGCGTAAATTTTCTCGCATCTGTGCGAATTCACAACTTATATTTGTCAGCTCGCCAATGACCGTTCGGGGTATTGGGAAGGTAGATGCTTCTGTAAAATCTCCATTAATTCAAAGCATGTTATCTTTAAAAGATACTGATTTTGAACCTTAAATAAACAAGTTTATTCATGACGTCTTGCAAGGGTTCATGAGATGACTCATTGAAGGAGAATAATAAGTTGCATTCTAGTGAAATATTTACAAGTCTAAGACATTCCCGTCTAGAACGTATTAAAAATAATGTATTGAATGTTATCACTTAAATCCTCTATATTTATTCAGTCCTTCAGTCTTTTTTATGCTTTATGACATTTGTAATTTGAAAATACTCGTGTTACCAGGCTTATGCATTGTGAAGTCATAATAAATAAAGTGATGTGTTCATGTTCTTGCTAACGATTGTACACATATTTCATAGTAATGCTAAACAATACTGTTTTAGAATCGGACGTAAATATTTTAATATTTTTCTTGCTGGAAAAGTATAAGCGACCCATCCACAAAAGTATAATCTGGGGATAGGGTTCCCCCCCTTAAACATGAAATCATGGGCCATTTCACATTAATTCGATTCAATAAAGTAGTCAATTAACATTGTTCATGGTTAATATTCCAGTAGTAATGAGAACATCTTCTAGAAGCATTGTCACGTTGTCACACAAGTTAGATACAGGCATCATTCTGTGTCACGTTGTCAGGCGAGTTGAATACAGGCATCATTCTGTGTCACGTTGTCAGACAGACATCATTCTGTGTTACGTTGTCAGACAAGTTGAATACAGTCATCGTTCTGTGTTACGTTGTCAGACAAGTTGAATACAGGCATCATTCTGTGTTACATTGTCAGACAAGTTAAATACAGTCATCGTTCTGTGTTACGTTGTCAGACAAGTTGAATACAGGCATCATTCTGTGTCACGTTGTCAGACAGACATCATTCTGTGTCACGTTGTCAGAAAAGTTGAATACATGCATCATTCTGTGTCACGTTGTCAGACAAGTTAAATACAGGCATCATTCTGTGTTACGTTGTCAGACAAGTGGAATACAGGCATCATTCTGTGTTACGTTGTCAGACAGGCATCATTCTGTGTTACGTTGTCAGACAAGTTGAATACAGGCATCATTCTGTGTTACGTTGTCAGACAGGCATCATTCTGTGTTACGTTGTCAGACAAGTTGAATACAGGCATCATTCTGTGTTACGTTGTCAGACAAGTTGAATACAGGCATCATTCTGTGTTACGTTGTCAGACAAGTTGAATACAGGCATCATTCTGTGTTACGTTGTCAGACAGGCATCATTCTGTGTTACGTTGTCAGACAAGTTGAATACAGGCATCATTCTGTGTTACGTTGTCAGACAAGTTGAATACAGGCATCATTCTGTGTTACGTTGTCAGACAAGTTGAATACAGGCATCATTCTGTGTCACGTTGTCAGACTGACATCATTCTGTGTTACGTTGTCAGACATGTTAAATACAGTCATCGTTATGTGTTACGTTGTCAGACAAGTTGAATACAGGCATCATTCTGTGTTACATTGTCAGACACGTTAAATACAGTCATCGTTATGTGTTACGTTGTCAGACAAGTTGAATACAGGCATCATTCTGTGTCACGTTGTCAGACAAACATCATTCTGTGTCACGTTGTCAGAAAAGTTGAATACATGCATCATTCTGTGTCACGTTGTCAGACAAGTTAAATACAGGCATCATTCTGTGTTACGTTGTCAGACAAGTGGAATACAGGCATCATTCTGTGTTACGTTGTCAAACAGGCATCATTCTGTGTTACGTTGTCAGACAAGTTGAATACAGGCATCATTCTGTGTTACGTTGTCAGACAGGCATCATTCTGTGTTACGTTGTCAGACAAGTTGAATACAGGCATCATTCTGTGTTACGTTGTCAGACAAGTTGAATACAGGCATCATTCTGTGTTACGTTGTCAGACAGGCATCATTCTGTGTAACATTGTCAGACAGGCATCATTCTGTGTTACATTGTCAGACAAGTTTAATACAGACATCATTCTGTGTCACGTTGTCAGACAAGTTGAATACAGGCATCATTTTGTGTTACGTTGTCAGACAGGCATCATTCTGTGTTACGTTGTTAGACAAGTTGGATACAGGCATCATTCTGTGTTACGTTGTTAGACAAGTTGAATACAGGCATCATTCTCTGTCACGTTGTCAGAAAGACATCATTCTGTGTCACGTTGTCAGACAAGTTGAATACAGGCATCATTCTGTGGTACGTTGTCAGACAAGTTGAATACAGGCACTATTCTGTGTTGAAGCATGAAGTTAAATACGCATGTACAGCAGTTAGTGACTGTGTTAATGCTCTCAAAGGGTTTAATTCTCTCGACAGAAAACGCTCTCTGTTTTATAAAGAACCTTAACGAACATAGCATAGTATCTGATGTCTTTTTGTTTCAGTGAGATCGATTATATTGATACTCTAGATGTTTGATGGAATCACCAAGTTTATTGTAAAATATTTCAGCGACAGGGCCAATGACTCTTTACTGACAGAGTCATTTCATGAGATTCCTACCCTGTTAAGTGAACAAATTTGATACAAGTTGGAAATGATAAGGCCATATATTGTTCGTCGTTTATCAGTTAGTAGCTGCATTTTTTATGGTTCTTGACGATCTTGTTTGTTATTAAATTTTACCATGTCTTTAAGTTTTCATTCGGCAATGTTTGGTTCGATAGCGAGACTCTGGTTGATGCTTGGATGTAGAGGGTTCACTCGGTGCACAAGCAAGCGTATTTTGTGAACTTGCCAATGAATGAAGATTTGTAATTGCGTCCAACTGGATTGTGTATTCGATATACCTTGCTTTTTATTACACTAGGCAATTCATAACCCTAAAACTAAGTTCTGTTTTCTTTATAATCACGTAAATGTGACTGATACTGAACGACTGATCACCGGGTGTCTATGTGTCAGTACAACAGATAAACTGAAAACAGTTCTGCTAGTCTTTATATAGAGAATTATTGTTGTACCTTGTTTGAGCAGACAGCCATTTAAAAGCAAGAAAAAAGTGTTCCTACTTGCATCGAAATCCCTAGCCAAACTGTTTGCGATTAGCTATTTTTTAATATGCTCTGTTATCTCGCGCTAATCGGAAAAAATGCTACCGTTTTCGTAATTTTCAAAATGACTTGTTCCTCTGAAACTGATGCTAAAACAGTTTGCTACTGAATATTTCGACGTATTAACAACAATAGTAGGATACTACGTCATCGCGCACCTGTTTTATGCTCCCTCGCGGATCAACAATCCGTCGCTTGAAAGGTAAAATGGTTTTTTTCAATAAGAAATCTGTAGAGTTACAAAAATCATGTTGTGCACCGAAGATTGGCTGGTGTGCTTTGTATTTACGTAAAGAATTTTTATAATGTAAAATTCTAATTTAGGCCTGAAAACGGGTGAAAGATTTTTTCTGAATGCATGTTGAAAAAAATCTTTTTTGTCCCGAAACAAAGACACAAACCTACATATGTATAATTCTCAAAGTATTGTGCACGAAAGTTTGGTCTAACCTTGACTTCAGCTGAAAGCGATGAGCATTTTTGCCAATTTACTTTAAAACTTTTCAAAACACAGAAATGATATTACACAACTAGGCTTTGTACTTATGATTCTTGCAAAGTATCTTCAAAATCTGACCAATAGTTGCTGAGAAATAGTCTGAAGAAATTTACATGTTAAAATAATCAAAGGACCGTAACATAGTAAAAAATCATCGGAGTGGAACGTGACAACGATATGCACAACTAGGCTTGGTACTTATGATTCTTTCAAAGTAGTATTCAAATCTAAGAGGTAGTTGCCGAGAAACAGATATATGGGGGTATAATCATGTTATGTACCAGTAAAATGGTTAAAACAGTTGCATGATTAACGCAGTATTCAGACAGGCAGTGGTCACAGATTTGATGACGGATTTGCATGCCAAGATATTTAAAAATCATTTTATATACAAACAAAATTAAATTTCAAATTTCAAATTTCAAATTAGTTTATTTCAAATAAGCAGAGTCCCACTTTATGTGGGCAGCATCAGCATTATACAATAAATACATAATATACAATCGTTAACATAATCACATGACTAAAGGAAAACGGCTACAATTTACGTATCTAATCATATCAAGTTTGTAAAATATAGTTCGTATAGTGTATATAATTTTTACAGTTGCAAGTGGGCCTAATGTATGTCACAAAATAATGTATGTTTTGAAATTACATAGGGTAAAAAAAAATGTGCGTATTACTTGGATTATGCTGGTTATTGCTTTTATATATTGAAAAGTTTCAAAAACTCATTCATTATAAAGACGCGCTGGTACATGGTTAATGTTCTATCAAATTTTCAAATCTTATCTTGTAAACAGAGTTGATGTTATCCTTTAAGTTGAATAAATCAATACCTATAGCGATTATGAAAATATACATATACACATATTAACACTCATGCGTACATACACATACTGCCATAGACATATGCTCTAAAGTAAAATATTTAAATATCTCTAAATTTACAAAACATCTATACACAAGATACCGGTATACACATCTGAAATGTCAAAAAACAAGGCATGCATTCTGATATTGGTTATTTTTGTTATTTCAGATTGTAACGCAGTAGATAGAGATGGGGTTATCAATTTTAAATGAGCGAACTACATTATAGCCTATGTACTACACCATTTGCAAATACATACATACATACACACACACATATACATACATTATACACACACATACAGTGTCGTAGGTACATGCAAATACATTTTATATATACCTAGGTGAATAATTACCTATACATACATTTGCAGAAAATATTTATACACAGAACTATTAACAGATACTTAACGATCTGTAAAAGTGCTCTAGGAGTCGTAAGGAAACGTTGATATGTCACCCGGCTTTCTTAGCATCCTAACTCCGAAAACGAAATTTAAATTAGACTACTAAAGCCTGACATATAAACGTTTAAACAATAAGTTTCAGTCATTACTAGTCATACTTTTGGATACTGAAAATCTATTTATTTATTAGAACGTACAACATTTGCCAGAGATATACAATATTCTATTTCTGAAAAAAATACTTCCATAGCAGATTGTTATCGGATTTTTTATTTCTACAAATCTGATCAGTGGTTTAAATGAAATAAATCATCTACAGTATTTCATTATCTTATCACAAAATATACTAAGATTTTTCAATTTATTACAATTATCTGTCGTGAGCAGTTGAATAAATTTTAACATATTTGGTCTTGTTCGTGTATACCTGTCAATATATTTATTTCTATCAGTGTTAAAAATAGGACACATTAAAATATAATGGTATTCATCTCCTAGTTCATGACAATTCGAACATTTTCTATCATTTTGTGGAACATTTCTCCATCGGCCAGTTTCTATAGGCAATCGGTGGTTTCTTGTTAAAAATCTTATTAGTGTTGTACAGTAATAAGAAGGCAGCTTGTTAATAAAGGGGCTTCGTGTGAAATTTGTTTTGTAATATTTATACAAATTTGTAGCCGATGTATTGGCTATCTGTGCAAACCAGCCCTGAATAAATACATCTTTAAGTTTTTGAAAAGATGACTTAATGAACCATTTGCTGCTAATAAAGCTCTGGCTGTACCAAATTCCAGATAAACCTAGACTGCATATATTGTATTTTACATTGTCTATCCACAGTGATTTTAAATTATTTTGTGAATGCATTTCATAGATGAAGTTATATACTTTTGCAGACAGTTTGGTAGTTCTTTCACTTTCCGTGTTTTCAATTAATCTTGCCCAATAAGACAGTAATCTGTTTTTAATGTGAATAGACAAAGGTATTACCTCAAGTTCCCCATATATCATGTATGATGGGGTAGACTTCTTTAAGTTAAATATATATTTATAAAATTTAAGCTGGACCCTTTCTATTATGTCTAGGTTTCCATATCCCCATATTTCACTTCCGTATAATAGTATTGGTTTTACTGTTTTATCAAAGAGTTCTATTTGAATATCATAAGGGAGAGAAAGTAATTTTATTTTTCTAAGTAGAGAGAACATAGCTTTTGTACCTTGATCTGCTATATATTGTTTAGTCTTGATAAAACTACCACTCTTTGCAAAAAATAATCCGAGGTACTTATATTCATCAACAATTTCAAGTTCATCGTCTCCAATTTTGAATTTGGTATGCCTTTGACGTCTTCCTTTACTGAATATTAATATTTTGGTTTTACTGGTATTTATTTGTAATTTCCATTGGTCACAGTATTGTTTAAAAGTATTCAGTGCATGGTGCAGGTCATTTTCATTATCACTAAATACAACAGTATCATCCGCATAAAGAAGAATGAAAAGTTTCAAGAAGTTACGAATACCTTCTGATACATAATCTTTCGAAACTCCTAGCACATCATGATCATTAAGAAACTGTTCAAGGTCGTTTAAAAATACAGAAAATAGAAAAGGGGAAAGATTTTCTCCTTGACGTACACCAACTAAACAATCGAAGTAAGGAGTCGATCCTTCGTGAGTAGAAACTTTCGACTTTATATTATTATATAAGCTATAAATTACTTGAAAACATTTGCCATTTATATTTTCATTCCTAAGTTTTTGCCAAAGTCCGACACGCCATACTGAGTCGAAAGCTTGTTTAAAGTCAACAAAACAACAGTATAATTTTTTCCTTTCAGAGTGCACAATATCTATAAGACTTTTAAGAATAAAAATATTGTCTACAGTAGAAAAGTGTTTTCGGAATCCTGCTTGTGTTTCGTGAATTAAGTTTGTTTTTTCGGCATATTTATTCAGACGGTTGTTTAAAATACATGTAAATAATTTACCAAAACAGCTTAACAATGAGATAGGTCTGTAATTTTCTGGTTTTTTAGGATCACCTTTATTCTTATATATAGGTTTGATTATTCCAATCGTCCAGCTTTCTGGTATAATTCCTGTATCAAAAACAATGTTGAATAACATTTTATAAATTTGCATCATGTGGCTCAGTGAGTATTTTATCTGCTCATTAATAATGTTATCATACCCAGGAGATTTGTTGTTTTTTAGGCTTTTAACTGCTTGTGTAATGTCATTTTCTGTTATAGGACCATTTATTTCATTATTAATGGCAGTATTGTCATCATCATCATGTGTGTTACTATTATAACTATGTTGATAATAATTATCATTATCAGACATATTATCGTTGTTATTTCTATAAATATTGTTGGTGGTGCTGTTGTTCGTTGATGGAATGTCATCATTTTGAGGGTTTTCGTTAATGTTTCGAAAATAGTCATAAAAGTCTGTTAAAGAAGCGGTAGATTCTGCTTGTTTTGTTTGTGTATTTATAATTTTCCAATATTGTTTGGGATCTTTTGTTTTCAGTATTCTTAGTTTCTCAATTCTTGAAGCATTGAAGTTATGATTTGCTTTTCTTAAAGCACATTTGTATTGTTTACTTACTTCTTTTAACTGATTTTTATAATATGCTGTTTTATGTCTATTGTATAATATTCTTGCTTTGTGATAGGTGTTTCTTGCTATAGTACAGTTTCTATCAAACCAAGGCTTTCTGTTTATATTGTTTGGTGCATTCTTGTGTACAGTTTTGGTGCCAAATGATTTCATGGAACATTCATTAAATAACGTACAAATGTCTAACACCGTATCATCAATTTCAGTTTGAGTTATTGTCTGTTCATTTATCATTTTCTCAAGTTTTGTTTCTATTTCAGAGATTTTTATTATATCTAAATTTTCTAGAAATACATGTGCATTTTTTGTATCCCAGAGTTTTCTTTCTTCTGTATGTTCTGAGTTTGATTCGTACCCAGTACAGTCAATTTTAGTTTTCAATGATATATGAACAGGGCAGTGAACATCTGAATACAGGTTACAATAATCATCAATAGTGAAATCAACAATATTTTCAAATACAGAGGATGAGGAGAGAAAATAGTCAACAGTACTCGATTCTTTGCAAGTGAGTTTAGGGGTTTCATAATCGACCCCTACTCTACCATTAAGAATAAACATATTGTTGTTTCTGCATAGATCTATCAGTTGACTACCATATTGATTTACAGTGTTATCAACAATATTTCTTTCCATTGGTATATTATGTAACTCAAAATTCATAAAAACATTGTGTTCTTCATTCTGTATTGACTGAAGATCATACATATCAGAAAATAGTTCGTCAATACGTATATAATCAACAAGATTACCACACCTTCCATTGTAGTCACCAAATAACAGTACATGGTCGCTATCAGCACAGTATCTAAATATTTCTTGCTGTATTTCGAAAAAAGGGTCATTATGAGCGAATTTGGATCCCACTGGCGGTATATAAACTATACCACACTTTAAATTACTATTGCTTTTTCCATTACTTTTCCCATAGATCTCTTTTGATACTGTGAAAAATTTAACAAGATTACTTTTCGAATTATTATCGACTATAACATAAGGGACTAATTTATTTTTTATCAGTAACGCTATTCCACCTGAACGGTATCGAGACATTTTTTCTCTACTAAACAAAAATGTTATAAAGCCTGGAATATCAATATGGTCTGTATCATCGGTTTTTACCTCCTGTAAACCAACTATATCAAATTTACTTATATAAGTTACAAAATCAGGACATCTAAGTTTAGACATCAAACCACATACATTTAAGGACAGTATTTTTAAATTTTCACTTTCAGACAACAGATAATAAACAGAGCTGACAATAAAATATTTAGCAGTACAGACGACAGACAGACTGTTTGTGACACATTTCCTCAATAGGAGCCAAATTCTGTCATAAATCTCTGAGTTACAACAGATATCTATATGTTGACAGAACCCTTCTAAATTTTGCAGTACTGATGAATTGCAAAGCGCATGGTTGGTAAATAAAAAAGGAAATGTATTACATATTTTTCAAATCAATGCCCTCCTATTACATGAACCAAAGGCAAATGTGTCCACAGTTATGTACTTCAAAAACTAAATATGTTTCATTAAACACTAATCGGTAACATGTTTGCACAGATCAATGGCGTTCATTTTAAGAAACGCACATTTTAGTTGTTTGTCATTTTAGAGCTGTTTCGACTAAAAACAATCCAACTTGCTATTGAAACAGCCAATATAGCAGACGATGTAATGACGCTTCAGGTATAAAAAGTAAGATATGGTTTTATGTCAGGAATTCCTGCAAAAAATAATCGATTTTTGTTATGACAGAGACCCAAGAATTTGTTTTGGCTGCTGGTTTTACTTTTGTTTTCATTTATACTTCTTATACTTCTTATGCATACATATCCTTGTTTTAGTCTTGTTTAACGAAAATCTGTCCATGTACTCCATTATCATTCATTCAAAATATATGTCATGAAGTCGTTGAACTCTCCTAGGGGTAACGTAATCATGTTACCTCTCGGCATTCTCCCTGTAGATGCTGATCAGTTTAAGAAAATCTGGTCACGTCAAAAAGGGACATCGCTAACTTAAAGAATATCATGTAACTTCATTTGCAAGATACAACGTCAGAATAATCTATAACTTAGATATAAAATAAAGCCTAATTCATACAGTACATTTTAAGCTCGCCTGAATACGTAGTGCTCAATGGTGAATTGTAAGGATAGTTGACTGTCCATCGTTCACAAAAATGTTCCAGAGTAGGGTGCTTTTTCAAATTCCTTAAAATTGAATGGTTCCATTCAGAATTCTGGTTGCAATGGCAGCCATAAGAAAAAACTTTGTAAATCCTCCAGCCTGATTTCAAAATAATTTCATAAAAATGTTCTTTAGGAAACCCTTTATCAAATTCCTTTAAGCCATCCGGGTCCCTGAAAATACATGGCCTAAAGGGGGCAGGGCCTGTTTTCACCATATGACTATATGGAAAACTTTGAAAATCTGCTTCTCAGAAACTTCCGGCTCGATTTCAAAATAACATCACAAAAATGCTTTTTAGGTGGGCCTTTATTAAATTCCCTTGAGTACTGTTGGTTTGTTTGTAAAATAATTTGGCTGACAGGGGGCAGGGCAACCTTTCAATATACAAATATATAGAAAAATTGAAACCCTTGGCTAAATTTCGAAGTTATTTCACAATTTCTTAAAAGCCATGCTGTCTCGTTAAAAAAACTAGACAGTAGTTGGGCAAGTTTTCAATATATGACTATACTGAAAACTTAAAAAAAACAAACATTCTCTTCAGAAACACCTGGCCGAGTTTCAAAGTTATCTCACAGAAATATTCCTTTGGTGGACCATTATCATATTTGATTGAGTTAGCTGGTTAAAAAAACGCATGGAGCATTTTGAAAACATTTTTAACCTTAAAATACTGATCTACGTTCTATTTTGAAAGTTACAGCAAGGAGAAACATATAATAATATCTACAAGAGTTCTCAGGTGAGCGATAAAGGACCATCATGGCTCTCTTATCTTGAATTATTTCATCTACATTTACCTACTTTATGAGAGAAAGGCGTTTTTAAAGAGTTTTCAGCGAGTTTCGACAAACAGCCTATATATTTGTTTTATTCATTCTCGATAAATCGAAAAATAATTTTTAATGTATAAAGAAGTGCAAATGTCAGTGTTTTCCTTAGGACATACATACATTAAGAAAAAATGTATTTGTAATACACTGGCATCCACAAAACTCTTTTATATATGAAAAACTTTATTCAGTGTAACTATTATTATTGGAATGTTTGTCTGACATCTTGACATCATGTATTGATTTGTTCAATATTTATTTCTGTAGTTTTGGCGATAAATAAATCTTCATATTAGCATTTCTCTGTTGACAGAAACAGAAATATAAGGACGTTGCTTTTGTTACTGTTACCTTTGTTTTACACTCTCTTATACTACGGTCAATCCCCGATGTATTGCTGGTGTTTTGATCATTAAAGACTTACTAGATTATATTATCTTTTATAAGTAGCTGATGTTATGTGTTACTGTATTAAGTACGTGTTTGAAAGCTCATAACCTTGAAAAAGGATATAAATGTGACACATTCAAAAATATTTCTTACATTTTTTTATTAAGTTAAAGCTAAACTTTTTTATTTTGACTCTTCAAATCTAGATCTAAACCTAGATCTATTTCCTCGGAAATGATACAAAATAGCCTGTAATTAATCTGTCATGCTATACAAGCTGCGAATCTTTTTATATAGTAAATATGAGCCTTCGTTTGAGATACCATGTACTTTATCTTCAAAAGCAGACGCATCCATAAATAACCGTCTTACAATTTATCAAAGGCCTAGACAAGGTGGGAAAAGCCAACGCAAGTACATTTCCTTTCTTTTCAAGTATCTGCTTATTAGTTTTATAAATGTTACAGTTAAACAAATTTAATAAGTTTCATTCCCTTCTTTCAATCACATCTTAGATAATACTACACGATGTTTTAAATGCCTCGTCTGGTGGTTGATTCATGCCGCGGCTTACAAGGCTTACACTTAGCTGATCAGAGAAAATGCCATGCTTTGAGAAATGAGCAATGTCTGAAACTATGTGAAAGAAAAATGATAATACGTAAACATTTATCATTGACGTTTATCAATGAGGATACAGCACTTACGCTTCAGTTGTTTTATATTTTGTTTTTCTTAATTTCATTGACTATGCCTAATGGATTATGCCATCCTTAACAGTGGGAGAGTCTATCTTCAATTCAAAGGTTTTCTGGTATAAATTTTAAATTTTATTATACATATTTAGGGAATTAGGTACTTTATGCAAACCAGTGAAGACCTATATTGCGACGTCGAATCTTGGTCTGCACTGTTTGCCTATGTCTACTTTTGTAGACTCTAGGCATTAATGGTTTAATATTTTATATATGCTGAAAAAGTGATAATCAGTCATTATAGCTTAAAACTAATGTCATTAAACGGAATATCATATATTATTTTATGTAAAGTCCTCTCTCTGTTGTGAAATAATTTCACAAACATTCAGTCATCCTTAGACAAAGTTTCAGAAAGGATGCCGAAGCATGTGTTGCTGAGCAGTACTGACTGCAATACCTGTAGCAGTTTGAATTCTTGAATATTTTTGAATAACCTACACGTCTCTCAGTTATGTTGCAGAACAAATGCAAGCTGCACATAACTTTAGAAGAAAGACACCTATAATCAATTAAAACTAAAACAGAGAAAACAGCTGGACAGTTCAAGCTAGTTTAAAGTTTAGCACGAATGAGGTTATGACGTAAAATGTAGAAGCTGGTGTGTCATCAAGCATCATGTCTTTTGTCTGTGAATGTCGTCCTAAATGATGTTAGACGTTTAAATATTTTTAAGAAATGCTTAAATTTCATCTTGTATATGAAGCAGCAGACTTTCAAACATAATTATATTGCTTCCCTAAGTGGTAAATAAACAGCTCATTTTAGATAAAAAATGGACATGACCTCTAAAATATAACATATATTTTAGGTAAGGTTGTGAAGTATTTTGTGGATGAAAAACAAATGGTACGTCGACTGCTATTTACACTTTTAGTTTTATACAGTTTGAAGAATAAACATTCCGTAAAGAGATAATTTTTTTTGTACTCTAACAGGATAAAGAAATGGTGAAAGTATTAGATATAAGACCAGGATGCGGACAAGGGGGAATCACATATGAAGCACAAATCGGAATATCATATGTTGTTACAAAGGCCAGTTCAGATGTTACAATATAAAGTAAAAAAAAACATGACAAAACATTGCTAACATCAGCTGGTGAAACTATTCAGGTCTACTACATTAATTAGCATTAGTAGTGTCTCGAGTGACTTTGCTATAACATCAACACAACAGAAGGATAGGAAACTATCTATCATCCAGAATCGTCGCATTTATAGCATTACAAGCTTTTACAGTCTAGACATAGGAACTTGATGTAAGTCAAGACACATCTGTTTAAAGTAAATAGAAACTGAAGCGCAATTTTTCATTTTGTGTCAATAATAGCATCAAGAAATTACATATATTATGAAGCTTAAGAACAATGTAATCACAACAACATCACGAAACAAAAGAAATGTTAATATGAACAATTCAGACTACATATCTTGATAATAAAATCACACAAAACACCTTTTTATACGGCCAGATGGACGAATAATGTTATGGCCGTAGGTTGACTGGCAATTTCTTGTGTGGGTACCGAATCGCACAGTTTTATCCGAATTGTTACACATTTTCTACATGTAGAGTAGATTTATATGCATTTGTCACAAGCGTTGACTTGTGAATTCTGAAATTATATGCCTTGGTTAAAGCTGTCATCAATTTCTTTTGCGATAACTTTTAGAACTACATTTTTCATCAAAGTGAAATGTAAGGTGTTAAAAATGATCCACGTGAAGATACGGTGTGTATGACAAATTAATGCGATGTTGACTCATGTATTATAGAACTAGCTATCTTCCCTTGGATGTATTAGCAATGTCTTTGTGAGATGACTTCTCAAGACCTACAGTATTCGTCCGGTTTAAGACATACTTACTACACATAATCTACTTGAAAAACATGTCTTGACATTTTGGGTTATGCCTCTTAGGGCATCACCCAGTATACTGGCGAGTTTTCAAAATGTGACAGTGCGTCTATTGAAAAAGAATATGGAGCAGAGCGTCTAGATCCGGAGATTTTCTGACATCTTTATTCTGCGGCCCTGCGAACCTATTTGCGGTCCTATTTGCGACCCTAGTTTCAACAATGTGCAATCATATGATTGGAAGCTGCATTCAATGTATTGAATCTGATTGTATCAATGTGAGTGGCAAATATATTTTTGTGTTTTTAGGTAAATGATGTGTTTAAATTCAACAGAGAAATTGATTGTAATTTACATAAAAGTTTGCATAATTTTTAAACACAACCGAAATAAAATTGAAATCTATAATTTACTGCACAAAGAAAACAGACTTACAATTCAGACTTTAGGATTTTCGCAACTGTTTTGCCGTAGAAACATGTTTCACACTAAAATCATTTGATATAAACATTAGATTTGATATTTTAAAAATGAAGCCTCATTTAAATGAATGTTTAGAGCTTCAACAATTTGAACAATTTCACAGAATTCAGAAAATGCATATGTCAGCAGGTGATGTGAGCGTTGCTAAATTAACTGTATATTCCTTTACATATTTGGGTTTATTTCTCGTCGGTACGTGTTGACCATTTGACCGACGTCCCATAGAGAGTTTAGCTTTTTTAGGATGTTGGGTATAGTGAAAAACAAGAAAGGATCTCATTTTAATGACGCCTCTGGTTCTTTTGCATGCTCAGTGTATAGCACTAATATATAGGATCCCTGGAATATCAGTTCGGTGCATTACCACTGCTCCTGCAGGATACCGGCTTGTTGAAATGTGACAACAAAAATGCAAAATACAGTTGTTTCATTTCAAATGTGTAAGTAAATATATAGTGCACGCTGGAAATGTTAGTCTTGTAAAATATAAAATTGTTATGCTGTTCCCTTTTTAATTTTCCCTTTTTAGCTCTATTTAAGATATTTTAATTATTTCTAAAATAGATGATCGTAGTTGTCTTGAGTTCTCAAAGATTTTATTTTTATATTTTTATAGTGTATTCATTACGTACTGTTCTCGTAAACACTGATAATACTATATATTCTGAAAAAATTACTTGCTTTGTTCACACACTGACAAATTTACTAACATAGACTGAAATATTAAAGGAAAAGGACAACTATCAATATCGCAAGGAATGTTGCATAAAGATTTGATCATATGTAAAATTTAATTATTTGGCATAACCAGTTGGATGCTTTTTTAAGCAGCCAACTTGTTTTGCGAGGGTTTATTCTAGCATCCTGGTTATCTGCCCACGGGTATAATAATATAAAACTTCAGGCAGCTTTGTAAAGTAGGCTATGCCTTTTACGTTGTACTGATTTAAATGATGCTATGTACAGATTATTAACACAAAGTGCAACTGTGCAAAACATATTTTACTATAGGCAGGGTTGCTCCATTCTTTTAGCTGTTATGTTACCTTAGATAAGAAACAGTCATATAGAAAAACACCAACCATTTGCAGCTAACTTCAACTGTTTAAACTAATGTTATATGATATAAATTCACAAGCAAATCAGAAAAGAATTGACTTTATCAAAACTCTTTTCATTTCAACCATCTCCATTGAAACTTTGCAGGTAAGCCCACTGCAAAAAGCTCCTCTTAAAAACAGTCATTCCATAGAATCTGGTTTCCAACTTGACCAAAGAATACATATCTTTCTGTATGGTACGAAAAATATCAAATGATTATTTTCTTGTTTTAATTGTGCCCAGTTGATGTTACTAAACACCTGGAAGATCACGTGTTACAAAAGGACACATCTAGCCTCTAAGCTCCGTCCCGGAGTTGAGCTTCATTGACCGCAGGTGCAAGTTTTGAAGAGTCTCGGTAAAGGCTTACTAGAAAATACTAAATATGACGCCCGACGCAAAAAAAGGACCCACGGACATTTTTTGTATTTTTCGGCAGATTCAAGGACACACGGTGAGACACTGCTGGGATGGTTTTTTTCTGAAGTTGTGTAAACAGCGGATTTATCGTCTGCTGTGAAACGGAAGGAATGTAATTTCTGAATGCTCTTCAATTGCAAGAAATAACGAGGTAAAAATAGCTTCCGATCATACCTGTACAGATAATATTGTATTTCATGCTGTCTGTATTGCTACTTAACATGCAGCTAAAATGGTTTGTAGTTACCAAAGACTAAGTATGAAAAAATAATTGTTTTAATAACTGCGTATAACAATGTTAAAAAATTGTTACCATGTCCAAGTCTGTTCACCGTTCGGCTTTGTGAATAATACTGGGCAGTGATTGATTGCAGACTTGTCTACTATTGACGCAAACTGTCCAAGACTGTCACAGTCGCTTCGCGTAAATAACTTTTTATGTGGCTAATTCTACCATCCACAAGACACCTGTAATAAATGTCATAATAAATGTATGTAATCCGATCACGTATGTTGTCCCGAAAGTACCACTATGATTAGAAGCTGATGCCAATTCGGAAAAAGAACAGGCGAGTTGGACCCCGTGATTTTGTACGCTGATTACCTAAAATCATCAGTTATAGTAACATATAAGGCTTTTTAAGTGCCATCATTCTTGTCGTTTAAAGTTGTATGTGATGTTTTCCTACAATTTGATTCATAAAATTTTCTATTAACTATTCTAAGAATAATATATTCGGTCATACTTTTCATGTGTCAGTTAAACTGTCAAGAGAAAACAAAATATAAGAACTGAATGTTTACTAGTATTTATAGAATGCGGATAACTTGCAGACGTCCATTCATGAGTAAGAAAACAAACATGGTGAATGATTTTCATAGTAGGAATGAATTATAATTCCTGAAGTAGAGTGCACTATAGAAGAATTGATTATTTTCTCTGTTATGTTTAAAAACTTAAAACTGTCATTCATCCATTTCGCTTTAAATTCTCAGTTGTCAGATTTAGTGTTTTGTCATTCTAATATTCCCATTATTTAATGTAACACAAATCTTAATTCTTTCAGTTCTGAGATTTCTATACTGACAATGTTACATACTTTGTTACAGTCTAGTGCATACCTTCCTATAATTGTATAAATAGAACCTCCTCTGAATCCTCAGTGAATCGATTATTTGGCTCAGTGGTTAGTGTGTTGGCCTTCGATGTGCTAAGATCGGAGTTCAAATCCTGCTCTGGGTGGTGTATTCTAAGATGTATTGCATCTTTCTGTTACGGACTTACCTGTTCGTAAGATGAGGGCACATCCGGGATGACCTCTCTCTTCTTTTCGTCCTTAAATTCTCAGACCAAGGGCTTTACAAAAGAAGAAGGAGCCACAAGCAGTCACAGACCAGCTCTACGTTGGACGACATTGTGCAGAATCTTGAATATTATGTACCCTTTTTGGGATTTGAACACAAGACCCCAGCTATCAAGTCAGATGTTCTGCCATCTGAACTATCCGGATTAGTCTTGATATATAAAAAACCATATCAACGATACGGTCCTAGGTACAAGAATAAAGTCATTATCTTTAGACATATTTTGGTAATGTGCATTCAAGTATAAAATAAGGCCCTACTTCACATTTCCAAAAACTATAGACAAATTATTAAAACGTTTAACTACACTTTTTGTTTCAATTACTGTATCATTGTCAAACGAAAACTAGAACTATCACTAAAGGTGATTAATACCCCCACATTGAGGCTTGATACTGGAACTGGAAAGCTTAGAATCAATGTCATAAAGTAACGTAAGAAACACGGATATATGTATATATTTTATATTAAGTACTATTGTATATAGAGAAAACAATTACCGCTAGACCATTGAACTGTATATTTTCTAGTAGAAATAGCTTAAGTTTAAGCGAACAGTGACCTTGACCCAACTAGCAAAATTTTCAATCCCAAGCATCGTCTTCATAGAGGCTACCTTTACAACAAATTTCATCAAAATATCTCATTCCTAACTCAAGATATTGAGCAGAAACCATTAATTATTTATTTTTAGTAACAGTAACCTTGACCTTGGCCCCACCAGCCCCAATATTAAACTTGACCTTTATCCTGTTATACTACACCTGTGTACCGAAAATTGTTTTAATCTGTCAAGATTTCATGAGTTATCATGCGGAAACCATTTTTCAATCATTTTATTATTTTTAGTAAAAGTGACCTTGACCTTGGTCCCACAAGCCCCAATATCAAAGTTGACCCGTATGTTATGATGTTACACCTGTGTACCAAACATTGTTTAAATCTGTCAAGCCATTCACGAGTTATTGTCCGGAAACCGTTTTTCTACTTTTAGTAACAGTGACCTTGACCTTTGCCCCACCACCAGCTCCAATATCGATGTTACACCTGTGTACCAAACATTGTTTAAATCTGTCAAGCCATTCATGAGTTATTGTCCAGAAACCGTTTTTCTATTTTTAGTAACAGTGACCTTGACCTTGGCCCAACCAGCCCCAATATCAAACGTGACCTGTATCTTATGATGTTACACCTGCGTACCAAATTTTTTTAAATCTGTCTAGCCTTTCATGCGTAATCATCCAAATACCGTTTTTCTTTTTTAGTAACAGTGACCTTGACTTTGACCCCACCAGCCCCAATATCGAAGTGACCTGTACCTTATGATGTTACAGCTGTGTACCAAAAATTATTAAATCTGTCCAGCCAGTAATCGTCCGGAAACCATGACGTACCAATAGACCGACCGACCGACAAGCTCACTCCTATATACCCCCTCAAACTTTGTTTGTGGGGGTATAATAAAGCCTCGTATTTTGAATAAACAATCACCGACATTTTTTACTCATTTTCTCAAACAAACCCTTGCACAAACAATTTGCTCTTAGTTTAAAATACGGGACATTATGTGCAGACCTTTTTCATTCATAAAACTTGCCATATGGAATTAGCTTGTGACACTTTATATATAGTTTAAGTTAATTTAAATACTGGTTTCAGATATATTCAAGAAAAAGTTAATTTTTTGACATTATCTACCATATACTCTCTCTTATAGGACACACTTCTTGTTCTCAAAATTCGAATCCAGAGTGGGAGTGCGGCTTATAAGTGCATTTTACCAGTAAAAGAATCTTTGGAGAACCAAAAACGGCTTTTGCTGACCATTATTCACCGCCAGCCAGCGTTAATATTTCATCAACAGTTCTAGGACAATCCTTGAAAATCTTAAAACCAACCAACTAACTTGCATGTGGAATCATTGCAAGAGCTGAATGAGAGGGCAGATGTGGTCGAAATTTGTATAAATTACATTAAATCATTAAATAACGATGCCTAGAATCTTCTTTATATCATATCACGTCTTAAAAGAGTTTTGACCCAAAATTAGGGATGCATCTTACTAGCAAGTAGCGAGGGCACCTTACAAGCAAGATTTTACGGTTAGTGAAAAGGGGGCATTATTACATCAAAGTAAAAGTCAGAGTTATCAAATTTGGCACTAAGAGATTGCCTCTCTTTCATCATATACATTTAATATTTCAGGTTAATAACTATACTGGTTCCACATTTATCTAGGATGTAAAAATGTAAATTTGGGGATATTTTTCTATTGAAACAAGGGGCCTAATTAAGTTGAAATACCATCTTGATTAATCAAACTTGGCACATAGAGTTGTACGGTAATCTTTCATACATATTATAAATTTTAAGTTAATATAAGTACTGATTTCAGAGATACTCAAGAAAATTAAATTTTGGGACATCATCAAAATGAAAAAAAAGAACAATAATTACAGAGTAATCAAACTTGGCACATGGAGCTGCATTGTGATCTTTTATAATGTTTTAATTTTAAAGTTAATTACTAAACTGATTCAAGAGACATTCAAGAAAAAAAGTAAATTTTTGGACATGTTCTCCGTGAAAAAGGGAAATAATTAAGTCAAAATACAACTCTGGGTTATCAAACTTGGTACATGGAGTTACATTGTGATTTTTTATAAAACATTTAAGTTTTAAAATCTATACTGGTTTTGGAGATATGCAAGAAAAATATCGGGACGGGACAAGTGATTCCTATATAGCCACTCCCAACCAGGTTTGGTGGAAGTATAATATTAATTTCACGTCGAAATAGGTATTTAATGTGCCAGATCGTTTTTATGTCAAAAAATGGCGACAGCTATCAAACTAAACTTCAAACAAAGAACAGAAGACAAAATAAACAGTTTTGTAATGAATATTTAAACAAGATCTTGCACAAATATCTTACGAAACAAGAATGACCAGGTGAATATATACATAAAAAGAAATTACTTTCTTCTATACAGTATGATGAATGAACCCAAAGTTTACACGAATACTTGAGTACATTAATTTTTTGTATAAAGTTTTCAGGCTTTATTTAAGTCACAGGAAGTTAAATATTTATTATGACTTTGTAAAACTTTCTGATTAAAAATAATCTTTACATAAAGAAAATTAATAAAAGAAGTAACATAAAGGCTAAAAAACAGATACGAGTAGAGAACACGCCTTCACATCTCCTTGAAGGTCAAAAAAGGCAAACAGAACATTCGCGAACTTATAAAGCATAAAAGCTGTAAGGTCGTTTTAACCGCTCCACTACAAAGATGAGCCTTTGTTTTCTTCTTAGGAGTACACAGATAGTAACATCTGACCTACTGCACATGCTTGTGTAACAGAAAAACCAACATTTTAATGAGACTGCAAGAAAGAAACAAAGACTAATGATATCTCTTGATGAAACATGATCATTTGATTAGTTAAGAGAAGACTTGCGCCTGAAATCAAGATCGATCTAATTGCTGTTTATTCCATGCACCATATCACTGCTGGTAAATTAATTATAAAACATCATTGTTGTAGTAAAATTAGCCTAGAGACTGGTGTTTCTTTGTCTAAAATATTAGAGGCAAACATGGCTAATAATAGCAAGAACATCATCATCAATAACAATAATAAAAATAATAATATAAAGAACAACAACAAAACTCAAAACAAAACAAAACAACAAAGAAATTAAACAAGAGGGCCATGATGGCCCTAGATCGCTCACCTGAGTACTTTGGCTGAGAGTCTACCGTTAAGCAAACATTAGATGCAACATTACATTTTCTGATTGAAGATTGAAAAAAAAAATCCATGGGGCAGAGGCAATTACGAGATAATAGCTTATGAGGAGATGTCATTTCAAGCAAAATATTGATGAAACTCTATTTTAAGCTCTGATTGCCATTTTGTTCGATGGAGCGGAACCATTTTAGCAATTTCAATAGAGGGCTATGTAAGGAAAATTTCTGTGGAATTTCGTGGAAAATCACCTTGCTGTTAGATGAAGATGTTGTTTTTTTTAACTATTTTTAGCTTTTGTAGCCCTTATGTGCAAAGAAGTGGAATGATTTGAGAAATTTTATAACAAGAGGGCCATGATGGCCCTGGATCGCTCACCTGAGTACTTTGGCTGTAGGTTTGCTGTTAAGCAGTATTTCATTTTTTTAATTGAAAATATATAAGTGCCTTCAAACCAAATATGTAAAATATCAATCAATAAATAAAGGCTCTATGACAGAAAGTAGAAATATCTATTATAAGCTATGGTGACCTTGACCTCGACCCAGTGACCTCAAACCCTACACATGGGTAGAGGTCCATGCAAGGAACCTATATACTGAATATCAAAGATATTGGTCTATAAATGAAGGCTTTATGAGGTACAGTAGATAAATCTATTTTTAGCCTCCGTGACCTTTATTCTTATCTAATAATGTGAACAACCAAACAAGCTTTCTGACAAACTGCCAGGATATTTGGACTGAAACAGTAGCCTCTAGAGCCTTAACAAGATATTTCTATTTTTGGGCTCTGTGACCTAGTTTTTTACCCCAGATGACCCATAATCGAACTTGACCTAGAAACCATCAAAATAACCTTTCTGACATATTTCCAGAATATTTGGGCTGAAAATGTTACCTGTAGAGTGTAAACAAGGTTTTTCCAAATTTAAGCTCTGTGACCTAGTTTTTGACCCCAGATGACCCATATTCGAAATTGGGCTAGAAATCATTGATACAACCTTTCTGACATATTTCCAGGATATTTGGGCTGAAAATGTTACCTCTAGAGTGTTAACAAGATTTTTCCATATTCAGGCTGTGTGATCTAGTTTTTGACCCCAGATGACCCATATTCGAACTTGACCTAGAAATCATCGAAACAACCTATCTGACATATTTCCAGAATATTTGGGCTGAAAATGTTACCTGTAGAGTGTAAACAAGGTTTTTCCAAATTTAAGCTCTGTGACCTAGTTTTTGACCCCAGATGACCCATATTCGAAACTGGGCTAGAAATCATTGATACAACCTTTCTGACATATTTCCAGGATATTTGGGCTGAAAATGTTACCTCTAGAGTGTTAACAAGGTTTTTCCATATTCAGGCTGTGTGACCTAGTTTTTGACCCCAGATGACCCATATTCGAACTTGAGCTAGAAATCATGGAAACAACCTTTCTGACATATTTCCAGGATATTTGGGCTGAAAATGTTACCTCTAGAGGGTTAACAAGGTTTTTCCATATACAGGCTGTGTGACCTAGTTTTGGACCCCACATGACCTATATTCCAACTTGAGCTAAAAATCATCTTAACAAGCTTTCTGACAGTTTTTCAGGAAATTTGGGCTAAAAATGTAGCCTCTAGAGTGTTAACAAGGTTTTACCATATTTGGGCTGTGTGACCTAGTTTTTGACCCCACATGACCCATATTCAAACTTGAGCTAGAAATCATCAAAACAACCTTTCTGACATATTTCCAGGATATTTGGGCTGAAAATGTTACCTCTAGAGTGATAAAAAGGTTTTTCCATATTTCGTCTCAGTGACCTAGTTTTTGACCCCAGATGACCCATATTCGAACCTGGGCTAGAAATAATCCAAATAACCTTTCTGACATATTACAAGGATATATGGGCTGAAAATGTTACCTCTTAAGTGTTAACAAGGTTTTTCCATATTTGGGCTCTGTGACCTAGTTTTTGACCCCAGATGACCCATATTCGAACTTGAGCTAGAAATCATGGAAACAACCTTTCTGACAAATTTCCAGATTATTTGGGCTGAAAATGTAGCCTCTAGAGTGTTAACAAGAATGTTCTATTTTTGGGCTCTGTGACCTAGTTTTTGACCCCAGATGACCCATATTTGAACTTGAGCTAGAAATCATAGAAGCAACCTTTATGACAAATTTCCAGATTATTTGGGCTAAAAACATTACCTCTAGAGTGTTAACAAGATTTTTATATTTTTGGGCTCCTTGACCTAGTTTTTGATCCCATATGACCCATATTCGAACTCGTCCGAGTAATTACTGGGAAAAACATCCTGACCAAGTTTCGTGACAATTGGAGCAAAAATGTGACCAGTAGAGTGTTAACGAACTAAATGTGAACGGACGACGGACGACGGACGACAGACGACGGACGACGGACGACGGACATTCATCGATCCTAATAGCTCACCCTGAGCCAGCTCAGGTGAGCTAAAAAGGCAATATTAGAAAAAATTCTGTAAAGTTTAAAAGAAAATCACTTAGCAGTTTGAGAGGAGAAGTCATTTTAAGCAAAATATTGATGAAAACCTATTTTTAGCTATGGCAGCCATTTCGTACAATAAAGCAGACACTTTTCAGCAATTTAAATAAAGGGCTCTTAAAGGAACATTTCCATGAAATTTCGTGGAAAATCACATTGCTGTTTAGGAGGATATGTTGTTTGATTTTTTTTCTATTTTTAGCTTTTGCAGCCATTATGTGCAATAGAGCGGAACAATTGGAGCAATTTAGGAAACGGGCAATATAAAAATCATTTCTGTCAAGTTTAGTTTAAAATGTTTTAGTAGTTTTGGAAGCGATGTCATTTGAAGCTAAATATTGAAGAAAACATATTTTGAGCTCTGGCAGCCATTTTGTTCAATGGAGCAGAACCGTTAATGCAATTTTGAAAGAGGACTACGGAAGGAACATTTCCGTGAAATTTTATGGAAAATTACTTTGCCGTTAAAGAAGAGATACTGTTTGATATTTGTTCTTTTTAGCTTTTGCAGACCTTATGTGCGTCGGAGCGGAACGGTTTAAGCAATTTTTAGAAAAGGGCAATATAAGAAAACTTTCTGTCAAATCAAATTTTCAAATGGCCAAGTCGTTTTGGAGATGTCATTTGAAGCCAAATATTGACAAAAATTTAAGCTTATGTGGCCATTTTATTCAATTGAGCGAAATCATTTTATCATCTTTAAAAGAGGGCAATGTAAGGAACATTTCTGTGAAATTTAGTGGAAAATCACCTAGCCCTTTAAGGAGATGTTGTTTGTATTTTTTTTATTTTAGCTTTTGCAGCCTTTATGTGCAATGGTTTGAGCAATTTTAGTAAGGGGCAAATAAAAGGAACATTTCTGTCAAATTTGGTTTAAAATGGCTGAGTGGTTTTGGAGGAGATGTCATTTAAAGCCAAATATTGACGAAAATCTATTTATAGTCTGGCGACCATTTTGTAAAATAAAATGGAACCATTTTAACAATTTTAAAAGAGGGCTATGTAAGGAACATTTCTGTAAAGTTTGGTGGAAAATCACCTAGCCCTTAAGGAGAAGATGTTTGATTTTTTTCTATTTTTAGCTTTTAAAGCCCTCATGTACAATATGGCGGAACGGTTTGAGCAATTTTAGAGAATGGCAGTTTAAGGAACATTTCTGTCAAATTTGGTTTAAAATGGTACAGTGGTTTTGGAGGAGATGTCATTTGAAGCCAAATATTGTTGAAAATCTTTTTTGTAGCTCTGGTGGCCATTTTGTTCAATGGGGTGGAACTGTTTATGTAATTTTAACAGAATGCCATGAAAGGAACATTTTTTGTGACATTTGGTGGAAAATCACCTAGCCCTTAAGGAAGAGATGTTGTTTGAATTTTTTTTCTATTTTAAGCTATTGCAGCCCTTACGTGCAATAGAGTTGAATGGTTTGAGCAATTTTAGAAAATGTTAGTTTAAGGAACATTTCTGTCAAATTTGGTTTAAAATGGCCAAGTGGTTTTGGAGGAGATGTCATTTGAAGCCAAATATTGACGAAAATCTATTTTTAGTCTGGCGGCCATTTTGTTAAATAGAGCGGAACCATTATAACAATTTTAATAGAGGGCTAGGTAAGGGACATGTCTGTGAAGTTTGGTTGAAAATCACCTAGCCGTTTAGAAGATGTTTGATTTTTTTCTTTTTTTAAGGTTTTGAAGCCCTCATGTACAATGAAGCGGAACGGTTTGAGCAATTTTAGAAAATGTTAGTTTAAGGAACATTTCTGTCAAATTTGGTTTAAAATGGTACAGTGGTTTTGGAGGAAATGTCATTTGAAGCCAAATATTGACGAAAATCTATTTTTAGCTGTGGCGGCCATTTTGTTCAATTGAGCTGAACCATTTTAGCAGTTTTAATAGAGGGCTATGTAGGGAACATTTTTTTGAAATTTGGTGGAAAATCACTTAGTCCTTCAGACTCATCCGTATGTGTTATATAAACTGCAACATTCGATTCAAATTGTAAGAAAAGTCCTTCAGAGTCACCCGTATCAGTTATATTAACTGCAAAAATCGATTTAAAATGTAGCAGAAGTCCTTCAATCTCATCCGTATATGTTATATAAACTGCAACATTCGATTCAAGTTGTGGGAAAAGTCCTTCAGAGTCACCCGTATATGTTAAATAAACTGCAACTGTCAATTCAAAGCGATTTCAGACATTGAAATATATACGTTTCTTCATTTTATAATTAATAAGTCCACACATAGAACTGACAAAGTGACCATTTCCAAATTTTGAATAGTATATTTTGCACAAATCTCCTTCATAATATATATCTTTATGCCGAAAGAAACAGCTGACAATTTAAAAGTCATTTATGACTATATGGGTTGGAATACGTTTCAAACAGTTTGCACGCCCCATACTGGGCCAGACAAGCAAAATCGAGTCTTCGGTTACCATTAAGAGTAGAAAAATGGAGTTTTAGAACGAAGGAAAATAATTTCCCAATTTTTAAGATTTTATTTTTTTGTCAAACAGATTTTGTGAGAAATAAATGTAACGGTCTGATACAATCTAAGACAATCCCTATTTTCTGTAACTTACTAGTTGAGAGATCAATGATGAGTGTGCAAGAAATACGCTCTATACTGAATTTGACTACATTTCAGAATAGTACCGATTGCCAAGATGGGGAACACCCACTTGTTATAACAGCTGTTTTGACTGATAAAGTGTATCAGTGTTTTCATTGTGAGGATTACAAATAACTGGTTGAAAACAACATTAAAGTCAGAATAAAGAGTTAAAAAAGACAATACCTTTGCAAATCAAATTATTTAATTATAAAACATATCAATTTAGTATGATTAATTTCTATAAAAAGCATGTTGTATTTTTGAAAGATGATACCACACTACATGTTCTAAAGAATCCGGTATGCTATAATTTATCAAAATAAAAATAATCTATACTTGTAGAAGAATGAGAAGGCTCAAGGCACTTTCTCTTGATAAATCATGTTTGTCAGTGTCTTGAAAACAACACAACCAGTAATCTGTCTCACAGGTTTCCTTCTTAATGCTATGTTTCAAAATTCAACACCTGTTTCAGAAAAGTACAACTTTATGACAGTGACAAACAGCAGTCTACAGTGCCTGCTACATCAAGCATCTATTTCTTACATTGTTTGCATTTCAAACAACTTACAAATGTACATACTTTAGATTGTTATATGTGCACTTGCATATCAGATAATTAAGTTTTTGAATAAAGTGGGCAAACGTATATTAACGAAACAACATACCCATAGCTTCTGGAAACATAGATTCAGTTACAAAGATAAGATAACAGAATTTACTTTTATATATGTTTCTAATATTTCATTTGCTGGAGTCAACTAAATGCACCTTAGCTACGGTAACTTGGACAATTGTGAGAACTTAGGCAAACCTAAATTTTTCATAAATATAATTTATATTCGTGGGTTAAGTTAAGGCAAAAAAGGGGAGAAAGACAATATGCACTCTCTACACGTTGTTCAATTGTCTGTCAGACTTAAATTGACAGTTTGTTGTACAGGTTACATGCCTAAATATGTAAAACAAGTATGACAAGGGGACACGATTTTTTTCGATTGATAATAAATAAAAATGTACGTTTTATTTTTCAAAATGTTTACACTAAAATATAGCTTGAAAAACGTGAGAAAACGTAAAGATGAAGCTACAACAGTTCACCGGACAATTCAAAATCCCTTAGACCAGGAGATAACTCGTTCAACGTCTAAACTTTCCCGGGTTATTTTCCTTGTCAATATCTTTTGGCAAGTTTTTAATTCCTTTATAAATCCATTCACCTTTATCAACCATTATTCTGTCACATTTTTCTAATTAACAACTTTCTAGCAACTGTTGCAATAAGTCCAAGAACCTCGCTGTTGATAATATTATTTTTATAGAGCCTGAAAACCATATAGAAGCATCTTGGATCTATTCCAATGAGACCTTAAAGAGTACATGTTGACTTATTATCTGAATATCACTGGCATTTTGATCTAAGTTAACTTATTCTTTTTATTTCAATTTCAGGACCGTCTAATTTAACCACTGGTTTTGGAAATCCCTTTGAAATACTTTGTCTCTGTGCCATTTTGGTACGGATCCAAGTCTGTAATATTCAGCTCCTATTTTAGCGTCTTGCTTTGAGATTTGGAAGTGAATTACAAAATGTTTGAAATCCATTTTAAGTATTACTTTCATCAATTACGTAGTACGTCATAGCTAATCTCCTTTAATCCAATTTAATTTTCAATGCTTGGCATAATTTTGTTAGAGCTTTTCTGCACTTTGTCCCACGTACTATTCATTTTCTTTTTCTGTAAAAAATGTAAAATAGCTGTGCTCTTTAGATAAGCAGTTAATACTTTCAAACTTTTGTGGTGGGAACAAAGCGTAGACGAACATATGTGTTAGTTGATCATGAGAAATTCAAAGTAGGACAAATGTTCAGAACAGTAAAAAGAATTAACAAAGGAGGATGTTGTCGAATTTCACATATTATATGTAAATATAACACAAAACTGTTAAAGAATAGTAAAAATCCGCTTCAAGGTATATATATTTATTATCATTGATTTATTTCGATTTAAATCCAGAAGAAAAGGTATCAGAAATATGAGTTTTATCAACATAATCGAGGAATTAATGCTTATGACATACAAGTTTTTGCATTTATACTTTTACATTGTATGTTAGAAGAAACCGATTCTGTCAGATCGACTATAGAGGCTAAGTTTGTGAAAAATCGAGAAAACGGCAAAATTTCCAATGATACTTTGTTACCCCCTGAGAAGTAACAATATTGTTCGTTTACGTGAGAATTTGTTGTTTTACATTTGTTTTTACCTTTAGACTTAAAATAAATGCCACAGTGTACTTTATCAATATGATGATCGCAAGACTATTTTGAGAACTTCTTTTTAACGCAAGCTGAATTTAGAATAAAGATGAAATACCCAGAGGTTTTGTTATACATAATGATAATTGTCATGTCTAATGATCTTGTAACCGTTTTGGAGCTGCAACCAACCTCCGTATTTTCAGTGTTTGAGACAGATATATTGTAAGCAGTATCAGATCACAACACTGCTGACAATATATCTTCATCAATTAGTCTCTCACTCCAAACATAACAACACAAATAAATGATGTACTAGTATTTAAAACAGAGTTTGATCAACGGATGCAATTTGGGCGATGTATAAAACTGATTATAGAAAATTATAAACAAAGCTGTTGTACTTATTGTCTTTAGGTAGAAGCAAATAACTAAAACCCCTATCCCAGTTTACTTTTCAATTCTGTGTCTTTATCTATTGGCCAGAAAAAACATGAAAGTGGTGCTATTTTATGCAAACATGTGTAACCGACCTGTACCTTGCTTCTGTTAACTAGAGTGGTCTTTAGAGGAATAAAAGGAAACAGCACTCGAGTCTTCAACGGTATAAGATTTGTTAACCTTTAAATGCATATCATTGCTGAAACTATATTTAATTATATATCTGTAAAACAGTCTGAGCTAACCAGTGAGTGAGACACACATGATTTGTTTGCAAAGTAGCATTTTCTCAGTATTCTAAGAAACTTGAATGATCCATGGAATTTTATCGTCTCTCTGGAATTTTGGTTAAACTGCAGGCGCTCTGTGTATCTAGTCAATAACGTATCGACTGTTCTATAAAAAACTAACTTACTATTACATTTATTGCCTATACACTGAGTAAGTTATTTGATGTACAGTCAGAAACCTGTTTTGTTTATTTATTATACATTAAGGTTTTGACTGGTGATTGGTGTTATGTGTTTAGATTTACAGTATTCCACAGATATCCATATCCAAGCTCATCTAAGGCACTTTTAATATATTTAGCCCAGTTATTACATCTGTTCGACTGAATAGTTAAACATTGGTCCGTAAATACTTTAAGCATTTAGACTCAGTACTGGACATTATTTTTAACCAACAATTAATTGCCCTTTCTATACAAAGAACACTTACAGCGAATCTACCTAATTCGCCTAAAGCAGCCATGTTTGGAGATTGTGTTTTGACACCAAGGAGTCTCTTTCGGAATCTAATGTGGATGTTTTCTAAAACATCAGTATTATATATGCCAAATAGTTCAGAACTATATAATAAAATAGGTTCTACCAGTCTATCAAATAGTAATAGCCTTGTTTTGATATCAAATTGAAGTCTTGAAAAAATAGAAATATAAATTTAAAAAGCTTGTCATTGTTTAAATGACATCCGTGTTTTGAAATACGTCTAGACAATCTATAGTGGTATCTTTCAAATGGATTTTTCCTTACTAGTTTGTACAGTTGTTGACAATTCATATTAATAAGTATGTCTGTTTCTTTGTTTTGTTTTAATTTTATCTGTCTTACATCCTATAATGTACGTGAATATTGCCATTTGCTCTTACAATGATTTTCAGTAAGTTGAACAGCTGATAACAGAAACAGCCTAAAAACACTACGATACATTAATGGAAAATGTCAAGCGTATAATCCAGACAGCGCAGTTATATATTATCTAAATGTATATAAAAATAATTTTCATAGCAATTTAGTAAGTTTAAACCATTAGACTAAAATGAAAAGTCCAACAAGTTTTATATTCAGCTTGATTCACGGCAAGGTCTATGTTTTAGTTACAGCATCATTTTTCGAGTTTATGCGATTTATACGCACACGAGGGTCAGTTATTAAGGATAATTTCACTTACCCTAGTGTTTAAAGATAATTTCATTCAGTCTAGTGTTTAAGTATAATTACTCTTATCTAGTGTTTAATGATAATTTTACTTATTTTAGTATTTAAAATCAGTTTCACCTAATCTAGTGTTTAGCGATATTTTCACTTAGTCTAGTATGCAGTAAAGACGTCAGTTTACCTGACATAAAGGTCATACTATAACTGACGAGTCATACAGCTTTTGCAAGACTGGATATATCTGTACGGTATTTATGAAATATATACAGTTAAAGAACAAAGAAACAATGCCGTTTATGGTATAATAATTAGTATTAATCTGTTTGTTTCTTTTATGACAGATAATCAAAAGCAGAATGTGTTTTTTACGTACGACCGTACCCCCATTTTACGTAACTCACCACAATTTGTCAGAAAGCTACTAACCAACCGTTTTTGGATCTTTCAAAGGAATCAACATAGCTAGTATTGTTTACTTGATACCATATCAATGATACCTTTTATATTCTTTAAAATCAGATGATAAGTTTGATATTCTGCAGAGTTTGCAAACATTAAGCTATTTATTCTACCATAAAGGGAAGGAAATAGCAATCTCTAAAACAAGCTTTCAGCACCGGTAAATAGTTAAGACTAAAACAGTTTAAATGGTTTACTTATTTTCTCAAACTCTCAAACTGATATTATAACTGAATATATTACGGATCCAAAATAACTTCAGCCCTGCAAAACAAGTGAAGTGCAGTCTAACACCTTGAGAAGTTTAAGTAGGTTTGGTGACTGACTACTTGACACTACATCTTCTCAGTTTTCTTGTGTTCTACTTAGTCCGGTAACAAATCCTGTAATTTTCTAAATCTTCCTTCTTCTTGAATGGCTTCAATGTCAAGATTTAATTCTTACAGTTGACATTTAGACCATTCCTGCTTACGACTTAATTCACGTCTTTATAGTGTTAAGTATTTAATGTGAAATCTCTGTTTTCTTAGAGCTATTACCATAAAGTGGTCAGTAAATTATTAAGACCATGATTCGTTTTTGAGCTCGTTAGTGAATAGTATCCTTCTTTGATTAATTAAATACACCGGGAAGCTTTAAGACCGATTTCATAAATAAAGCGAGTGACAGTGCTGCTTTATTGTTCAACTCAGAAGCTAAGCAAAGGTGAAAAGTGAAGAACTAACAAAAAACACCTTATTCTTTTGATAATTTTGTCATAAGTAAAGAAGTTCTTAGAATATCGAGATAAGACAGCGAGAACAATGCCATTCGGAACACCTCGGGCGACTTCAATACATCATCTCGCAAATAATGTGGCAGGCGCCATATTGAACTATTTTATAATACAGGTGGTGTCTGCTAAATTGAAAACATTTCTTAAAACCTTTACCAGTTTATACTTTAAATTAACATTTATTTTCATTTTTTTCTAATGCATAAGACAAACACTGATTGAGTTCTGCCATGTTTGTTTATATTTTTATTAAAGCCGGGGCGAATTACCATTTGGTGTATTCATACACTTACATACGAGGTCTTTGTACGAAGTTGTCGGAAAAGGCCGAGTTGTTACGATTGGAACAATGCATGCGTTAAATGTCAAATATCAAAGACGAAACTGAAGGTATTAAATGTAATCACTGATGACCATTTCCTTTTTCTATTTTTACTTCATACCGTTTTTGAAAACGCTAAAACGCTTTAAAACGGCCAATAAACGCATCTATATTTCTTGAAAATTATACACATACTTGAATCAAATTTATCTCATAGCCCATTTATACATATTTACTATATTTAATGTACGCATTTACATTTTTTACAAAACATAATCTATCAACTTACTTACATTAGATTAATCAATTTATTTTTATGTAAATAAATAAAACATATTATTTAAACTTTCTTTCAAGATTGACATGAAGAGAACGCATATCCAGACCATATATTGTCATTACCGGAATTTTATAATACATGAGGTTCGCAAAGTAACACTGCTCCGGAATTGAAATAAAGGATAAAATCTATTACTTCTTAAACTCGCCACTTAAATTGTAGGTACTTACAACATATTCTATTAAATCAATAAAATCCGTCAATATAATAAGAATCCGTTTTCATTCACCGCCATAATTTTTATAGTCAGGTGCTGCGAAAACAATTTCCCTCATGATGAAGCCAGTTAGAATTGTCTATATGAGGAAAATTTATCTAAAGTCTGCCTGTTATAGAAAATTCATTTTCATTATTGCAATGTCATAGACATGCACTATACATAGTAAATATTTTATAATTTCTACAAAGAAGGAAAACGTCTTGCAATTTAGGTAAAACAAATATCCTGAAATGGAATTCAGTCTTCTGTTGAAGCATACAATATCATAAGCAGTTAATGAGAATGTAATTAACAATCTTTTTCAAGAATATAAACTCTCTTGGAAGTAGGCAAATAAGAAAGTCTAACGTTTCAAAGGGAAAATAGTTTTATTTGCAGAACGCATGTATATGATATATGAGATATGATATGATATAATACAGAGAGAGAGAGAGAGAGAGAGAGAGAGAGAGAGAGAGAGTTAAGGCACATACATTATTGTTAAAATTGTCCAAATACTGAAAACACTATATAAAGATGTTGAAGCGAAACTATTTAATTTCTGGTTTTCCTGGAAAACTTGAAATTTATCTGTTTATATTCTATAGTCGCTGATGTATTTATAAATGAATTGCCAAATTCTCTTATTGTTAAAACTTGTTTCAAGATAAGAAGATGTAAATATAACTGAAACACGTTCTAAAGTATATGATTAAGAACACAAAATAAGTGCATAGGCACTTCATTGATTTGACTATATAAATATAGAAAGGTACTTCACTGACTTAACTATATAAATAAGAAAGGGCACTTCATTGACTTGACTGTATAAATATGGAAGGGCACTTCAATGACTTGACTTTATAAGTATGGAAAGGCACTTCATTGATTTGACTATATAAATGTGAATAGGCACTTCATTGACTTGACTATATAAGTATAGAAAGGCACTTCATTGACTTGACTATATAAATAAGGAAAAGCTCTTCATTGACTTGACTATATAAATAAGGAAAGGCACTTTATTAACTTGAATATTATTACTATAAAAAGCACTTCATTAACTTGACTATATAAATATGGAAGGGCACTTCATAGACTTGACTATATAAATATGGAAAGGCACTTCACTGACTTGACTATATTAATATGGTAAGGCAGTTCATTGACTTGACTATATAAATATGGAAAGGCAATTCATTTTACTTGACTATAAAAGTATAGAAGGACACTTCATTGACTTGACTATATAAATATGGAAAGGCACTTCATTGACTTGACTATATTAATATGGAAAGGCACTACACTGATTTGACTGTATAAATATGGAATGGCACTTCATTGACCTGACTATAGAAAGATGGAAAGGCACTTCATTGACTGAGCTACATAAATATGGAAAGGCAATTCATTGACTTAACTATATAAGTATGGAAGGGCACTACATTGACTGAACTGTATAAATATGGAAAGGCAATTCATTTTGATTGACTAAATAAGTATGGAAGGGCACTTCATTGACTTGACTATATAAATAAGGAAGGGCACTTCATTGACTTGACTATATAAATATGGAAAGGCACTTTACTGACTTGACTTAATAAATATGGAAAGGCACTTCATTGACTTGACTATATGAATATGGAAAGGCACTTCACTGACTTGACTATATAAATATGGAGAGGCACTTCATTGTCTTGACTTTATAAATATGGAAAGACACTTCAATGACTTGACTTTAAACATATTCATTTACTTTTTCTGTATTAAAACAAATATTATATTCACCTTTTTTATCGTTCGTTTTCTTGAAATGTTTTAATAAATGATTTAACTAAGAAATAAAACAGCCAGTATTTAATACTTATATCAAGAGATTAAGTATTAACTTCAAACCTCACCGGATTTTATGGATCTATCAAGCAAAGAGACAAAATCCCCTTTTTTTTCCTAGTCTGAACATTAGAACTACATCAATACAGTCTGCAATCCTTCACTGTGATAAAACCTAATGACTGGTAAAAAGGACACCAGACAGTGGTGTGAACTGAAATGCGAGTATTAACATGATACAATTTTAATATATTCCATCCTCTAAATAACGATGGTAAGATATCAAAACAAGTTTAGAATGGTCGGAACTTTGAATATGCTATTGAGGAATAGTATTACTTTTCTGTTCTTAATATTTAGGCAAGGTATAAAAGATATTTATCGTGTAGTTTTGGAACAGTGAAGTCAGTGATTCTCAATTTTCATGTATATAAAATGATGTCTTATAAAGTTATATCAAAAAGAATAAAGGTTCTAGTCGATCATCTCTGCTATAAAGATAAAACGAAAGAAAGAAAAAAAATGAGGAATAATGAATTTTTCTTTAAAAAACACACAGAGAATTACGTATCGTATCGCGGTATCGTAATTTAACAATGATAACAATGTTTCCGCTATGTTATACAGTTAAACGTTTAATTGCATGTTTAAGGAAAGAATATCATGGATCAAAGGCGTTATAATATTTGAAATGTCAGAGAATCAAATAAATTATACGAGTATATTATTCCAATTAAAGGTTTAGTTTTAAGAATAAAACAAAAAGCAAAAACTAAATAAAAAATCGCTTTAATTGGACTCATACTGCATTTTAAGCTTCTTGTGAACTTGGAGTGCATGACCCTATTGAACGGCATTCGGCAGAGTGAGATGATGAAATGTAACAAAGATCAAAAAGATCAAATACTGTGAAAATTAAGCCTCATACAGGAAGATAACGCTGCCATTTTGCAAAACATTTTCCTTACTCTACATATTCAGTACACTTTAATATGTATTTGTTGCACTAGTTAAAATACACGCACATTGTTTAAGTTCACATCATATATCTCCAACTATCTCCACTAAAATATGATGATGAATGTTAGCTGAAAATTGAAATACATTAAGCAGATTCCAAAAGCATTCACAAACAGTTTATTCGATTATTTCACGATTAATAACTCCCAAGTGCTTTTAGACTGATAACAATGTTTCCCGCGATGCTATATAGTGAAATGTTCAATGGCATGTTTATTTTTAAGGAAAAGATATCATATAATTATGCAACATTTCTTCGATTAATAAGTGTGCCGCGAGCCTGTTACTGATAAAGAAATTTCGTGCATTTATAAACCCAGAACTGTATATGTTTTCAACATCTAAGTCATGTCGTTGAAGCTGTTAAAGATTTTACTCTATCATACAATTTATAAAGCAAAATGAACAACTTAATCTTAGGTTCATCAAAACAAGACATTACAAACAAACAAAACGACTCCTTTGCACCATAGACAATACACACAGCAATTATTAACCTTAAAGTCTCATTTATAGGATCGATTAGTGGGCCGTCGTCCAAAGGTTTTTCTTTGGAAAGTTAACATTTGATATAAATGTAGTGACAACTTTGGCAATGAATAGCCGAATTATACACACACTAGTCTGATATGGTGTTCTTTGTTTCCCGTGATGCGCAATGTGTGTTGGGTAAACTTGCTTTTATAAGTTGACTAAAGCATAAATCAGAGAACATATTTGTCTTCTCTCGACCTCCATTACGACTTTCTTCTCTGAGTTAGTAGTAACGGGCTTTTGCATATTTATGCCTCTATATCACATGCAACGTAAAGTTGCAACACGGTGTGCTGATGGACCTAGCAATCGTGAATTAGCAAAATAGTTTGTTGTTAGTTGAAAACGAATCAGTCTGAATTACTAAGACATTACGAAGCTGTAAGAGGCATTGTTTCCAAACGTAATACAAAAGTTTTGAATACGGCGTTCAGTGTTGTTTTTCTTAAATTCATCCAAGTTAGTTGTTATGACCGTGACTATATTTAATAAATGCGAATGTCTGGTATTTTTGTTGTCTCGCTTTCAGTAGTAGTTCTGTATAAATTGTCTTGCAAGAACCACGTTGTACACCTCTCTATGTATTACAGTACAGTGCAGTGCAGTACAGTATAGAGTAGTGTCAATTATTCAAAAGTAACCTTCTCATTAATTCATTGAATTCGCTAACGTAACTGCACTGCACTGCACTGCTCTTGGACTCATATCCCAAAGCTGATGGAAGGGACAGTATACAGTAGTGTCAATTATTCAAAAGTAACCTTCTCATTAATTCATTGAATTCGCTAAAGTATAACATCACCATATTACATCTTGGACTCATATCCCAAAGCTGATGGAAGTGACGCGGTATTTCATTTAAGCTAGCTTGCTGTCCGAGGAAATATCAATTTATACATTTTCTTTGGCTTTATACACTAACTATTTTGTTTGCAATGAAAGTGGAATGTGATATCTAAACGTTTGAGAAAATCGCAATAGTAGAGCATTTATATTTCAAATGCTGTTTATCACTCAACCACTGTTGCAGTTCCCATCTTATTAGTAATGATATTTTGTATTTGCTTTGAGGCACTTACGTCAAGTTATTTGAAATAATCGCAGAGAGGATGTAAGAACATAGAAAGAATTGGCAGAACAGACGCCTAGTTATCTTACAAGATACCGCTAAAATATGTGAATTTCTTTTTCCTAAGACACAAAATAAAACAAATAGTTTTTTTTTGATATAACAAATTAACTTAAACTAAACGCTTATTAAGACAGATAATTGACATCACTATTTATTCTAGAACTAATACGTCCGTGTGATGAAACTAAGCTGCATCAAAATGGTGTTTCTTTTATGTAACCTGTATGTACTATAAATCTGATTTTGTTTAGACAGTTAATTTTTGTTGGAAGTAAAATAATGACCCATTTATCTTTAAAATATAAGTTTATGGTTCATATGAAAATAATAAAAATGAAAAAGAAATGATCTGTTAGTTATAATCTAAGATGCCATAATACAGATATATAAAAAGAGAATAAAGCTTCTCATCTTATCGACAATCTATAAATGTAAAGAAAAAAAGGAATAATGATTTTTTAGGGAAAAAAAAATCAAGAAACACAGAGCTGGGTATTTTTGAGCTTTGCTATGACACGGTTGTATCTATATTGTCGAAGGTCTTAGAATCGTTCCTGTCCTTCGTTCGTGCCATTTTTGTTTTCATCTCGTATCCCGCGAGACTTCCGTTGCGCATGCTCAAACCGTGGGAAAAAGTTTTACTACGACCGTTTACGTCACTTTTAGTTTAAATAAATAGAAAACAAAAATGGTGAAAATTCTTAATACCTTTTTGAAGAACCTTTTTGTCCCCTTTTCCGCCGATAATTATTGATTTTTTTGTGTGTTATTTCTGCTGCCGTCTGCTAGTGTTTACATATGTCAATGAAGGTCACGTGACATTACAGGAAATTATAAGGCCATGAAAATGTTGTTAGTTGTTTCTCTAACAGATGTCCTTTTATCTATAAAGTGCTAAATAAGTAAAATGTGGAACTTCAGTATAGTTTACATCTGGAATACATTCACATTCAGGTGCAGATATTAAGGTCAAAATGAATTATTATTTTGGTGTCATATTTTTTTCTTTTATAAACATTATATTATGCACAAGCTTTAGTATAAAAAGTCAGTTATATCCAACAAGAAAGAAGGAATAAGAACATTAAACAAGAACTTTAGTGCAACATTTATAGAAAAAAAAACAATTATCAAACATTTCTTTCTGTACTTTCAGCCCAATCCTTTGGCTAGAAAGAAGAAGTATAGACTTTACTCACCTACAAGTCTGACAAATGCTTACTTGGTGGTAAAGGAAAAGAAAAGGTCAGTGAAGAAAGCTTCAAGAGTGTTTAAGGTGCCTGACATCACTTTGCGGGACAAAGTTCTTGGGAAAGTAGATGCAGAGACTGCATTGTTTGGATACTCCAGTATTAGATTGTTATGAAGAGGCTAGTTTGGTGGCCCACTTCAAGACCATGGCATCGTATGGTTATGGGTACTCAAGACAAGAGTGTGTCGACATTGCCTCAGTTTATGCTACTCAACTGAGAAAGAGGACAAAAGATAAGCCCTTAATAATTGTGCCTTGAAGCATGTCCACGCCACGGTTTAGTTGCATCTATTTTTGTGTAGCAAGAGTGTCCATCTGTCACTTTTTTTCTTTCCTTACTGTTCATGACACAGGTACACTGTTTCTGAAAACATTTCAGAATGGTCACTAACATTGATTATCAGTTTTGCTAGATAGTTTAGAACTATATATGTAAAGCTAAAATATGTCTGTTTTCATAACTGTTCTGTGAATTGTGAAAATGTGAACTATTGTCTTGAAACCGAATCACTTTCACTGTATAATTTTCCATAGGCAGTCTGTGATTATTAAAAATATGTATAAGCTAATACAAGGATGGTCATTTCTAGACAGAATAAATGTAAGTGAAGCCAGAGTAAGCGCGAAAGCAAGATTCTTGAAGACAGTGCAGAGATAAATTAAATCACAAACTACGATTTTTCTTTTAGTGCAATGCTGAATTTTCCGGACGTGCTATGCTATAATTTTCGAATACTTAACAGTTCCCTTAAGCGGTTTTTCACGGTGAAAACAATCTTCCTTGTGAATAGGAGGACAAAGAGTGTGTCTTGAAACGAAGTTTGTAGAAATAAATAAATAAATAAATAAATAAATAAATAAACCAACATTGACAAGCGCTAAAGACACTGAAGTAAAAGGAAAGTTAATTTTAACTAGCTTTAACAGATTGTAACATGAACAGAAAATAATAAGGTTTAACCTGTCTTTAATTCCGCTAGGATTACTTCATTCTACTGACATCTGGAGTACTTTGTGTGAATTTCTAAATATAAGGATGGTTCCGGCAAACTGTACCTAAGATTATCATTCTTATTGCAAGGATGAAATTTGTGGAAATACAGGAGTATTTAAGTTATGTAATAGTTAGATAAAATACATTACGAATGTGGTAATAAATGGTTCACCGATGAAGAAAATTTTAATGAATTACAAGATTAGCCTGCGCAAATTGATCATTATTTTAATGAGAGAAATATACAGATCCTAATGGGCTCTTATAACATAAATGTCTGGTATTGATTAAGTTTTTGTTAACAACATGCAGAATTAGAAATCTTATCTGTTAGGCTGTAAATTATCTTTATCTCCAGTTGTACGAGAACCTTGACAGATTAATAATGATGTATTTCGGTTTCTTCTTCATTAGTCTCAAAGGAATCTCCTCTAAATGCATCTTTATAAAGGTCGTTTTAAGTTGGCGTTATCCTTGACCGAATATATCGAAAACAAGATGTGTATATATGTAGGTAAATTTTAACATAAAGATTTTCAATTGATATACCAATAGCTAAACTGTCAAGTTGTGAATGGAGAACTTGGTATATTCGGAAGGATATCTAAAATGTAGTAATTACTAAATGGCCGTCATCTGTAACAGAGAGATATCCATCTTGGAATAGTTAATTATGTTCATAACATATAAAATAGTCTTAAATTGCTTTTCTGAAATACATCGACAACACAATAGCATAATACATTTCTGATTCATTTAATTTTCTGTGCAGATTCAATTCTTTTAGGAGAAACGTAGTTACCTTTATTCGAGAGTTTAACCTAATAATTCTAACTACGCTTACAAAACCCCTGTGCAATAATATTGCATACAACTTTTTGCACAGAGTTGTGGGACATTTTATTTCAAAGACATCCTTAACTAACAGTATAACCACAATATATACGTTCATATTTGTATTATACACGCCGATCGTGCAGCTTGTCTGTAAATAACTCTGACACAGAAATTGAAGTGGCTAGCCTTGAGCACATCGAAATGGTCACGTATTTTTTCTTACGTAGTTTACGACTTATTATCATTGAAATTGTAGTAAAATATTCTAAACTCGTTTTCGACAACATAATTGATTGGTGTATTAAGTGGGTCAAAAGTTGGTTTAGACAGCTTCGCCAAAAAACCCTCTTTATAAGTTTAAAACGAAACTTAGAAAATAATTCCGTGACTGATATTTCTGTGGATTTCTCGTCAATGTTGCTTCAGATATTTTAGAACTAAATGTTTAAGCATTCTACACTGCATTATATTGATAACTGTTTCCTTTAATTTGATCCCGTACTCTGAACTCACCATTAAAACAAAATGATTGAAAGGAATTACCAAACGTTTTATAACGCTTTCTCTTTTATAATATATGAATTTCGACATTAAAAAGTACAATACTATTCTTAATGTTTCATAAAAGAACAACTTTAATATTATCTCCAAAATAAAACTGATCCATTAGACAAAGCTAAATTTGGATAATTATTATAATTATCATTTTGTTAGTACTTGCATTCTTGGATACTCATTATTTCTATTTTTCAGTATGGCGTGCGTCAGGCAATAAAATTCACTCTTATATTATTGAAAACATGTATTTAAATGTCTTTAATATTTCATTAGCATTGTAATAAATAAGCACTCTTTAAAGGTTTGCAGAAAATTATTGTGACACATGCAGTTAGTTTACATAGCATTTGCACGGCACTTTTATGCAGCTGAGTATTTCTCAAATGACAGCAACAGTACTGCAAACAGTACTTGTGATTTCGAACGACGAAATATGACATGAATGTTTAGAAGTCATTACAACTGACTTAGGTTTAAGTAATTTGAATTGGTCGTTGAATTTTTATTTTAATTATCAAACATCTTTCTCGTGTATTACATTACATTTCCCTTATTTGAGTCAGCTTTCCGTTAGAGGTTTGTATCATTTCTTTTGCTTGAGAACAGTAAATTCAATTAATAACAATTACAGGTTACATTGGAAGTTCTTTGGAATTCTTTTGTGTTTTGTTGACATCATAAATCACCATCAAAAGCTCTGTCAGTGATTTGATTTTTCTCAGGTCTTTTCAGATGTACTTATGACAATATACATGTATTCAAAAACAATGAAAACATTAAAACTTTTAGCGTGAACATAATCTTCTAAGCTTTGCATATAAACCATTTTATTCAAAGAAGACAGCAATTAACTCTTTCACTTCGCCAATCAGTATGACTGAAGACCAAGCTATCTGCAATCATTAAATAAATCTATATACAGGAGTTTCAACGGAAAGAAGGGCAACTTTATTTATTATAAATGATATGACTTAAATGACACCCATCATTTACGGTGTGTATGATAGCAAACAACTGCAGCGTCAACGAATTATAACAGTTCTTAAAGTCGTTTTGCTGCAAGAAATTACATTTATTTCTATAACTTGCAAGTACTGACAGTATAGTAAAATAAATATTTATTTTACAGGGTTGTACTAGCAGGGAGATACTTACGATGAGCATAGGTATAGTAACTGTCTACAACCATTAATCATGATGCCAAAGTCCTCGTTTTCTTTCTTCTTTTCCATTAGTTCTACATATTGGACACTTAATATACAATCAATAATGGTTTCTCTGTGGAATGTATATGCTTTCCAAACTAAGCTCTTCCAATAGCTAACAATATAATGCAGTGCTAAAAGGTGAACTTTCCCAACAATAAATCATGTCTTGTTTAGCGAAAATCGGAAATAGCACAATTTTCATGTAATAGAAACTTGATTCATTATATAAATTCTAGCCGGCCGAATGAGATTCTTAATTGTGATATGTTATTTTAATGACTTCCATTTATTTTTCACCTTGCGATATTTACAAAATAAATCGCGAAAGTAACCAGGGCAAAGTGTTGTTACCAAAAGGTAAATAATATTCTAGTTTAATTTTAAGTATGTTTTTCTTTATTTTTTATTTAAATGCTAAAGCAATCTGCCCACTGTCTCCTAGGCTACAGCATACAACGTGCAGTCTTGTAAACCTCAGGAAAATTTTGCAAATGTTGGGTTCAAATGAACTATAACAAAATATGCTACCTTTTCTGTTCTATAACCCCTCAACACACACGCGCACATGCACGCACGCACACACTCACACACACACACACTAGAGTAAAATATTTTGTTATGGAAACAAAGAAAAAGAAACTGTAAACAAGTTCCAACAAAGAGTTGGATATTGCCAGTCACCTGATGGCATAGATGTCTGCTATAAGATGGAGACGACATGCCAGAGAAGCTACCTAAAAACGTCTAAATACGTATATAGCGATAATATATTTTCAGCAAGACCACAAGCATTTTTGTAACTAAATGGCCAATGAACGAAGCATAACTTTGAACTTCTTTGTAAATGCGGTGCTATCAGATGACTACACACAACATTTATATATAAAACAGCTCTTAACAAACCGATGATTTAACTATTTCAATACCTGACAGTGCTTGAATAAATTAAGGTCAGGTGTATCAGCGACAACTTGACTTGATTCGTCTTCATTAATATTATATATTGAAAAAAGATGTCTTTATCTGAAATGATGGTGGTAATCTAATAATGTTTCTAGAATGTTTTCATTAATCTTTTTATGATTGAAATGCATTTTAGCTGACTTGAGAGTAAGGTGTTCAAAGTGAGCTACTGTGGTCGGACTTGAGAGTAAGGTGTTCAAAGTGAGCTACTGTGGTCGGACAATATTGGACGTCGTTAACATTGAGCTTGTTATCGCATTTTTAACAATTCTTACTCTTATATGTTTACAATACTTGTCTATATTATATCTTAGACCGATTTGACATTAGGTAAGATCACCATCTCAGATCAAGAAAAATTTCTTTATTGCCTTATCAGTTAAAAGTTTGACGCTATCATACTAAAACAATATCATAGTGATGAAAATATTGATGTCATCTAATTATATATATTAGAAACTGGGTTATGTTGTGTCAAAACTAATTTGTTGGCTAAAATAAATGGATTTTTTTTCCAATCTAGAAGTCATATTTTAACCATCGTCGGAAACCCACGTTCGATCCATTCCGTTTTACTCTATTCATCGACCGTGGGACAATTGGATGGTAAAATTTCGTACTCATGAATAATTCATTTCCTACTTTCATTGTTTCCGAAAGATTTTCATTGCGCACTCTTAGCCAATGAAATTACTCTTTACAATTTGCATTCGCGGCTATATTTAAATCCTGGGAAATACGTCTATTTTAGTAACATGTCGTTATGCATACTCTCCACATTGAAGAGTATCTATTTGTAACGCGGAATCTCATTGGACGAAGAGTTACTTCCCTTAGCTAATTAATATTCATGAAAACGAATAATCTGCAGTCAGTTGTCCCACGGTACATAATGCAGTTGTGTGGAATAGGTACCGGGGGTAACCGACGATACATTTTACCAAACCCATCATGCAACTTGATCAGAATATTTTTCTTGGTGATTTCTATGATGATTCTGATCAGATGAGAACCTGGTTATGTAATAATGTGGAGGCGACAGTTTTGACCTAGTCTTCACGAAACTGGGTAGGTTACTTGTCTTAATGATCTAATAAGAGGTTTGAAACTGGGTCATATTAAATCGAAAAATAGTCAGCAGCTCAAGCCGGTGTTAAAACCCTTGTGAACACTATATAGGGTCATCTTTAATGAAATTTTTCAAAAACTTAATCAGAATGTTTGCCTTGATCTCTCAGACGAGATAAAAAGTGTATCACTTAAAGTCAGGTCAAAAATGGTTTCAAGTTTTGATCGATTATGCAGTCATTATTAAAACTGGTCAGAATGATTGCTTTAATGATCGAAACTAAACTATATGGAATCAAAACTACGTCATCGGATTAAAATAAAGGAACCTTTATTTTCGTCCTATTATAATATGTTCATTGCACTGTCAATAGGTGCAGTGATATACTGGAGGGCGATATAGCATCATGATGTCTCTCTTGTTATATGTTTCATTTAGTCAATTGTCCAGGTACTCGAATATCTTGTATTCCTATTTAATTCCCCTCCTCCTTCATTCCTTGTTTCTGTAACATAGCACATTAGACTAAAACCAATTTATTCTGGTACCTGCCATCTTTCTTCCAAACACCATATTGTTTAACTGTGAATCTCAAGACAAAAGAAAAAATGTTCTCATGGAAACTGAAAAGACGTATCGACACGTGCGTTTATAATAAAGGCACCAATAATTGCATTTGTTTACAAGTAATATATGACAAACAGAGGTACATTTCCGTACAAAGTTATATATTCATTACGCGACAGAAGAATACATTCCCTCTTTTAGGCTTTGCTGCTGTTAGAATTTGCTAAGTTTCTCTTTTACTCAATCAAATCCATTTAAGGTGAATTTCAAGTCATTATGATGTATTTAAAGAACTGGTGTTAATATTTAGGACTGTATCAACCACACTGCATACATTCCACTAGTGTATGCCTAATTAATTTTTGTCTCATAGTCTGACACACGGGTAACACATGGAACTTCCGGTACAACTCCTTATTAGTCCGACAACAGTGTTCTCTTCTTTCACAACAAAAACTAAGATATCTTAAGCGTAAATATTGTCGAAATTTCTAACTGATTACGCTATTCAAAAGAAAATTTGTAGCAAAATTGATGTAGTATAAAATTTGAAAGACGTGTTGTGCATAAAACAGAACAGAATCACAAGACTGCATAAGATGGTTAACAGAAATGTAAAATCGTATTGAATTACTTGGTACATAAACGGAGCACCACAGACTCAAGAATAAATGTCATCTGGTTCTTTGCTCTAGACAGTACAGTTGTTGATTATTTCTGCCTTCTGAAATCTATCTAGAAGAAATCCTTGCTGTTGTTGAAAGCGCTTCATGGATATAATCAAAACTATATATTTAGGACAAAACTTATCGCAAACGGTATGATGATCATGAATGTGATAGCGGTAATCTGGGTAAATAATATAGAGATTAACTTAAGCAAGACTGATTTAAACTGAACACTGCAATTGCTCCAATACCCGCCGTGAAGAATAAATGGCAATAAAGCAGGAGGCAAAATGACGTCACAACTCGTTTCTTCGTACAAAGTTCTGAAACAAACAATGAGCTGTAAACGTTTTCCCAAGGCCCCATGTATCAGTGCTGTACACTGAGCATGCGAAAGAACAAGGGGTGTCTTTGGAATAGGGTGCTTTCTGTATCTTGCCAAATCCTCCTAAACATAAAATATCTAATCTCTGCTGGGGGCGTCTGTCTTTTGAGAAACCGGTACCGACGATAAATAAACTCAGATAGTGAGTGGAGTTGTAAATGACAATATAATCTAAAAAAATAAAAATGGAATTAATAAAGTAATAGTTGTCGGGAATGATTGGTTGATTTGTTAGATAATCAAAAATGATTGTCGATACATTTCAATGAATCTTAGTAAATTATAAATTGATTTCAAAGAATAAATTCTAATACATAGGTGCACTATCTTATTTTTAAAACTGTGTAAAATAAATATCTACAAATTATTAGAAATTTACCGACAACTTAGATATACACTGATACTTCTCGATGTTTAACATTTTGTAACTGTCACCACAGAATTGAAAATTCAATGATTTTTTGTTTTCTCTCTCTCTCTCTCTCTCTCTCTCTCTCTGTGATAAATATTCTGTAAATTCTTAGTTAAGAATTAGAAACAGATGCTAGTGAAATAAAAACACAATTTTCAGATGGAAGAAGCTTGCCTTAATCTATTTCTAAATAATGCATCTATTTGTTTGCTTCAAGGTATTTGAAAGGGATTTCTATGGATTCAAGTTCTGTCCACGTAAAATAACGCATTTAAATAAATAAATAAATAAATAGAATTAAAAAAAAAATTGTCTCGCCCTTTCAGGTGAACGTATATACTAGCGAAAATTTAAAACCCCGCGAGGCGAAATTTAACATCTTAAATTTTGAATTTGTCAATTTAATTCTCGCGAGTCTCAAAATCTTGCATGTCTCGTGTTAAATCCTCGCGAATGCTTAACCGGTCAAATGACGCCCTTTCTGCACGGTGACAAATTAACTTTAGTTGTTGCGTGTAAATATCGAAAATTTCGGATTTTTCCATAACCGGTGATGTGTAAAATCTTGACAAAATAATCGTATGCGAGTATTGAACACGAGACATTCGACTTCGCGAGGGTTGAAGTGACACATGCGAAAATACCTTGATGGACGAGACAAGAGACTTTTTAAAACTCCCCTGTCAAACTGGCGATATTTTTTACGTGGTATGAATGGGATTTCGTAAATTTCTGTATGTTTTGTATATTTCTTCTTTTTTTATAGGATATATTTATTCTATTTAAAGTTTCAGGTTTGAATTGAATAATTTTTTATTCTTAAAATAGATGCATGGACAGAACAAAACACAAAATATTTTTATGAATTATTTCTTATATTCCATTTAAATAAGTAATAAAATCCTACATAAAATATATAAATATTCTCAACATATGGCAATTCATTAAATAAATAATTATAACAAAGAAAACTTGAGAATTGGTCATTCCTAATTTAAGGCTTATTTTCGGGATTTTAAAGGTTTGAATTGAACATATTTTTTATTCTCAAAATAGATGCATTGACAGAACAAATCACTAAACATTTTTAAGAATTATTTCTTCTATTCCATTTAAATAAGTAAAAAAATCCTACATAAAACATATAAATATTCTCAACATATGGCAATTCATTAAATGAATAAATATAACAAAGAACACTTGAGAATTGGTATGATAAGTTACAACAGCAGTTCAAATGTTCTCCTGGCTGAACAAAACATCTTATAGGAAAACTAATTCCTGCTACTTTAAAAGCTTATATTCGGCCAGCAGAACATCTTTATAAGACTCCTATAACTTTAACAAAAACGATTAATTACAGTGTAAAAACAGAAAATGTTTAAAGTCAGTTTAAATGTTCTGCTGGCTGAACAAATCAATACTCAATCAGTAGAGATATGCATATGTTAATTTCCTTGAAGCTATGATAAGCGATGTTCTGCTGGCTGAACAAAACATCTTATAGGAAAACTTATTCATGCCATTATTATAGAGTTTACATTCATCCAGCAAAACATCCAAATAAAATAGTATAATCAGTAAAAAAAGCTTAAACATTCTGCTGGCTGAAGAAATTAATGGTTTTAGGTAACCCATGCCACAAAAGCTGTACAGAAATACACGTGTCACTCTCCATATAGATATATTAAGCCTGCAGAACATATCAAGAGGACCACTGTGGCCCTAAATCGCTCACCTGAGTATTTTGGTTGTGAGTCTGTTGTAATGCAAAAGTCAGAAGCAGTTTTGCATTTTCAATGGAAGATTTTCAAAAATTTTAAGTGCTATACAAATAAAACCATTGGGGCAGCTGTAATTTTGAACAAGCAGCTTGAAAGGGGAAGTCATTTGAAGCAAAGTGTTAACAAAAATCTATTTTAGCTATGGCTGCCATTTGTGCGATGGCGTGGAACCATTTCAGCAATTATAATAGGTGGATATGTAACGAACATTCCTATGAAATAAGGTAAAAAAAGATCTTTAAGTATATTTTTTAAACTCTGGAAGCCTCTGCGTGCAACGGAATGGGACCTTTTGAACAAATTTAGAAAACGGTAAATACATGAATATTTCTATAATAATTGGTACAAAAAGGCCTTGAGGTTTAGGAGGAAAAATTATTTGCTTTTTTCTAATTTTAGGTCTTTTCTTTTATTGCAACGGAACAGAACTGTTTGAACAGTTTTAGAAAAGGGCAATATAAGAAACATTTCTGTTAAGTGTGATGAAAAAGGCACTGTGGTTTGTGAAGAGATGTCATCTGAAGCCAAAATGAAGACAGAAACTATTCTAAGCCCTTGCGGCTAATTCGTGCAACATAACAAAAACCATTAGAGCAAATTCAATAGAAGGCTATGTTGGGAAAAATTCTGTGAATTTCAGTGGTTAAAGCCCTTAGGGTTTAGTAGGAAAGGTCGTTTGACATTTCATCTAGTTTAAGGTGCAATAAAGCGGAACTGTTTGAGCAATTTAAACAGAGGGCTGTGTAAGGAACAATTCCGTGAAATTTAGAGGAAAAAGACGGTTTAGGGAGAGATGTTATTTTTTACATTTTTAAGCTTTTGCAGCCTTTCATGCGGAACAGTTTGAGCAATTTTTAAAAAGAGCAATATAAGGAAAATTTTTTCTAAAGTCTGATGGAAAAAGGCTGAGCAAATCTTGATAAAATACCATTTGAAAACAAATATTGATGAAAATCTATTTTGAGCTCTGCTGGCTGGCCATTTTGTTCAGCAGAGCGTAACTATTTGAACAATTTCCACTTAGGGCTATATTAGAAAAATTTCTGCGATATTTAGTTGAAAATAACCTTACAGTTTAAGAGAAAGATGTTGTTTAAATTTTTTGCTATTGTTAGCTTTTGCAGCATTTACGTGTAGTGGAGCGGAATTGTTTCAGCAATTTTAGAAAACGGCACTATAAGGTAAATTTCTAAAAAAAAGTTTGATGAAAATGACATAACGGTTTGTGAGGAGATGTAACCTGAAGCCAAATATTGAAGAAAATATTGTAAGCTCTGGCGGCTATTTTGTGCGATGAAGGGAAACCATTTGAGAATTTTTAACAGAGGGCTATGAAAGGAATATTTCTGTGAAATTTGGTCGAAAATGACCTTGCAGTTTAAGAGGTGATATGTTTTTTTCTATTTATAGCTTTTGTAGTCTTTTAGTGCAAGGGAGCATAACTCTTTTAGTGATTTGAAAAATGGCAATGAATGAACATTTCTGTTAAGTTTTCTTGAAAATGACATTGCCGTTTGTGAAGAGATGTCATTTGAAGTCAAATATTGACCAAAAACTGTTTTTAAACTCTGGCTCATATTTTAATATGGAACGGAACTGAACCATTTGAGCAATTTTAATGAAGGGTTATATAAGAGACATGTCTGCGAAATATGGTTGAAAATGACCATGCAGTTAAGGAGTTGATTCTTTTTTTCTATTTTAAGCTTTTTCGCAGTGGAGCGGAACTTTCAGCAATTTCAGAAAAAGCCAATTAAGGAAACACTCTTCTAAAGTTTGACGGAAAATGACTTAATGGTTTGTGAGGAGATGTAATTTTTAGCCAAATATTGATGATAATACTTATATTTTGAGCAATTGCCGCCATAAAGGAGCGAAACCATTTGCGCAATTCCCATAGAAATCTATACAGTGAACATATCTGTGAAATTTGGTGGGAAATAAATTTGCAGTTCTTGAAGAAATGTTTGATTTTTAAGTTTTAGCTATTTGCAGCCCTCATATGCAATTTTAGAAAAGAACAGTAAAAGAAATATTTCTGATGTTTGTTTGAAAATGGTACTGTGGTTTGTGAGGAGATGTCATTTGAAGCCAAATATTGACAAAATTTATTTTTAGCTCTGGTGGCCAGTTTGTGCAATACAGCGTAACAATTTAAGCAATTTCAATAGAAGATTATGTAAGGAAAAAGGGAAATTTCTACGAAATTTGGAGAAAATTGATCTTGCAGTTTAGGAGAAGATTTTGTTTGATTTTTTTCTATTCTTAGTTTTTGCAGCCCTAAGGTGCATCAGAGAGGAATGGTGTGAGCAATTTTAGAAAAGGGCAAACTAGGGAGCATTTTTGTTAGGTTTGGTAAAAATGGCTCTGTAGTTTTGATGGAGATGTCATTTAAAGTAATTGTTGACGACAATTGACGCCGGACACAGAGGGATCCCAAAAGTTAACGCTGAGCAATTGCTCTGAAAATTAATGCTAATTAAGGCTTAATTAATTCATTTCCAAAAGATACATATGTAAGAAAACACTGCAGAAATAGATGTTCTTATCTCAGTAGAATTAAAATTAGTCAGCGGAACATTGAATCAAAGAAAACTGTGTCAGCGTAATTAACAACAGTTAAAGCTGTTCAAATATTCCACTGGATTAACAAATCACTTCATTTTAGGAACCCTTTCTAGAAACATAGACATCATAAACATTAAAGCCCCGAGTCGTTTTGAGTACATTATACAGGGATTTGGATTTCAGTCATTAATTGAATTTTACAAATTTCTGATAATTTTTACATTGTCAGATATATCCTGAACTATCTGAACATGTATTAGATTTCAAACCTCAATAGGCAGTTTTACATGTATGTAAAGAGGAAAATGATAAAATTTTTTCAAAGGATGACCTGCGCTTTCTTAAATTTCCATATTTTGGAAGACGAGGTCTTTGCTTATTAGTCTGCCTAGTTATTAGTCAGAAATTCTTTAAATCGCAATAAAACGCTAGACTAAGTCAAGTAAAGAAAACACAGCGCTTTTCCTAATAAATTGTTACATTTTATTTCCTGTTAACATACAGTTGACTGATACATGTTAATATAAATTAACAAATAAATAAAGAAAGAAATAACCATTTAATGTTAATTCTGTCTTATATATCTAAACAACAATGTCTAATTAAGGCAAGCGTCATTTGCATCTCATTAGTATATACTGATACCTGTTTGTTTACATAAAAAAACGTTTAACTTAAGAGTTGACCTCTAGTAACAAATTAAAAAATCATCACTGGCACCAATTTTAAATAGCTGATTTAAATGGCAATCTGTAGTTACAATTTCTATAGTTAATATGTGGTCACACATTTAAGGGTTGACCTTTAATTACAAATTAAATAGTTAACATTTGGTAAGGAATTTAAACGGTTTTCTAGCACCAAATCCATCCAGAATTAATGTTTTGTTAAAATGTAAGAGTAGACCTCTTAAAACATATTAAAGAATTAACCTCGGGTAACAAATATCAGGGTAAATTTTTGGTAGGGAATCTAAGTAGTAATATCTAGTAACAAATGCACGTGTTAATTTATGGCAACAATTGTAAGAGTTGCCCTCTGGTAAACAAATCGTAAAATGAATGCGCTCTTTAAATTTGCTTATAATTCTTTCCAAATAAGTGATGCCTGATAGGAATAAATGCGTAGACGAACAAAACGTTTGAGTTGATCATGAGAAATTCAAAGTAGGACAAATGTTCGGTACAGTACAAAGCAGTTAAAGAGCAATTAATGTTGTCGAATTTCACATATTATATATAAATTTAATAAGGATAGTAAAAATGTGCTTCAATGCATAAATAAGGTCGTCTCGACAAACTCATTTGTTTCGATTTAAATCCAGAAGTAAAGGTGTCAGTGATAAGAGTTTTGTCAAAATAATTGAGGAATTACCGCTCTATAACACACATGATTTTGCATCTATATTTCGATTTTAAATTTTGCTAACCATCAATTAATTTTACATTGTATTTTAGAAAAAAACTGATTCTGTCTGATCGACTACTGAAGACAAGTTTGTGAAAATTTTTGTGACAACATTTAAAATGATACCTCGTAGCCCTCTTTAAACTTCTTCCTGAAAAGTAACAATATTTTAAGTTTACGTGAGAATTTGTTTTTTCTTTTAAACTTAAAATAATACCACATTGTACTTTATCAATATAATGATCGCAAGACTATTTTAAGACCTCCTTTTCACGTAGGATGAATTAAAAAGAAATAAATACCAAGAGGTTTTATTTATACAGAATGATATTTGTCATTTCTTATTTTCTTGTAACTGTTCTTTTAGCTGCAACCATCCTCTGTATTTTCAGTGGTATTTCTAAGTAAAATATTGGCTATTTTTAGTCCTTCAAAAATTTAATTTTTTATAAAGCCTGAAATGATTAACAAATATTCAGGATCAAAATTTACTGGCATTCAGCAAAACATTTGCCTTTCGCCATTTACACCAATATGGCAAAGACAATACATGTGATATAATGACAACCAAGCAAACAATCAAACGAAGGTTCAAAAAGTTTATAAAACAGTGTTGTCTTAACACAGGTAAATGAAGATGTGGTTAATCAAGTCAATAAGTGCTTTTCTTTTTAACTGAGCATTTATTTTGTATTCTCAATCATATACCTTAGAACGTGTTTCAGTTATATCTACATCTTATCTTGAAAACAATAGTCTTAAGCATTAGGGAATTTGGCATTTGAATTAAAACTACATTAGGGAGTATAGAATTTAAACAGATACATTTTGACTACTCTCTCTCTCTCTCTCTCTCTCTCTCTCTCTCTCTCTCTCTATATATATATATATATATATATATATATATATATATATATATATACTATTTACGCTCTCTGCAAATAAATCATTTTCTCTTTAAACAGTAGGCTTTCTTATTTATTTACTAAAATTGTTTATATTCTTGTTAAAGATTGTTAATTTCATTTTCATAGACTGCTTTTGATACTGTATACTTCAAAAGAAGGCTAAATTCCATCTCAGGATAATTGCACGACGTTTTCCTTATTTGTAGAAATTGTAATACATTAACTATGACATTGCAATAATGAAAATAAATTTTCTATAACATGCAGACTTTAGATAAACTTTCCTCATATAGACAATTCTAACTGGTTTCATCATGAGGGAAATTGTTTTCGCAGCACCTGACTAGATGGCGGTGAGTGAAGACGGATTCTAATTATTACGCCGGTTTTTATCAATGTGGTAGAATATGTGATAAGTACCTACAATTAAAGTGGCGTGTTTAAGAAGAAATAGGTTTTATAATTTATTTCATTTACGAAGCAGGTTTCATTGAGAACCTAAAGTAATAAGATATCCTACGGTAATGACAAGATATGGCATGAATATGCGCTCTTCATGATATGAATTAAAAGATGAAGAAAATGGTCATCAGTGATTAAATTAAATATCTTCCTTCGGTTTCATTTGTGACATCAGATCTTAAATCTTTTTGTGTTTTTTTTCCTCATTGTTCTCTGTCTTATCTCGATATTCGTAGAACTTCTTTACATATGACAAAATTATCAAAAGAATGTGGTGTTTTTTCTTATTTCTTCACTTTTCACATTTGCTTAACTTCTGAGCTGAACAATAACGCAGCACCGTCTCTTGTTTTATTTATGAAATCGGTCTTCTAAGTGTCTTTTTAACTTTTTTAAAATTAATTAAAGAAGTATAATATTTACTGGACTTCGTGCGCGTATAAATCGCATATACTTGAAAAACGATGCTGTAACTATAACACAGAACTTGGCGTTACTCAAGCAGAGTGTAATACATGTAGGGCGTTTTCATTTTTAGTTTTACAATTTAATCTTATTTAATTCCAATAACCATTAAATTAATGTTTATTCTAAAAACTCTTCATTACTTTTATACATCAGGGCCTTGTATACATATAGATAACATATTACTGTGATAGATTACACGTTTGTTATTTTGGAGGGGGAGGGGAGGATAAAACTCGTTTTTTGTTCCTCCAATTAACCCATTTAAGCACCATTTAAAAGCATATTACACGAATGCAAACATTTATGTATAATAAATAAGCAAACAAAATAGGTTTCTGAGTAGATATCAAATACGTGTGACTCAGGGTAAAGGTAGTGAATGTAACAGTATGTTAGTTTTAAATATATCAAATACTATGAAAACAAGCCTCATAAAGGAAGATAAGGCTGTCATTAAACAACTTGGTCAAAAAACATTTAAAAACATTTTCCTTACCCTACAAATTCAGTATACTTAAATATGTTTTTGTTGCAGTAGTGGAAACATACACATACATTTTTTCTTTTACTTTACACCATGTATCTCCAAGTCCAATAAAATATAATGATGAATATGTGCTGAAAACTGAAATACATTAATCAGATTACAATAACATTCTAAAACCGTCTATTCGATTATTTAATGATTTGAAACTCCCAAGTTTTACTAAAATTATGAAAATTTTACCCAAAAAAAGTTAAATTACATGCGAATGGAAACACTATCATATAATTACACAATATTTCTTCTGTTAAAAAGCGTGCCGCGAGCCCGTTACTGATTAAAACGTTTCCAGCATCTATAAATCCTCAACTGTATATGTTTTTAAATATCTAAGTTATAACGTAAAGATGTTAATCATTTTACTCATTAAAAAAAGTACAGTACAGTACAGTACAGTACAGTACAGTACAGAACAGAGTAGTGTTTACATTCACATCGTCAACATTTTTCAAAAGTTACCTTTTCATCAATTCATTGCATTCGCTGTAACATCACAATATTACATCTTTGACTCATATCCGAAAGCTGGTGTTCGTGACGCGGCATTTGATTTTAACATGAGCCATATTTATCAAAAGCTTTGACATTTTATTCCTTGGCATTTACCATTGTCGAAGGTAATCCGGTTAGTTTCAAAATAACGGCCATCGGCCTCTCTTTATAAGTCGTGTTACTGTACCTGCAATCCAAAACGCTAGCTTGCCGTCCAAAAAATATCAATTTATACATTTTTATTGGCTTAATACGGTTGATATTATCCTTTCCATGAAAGCAGAATTTGATAGCTTACAATTTGAGAAATCCGTAATAGTAGTGGATTTATATTTCAAATGATGTTTATTGATCAATCATTGTTGCAGCTCCCATCTTATTAGTAATGACGTCATGTATTTGCTTTGAGGCACTCTTGTCAATTTATTTGAAATATATGTAGAGAAAATGTAAGAACACAAAATATAGAAACAGAGTTGCCTTTGACAGGTCGTCTTTAAAATAAGTAGATTTTTTCCCTACGACACAAAGTTAAAAGAAATAGTGGATCATCCCTGCAGTACCAGTAGTAGCAGTAGGAGTGTCAGAAACTGTGGCAGACCGGTTTAGTCAACCCGGGAAGATCCCTAGACATCAAAATGACATTTTCTCGATTGGCACCAAAATTTCTGAAAGTCTTCGAGTGTCAGAAACAGTCGCAGATCGGTTAAATCGACCCGGGAGGGTCCCGGGAGGGTCCCTAAACATAAAAAATGACATTTTCCCGATTGGCACCAAAATTCCTGAAAGTCTGCGAGAGTGTCAGAAACAGAAACTTACCGGTTAAATCGACCCGGGATGGTCCCTTAACATCAAAAATGACATTTTCTATATTGGCACAAAAATTCCTGAAAGTTTGCGAGAGTGTTAGAAACAGTTGCAGACCTATGCAATAGACTCGGGAGGGTCTCGAGATGTTAAAACATGTCTTAATTTCATGAAAATTTTCCAGACTTTAAAGACTTTCCTACTGCTGCTGCCTTTACTGCTACTGCCAAGTTGACGTTTTTCCTACTGCTACTACTCTTACTGCTACTGCCAACTTTACGTTTTTTTCTACTGCTACTGCTCTTACTGCTACTGTCAACTTAACGTTTTTCCTGCTGGTACTGCTACTGCCAACTTCCCGTTTTTCCTACTGCTACTGCTGGTACTGCTAGAGCCAACTCACGATTGATTTAATTTCTACTGCCAACTGCTCGTGCGAACTGCTACTGCTAACTTCCTACTAGATAACAAAATTGTCTCAAGATGTGAAATGTTGTTCAAGTCTTAAGTTTCAAATGCGACCAATTCCACAGCAACAGTTGATCTATGTACCTAAAATGATTTCCCTTGTGACGGCTCACAGATTTTTTGCCATCCATGTAGTATAAGTTACAGTAGGTAGACAATGGTTGTTCTATTTAGTACAACAAAAAATTTCGCTAGTGGCAACTCCCACTAAGTTTTCATATATGCAACATATATTCAGTTCAAATTGGTATGTGTTTGTGAGTTGTATCTTGCTCTTTTTCCTATAACCTTATTAGTTTCAGGAATTATTCCCTTTTTAAAGATACAACTCACATAGTGTTGAATAAAAGAGTTAACTTTACAAAGAATTATTACTAACTTCCCTTTTGGAAAGTTTTACGCAGTTGTCAAATAAATATTCGTTTAATCTATTTTCATTTTTTGTCATTCAAGAAAAACCCTAATGAAATGGAAAGAGCTACCGGCTAAGCAACACGATCAGAAATTGAAAGATATGCTTTATTAAGAGGTTTGAGTGAAAAAAAGTGTTTGAAAAATGACCAGAAACTAAATTTGATATACAGGATTTGATATATACGATAAGGTATTTGAAACTTATATATCCGAAAAGACCCAGATAACTTAGTAGTAGTTGTAATACAATGGAACTCTAGAGAGAAACATACTAGTGACCTGGAAAAAAGATGATTAACTGTAATGGGTCTGAAACAAAAGTATGAACAATCTTGTCCAAATATAGTTCTGAGAAGGAGAAAAAGATCGTCATCAACAAAGAGAAAAGTTACTCCCCTGATGAAAATCTTAGAAACCAAGACAAAAAATATAAACAGGTAAAACTTTAAGCAAACAAATAAACAGCAGTAAAATACATCATGAAGCTAAACGAGCTTCAACTGAGTCATATTCAATCACTGAAATGGAAAATACAAATGTAGAGGGTCAAAATAGCTTCTACAGTAAAAAAAACTGTTATGGATGAAATACATGCTACATGTTAAAGCAGTAACATCAGATATGACAAGTGAGATAGTGAACCTCAGAAAATAGGTAGAATTATTGAGAAGGGCAAATTTACAGCTAAACATTAAACAAGAACTAGAACAGTACAGTAGAAAACATAGCGTTAGGGTCGGTAACTATGAAGAAAACAAGAATGAAAATACGATAGACATGATACAAGATATATCCGAAAACAATGGAGCCCAAATCACAAAGCAGACATAGATAACTGTCATAGAGTAGGTAGACCAAAGCCTGATAAGAGAATAGACATCATTATAAAATTCACCAACTACAGAGCTAAGCTTGAGTTCATTAAAGGAAGAAACTAAGAGACAAAAAGAGGATATCTATATAAATGAAGACCTAGTCAAACATAGAATAGAAACAGCATATAAGGTAAGATAACACAACAAATGTTAAAAGTCCAAAGACCTTTAATGGTTTTGTTTTTATCGAAACTGAGCCAACCACAGACACAAAAGAAAGCACTTTACCACTAAGGTAACACTGTCATAAATATCTTCTACAAAGAACAAGATACTCTTCACCATACAGTGCATAGGTAATATCAAAGTAAATCATTATCTACTTACAGTATAAGATCTCTGTACTCCACCTCCATGTAAAACCCATGGATTTAAGAACGAAGCACAGCCAGAATTTATCACACGCACAAAAAATACACAAAGTAATAATGATAGCTAAGATCATTCATTTTCTGTATTTTCACAAAACACTTATTCCAGCTTTGATTAATTCATCCCAAATTCAAAACATCGTAATCCTTACGTGCTTGCATGTAACTTACTTTAACTTGCATTTAGAAACAACAGTCAGCATTTCAGCGGCACAGTTCATTTGACGACCTGCTTATGCAAGAATTTTATAATTCACAACTTCATAACTTACGGGTAATTCTTTTATCAATCATTAATCGTTTCTGAGTCCAGACTTACTATAATATGTTTATTTATAACACGTGGTCACTAACATATTCCATTCATAAAACGTGTATTAAACTATTAATCAAAAGTTATTCAAGCGTTATTACACAAACCGATGAAAGTTACAAGGTGACCCATAAACAGACTAGAAATATCGGAGCTGTCAATCAAATTCGCTCGGGACAAGAATGTATGTCTCATACTGACATTTTAAGATCGTGTACACATAAAAAGGAACAGAAAATGCGTACTAGCATTATAATTCATTTTATGCCTAAACACTTCTTATCCGCAACTGTACTTCCTTCTGTCAACGTCACTTGAGGCAATGGACTCCCTCACCCTATTATGATTTTAGTCCTGGAATTAATGTATGTAGACATTGCCATATATAGGGTGAGGATAGGACTTTTTGCGTCTTACCAAATAAAGATAAAGGGTGTGTGTCATTTACTAACTTTGAGCTATTTACCTGGCTGGCTTTAATTATTCTACGAGCGGGAGATGTCGACGAAAACCTTGGTCATGACTTAAACAATAACGAATCTTCCACGTTTTCTTTGTCTAATACTGATATCATACACGGCTTCAGAAACTATCTTTTGTCCATTACAACGTTCAGAGCTTTGTTTACAAACAAAAATATCATTCAGTGAAACTTGTTTAGGAACAAATACAAATTCTAATTCTGTTGTATTTGATAACTATGATGCTCCGTTTAGAAAGGATAAAACAGGTGACAATCACGGCGGTGTTTTAGTATATGTGAAAAGTCTCATACCAGCAATCAGGAGACACGACCTAGAGATTGATGGAGTTGAATGCATTTTGGTAGAAATAGAAAGTTCAAATAAAAATATTTTGTTTGGTACATTCTATCGCCCTCCAAACTCTCATTTGATGGTTCTAAAATAGAAAACTCTGTAGGCATTGTTTTTGATACAAAAATGTCTGATATATTTATTACAGGTGATTTCAATTTAGATATGCTTAACCCGACTACACAAAAGAAAATAAGTGATATAGCTACACAATACAACATGCCACAAATAATAAAAGAATCAACTCATTACACGGAATCATCTCATTCTCTTATAGACCTTTTTCTTGTATCTTCAACATGTAGTATACACACATCTGGAGTAGGCGATCAATTCCTTGACCAAAATATTAGATTTCTCTATCCTGTTATTTGTTGTCTCAAATGTTACAAACCTTTGTCGAAATCCCATGGCGCAGGGTGTGGAAATTTGACCAATGAGACTTTGTCAGTTTTAAACAAGAAGCCGCTTTAACTAACTGGGGTGCCTTAGTAGGTGATTGCAATGATACATATGTAAATAACGTTACTGAACAGAAAACATCTATATCACAAAGACATATACCAAATAAAACAGTTACTATCATACAAACAGACCCGTCGTGGATTCATAACGAAATACGTAAACAAATTAGAAAAAAATAGAGAGCATATGATAAAGCTAAAAAATCACGAAATGAAAATCACTGGAACAATTACAAAAGAATTGAAAACACAACTACGTATCTATTAGAAATGCTAAGAAAAAATATGCACAAAAATTAGCAGATAAATTAAAATAAAATGAACATCTTAAACCCTCTGATAACTGGGAAATACTCAAACATTTTATATCACCATCAAGAAATAAATCTGTAAAAACGCTAAATGACAACGGTACACTAGTTACATCAGACTCAGACAAGGCTTATCTTCTACATAACTTCTTTCAATCACAAACAAAACTAAACGATAATAATAAAACAATACCAAACATGCAAATCAATCCAAATAATCCAAAAGTTGACTCAGTCACCATAACAAAAGAAGAAATAACATCAACGCTTAAATCTCTCACATTAGCTAAAGCAGCTGGACCGGAAAACATTAACAAAAGAATTCTCAAGGAACTTCGCATGAGTTAGCAATACTACTATGTAAACTTTTCAACAGATCTATCAATTCTTGCAAGGTTCCATCACAATGGAAATTAGCACATGTATGTGTTGTACTAAAAAAGACGATCCCCAGTTAGTGACAAATTACAGGCCAATATCACTTCTAAGTACAATCAGCAAGGCACTATAATTGTTTTTTACATATACACGTTTTTAATTTCTTTTCAGCAAATAACATCACATCACCTCTTTAATCTGGTTTTGATCCCAAGGATTTAACAACTGATCAGTTAGTTTCTATTTACAGCACTTTTTGTCAGGCACTAGACGAAGGGAAAGAAGTTCGCGCCGTTTTTTTGTGACATATTTAAAGCGTTTGACCGAGTTTGGCATAAAGGTCTTCTCTTCAAACTTGAATCTATAGGTATATATGGAAATCTTCTAAACTGGTTTCAGGACTACCTATCAGAAAGAAAGCAGAAAGTTGTTCTTCATGCATGCTCTTCTGACAGTGTTTGTCTCTCCTGGTGTACCACAAGGTTCTATTATTGGCCCTCTCCTTTTTAGTATTCATTTATGACATAGTCCTTGACATAAGCTTTACTACAAAGGCGGCGAAGCTGGTGCGCCAGGGGCGGCGAACGCCGCCCCAATATTTTGACCAGCAATGAAAATTTCGGCATATTAATGTTTTGTTTCTTTTCCCTTTGTCTGAGCTCCTTTTACTTAGTGAAAATGGTACACCATTTATGATGACACGCGCCGCGTGATGTTAATTGCTGCCATCAGTCTGTTAGGTGTCAAAGGGTTGTTTGTTTAATTTTAAACCGATTGCATTTATTGTGGTTAATCGATCAATTATCGAGTACTTAAGATGATAGATTTTGGTTTTGAATGAAAACAATGTACTAACTAGTGTCATCAGCAAAGAGTTTGATAGTAACTATCAAACTCTTTGCTGATGACACTAGTTTGTACATTATTGTTGACAACGCAATTAAAACACTCAAGATTGATCTGAATAAAATATCTGAATGGGCCCTAGGAAAACGGAATCTCTTCTTGTCTCACCTTGGGTGTTCTGTTCTCTAATGATGGGAGTTGGCATGAACATATAGACAGTATTAAGGAGAAAGCATGGCAGCGAATATACATCATAAGATCATTGAAAATTATCATGATCGCAAGTCACTTGAAACTATCTACCTGTCTTTTATCAGGCCCTTGCTCGAGTATTCCGACGTCGTCTTGGACAACATTACATTATACGAGGGAAATGAACTCGAAAATATACAACTGTAAGCATGTAGAATCATTAAAGCCACTACCTAACTTGTCTCTTTCGATAACCTCTATAAAGAAACTTGACTGCAGCCCTTAAATTTAGAAGGCAAAAACATAAACTTACTCTCTTTAATAAAATGAAAAATCATTTGACACCGGATTATCTTTCCTTCTAAGTGTCTGAAACTATCGGACAAGCATCTGCATACAATCTTAGAAATGACAGTGACTTAAGAAATTTTCACTGCAACACCCAACTTTTTGTTAACTCCTTTCTATCATCCACAATAAATGCCTGAAATCAGCTATCATACGAACAAAGAAATTCGCCAACAATAGGCATCTTCAAAAGACAACTTTATTCTGATGTACATACACTAACAAGACATTCCTACGTTGGATAACGTGTAAATCAAATTATGCACAGTCTGTTACGAAATCATTATAGCACTTTAAACGAACATCTTTTCTCAAAAAAATATTGTAAACAGTCACTTCAGTAAATGCGTTGATATTGAAAGTACATACCATTATTTTTTCAGTTGTCCATTTTACCAAACAGAACGCGCTGACATCTTTAACAATGTTAGGACAATTAAAACCATCACATTATAAACACTTTCGTATGGAAATCCCCAAATTGCTGAAGCACAAAATAAATCAATTGTTCTTCACGTACATGAATATATAAAAAAAACTATTTGATACATGATAATAATTATATTATCACCTTCCCAAATACTTTTGATGTAGTAACAAATTTATCTTTTCCCCAAATTTATGCCCTTATCCAAAAGCTACTGGTCAATTATCACATGCAGCTTATGCTTATTAAAATTAATAAAATACTGAAAGCATGGATAATATATTTTATAATACAAAAACGCACAAACAAAACTACAGCATACCCCCCCCACACACACACACACACACACTAGATATTGTATACTGAAAGTCTGTCAGAGTCCATTATGTTCCTGAAGTGACTACCCCTATCTATATTCTCTTATCTCTCATCAGTTCCTAACATATGTTTTTGCATACATGTACATTATATCATATTATTATAAAAATGCTTATACAGAAACTTAGTACTTACTAGTATTATAAATTGATTCACGTATATCATAACATTTATTCAGAAAATTACTCAGAATGAATAAATTGGAAGTGCGACCTTTGAATTTGTTACCCGGTTTGTTATTATAAATAATATTACAAATAAGAGGGAGTTTATAAATAAGCCTAGAGCTTTCTACTAAATCCTTTGTGTCATTTTTGTAATATTGTGAATTATCTCATTTATGAATAAAACATTGTTTAACTTAAAACCAAAGTCTGTTAAATAAATGCATAATTATTCATGACTGCTTCATTAATGTGCTTTTTTAATATCCATTTTATGATCAAATATAACAAATTTAACTGTTCGTTACGAAACTGTCTCAAGTTTTACTGATGAAAGCACACAGCTTAATACTAGAAGAATGCAATAGTTGCTGTGAAATCATTGATCAGAGGGCTAAATCAAGCTATTTAACAAGTGTTTATCAGTTTATAGTTACTGCATTTCCTAAAACATGAAAAATAATTGTAGTTTACCGTTTTGCCCTCAAATGCAAAGGCAAAACAGTGTTGTTACTTCAAAAGAAAAGTCTTCTTTACTGCCAGATCCATTTCAGACCATTAAGAATAACGAATACTATCTAGCCACCGATACGTATTGCTGTAAGCATTTGCCTAGATTTGTATATAAATTACCTAATTAGTCGGAAAGTTTGTCAGTCACTATGAGCAGGGATTGTGAAACTCAAGAATCAAGAGAGAAAAGAAACAAATATATGTTTACAAATATAATGTTTACATTTTGACATGATATTACTGAGACAGCAGTGTGACAGTATTAAGAATTTCCTTAAAATGAGAACAATACATTTCAAAATCGACTTGGGCTGTGACAGAAACAACGTCACCAAAACAAAATTTGTCGTAAAAACTTATGCCGTACTTTCATTTTCAATCAGTCAAAATAACCAATTCATTTTATCTCTAAATATCGGTTGTCAAAACAGCTTGATCATATAAATGCTCACTGCAGGGTTAATGTTTTGAAAATATATGTCATAATGCAAATGTTTGTTGTATTCTTATTGCAAGGATGATAAGTGTGGTAATACAGGAGTATTTAGGTTATCTAATGAAATACATTACGAATGTGGTAATAAATTGGTTCACCTCTGAAGAAAATGTTAACTACATAATTAGCCCTTGCAAACTGAGTACTATTTTAATGACAGAAAAAATACAGTAAATATGAAAAAAAAAACGCTAAACGTGCTCTTCTGATATAAATGTCTGATATTTGATTTAGTTTTTGTTAGCAACTTGTAAAATTAGAAATCTCATCTGTTCGGCTGTAAACTATCTCAAGATGTACGAGCACTTTGAGCGTTTTATTATGATGTGCGGTTTCTTCTTCATTATTCTCAAAGGAATCTCTTCTAAATGAATCTTTATAAAGGTATTTCTATTGCGCAAGTTTTAAGTCGGCCTTAACCTTTTCCGAAAATCCAGAACACGAAGAATGTATATACATGTAGGTAAATAAATCAACATAAAGATTAAAAATATATAAACCAATAGCTAACCTGTCAAACTGTGAATGGAGAACTTGGTACATTAAATCACCAAGCTACATATATTCGCTATGTTTTTTCCGGTTCCGGTTTAGGTTTGAAAAGTCGCCATACTTTTTCTACTGTGAAAATTTTTGAAAATTGGAATTTATTGGAGGATTAAACTACAATAATTTACAATTTATGAGTTCAAATTCAAAAACTATTGTTGTCTTTTGAGAAAACGACTCTTATCTGATATATATGTGATCATTATGTCTCAAAACAAATCTGAATCAAAGGGAGCGGCGGGAAATATAAACAGTGATCAATCTTTGCACGATCTTATGGAGAGTGATAGTACCACAGAGTGGACAGAGTGTGTAAATCGTAAGAAACGGACAAGAGCAAACACTGGAAGTAACAGTGATATTGGAACACAAATTAATATCCGTGAGTTTGAAATTCTTAACATAGATGATAAACTTTCTATTTTATTTGCTCAGTCAAATTGTATGAATGAAAAAATCGACGAATGTTTACAGCTACAAAATAAAGTTAAAAACATTGAAAATGAATTGTCAGAACATGATTTTCGCCTGAAAACACTCGAATATAAATCAATCGACCTAGAGGCTCGCTCTAGGCGAAACAACCTGATATTTGGTGGCATTTCAGAAAGAAAAAATGAAGATTGTTTTACGAGAGTGGCCGAATTCCTGCGAGAAAATTTAAATATTTCTCCAGCTCCCCGTATGTCACGAGCACACCGCTTGGGAAAATACAACAGTAACGCCACAAGGGCGATCATTGTTAACTTCATTGACACCCGTGATGTTGATCTAGTTCTGTCCAATGCTTCCATGTTGAAAAAGACTTCATATAACATAAATAGAGACTTTCCTCGTGAAATCGTTTTGGCAAGAAAACAGCTGTGGCCTAAGTTAAAATCATTACGTGAAGACTTTCCAGACAGTAAAATAAATATTGTTTTCCCTGCGAAACTCATCATGGATGGCAAAGTTGTTAGTGACGCGTTTCCACATTGGAATAGTATTATGAAGACAGACCGAGTCATTGTCAACAAGCCAGTGTTTACAAACATTCCAAACACTCGTTCAATGAGATCAAGCGAGGTCAAAATCCAGGACACACAAATGCCGCTTTCAGGTATATCCCGTGAAACACGAGAATCCACCGACATTAACACAGATTTGTCTGGCAAGGACAACATTCAGGTGCGTAGCCCAAGTAAAAGTTGTAGCATCTCACCGTCTAGTCGTAATCCTAGAAATCCCAGGAGAGCCAAATCCAGGTCTCCTGGAAATACACGTGGAGCCCGCAACCGTGCACCAAGCAGGCCTCGCATGAACACAAACAGTCCTAAATCGTCTACTTCTGAACGACAAATTAATTTCCAGCGCCCATGGATGGCAGATCCGTCTCAGTCTTCAACATCTGTGAATGTAAAAAATACTTCTCAGTAGGATTTATCGGGGAAAGAGACTCCAGTTTCTGATCTGAAAGACAGTAATATCCGTATTGGTGCTATCAATGTAAGTGGACTAAAAAGACGTTTAAATTATATTGAATTCATAGATTTTGTAAATCAATATGACATTCTGTGCGTGTCTGAAACGCATATTGACAAATTTGATATTGTAGATATTGAGGGTTACACCTTTTTTTCAAAACCTAGAAGTAAAGCATATCAGAGAAAATCAGGAGGCATTGGTATATACGCTAAAAATCACATCTCAGCCTCAATAGAATTTCAACCTAGTAATTCTGATTATGTTTTATGGATATCTTTAGGCAAAGAACTAACAAAAAATAATGAACTGATGATAATAGGAGCCATCTACATTCCACCTGAAAACTCAAAATTCTTTAACGAGGATGATTTTAGTATTTTCGAAACAGAGGTTTCCGAAAAATGTAGTGACTACTCATGCGTATTCCTTGCAGGCGATGTAAATGGGAGGGTTGGTAGACTGAGAGATTTTGTTCCTTCTGATCCGCACTTGACAGACATTTTTAATATAGAACACGATTTACAGTTACAACTTGATAAATATCGCACGCTTGAGCAAATGTCTATTCCGCTTGATCGAACATCTAGTGATAATCGGGTTAACTCGCATGGTCTCCGCTGGATACATATTTGTAGAAGTAATAACATTTTCCTATTCAATGGTAGACTTTTTCAAGATAGAACACTTGGTAAACATACTTTTCGCGATAAAACTGTGATCGACTATGTAGCTGCGACATCTGATTGTTTTAAATTTGTAACAAATTTCGAAGTAACTGAAACGGACTCACTTTTATCAGACGGACATAGCGTTCTAAGCTGGGATGTAAGTGTAAGGTCTATAAACAGACAGACAAATATAAATAAAAATACTCATCTTGGCCCAAAATGGAAGCCTGAGCTGGCTGACATTTTCAGGAATAATTTAGACGTTGAACGCCTTGAAGATCTTAAATTACGAATCCAGTCCTCAAGCTTAACGCAAGAGTCTATTGACCTCTGTACATCTGAGCTGCAAACAATTTTTCAAGACGCCGCCAATTCAACATTCCCCTATAAAAATCAGGTAACAAAATCATTCACAAATAATAAAAAGCCTTGGTTTGGACCCCAATGCTTTAATGCTAGAAACAATTACCATGACGCTAAAGAATGTTATAACAAAAATAAATCTCTTTCGAATAAAACCAGGCTTAAAAATGCTAGTAAACAATACAAGAGAACGATGAATATGTATATTAAAAAACATAAATTTACAGTTTCTAACAAACTTAGGAATTTAAGCGAGAAAAATCCAAAAAGTTATTGGAATTTTTTGAAAAATCTTAAATATAAACAAAATGATAATCCATCTCCTTCAATTGAAAATTTCTTTGATTACTTTAAAGAAGTAAACCTAAATACTATAAATGATGATAGTATTACAGAAAACGAGATAATCGATCCAGGCAATGACAGTAACCAGTATCTCAACGAATCAATCACTGATGATGAAATCCTCAAGTGTATAATGAATTTAAATAACAATAAAGCATCAAGTCCATCTGATAATATTATAAACGAGTATATCAAAACAACAAAAGACTTACTTTTACCTTTTTACCGCTCTCTCTTTAATGGTGTATTTCACTCAGGCAATATTCCAACCAGATGGCTTGAAGGTTCAATTATTCCTATTTATAAAAATAAAGGAGATCCTATGTTACCGTCAAACTATAGGCCTATAACATTACTTAGCTGCCTAGGGAAACTTTTCACAGCCATTCTAAACCAACGGCTACAGACCTATCTAGAAAATAATAATATTCTTGAAGAAAATCAAGCAGGTTTCAGAAAAAGTTACTCCTGTACTGACCACATTTTTACACTTCATTCCCTTATTGAGTTATTAAAAAAGAAAAAGAAAAAGCTCTTCTGCACGTTTATTGATTTGAAACAAGCATTTGATAAAGTGTGGAGAATAGGTCTATGGTATAAACTTATACAAAATAACATCTGTGGCAGATTCTTTGCAGTTATTAGAAACATGTATAAAAATATTAAATCACAAGTTATGCATAATGGTCTGCTCTCAGCCCAGTTCATGTCTGAAATCGGCGTGCGACAAGGAGAAAACTTATCACCTGTACTCTTTTCTCTTTTTCTTAATGACCTACAAGAATACCTTTATGTGTATGGTTCAGCTGGCGTAGAACTTAAGGACCAAATTGATCCGTCTCTTTGGCTTAAACTATTGGTCTTATTATACGCAGATGACACCATTATTCTTTCTGATTCAGCTCAGGACCTGCAAAATAGTTTGGATAATTTTTATAACTACTGTAAAAAATGGCACCTATCAATCAATACTAATAAAACTAAAGTCGTTATTTTTGGAGCAAGACAAACACGAAATTATGCATTTAAAATTGGAAATGAATCGATCGAAATTACTAACAATTATCATTACTTGGGGTTAACGTTTTCCTCAAATGGTTCTTATCTGGCAGCAAGAAAACATATCGCAGCTCAGGCAAATAAAGCTATGCACCTTCTTTTCACAAAAATTTATAATGCTGACATCCCGTTTGACCTAATACTGAAACTTTTCGATCATACGGTTTTGCCGATACTGACTTATGGATGCGAAATATTTGGTTATGAAAATTTAGATTTACTTGAAAATGTTCATGTAAACTTTTTACGAAGAATAACGAAGGTGCGGAAATCAACTCCACTGAATTTTCTTTATGGCGAATTAGGTAGATATCCGCTAAGTGTTGTTGTCCAACATCGTATGATTTCTTTCTGGAATAGATTAATAACTGGTAAAAATCAAAAGCTCTCACTACAAATATACAAGTACACTTTGAATCAACATGACCTTACATTTAAATGGCCAACTAAAATAAAAGAAATTTTAACTTCTGTAGGAAGATTAGACTTATGGTATAACCAGATGAATATAAATGATAAAAATATCCATCGTCAAATAAAGCAAATCTTAATTGATCAGTACAAGCAAAAATGGCACGCTGACCTACAAACGTCAAATAAAGGACGTATTTATTGCAGTTTTAAATCTACACATGGCCTTGAACCCTACATAAAAATTTTACCAGAAGATGATGTTCTGACTCTTTTTAAATATAGAACAGCAAATCACCGTCTTCCCGTAGAAACGGGTCGCTATGATAGAATACCGTTTAACGATCGTACATGTACTCTCTGTACAAACAATCAAGTTGGATCAGAGGAACACTATCTTCTTGAATGCCCATATTTCGATCAAGACAGAACCAACTATCTGTATAACCACCTACACCCTGCTCAAAGGAACATTAGTTACATCTTAACCTCAAGCTCAGAAATTATATTGAAAAGTGCCTGTATTTTTATAAGAATTATCATGAAAAAATTTAGTTCTTAATTCCAATGATTTTTTTTTTTTCAAAACTTTATTTACTATGTTTCCTTTTTATAAGTTTGGTTTTTGCTGTTGTAGTTACCTTTTATCCAACGTAGATGCGTTCCACTTTTTACTGTCCTCAAATAAATTCCCGCGCCCTTCCAATATCAACATTTCCGTACACGTGACTAATCTTCAATCACTGATGAAAAGATTCTCTCCATTAAATGAATTTTATGTCCCGTTATATGCCTTTCACATTAACGTGACTCCAATAATTAAAACTTTTTGCTACAGTTGTAATTTTTATGTCAAGCTAAGTTCACACGCGTCTGATTGCATATCACGGAGTCCCCGTGCATGGTTATTTCCGAATGACGTCAGACGTGGGAGTGTGTAAACCTCTAACGAATCCATCACTCACAATTTATCTATATCCACATCTGCAATGTCACTTTTGTGCATGTTTGTGAATTATCTAAAATTGTATGTAATGTTAGTTCTATTCATAATTATCGTCTATGTATTACCTGTTGTCTGAGACTATCTGACATTTGTTAATTAATTAATTGTAAACTGAAGTAGAAAAATCGAGGTCATCTACAGTCCTTTTCAAATTTCTTTGTATATTATCGATGCTCGCTTGGTCTAGCCCAGTCTTTTTAAAAGAAAATATCAATGAAATTTTTAGGATGACATTTTGTATCCTTTGAGAAAAACAATTGTACGTAATTATTTGGTGAAAGTTACTATGTTTCTAAACATATAGCATGTTTCAAACATTTTTGTGACCAACAATTTTTCGCTCTTTTCGTACAAGAATGCTACTTTATGTTTATAAAAAATTGTGTTGTGTTCAGCTGGATTATCTATTTTAAAGAATCAATAGTCTGAAATTAAGTCTAAATGTCGTCTATTGATAAAGAATTATCAATTGCTTTTTCCCCCTTTTTCTGTTTTAATTTTTCAACTTTCGAACTTAAAAGAGCCCACTGTGTTAAAGAAAATTATATGCTATTACCGGAACCTTTGTATATGTTCTGTTTGTATATGTATATCTTTACCCGTGCTGTATATGTTTGTATACCTGGGTTAAATAAAAGAAATGTTCTGTTCTGTTCTGTTCTGTTCTGCTAACTATTATCATACCAAAACAAAAAGTTATCTAATTTTGAGAATTAAAACCGAATTAAGTCGTCTCCATAAAACGCAAAATTACATGATGCATCAGTAATATTCAATTTCATGAGAATGTCTCATATTGCATCATACAAGTAGTTATACAAACGATTCAGTACAAGCAACAACTCGTAAAATAGTATAATGTAATAATATAATAATAAGAAGTCGTCTACGATTCCCAGAACGATATTTCACTGGACCATTATCTTCTATAACGGTATTTCACTGCACCGCTATTTTGCCATTATGAAACCAGAGGATAAAGCATATACAATCAAATCATTAAATACGATCTTTTGTCTTTAGTTAGAGCAGTAAACTTTACTGGCGATATGTTATGATATTCCAGTTTCAACATCCAAAGTAATGGGCTTCATTTTTGTATTGAGCTCTATGTATTCAAGCTTCGGTTTTGTATTGAGCTCTATCTGCTTAAGCTTCGGTTTTATATTGAGCTCTGTCTGTTCAAGCTTCAGTTTTATATTAAGCTCTATCTGTTCACGCTTCAGTTTTAAATTTAGCTCTATCTGTTCACGCTTCAGTTCTTTGTTGATTTCTGTCTGTTCAAGCTTCAGTTTTGCATTGATGTCTAAATGTTCAAGCTTCAGTTTTGTATTGAAGTCTATCTTTTGAAGCTTCAGTTTTGTATTGAGCTCTATCTGTTCAAGCTTCAGTTTTGTGTTGAGTTCTGTCTGTTCAAGCTTCAGAGTTGTATTGAGCTCTATCTGTTCGAGCTTCAGTTTTGTATTGAGCTCTATCTGTTCAAGCTTCAGTTTTGTATTGAGCTCTATCTGTTCGAGCTTCAGTTTTGTACAGATCTCTTTTTGTTCAGGCTTTGAGGCAATTTAAAAACTTGACGCTGTGAATAAAATAAAAGAGATTTTTACCTGTTTTTTGTTTTTGCGGTGGAGGAAAGTTTTTCATTGATTTTTGCTTTTTCATTTCGGTTTAGAACTATTTCCATTAGTGTATCTTTCTTTTATAAACTATTTGAGAAAACAATTCAGGTGAAGATTAAAGATATTAAAGGGTACAATTAAAGTTTGCGCAAGAGGTTCCAGGCAACATATATCATGTTGTATACCGTGTTTCCTTAAAAATAATCTAATTTTGTTCTATCATTTTTGATAAGGAGTAATTTTTACCTCTTTTATATCCTCTCATCAGGAACGTAAATTAAAAACAATAGTAATTTACAAATCAAACAGACACACGCAAGACAGCAATAACATATACAAAATAACCAATAAGCCGTGACATATTTTCGAAGAATAAAAGGGTTTTTAAAATGAAATAATTAATAAATGTCCTTCATCTGTAATAAAAAAATATCCATATTATGCATATAACATATAAAACTGTCTTAAGTAACCTTTCTGAAATACATCGCTAGCACGATAGCATAATAAGCTTTTGATTCAATTAATTTTCTGAGCAGATTCAATTATGCTGGTATTTTTAGGGAAAACACAGTTACTTTTATTCCAGAGTTTAACCTAATAACTAATAATTCTAACGTCTATATGCATACAAAACCCATATACGATGATACTGCATAAAACTATTTGCGCACAATTAGGGGACATTTTATTTCAAAGCCAATGTCTTTTCTTGCTTAGTTTACGATTTTTTTTAACAATGGAATAGTAGAAAACATTCTCACCTCGTTTCCGGCAACAAAATTGATTGGTATATAAAGTAGGTCAAAAGTTGGGTTAAGCAGAAAAGAAAACGACGTCTCTACCTAAGCCAAAAACAAAACGTAGAAAATAATTCCGTGACTGATATTTCATCAATGTTGTTTCACATATTTCAGAACTAAATGTTTCAGCATTATAAAGTGTAAAATGTTGATAAATATTTCCTTTTAATAAACTCGTCCTGTTGACCTCACCATCAGAACAAAATGATTGAAAGGAATTTTCTATCTGTAAACTTAACGTTTTATAACGCTTTATCTTTATAAAAAGTATACGAACTTCTACTTTAAAAAGTATAATACTGTTCTTAGTGTTTGATAACAGAACAATTTTCAGCTAATCTCCAAAAGTAATCTGCTCCATAAGTCAAAGCTTGGATAATTGTTATAATTTTATTTTGTTAGTTCTTGCATTCGTGGTTCACACTCATTATTTCTATTTATCAGTTCAATGACGTGCGTCAGGCAATAAAAGACACTCTTATATTATTGAAAACATGTATTAAACTGTCTTTAATATTTCATAGGAATTTAATAAATAAACACTTTAAATAATAGCAGACAATTAATGTGACAGATTCAGTTAGTTTACATAGTATTTGCACGGCAATTTCATCTAGCTAAGTATTTCAAACAGTACCTGCGATTTTGAACGACGAAATACGACAGAGTTTGAATGACTAAAAGTGGTTTCAATTAACTTATGCTTAAGTAATTTGAATAGGTCTCTGAATTTCAATTTTAATTATCAAGCTACATTTTATTACATAACATTTCCCTTACATAAGTCAGATTTCCATTTAGAGCTCTATATTATTATCATTTGCTTGAAAACAGTAGGTTTCATAAGTAAGAATTACATTAAAAGTTCTTTGGATAGTTTGTTTGTTTGTCGACATCATATAAATCATCTTCTTCAGGTTATTACAGTTGTACCCTTTATGTGAACATAATCTCTGGGCTTTGTATAGAAATTGCTTTATTTACGAAGATAGCAATTAACTCGTCACTTCGCCAATCAGTATGACGAGATGACCGCGGCTTTATTTTAAAAAAGGGTATCTGTAATCCATAAATAAATCTATATTCAGGAATTCTAAAGGAATGTCAGACAAAAGTCAACTTTATTTTATTATTAATGAAATAATGACTTAAGTGGACCCAATATGTTACGGTGTATAAAATAAACAACTGGAGCGTCAATGAATGGAATTGGGACTCATAACATTCATGTATTCCGAAATAGAATTAAAAAGAAATTTTCGAAGAATTATAACAGTTCTCAAAGTTGTTTTGCTGCAAGAAAGTACATTTATTTTTTATAATTCGCAGGTACTGACAGTGCAGTTTTTAAAATAATTATTTATTTTACAGAGTTTTAGTATAAGGGAGTTACTTACGATGAGCATAAGAATGGGTATAGTAACTGTCTAGAACCGTAAACCGAAGCAAACGTCTTCTAAGTCTTCTGTTTCTTAGTTCTACATATCAGACACTCAATAACAGTTTCTCCGTTGAATGTATGTGCTTTCCAAACTAAGTTCTTCACATAGCTAACAGCAAAGGACAGTGTTCAAAGGCGAGCTTTCCCAACTAATATGCAAAGAAGTGAATCTTGTTTAGCAAAAAATTGAAATGGCATAATTTTCATGATTGCAATAGAACCTTTAAATTCTAGTCGGCCAAATGTGTTTCTAAAATGCCATAGGTTATTTTAATGACTACCACTTATCTTTCACCTTGTGATATTTAGAAAATAAATTGCTACAGTAACCACGGAAAAGTGTTATTAAGAGAGGGTAAATAATATTGCAGTCTGATTTTGAATATGTTTTTTGTCTTTACTTTCCAGCGTAAATGCTAAAACAATCTGCCCACTTTCTACTACAAGCAACGTTTACTTATCCGATATTTTGCAATGATGGGTTTATGATCTTAAACAAAATATGTTACCTTTTCTTTTCTATAACCCCCAGACATCCCAAAGTAAAATATTTTTATTAAAAAAAAAGTAAAATGCAATCAAGTTCCAAGAAAAAGTAGAAAATTGCTAGCCATCTGAGTATAAATGGAAATGGCAGAAGTCTGCTATAAAATGAAGGCAACATCACAGAAAAGTTACCTCAACACGTCTAAATACGTATATAGCAAAATATATTATTACAAGCCTTTTTGTAACAAATGACAAATAAACGAACAAGAATTTATCGTTTTTACTCCAAGTCAATGTTCTTTGTTAAAGAGATGTTGTCAAATAACATTTATATATATATGTAACAGCTTATAACTAACCGCGTTGATATAACTCTTATAGTAACAGTGCCCGAATAAATTTCGATCATTTTATTATCACCCGTCTTCATTAATGTTATATATTGAAAAGAAAGATGTCTATCTGAAATTATAATGATTAAGGGTGTCTAATACTGGAATGACGATTTGTTTTGTGTACTGTTCAAAGCCTATTGTTTTTAGATTTTTTTAAAAAAATAGATTTTAGCTGACTTGAGCGTAAAGCGCCCCAAGGCGTCGTCAACATATAGCTTGTTACCGCATTTTTTTTAACAAATCTTGTAATTTGTTTACAATACTTAGGCCATACCAAATCATTCTTTCGTTTAGCGTCCGCGGACGGATAGGTTGAGCTTCTGAGGTAGGAAAAAACAACAACATTGTTTTGTCTTACGACCTTACTGTACAAAGTATTAAATGCTCTCCGGTATGTTCGAGAATTTATATGTGACTAGTGTTGTTACCTCCTTTACATCTTTACTCACATTTTGTATTTATTGAGTCATGTAAAGAGTTCCATGCGTGCAAAAAGTTTTTGGCGACGTCAGAAGAGGTTAGTTTCTGGTCAGCTATAATAAGATTTTAATGCCTTTTATTGTTTTTTTCAAGATAATAGCAAGTAAATGATTGTTTTATGTAAATTGTATGCGTTGAAGTATTTGTTATATGTTTTGCTATCAGTCGAATTTCTCAAGTGTAGTGTATACGCGGCTGCAGCTAGAATTTGTTGATGAGGTTTAATGTAATTCAAATAGGTAGAGTCGAAAGACATTATTTATGACATTTTGTTAGTAGTTCACTAAGCAGATATTCCTTTTGTAACATTTTTGGTGAGAATTCTTCTTTCATAAGGGAGCCACATTCATTTGAAGTATTTAAAAGAATTGTGTTATCTTCGCAGTGGAGCGAACAAACACTCAGACAAAACAGATAGAGAAAAACAAATACCAGTAAAAATGATATTTTGGTGTTCAGTATTAAATGTTTAAGTAGTGTTTACTTTTGTATTTTTTTACAGTGATACCTTATTTGGATTTTAGTGGCATAGGATGGAAGGACATGTCTAATAACATGAATGTGCATCAGTTCAGTTTTATAGATTGTTGAAATTGAGTTGATATTGACAAGTTGACTCCAAATATAGACTCAGTTGTAAATTTACCTATGCAGAAATATATTTTCAGTTGAATTTATAGGTGGTTTGATTGAAATACTTTAAGAAATGTATTAGAAGTCTCTACAAAGTGGAATATGAAACTTGATAATTATATCCTAGTGTAGATACTAGTCAGTATGACTTGTTTATTTTTTGGGGCTTCGTTTGTGTTTTCAGGATAGCTAGATAGGTTTTTGAACTTAGGGTGGACGCTAAACGAAAAAACAATTTGGTATGGCCTTATCTAGATTATATCTTGGATTAGTTTGATGCTAGGAGCAGATCACCATCTCAGTTCACGGAAATATTGTCATTGCCTTATAAGTTAAAAGTTTGACAGTATCCTACTGAAACAATATCATAATGATGATAATCTTTATGTCATCTAAGAATATATCTCATTAAACTTGGTCGGATATTTGTCTTTATGATCTAATAAGAGGCTGAAACTAGGTCATATTGGATCGAAAAATAGTCACCATATGAAGCCACTGACTAAACCTTTGTGAACCCCAAATAGGGTCATTTTTTAATAAAATCTTCCTAAAACTTAATCAGAATGTTTGCCTTGATCTCTCAGATGAGATAAAAAGTGTATCACTTAATGTCAGATCCAATATGGCTTCAAGTTTTGATCAATTATCCAGTCATTATGAAACCTAGTCAGAATGAATGCTTTAACGATCTCTTTCTAAAGGTCGAAACTAAATTATATGGAATCAAAAGCTACGTCATCTGATTAAAATAAAGGAACCCTTATCTCCATCTTATTACAATTGGCCATTGCATTGTCAGTTAGGGCAGTGGTTCACTGGAGTGCGGTATAGGCAATTGCATTGTCAGTTAGGGCAGTCGTTCACTGGAGTGCGGTAAAGGCCATTGCATTGTCAGTTAGGGCAGTGGTTCACTGGAGTGCGGTATAGGCAATTGCATTGTCAGTTAGGGCAGTCGTTCACTGGAGTGCGGTAAAGGCCATTGCATTGTCAGTTAGGGCAGTGGTTCACTGGAGTGCGGTATAGGACCATGATGATCTCTTGTTATTTGTTTTATTCAGTCAATCATCCAGGTACTCAAATATCTTGTTTTCCTATTTAATTCCACTCCTCCTTTATTCCTTGTTTCTGTAACATAACACATTTGATAAAAACCAATTTATACTGGTACCCTCATCTTTCTTACAAACTTTTTATTCTTTAACAGTGCATAGCATGACAATCTAAAAAGAATGTGTCCATAGAAACTGAAAATAGACGTGACACGCAGGTATCGACAATTGTAATGAGGGCACCAATAATTGCGCTTGTTTACAAGTAATATATGACAAACAAATGTACATTTCCGTATAAAGTTATATATTCATTAATCGACAACAGAACACATTTCCTCTTTCATTCAAAATATAATTTGAACGCACAGGCACTAATCATTTAGTAACGCAGCTCTCGTGTTTTGCTATGTTTCTCTTTACTCCATCTCATCCATTTAATGTGATTTTCAAGTCATTCTGATATATTTAAGGGAAAAATGTCAATATATGACACTGTACCAATCACACTGCATATATTCCACTAGTGTTTTGCCCAATTAATCTTCGTCTCATAGACTGACGCACAGGTACCACATGGAACTTCCGGTACAATTCTTCATTAGTCCTATAACGTTGCTCTCTTCTTTCACAACAGTAACAGAGATACCTCAAGCTTAAATATTTTCGAAACTTCTTACTGCTTACGCTATACAAAAGAAAATTTGTAGCAAAATTGATATAGTATATAATTTGAAAGACGTGTTGGGCATAAAACAGAACAGAATCACCAGACTGCATAAGATGGTTAACAATTATATAAAATCGTATTCCATGACTCGGTACATTAGTGACTAGGAGCACCGCAGACACAAGAATAAATGTACGTGTAATTCGGTACTGTGCCTTGGACAGTACAGTTAGGTTATTTATTTCTGCCTTCTGAAATCTGTCTCGAAGAAATCCTTGCTGCTGTTGAAAGCGCTTCATGGATATAATCACAACTATATTTAGGACAAAAATTATCGCAAACGGTATGATGAATGTGATAGCAGTGTCTGTATAAATAAATATAGAAATCAACTTAAGCATAAATGGTTTAAACTGAAGACTGCAATTTGCTCCCATATCCGCCGTGAAGAATAAATGACAATAGAGCAGAAAGCCAAACGACGTCACAACTCCAGCAGCAATTCTCGTTCGTTTCTTCGTACAAAGTTCTGAAACGCGCAAGGAGTGGCAAACGACAATGTATCTGAAAAAAGGGAAAGAAATTAATAAAAAGAAATAATTGTCGTGATAGGTTGATATGTTGAATTATGGATTAACCATTGTCTTTACATTACACAGTGATTATTAGTTCTTCTACTCAATGAATTTTCAGTAAATTATAAATCGGTATTGATAATACATAGATTTATTATATTTTCTTTAAATTTTGTTAAATAATTATCTACAAATTTCCATGAATTTTACCGACAACTTAGATTGATACAGACACTTCCCGATGTTTAACATTTTGTAACTTCTAATATAGAAAAAGAACATTCTTTGATTTTCTTGTTTCTAAAACTTTTTTTTTTGTGATAAATATTCTCTAAATTCTAAGTGAAGAATTAGAAACAGATGCTCGTGTAATAAATCAAAATTTAAAGATAGAGAAAAGCTAGCGTTAATTCATTTCTAAATTATGTATTTATTGGCGTTAAGGTATTTGGTAGGGATTTCTGTATGTTTTGTTAGATTCTACTTTTTAGCTTTTAAGTCAGGATACTTTAACTTTATGGAAATATTTATAAGAATTTTATGTCTTTTTTAGATTTTTTTTTTGGTCAAGAATACAGACATCTAGGACGAACTCATCGTAAATTTACCAACCAAAATTTTACTTCTATTTTTTTTTCTCAAATCAATTGAAAAAAAAAGAACATTTAAACCACTTGTCATTTTGAGTACATAAAACGGGTAGTTGGATTTTAGTCCTTTACTGAATTAAAAATTTCTGGTAACTTGCCACAATGCCAGACATTTTCTAAAGTCTCTGAAAATTGATTTAATTTCAAACATCAATAGTTAGATTTTGTTTACTTCTGAGATTCCCGAAGAGTAACGATCGTTGCCGTAAAACGAATGTTAGATTATGGTATGAAACCATCAATTCAGTCTATCAGAACTCACAAAATGGTGTCTAGAAATAGTTCTCAGTTTTCTTGACTTTTTTAATATTTGCCCTAATTTGGGTTGTTTCTTGTTTGATTGATTTTGCTTGACTATTTTTGATAGTGTGGTAGCAATTTTATTCGCACATATATTAAGAACAGAAATCATAATAATTATGAAGTAACTGTTGTTTTACATAATCAAATCTGAAAATTGGCTCAGATTAAAAAATGTATGGGTATGTTCACATGAGAAATATCTATCTTACTATGACCTTTCACTTTTCTTCCTTTTTTCAAGAGTACAGATGCAGATTTAGAATAATATGTAGGTAAAAGCCATTTAAAACTGGTCTTGCTATGGTTTACAGCCCTGTGACTATATAAATTTTATACAGAATAAAGAATTTCTCTTTGGTGGTTTCACACCATATGCACATAACCTAATGTACACATAGTTTGATGACGCGATCAAGCAAACTGATTTGTTGTTTTGAATTCATCTCGGATGTAATCTTTCGTTTTGTGCAGTTCCGAAGTCATACGGGTCATTGGAAGCGCACGCAAAAGTAAACAAAATTAGCATTTTGACATCCTTGCGTAGTACCAAAGTAGCTGTATACATCGGGTATTTTTAGGCAAAAGACGTCAGTGCAGACCAGATATTGAACATCTCTATTATACTGTATTCTTTAAAAACAGCGAGGCCTGATCAGAATTTAAAAAAAAAATTAAAAAAAAAGAAACCAAAACAACTGTGTTCTACATTGTTCTAGGTGAGCTGTTGTGATCGCCCTGTGTCCGTCGTGCGTCGTCACCTTTTTACTTTTAACAACATCTCTTCCTAAACCACTAAGTGAAAGATGATAAAACTTTGCAGGAATGTTCCTTGCATGAAACTTTACCAACATTATTAAAGGAATTCCATTTCATGAAGAACTCTAGTTGCTATGGCAACAAGAATGAAAAATTTTCTTGTCTAAAACTGTTCAGCCAAGAGGTCTGAAATTTGGTGTGTGCATTGTCTAGTTGAGGTTCCTTGCATGGACCTCTACTAGAAGGTGGGGGTTTGAGGTCACTGGGTCAAGGTCAAGTTCACCTACCTTTTTTTTCTAACGTCTGTCATAGAGCTTTTATTAATTGACTGATATTTTAGATATTCGGTTTGTAGGCACCTACAAACTTTAATTAGAAAAAGCAATACTGCTTTTAACGTTTGCTTAACAGCAAACCCACAGTCAAAGTACTCAGGTGAGCGGTGCAGGGCCATCAAGGCCCTCTTGTTTAAGAAATACAATTATAGGATCACTGCAAACATTATTATTCGAGGTATGCAAATGTAAAGGGAAATGCTTCCATTATTTGATGACTTAGAGGGAGTTGGAGGTCATTTTACGGCACATATTTCACAGTCGCAAAGACCGCATACGTGCCAATTATGTCAACTGTGGCATTGGTTTAATCGATGTGAATTGCACAGAAGTATTTTATTTTTATTCGTTTATGCTGATGAATGATTGATTATACATTCAAACGTTTGAATAAGTTCTTATGCAAAGCGGCGGATCATGCGTTAGTATAGATCATTTTGCCTTGAATACCGTGTATGGTTTCCATTATTTTCTCACCGTTATTCCTCTGTTATGAATCTAGACATCACTGGGGATACAATACACGCATTAAAAATGATATTTTTGCACTTATGTGTTTACTCTGAATATTACTCGTCGACAACGAATTACTGTTCACTTAAAATGCATTGTACATAATGTGTTTTTTTTTTAAATGCAAGACAGAAATGGAAATGTCAAAACATCAGTAAGACTAATGTTTTACTTCAAATATGACGTGACAGAAAACTATCGGAAGTACAGAAGTTGTAGTTTTGCTCACAATTAAAGCAATATTTGAAATATATATTTTTCCTTTTTGCGTAGGTTATAAGAATCATTTTTTTATCACATTTGTAATATATTTAAAAATTATTTCTTGAAAGTCGCTGAAATATATCAGTAAACTTATAGATGTTAACTGAAGTAAAGTCAGATGACAGACAATATACGTTTAATAGGAAGTTGATTGGTTGTATACTAACTTTTGTGAACTACAAAGTCTCTTCAAAATATTCAACGTATTTGTATAAGGAGTTTCCAGGATATAAAACCAAAACAATCTCTTAAAACATGAGTATGGAATTGATAAAAGAACAGAACAGTAAATAAAAATAACACTTTTTCTGTGAATTCAGTCTATATCCAAAGACCTAACGTTTAGTTCTTTGTTATGTCTGAATACACATTAAACAAAATCATCTGAAACGTGCATATGGCATTGTTTGCCTGTATGGAATAGAAGAGTGTGTAAGTCATGTTTTTTTTCTTATTGACAATCTGTTTTTATTACCTTGCACATCCTGACAGATATAGAACGGACAACACTACATTCTGTTTACAAACTGATAAGATAAGCATTTGACCGACTGAACTCCCTGAAAGCCAGTGTCTCATTATTTGACTAATGAGGAATTAAAAGTTTTAAAGCCCAGAATATCAGCCAATGAGAGGCTGTTTGTGCGTTGCGGACTCCTCTACTTTCATGAATTTATTTTTCTGTGAAACAGTACCAGAACCCCATAGTCTTGAAAATTATAACTTTTATTTTGATTTTATTAAGTGTGTGCTCTGTTAGCAAATAAATTTTTTATTTCCTTTAGATAAAACTATAAATAAATCTGTTTTTTTCTGAGGAATAAATGAGTGAGAATTGATTATCAACAATCTGTGAATAGCAGGTTTGGAGTAATAACAAAACTGTACAATTTTATTAAAGATCCAGGTGTCAAGGACACAATGTTTTGTTCCATATATATTTTTTTATACCCCACCACTTTGGAGTGTGTGTGGGGGAGGGGATATAGATTTGCCCTTGTCCGTCCGTCCCGTTGTCCCGCTGTCCGTACGAAGACCGGTTAGTGGTGCGTGTAACTCCAAATGTAAAACTGCTAGAGCCATGAAACTTTCTAAGAACAGTTGTCAGCATGTGAATTTACGCACCTGGGTATTTTGACGCAAATTTATTGGAGATCGGCAGAGTTATGCCCCTTGATTAAGCAAAAAATAACATTTTTATACTTGTGTCGCGTGTAACTCCAAACGTATATTAACTATTAGAGTCATGAAACTTTTTAAGAAAAGTTTTCAGCATGTGAATTTATGCACTTGGGTATTTTGACGCAAATTTATTGGAGATCGGCATAATTATGCCCCATGATAAGGCTAAAAAAATTTGACGCAAATTTATTGGAGATCGGCATAATTATGCCCCATGATAAGGCTAAAAAATAGCATTTTTAGACTTTATACACACCTGCAGTTTTACAAGATTTTATTGTGACAATACAGCGGAATATGGGAGCTTCCATAGCCTATGGACACGTCTCTAGTTTGCTCAGGATTAGTTCGACATAGCTAAAGGCATGGTCAATGAGACACGCTCGAAGAACAATCGCATAAATCTTCTAGGAAACTACTTGCGGCTCAAGACACAGAAGGCGTTGTTAAGGACGCATTAAATAAATCTTTTTTGTTCTTCTTTTGTTATGTAACAGAAACTGACGTTTGTATAATGAACCAAACGTGTATTTTACTTTATCCGATTTTTGTTAAAAAAACACTCAGTTTCAGAGACAAATGTTCGAGCTCATTAAAGAAAAGCTTTCCAACACTTTTATATCACTGAAAACATCTTATTAAATTTTAAATCTTTTACAAACGGCAAAGATAACAAGTATTTCATAATCGATTTGTAAGCTTTTAAGGTCGCGTCTGTTGTTGATATAGAAGCTGAATTAGGTGCGCTTTAAAATGAAATCTTAGAGAAAAATGATTGTTCAGCTTTTTAGGATTTTCATATTAATTTCAAATCCAAATTGAAGAGGGAACATTTTTTATTCAGAAGAATAAATATTTAGAACAAAAACGCTAACACTCTCAAGGCAACTGATGTCTCTATTCTGGATAGAAGGCAATTACAATGGTGTCACGTCAGTTTTCATCTCGTTCGTCTGGTTAACTTTCTTCCAGAATCTATTTAACCTGTATTATGTGGAAACGGACATAACATTGGTTTTGGTTTCAAGAACTTATGGACTGAATCTATCTAAACGTCTATCTGTCTATGAGCTTGCAAAATCTTTAAGTCTTCAATAGACAATCTAAGAAATATCAGAAAACATAGGAAACATCATTGCACCTTTTGATTCAGTCGGCCCTTGCAATGTCTTCGACAACATGCAGTATTAGCAATTAAATGATTTTCTCTTTGCCAGTTCCACTACGCTGACTTACATTTGTGACCCTCGGGCTGAGCTGGAGCGGATAGCGAGGTTATACACCTATCAATCATCACTACTTTCGTCATTATACGAAAAGCCGTTATACTGTTAAATTATGTTGTTGTTTTGCCCCTTATATCATCAGACATTTTAAAAAAGCTTTTTACTCAGATTGTACGACAATGCTCCAGAGTGGGCCATGTACAGTACTGGAAGAAGAAGAAGAAGAAGAAGAAAAACAGAAAATGAGCGGTTCTTTTAATAATGTCCGTCACAAAATTAACATTCGACAGACGAGCACACATAATATAAAAGCAGGAACATTGACAGGAGGAACGAAACAAGAATAGCCTGATATCCGCAACTTCCGCTAAACATAATTTCTTTATATATCTGATTTTTTTATTCTGTACAATCTCCACGAGTTTAGTACACTGCACAGATAAACATTCCAGGCAAATTATCCAAATAAAATTTAATTTTAAATCAACATTGAGACAAACAATCCTACGATCATTCTTTCTAACATGAAATATTGTCGTTATTTTGACTTGATTAATACGATGTTTAAATAAAAACAGAAATGCATTAACATTTAAACGTCATAACCTGGGCCTTGAAATACTGGCTTTTCGGTAAAAGGCCTTCAGTTTTTGGACATATTCAATGTTCAGAGGTATTTAGGTCTGGAAATGGCATCGCTAAGTAACTTGAGACTGATTCATGTTACACAAGAACGACTATGGCAATCTTGTAGGAATATATTGTACTTTAAAGATTTAAAAAAAATTATAGCAGTATCATTACACATTAGTTTTTCACTTTCATAGGAAATAAATAACGGAAGGTAAACGTTAATTTCACTGCATTTTACAAGGAATTTGATAACAAAAGAAGGAATAATGCTATAAATATATGTCGTCACATATTTTTCAATTTCCTTTTATACTGGAGCAGCTGGCTTAAGTCTTACGTATTCTCCGTAAAAAAATACCAAGTCTTATCAATTGACGTCACTACCAGTAAAAAAGGTGACAAAACATTTATCTCTAGGATAATTACAACTCAGTTCGAAACAATTTAGTTCGAGACAGATTAATTTCTTCACAGGGTTGAAAGAAAGTTTTATTTTTATCAAATTTAGTCTGGCTCTGTGTAGTTGGTCAGACGAAATCTTTAATTCATCTTTGTGCAAATTATGAAAAGCTAGATCTAAACATCGTAGGAATATATTTGAATATTTTGTACAGAAATGTGTTTTATATTTTTTTTCGTGTCAGTTTACATTTTCTTGGTAGGAGCTGACCTTAGGGATGATAAAGGGTTATGTTTACAAAAAATGTACTGTAACGACAGACAAAAAGTTCAATACTTTGTATATGATCTAAGATGCCAACAGATATAGTTCCAGGTGGAATCAGCATGCTGGTCTAAAAATAAAACCATCTTCTAGTGCTAGTCTTCAAATTCTCTATATTATTGTGTATTTCATTGAGAAAATTTTCCTATTTATTTAAGATCGAGACTCAAGGAAATATAATTATTATTTTTACAGCTGATAATTATTCAAAAGAAAAAAAATATTACAAGATTTTTTTATCTATCAAGATAATTTTATGACTTTTCAAAACATAGATTATTTGTGTAGAAGCGCTGCTGCTTTAACCTTATATTTTTGCTTCAGTTTATAGAAATCCAAACTAAATGCATCGTTTTAAACTTCAATGCATGACGGTGCATATATCATACAGTCCAAGAATATTTCCTTCTAGAAATTCACCTACCTGTCTATCATAATGAGGACAACGTACCACACTGACAAAAAGCTGCAGACGTACGTGACGTAAATCATCACGTGACACCAGATTGGGCTGTGCCCGTACACCACGCCAATTCTCCCGCCACCAAGCCAGCTTAACAACAGTGAAGCCAGAAAGCCCGTATCTGATAAACTTAATGCCTCTATATAGATACTTGAATTCTGTTTTCCGAAACTTGTGAACACAAACACGCGGAATGAGAAAATATTTCCAAGAATGCCAAATATACAAACAATTGGTATCCCAAAAGTGTATAATCCTCTAGTAAAATCTTTTAATGTGTCTGATTCTTCAGGAATTGTGAAGTTAGACTCACTCATATTTGTAAAACTGAAGTCGTTTATTTCTCTGAATAATTCCTTACTACATTCCGTATCTTTTGTACCATCCATTACAAAAAAAGCACTTTAGAAAATACTGTTTATTGGTAACATGTCACTGTATATATAAATGTCCAAGCCTGCATTCGCAATTAAGCAGGTGAAGAAATCTATCAATTTTGTAATATACTCAAGAGGTAATGTTCATGCTGTTGTAAGCAAATGAACATACAAAACAGAAGTTACCGTCCTTGAAACTGGTTCTGGTCTTTGATTTTAAACTGGCTGATAATCATTTATATAAACCAATGGCTCTATCGCGTTGCCGCTGTGAGCGAAATTTCCAATAGCAAATGCTGTACAGTTGGCCAGTTAAATATTCGCTCAGCAGTATTAATTAATAGGAGCAGAGAAGTGGAAATACACATGACTGATAATGCAGAGATCGCAGATTCGATCCCCCGCTCTTCAGAATGAGAAATTTAGCCGATTTCTGATGAATAGCTGTCTTGAAAAATTTAGAAAAAACTAAAATAAGAAAAAAATCGACTAATCTCTTTCATTTGTATTTGGCATATTAGTAACATGTTTTTTATTCCTATACCACTAGATTCGGTCATGATATTTCTGCTCACACAGAAGTTACAACCATTCATCTCTCCTGTCCTCTTCTTTGTCTATTGATGTTTTCACATGTGACTTCTATAAGGGGTTGATCTCTGCATATATGTATGTTCTTAGTTATTCTCGAAGAATGAAAATGAATGAATGAATGAATAAATGAATGAATGAATGAATAATGAGAGAAAAAAAGGGAAGGAAGGAAGGAAGGAAGGAAGGAACGAAAACAGACTCTTACTGAATTAAACTTAGCTATGCATGTTTAGTTTTCAATATGTTTCAGATGCATGTATTTCAATTATTACAATCTACCAATGTAAATGAATGTTATTTGTTAGTTGTGATTAAAAAGTGCTTTTCTTTTTTGTGCGAAAGTTGCGGCGCAATTAGGAAATGGTGTACATCTTAAAGTTATATTTTCTGATTCATTTATTCAATATGCTAATAGTAGTTTGCTGTTGATATATGTGTAATCTTTAAGAAATAAATACGACTAGCTAATCAACTATAGTAAGTTTATCTAAGATATATTTAACTCCAATATGCTGTTCCGTTTTATCACTAACTTAAGTTTAAATATTTACAAAACTTTGGTAGACAGAACTTCGTTTCCTTTAGACTCACACTGTATCTTTATAAAAGACAGAATAACACACATTTTAAATATTATGAGTAAGTAACACATGGACACTCAGTGTGTGAACATTCAAATATTTTCATATTTTTCATATACAATACAATCTTTTTTAAAGAAAAAGAAAAAAAAGAAAAAAAAAAAAGAAAAACAAAACAAAACAAAAAACAGCAACATATTTCTATGTTAAAAATGACGACCTGAAATTAACCTTTGATTGCCATTTTTTTTACAACCGATATACCCGTCTAAATGACAAATTGCGCATTATACCACAAAAACTTCGTGCATATACGTCACAGCTCGAATACCTTATTCGACCAATGGAAAAATGTTTTTTTTTTCGTATTCATTGTCATATTAACAGGTTCATATGCTTTGAATAGTTAGAGCCGCGATATAAAATGAATCGTCCTGAGCTAAAAATATTCACGTTTTTCTATTCAGTGTGAAGAGGTTTCATCTTGTTTGCTATTTATAGTTGGTAACACAAGTATTGCCTGGCTGATTAATCGATTCATCGATACAAAACTCCTGGTTAATCGTCGACAAAGAGTTTTTTATTTACTGATAAGGCACTTCTTAATTGCAAGTTGCCATCCTTCAGTAAGCTTTTATAAAACGACAGATGAGAACGTTAAATAATGTACATGTCTAAATATGAAAGTTCTCTTTTCTCCAAAGTAAATATAATACAACAAATACGTAAGACTTTCCAAACCATTTCTTTTTTTTCCCCATGAACATGCACTCAGAAGCACATAAGATATTTACTTGTCTGAAAATACAGTGCATGTAATTGTGTAAAGACTAAAACAATAATGTTTCTGTACCATGAATCAGCCAGGGAAAGGGACAGGTTAATTGATTCATCTTCAGATTAACGGTTTACTTCAAAACTTACGTCGTGAAAGTCTCGCGCCTGTTTTACAATCAAGTTTGTGAATATCAGTATCACGGTGCTAGCCCGTAGAATTGACTATTTGTCGTTTTTTCATTAATTCCATCGTCTCACTTTAGAGTAGGGAAACTGGAAGATAAAAAACCCCCAGGAATTATCAAATAACAGATTTTTATTTTGAGCTGGCGTTGACAAATGCTGTGTAAAACGCGCTCTTCATTCATTTTAACTTGACTTCGATTTTTTGTTTGTGGATATTTCAGAGAATAGACTAAATAATTTTGACATTTCGGATGTTTATTCTTAAATAGCAATTAACTGTTCATGATATAATGTCCACACTAAGAGGTTTAACGACCTCCAGTTTTCTCGATTCACGGAAATGAGTTGTCTGGAATCTATAACACATGCTGAGTTATTAAATGAAAACTCTTAGGAACAGAGAGACAGAGCACGCAACTATTTACTCAGAACTAAAAGTATAGCAGAGTGACATAACAGCAATTTATTTTTCGAAGGCGAAAACATTTTGCATTGTTTGTTCTAACGTTCCATAAATGGGAAAAATATTTTTAAACAGAATTATCAATTTGTCAGAGTTCTAGGCATTCTCAAAACTATTTTGTGTCATTTTTCATGTTATAGCCTGATGCTGTTTTTTATGAGTTTGCTTTGTCCTTTTTTATCTTTGCAATTTGCCCTTTTATTGTTTATGTATAGGTCGATGCATATTTAAAAACTTTAGATTTCATACAGTTTTATTTCTTTGTTTGGAAACAAAATGCGTTTTTTTTCAGTCGTGTGTTCTAAGTCTAAAGAACTAAATATTTTGTAGAAATCTATGAGATTCACATTCCTTTTAAATTACAAAATATTCAAACTCGGCAAAGAAAGACATGACTACTTGTTTAACACTCTAGCAACAGTTCATATAACACAGTTTTATTTCAAATCAAAAATATATGTAATAAGTGATGTTAAAATAGCCTTATGTAATTTACATCATTCAAATGAACAATTCTGTGTAAAATCTGAGACTTGTCTGCATTCAGGTACGGATTATCTTTCTTGAGCGCTTCATTCGGTTAAACATTTGAAGGGCTCTTTCTCTCTATATACGTTCGAATTATAACTTATATTGTTCAAATGCTCTGTTGTCATATTTTATATCAAACAACAGGAATTATCAAACTTCATAGCAATGACTGCAAAAAAAAAAAATACAACAGGTATGACCATTCTTCATAGCGGTGACTGCAAATCTAATACAACAGGTATAATCACACCTCAAAGCGATGACTGACATTCTTATAACAGGAAAAATTACACTTCATAGCGGTGACCGCAAATCTTATACAACAGGAATAATCACACATCATAGCGATGACTGCCATTCTTATAAAACATTAATAATCACACTTCATAGCGATGACTGCAAATCTTATACAACAAGATTATCACACTTCATAGCGATGACTGCCAATCTTATAGAACAGGAATAATCACACTTCATAGCGATGACTGCCATTCTTATACAACATGAATAATCACACATCATAGCGGTGACTGCCAATCTTAAACAACAGGAATAATCACACTACATAGCGATGACTGCAAATCTAATACAACAGGAATAATCACACCTCAATGCGATGACTGACATACTTATACAACAGGAATAATCAAACCTCAAAGAGATAACTGACATTCTTATACAACAGGAATAATCACACCTCAAAGCGATGACTGACATTCTTATACAACAGGAATAACCACACCTCAAAGCGATGAATGACATTCTTATACAACAGGAATAATCACACTTCATGGCGATGACTTCCAATCTTATTCAACAGGAATAATCACACTGAATCACACTTCATGGCGATGACTCCCAATCTTATACAACAGGAATAATTACACTTCATGGCGATGACTGCCAATCATATACAACAGGAATTATCACACATGATAGCGATGACTGCCAATATTATACGACTGGAATAATCACACTTCATAGCGATGACTGCCAATCTTTTACAACAGGAATAATCACACTTCATAGCGATGACTGCCAATCTTATACAATAGAAATAATCTCACTTTATAGTAATGACTGCCATTCTTATACAACAGGAATAATTACCTATCATAACGGTGGCTGCCAATCTTATACAAAAGGAATAATCACACTTCATAGCGGTGACTGCAAATCTTATACAACAGGAATAATCACACTTCATGGCGATGACTGCCAATTTTATACAACATGAATAATCACACATCATAGCGATGACTGCCAATATTATACAACAGGAATTATCACACTTCATAGCGATGACTTCCAATCTTATACAACAGGAATAATCACACTTCAAAGCGATGACTGCCAATCTTATACAATAGAAAATCACACTTCATAGCAATGACGGCCAATCTTATACAACAGGAATAATCACATATCAAAGCGGTGGCTGCCAATTTTATACAAGAGGAATAATCACACTTTATAGCGGTGACTGCAAATCTTATACGACAGGAGTTATCACACATCATAGCGGTGACTGCGAATCTAATACAACAGGGATAATCACACATCATAGCGATGACTGCCAATCCTATACAACAGGAATAATCACACATCATAGCGGTGACTGCGAATCTAATACAACAGGGATAATCACACATCATAGCGATGACTGCCAATCTTATACAACAGGAAACTACACTTCTATGCAATGACTACCAATCTTATAAAACAGGAATAATCACACTTCATAGCGGTTACTGCCATTCTTATACATCAGGAAACAACATTTAAGTGCGGTAACTGCGAATCTTATACAACAGGAATAATCACATTTCATAGCGGTGACTGCCAATCATATAAAAAAGTAATAATCATACTTCATAGCAATGACTGCCAATATTATACAACAGATGTAATCATACCTAATAGCAATGACTGCCAATCTTATACAACAGGAATAATCACACTTCCTAGCGATGACTGCCCATCATATACAACAGGAATAATCACATTTCATAGCGGTGACTGCCAATCTTAAACAACAGGAAACGACATTTAAGTGTGGTGACTGCGAATCCCATACAACAGAAATAATCACATTTCATAGCGGTGACTGCCAATCATATACAACAGATATAATTATACTTCATAGCAATGACTGCAAATTTTATACAACAGGAATAATCACATTTCATAGCAGTGACTGCCAATCTTATACAACAGGAATAATCATACTTCATAGCAATGACTGCCAATCTTAAACAGCAGGAAACGACATTAAAGTGTGGTGACTCCGAATCCCATACAACAGGAATAATCACATTTCATAGCGGTGAGTGCCAATCATATACAACAGGAATAATCATACTTCATAGCAATGACTGCCAATCTTATACAACAGGAATAATCACACTTCCTAGCGATCATTGCCAATCTTAAACAACTTGAATAATCACACTTCATAGCAATGACTGCCAATATTATACAACAGGAATAATCATACTTCATAGCAATGACTGCCAATCATATACAACTTGAATAATCTTACTTCATAGCAATGACTGCCAATCATATACAACAGGAATAATCATACTTTATAGCAATGACTGCCAATATTATACAACAGGAATAATCACACGTTGTAGCGGTGACTGCCAATCCTATACAACAGGAATAATGATACTTCATAGCAATGACTCCTAATCATATACAACAGGAATAATCACACTTCATGTCAATGACTGCCAATATTATACAACAGGAATAATCACACCTCAAAGCGATGACTGCCAATCTTATACAACTTGAATAATCACATTTCATAGCGGTGACTGCCAATCTTATACAACAGGAATAATCACACTTCCTAGCGATGACTGCCAATCTTATACAACTTAAATAATCACACTTCAAAGCAATGACTGCAATCTTATACAACAGGAATAATTACACTTCCTAGCGATGACTGCCAATCTTATACAACTTGAATAATCACACTTCATAGCAATAACTGTAAATCTGATACAACAGGAAAAATTTCACAACATAACTGTAACTGCTAATTTAACACAACAGAAATAATCACACTTTATAACGGTGACAGCTAATCTTATACAAGGTGAATATGAAAAATCACACTTCAAGCGGTGATTGCCAATCTTATACAGCAAGAATAATCACACTTCATAGCGATGACTGCCAGTCTTATACAAAAATAATAATCACACTTCATAGCGGTGACTGCCAATCTTATACAAAAGTAATAATCACACTTCATAGCGGTGACTGCCAATCTTATACATGTACAACAATAATAATCACACTTCATAGCGGTGACTGCCAATCTTATACAACAATAAAAATCACACTTCATAGCGGTGACTGCCAATCTTATACAACAGGAATAATCATACATCGTAGTGATGACTGCTAATTAAATACAACAGGTTTAATCAGATATTTTAGCGAAAACTGTCAATTTAATACAATGAATAATCACACTTCATAGCGGTGACTGCCTATCGCATACTTTAGAAATAATCACACTTCACTGCGATGACTGCCAATCTCATACAGCAAGAATAATCACACTTCATAACGGTGACTGCCAAACTCATACAACAAGAAAAATCATACTTCAAAGCAATGACTGCTAATCTGATACATCAGGAATAATCACATTTCAAAACGATAACTGCCAATCTCTAAACTCTACTATCATAATCTATAACCAGTCTCATACAACAGAAACAATCACATGTCATAGTATTAATGCCAAGCTCATACAACAGGTAAAATCGCATAGTCTCAGACAAAAGGAATATTTACACGTCATAGCGGAAACTACTTCAAAGCGGTGACTGCCAAGTTATACAACAGGAATAATCACATTTCAAACCAGTGACTGAAAATCTAAAACAACAGGTATTTTCATACTTAAAAGCAATGACTGACAACTTCATACAGGTATTTCAATACTTCATAGCGATGACTGCCAATCTTATACAATAGTTATACACATTTGAAAGCAATGATTGCTACGTTTATACAACACGAATAATCACACTTCATACCGATGACTGCCAATCTATTACAACGGAATATTCACACTTCATAGCAATGACTGCAAATCTCATTCATCAGGAATAATCATATTTTATGGCAATATTTTACAGGTGCCATGATACTTCATAAAGGTGACTGCTAAAATCTTAGCGATTGCTATGAAGTATAGTAATACCTGTAGTATGAGATTGGCAGTCATTTCAGTATTATTATACTTCATAGCGATGACTGACAATCTCAATCTATAAGTACTATCATTCTTTATAGTGATGACTTCCAATTTAAAAAGAAAACAAGTATTTTGATACATCAATGCGATGACTGCCAATCTCAAACAACAGATCTTATTATACTTGATAGCGGTGACCGCCTGTTTCATACTTCAGGTATTTCCATACTTCATAGCTGTGAATGCCAATCTCATTTTACATGCATTATCATACTTCATAGCTATAAATGCCAATCTCATTCTACAGGTACTATCATTCTTTTTAGTGATGACAGCCAATCTAAAAAGAAAACAGGTGTTATCATACTTCAATGCGGTTACTGTCAATCTCCAATCTCATACTACAAGTATTATCATATTTTAATGCGATGACTGCCAATTTTGTAAAACAAATATAATCATATTTCATAGCGGTTACTGACTATCTCATACTACAGGTATTATCTTATTTCGTAGCGGTGATTTCCAATACCATACTACCGGTGTTATGATACTTCATATTGGTGACTGTCAATCTCATGCATCATACTTCATAGCGATGACTGCAAATTTCATTCTGCGGGTGTTAATGTACATAGGTGACTTATAATCTCACACAACATGTAATATCATACTTCAAAGCGGATATAACCAATATCATACTGCAGGTGTTATGATACTTCATAGCGGTGACTACCAATCTCATACAACAGATATTATCATACTTAATAGCGATGATCATTCTGCAGGTGTTAATGAACTTCAATTACTTCTAATCTCACACAAGAGGTATAACCATACTCCATAGCGGTGACTGCTAGACTCATACTAGAGGTATTATTATATATTGCAAAGTAGTGCCTGCCAATCCCCCACTACAGGTATCATTATACTCCAAAGCAGTGACTGCCAATATTCTCATACTAAAGATATTATCATACTTCATAGTGGTGACTGCCAATCTCATACCACAGATATGATTATACTTCAAAGCAGTGACTGCCAATCTCATACTACAGATATCATCAGACTTCAAAGCGATGACTGCCAATATCATACTACAGATATTATCATACTTCATAGCAATGACTGCCAATCACATACTACAGATATTATCATACTTCATAGCGATGACTGCCAATCACATACTACAGATATTGTCATACTTCATAGCAATGACTGCCAATCACATACTACAGATATTATCATACTTCATAGCAATGACTGCCAATCACATACTACAGATATTATCATACTTCATAGCGATGACTGCCAATCTCATACTACAGATATTAACATACTTCATAGCGGTGACTGCCAATCTTGTACTACAAATATTATCATACTTCAAAACGATGACTGCCAAACACATACTACAGATATAATCATACTTCAAAACGATGACTGCCAATCTCATACTACACATATTATCATACTTAAAAACGATGACTGCAAATCTCATACTACATATATTATCATACTTCGAAGCAATGACTGCCAATCTCATACTACAGATATCATCATACTTCAAAGCGTAGGTGTTAATGTACTTCGGTTACTTCTAGTCTCACACAACAGGTATTATCATAATTCATAGCGTTTACTTCCAATCTCATACTACATATATTATGATACTTCAAAGCGGTCACTGCTAATCTCATACTACAGATATGATCATACTTCAAAGCGATGACTGCCAATCTCATACCAAAGATATTATCGGAAGACTAAAAATCTCATACAAAATAATTATCATACTTCATAGCGTTGACTACCAATCTCATACCACAGATATTATCGGGAGACTGAAAAGCTCATACAAAATAATTATCATACTTCAAAGCGATGACTGCCAATCCCATACTACAGATATTTTCATGCTTCGAAGCGATGACTGCCAATCTCATATTACAAATATTTTCATGCTTCAAAGCGATGACTGCCGATTTTATACTGCAGGTATTTTCATACTTCATAGCGATAACTTACAACCGTCATTGCTGGCAAATTTAACGGCAGCTTACAGAGTACATCTTAGATAGTAATTGATTGCTGACAGTAACGATGATATAGATTTCATCATCTGACAGCTTGTCCAAAAGAAATATGAGTAAAAAATCAATACAATACAATTACTTTTTTTTCATAGTTTATAACTGCCATTCCCCCCTCCCCCCCTATATTCTGCTAAACAACTGCATAATTCAGTCTTATTTCTACCCCACTTCATGACACTGTTTCTTTTTAGAACAATGATGGCCACCAACTATAAACAATGCAAGGTATTTCAGAGAAATTGTAAGATTTCACATTACATTGAACTTTATTTGTGATTTTCGAAGTGTTGATTATGAAAATTAATATGAATACAAATATCTGAGTTGTTTTCTCTCAGTTTATGTTTCCGGAATGAGGACGGAGCTCCAAATAGATGGAATGATACTGTTTGGACAAAACAATAAAACAAGAATTGGAGACGAAATTTATTACGCATTAACTGTATTTGTCCGTCATTTTATAGCGAGCTTGATGTAAAATGGTAGCATAAAGATTTTTATACATGTACTGTATTGATTTTGACTGACACTTATCACATTGCTCTATATCATAGCCAATCAGTTTTGCTTCTGTCATCATTATCAGAGGTCCAACTGACTCAAGAAAATACCATTGTTTGCATAATAATTATTCATTTTCTAAAAAAACAGATTGACAGCTGCGTTTTGATTACAATAGTTGAACTTGTTCACTGCTTTAAATGCATGTGCAGTCATGAGCTGAAAACAGGACAGCTGTATGTTGCATTTAACAGGGTTGCTCGGCAGATTAAATGATTAAAAAGAGATGTTTATGCCCCTAATGGTAACCAATTGCTCATTTTACATGGACTACTAAATGTAATCTTGACCTTTGACATACTAACATACTGACCTAAAATCAAAAGGGTCATCTATTGGTCATAACCAACCTCCTCAGCAAATCTGATGGCTGTGTGCCAAAGAGTTCATTAGTTACTGATTGGACAATTTTTTTGTGGGAAAGGTCACAGTGACGACTTTTGGCAAACTAACCTCAAAACCAAAAGGGGTCATCATCATGACCAACCCTCCCACCAAATTTGAGAACTGTCAGCCAAATTACGTTCTCTAGTCATTGGTCGGAAAAGCTTTATAATCAGGTAATTCTAAAAGCGATTTTGTCCGTAATCATCACCAAGCCAAAGCAAGACGCTGCAAAATCAGTAGGGTTACAAGCTATTAAATATAACTCTTCCAGGATCTTAAATCATTATTAGTGTTATAATTTTCTTAATCAAAATAAAATAAACGATTCAACATACTAACAAAATTAACATATTTTTTTCTTTATTTAAATACGAATATTTTTATAAGTAAATATATTCATACAGTTTATAAACTGTAAATAAGATCGTTTGTACTCGTTTATTTTAAAAAAGTTGAAACTAAAAGAGGTGAATTATTAAGTGTCTATAGTTATTCTCGAAATGTTTGTATCACCAGATGTTTCCAGTAACAAAGAAGAGGTACTGGCATTTTTTTCTCGAAATGTTTGTTTCACCAGATGTTTACAGCAACAAAGAAGAGGTATTGGCATTTCTTTTGTCGAAATGTTTGTTTCACCAGTTTTTTCCAGTAACAAAGAAGAGGTATTGGCATTTTTTGTCGAAAATTTTGTATCACGAGATTTTTCCAGTAACAAAGAAGAGGTATTGGCATTTTTTGTCGAAATGTTTGTACCACCAGATGTTTCCGGTAACAAAGAAGAGGTAATGGCATTTTTTGTCGAAAATTTTGTATCACGAGATTTTTCCAGTAACAAAGAAGAGGTATTGGCATTTTTTGTCGAAAATTTTGTATCACGAGATTTTTCCAGTAACAAAGAAGAGGTATTGGCATTTTTTGTCGAAATGTTTGTATCTTCAGTTTTTTCCAGTAACAAAGAAGAGGTAATGGCATTTCTTTTGTCGAAATGTTTGTACCACTAGATGTTTCCAGCAATTAAGAAGAGCTTTTGGCATTTTTTGTCGAAATGTTTGTACCACCAGATGTTTCCAGTGACAAAGAAGAGGTACTGGCATTTTTTATCGAAATGCTTGTACCACCAGATGTTTCCAGTAACAAGGAAGAGGTATTGTCATTTGTTGTCGAAATGCTTGAACCACCAGATGTTTCCAGTAAAAATGAAGAGGTATTGTCATTTGTTGCCGAAATGCTTGAACCACCAGATGTTTCCAGTAAAAATGAAGAGGTATTGTCATTTGTTGTCGAAATGCTTGAACCACCAGATGCTTCCAGTAAAAAAGAAGAGGTATTGTCATTTTTTGTCGAAATGCTTGAACCACCAGATGCTTCCAGTAACAAAGAAGAGGTATTGTAATTTGTTGTCGAAATGTTTGTACCACCAGATGTTTCCAGTAACAAAGAAGAGGTATGGTCATTTGTTGTCGAAATGCTTACACCAGATGTTTCCAGTAAAAATAAAGAGGTATTGTCATTTTTTGTCAAAATGATGGAACCACCAGATGCTTCCAGTAACAAAGAAGAGGTATTGTCATTTGTTGTCGAAATGTTTGTACCACCAGATGTTTCCAGTAACAAAAAAGAGGTATTGTCATTTGTTGTCCAAATGTTTGTACCACCAGATGTTTCCAGTAACAAAGAAGAGGTATTGTCATTTGTTGTCGAAATGTTTGTACCACCAGATGCTTCCAGTAACAAAGAAGAGGTATTGTCATTTGTTGTCGAAATGTTTGTACCACCAGATGTTTCCAGTAACAAAGAAGAGGTATTGTCATTTGTTGTCCAAATGTTTGTACCACCAGATGTTTCCAGTAACAAAGAAGAGGTATTGTCATTTGTTGTCCAAATGTTTGTACCACCAGATGCTTCCAGTAACAAAGAAGAGGTATTGTCATTTGTTGTCGAAATGTTTGTACCACCAGATGTTTCCAGTAACAAAGAAGAGGTATTGTCATTTGTTGTCCAAATGTTTGTACCACCAGATGTTTCCAGTAAAAATAAAGAGGTATTGTCATTTGTTGTCGAAATGCTTACACCAGATGTTTCCAGTAAAAATAAAGAGGTTTTGTCATTTTTTGTCAAAATGATGGAACCAACAGATGTTTCCAGTAACAAAGAAGAGGTATTGTCATTTGTTGTCCAAATGTTTGTACCACCAGATGTTTCCAGTAACAAAGAAGAGGTATGGTCATTTGTTGTCGAAATGCTTACACCAGATGTTTCCAGTAAAAATAAAGAGGTATTGTCATTTTTTGTCAAAATGATGGAACCACCAGATGCTTCCAGTAACAAAGAAGAGGTATTGTCATTTGTTGTCGAAATGTTTGTACCACCAGATGTTTCCAGTAACAAAGAAGAGGTATTGTCATTTGTTGTCCAAATGTTTGTACCACCAGATGTTTCCAGTAACAAAGAAGAGGTATTGTCATTTGTTGTCCAAATGTTTGTACCACCAGATGCTTCCAGTAACAAAGAAGAGGTATTGTCATTTGTTGTCGAAATGTTTGTACCACCAGATGTTTCCAGTAACAAAGAAGAGGTATTGTCATTTGTTGTCCAAATGTTTGTACCACCAGATGTTTCCAGTAAAAATAAAGAGGTATTGTCATTTGTTGTCGAAATGCTTACACCAGATGTTTCCAGTAAAAATAAAGAGGTATTGTCATTTTTTGTCAAAATGATGGAACCAACAGATGTTTCCAGTAACAAAGAAGAGGTATTGTCATTTGTTGTCCAAATGTTTGTACCACCAGATGTTTCCAGTAACAAAGAAGAGGTATGGTCATTTGTTGTCGAAATGCTTACACCAGATGTTTCCAGTAAAAATAAAGAGGTATTGTCATTTTTTGTCAAAATGATGGAACCACCAGATGCTTCCAGTAACAAAGAAGAGGTATTGTCATTTGTTGTCGAAATGTTTGTACCACCAGATGTTTCCAGTAACAAAGAAGAGGTATTGTCATTTGTTGTCCAAATGTTTGTACCACCAGATGTTTCCAGTAACAAAGAAGAGGTATTGTCATTTGTTGTCGAAATGTTTGTACCACCAGATGCTTCCAGTAACAAAGAAGAGGTATTGTCATTTGTTGTCGAAATGTTTGTACCACCAGATGTTTCCAGTAACAAAGAAGAGGTATTGTCATTTGTTGTCCAAATGTTTGTACCACCAGATGTTTCCAGTAACAAAGAAGAGGTATTGTCATTTGTTGTCCAAATGTTTGTACCACCAGATGCTTCCAGTAACAAAGAAGAGGTATTGTCATTTGTTGTCGAAATGTTTGTACCACCAGATGTTTCCAGTAACAAAGAAGAGGTATTGTCATTTGTTGTCGAAATGTTTGTACCACCAGATGTTTCCAGTAACAAAGAAGAGGTATTGTCATTTGTTGTCCAAATGTTTGTACCACCAGATGTTTCCAGTAAAAATAAAGAGGTATTGTCATTTGTTGTCAAAATACTTACACCAGATGTTTCCAGTAAAAATAAAGAGGTATTGTCATTTTTTGTCAAAATGATGGAACCAACAGATGTTTCCAGTAACAAAGATGAGGTATTGTCATTTGTTGTCGAAATGCTAGAACCACCAGATGTTTCCAGTGACAAAGATGAGGTACTGGCATTTTTTATCGAAATGCTTGTACCACCAGATGCTTCCAGTAACAAAGAAGAGGTATTGTCATTTGTTGTCGAAATACTTGAACCACCAGATGTTTCCAGTAAAAATGAAGAGGTATTGTCATTTTTTGGCGAAATGTTTGTACCTCCAGATGTTTCCAGTAACAATGAAGAGGTATTGTCATTTGTTGTCGAAACGTTTGTATCACCAGATGTGTCCAGTAACAAAGAAGAGGTACTGCCATTTGTTCATTAAAAAACCAGAAAAGTGGAAAAAAATTTGAGAAAATCTGTTGAAATATTTTTCAGTTTGAATCAGTTATTTTTATGTTTGATTTTGTGAGAACAATCCTTGCTGCTGCCTTTTTTTAACAGTAAAAAAATGCAAATGTTTGCAAAATATTTTTTTAAATAACATTGTACATGCCAATTCTGTTATGTGAACTACATTATATATTGAGTGGATACATTTATTTTTACCTGTATGACAACTATAACAACAATAAATACATGATTCTTTTTTCTAAACTTTATTGAAACAATACAAAAACTGTTTAACAGAACCAATTTACCATGGACATATGTTTTCGTAATATATTTTCACTCTAAAATGTGTCTATCGAAATAAAAATTATCTGTTTTACACACTTTTTTAAATGTTTTATTTAGAAGTTTAGTTTTGAAATGGCAAAAATAATCTTTCAATACATGACAATACATTTAATTACAGGTATTATGCCTTCACTTTATAAATAACTGAAGACTGGAATTTGGAAGATGAAAAATCTGAAATACACTTTAGGACAAAATCTACTGGTGTGTGGTAACGTAGTTCACCATGCTATATTTTGGCTTCTTTTTTCATGTATTATGCGCCCTTTGTGGCTTTCTGTCGTTCACGGTAGGCTTTTTGTATCTCTGCGCGTGTTTTTGCCATTTTCTGAAATGATAAAAACAATTATGATCAAAAACAAATTTAAATGAACTACGTTACAATTTGGTGAACTACGTTACCATATCTAGTATATCCTCTCCTTGTGTTATACCTACATTTGCATATAATGTAGCAATAACACATCACAGAGTCATCATATTAGTACCAGAAAATGTATAAAGTAAATATATATCAGTTGGTTAGATTACTTGATCTTTTACAAAACGATGACTAGTCAAAATATTATTATTTGTGTCGTCTCTACTTCACGAAATAAAAAAATGGACGCGCTATCATTTTTTAGACAGAACATCGTGATGAGTATTCGGTGTCTGTGTGTATTGCTCCTTGAAAAAATTAGTCCTAGGATTAAATATTAGGCAAAATGCTATTTGCATAGTAACGTAGTTCACAGTAACGTAGTTCACAAAAATATGTTTTAGTCTGTCTGGTGTAATAAGCACGAAACACTGTAAAACCTTTTTCCTCTAATATAGCACTGTTTACTTATATGTATGTAGTGAGAAATAGGCCTACCTTTGTTTTTACTGTAATATGGAAGTAATGTATGGTAACGTAGTTCACCAATTTATGTAAAAATACAGAGGGTCAATTTTAGCGAATTTTTGAAAAAAATATCGACGACATATGAACAAATAATTTCATACTGTACCTGTTCCATGTTTAGACTGTCTTCAAGACTGATCATAGTGTACATCCATGCAAGTATCCATTTCTAAATGTTTAGCTCAAACTGGTAACGTAGTTCACATGAATTTCTGTGACAAGACAGTATGGATAAAAAAAATATGTTATTGCACTGTTCAAAAATAGGTTTCCTAAGTTGTCTTTATACATGTCACCTATACAATGACATGCAATAACAGAAAACAAAAAGACTTATCTGGCAGAGTTAGTAGACCAAAGTAAGCTACCCAGAGTTGTGACAGGCTATTTTTGCCAATTTTGGACCCTACTTTACGTATATAATGTTAAAAAAGTACCATTGTCAGCAGCCAAACATTTTCTAAAAGAAGATAATAACCCTAGCCTTATATCAAACTAAATGTTATATTCCTCCGACTCTAAATTACGGAAGAATATGCTTGAAACAGCAGTTTTACGTAATTTTCCACTTTACTGGTTTTTGATGTGTTGTCGAAATGTTTGTACCACCAGATGTTTCCAGTAACAAAGAAGAGGTATTGTCATTTGTTGTCGAAATGTTTGTACCACCAGATGTTTCCAGTAACAAAGAAGAGGTATTGTCATTTGTTGTCGAAATGTTTGTACCACCAGATGTTTCCAGTAACAAAAAAGAGGTATTGTCATTTGTTGTCGAAATGCTTGTACCACCAGATGTTTCCAGTAACAAAGAAGAGGTATTGTCATTTGTTGTCGAAATGTTTGTATCACCAGATGTTTCCAGTAACAAAAAAGAGGTATTGTCATTTGTTGTCGAATGTTTGTACCACCAGATGTTTCTAGTAACAAAGAAGAGGTGTTGTCATTTGTTGTCGAATGTTTGTACCACCAGATGTTTCCAGTAACAAAGAAGAGGTGTTGTCATTTGTTGTCGAAATGTTTGTACCACCAGATGTTTCCAGTAACAAAGAAGAGGTACTGGCATTTCAATGTCGACAATATTTACATATAGATGTTTTAGTCATGAAGTAATCTTTTTTTCATGATTTCTCTACATTTTGTATGACAAAATTAATCAGTGTTCTGCTGTGTTTTTGTTTTTGTTGTTGTGTTTTTGTTTGTGGGTTTTTAAAATTTCTTTTCAAATATAATAACAGCGACGTTTAAAAATTCATATCTGTAGTTCAAAGATTTGACTAATTTCTCATAATAACTAATATTAACTATATCAAAAGTACACTTACTTAATATATTGTTTTTACGAAAAAAGTGATCAATGAAATCATAATATGTGCACTTGAAATGTTTCAAAATGAGCAAATGAGGTAAAAGATCTCTGACAATTAAAAGTACAAAGTAAAGATAGGTTTTAACTTATAAACATAAACTGATATTTGATTCAATTATATTGTTTCATAAAAATAGCACAAGTTCTTAATGAAGAAAAGTAAAACTATATTAGGTCTTAACAATTACTTTTTATGGTATTGCACCATGGTCACTGTATTAAAAAAAGTATTTTACAACTTAGAACAAAAATCATATAAATGAATCAAATTGCTGATAATAATTTCCAGTTTTATTCTAAAGAGTTAATCAGAAGCTTGTGCATCAGACATTTTAGGAGAGTTTGATAAAGTAAGCGTTTGATTTATTATGTCCTGTCTCTTATATGAATTGTTTACTAAGACCAAAGTTTATACTCTTCAGACGAAAAAGATGTTATGTTAAACCAGCTTGGAACTAAGCCAATAAAGATTTTTTATGCCTTCAGAACGAATTTGTCAAAGTTCAAAAGTGTACATAAAATATTTGATATTTGAATTCACTGTAAAGCGCTACAAATAATTATTTCAAATATCTCATTGTACAAGGGGAAGACGTGTTTTTTCAATAAATATCTAAATACCTAAAATTGACATGTCCGTCTTTCAATTTGGGCAGATCCATTAATTATTTCTGGAGTTGCTGATCGATTTTTTCTGACTTAATGGAGGATAGTGCAGACCATAATCCAACTGCTTATATATGCCGGCTGATTTTGGTTTGCACTGGTCGCAAAGGAAGAGTCAGTTGACTCCAGCAGGGTAAGGATTGAATGAGACCAACGCCAAAAACAACATGCTTTCATTAATCAGACAAAAAAGATTGGAGAGTAATTTTTGCAGTTTCTCATGTATATTAATAGCCCTCGTTAATAACTACTAGTATAGCAAAACTTTATCATATTTATCTGAACTAAGTAATGCAACACATGATGAGCAACAATATTTTTCAAAGTATTCGGAAGCATACAAATATTATTTGTGTTTTTTTTCTCTCACTGATATTTTAAACTGTGTATCCACAATTCTGGGAACGTTGTTCTATTATTGTAATGAAGGTTACCATTATTAAGGTTATGAAGTTTATGTCAGTATTTCCTGAGATGCAATCCTTTTAGAAAATCTGAACAAACAAAAGATAATTTGGGCTAAAAACCATTGACGACATAAATATGCGTACAGTTTTGAAAATAAGTTTTGTAGAGGTAAGTATCATTTGATACTTAATCAAAGAAAACACATTATAGATTACAAGTATAGAAACATGGACAGAAACACGGAGATCAAGAGAATACAAAATAGTTACCTTAACATTAGTCTAATATTTTAAGTTGAAATTCATCTTATTTTTTCCGCTCAAAATCAGAGTTATTTTTACTTGTTTTGTCAAACTATTATTACACATACATGCATTACTGAAATATAAACCGATGAAGAGATGTATGAGCATTTAGTTTAAACATGTTCATTTTACATCGGGGAAAAAGGAGCAGACGATATCAACGTTGTATATATTTTCTTACCAGAGAATTATAAGTAAACATTAGCCAGCACTTTTTTTCTCAGGATATAGTAACGATCCATTTAATGTGACATTTATGCCTAAAAGCATCTAGCTGAATATACAGTCACGAACTAAGCTTGTTCTTAGAGTGGATAAGAAACGTCAATATACGGTATGTTATTCACCGCGTGAGAGAACTGGGTAATTATACCTTGCAATGGCAGACAAGAAGAAAAGACTGCAGACGTCTTGATTTTTGCATAACGTTCTAAATCACTACAGTCTTCAGCTTCTTCCCATTATCAAAATGTAAAAAAGTACTCAGTTATTGCAAATCCAGACACTGACCCTAACAGGTCAAGTTTACTACTGCTAACTCTGAACAGCGTTGCTACACAACCCTGATTAAAATCAGATGTACGAAGTAAGAAATACCGGACATTGACAGAAAGCAACATTTATCCTGTTACGACTTATTTGAAATAAATGAGTAGCTTAAATTGACTAGCTGGATATAATGTACTTAGTAGCACTGTCCTTCGCTTATATATTGTTAAATTAAACCCCTGAATCAACATAAAATAGCAGGCGGACATTTTCGGTTAATACCTGTGACCTTTTGATTTCAGCATAACATTCTGGGAGCATAAGCCACAACGTGTGACAGCTCTTGTTTATTTTATACTTTATCAATTTTCATTAAGAAACATTTCTATGCATGAACTGAATTTGTTTTTAACCTGTTGTCGTATGTTAGCTGTTACTGAAAGAGCTTTTTTAGTTATGAACCTGAAAACCAATAAAATCTTACTTATGACAAGAATCTGATCTGTGAAAAGGGATAGGATGTCTAGTTTAGTGAAATAAGTTGCAAAAGCAATTTCTAGAAATGGCAACAAACAATGAAAAGATCGGTAATGCGGTCGTGTTACTATAATGTATCGCCAAAGATTTACGAGACTGAAACGTTAAGCGTTGAATTGGTTCGAGGCTGTAAAACATAATTCTTTTAAAGCTGGGAATCTGATACAATCTCGTAAAGCTCGCCACCTGTGTGTTTCTTGTTATATTGCCTTAAAGAAAAAAATCCACATGGAGATACATATTTATTGTTTTACTAATATAATTTATAGCCGTCTAATCAATGAATTAACATTTTGACTCGGCTAAATATCATAATTATATTGAGCAAATCTTACACCTAAAATCAACTTACGTGGAAAGGAATTTTGATAACCTCTCGAATGATAACTTTATTGCAAATTTATGTTTATTAATACTTGCTTATCCGATAGTAAAAACCTCAGAACCAGATATATAAGCATTACATACTTTTTTATTACTTAACGTCAAAGAAAGATGCAGTTGTAAACTCTTTACAGTGTTCGATATAACATAAATTGCAGTGTTATCCTGATATGTTCCTGTATGCTCAAATGTATCATGATTTATTATAATATTAGATAGTGTGCATATTATCATAATACCTGAGAAGCGATTAATGTTTCCAGTATGAGAACAGCTTTTGCTTAGCTTTTAAGCTTATTTTATATATATATATATATATATATATATATATATATATAATAATAATATTTATTTATTTATTTATTTTTGTAATGCTTTTTGATGAAACAATTAAAAATTTCATATGAAACGAGCCAAATATATTCTGTAAAGCTCTTGTTTAGACATATAATTTTGTAATTCTGCCTTGGATTTTTTTCAGTGAGTGTGAAATTTCATATTGTTTGTTATAAAACGTCACGCGAAGACGAACGACCTTCTTAGAAGCAAACTTATATAGGTGAATTCTTGTTATTGGTTTTGCTAAGATGGCTGCATCATTGTAATGAAATTACATAGGAAAGAATGAGTCCAGAGAAAACATTTCTTCTATTAGATCATGAAAAATCTTGGAGCGGACATAAAATGCAGAGAAATTTTCCAACAATTATACAGACGAAATTAGAAATAGTTACACTACACTTAAACTTATAAATCAGATCAACCAGTTTCTGAAATTAGAAAGCTTTCACTGTATCTGTTTGGACAACACTAAAACGTCTGCATTTCTGATGGTAGTGTTATCTTATTATCTCTGGTGATGAAAAATTTACTTTCTTTTTTTCCATGCGTTTTACAAAAACCATAAAACAGGAGATAATACTTGTGTAGAACAAAAACTGTTATAATACCCAGTTATTTTATCACTTAGTTGCACTTATACATATAATGCATTTGTAAATGAACCAGACTTTAATAGCAACGGATATTTTATCTTTTATATAGATGCAGGTACAGCGAGTTTCGAAAAGATCAAGTCATTTCCTAGGCCGTAAGTTCTTGAGTTAGCACCAAAATAGTTGTATTGCTGATTACATCTTTGTGCCACAGGACATTCACAGATTATGAAGAACCTTTATTCTGCATCTGTAGTGTTTCAGTAGAAGTTCATTCGTGTTAAAGGTTTCTTCAATAAATAAATTAACAACTGGCAAGGATTAAGTTTTGTCTTGATTATAGTAGGTTTATATAGTAGGTTTTTAACCAATTGCATATTCCAGTGCTAACTAAATACAACACTCTCCAATACAAATTATCTTCTTTTCCGTTCACAAGATTATACACATGATCAGCGCAGAACGAAAATTGTGTCCTCTTTATCTAGTGTTTAACGCTGAAAATATTCGCCAGTCTTATATAAATTTCCGGACAATGAGACATAATGTAAGAAATAACATTTGTATCAAAATGAACCTGGTGGAATGTGTAGAAAAAAAAGAATGTGCAGCGTCACAATTGCAGTGTTGTTTTTGTAAATGGTGAAACCGATATTGTGCACGTTCCAGGAACGAGCTTGGTCGATGAGCGGTAGATGACGTCATAAATGGTCATACTGTACTACAACAACGACTTTAATATAAATGGCTGTGTTCTATTTTTTTTACTAATTAGTGTAGGTAATAGTACATATATTAGAAGTTTTAACGAATTAAGTGTAAGGGAGCGTCAGCGACATATAATCAAATTTGTAAATTATAACTGGCTTATAGTTCACTCCGCCAATTTCCGGGCGACCTTTTTAATGTAAACATAAATAGTCAGTCATAGAATTATTGACAGATGAAATGAGGTTGAAAAACATCATTGAAAGGTGCCGAAACAAAAACAATTTAAATTACCGGACAGGTAACGGTCTGAGATATTTTTGAGGTCATGTGTTGTTGATAAACGTTTGATTTATTCGTTTTTTATTATCTAAAAAAATTCAGTCAACTAGTTAGTAACAAGACTTCTAGATGCCCCGTGATCGTAATTACTAGTACTTCTTAGGTCTTCAGCCTGTCAGCCTGTCAGTTGCCTTTAGGAAAGTTGGTCTTTCAAAGGTTTTGAAATTGTACCAGTTTCCCGCTTTCAACTGTAATTGTAATAGGTCGGCACCGTAGAAAGAGATTGTTCACCTTTTGCTATAAGTGTGAATATCAGATGCAAGCAGGATATGATCTTTAATACTCTTTTTCTCATACAGCTATGTCACGTTCTTGGACATCGGACAAACACTTGCAAATCAATGAGTAATCACATGTTTTCAACAGTTGTCATGTAATTCACATCCTTTGCCCACTTTATGTGAATTGGTAATAAAGTAACATGACATCACATTAAAACTGTAAAAGAATTCCTCTTTAGATAAAATCGAAAACAGTGTCGTCAAATCGTTAAATGAACTCTGTTCTTGTATAAAGATATAAGTTGTTATATCGACTTTACTTTTTGTTTGGGAAAACGGATTCAATCTGTGAAAGCCAGTTTTAGAGACTTAAGGATGTTTAAAAGTCTAAACATGTCAGACTAAAACTGCGACAAGAAAATATTTCAACGCAGATTTTGAGAATTAACAAATCACAAATTAATTCATTCTATTAACTTAGGCATAATTCTTCCATGGCAGGATAAAGCACTATTTTTCTTTATCTATAGACACTCGAGTGCTAACAAAAATAACAGGAATAACTGAACGCACAGGTCCGTTTTCCAATAAAGTTCAAATTACGGCAAGTCTTTAAATAAGATATTTCAAAACAGGCAAATGGCGGCTATATTCATACGTCACTTAAATTTCATCTCCATCTTAACTCAGGACATGTTTCTTAAATTAAGCTCGAAGCTTTTGATAAGAATCTCGAGTGAAAATTGGTTCTCAAAATCAATCACAATCTATCTGCGGCTTTCTCGAGGGAGGTTTGAAGCACAAATCCCTCCAACAACGAATTCATTCATGCATATGTACGTTTTCATGTTGATTTAAGAAACTGTATTTATGACAGAACAAGTTGAAGAAAACAAGTAAGCTGAAGTTTTCAGGCAGTTTTTTCGTTAAAACAGTTGAAGAATTAAACAGACACATTAGTTACTGATGTTATTTTGAAAAAAATGCACTGTACACAAGCATATATTTACAATATGTCTACACAAATTAATTTTCATGCAATTTCATAACTTACAAAATATCTGCAATACGTTTTACTTGGGGCGAAGTGTTTTTTTCTTATTTCTTTCTAATACAAAATGTATAACTTTTGTACAACTGTTTTTGTTTGTTTTTGTTTTTATTTTGTTTTCAAACAAAGTGGTCATCAGCGGTATTTTTCTTGTTATTTTATGTTTTCTTGGTCAAGTTATACCAGTTAATTACAACAATACATTTCATCAAACCTTATGATATTTTAGGTGCCCACGATACTGTCAAACATCAGAAACCTTGATAAATTGTGTTTTGTTTTCTTAGCCATCATGTTAATTTATCTTTATATTTTGTGCATCCATTTAAAGTTTGCTCTGTCCATTTACTAGTTTGGCTTGTGCCATTTTCGGTTTGTGCAGTTCAAATGTTTTCTATGTACATTTACTAGCTTTATTTACATAACAAGAAAATGCACAATGACGACTGAAAATGGCACAGCTCAAACAGGGAATTCTGCAAAACAAATCAGTAAATGGACAAAACAAACTATCGTATCTACATTACAAGTAGGGGTTTAACCGAATACAACAGAAAATACAGACGCCAAACTATAAAAAGAATCAAACGGACTGAAAACGTCACCGAACAAACAAGTAAATGTCTAGAACAAACTCGATTGGATACATGGAATAACATAGGTAACACTGCTTTAGATGGTTTCATAATAGGTGAAGCTGCATTGAATGGAATCAAAATAGGTAACACTGCATCAGACTGAATAGTAATAGGTGACACTGCATTCATTTGAATCTAAAAAGGTAATACTAGATTAGATGGAACCATATAAGCTGAAACTGCATTGTATTTGATCATAAGAGGTGACACTGCATTCGATGGAACCAAAATAGGTGACACTGCATAACATGGAATAATAATAGGTGACACTGCGTTGGATGGAGCCATAAAAGGTGAAAATGGATTAAATAGAACCAAAATATGTGACGCTGCATTATGATGGAATCATAAGAGCTGACACTGCATTGAATGTAACCGAAAAAAGTGACATTGCAGTAGATTGAACAATAATAGGCGAAACTGCATTAAATGGAAACAAAATAGGTGATACTGCTTTAGTTTCAATCATTATAGGTGACACTGCATTAGATGGAATCATAACATCATGAACACTTATCTTTCGGTAAATGATTTTTCTCCAGTTAAACATTTTATTTGAATATGTCTTTAGTACTTTTTTCTTTATATTTAAAGTGTTAAGTTCTCACAGATCCGGTTTCCTGATGCAAAATTCGGAGATCGGAAGCTTAACAATTCTTGTAGGCAAAGTGCTTACAAACCTTAGGTAAGGTTAATCACGAAGAATGCAGAGCGCTGTAGATTATCATGTTGGTAGCCTTGGTTTTTACGAATAACGTGGAGAAAGTAATATTGCTTTATTTCCTTTAATTTATAAATCAAAGCTCCATTACACTGGTTGAGAAATACCTTGTTGTAGCAGTGATTTTAAACAGCAACTACAATTTTGGCTAAAATCTTGGTATCGGCGATAAAACTTGAAAAACGTTTTTCTTAATTTGTGTTATCGATAGCCTTGTTTCAGAAGTTTTCCTGCAAAAGATTGCGTTCATTGAAATCTTTAACATTGTTACAAGCTCTAGAAAAGCGATCAAGTTGTGAAATATAAATCCCATAAGATGTAGCACGTGGGACATCCCCATCGAAAAATGGAAAATTAACAATATTAAAATCAAAATCCTCCTGACTTTACGCTTAACCTCTTTCGACAAGAAACTGTATTATTAAACTGGAATATGATTTCTCCGAAGTCTCATATGGGTAGTTATTGTAAAAAATATATCTTGGCCTGAATTTAAGAAGGAGACGCTTTGAAGAGCCCTTTTAAAAGAGATGTAGCTTTATTCATTCACATTGTAGTTTGCTATAGAAAGAACAGGCTATATAACACGATTTTTTCGAGTACATTTCTATATTCAAAGTTTATGCAGATCTTCTCTAAAACATACCAGTCTGTTATCTATGTACATATATTTCTGGTTATTAGATGTAATGTAATTAATAATTGATTTTTTGACTAAAATCTGGTTATCGGCGATAAAACTTGCAAAACATTTTTTTTACTAATTTGTGGTACCGATACCACTGTTTCAAAAGTTTTCCTGTTATGCAACGATTGCCTTCATTGAAATCTTTAACATTATTACAAGCTGTAGAAAAGTGTACAAGCTGTGAAATATGACTCCCATAAGATTTTGCGATATGACCGACGACGGGCTAATAGCAATATTTTTTGAGTGTGAACAATATCAAGATTTTGGTGTAATTTCAACAATCTGTAAATTATTGGTAACTTTATTGAAATTAAAAATTGTGTTTTTAATTGGCGTGTTGTATTTATAACAAATCATAGTTAATTCAGTATTCTTCAAATAGTTAGGCCCAGCCTAGAGTATTACTACGCGCTATAACGACAAGCAAACATTGGCTTCCGTATTTGTTCTAAGTTAAATAAGTTAATCAGTAATAATTATAGAAAGGCTGGGTCTTATGTAGAGAGCTTATTCCTTAAAAGAAGATCTAAAAATTGATCGCACACGTTTGAATGTAATCATCGGGGAATAAAAGAGCGAGTGGTTTTCATTGAAATATTGAGATATTCAGAAAAAAAGGTACTGTACGATGACCTTTAATTTACCAAAGTGTCCCCTAAAGCATTTCCACGTGAGCTTGTGATAAATGCTACCTTATAGCATATTCCTAATAAAGTTAGCCGACTCTAACTTATGATATGGAGCAGAACAGTGATTGACTCGATGACCCCAGTGACACAAAAGCAATCCTAAGAATGTCTTGCTATAAGCTTTTAGGCACAATAGGCCAAGTATAAATAAAGATAATGAGCAGAAACCAAAAATCTGATTTAGTAACCATGTTACCCCAAAAGGAAATGATATTATATTTTATTTTTAAGTCTTAGTACCAAAGGCCTATTGTTACATAAGGTATTGGACGGAAAACAACGATTTATTACTAGTAGCAGTGAGTTACCTCAAGATCTCAAAAGCAATTGCAGGGAGGGAACGTCTTGCTTTAAGATCATCTTCCTAAGTTTGGTTTCAACTGGACAAGTAGAACTTAAGTTATAGAGCAGTAATACAAAAATCGGTAATAGTGAATTGCCCCTTCATCCCAGTGATCTCAAAACAAACCTAAGAAATGTTTTGCTGACACTTGGTTACAATAAGCCTCGTGTAACTTCGTAAACAAGGATAACATTCTTCTAAGTAGAGGTGCGCATGCGTGAGTAGAGGTGCCCATGCGTCGTGCAGACTAACAGCTGTTTTTCTTCGCTCTTTCAAAAATTTCCAAAAACACTGTTTTTGACGTTCAGGGTTCGGCCCAAGTATTGGTAACAGGTTGTAAACGTGTATAATAGGGTTGTTCCTTGGTCTATGGTAATACCTGGCCATATTTTTGAGTGGTTTCACCATCTTTCTGGTGCTTATCTACTTATACATTTTTGACCTTGACATTGTGTCACCCGCCATACTTGTTTGTGAAATTGTGTACGTTTTTATACACATTATGTTTACAGGTATAATACTCCCAATTTTTATTACAGGGTTTTTTGAAGCATGTAAACCTTTATTTATTGCAGCTTACTACAGACCGAAAGAAGCTGATACCACCAGTGCCATTGAACTCAACAGGTCCCTAGAACTGGCAAAGAAATTAAAAGGCAATCTTTGGATCCTGGGTGACTTTAACTATCCAAAATTTTCTTGGAGTAAAGACTATGTGCAAACTATTAAACCTAGTTGTACTTTTGTTAACCTATATGAAGATTTTATTGACTTGCTTTCAGACTTTGGTTTGACCCAAATGGTAACTGACAGTACAAGAGGAAATAACACACTGGATCTTTTCCTTACAACAAATCATACCTTAATAGAAAATATAACTTGTCTTCCAGGTATTGCTGACCACAAAATTATTTCTTTTACAGCAAATATAAAACCAAAACAAATGCGACAAAAACCAAGAAATGTTCCATTATACAAGAAAGTCGACTGGGATCGGTTTGGTAGGCACATGGAATTAGTGAAGGATGATATCCTACATAATTATGCATCCAAATCAGTGGAAGCCATATGGGAAAAATTTTCAGATGCAATTTCTTCTGGTATTTCAGATTGTATTCCTACAAAAAGAATTGGTACAAAAAACACTCTACCTTGGATCACACAGCCCATTAAACGTCTTATGAGAAAGAGGGATAAAATGTACAGTAAACTGAAAAGAGATGGAAACAACCGAACTAAATCTGCATTCCTAAATTTGAAAAATGTAATAAAGAAACAAATAAAATTGTCTTATAACAATTATTATATTGAATATGTTTTAGGTTTACAAGATCAGAATGGTGAAACAAAAGATGCAAATCCAAAAATTTAATACTAAAAAACTTTTCAGCCTAATAAAAAGTGCCAAGCAGGATGCAACTGGTATCTCAACATTATATGACAAAATTTCAGGCACCTCTAAATCAGCCAATGAAGAAAAGGCATATATTTTAAATCAACAATTTCAATCAGTGTTTACACCCATGTCCCCTCTAACTCTATCTCAGTCTTGCGTTTGAGCCATGAAGAACTATGGATCACATTCTAGTTTCAGTAAATATCCAGCTATGCCAGACATTATCATCTCAGTCAATGGTGTACTGAAGCTGCTTTTCAACCTAAATCCACACAAAGCTGCAGGCTCGGATAACATCAAGCCTTTGGTTCTGAAATCTCTTAGATATCAAATCTCACCAGTATTGTCTCTTTTATTTCAGAAATCACTAAATACAGGTTTCTTACCAAAAATTTGGACATCAGCAAACGTGGTACCACTTTTTAAGAAAGGTAACAGAGAGGATCCTGCAAATTACAGACCTATTTCACTAACCTGTATAATATGTAAAATTTTGGAACATATTGTGGCTTCAAATCTGACAGAGCACTTTGATAAACATAACATTCTCTATGATTTACAGCATAGTTTTAGGGAACGTCGTTCTTGTGAAACGCAGCTTGTACAACTTGTTGACGATCTGGCGTGTAATCTTGTGAATGGTCAGCAAACAGATCTTATTCTTTTAGATTTTAGCAAGGCGTTTGATAAAGTTAGTCATCTAAAATTACTTTTTAAATTGCAGGAATATGGAGTAAACAAACAAGCTGTAACATGGATTAAATCCTTTCTTATAGGTAGATCACAAAAAATTTTACTGGAAGGAGAATGCTCAACAGAAGTCCCAGTAACATCCGGGGTGCCTCAAGGCTCAGTACTTGATCCTTTACTTTTTCTCTTATATATAAATGACCTTCCAAATTCTATTACATCTCAAGTTCGTCTTTTTGCAGATGACACTGCTGTATACTTAGCAATTAACAACTTGCAGGACTGCTCTGTTCTTCAAAATGATCTAGACAAGTTAGTTCACTGGGAAAAATTATGGGACATGGAATTTAACCCAAACAAGTGTGTCGTTTAATCATCTCTAAAAAAAGGCACAAAATTCTTTTTAATTACAGGTTACATGGAAAAATATTAGAAGTTGTAGACAGTGAAAAATACCTAGGCGTTTCCCTATCAGATGATCTCTCATGGAATAAACATATAAACAACATCACCTCAAATGCTAATAAAATTCTTGCTTTCCTTCGCAGAAATATTCAAACTAAAACACAAAGTATCAGAGAAGCAGCCTATAAAACATTAGTTAGGCCACAAGTGGAATATGCCTCAGCTGTCTGGAGCCCGCACACAAAAACCAATATAGATAAAATAGAAAAAGTTCAACGTAGAGCAGTCCGATGGGTAAAAAATGACTATTCATATAACAGTAGTGTCACCCGTATGCAGACAGAACTTGGCTGGCAGACACTACAAGACAGACATGACCTTTGTAGACTTACAGTATTTTACAAAATTGTTTATGGCTTGCTGGCGGTTTCGCTACCATCGTATCTTGAGAGGCCGGCGAGAGTGTCTCGTCACATGCACCCCCTATCTTTCAGACAAGTTCACACCTCTAAAGCATACGAGGAGTGTTCAAATATGAATGCATCTACAACGTTATATTGTTCAATATTGCGAAAAACACGCATAAATGATGGTTATCGGGTAGATATACATGTTAGCTTTACATTGATACCACATTCATTCAAATCCGTTCACTTTAGCTGTGTTTATAGCTCGCTATACATTGTCTACTCGTATACTCTAATACAAAAATGGTTGGTAGAAGATCAGAGTATGCCAATGAAATACGGTCTTATATTAAGAATCGTTGTCTCCTTGGCATAGGGTGTAAAGACATTTTTGGTGAAATTTTACAAGACAAATGTTATTCGAAAACTAAACAAATACTTTCGAAAACAAATACCCGCATCAGGTTTGGCCAATGTCAGATTGCTGTATGACAACGCGTCATCGCACAAGACGTCTATAATGTAAGACTTTCTGAAGCAGAAAAAAGTCCTTGTGCTCCCCCATCCTCCGTATTCAACTGATCTTTTCCCTTGTGACTTCTTTTTGTTTCCAAAAGTTAAAATACCTTTCAGGTCGAAAATTTGTTCAGAGCAAACACGTCGGTTCTGCAATATTCCAGTGTCTTCATAGTATACCTAAAATGACTACGAAAATGCCTTCAAAGATTGGATCCGGAGACTGAAACTTTGCATATTTGTTGTAGGTGAATACTTTGAGGGAACAAAATAAAAAATTCAGTGAAATCTATGAAGATTCAAATTTTACGTGTTAGATGCATTCATATTTGAACACTCGTATGCAGATCTTCGTTAAATGTACGAACTCAAGATTTAAAAAGATGTGTTCTTGTGAGATTTACACTACAAAGATGGACCTTTTACCTGTAATGAGTCGGTTAATAACTAATATCCAACATCGTTGAAAGCACTAGTTCTAAAGTTGCTTTTATGGCATATAAATAGTTTTGATAGCACACTAATCTTTATGATGTTATACCGTAATGTTTCATTTATATTTTAAGATTTCCTACAGAAAAAAAATTTAGCAGTGGGTGGAACATCATAATAGCCATTAGTTCAAAGACATGCACGCATTTATTTAGATTCTACGTTATCGAGCGTTTCATACAGCATATAAAGAAATTAATGTGTCCCTGTAAAAGTAATTTATGTACAATGTCCGTCCACTTTATTAGAATTCAACATGTGAAATATCATAATTATAAAAATATAATGATTCTTTTTTGGTCATTTGATTATACGTTCTTTGCCAAACCACCCAACCATACTTATATCTGAATTGTTGCTTTGTGCGGAAAATGAACTGCATTTTTCTTTTGCAAATTGCCTATTTTTGTTGCTGATTTCATTTTATAGTTGCGTGAAAGAAGTGTGTTCAGGACTCAATATTGATATTTTTAGCGATCATTCTTTGAGAGAGTGTAACAGTTAATGACATTAATTAGGTCTTCTTGTTTCTTTTAGGAGCGATGTAGTTAGTAACTGTAGATGCCCTTAATGTTTTGGGAGAATCGTTTTGTGAGTTTGATTCAAAATAATGCGGTCCGTCAAACCACACCTTAAACGTGTAGTGTTTTTTCCTTGTCCCCAAAGAATCTGATTAGTATATTTGTTTATGTTTGTCTGAATGCAGTGAAACAAAACGTGTAGCTTAGCGGTCTCCTTTGTGTCCTATAAGGAATACACAATAACTCAAAAAAAGCTTCACACCTCGTCATATCCAAGAAGGTGTATACACCGTGTGTCCGTCAGATTCTCTTGGGGCTTTGGCCCCGGATCTCTATCCCTCTCATTAAGAAAATTCTAAAATTTTATACACATGTCTGTCTGTTTAAAGGGAATGACCTGCTTTAATTTGACAGTAAGACCGGTTATTAAATAGAAAAAGTCACGACTCTCCTAGATAGTGCATTATGAGAGGAATAGGGGGACATTGATAAAACTGGTGTGTATCTGTTTACTTAAAGTTATAAAACTGGTCATAATTGTAATAATAAACCAAATAAGAACTCTAATATGCTTAAAACATTATAAACATCTTATCTGCACGGTTAGTTTTTGTGGTTGCCATGATGTGCTTGGATTAAATTATCTAAAATATTTTATGACCCGCCGGTCTTAAACTGATTCGGAAAATGTCTTCATCTTACCGTAGGGAGATCGATTGCGGAAAATGCAGAACGCACTTCGCTGATATCCGTAAAACGAGTCTTCAATGTCACATGATCAATTTTGAATGCGTTACGCAGACTACAGTAGTGGATCATTCAAAACGTAAAATTATTTTAAAAAATAGAACAAAATAGAAAACGTGGTCGTAAAAAAACATTACAATACTGAGAAAAAGATGTAAAAATTACTGAGGAAGAAGTACAGTCTGTCGAGATATTCATCGTCACTAAATGTGTCAGGTCCTTTAAATGAAATGTTGTTTCTAAAAATAACCTTTATATGCAAAATAAAATCTTCCGACTAAATCCGAGCAATGGTAATAGGTATTATAAATTAAGTGGTAATATTAAGTGCATATTTAATGTATACGACACAATGAGATTAATAGCCAATTGGCTACACTGGTTTTGGCAATGCGGACAATGTTAGAAAAGCTTGAATAAAATTACTTTGTTTTTAAAAACAAATACATTCACCCATTACATTTCACATAACCAGAAATATATGTATAAAGATAGAAGACTTAGAAAAGATTTGTAAACAATGTGAATTCTGCTGACCATCACTTTCGTTTTTAGAAATAGAAATATACATGATAAGCTTCTGCTTTCTATAGTAAACTACAATGTTAACGAATAAAACTAAAGTGGGAATGACTTATCTAAATATCTTTTTAAAGGGCTCTTGAATGTAATTAAATATAATTCGACTTCGTTTTAGAATCCGGGCAAGATGTATCTTTTTACAATAACTACCACTGTGACAACCAAGTTTAAGACTTAGGAGAAATCAAATTTCCAGAGGTTGATCGTACGTAGTCAGGAGGTGCAGTGGTAATGTCAATATTGTGTGCGATTGCACATTCTCGGCAAATTTCTTGCCACTTTCTGATAAAACTAAACCCACTGAGTTCCGATTCAATATCTTTTGTCGTATTTTCTGTTGAGACTTAATGGACAAAAACCCTTACCACTGAAACAAGATATTTTTTTCGAGGCATAAATGTTTTTCTCAAGACCTTTCATGACGTCACTATTTCAGTGCCTACAGTGGTTAAAGTGTTACTTTTTCAACAAAGGTAAATTCAGTTATAGGGACAGTAAGATTTACAACACATACAATATGTATATCTATAATTCATTTAGTCTGTACAATAAGGCTACTGACTGCCAATAGTGATCTATCATTCGAAACTTCGCACCGTTGTGTATCTTTCCAGACTGAAACGTAAACTCTTGCGAATAATTTTTGCAAAAACAAGTAACAATCAATGTGTCAGTACTATAACATAATATTATATCACAGATATTTGATATAATTCATTAAAAGTGATAATATTTTCAAAGTCTAGAACAAATCATATGCTAAATGTATTGATATTCGTCAGTCCTATTAACGCAGTATTACTGCAGATACATATACGAAAATAATTATACAATAAATACCAAGTATGTTATCTTTTATTCTAACCTATTACATAACGGATGTAAAACACTGAAAAAAAAACCGGCAAAGGGGTGATCCTAAAAAGAATAAATGCTTCCATGAAACAAAATGATGTTATTCAGGACTCAAACAGACATAAATATACTGACTACAAGCAAAAATAAAAAAAAAAGTATTGAAGCGCTAATATCGACTCTCGTTCCGTTTCTTGCAATTTCTCTGAACCTTCCTTCAAAGAAGTAAAAAAAGCTAAATATGCTAAATAGGTTTCTTTGCAAAAGGAAATTATCCTAGTGTGTGTAGGAAAATGCTGTCAGAATTTTCCCAGAAGTCTGCAGTTAAGATGAATTCTGAAGGCTAGGGATGTTATTTATCAGATCGTCACTCAGGTTGCTAAGGAAAAACAGTGTGTTTGTATTATAAGTTCTCTTCCGTTAAAGTCCTCTGGAGGCCGAAACATTTCTATACTGAACTACTTTATAAAAAGTTGTCTGACATAAGTGAGAATATAAAAAGTACCAAGAAGTCTTTAATAAAACATTTTTAATGGGATTGTAACGGTACTCGTAGCATCTGGTTTAAGTCTACACACCTGAAACCGCAGGCTGCTTTATATTGTATTGTTTTGTATTACGGAGAAAAAAACCTTTTGAATTTTCTCTTGGTTTTGACTTAAGATCGGTGTGAGGTCTACGTTCTTTAGTATTCTGAAAGGTAATCCTGCTTGCTGGGTTAGAATAATCAAGAAAAATTGTGGTACCAATGGATGCAAGTTGAATACGCCTTAACATTTTTGGGGGTTATTTGGGTAAGGTGTCAAACAATGTTTCACTCCCCTACCGAATCATTCACAATAAGATCTCTAGCTGATCGGCCCCTGAGATATTGCTCGGAAACCTTTTTTTCACTTAAAATGTTAAAAACCATCCGACCGGAACATCTCGACAGTCAGTACCTTTTCTCTTGTTACGTAGTTCACACATATTTTGATTAGCCGATTTGCTGAGAAATAGTCCAAACACTGCTCTTTTTTATCTATCAAAGCCAGCCATATGACAGTTCATCTAACGTAACATCCGGAGGATATGCACATTAATTCTTGTTTATTAGGCTTCACAAAACTTTTGTTTGAATTCAAGCCACTGATTCCTGAAAAATAATGTAGAAACGAAACGACGTTAATTCACAAACAAAGGGCCATAACAATATCGAAATTTACCCTTCCAATATGCATATTTCCTGCTCTTGTAAAGATTCAAACAAATTTTGATTGAATTAAAACAGCTAATTCCTGAGGATAGGCACAGATCTAGACACGCAAGTGCGCCGGACAGACAGCCGGACGAACGATTGAACAGATCGACCGACGACTATTGTATCCCATTCGAGTTGCATCATAAGAAGTGGTCACCTGAACGCTTATGTCTATGGTAAAGAAGGTGTTTGTAGGTATTGTGTTCTGTTCAAAATAATTATCATTGTACACGTTCATCAATGAGACGGCTTCTTAAGCTATTACTGAATATCCTGATTGTTTCCATAATTATATTCTATAGAAGACCATCAGAGTCAAATTCTAACTTGCTTATTTTTTAACTACGCAAACTGCCTTTTGTTACTCTAATTAAATGCTGTTCTTTCTTTGTTATTTTTTTCATTGTTATTGTCACATCCGAAATTCTTTCCAAATTAATCTTTCCACATGTATTTCTGATACTTTTGTCATGTTGATTTTAAAACTGCTATTGCGATATATTCCTACTTCTTACCGCAGTCAAGCTAACGTTGTGCTGAATTTACTTTCCGCTTTCCGTATAATGTACATTGAATTTGCTAAATTTAAACCTAGTCAGCATAATATTCACAGTTGAACGGTAAAATTAAAAAAAAAAAAAAAATTACTTTCACTCGTTCCTGTTGGTAAAGTTTGTGTTAGAAAAACTACCTCAGCTTGCGTAGGTCATATTACACGGGAAAACGTATTTTTCGTAATTCCGGTTAAATATAGTATACGGTATCACCGAAGCAGGTACCAGGTTGCTTGCTGCACCACGTGAAACGTTCCGCAATATGACGTCTTCACCAATCTCAGCACAAGCATTCTGTTCAGTTATTGGACATAACCTATTGGATGCTTTTTTAAGCAGCCAACTTGTTTTACAACCACGAAATGTTGATTTGGGTGACAATGCGTGTGTAGATTGGTATATATAACCGTAATACACGCATATAGTTAAGATCGAATTCTATTCTATGTCAGTGACCATCTGTGAACGAGCTGCTTTAAAGCGCTAGTATATGCGGTTGAACGTCAGTTACTATTTCAAGGGGCTGACTAAGGAAACAGACAACGGCCAAGTTCTTAAGTGTTAAAACTGGCTTTTATGTAGGGAATGGGGATTTTTACCTTGACAAGTTACCGCTGATTTTTTTTCAAATTGACGATTTAAGTTGTCATGACAATAAAGTTTGCATTTTGTAAATAATCAGTTCGTTAAATTTAGCTAACCATATTTATTTATGTGGTTTATTACGTCCAAAGATCTGTTATCTTTTTTATACGTACGACTATTTTAATGTCTTGCTATCGGCACTGTTAATTAGCTTATGTATTCGCAATAAATCTTTTCATCTTCATACGTTTGTCTATGAGTAAAGGTAATACTACGTTGATTAAACAGGGATAAGTCGGAACGTAAAGCATTTACTTCTACTTACTGGCTAACTGTTTTAGTTTTTTACCGTCATCATCGATCACCCATTTGTTCCATGTTCCTTCAAGAGCTTTGCTTCGTTGGTTTGAGGTGGTGGGAATGGAAGTCTTAAAATCTAAAAGACACTGCTGTTTTATTTTTTCACTGTTTTAACGGGTGTTTAGCGCAGAGCCATGTGACTTTAATTTAGAATACCATCCAAATGACCATAGTGTAGAAGAGGAGCGAGGGATCTAACTCACGACCATTGGGCAACAAGTTTTGTGCTTTACCGCTCGACTCCAGATCCGCTCCATGTACTCTTTCGTCTTTAACACTCTATGAGTAAAAAACAATTATACTTTTTAGTCAATTATTGATAATTAGTTTTTCTGATGATATCGATTTTTAATTTGAAGTTATGTTATGCTTTTATAGATACTTCATGAAGATTTTTGAGAGTCGTTTTGTCCTAATGTTCAGTAATCAGTAAATCGGTTACTTATATCTTTTCTGTGCAACTAAATTCCATATCAGTGTTTAAAAATGCAATTTTTTGAATAAAAGACGAAAAATTAAAGATAACAATAAAAATTTCGGATATCATTGAAATAAAACAGACAAAGGAATGATATGTAAGTGAACGATAAACGTTTTGTGAAAAGCGAAACTGCGTAAAGCGTGTAACGTAATTGTGGAGAATCGTAAATATCATTTCATGGAAATTGGCGAAATGAAACAAGTGAAGAAATAAATAAAGAAAAAAAGACACCAAACTACAAGATCAAAAAGCTACCTGTTTCTTTTACGAGAAATAGTATTAATTCGCTTGCGGCACTACCACACTGACAAAACTAAAAATTTGTATGTTATGCGTGATCTATGGCATCGCATGTGAATATCTGTTGTTTATGTTGGTTTCTTTTATAATATTTTTAAGCAACGATATAAACTTCACAGTTTATATAGAGGTCACCCAATGAATATTTTTTTCCAAATTATTTACAAATTAAGTCACCAGTTTCTAAAGATACTTTTTAAAAGTTTTCCATTAAGAATATATGAAACTATGCCCCGACCCTTTGCGCCACGTTTTCCCACGGATTATAATAAATTTCAGAATAAAGGGCCGGTAAAGGAACAATCGTGCTAAATTAGGAGAAGAGCATTTAAATTTTCCTTTAACATCTAGAGGTCTGCATATAACTAAATCAAGTGGGGAATGCAGGGCACATTCTGATAAAGTTCAATTAAATTAGCCCTAGTAGTCTCGGAGAACATAGCATTTGAATGTAAATTGTGGAATGCGACGGAAGCCAGACAATAGTCGATCGTAATAGCTCTCAGGTGAGCTAAAATATTTCTGTTTAGTTAATTCATATGATGTAACTTGTTTTCATTATTATTGGCACTCCTAACTTCCATTTCACCTTTATTTTCCCACTGGACATGTAATTATTGTCAAGAGGTATGCCATGCAATGTCTTTAGTTCTAAATACAACTGTATAATCTGAACTGAAGTAATGAGAAACGTTTCATATTCTATAGTTGAAAGTAATTACTTCTATGGAAAATGAAATGATGTGTTTATATGTTCTGTACGAAGATGTTCTTTTAATATATAATAATTAAATGTTTCAGAGAACCAATGTTAAATGTCATATTAGTAATCTGTTTGTATTTTCATTGCAATTGATCACAGCTTAGTCTACTAAAGAATGTTCTAAAAGTCAGTTTTGCTTGTTTTAACCAGCAAAATTAATAAGTTTAAAATGTGAACGGAAGTTATTATGTGCATTACAATTTGTTAAAGCCTTTTATACCTGTTATAATGCTGAAATAAGTTTGAAGTTGACAGAGGTAGTTTTATTATCCACTGTAAAGTGTAAAACTCAGTCTGATAATTTTATTCGCTCTAAACACCCTTCGATTAAATAAGTTCTAAACCTATGGGTTTTATTGTTTCGCACGAACTGACTTAGGGACATTTTTAGACAGTACGTGAGATAAATCAATCAATTTTTGATTTCAGTCATAGGGAAACTAATAAATGATTTATAATCATTTTGTAGGAATCGATGAAAGGCTGTTTATTCTGTAAGTTAGTGTTGTAATTAGTGAACTGAGTTAGACACAGATGTTTATCTTGTCTGTACTTGTCATAGAGCATTGATAAAATACATTAACTCTCAAATATTTTTCAAAGCGTCTTTACTTTCGCGATGCATACATGGAATTAATGACACAAGTACTGAAACTTACACAATAATTACACACTATTCTGATGTCGCCACAAAGCAACAGTCATCTAGATCGTCCGTGGTAGTTAAATGTGTAGCATTTTCACACAGTTATCTTTAACACTCGACATTCAACCCCACATTAGCATATAACACCTACTTGCTCAAGACCTCATCTGACAATTTTATGTCACTAAAAGCTTGTTGCAGTTATATGAATAACCTTTTCACATTTAGTTATCAATATACCCTTACATATTTAAGTGTTTTTAACTAAACACTACACATTTAACCTTTTTGTTTTTTACATTTCAGAAAAGGTAAGTAATTTATATACAAACAATACCGAGACATACTGTTCACATTATTAATTAACAGTTAGAATAAGTTTAACAGACAATGTTCGTCTGAAATTTTGTACCTAAGAGTGAAAGTAGATAAACAAATTAAAACGTATTGCTACTGATGGCAAACAATTTATCAAAACTTTACTACGCATTATCTTATACCATCTTAAAGTCTGTAAACATCAGTCGCTTCCACTATACCCTTATGTAATATACATGTAATGATCATACATCAGATTTACATAAATAAAATTAATATTTTATGACATTTTATCGTCATAAAATCAAGCCTTTAAAGTAATTAGATATTGTTTTGTGTGGCGGAATCTGAAATCAAACGTTCTAGGTAAATTATTCTCTTACACATAAACAAAGAATCACTCCTGCAAACTTATAAATAAGCACCTTATTTTACTGCATCAAATATATTTCTGTGGCAAACGCTGCTTTGAAATCCTAGCAAAAATCTGGTTATTCTTAATTTTATGATATAGGTATTAAGTTTAAAAGCAAATCATTAGTGTTTATATAATAACTTCAGTTTTACCCCTCCTTCAAGTCATTCCTACTAAAAAAACATGTTACAATATGAACACTAAATAAACAAACAAACAAAAAAACACGTTTGTAAGATAATGATTTGGACTTTGATATTTCGCTTACCGCAGAAGTCAGACTTACTGCAGAATCAGAGAAGGTCGCTTCTTCTCTCTTATCTCCTAATAGTGTGCGTATACAATCACGCTGTACTGCACCTACTACCATTCATGACATGTTCTTTACATTTATTTCAATTCTTAATAATCGCTGATTATTTATATTATATACCAGCAAACTAGAAATGTTGCATTTAGGAGTGTCAAACTTACAAAGATTTCTGCCGAGCTTGGCGGTAAAACATTTGACATATTTATAGTTTATAGACATTTATGCTATGCTAATGGAAAATGACAATTAATTATGAGCATTAACATTTTCATTGTCAAAGATTACTCCTAATTATAGTCGATGTAATAGTGCATCGTGGCTCAAATAAAATATCGACTGAATATTGAATATTGCCAGTTTTTCGGGTTTCCGCATCCTTAATCACATTCAGAATGTTCCGACATTTTATATATACATTGTATATATATAATTTAGAGCATATGATATAAGAATAATCCAGCTACGTTCAATGTTTTATCGGACCATGCAATTTTATTTTACATATTAAGAACAATCCTCTTTGAGATGAAATTGGGAAATGGGGGAACTTTAGCTTTATAAATATAGAGACTAAACTTGCTGTCTCTAGGAAATTTATTGATTTCTTTCAGCCTAATTGACTTTATAATTTCGTAAAGTTTGATTAACTAATATTGCAAACAAACATTTTTCTACGATTTGTTTATAACCCAAGTTTGTTCCCAGTATATATTAAAAATAATGCAATATCACGATTGTTTCAGGCATATATGCTCATAAACTTTTAGAATGGGTTTAATAATACATACTAAGAAGATTGGTTATTACGAAGTTCTGTCTAAGAAAAATGAATTATTCACAGCTTCCGACCGCACTTTGACAATTTCATTGTCTTCATTTGGATTCGAAAGTTCAAAGTCTGCATTATTGTTTTGCAACACAACTATTTCATTGAAAATAATTTGTGACAGGGAAATGAAGACCCTCGTCTGCTCTTTTGCTATCATCCCTGTTTTATCAATGACAGTGGTAAGAGTTGTAAAGGATTGTCTTATATCAAATAGAATAACAAATCAAGCAGTTTAGAAAAACAATGAATGGCTGATTTAGTCAATTGAGTTTTTTCAGCGGCTTTTGATCAGTCAGTTTTCATCGCTATTGTACTTGCGAATTCTGTTTTTTACAACCTGTTCATGAAAATAGAGTACTTGTGTCGGAAATTTTCTTCTTACAAGTTGTTATCCAACTAAAGCAAAATAAATGTTATAACTTGACTTATAAATATTCAAAGTGATTAGAAAAACGGATAATATACCAGAAGAAAGGCAAATTTGTCACTTGTGTACGTTTTTCGTGTCGCTCATTCCTTAATCTCAACGATGTAATAAGAATGAACTGAAAAAGTAAGCCAACTACAGCGTAAGGTAAACTAAGACGAAAAAACAGGTTTGTACAGAAACGTCATCATATTTCAAAAATAATTATTATTTTTATAAGTAGTGTGTAAAAGATATTTCTTTTCTATAACACCACCAAATAAAAAAAAAATTGTTATTTTTTTAAATCGTAAAATATGAAATAAGCAAGAACTGTCACTAAAAGATGACAATGCCCTCGAAGTGGTGCTATAACCTTTGAGCTAAGAATTGGATGAATAAATTGTAGATCCTTCAAAAGAAGTGTTTATTTGACAATATGACCTGAAGATCGAGGTCGCTTAGGGTCAAGGTATAAAAAATACATCATTTGAAAGATATCTCTCAAAAGGTTGTTGTGTGCAAAGACGAACCAAATGTTTCAAGTAATAAGAGTTTTACGGTCAATATTAAGTATTTTTGACAGTTGGTCCTTCGAGGTTAAGGTCATTCGGGGTCAGGTCATATAAAAACTTGTCATTGGGAAGGTCTTGTCCAGAGAGGTGTTTTGTTCAACTATGAAGTATAAGGAAGTTATGGGCAAAGTTAAAGCTTTCGGAGGGAATCACTGACGGACAATTAAAAAACTGAATGCCCTCCCTCGGGGGTATAATTAAAATACACAATTCAACAACTGAAGAATTTGATGCAATTAAAACCTAAATTAAGAAGAATTATGTCCCTGGATCTTAGCAAACTGTGTATATATATATTATAGTTTGAAATGGCCTAGGTGTTTTCGACCTTAAACTTTGTATATGAATTGAAAGGTGCATATACATGAAAAGCAAACTAGTGATGCATCGTTTCGACGATGTTGGGTGTTTTATATGCAGTTTTGGGTGGCTTGAGTATTTCGAGGGACCAGCCGCTTGATATGCTGTTGCATAACGCTGCTACATTGTTGATCTAGTATCAATCGTTTAAACCTTTCCACATAAATAGGTAAAACACTTTTTGTCAATATTACAGTCAACAATACATGTATATTGAAAACCGTTTCACAGAATGGCACTATTTGCGGAAGGACGACTACATGACTTAGAACTACTGCAGACACTGAACAGCATTGCTATGCTGTTTAAAATCAGATGTACACACATAGTAAGAAATACCGGACATAAGCAGAAAACAACATTTATCCTGTTTGTATAATTTATTTGACATAAATAGTACATTGATTTGATTAGCTGGATATAATGTATTTAGTATTACTGTCAATCGCTGATATGTTGTTAATTTATCCCTTTGAATCAAAATAACACAGTAGACAAACATTTTCACTTAATACTTGTGCCCTATTGTTTTCAACATGACATTCTGGGAGGCATTAACCACATCGTGTGGCAGCTCTTGTTTGTTATATATTTCTATTCATTTTTTTTCTTGAGAAACATTTTTATGCATGACTTGAATCATTCTTTGTATACTATAGTCGTATTCTATCGGTTACTGAAAGTGTTAAGTTTTTTCCAGTTATAAATCTTAAAACCAGTAAAATCGCACTTTTGAGAAGACATCTTTGGCAAAGGGTAGGGTGTCCTGTTTAGTAAAATAAGTTGCAAAAAAACAATCTCTAGAAATGGCAACAAACAATGAAAAGATAGGTAATGCAGTCTTGTAACTATAATGTATCGTCAAAGTTTAGGTGGCGGCGTGAGCGAGTGGTTAACGTGTCGGACTAGAAGTCAAAGGATTGCTAGCCGCATGGGTTCAGACCCAGTCAGGGGCAAGCCGTTGTTTCCTTGAGCAAGACTTTACACTCATTGCTTAGTACTGGTTAATTCCAGGAACGGATTCGAGTGTGTGTCTATAAGCTAAAACTTTCCTACACAATCGAACTAAAATAAATTTTGTATACACTAAAGATTTACGAGACTGAATAGTTAACTAAGCATTGAACTGGTTCGGGGCTGTAAAGCTTATCCCTTCAAAGCTGGGAATCTGATACAATCTTGTAAAGCTCAATCATGTGTGTTTCGGATAAGTGAGTCTTTTTCCTTTTCATTATATTTAAACGTTTTTTTTCTCATTTTTCTAATTTTTGCCATATAACTGCTGAATATTTAATAGTATAATAGTATTGACAATTACGCAACAATAATATTTGTGATAGTGTACTGTAGTTTGTCTCTCCGGCAAATTGCACATTCATGTTATTTTAAATTCGTGTACGATGGAAGCTATACTCGTATTTCGTGCCTTCAAATAAATATTGTTCTTGATGAAACAACTGAACATTTCATATGAAACGTGCCAAATACATTCTTTAAAAATCTTGTTTATACATCGAATTTTGTATGTCTTTGTACTGACTTTGATTTTTTTTCAAAAACAAGTCTGAAATTTAATATTATTTGTATGCACGTCAAGAAACGCCATGCGAAGACAAGCGGTCTTCTTAGAAGCTAACTTACAGAAGTGAATTCACGTTATTGATTTTGTTAAAATGTCTATATTAGAATAACAAACTACACAGGAAAGAATAAGTCCATATGTATATCTTTTTCTATTAAATCTTGGAGAAATTTTCCGAGAATTATACAGACGAAATTAGAAAGTGTTACACTATACTTAAACTTAGAAATCAGATCAACCAATCTCTGAAATTAGAAAGCTTTTACTGTATCTAATTAGACAACACTAAAACGTCTGCATTTCTGGGGGTAGTGTTATCTTATTATCTCTGGTGATGAAAAGTTTACCTCCAACTTTTCCGTGCATGTTACAAAAACCATAAAATAAAAGAAAATAATTGCTTGGGACAAAAACTGTCATCACATAATCGAACTACATATTTGTAAATTAACCAGGCTATATTAGCAACCGATACTTTAACGTTTATTAAGATACAGATATAGACCATCTCATTCTCTCATTGAAAGAAAAGTACATGTTACTATTCCGAAATTGAAAACTTACTTCGAAGATAACCAATACATGCGTGTAACAATGTATCAAATATGGAAAACTCTTCAGAAAAGCGGCGTTAGATATAAAAATGAGTGGAAAACACGAACTTATCGCACAGAGCGGGAACTTTTTGACAACACTTTAGATGAACTGTTGCCCGGACCTGAATTAATTGTTGCAAAGTAGTAAACCTACATCAGACACTGGTCACCTTACGATGCCATTATATTCATAAGTGAATTACTCACACCTACCAGCCATAAATTTAGTTATATTTTATTGATAAATTTACATCTGATAATGTTGAAGTTTTTTCTTGATATTGTTATGTATTTTTTCAGCGGAGCTGTCTAAAATTGATTTTGACCTAGATTTGCAGAAGCTTAGACCAATGAAATGCTGCGCCAAAACATAAATATTCAGCGGGAAAATCAAATTCTATTATTTTATTGGCCGATATTTTGTGGCGCAATGAAAATAAGGCAGTGCAATAAATATTGTTATGAGCTATGTCCTTCCAATCTGCACCATTATTTGAAATATTTAAAAAGGGCAAAACTGCATTTAATGATGCTCAAGTATGAAACTTAACATTAAACGCCATAGTGATAAACCGCCAATTGTTAAAATGCCACAAAAAGTTCGCATAACAACAAGAAATTAATCTAGATTCAAACGATAGATTATTGTTTACTGGCCTAAAATATGTTGGAATATTGCGGGCTTCACAGATGATTTTGAAGGGACCAAATTAATACGCGTACTAATTTATTTTCAGTAAATGAAATATTTTTAATGAAAACTTAGCTTTTTTGTCAAATTAATATGTATTTTTAAGGAAATCAGTAGTGTTTCCCTTCATAGGCGCATGTTTTTCTTACCAGAAAATAGCATTATTTTATAAGCGCACATTTCTGCTGTTACCGAATAAAGTACCTTATTATAAGCGCATATTTTACCATTGTTACATGAATATTTAGAACATAGGAGTTATGATATTTGCCATTTGCCCATTTTTGTTAACAATTTTATGTCTCATTATAAGCGCATATCGAAAATAGGTGCATATGTACCCGAAAGTATAAGCGCATACTGAAAATAAGCGCATACTTTTACACTAAAGTATAAGCGTATATGGAAAATAAGCGCATATTTCAGCCTCTAATTTTATTATAAGCACATGCGCTTATTTTCAAAATTTTACAGTATACCTTATACCTTTATGTTGTTTGGTTTCCATTTAAAGATCTAGCAAATAAAATGAATACAGTTCTTATTTTGTGTGTTATTAGCTCACCTGAGCACTTCTAAATTTGTGTTGGTGGGTCGTAAAATCCACTTAAAACAAAATCATTGGTACCTTTCAACTTCATGTAAACTTGTACGAATCGGACAAGAAATAAATCAAAATGTTCTTTACAAACTCCGCTGATTGTCTTTTTTAAAGACATTTCTTGTTTCCAATTGTATGTTCCAGCCAGGGGCGGATCCAGGATTTCAGGTTGGGGCGGGAGGGGGGGCGCAAAATGTTCGGCCCGATTTGTGTCCGTTTTCTACCTCATTTCAACGGTTGTGCTGATTTGGCAATATCACACGGGCCTCTGATTATTCAATTCAATGTTGAACAATAAAGTATACATTATTTAAAGACATATTCAAAATAGACCTACAATAACACCTATGGTCCGGGATTTTTTTTGAGGGGAGGGGGGCGCCGGGTGCGCCCCCCCCCCCACCTCTGGTTCCGCTAGTGGCAGTGCTTTTTTTTTAAATTGACTAATATGAGTTTACTAGGGATGGCAACGAGTACTCGGTTAACCGAGTACTCGATCGAACGTCCGAATATCGGTTAACAAAATTGATATTCGATTACTCGGAAAAAAATATAATTTCTTTTTATTTTAGATTTAATGAGATTGTTGTATCCAATTAGTTCAGAAATACGGAGATATACATGTTTCTTCATAAATACCTGTAAAATACAATCAAAACATCCTTGAAGAGGTGCGAAAATTATATCGTAAACATAACGAGTAATCATCAGTTTGACACGCGCATGGGATTGAACACCTGTGTCGCTTACGTCATTCGGCCTGTTATGATATTTAATTACCTTTAATTGTGTAACAGTTTGTAGCCGAATTTGTTTTTAATGTAACTGTTTTGAAAACAGCAAAGGGCCGGATTGCTATTATGAATGTTAGATTAAACGTTGTAATTAGACCCGATTATACGTTTGTTTTTCTTTACTCAATAAAGGAGAGTAACTCCCTTTTCTTCTTTAAGCATATAAATCCAGAAATATCATTATCTTTTTATATCTTGATAAAGTTTTTGCTTAGAATAAGATATTAAAATTTCCATAGAGTCAAAATGCCGCCTGCAAAATCTAATGCTTGGAAATATTTCAAACGCCGTGCTGATAGCAAGACTGTTAAATGTACATTATGTAGCTGTGAAATGACGTATACTGGTGGTACTACAAACATGCTAAATCATTTACGCTTAAAGCATCCTTCTGAAAACAAAAACTCTGACACACAGAAACAACGATTATGTTGTTGGTCTAATTTGTTTATTGGTTTTTTCTAAGTTACCTCCCTTGCAGTCCTATTTATAGATACGAATTCTATGAATTCAAATAGAAACCGAAAGTAGCCTGCAGACGGTGTTGATATTGTGTGATAAAACTTTAAAGATCATTGGAAAACATCCGAGTAACCGAGTACTCGATCGGAAAAATGACCGAGTACTCGAGTATTGATTTTGGTACTCGTTGCCATCCCTAGAAAATAAAAATGAAAATAATAAAGGAAAAACAGCATTTAAAAGAGTAGCAAAAAGCAACTTGTGTAGTTTAAAAATAAGCTTGTTAGAATTTGACTCGGATGCTCTTCTATAGAATATGGGTGTGGAAACAACCACCAAGTTTAAATGAGGTTATTCAGTAATAGCTTAAGAAGCTATCTCGATGTTGAATATATGCAATAATGGTAATTTGGAACAGAACACAAGACATACCATAGATATAAATTATCTGATGGTCATTTTTATGATGGACCTCGTATGGGATGCATACAGTCGTCGATTAGTTCAACCGTTATCCGTCGCACTTTCGTTGCTGTGTCTTTTCTCAGGAATCAGTAGGTTTAATTCAAGCAATCTTTGTTTGGATCTTTACAAGAATAGAAAAGGGTAAATTTCAACATTGTTATGACACTTTGTAAATTAATGTAGTTTCCTTTCGAGACGAGTTCTCAGAAAACATTGGCTTGGATTCAAACAAGCGCTGTTATAACAAGAGAAAATGTACCTACTATAGAAATGTTCCGGTCGAATGGTTCTCATACACTCAGACGAAAATGGAGCATTGTTTGATACCTTAGCCCCTTATCCCTTCATGCCCCCGTCCCCTCTTCCCTTACACACACAAGCTCGCAAATACGTCAAAAAATAATGGAAAAGCGCATTCGATATGCATCCACTGGACCACAGATTTTCTTGTTAATTCTAGCCGAGTAAGCAGTGTTACCTATAGAATTATATTGAACATAGATCTCATTTCGATTTTATACTAATACCAAGTAAATGTAAAGTATATGTAAAAAGTTTATATTTTCTGTTATACAAAAAATGCAAGAAATACAAGTTAAAGCAGCCTTAGACAGTTGCAGGTAAACCAAATGCTACGAATATTGTTACATTTCCATCAAACTTAATCTCAACCTTAAAATTGCGTACATCAGCGTTTTTGTGACAGAGCAGATTTTTGTTGATACAACATATATTCTTTTTTTTAAAATATTTTTATTTTCTGAAGGACTGTTTAGAAAATCATATATTTTATTAAATAACTAAATATTATTAGCCCTATAAAACAATATTCAACTGTCTCCTCTATAACAGGGCCAATATTTATATCAGTCAGCGGCCTTGGGCCGGAAAGTGATTTAGATATAAAGCCCGCATTTTGAGAGATTTCATTGACTGATTACACAGGGCCAAAATCTGATATAGAAGCGCTGCAGGAAGATCGTGAAAACGGCAGCCATTTTTAAAGAGTTGTCAGCTTTCATATTAATTAGAGTTTGAACTCGAGACTGTTTCTTTAAATATAAATCAATATTCTATTAGTAGTGTTTAAATTGCTAAATTTACTGATTTCACAAAATAACAAGCATTTACTTAACATGAATCAGTCGTCTGGGAAAATGTCGAGCGGGGAGGACGAAGTTCCATTACATTTAGTTATTTAATAAAATTGTCAATAAATAAGTGATTTCATATTAACATATATTACTGATACCAGACGACTTTTTAAAAAGTGGTCCAGTTGTAAAATGTTTCGGCCGCCAGAGGATTTTATAATTTGATAATATCAAATCATTTTTTATTAACATATAATACTTATGCCAGACGACTTTTTAAAAAAGAGTTCAGTTGTGAAATGCTTCGGTCGCCAGAGGATTTTAAATGAAGGAAACTTATAACACAATGTTCTTCCTAAGCAACTTGAGTGACAATCTGATACATAAATTCCACTCCCTTTCACCTTAACTGTAGACTTCTTGTAATATAATGACAGAAATGTCATACATACACAAGATGATTTTTTTCTTTCGTTTTTTTTTCTCTTTTTCTTTTTGCAAAAGGAAATCTGTAAGTACGTATTTAGCTTTTTTCAACTTCACAGTCTTTGGAAATGGCCGGATATATAGAGAAAGAGTCGATCTTTAGAACAGCAGAACACTTTTGATTCTATACTTTTTGTAAAGATGATTCGCTAAGGTTTACGTTTCAATCTGTAAAGTTCCACAAAGGTGCGATGTTTCGAAGTGATAGAACAGTGTTGGCAGACAGTGGCCTCTTTGTACTGACTACATGAATTATAGTAACTGTTATACATAGTGTATCTCTCGTAAATCTTACTGTCCCATCAACTGAATTTACCTTTATTGAAAAAATAACGCCTAACCCATTGTAAGCATTGGAATAGCGACGCCATGAAAAGTCTTGAGAAAAAACAAAATATTTATGACTCTAAAAAATCTAGTTTCAATGCCAAGCGATTTGCTTATTATGTCGCAACAGAAAATACGACAGAAGATATTGAATCGGTATTCAATGGGCTTAGTTTTATCAGAAATTGACAAGAAATTTACCCATAATGTTTCCAGCACAGAACATTTTTTCATTCCACCTCCTGACTTTACGCTCAACCTCGTTCGACAAGAGCACTATAATTAAGTGGGGATTTGTTTTCTCCGAAGTCAATTATTCTAAAATCTGGTTCTCACAGTGGTAGTTATTGTAACAAAAACCGATTTTGTCCTGAATCTAAGACGGAGTCTAATTATATTAGTCGCATTCAAAAGCCCGGGCCATCGAGTCTAAGTTACCATCTGCTTACTTTATTAAGACTCGGCCATTAAATGGCGTTTATCATTAGCTCACGAGGGACTGTTTTATGTTTCATTTTGTTAAAGTTGAGGGTCTTCGTACATTTTACCGTTTTTTACTGTATACCTGAATATTTCAATGTAAACCAATCACTCTTTTCCCCGCTGATACATTGAAACGTTTGCAATTAATTTTTAGGTCTTCTTTTAAGCAATAAACTCTTTAAATAAGACCCAGTCTTTCTATAATCTTTACTGATTAATTTGTCTAAAAAACCAGTACGGATGACGGGCATGTGAGGTCAATGTTTGCTTTTCTTTATATCGCGTAGTAATACTCTAAAAAGGGTATAATCAGATAGAGATCTTTCTGATACGTTTCGTAAATTATCGCAGCTAAACGGAGTGATTGTCCTATTATGGTGAAATCTAATGCAGTGTCACCTATTATGGTGCTATCTAATGCAGTGTCACCTATTATGGTGCAATCTAATGCAGTGTCACCTATTATGGTGCTATCTAATGCAGTGTCACCTATTATGGTGCTATATAATGCAGTGTCACCTATTTTGGTGCTATCTAATGCAGTGTCACCAATTATGGTGCTATCTAATGCAGTGTCACCTATTATGGTGCTATCTAATGCAGTGTCACCTATTATGGTGCTATCTAATGCAGTGTCACCTATTATGTTCCATCTCAAGCATTATCACCTATTATGATTCAGTCTCAAGCGGTGTCACCTATTATGATTCAATCTAAAGCAGTAAATCTAAAGCAGTGTCACCTATTATGATTCAGTCTAAAGCAGTGTCACCTGTTATGGTTCCATCTAAAGCCTTGTCACCTTTTTATGATTCAATCTAAAGCAGTGTTACTTATTATGGTTCCGTCTAAAGTAGTGTCACCTATTATGATTCAGTCTAAAGCAGTGTCACCTGTTATGGTTCCATCTAAAACATTATCACCTATTATGATTCAGTCTAAAGCAGTGTCACCTGTTATGGTTCCATCTAAAACATTATCACCTATTATGATTCAGTCTAAAGCAGTGTCACCTATTATGGTTCCATCTAAAACATTATCACCTTTTATGATTCAATCTTATGCAGTGTCACCTATCATGAACACTTTTAATGTAGTCTCATCTTTTCTCAAACAATCTAAAGCATATTACATATTATTATTCTATGTACTAGTTTGTTCGGTGCCGTTTCAGTTTTTTCGATCCTTTTTATAGTTCAGCAGTACAATATTTTATTCGTTTAAACCCCTATGTGTTATGTATATACAATGGTTTGTTTTGTCAATTTTCTTTTTTTTTATTCAGAATTCATTGTTTCTGCTTTGCTATTTTCAGTAAGTTCTGTCGCTATTATACATTTTAAGCTATATTCGCTGCTAAAATCTGTTTATGTAGATAAAGCTACCAAATGTAAGAAGAAACTCCTTGTCTACATTACGAATAAGATTTTGAACCGCAAACTTGACAAGCTAGTAAATGGACAGGGCAAACTTTAAATGGATTCACTGAATATCAACATAAATCAACATGATAGGCTAGAACACAGAAGACGCACTGTCAACGTTTCTATGTTGAGCAGTCTTGGGGACATATAATATCATAAGGTTTGATTAAACGTATCGTTGTATTTAAACTTAGATTTAGGGCTACTGATAATTACAATCACGGAGACTGTAGAAGCCTCGCAACTTCCCTAGGTGATTTTTCAAATAAATAAAAAAAAACAACAAATAAATCAGTTTGTCAACAACACATGCCTCATACAACACAGACAGTTACCTGTCTGGTAAATGAAATCATCTATTTCGATATTTCTTGACCTCGGCTAATCAACGGTTTTTAAAACCCGCTTGACCAATCAATAATTCTATGACTAGATGTTTTGGCAAACATCAAAATGGCCGCCAAGAAATGGGCGGAGTGAACTATAAGCCGGTTATAATTCACATATCAGAAGATAATGAATTAACTGCTGCGGTCACTGACGGTCTCTTGGACTTAATTCGTTAAAACCTCTAATATTACAAGTTTTAACGAATAAATAGTTTCGTTCGCTGACGGCCCCTTGCACTAATTCATTAAAACTTCTAAGATATGAACTATAACCTTCATTAATTATTGAATAATTGATCCAAAACACAGCCATTTAGATTAAAGTTGTTTTTGTTGTCTAGTAAACATAGTGGAGTGTGACATGTTGCGACATGTTGCGACGTCATCTACCGCTTTTTGACCAAACTCGTTCCTGTAATGTGCACGTTATCTTTTTACACTATTTATAAATCAACGTAAGTGAGACGCTCGCCTCACATTCCTATTATCAACCCATTTCACCAGGTTAATTTTGATACAAATGATATTTCATACATTGTGTCTTATTGTCACATTGACGGTATTTTCAGCGTAAGACAATGGATAAAGAAGACATAGTTTTTGGTATGCGCTGATTATGTGTAAACTCTAGGGGATGGCAACGAGTACCAAAATCAATACTCGAGTACTCGGTCATTTTTCCGATCGAGTACTCGGTTACTCGGATGTTTTCCAATGATCTTCTAAGTTTTATCACACAATCACCATATCAACACCGTCTGCAGGCTACTTTCGGTTTCTATTTGAATTCATAGAATTCGTATCTATAAATAGGACTGCAAGGGAGGTAACTTAGAAAAACCAATAAACAAATTAGACCAACAACATAATTGTTGTTTCTGTGTGTCAGAGTTTTTGTTTTCAGAAGGATGCTTTAAGCGTAAATGATTTAGCATGTTTGTAGTACCACCAGTATACGTCATTTCACAGCTACATAATGTACATTTAACAGTCTTGCTATCAGCACAGCGTTTGAAATATTTCCAAGCATTAGATTTTGCAGGCGGCATTTTGACTCTATGGAAATTTTAATATCTTATTCTAAGCAAAAACTTTATCAAGATATAAAAAGATAATGATATTTCTGGATTTATATGCTTAAAGAAGAAAAGGGAGTTACTCTCCTTTATTGAGTAAAGAAAAACAAACGTATAATCGGGTCTAATTACAACGTTTAATCTAACATTCATAATAGCAGAACAGAACAGAACAGAACAGAACAGAACAAAACTTTATTTACATCTCAGGCATACAAGTATGCAGCATAAGGAAATGTACAATAAATGCATATTTACAATGACGTGATCATAATAAAACAGTAACTTAACAACTACACAAAAAGACTAAGTATTTATACATTAACAAAGACAGGGCGACAATGTACGACGGGGGGAGGTGTTGGGTTAAATATTGTGGTGTATTATTAAAAGAATATCATAGAATAGCAATCCGGCCCTTTGCTGTTTTCAAAACAGTTACATTAAAAACAAATTCGGCTACAAACTGTTACACAATTAAAGGTAATTAAATATCATAACAGGCCGAATGACGTAAGCGACACAGGTGTTCAATCCCATGCGCGTGTCAAACTGATGATTACTCGTTATGTTTACGATATAATTTTCGCACCTCTTCAAGGATGTTTTGATTGTATTTTACAGGTATTTATGAAGAAACATGTATATCTCCGTATTTATGAACTAATTGGATACAACAATCTTATTAAATCTAAAATAAAAAGAAATTATATTTTTTTCCGAGTAATCGAATATCAATTTTGTTAACCGATATTCGGACGTTCGATCGAGTACTCGGTTAACCGAGTACTCGTTGCCATCCCTAATTTCTATGGTTTATTACACCCAAAAGATTTTTTGGGGGGTGGGGGGGGGGGGTGCGGATACGTACGAATATTTAGTGTGTTGCTACCGGCACTGTTCATTATCTTATGTGCTGTGCAATAAATCTTTTCATCTACATACGTTTATCTCTGAGTAAAGGTAGTACTTTGCTGATTACACAGGGATAGGTCGGAACGTAGAGCATTTACTTATGACAAGATGAAGCACTCTACTTTCTAACTGTTTTAGTTTATTTAGCGTCTCTATTGATCACCCATCGTCCCCTCAGGACTTGAAGGACTTGAAGACCTATGATCTAAAAGACACTGCTGTTTTAATTTTTTACTTAATTTTTTTTAATGTTTTATTTTTTTTTTAAATATAATATAATAGATGAAAGGACTCCTTTTTAACGTCTCACTCAAATGACCATAGTGTAGTAGAGGAGCGAGGGATCTAACTCACGACCATTGGACAAAAAGTCTTGTGCTTTACCGTTCGACTCCAGATCCGCTCCAAGTACTTTTTTGTTTTTCCAACAACACTATATGAGTAAAAAGAAAGTTTTACTTTTTTAATTGGTTATTGATAATAAGCTTTTCCGATGAAATCGTTTTTTATTTGAAGTTATCTGACGCTTTTATCGATATTCACTTCATTGTGATTTTTAATGTTACTTAATTCATTCATTCGCATATCATTGAAATAAAGCTCGACAAAGAAATGAATCCCAGCGTCACAAATGGAATTAGTCACCATTCTGACTTTTTTTACACATTTATATTTAATAAATATGTCAAGAGAAAAAAATCTATGGGACTGTGCATATGTTTCGGAATCGATCCTTGTTATCTAGAGAATCGCTTCCGATTCCCTCTTCACTAATAAACTTCATAATATAAATTTCATACTATGATTTTTTTCCCTATCTTTTCGAATTTATAATCGAAATAGCTAATATCCTGCCTTCATAGCTTATATTGTTAATTCATACTATTGTCTATCTCTGTAAAACCTATTGACAAATACGTTATACTTTACCTTTTTGTCCTACACTTCACGTAGATTTATTTCTTTATAAATCGGCTATAAATGTATTGATATAAAGTGTTGTACGTGTGTTTAAACCTTTTACTGTCATTTTTTTTCAAACCAGCGTTAACTTCACGATGCATACATGAAATAAATGAAGAACACAAGAGTTGCAACTTACACAATAATTTTACCACATTTAAAGCCGTAAAAAAACAATATCAGAAAACTAGGCCTCTCATCATAGAGGTTTATTGTATGTAGCATCTTATCGAGGTTAACTCTAAAAGTAGACATTCAGCTCGTAATTAGCATATTGCTAAAGGCCCTATTTGAAATTCCTGTCACATGAAGCTATTTGTTGCAATAATATAACTAACCTTTTGGCATTTAATTATCAATATACACATACATATTTTACTGTCTTTAACTAAACACTACACATTAAACTATTATGCCTGTTCTTCCAGAAACTTTATATTGAGTTATTTATTTGCAAGACAATACGTACATACCAATCGCAATATTAATAAGCAGTTAGAATAGGTACATCAACAACCAATGTTACTCTCTGAAGTCTTATGCCTTAAATCTGTACATGGTATATGAAAGTAGGTACTGAATGCAAATATTTAAATCATTATCTTATATCCTCTATGAGTCTGAAAACATCAGCCGCTTCCTATATACCCTTACATAAACATAGATCTAATGATCATAGTCAGATGTCCATAAATAATGTAATATTTTATGACATTTTATGAACCGTTATAAAATCAAGCCTCCAAATGAGTTAAATACTGTTTGGTGTGGCGTAATCTGAAATCAAACGACTTAATTAAAATTACTTTCTTACACATAAACATAGAATAACTGCTGCTAGCTTTTATAAATAAACTCCTAATTTTACTGCATCAAATTTATTTCTGTGGTAAACGTTGCTTTGAAAACCTAGCAGAAATCTGGATGTTCTTAACTTTATGATATAAATGTTAAGTTTAAAAGCAAATCATCAGTGTTTACCAAATAACTTCAGTTATTATGACGTGCAAAATTTACAAGCTTCAGAAGCCCTCCTAAGTACCGAGAAAATTAAATCCTACATAACATTCCCACCTTTAATGTACCCGAACCTTTGGTAAGATAAATGCAGCTGTACTTCAGTGTACTTCAGAAGTTGTGTTTTTTGCACTTGCTGAGGTGGAGAAAGGAGCGGAAGAAAATATAACAATCACAGAGGTTAAATACTGTATTTGTCGAACATGCTTATATAGATTTAGAAAGGAGTAGATGACTGAATAAAATCAAACAAAACATAACTGAATGACCATCTTATAAATTCGAGAAGCCTGTATTGACGAAATTAAACATCAACAAAAATCATTAATGTAGTTTCAGAAACATTTCATATTTTTCTCTCCTTCGTCAAAACATGTTACAAAAGATAAACACATATGGACATTAGAGAAAAAAAAACAAAAGGGAAAAAAACGTTTGTAAGAAAAAGACCTTAAAGATGATACATCATTGATGATATTAGATGATATTTCGCTTACTACAAAAGTAAGACTTTTTGCAATATCAGAGAGGATTGTTTTTGCTCGGTTTTCTCACCAAAAGAGTATACATACAAAGACAAGTTTCCAGGTTTATTTGAAAAATTCTCAATTTGTATACAATGTAAAACCGCGGCGCACCTGATAACTTGTACATTTATTTTAATTCTGAAAAAAATCGATGCTTATTTAAATTGTATACCAACGGACTAGAAGTGGTGCGTTTAACAGTGTTAAACTTACATACACATCTGCCGTCCTTAGCGACAATGAACAATCTTATGTGGTCATAGAGATTATTTACATATTTTATTGTCAAGGACGATTACTCTTATTTACAGTCGATATAATAGTGCATGGCTCAAATAAAATATTTAAATCTCGACTGAATAGTGAATATTACAAAGTTTACGGGTTTTCCACATCCTAAATCATACTCCGATCATGTAATTTTATGTAACATATCAAGAGCAATACTGTAAACATGTTTTATTTTTCTCCTGTCACACGAAAATAAGATACACGTACTATATCACTTCAAGAAATATGAGATACACGTACTATATCACTTCAAGAAATATAAGATACAAGAAATAAAATAGGACAATGGGGTAACTTTAACTTCATAAGAGACTAAACCTGCTACATTTAGGATTATTTTTCTTTCAGTCGAATTTAATTTGAAGTTTCGAAATATTTTGTAACATTACATACAGACATTTTTTCTATGTTTTGTTTATAACCAAAGTTTGTTCCCAGTATATATTAAAAACTGCAGCAAAAATATACAGTATCACGATAAGTCTCAGGCAAAGCTACTAATAAAATACTTTTGTTAAAGGCCAAAGCAATGGTTTTAATGATACATACAAAGAACATCGGTCACCGAACCCAAATTTTATATACTTTAGGGAACATGAGTTGTTAACAGCTTCCGACCACATAGACAAGTTCACGTCTTCATGTGAATTGTTGTTTTGCGACACAACTCTTTCATGGAAAATCATTTGTGACAATACATTAAGGACTATGGAAATGAAGACCCTCATCTGCTCTTTTGCCATTATATATCCACAGTGCTAAGAGTTGTAAAGGATTGTCTCATATCAAATATAATAATAAATCAAGCAGTTTAGAAAAAACAGTGCATTATTGATTTAGTCAAGTGAGTTTTTTAGCGGCTTTTGATCAATCAGTTTTTATCGCGATCGTACTTACGCATTTTGTTGTTTTTTTTCAAAAACTGTGCATAAAATTAGACTACTTGTGTCGGGACTTAAAAGAATTTCTTCTTACAAGTGGTTATTCAACCAAATGTATAAAAAATTGCTTGGAGGAGAAAATGGAAAATATTTTAGACAATTTTCAAAGAGAAAACGCCCGCTATCTGTTTTTGAAAAATCAAAGCTTTTGAGCTATGTAATGCATTAAATGTTTTTAATTTTCTGAATCAAATTTAATTCTTAAAGCAAAATAGATTTTATCATCTGACTTATTAACTGTATAAACTGTCATACATTAAATGATATTCCTATAAAAAAAATGATATTATACCAAGAGAATGGCTGCATAATAATTTTACGGAAATGCTGATCAGGTGACCCTCTTCAAATTCTTTTAAGCCATATTGGTTTTAAAAAACCTAACACGCGGACTAGCTTTACTCTATAGAAAGAAACTGGGAAAATCTTCTTATTCCAAACCATAAAGTCTAGAGCTTAAATAGTTAGTGTGTTAGTTATGCATGTCTAGGGGTTGTAACATGTTAGTTAAAATAACGTTTGAATCACACTTTGCTCTGTCCTGGGGTCCTTTTTATGTAAAGTAGGAAGGCTATGGAAACCTTGCCTGAAATTGTAAGCTCTGAAACTTGGATGTTGTATCATTGTCTAGTGGATCTCTACTATGTTAAAATCATATCTTTTGAGTTCAAGTTCACCCCACCATGGGGTCAGTGGACATATTGACCTAGTTTCTTTATTTTAAGCTACACGAACGAATGTTGGACCATGTGTATAAATTTGCTAGTAGATTCCAATTTTAGCGTTTTCAAACCTTAACCTTGACTTTTTGACCTACTACAGTTTTAGATGCTACAGCAGCCAAACTTAAAACTTATACACAGTTTTGGAAGTAGATTTCAACATTGACCCTGACTGACCTAGATCTTCACTTACCGACCCACTTTCTAGTTGTTGTTTCTTTAAAGATACAACAAAGGAATTTTGACATCTTTAATACAGATTTCAATCTTGACTGACCTTGAAATATATTTTTCTTTTAATTTTGAATTTACAGGAATAAAATTTGAACCGTATGTAGAATGGTACTCCGACGAGCGATATAGGACCATCATGGTCGTCTTGTTTATGTACGATAACACTCTTAGTATTGGTTATTCTCCCTTTCATACATGACGTTATCAACTAGTAATGGCCTCTTTAGCTCTGGGATTTATTTCTTAGTGTGATTAATTTTATTTAGACTTTATTGCAATCATCTACTTCATGTTTTATACACCCTGTTGTTAATTAAGAAAGGCGTCATTTCATGCTTCCCCAGTGATATCAACACGTACAAAAAGGCTAAATTAAATAAGAAATTTGATGATCAAGGGGATGGATAATTATACCGGAACATTTGAAAGGCCGATTCACCACAAGCATAAAGAATGCGAATATGTTAACTTGTTTTAAAGCAGAAAGAGGTCACATACTACGAATTTAACGTATTTATATATCATTACAAATTCTTTAGTTCACAAATGAATTTCCTGCAAATCTAGCATTATGCGTTTCATTCTTTTAAACTTCCTTTACAAAAAGGGTACAAATCGAAATAACACGATAAGTTCTGAAAAATATGACGGAAATCAAAATATGCTGTAGTTGACACATATCAGACAGAAGGACTCTGTGTGAATAGTGAATAAATACCAGCAATTAGGATACTGCAATTGCTGAGTGTCCTTTTTCATTAAAAGTGATGTATTTTTTATCGACCTTGTTTTGTGTAAGCGATTTTATGGGCGTGGTGATTTGCATTGTGTATTTTTTAAAACAAAATTCCCAGATAATATTGCCCGAGGCACACAGATGCTTCCGTAATTATCCCCATTGAAATATCATTGCCTTAATTATCTTACCCTGAAAAGTCGAAAATATAGTGACAAAATGTTGATATTAAAGTTACAGATTTCTGCATATAGTCAGGTTAGTTTTTACATTTTTTGAATTCACAAACAGTTGAAAAGTTGCAATCACTATCTTTAATTTTCTACATTTCTTGTAAACTATTTAATTGAAAGGCCTAAATGCGCTTGAAAAAAAATTTGAAAAAATCACACAATTGTTAGATAAAATTTAAATGCAACAAGTAAAAATAAAGCACGTAAAATTCTGACTTTTAACAAATGTTTAAACTTGATCTAAAAGAAATAAAGCTTGTAAAATTGTGACCTTAAAACCTGATCTGATAGAAATAAAGAATTTTAAAATTGTGACATTTAAACCTGATCTAGTAGAAATAAAGCTTGAAAAACTGTGACAGTTAAATCTGATCTGGTAGAAATAAAGACTATAAAATTGTGACTTTTAAACATAATCTGAAAGAAATAAAGCATGTCAAATTGTTACCTTAAAACCTGATCTGGTAGAAATAAAGAATTTTAAAATTGTGACATTTAAACCTGAACTGGTAGAAATAAAGCTTGAAAAAACTGTGACATTTAAACATGAACTGGTAGAAATAAAGATTATGAAATTATGACTCTTAAACTTGATCTGAAATAAATAAAGCATTTTAAAATTCTGACATCTTAACTTGATCTTGTAGAAATAAAACATGTAATTTGTTCCTCTTAAACATGATTGGTGGAAATAAAGCATGTTAATTTGTGACTTTTCACCCTGATCTAGTGGATATGACGCATAAAAATCTGTGACCCTTAAACCTGCTCTGACAGAAATAAAGCATGTTAAGCTTTCACTTTTAAACATGATCACATAGAAATAAAGCATATAAAACTGTGATTCTAAAACCAGATCTAAAGGAAATAAAGCACCTTTAAACCTGACCTGTAAGATATAAAGCATGAAAAACTATGTCTATTAAGCCTGTTCTTATACAAATAAAGCATGTAAAAACATAATCTGATAGAAATAAAGCATATAAAATTGTGACTTTTATACATGATATGATAGAAATAAAGCATATAAAAACATGATCTGATAGAAATTAAGCAGATACAATTGTGACTTTTAAACATGATCTGATAGAAATTAAGCATATAAAATTGTGACTTTTAAACATGATCTGATAGAAATAAAGCATGTAAAAACATAATCTGATAGAAATAAAGCATATAAAATTGTGACTTTTAAACATGATCTGATAGAAATTAAGCATATAAAATTGTGACTTTTAAACATTATCTGATAGAAATAAAGCATGTAAAAACATAATCTGATAGAAATAAAGCATGTAAAAACATAATCTGATAGAAATAAAGCATGTAAAAACATAATCTGATAGAAATAAAGCATGTAAAAACATAATCTGATAGAAATAAAGCATATAAAATTGTGACTTTTATACATGATATGATAGAAATAAAGCATATAAAAACATGATCTGATAGAAATTAAGCATATAAAATTGTGACTTTTAAACATGATCTGATAGAAATTAAGCATATAAAATTGTGACTTTTAAACATTATCTGATAGAAATAAAGCATGTAAAAACATAATCTGATAGAAATAAAGCATATAAAATTGTGACTTTTAAACATGATCTGATAGAAATAAAGCTTGTAAAATCTGTGACTTATTATAATTTATTCTAGTAGAAATTAATCACATAAAACGGTGACTGTTAGAAATAAGGCATGTAAAATTTTGAATTTTAAACGTGATCAGAAATAAAGCATATAAAATTTTGACTTTTAAACCTGACCTGATAGAATTACAGTATGTAAAAAAATGGCTTTTAATCCTGATATGATATCTATAAAGCATATACAATTGTGACTTTTAAACCTGGCCTGATAGAAAAGAAGCATGCAAAACTGTTACTTTAAAATCCGTAAGAAATAAAGCATGTAAAACTGTAAATTTTAAACCTGATCTGGTAGAAATAAAGCATGTAAAATTGTGACTTTTAAACCTAATCTGATCGAAATAATGTTAAAGTTTGACTTTAAAACCTTATCTGAAATAAATGAACCATATCATTTGTGACTTTTAAACATGATCTGAAATTTAAATAAAGCATGTAAAACTGTGACTTTTAAATCTCATCTGTTACAAACAAGGCAGGTAAATCAGTGACTGTTAAACCTCACCTCATAGAAATAAGGCATGAAAAATTGTAACACTCAAACCTGATTTGGTAGAAACACTGTTGTACAGCGTTCACCGGAAATAGCCCATCAAAATGTCTAAAACGAAAGTAAAATCGCCGATGTGGAGTTCACCCAAGGTAATGTTTCAGCTTATTTCTCCATCATATCTTTATCGATTTCTCCAAACTAAACAATATTGTGAAGCTTAATATGTCTGGTTTTAGACCAGTAGTTGCTTTTTTCTGCAAGTTGGGTATTTTTTGAGTAATTGGTGATAAATTGTGGCCTCGTTGTTGACTTTTGCGAACAATGTTGATATTTTCCACTAAATCAAGCCCAAAACGCATTTGCTGTGTCAAAATCCATCTTCATTTATCAAATATAGACTTTCCTCCACTTGTATTAGAGCGGCCATTCACCAACTCGAGCTACTTTTTACAAAATTTGCGAAAAACAGTCATGCCTTGTGTACGGGGTCTAGCACGGTTCTGTACGGGGTGTAGATTGAAAACTGTCTTGCGAGTGTACGGGGTATAGTAAATAAACGAATGCCATTTTCTGCAAAATGCAAATTAACTTCTGTACCAGTGCACACACATCAGCTGATTAAAGAATTGCGATTAGTGTCGATGAGGGCAGCGAGCGTAAAGCGAAACATTTTATTTGTTTGCAAATCATGATTAATATTCAAGTATTTATAATGTTTATATTTCAATTTAACACTTAGTACGCCGTTTGCCGCCCGCCTACAACACTTTTGATGCATGATCATAAGTTTATAGAAAAATATTTAACTCTATATTCCTTATTTCATTCCAACATTGATAGAACTTGGTTAAACTGTAAAATTTGGCTTAATTAGTACTTAAGAATGTAGAGTGGTGCATTTTTAAATAAGCTAGTTTACCAGGTCTTATCCTTTAACCGGTCTTGAGACTTCATTTAAAAAACAAACAAGTATGATAACTTGGTAAAATATTTTCCTTGACTAGTTTTTTTATCTTATAGGAGAAGACTAGATCACTGGCTATAAAAGCTTGCTCATATTTTTAACGAGAATTTGTTGCAGTTATTCTTAGGTGACCCAACTTGTAATTGCATGCAGTATATTTCATACTTAATTGACAAATACAATACTACTGCTTCTGTTGATGATGATAATGACTTGCTGATGAACAGTTCCCATTTATTTCTATCTATTGTGTTTTAATTAATTAAATATCATTTCTAAAGTGTGAAAAAAAATACATTGATAACTTTTTTTTACTAAGCAATAAACTCTAAAGAGGCATGTCAGTAATTGTATTAAGGGGATTTAGATACTAGTATCATTTAAGATCTTTTGTAAATACCATTTCTTTTGAATATCGATATATTGTATGAAATTTTGTATCACAAATTCTATGGCCTTAAATACAAGAAACGAAAAAGATAGCTATGTGCCTAAAGATTAATTACAGGCAGGGTTTTCTCTCCGGCGTCGCTCTTGTTGTCTTCCGACCTGTCGAACAACCCAAAATCTGCAAGGAATAAACGAAGTAGTTTGTATATACGCGTGTTAATGAAAAAAAGCATGCAGGGCTATCGATTTTACAAAGAGTCGGTGGTTGTCGATTTGCGGAAGTTACGAAACCCTACTGCGATTATAAAATCCCTAAAATGCAAACTCTCACAAGGTTTAGTGGGTAGATAATAACTGACCACATACTGCATAACTATAGGAAGTAAGGTTACGGAACACATCCTGAACGTACACGCGTACGTGTAGTTAAACGTGTACGTGCAGTTGATCTTTAACGTTGAAGCTAAATGTTTAACAGTCTGTCAAATTAAAATCGGTCAAATCAACATTCTGAAATGTCTCTAAGTCGTCATATAGTGTATACCTGCAAGACGGCTAAAACGGTTTTATGGAAAACACCTGTTAATGCCGTTTTGTACAAAATGACACTGGTACACAATCTCTTAAGTGTATGATCAATTACCGACCTGTCTTGTAAGTAGGTAAGTAAATACTCGTACTCGGACATTTCCATTCGGCGAGTGGGTCAGAAAACTGATGGTTTGTATTAGTGACCAATATTGCATGATACTGACGCGCCCACCACATAGACATCGCCAGGTTCTTTATCGTGCCAGGTGAAAAGCACCAATACATGGGTTATTATTCCTGGTTAGAACCAGTACTAAAGAGCTTCATCTAGTAATGTTAGTTGTAGAAGCAGTGGGGAGGTGGGGGTGTTGAACCTGCGACCCATCGATTACGACTCCAGTGCTTTTACCACGAGACCACCGATCCGCTCTTCGACCTGTCTTATAAATACCGACCGACACTATTCAGCTTATGTTTGTGATGGTGCGAATATAATACAATAAAACGTATTTCTCATACTATTGCATTTGTGTGTTAGGCTAAAAAAAACTTATTAGATAAATTATTTACCAAACAACTCCGAGTCTTCTTCTTTTTCTCCCAACTTCTCCATGTTTTAGTCTGAAACAAGTGCAACGCTATATGCTCCCCACTTTGTGGAGGCATAACGAGAGCATTTCCAAATACAACTAATATAATAAAGACTAAAATTTGAAAAAGATGTTGCTACTAGACACCGTACACATGCTACTAAACCCTGTACATTGAACTACTACACCCCGTTCACTTGATTTTATTTTGTTGCTAGACCCCGTACACAAGACATGACCGTTTTTCGCAAATTTTGTTAAAAGTAGCTCGAGTTGGTGAATGGCCGCTCTAATACAAGTGGAGGAAAGTCTATATTTGAAAAATCAAGATGGATTTTGACACAGCAAATGCGTTTTGGGCTTGATTTAGTGGAAAATATCAACATTGTTCGCAAAAGTCAACAACGAGGCCACAATTTATCGCCAATTACTCAAAAAATACCCAACTTGCAGAAAAAAGCAACTACTGGTCTAAAACCAGACATATTAAGCTTCACAATATTGTTTAGTTTGGAGAAATCGATAAAGATATGATGGAGAAATAAGCTGAAACATTACCTTGGGTGAACTCCACATCGGCGATTTTACTTTCGTTTTAGACATTTTTGATGGGCTATTTCCGGTGAACGCTGTACAACAGTGAGAAATAAAGCATGTCAAACGTAACTAATAAACCTGGTTTGGAATAAACCTCAATGTAATAAACAGGATTCATTATCAACTAATGTATACCAGCTTAATCATGAACATTTCATCTTTCAGAGAACATTTTAAGATTAGTTTATACTACATCGTTCCAGGTTCAACACCATTCTTTATATAAAATGTGAAAAACAAAATCGTCCGTTTTAATTAAGAAAGCCTATATTTAACCATTAGTCTGAACATTTCCCAGATGATTCACTGCTGAAACTGTCTATCGAATGTCAGTGCACAATATTTCATTAAATGCTTGAGTGTCGCAGTGACACGCTATATTACAATTTAATACAGGGGTAGGGTTCAACAAGGAGACAGATATAAAGAGAAAACATCACTTTTTTGTACTTAGTGTAAGTGGAACAAAAGCAAAATGTTTCATCATATAACATGCAATATTTCTCAACTAAAGCTTATATTCTAAAAATTCTTCACGATGAATACTCATAGTTCACTTTCCGTAAAAAAAATCCGTTGCCCTTTCCAGAACAGTTTTAGGTTTGTGGAGTTGGAATGTAATTACATTTAAGAATGAACTTCTGCCTTATAGTTGAGTATTCAAATGTGCTTTCGAGAATTTACTTCTGCCTTTTAGCTTGGATTGAAAATTGCGTTCGAGAATTTACTTTTGGGGATTCTAATGTGCATTCGAAGTTGCATTTGAACCTCCAATTACCAGCCATAAGAGTTTCTACGAATGCATGTTTAAATCAACAACCAATCAGATTTTAATTTCGAATGCACAGTTGAATCCACAAAAAGAGAGAACCACACATTGAATCCCCAAGAAAATCTTGACAGACCTAGATTTTTACCTTTGTAGAGTTATGTTCCTGTAATCTTGATATATGCGGAAAGACACTGAAAACCTAAATACAAATATCCCAGGAACAGAAACTGTAGTTTGATAGTATTTTAACATCGGTGTGACAATTAGATATTGTGGAGTCTGATATTTTTAAAACTCATTTTAAACGAGTTGCAATGTTTAATGTAATTGTGTCGAGGCAAGAAATATAAAGCAGTTAATAGTGAACAGTAATTCTACGTTTGGAGACTTCCCTTAATGTATATGGGAAAATCATAGACTTTTTTCCAAGAAGTGTCCCGTGAGAGTAATAAATCGAAAGAATACGTGGCAGGAGTTTTAAAATTTGTCCTTAAGGCACGAGAGATTACAAATGTTGTCTTCGCAAAGTGTTTTGTATTTAATTAATGGGATTGTCATGTCTGAAGGAATTTAGAATCTATTTGTCATTTAACTCTCACAAAGGCTTACCTACATGGAATGGTTTAAACAGAAGTGTAAAATGGGAGCAAATCGAATGCTAGATCAGTTAAGGGAGCAGTAGTGATACAAGTGTAAACAAGCAATTGTTACTCTTATCAAAGCACAGCGCGATTCAGTCGGTCTAGCGTCTTTTTCTTCAGAACTATGTCAGGTATCCATTTTATCTAACAAAAAACAAAATATGAAAAATATGTGTACGGGTCAATTTTCAGTGTTTGTTTAAATAATGTTTAGAGCTCTTATTTAAGTAAACGTTATGTACAGTTTCTGTGTTTGCTGTTGTACATGTTTTACTATGCAAGACTTTGTTCATGTCTTTCCGGATCATTCAAGACTGCTTAATAACTTCTTTATTAATTAACTGATTTTTATATAAAGTTCCATAAATTTTCCCATTATAGATATACTGAAATCAGGATTCTGAAAACTGTAAGAGGTTTATCATGAAGAAGTGACATTTATACTCCATCTTAGTGATTTCTCATGCGTATAAGACGGCATCAGTGTTATTCTGACAGCTTTTGTTTGTGATTTGACTGTATTCATTCAGCGTTTTTTTAGGCTAGATGTTGCACAACTAGATGTTGTAGAATTCAATACATATTGTACACTTTTACCATGAAACATTTAACGTGAGCGTTATAAATATTTTGTTTCTAGTTAACACTTAAGCAGAACACAGGATTTCATAAATTTTACTAAGCTTAAGGTCAACTTCAAAGTAATGCTAGCACCTAAAATATGTTTGATCTATTGATTATATTAGTTTATATTAGCTTTCGGGAAATGCTGTGGATTAATGGATGTTCAAATATTTTAATCTCTGCGCTTATATCTGTACAGTCTAGCACGTTAAAAGCTGTGAAAGATAAGAAAAATCACGAGATCGACAATAAATACAATTCAGTAGATTCTCTTCTTCTCCTCCACTGAAAGGATTTTTTAACATTTTTATGTGCCATTAATCTCAAAGACTTGATTGTTTTTCTTTTAATTTAATGTATTTTGTCCAACAGTTCATTATTGTTTTCAGCAGTACCGTTTATACACAATGATAAAGTAAATCCATTCACTAATAAGGAAGTTAAGGCCAACGTTAAGGTTCTCGGACGTAATGACGGACGGACGGGCACCCCCACTTGTGGAACTTTTAGGGGTATGCCCTTTGTTCTCAAACAAAAGAATGATCATTTAAAAGAATTAAGTGGTCACGGAATAAAAACAACATTTTTGTATTAAGCCATACCTCTTTCCATCTTAGGTATCAGATGAGTGTACGTACTGATAGAATGATGGACTGACAGACAGAGAAATAAAAAACAAATAATATGCCTTCCTTCGCAGACATAGAAACGTTTACAATGAAATGTTATTTCAATATTTTTTCACTTTACGGCCGTTGGCATAATCATATCCACTGTTCTAACTGGGTTCGTCGTTATCAAAATTTCTCTATTAACGGTGGTTGTCATTACCAAAGCCCAAGTACATATCCTTTTCATTAGTAAATAACTTTGCTGAAAATGCAAATTTGAAACTGTAGTTTGGAATAATTGGAGAAAAGTGGTCAAACTTTATATTTCAATACTTAAAAAAATCAGTTCTGCGAATAAAAAAGAAAATCTTCAGCCGATTTAACAAATGACTCATTCAGTCGAAAATTTGCAATGAAATAAAAGCACTGTTTAAACCATAATTTCAATGGGAGGCTCCTTTTAAAATACGGAATTATCTAAAACAATTGTTCAGGCCAAGATCTTGCAGGAACATATACAAATTAGGCAAATGCTCACCTGCACCAGAATATCGACATGTACACATCACGCTGTGTTTGCGGATCAACGGCAGTTCGCGAAACCGGTTGAACGGTGTGGTACAACAATTCTATATAAACTGTCAAAGGAATCTTTCACTAGGTTGGTCTTGATTAAATAAATAGTTAGAATGAAAACCAACTTCATACTAGAATGAAAGGAAAAGGAAGAAAGAACAAAAAGAAAAAAACAAAGTATAAAAAAGAAAGACTAAGAAAGGAAGAATAAGAAAAGGAAGAAAAAAGGAAGAAAGAAAGTAAAAGAAAGAAAGAACAATAAATAGAAAGAACAGAAGAATGTAGGAGAAACAAAACTCTAAAAACTTACCGTATATCAATATGATTTTTGTTTGTTGAATTTGACTGTTTTTTTCCTTTACCGCTGCATTATATTATCAAGATTCGAAGCATTCTTAGGATATACGCAAATGTGATTTGCAGTACACATGACTGTTTCTTTGTTTAACTACATTTTTCGGTATAAAAAACATTTTGAAATTGATTAGTCATGCTTTGTAGCAAAAAAATTCTTAGTCATTCGCTTGTATTCGTGAATGAGGTTGAACTTAGTGTCATTGCCAACTGGGGCAAGTCTATGTCATAGCCAACTGGGGCAAGTCTATATCATAGCCAACTGGGGCAAGTCTATGTCATAGCCAACTGGGGCAAGTCTATGTCACAGCCAACTGGGCAAGTCTATGTCACAGCCAACTGGGGCAGTCTATGTCATAGCCAAATGGGGCAAGTCTATGTCATAGCCAACTGGGGCAAGTCTATGTCACAGCCAACTGGGCAAGTCTATGTCATAGCCAGCTGGGCCAAGTTGATGTCATAGCCAACTGGGGCAAGTCTATTGATAACTTCCAGAAATAAAATCAGTATCGTATGCGGATAATATTTTCTTTCTGCAAAAACCGTCTAAATTAATAAAAAATGATGATTAATCATCAATTCCGTGAATTCAAAATGTTTTCGAGTAATTGATCACTGACCTGACCGTGTATAATTTAAAAGAAACAAAATTATAATAAAGAAGAAAGAAAAACCTCTATATATGTACACATAATTGTAAAACGGACGTGACTTTCGATGCTTGGGTTTAGGGGTCATAAAGTCTTAAAACAAATGAATTGACAATTCCTTTCAAACTTACGCCCAAAATGTACATTCAGTACTATGACTCGAACTGTATCAAAGAGAATCCTTAACAATGCTTTACAGTCTCAATAAGATATTCATGTTGACGTTTTGTAGCCAAATGAAAACTGAACTTAAAGTAAGATACAAAGCTGCAAACACATCTCATAGAACTAGTTCTTTGCATAGAAATTTCAATTTGGATATAAGCCAACCCCCCTCCCCCGACTCCGCATTACCCCCCCCCCCCCCCCACCCACCTATTCATCAACGCTTTGGTTAAAATGGAGGACGTACTCGTAACCCATAGAAAGATATAAATATATCTGATTGTAATTTCCTGTACTGATTATGCCTAACAGTTAAGTCCTAAGTACATGTACTGTAATGCTAAAAATTATGCCAATCCTGCAACAATAGTTTAAAACATCCATACTTTCTTCACTTAACTGAAGATTATCTGCCTAGGGCAAAAGTTCAGATAAATCAAGAAAATTGGAAAGAAAAAATCTTACGTGGAAATAAGATGTTGTCCTACTTCTAGGGAAACGCTTGATTTAACTAAGTAAGATAACCAGTTTTCATTTGGAAGTTACTAAAGATTTTGCTCTGTTTAAATTTGCAACTTATATGATCTATAACGTCAGTAGGCATGAGAGTTGTTAAAAATAAATTAATTACAACAATATTTTAATTATTTGCTTGCCGCACCTTGATAATTCTGAAAATGAGTAAAATGATTTAACTAGAACCATTGAAAAGAAAAAAAATATTTTTCTCAGATTTACTTTACGGAAATTATTGATAAAAGCATTGATACTAATCTATCGACGAAAGTTTATCACAAGTCTTATGATTATATTATTTCTTTTATTATCATAACCTGCTTATTCTGAGCCAAAACCAGTATTTTACTTACCAAATTGTGCCTTTTGATGTTTAAATTAATACTAAACTTGTTGGTCTTTTTTGTCACCTATCGCAATAGGTAGCTTATAACTACAGGCCACTTATCACTATTGGTCACTTATCGCTTAAGGTCACTTACCACTATAAGTCACTTATTACTATAGGTCACATATCACAATAGGTCACTCATAATAGGTGTATTTATAATTTTGGAAGTAAAAGAAACTGAAATTTCAGTTTGCACATAGGCCTAGTTGCCTAGTCTGTGCATCACGAATGTCACCACAAAAGATAGCGTTAATTCCTACCAAGGACTGTCTGTATACAGTCCTTGCCTATTGATAAACAATTGTAATAGAAACGTGACAGTGCTAATTTTAGACGTATGCTGAAGGAGTATCTTGTCGTTGGATCCAAAAACAAATATTCTGCTTTTTTTCCGCCAAACCACCAATATTATTAAACAGACATATACGGAATAGGTTTGCATTATAAAGGCAAAACAACTTGTTTTTTTAAATCTTAGGTTTCTGTTTGCAGTTTCATTTATTCTTATTTGATTATCGGCCACCATTTTCATCTGTAATCCATCTAGTAGAACAATCCGATTAGTAATGTGTATGTTTCAAAAGTGTTCGAGTGGCTTTCTTTCCTGAATATAAATAATTCCAAAACATATTCATAGGTAAAATTTATTCATGAAATTTAGTTGATTCCAACCTATATTTCTTTCCTAAGAATAGGGTCAATCCAGACAATAGGCAGTCATGATTTGTATTTATCATTTGAACACAGTAATAAGAACACAAATCTGAGAAATATCTCTCTAAGATATTCCTTGATTTTAAGTGCATTAATGAATTAAGAAACGCTGTAATGCAAATACGTGTTGCGACAAAGCATCAAGTCAGACACACTTCAAACTGTGTTTGCCTTACAACAGTATGAAATCAAATACCCATTGTTTAATACAGATTTGAGCAGTACAGGAAGACGCACATTTATTTCTTTTTATTTTTTGTATAATTCATAACATATGTAATGGTGCATAAACTTAACTGGCAAAGATGAAAATCACTTAAAAGTCTGCTCTTTGTAATGATTGGAAAACACAATAAGAAGGTGTAATTTACTAAAATAAAACTCGTTTTGATGCCCTCTTTTGAAATAGAGGGACCGATGTTTTGCAGATGTCGGTCGGTAGACCACTTCGTCTCCGATTAATAACATGCGCATACAGACTTGAGATATGGAATGTTGATTAGGCATTTAGCTCAAAGGACAAGTTCACAGGGTTCAACACTTTGAGAACTGTTTCCAGTCAATAAGTTAAGAACAACTGATTCCAAGACATGCAATATTTACAGGATAGTTGGGAATGATAAACAGATGACCCTTACTGTGCTGACAGGAACAAAGGTAAAGCTCACAGGGACTAGCACTTTAAAAACGGTTCTTGGTCAAATCTCTAAATGACTGCTACCACACCTTCAAGATCCCTTCACAAGATGGTTTGTCATGTGCAGATAAATCCTCACTACATCAAATGTCACCTTCTAAGGGGCGTGTACTGAGTGGTTTGCAGGTTCGAGAGTGAAAGAATCCTGGAATTTTAAACAGAGTTCACCTATGTTAGTATATATATTCGGATCTAGTTGTTTTAGAATCACTGTGCTGAGTATGGAACATCAATACTGACAAATCTTGATTAAAACGAGTTTTTAGACAGCTGCGCTGTTCATACGAAATCATTTTAAAGTGTGGAGAAGTTATAAATGGAAGAAAGAAAACCCAGACGGTTTTTTCTCTTTTTTTTACGTTCTAATCTGTAATAGTTCAGTAAACATTCCTGGCGTAATATGTTACTCCATCTTTATTATTTGCGTGTGTCAAGAAAACGAGATGCAAACAATCTAATTTCATAGAAAAAAGATCGAATGACACTCAATTTTAAAGTTCACCACGAGCTTTTAAAAGCTTGCAGTGCAATGACCTCTAAAAAGGATGGTTTTAGGCATGCAAAGATGTGACCATTTGTGACTTTTCGATTTTTGTCTGGCAGACATTATAAAAAATCATCTCGGAAATTTCGAACATATGAAAAAACATTCGATTTTGTTAATAGCATTTATTCAATTTCTTGGCAGAAAATTGATCTTAGTGAAACAAAGTATGACCAATTTTTTTATTAAATTGTCTGAAATATTTTCTAAAAAATAAAAGACGAAGACAAAGGTCTTTTAATACTCTCCCCCTGACACCTTACCATTCATAAGTATTATCCTCCCTTTTAATACCACAACGATTTAATTAATAATCTTTTCAGTTAGAATCGTTGTCAGCTGTATTAAACATTTCCATAGGAAGGGTTTCATTCTGAATTTATTGCATTCATTAACCTTTTCGTTAATTGCGCCATTTCTGAACGATTAAGTCTTTCATTCTTCCCTTGTGGTATGTTTCCTGTTGATTTGGCACCTACGCAACATAAAAAAAATCAGACAGCTTTTTAAAAAAAGGGAACCCACTTATGGTTTTAACCCGACGTTTTGCAGAAACAAATTGTTCGTATTGATATTTGTTATGGGATAACATCAAATCGAGACAAAAAAAGACAGACAAAAGGCAGACATTTTCAGGCATTCAACTTCCAAGTTAAAAGGATTCTCTGCCTTGAACTCGTGCTTATGCCACGTATCTGCATTAATTTTTACATCAACATTATATGCCCCCGCCATAGGCGGAAGGTCAAGTAGTTTACTTTGTATGCGTGCGTGCGTGCGTGTGTGTGTTTGTGTGTGTGATTTTTTTAATAATATAGTTTGTGTCCGGTCCATAACTTTGTGATGCATTCTGGGATTTCAAAATAATATCATACACTTAATAACCATAAATGTGTAAGCCCCAAATCCCTAGGTCAATGTTAAGGTCACAGGGGTCATTGAAAGTGTATTTTTTTGTGTACTCTTCGGTGCAGATTTAGTTCGTGTCTGGTCCATGACTTTAATTTGTAATGCATAGTGGGATTTCAAAATAATTTGATACATTTAATCACCATAAGTAGACGACATGTTGCGTGTAAGCCTGATGGTGAGCTTTTGTGATCAACCGTTGTCCGTCCGTCCATCGTCACTATTTTTAAACAACATTTTCTCCCAGAACCGACACACTTGATAAAACTTGGCAAAGATTTTCCCTGCCTGGTCCTCTTTAAGTACTTTTTTTCAAATGATTAAACTCTGGTTGCCACTACAACCGAAAGGAAAAACTTTAAAATTCTTCTTGTCTGAAACTTCAAGGCCTAGGACTTAGACAATTTACATGGAACAATATCTAGAAGTCCACAGTTTCTTTAATTATACCCCTTGGAGCATAAATGGCGCCGTCCTTGGGAACATTTGATTTTAAATAGGCTTCTACAGAGAATATTTTAAAAAATATCTTCTTGTCTGAAACCACTAGAGCTTAGATATTTGAAAGTTCAACTAGAGGTCCTTTGCCAAGATTGTTCCAAATTATGCCTTTTGCTTATTGATTGCCCTGCCTTTAGGGCTACTTTATTTTACATAGGCTTATATAGAGAAAAATGGAAAACTCTTCTTGTCTGAAACCACAAGTACTAAAGCTTAGATATTTGCCATGGAGCATCATATAGAGGTTCTCTATTCAGATCATTCAAATAGTGTCCTTAGCCCCATTCTGGGTGTCACTTTATTTTACATAGACTTCTATAGAGAATACATAGTTATTTGGCATAGAGCATCATCTAGAAGTTCTCAAGTCAGATCGTTCAAATTATACCCTTAGGCCCCAAACCCCGTGTCACTTAATTTTACGTAGGCTTATATAGAGCATACTTTAAACTCCTCTTGTTTGAAACCACAAGAAAAAAAGCTTATATATTTGGCAAAAAGGCTAGAGATCCTCCACCTTGATCATTTAAAATATTTGGTGCAGGTTTTCCACTCAACATTTTCATAAAGATTGAATTGCATGCATGAGTATAAACATAAACTTTGTGTGATACAAAGACATACGTTTATATTTAAAGCGAAAGACAAGTTTATTGCTTTGATTTGCCCAAGTACATTTTTGAAATGCAACAAGGAAAGCTAAACTTTTTATTCAGGCAGAGATTTCTATGCTTTCTAATTGGAAGTTAGTTGGTCATATTACAAGAATACTAGGTCAACATTTCATATCATCTATGATGGTCAAGGTCACTTTAAATTTTTATTTTACGACTTGTGTTACGTTGTGGCTGCAGCCAAGCTTTTACTGAACAAAGACATGATGAAAAAGCAACGGAGCATTGCATTCTTCTTCTCATAGACTGAACTTATTTGACAAATAATTAATGTAGTAATTGCTTCAACAGATTCTATAGTAGTCGAAATTTCATTGTATATAAGACGAAGACTTTATACTCTTTAGTATTAATATTAGTTTTTTACATACAGAACTGAAGTACACGCTTGATGTTTGTCACATCAGCAACTTTACAATAACTCCTAAAATAGTAACAAACTTAGATTCTAATTGTCTGATTGAATAAATTTCATCAGATACAAATAGAACCCGACAAGCTAAATTAGCACAGTCTACAGATAAAAAAATTCTAGTGTGATTTCTTTTTATATTTTCTTATGTCTGTCTTTGCTTAAAGACGTCAAAGACGGCCGCTGTTCGACATGCCATACACGATCGTTTTTCTTTTTTTATATCTAGTTTTTAGAGACATATGATGTGTACTGAACGAAAGGGTTATTACTCTTTAGGAAGAAAGTTGACTCGAATAGATAAAGACTAAATACATTCAAGTTTTACAGTATGTCCATCCGATAAAACTGGATCATGCAGTAACTAAATAATTACAGATATGTTCAATACCCCTGGCAGATGTTAGATTTTAAAGTATTAATGATCTGCTTATCCTTGGTGAGTTTGTATAAACATTGAATAAAGATTATGATAATACGTAACCTGGCAGCTTTCATGTGACACCTAAGTCACTTACAGTATTAATGGGGGCTTCTGTGTTGCTAGAAAATTTTGTGGATTTCATTAACTTCTAAATGATAACGTATCTCTTTATTCGATATCTTCCTGCCTACTCATTTCATCTATGACTATTAAAATATATGTCTAAGGAAAAACTTCTGGTCGTTCTTCGAAAAGCTTTATTTTCTCCGTAGAAATCCAAAGACTTATTAAATGAGCATTTATTGTTTAATCACTTGCACAATTAGCTCTTTCTTCTTTGAGTTATGTTTAATACCTAGTCGAGAACATAAGAGAACATTTAACATTATATAGACTTGTACTAATTCATTATTATTTTCTCTGTTTCGCGAACCTGTAACTTTCCTCAGTAAGTTTGGATCTATCCCTTACGTTATTTTGTTTTAGTCCGTATCATTTCTTTAAACTATGATATTCAGTTGCTCTGGCAAAAAGACACACCAGTGAAATTTTGGTCTTAGTAAAATACATAAATGAACATTTATTATGATACAATGATAAAAATGAATTTTACTTTTGGCGAATATTTCATTCGTTCAATCAATATAACTCTTACTTGCAGCTGCGTTAACCTTTAACCTGCTGGAACCGAAAGGGATTAGTCTTTGCCACCAGTATAGAGCCAGGCCAGCCTGCACATCCGTGCAGTCTGACCAGGCTCTATACTGTTGGTAGCTCATTTTTTTGTATTTTGATATTGAAATCCCTTAAACTTTGAATGGACTGTTCCAAATTCAAAGCTAGGTAAATCCATTACAAAGATTCAGCAGGTTAACGGCTAATGATTTCCTTATAGTTTCAACGCCTTAATGCAGTCTAACTTTTCAAAGTGTTTTATAACAATGGCTCTCTGAATGATCGTAAACTCTCAAAAGAGTTAAGTGTCCATGGATTTCATCGACAGACCATTATAAAGTATTTCGAATCGATGCCTTTGGATCGTAAAACTTGCAAATTGCTTCGGATCAAAGCCTTACGTCTTTAAAACTTTCCACCGGATTTCCTATATATTTCCTTGCGGAGGTAAACTTTTTCAAAGAGATTGCTTCTATGCCCTTTCAGTGAAATTTAATTTCAAACAAGTACACATATATTATTGAGGCATTAAAGCAGAGGAATTTATGTCATTTAGACCTTAAACGTTCCGAATAATTTATCATCGATGCTCCTTTCCAAAGACATTCACCTCCATAGTCTGATGGCGTTTAAAGTTTTTCGGCACAGCCGTATTAAGCTCCCTTTTTTCATGACCTACCATGACCTATGCCACTTGACTAAATTTGCCAATCAGATTGCTTGATATCGAACTTAGGTATTTTAGCTACATGGAAACTTAATGCAACAGTCTTGCTGATTGGAGAAGGTATTCAAATTTTTCACTCTTTGCCGTGCAACCCGGAGTGAAATTCGCCGAAATGATAAATCGTTCATCCTGAATGACTTATGTGAGGCATACTACTGCGTATCACATTAACAGGTGTGGCGTCTCGGTATCGGAAAGTTTGAAGTTTCCGAAGTGTCTGGAAGCACATGTTTATGAATTTCATTTTTATCAAGTATAACAAAAAATCAACTGAAAATGGTGAGTATTTGATAAAGCGTACACACTGCGTGTTGTAAAAAGGATTTGTTTTTGTCATCAAGGTATTTTGATGACCAGTGTCGCAGGCTTTCAGCGATAAATTCAATTTGATTTATTGGTAGCAAGCCTTGTTGAGCATATCCTTGGCACTTTCCGGTTCAATGATTTTCAGCAAAGTTATGAGCCTTGATTTGTCCAGATTTGAACACATAGATTTGTTCAAATTTGAATACATTTAGACGTATCTCCATTACCGCCGATCAGATTTTAAAGAAACTTCAAAGGAATGATTATAAGCGGGAACAGTTATGCATATTTCCGTCATGATCCGGTCGGATGACTTTTTGCGAATTACGGCCCTTGATTTGTCCAAATGTGAATACAGTTTGGCATATTTCCATAACTGCTAGTCAGATTTTGACGAAATCACAGCAATGATTTGCAGGTGCAGTTACGCATACTGTTGGCTTATACTGATCGGATGATTTAAGCAGAGTTGTGGCCTTTGTTTTGTCTAAACTTGAATGCAGTTGGGTATATCTCTATAACCGTTGTCTGGATTTTAAGGAAACTTCACAGGAATGATCGTGACCAAGTGTAGTTATGCATATTATCAGCGTATTCCTGCCAGATGATTTTCTATATTTCATTGTAAATGGCATGTGTGTGTATGTGGTGGGGGGGGGGGGAGGGGGCGAGGGTGACATATGTTTCTCTCAAAAACAATCTCTTTTCGAAATTACTTTTTCATTTCTTTGTGCATTTTTCGATATCTACACATACTATTTATTGTCACATGTTCTTTACATTTCTTTTTAGACCAGTTGCATTCACCTTCAGTATGCTATTATTCAAGCTAAAAATAAAAATCGGCGAATTTCAATTTTAAACATAATTTTTCAGCAAACGAAGAGTGATCCTACTTCATTGAAAGAAGAATGCAGATAATGATCCTACTTTCGTGAACAAAAGAAGCTGATAATGATCCATCTTCATTGAACGAACAATGCAGATAATGATCCTACTTCAGTGATGGAAAAGTGTAGATGATGATCATTCTACAATGAAGTAAGAGTGCAGAAAATGATCCTACTTTAGTGAACAAAGATTGCAGATAATGATCCTACTTCAGTACATAAAGAGTGCAGAAAATGATCCTACTTTAGTGAACAAAGATTGCAGATAATGATCCTACTTCAGTACACAAAGAGTGCAGATAATGATCCTACTTTAGTGAACAAAGATTGCAGATAATGATCCTACTTCAGTACACAAAGAGTGCAGATAATGATCCTACTTTAGTGAACAAAGAGTGCAGATAATGATCCTGCTTCAGTGAACAAAGAGTCAGATGATGATCGTACTTCGTGGAATGAAGACTGCAGATAATGATCCTACTTCGTGTGAGGAAGACTACAAATAATGATCCTACTTCAGTGAAGGAAGAGTGCAGACAATGATCATACTTCAGCGAAGGAGGAGTGCAGAAAATGATCCTACTTTAGCGAAGGAAGAGTGCAGATAATGATTCCACTTCAGCGAAGGAAGAGTGCAGATAATGATTCTACTTCAGTGAAGGAAGAGTGCGGATAATGATTCTACTTCAACGAAGGAAGAGTGCAGATAATGATCCTACTTCAGTGAAGGAAGAGGGCAGACAATGATCCTACTACACTGAAGGAAGAGTGAAGACAATGATTATACTACACTGAAGGAAGAGTACAGATATTGATCCTACTACACTGAAGGATGATTGCAGATAATGATCCTTCTACACTGAAGGAAGAGTGCAGACAATGATTATACTTCAGCAAAGGAAATGTGCAGACAATGAGTATACTTCAGCGAAGGAGGAGTGCAGAAAATGATCCTTCTTTAGCGAAGGAAGAGTGCAGATAATGATTCTACTTCAACGAAGGAAGAGTGCAGACAATGATCCTACTTCAGCGAAGGAAGAGTGCAGATAATGATTCTACTTCAGCGAAGGAAGAGTGCAGATAATGATTCTACTTCAGCGAAGGAAGAGTGTAGATAATGATTCTACTTCAGCGAAGGAAGAGTGCAGATAATGATTCTACTTTAGCGAAGGAAGAGTGCAGATAATGATCCTACTTCAGTGAAGGAAGAGGGCAGACAATGATCCTACTACACTGAAGGAAGTGTGCAGACAATGATTATACTACACTGAAAGAAGACTGCTGACAATGATTTTTCAGTGTAGTATAATCATTGTCTGCACTCTTCCTTCAGTGTAGTATAATCATTGTCTGCACTCTTCCTTCAGTGTAGTATAATCATTATCTGCACTCTTCCTTCAGTGTAGTATAATCATTATCTGCACTCTTCCTTCGCCGAAGTAGAATCATTATCTGCACTTTTCCTTCAGTGTAGTATAATCATTATCTGCACTCTTCCTTCACTGAAGTAGGATCATTATCTGCACTTTACAGATACTGATCCTACTACACTGAAGAAAGATTGCAGATAATGATCCTACTACACTGAAGGAAGAGTGCAGATAATGATCCTACATCAGCAAAGGAAGAGTGCAGATAATGATTCTACTTCAGCGAAGGAAAAGTGCAGACAATGATCATACTTCAGCGAAGGAAGAGTGCAAATAATGATCCTACTTCAGTGAAGGAAGAGTGCAGGTTATGATACTACTACACTGAAGGAAGAGTGCAGATAATTTTCCTACTTCAGTGAAGGAAGAGTGCAGACAATGATCATACTTCAGCGAAGGAAGAGTGCAGATAATGATTCTACTTCAGTGAAGGAAGAGTGCAGATAATGATTCTACTTCAGCGAAGGAAGAGTGCAGATAATGATCCTACTTCAGTGAAGGAAGAGGGCAGACAATGATCCTACTACACTGAAGGAAGAGTGCAGACAATGATTATACTACACTGAAGGAAGAGTACAGATATTGATCCTACTACACTGAAGGATGATTGCAGATAATGATCCTTCTACACTGAAGGAAGAGTGCAGACAATGATTATATACTACACTGAAGGAAGAGTGCAGACAATGATTATACTTCAGCAAAGGAAATGTGCAGACAATGAGTATACTTCAGCGAAGGAGGAGAGCAGAAAATGATCCTTCTTTAGCGAAGGAAGAGTGCAGATAATGATTCTACTTCAACGAAGGAAGAGTGCAGACAATGATCCTACTTCAGCGAAGGAAGAGTGCAGATAATGATTCTACTTCAGCGAAGGAAGAGTGCAGATAATGATTCTACTTCAGCGAAGGAAGAGTGTAGATAATGATTCTACTTCAGCGAAGGAAGAGTGCAGATAATGATTCTACTTTAGCGAAGGAAGAGTGCAGATAATGATCCTACTTCAGTGAAGGAAGAGGGCAGACAATGATCCTACTACACTGAAGGAAGTGTGCAGACAATGATTATACTACACTGAAAGAAGACTGCTGACAATGATTTTTCAGTGTAGTATAATCATTGTCTGCACTCTTCCTTCAGTGTAGTATAATCATTATCTGCACTCTTCCTTCAGTGTAGTATAATCATTATCTGCACTCTTCCTTCGCCGAAGTAGAATCATTATCTGCACTTTTCCTTCAGTGTAGTATAATCTTTATCTGCACTCTTCCTTCACTGAAGTAGGATCATTATCTGCACTCTACAGATACTGATCCTACTACACTGAAGAAAGATTGCAGATAATGATCCTACTACACTGAAGGAAGAGTGCAGATAATGATCCTACATCAGCAAAGGAAGAGTGCAGATAATGATTCTACTTCAGCGAAGGAAAAGTGCAGACAATGATCATACTTCAGCGAAGGAAGAGTGCAAATAATGATCCTACTTCAGTGAAGGAAGAGTGCAGGTTATGATACTACTACACTGAAGGAAGAGTGCAGATAATTTTCCTACTTCAGTGAAGGAAGAGTGCAGACAATGATCATACTTCAGCGAATGAAGACTGCAGATAATGATCCTTCTTCAGTGAAGGTAGAGTGCAGACAATGATCATACTTCAGTGAAGGAAGAGTGCAGATAATGATCCTACTTCAGTGAAGGAAGAGTGCAGACAATGATCCTACTTCAGTGAAAGAAGAGTGCAGACAATGATCCTACTTCAGTGAATAAAGGGTGCAGACAATGATCCTACTTCAGTGAAGGAAGAGTCCAGATATTGATCCTTCTTCCGTGAAGGAAGAGTGCAGATAATTATCCTGCTTTAGTGAAGGAAGAGTGCAGACAATGATCCTACTTCAGTGAAGGAAGAGTGCAGACAATAATCCTACTTCAGCGAAGGAAGGGTGCAGACAATGATCCTACTTCAGCGAAGTTAGAGTTCAGACAATGATCATACTTCAGTGAAGGAAGAGTGCAGATAATGATCCTACTTCAGCGATGGAAGAGTGCAGACAATGATCCTACTTCAGCGAAGGAAGAGTGCAGACAATGGTCCTACTTCAGTGAAGGAAGAGTGCAGACAATGATCCTACTTCAGCGAAGGAAGAGTGCAGACAATGATCATACTTCAGCGATAGCTGGCCAAAAATTAGTTTTTTTCTAGTTACTTAAAATTTGCATGGTTCTATAAAGTATTACTCGCCTGCAATTCCATTTCCATTTCCATTTTTCTATGGATGATTATCGTACTGAAGAAAAGAATAACAAGAAAACGGGTTGAATTAGTCTTTTTGTCACATCTTGTAATATATAAATCTTTTGGTATGGCAAAGGAGAGAAAAAGATATAGAGAAGTTACTAGTTAACCGTTTCTTTTAGCAAAGTATTTTGACTACGGTGAAAGTAATGACAAGAACAAAATTAAACATGGCACCATGGCATACGATCTCTCTAGACAAACGTAAGCTTCCTTTGAAAGATATATAGAAATAATGTTACTTCGAACACATCTTATTTACATGAAAACATGAAAACAGGCAAAATAAAAGTTTGTAAGTCTTTCATATAAAGTATTTTAAGAAATTCAATATTGTTTTTGTCAAGCAATTATTAATCATATTTCACTACAGGGCTTCTGAAAACTGATTTACAAGGAAATTCAGAAACACTATAAAGTCTGTTTGAGATCAACAACTATGTTAGAACTCAATCTTGTCATGATTCTTTACTTGTCTTTTGCTTAGTGCAGTTGTATTTATCTCAAAACAGGTTTGTTTTGATTGAAAGCCACGATCACCTTTGCCGGTTTATCAAAATATGTCGATACCAACATTGCAGGCGCAGTTCTTGTAAAAATATTTGTGGCTGCCAATAAACAGATTTAATAGATAAAATCTTGAGATTTCTTTTGCCATTGTTGTAAATATCTTCTTGTATAAACAGTGAACGTCACTTTCAAAATAAACAGAAATGAAATCAGAAATATACATGATGTACAAGATAGCTAATAGGAACTTATGTTTGACATATTTTATTTTGTTCGATTGTTTAAAGATTAAGAACTGTTAGAAAATACAAGAATTGTCAGATCAGGAAATCATCCGGTCAAATTTGGGAACATGTTCTCCCGGAAGTAACCACAGAAAAATACTCTGCACCTATTTCGCTGTTTTCATAAAAACTTTCTATTCTAATACCGTCACACCGAGGCGGGCCAGAATAATGTAGTTGTACGGAATATGTACCGGGGAAAACCGACGATGGCTCTTCTGAAGCACTGCATTGAACGGGCAGTTAAATTCATAACGAAATCCTCTTCAAATTTTAATTGTCCTTGATATAAAGTTTCAATTAGAAAGGAAGTGAATTCTACTTAAAAATGATTTTAATTTTATGTGTATTACTCTTAAAACCACCTGGTACTCGCTGACATGCACATAATGCCAAAATCAAGTCTTGGTTTTTACTTCTCAATTGCGAATAAATCAACTTGAAACGTCATGTACAGCTTTTTCCTTTCAAAACATTATCAAATTGAATGGTTCAAAGATTATTCACTAACAAACTGTGTTAGAAAATACTAAATGTGTAAAATGAAGCCATTATAATTATCTTCTGCTTGTTGGTGTTTTCGAGTGAAAATAAATAGTTCTTGTCTATAAGACATGTATAAGAGTAGGCGATAAGGCGTTACCAATTACCGTTATTTACTTTATGAGAGCGTCAACCTAATACAAGGTAACTGAATACCTACCATTGTGTCGTTTAGAAATAGCGTAAGAGATGTTTTCTGTAATAAAATCAAATACCATTTAGCTAACAGACGCGGTCTGGGGATTGCATTTAAAAGGAATTCGGCTTATCTTTTGTTGATCATAATTTGTCTTTTCCCAAATGTGGAATTATTGAATCTGGTATTGAGTTTTACTTTATTACACCGTTGGTGTTCGTAATTGTCTATGTTTTATTTCATTTTTCATTGAAAAACTATAAATAGCTTTGGTTATAACATGTTTGTCAATTTTTAAAGTCTGTTGTTTCGTGTTATATTTCAAGTTTATAATCGCAAATGAATAATTCACGAAGCATTAGAATTGTTTTCTGTACCAGGTTACATTTATTGTTTTATTATTATTATTATTTGACAAATACAAATTGCTTATTCATTTCAGTTTGTATATGAAAATATAATGACTTTTTACCGATTTTGTTTTGTTTTATTTTAATAAAAAGTAAAATTAAAAAGGACAGTGTGGTATGAATATTGTGTAAATTAATTGATTCAGCAACAATAAATTTCCTGTTAATAAAAACTGTAGGGGTTCAGCTTGAAAATATTTAGTATGACGTATATAAAAGATTTACTCCTGGCAGCTTGACTAGCACCGGCACAATAAACTGTCCAATAACTTTGTTATATCTACAGAAACTTTTAAGGTTTTGGTCCTGTCTCAATCTGATATCCCATTTTCTCACTTACTAGAGAGAAAAATCCGAAAATGTTAATAAAAATAGCCGTGGTGGAAAATCTTATCTCACATGGGCTTATCTCGAATGACTTTAGAATGCGAACTTCTTTTTTGTATTTTTTCAGTCAATTTGGAGCGTAAACATTTTAAATCTATCTGTGTTTACACTTTAAATCACATGTTCTCTGATTAATTTGCATTTAAATCACTTTAATCCATCAACTTTACTCATTCCTGATGTTTAAACCTACGTAATACGTTTATTTTTAATCCATTTCTATTTGAATCGGAGAACATGTCTCCGCCATGTTGAATATTGTGTATTGGAAATGTGGTTGTTATGCGGTTCACAGGCGTTAATATACAAAAAAAAATAGTTCCAAATATTTTTTGCGTTTGTTAGTACTTTTTGTTTTATGAGTGAGTTTCCTGGGGAGGACCGGTCATCCTCGGGTTTGGATATCCCGATCTTCAACCACCCCCAATGATAGATTCTATTAATCTACAAACACACAACACATTTTGGACTGAATATGTAATCATCAAATTACGAAGCTCGAGTTGAGACACAACCGCCTTATATCTGTGTCATTAACACGCGATCTTTCTCCTGATTTTCACAGATATCTTTTAGATATAATTTAGTTACGTGACATTTCGTTGTGATGTCATATTCAAGCATGTCAGGAGTTACATCCCTTGTCTTATGTTAGTACTTTATAAAAAAAGGACCTATTTTCTAGCCGAATCCCCTTTGATGAAAACAAGTTCGTGATATTTTGGTATCATTCCCACGTGTGACACCTCATGGCTTATTTGTAGCAGTGGTTCTAGTGGGTATTGACAATTTAACACTTTCTAATTGATTTAAAGACACAGGCTGAAGTTGTTACTTATGTCGTTTGTTATCTCAGTGTAACTTGTATCTGTCTGCGTTTACAGTATTAAGAATTTAAGGCATATGATCCCTTTCAGGAAGGTTTGTTTTGGTAATGGCAGACAGTGTCACGCTTTCCTTGGCAAGATTTCAGCTGACACTGCTGTATTACAAAAACGTTACATTGGTTATGTTGAAGTCTGCAAGTGTCGGTTAAAAACTTTATTCATGACATAATTCTTTTCAGCTCTCTGAATACTTACTTTTCCTGCCGGTGCGATAATGATATTATCTTCATATTATACAGTCAACGAGTTTCGGTTTATAGCATAGAATAAAACCTTTCCGTCTTTCTCAGATGCTGAAAGCAGTTGATTATAAACTCAGAAATGAACTATAACACATGTTTGAGTGACTTGTACTTTCTTCATCGTCTAAATAGCTTTCAAATATAACTATAAAATACCTTTTATCTATTTAATTTCATGATTTCCCTTAACGCTAGAAGTCACAAACAACAGCAAAATTTTTATCGCGGCTAGCCATCATCAAATGATACCTTCAAAAATGTTAAAATCTCTGTCGGTTAAGTGTAACTGCTTGATAGCACTCCTGCATTAAGTATATTAACCTTGGCTTGTGACATTACTTTAATATGGCACTTTGTAATGTCTCATGTTAAAGAAAACTTGCTCAAGAACCTGTTTGACATACAAAATAAAACATTATCAGGAGGGTTTTTTTTAATTATAGAGCGAATAACTGTTTACATGCATGTTTTACTGGCTAACGGTAATTCTTTAGTCTCTGAACCCTGAACATGCTGAAATTTTGTTATGGATTTGCCCAGCTTTGAATTTGGAACACTCCATTCAAAGTTTAAGGGATTTCAATATCAAAATACAAAAATGGAGCTACCAACAGTATAGAGCCTGGTCAGACTGCACGGATGTGCAGGCTGACCTGGCTCTATACTGGTGGCAAAGGCTAATCACTTTTGGTTCCAGCACGTTAAGGGTTAAACAGATGGCACGAAAAGTAGATAACCTGACTATACAGCCTGTTATATGTAAACTTGTCACTGGGTCTTTCGTCCTAATTAAAGATGACAAAATACTGTCTGTTTACTCCATTAAATAGACAGATCAAAATGTCAACTGTCAGATTCGTTCTTGAAAAGACGTACATAACAGAAAAGTACAGAGAGACATGAGAATGTATTATTGCAGACTGGTTTACCTATATCCATTTCATTGACTGTCTTTCAGCAAAGCAGACTGGTTGTTCAGGCAACAAAACTCTTCATATTAGCAAATTCAATATGAAGTAACGTTAAACTCTGTAAATAATTCCTCTGTGCATTTCTGGACATTTTCTGTCGTTGCTTTTTTATCAAAAGTAGTTTTGCATAAGTATAGCTGACTGTTTTCATTTCATCCCATAGACTGTTGAAATTGAAAACAAAAACAAAAACATTCTACACAGGTACATTTTTTTGCGTTATTTAATTATTATAAGCACAATATTGCAGTTTACAAACGAATAATCCGTAAATAATTGTTCCCATGTAATTCAAATTCTATATAACACTGAAAATTCTATAACCACCAAGTTGGGCCCTGGGTTGTCAAACTAGATTCTATTCTTTGTCATTTAAGATAGCTCTTTATCAAGACACTAGACTCCTCATTGTTAACGTTGAGTTTACTTTTGTGTATGAGGCTTTCTTTGTGTGTTTTCACTCATGAGTTATTTATATTGTCTAAACAAAATAATACGGAAAAATTGCAGAATCCCTGAGTTGGTTACCAGCTCGAGTATATAAGTTTCTCCAGCGTACACTAAACGTCTCTCCAGTGTACACCAAAACGTCTCTCCAGCGTACACCAAACGTCCCTCCAGCGTATACCAAACGTCTCTCCAGCGTACACCAAACGTCTCTCCAGCGTACACCAAACGTCTCTCCAGCGTATACCAAACGTCTCTCCTGCGTACACCAAACGTCTCTCCAGCGTACACCAAACGTCTCTCCAGCGTACACCAAACGTCATGTTGTATGTTGTCTTTACTGCAGATTTGCTTTATTACTTTAGATTACGTCAGTGTTTCACTTTTCTTTTCTTTTCTTTTCTTTTCTTTTTCATATTTTGTTACAATAAGCTTTACACGACACCACCATTATAAATCTTAAGGCAATAAGCAATCAGTAAAAATGTATACATTTAGCTGATTAAACTAAACTAAAATATAACACAGTTATAAAAAGCAGAGGTACCTCTTACAAACGGAAAACATATTTTTAATAAATATTGTCTCGTCAAAAAAGCATTTTTTGTCTCTAAATTATCAGTATTTGTTTGTATAAAGTAAACTTTGAAAGGCAGTGCTGAATTGGAGGTAGACTTACCCTTGTGTAATTTCTTAAAATGTAGCCCTGACATTGATAATCCGTCAAATTTCAAAACTCGTCATGAAAAAAATGTAAAAGAAAAAAAAGCTTGGCACTTTTACAAAAACTGTGAGTTATGTAAACATATTTAAGTAGGATTTTTTATGACAAGGTATTTATGTAATGACATAACGACAATATGATGTGTAAAACATGAAAAGAATGCAAAAAAGCATTTACTTTATAATGGCTTACTCAAGCAACATTGCAGCTGTATTGAGCTGTAAGGCGACCATCATAGTTATACGGACCATAGGAATGTTGTCAAATAAACTTTTGATCTTTGAAATAAAAATATTATGACTGGAATTAAGTTTTCTCCCTAGAAAGACTAGCAAATGAAGTATGCTTGAAAAGAAAAAAAGAACTGTAATATACCAGTGTTAAAATGTACAAGTCGTATATGAATGTGTCACCTGAGTAATAAGGGCGGTTCACATTAATTTCACATGCATATGCACATTAAGATTATCTGGAAACAACCTTGACAACATTTCCCATTTTAAGGGAGATTGCGAGTGGTTCTTTTATGTGATCACTTCAAGTTCAGTGGGGTTCGCTTCTTGCTTGATCTGGTGATCTTGAAGTATTGGCTTGGTTACAGCTTTCCATCTCTGCATGTCAAACATAAAACAATATTAAAAGAAAATATTTAAAAATGTAACAGTGTTTTTTTTGTTGTTTTTTTTTTAATCTAAGAAGTTATTTTTGGCGTAATAAGTAAAATATGAAAAGATCTTTCAAAATGCAAAATGCTATATTTATAAGTAAGTAACGAAATTCTTTGAAACTTTAAAGTATCTGAAACGTAAAAGACTATTTTGGACTGATACACTCTACTTGTTTGTTACAATTCTGACAACTGTACATGACCTCAGGAACTTGCTTTTATAACATGACAACTGTACATGACCTCGGGAACTTACTTCTATCACATGACAACTGTATATGACCTCGGGAACTCACTGTTTGATCACATGAAAACTGTACAGGACCTCAGGAACTTACTTTTATCACATGACAACTGTACATGACCTCGGGGACTTACTTTTCTATCACATGACAACTGTACATGACCTCGGGGACTTACTTTTTGATCACATGACAACTGTACAGGACCTCGAGAACTTACTTTTTGATCACATGACAACTGTACATGACCTCAGGAACTTACTTCAATCACATGACAACTGAACATGACCTCGGGAACTCACTGTTTGATCACATGAAAACTGTACAGGACCTCGGGAACTTTTTTTATCACATGACAACTGTACATGACCTCGGAAACTTACTTTTATCACATGACAACTGTACATGACCTCGGGAAATACTTTTATCACATGAGAACTGTACATGACCTCGGGAAGTTACTTTTATCACATGACATCTGTACATGACCCCAGGAACTTACTTAAATCACATGACAACTGTACATGACCTCGGGAACTTACTTTTATCACATGACAACTGTACAGGACCTCGGGAACTTACTTCAATCACATGGCAACTGTACAGGACCTCGGGAACCTACTTCAATTACATGACAACTGTACAGGATCTCGGGAACTTACTTGAATCACATGACAACTGGACATGACCTCGGTAACTTACTTCAATCACATGACAACTATACATGACCTCGGGAACTTTTTGTATCACATGACAACTGTAAAGGACCTCGGGAACTTACTTTTATCACAAAACAACTGTACAGGACCTCGAGAACTTACTTTTATCACATGACAACTGTACAGGACCTCGGGAACTTACTTTTGTCACATACAAGTTGAGTTCAGTACAGTTCCTTAGTCTCAACACCGTCTAAATACTCGGCATTTCAGTTCGACACTGAACTTTAGTGATCAGACAGTACAGTTCTTTAGTCTTAACTTCGTCTCAGTACTCGGCAGAAAAGTTCTTTAGCCTCGACACCGTCTCAGTACTCGGCCTCGAGACTGAGCCCAATTGATCAGACAGTACAGTTCTTTAGTCTCAACACCGAGTCGACGTACTCGGGCAGAACAGTCCTTTAGCCTCGACACTAAGCCCAAGTGATCAGACAGTAGAGTTCACTACAGTTCTTTAGTCTCAACTTCGTCTCAGTACTCGGACAGAACAGTCCTTTAGCCTGGACACTGAGCCCAAGTGATCAGACAGTAGAGTTCACTACAGTTCTTTAGTCTCAACTTCGTCTCAGTACTCGGACAAAACAGTTCTTTAGCCTCGACACTGAGCCCAAGTGATCAGACAGTAGAGTTCACTTCAGTTCTTTAGTCTTAACTTCGTCTCAGTACTCGGACAAAACAGTCCTTTAGCCTCGACACTGAGCCCAAGTGATCAGACATTATTCACTTCAGTTCTTTAGTCTCAACTTCGTCTCAGTACTCGGACAGAACAGTCCTTTAGCCTCGACACTGAGCCCAAGTGATCAGACAGTAGAGTTCACTTCAGTTCTTTAGTCTCAACTTCGTCTCAGTACTCGGACAGAACAGTCCTTTAGCCTGGACACTGAGCCCAAGTGATCAGACAGTAGAGTTCACTTCAGTTCTTTAGTCTCAACTTCGTCTCAGTACTCGGACAAAACAGTTCTTTAGCCTCGACACTGAGCCCAAGTGATCAGACAGTAGAGTTCACTACAGTTCTTTAGTCTTAACTTAGTCTCAGTACTCGACAGAAAAGTTCTTTAGCCTCGACACCGTCTCAGTTCTCGGACAGAACAGTCCTTTAGCCTCGAGACTGAGCCCAAGTGATTAGACAGTACAGTTCTTTAGTCTTAACTTCGTCTCAGTACTCGGCAGAAAAGTTCTTTAGCCTCGACACCGTCTCAGTACTCGGCACAACAGTTCTTTAGCCTCGAGACTGAGCCCAATTGATCAGACAGTACAGTTCTTTAGTCTAAACACCGAGTCGACGTACTCGGGTAGAACAGTTCTTTAGCCTCGACACTGAGCCCAAGTGATTAGAAAGTAGAGTTCAATACATTTCTTTAGTCTCAACTTCGTCTCAGTACTCGGACAGAACAGTTCTTTAGCCTCGACACTGAGCCTAAGTGATCAGACAGTAGAGTTCACTACAGTTCTTTAGTCTCAACTTCGTCTCAGTACTCGGACAGAACAGTTCTTTAGCCTCGACACTGAGCCCAAGTGATCAGACAGTAGAGTTCACTACAGTTCTTTAGTCTCAACTTCGTCTCAGTACTCGGGCAGAACAGTTCTTTAGCCTCGACACTGAGCCCAAGTGATCAGACAGTACAGTTCATTAGTCTCAACACCGAGTCGACGTACTCGGACAGAACAGTTCTTTAGCCTCGACACTGAGCCCAAGTGATCAGACAGTACAGTTCATTAGTCTCAACACCGAGTCGACGTAATCAGGCAAAACATGTCTTAAATCTCAACACTGAGTCGAGGTGATCAGGTTAAATAGTTCCCTAGTCTTAAAATTGAGTCGATGGTATCAGGCAGAACTGTTGCTTTGTCTTAATACTGATTCCAGGAAACCAGGGAAAACAGACCTTTAGTCTCAACAATGAGCAAAAGAAATCAGGCAAAAAATTTTTTGGCCTCAACACTGAGTCGAACTGATCAGACAGAACAGATCTTTAAGCACAAGATAGGGTAGCCAATGTTTACTCACCTCAATGAATGTCCCTTTAGCAGTTAGCATGGCATGTATAAATGCTATAGGGACACAAATCATCGACACAAGACCCATACAGACGCCGATACCTTGGGCCCAATCAGGATAAAAGTAGTCATCACCATATGTCAGCGGTACAAAATCAAATACCATGAACAGAAATATCCCCTGTAAGAACAAGAAAATTTATAGGTGTAAGCCGTGCCTAAAAAGCTGTGTTATTCCGTGCTTTGGGAACAAAACGTTATATATTTATCTCAACAGATCTAGTCGAACACTATTCATTAAAAACAAAAGGGATACAGAGAGAGAATGAATAATAAGAGAATGTTTTCTGCTTCATGTATTTCATGTTATAAGCACGGGATTAAAGAACCTGATGTAAAATATCAGGACTTGGGTTGAATGCACTCACAATCAAAGTAAGGCCTTTAATTATTGGTATGTATCAATCATAAAAAATTATTTTTGCTTTTGTTTTTTTTTTCAGTCCAAAAAGCAGTCCACATTGTGCATATATCTGCTTTTGATTTTTCTGGAAGTGTCAATTTACCAAGGTAACAGCTGGTGTGATGAATTTCCAACAGAACAGGAAGTAGTATGGTAAACGTCTGCCCAACATTAACTCAACAGCTTCCTGGAACTTGTCACTTCCTAAACAACACAACAACAAGACATTCACCATTATTTTAGGTTCTTATTCTGATTAAAAGAAAACATTTCTTTTAAAACGTGAACAATTAGGAATTGAGCTTCAATGTATGTGTTTACTTTTTATGAAAACTTTTAATTTAGCTCCGCTTTTTCTCAAATCTGTTTGAAAATCTTACACTTACACATATAGCAGGTTTTAAGTGCAACAATTTTGTGTGGAAACTATACATAATATTTGATAAAGATTTAGTAAAAGGAATTATTTGACAGTTTACAAGGCGAATGTGATAGATTGCGTCTTACATAAACCTACCATATACCCAGGTGATAACGACGGCCTCCAAGAAGATAATATAGAGCAGAAAACGATCACTGGAACAGATGAAATCTTACATAAACCTACCATAGACCCAGGTGATAACGACGGCCTCCAAGAATATAATATAGAGCAGAATAAGACCACTGGAACAGTAGAAATCTTACATAAACCTATCATATACCCAGGTGATAACGACGGCCTCCAAGAAGATAATATAAAGCAGAAAACGATCACTGGAACAGTAGAAATCTTACATAAACCTACCATAGACCCAGGTGATAACGACGGCCTCCAAGAATATAATATAGAGCAGAATAAGACCACTGGAACAGTAGAAATCTTACATAAACCTACCATATACCCAGGTGATAACGACGGCCTCCAAGAATATGACATAGAGCAGAATAAGACCACTGGAACAGTAGAAATCTTACATAAACCTACCATATACCCAGGTGATAACGACGGCCTCCAAGAATATAATATAGAGCAGAATAAGACCACTGGAACAGTAGAAATCTTACATAAACCTACCAAATACCCAGGTGATAACGACGGCCTCCAAGAATATAATATAGAGCAGAAAACGATCACTGGAACAGTAGAAATCTTACATTTACCTAGCATATACCCAGGTGATAACGACGGCCTCCTAGAATATAATATAGAGCAGAATAAGACCAATGGAACAGTAGAAATCTTACATAAACCTACCATATACCCAGGTAATAACGACGGCCTCCAAGAAGAAAATACAGAGCAGAAAACGATCACTTGAACAGTAGAAATCTTACATAAACCTACCATATACCCAGGTGACAACGACGGCCTCCAAGAATATAATATAGAGCAGAAAACGATCACTGGAACAGTAGAAATCTTACATTTACCTAGCATATACCCAGGTGATAACGACGGCCTCCTAGAATATAATATAGAGCAGAATAAGACCAATGGAACAGTAGAAATCTTACATAAACCTACCATATACCCAGGTAATAACGACGGCCTCCAAGAAGAAAATACAGAGCAGAAAACGATCACTTGAACAGTAGAAATCTTACATTTACCTACCATATACCCAGGTGATAACGACGGCCTCCAAGAAGATAATACAGAGCAGAATAAGACCAATGGAACAGTAGAAAACTTACATAAACCTACCATATACCCAGGTGATAACGACGGAGTTCAAGAAGATAATATAGAGCAGATTAAGACCACTGGAACAGTAGAAATCTTACATAAACATACCATAGACCCATGTGATAACGACGGCCCCCAAGAAGATAATACAGAGCAGAATAAGACCACTGGAACAGTAGAAATCTTACATAAACCTACCATATACCCATGTGATAACGACGGCCTCCAAGAAGATAATACAGAGCAGAATAAGACCACTGGAACAGTAGAAATCTTACATAAACCTACCATATACCCAGGTGATAACGACGGCCTCCAAGAAGATAATACAGAGCAGAATAAGACCAATGGAACAGTAGAAATCTTACATAAACCTACCATATACCCAGGTGATAACGACGGCCTCCAAGAAGATAATACAGAGCAGAATAAGACCAATGGAACAGTAGAAATCTTACATAAACCTACCATATACCTAGGTGATAACGACGGCCTCCAAGAAGATAATATAGAGCAGAATAAGACCACTGGAACAGTAGAAATCTTACATAAACCTACCATAGACCCATGTGATAACGACGGCCTCCAAGAAGATAATACAGAGCAGAATAAGACCAATGGAACAGTAGAAATCTTACATAAACCTACCATATACCCAGATGATAACGACGAGTTTCAAGAAGATAATATAGAGCAGAATAAGACCACTGGAACAGTAGAAATCTTACATAAACCTACCATATACCCAGGTGATAACGACGGCCTCCAAGAAAGTAATATAGAGCAGAATAAGACCACTGAAACAGTAGAAATCTAACATAAACCTACCATATACCCAGATGATAACGACGGCCTCCAAGAATATAATATAGAGCAGAATAAGACCACTGGAACAGTAGAAATCTTACATTTACCTACCATAGACCCAGGTGATAACGACGGCCTCCAAGAATATAATATAGAGCAGAATAAGACCACTGAAACAGTAGAAATCTTACATAAACCTACCATATACCAAGATGATAACGACGGCCTCCAAGAATATAATATAGAGCAGAATAAGACCACTGGAACAGTAGAAATCTTACATAAACCTACCATATACCCATGTGATAACAACGGCCTCCAAGAAGATAATACAGAGCAGAATAAGACCAATGGAACAGTAGAAATCTTACATAAATCTACCATATACCCAGATGATAACGACGGCCCCCAAGAAGATAATACAGAGCGGAATAAGACCAATGGAACAGTGGAAATCTTACATAAACCTACCATATACCCAGGTGATAACGACGGCCCATAAGAAGATAATACAGAGCAGAATAAGACCAATGGAACAGTAGAAAACTTACATAAACCTACCATATACCCAGGTAATAACGACGGCCTCCAAGAAGATAATATATAGCAGAATAAGACCAATGGAACAGTAGAAATCTTACATAAACCTACCATAGACCAATGTGATAACGACGGCCTCCAAGAAGATAATACAGAGCAGAATAAGACCAATGGAACAGTAGAAATCTTACATAAACCTACCATATACCCAGATGATAACGACGGGTTTTAAGAAGATAATATAGAGCAGAATAAGACCACTGGAACAGTAGAAATCTTACATAAACCTACCATATACCCAGGTGATAACGACGGCCTCCAAGAAGATAATATAGAGCAGAATAAGACCACTGGAACAGTAGAAATCTAACATAAACCTACCATATACCCAGATGATAACGACGGCCTCCAAGAATATAATATAGAGCAGAATAAGACCACTGGAACAGTAGAAATCTTACATTTACCTACCATAGACCCAGGTGATAACGACGGCCCCCAAGAATATAATATAGAGCAGAATAAGACCACTGAAACAGTAGAAATCTTACATAAACCTACCATATACCAAGATGATAACGACGGCCTCCAAGAATATAATATAGAGCAGAATAAGACCACTGGAACAGTAGAAATCTTACATAAACCTACCATATACCCAGATGATAACGACGGCCTCCAAGAAGATAATATAGAGCAGAATAAGACCACTGGAACAGTAGAAATCTTACATAAACCTACCATATACCCAGGTGATAACGACGGCCTCCAAGAATATAATATAGAGCAGAATAAGACCACTGGAACAGTAGAAATCTTACATAAACCTACCATATACCCAGATGATAACGACGGCCTCCAAGAATATAATATAGAGCAGAATAAGACCACTGGAACAGTAGAAATCTTACATAAACCTACCATATACCCAGATGATAACGACGGCCTCCAAGAATATAATATAGAGCAGAATAAGACCACTGGAACAGTAGAAATCTTACATAAACCTACCATATACCCAGGTGATAACGACGGCCTCCAAGAAGATAATATAGAGCAGAATAAGACCACTGGAACAGTAGAAATCTTACATAAACCTAACATATACCCAGATGATAACGACGGGTTTCAAGAAGATAATATAGAGCAGAATAAGACCACTGGAACAGTAGAAATCTTACATAAACCTACCATATACCCAGGTGATAACGACGGCCTCCAAAAATATAATATAGAGCAGAATAAGACCACTGGAACAGTAGAAATCTTACATAAACCTACCATAGACCCAGGTGATAACGACGGCCTCCAAGAAGATAATATAGAGCAGAATAAGACCACTGGAACAGTAGAAATTTTACATAAACCTACCATATACCCAGATGATAACGACGGCCTCCAAGAAGATAATATAGAGCAGAATAAGACCACTGGAACAGTAGAAATCGTACATAAACCTACCATATATCCAGGTGATAACGACGGCCTCCAAGAAGATAATATAGAATAGAATAAGACCACTGGAACAGTAGAAATCTTACATAAACCTACCATATACCCAGGTGATAACGACGGCCTCCAAGAAGATAATATAGAGCAGAATAAGACCACTGGAACAGTAGAAATCTTACATAAACCTACCATATACCCAGGTGATAACGACGGCCTCCAAGAATATAATATAGAGCAGAATAAGACCACTGGAACAGTAGAAATCTTACATAAACCTAACATATACCCAGATGATAACGACGGGTTTCAAGAAGATAATATAGAGCAGAATAAGACCAATGGAACAGTAGAAATCTTACATAAACCTACCATATACCCAGGTGATAACGACGGCCTCCAAAAATATAATATAGAGCAGAATAAGACCACTGGAACAGTAGAAATCTTACATAAACCTACCATAGACCCATGTGATAACGACGGCCTCCAAGAAGATAATATAGAGCAGAATAAGACCACTGGAACAGTAGAAATCTTACATAAACCTACCATATACCCAGATGATAACGACGGCCTCCAAGAATATAATATAGAGCAGAATAAGACCACTGGAACAGTAGAAATCGTACATAAACCTACCATATATCCAGGTGATAACGACGGCCTCCAAGAAGATAATATAGAATAGAATAAGACCACTGGAACAGTAGAAATCTTACATAAACCTACCATATACCCAGGTGATAACGACGGCCTCCAAGAAGATAATACAGAGCAGAATAAGACCACTGGAACAGGAGAAATCTTACATAAACCTACCATAGACCCATGTGATAACGACGGCCTCCAAGAAGATAATATAGAGCAGAATAAGACCACTGGAACAGTAGAAATCTTACATAAACCTACCATATACCCAGGTGATAACGACGGCCTCCAAGAAGATAATACAGAGCAGAATAAGACCACTGGAACAGTAGAAATCTTACATAAACCTACCATATACCCAGGTAATAACGACGGCCTCCAAGAAGATAATATAGAGCAGAATAAGACCACTGGAACAGTAGAAATCAAACAGCTGAAACACGTACATTCCTCCCTGAAATAAAATGGGTTGACCATATACAAGAAAGCGAAGAAAAATAAAAATACAATATATTTTTGATGCGTAGCATAACTCTTAAAGCTAACTGTAGCTTCAATGATTTTTTAATTTGGTTAATATCTTCCTAAAAAGGTTTTAAAATGGTTAAACTTGAGCTTTGGACTTATCGAAGCTTCTTTTGATGTAATTATCAGTTAAATATAAAACAATTTCTTATTATTGCTTAAGCAAATGATAAAACCATGTCTAAGACATGGTGTTTTTTTATATATTTACATATAAATCGTTGATGCCTTGCATTTTATTTATTTATGGTATCACTATGCATTTTTTACTTCTTATAGCAAGAAATAAGAATTACCTCTGTTACCATACTTAGTCCAATAAGAAAAGACACAGCACAATATACTGCCGTAAAAATCATTCTGTTCTTCATACCGTACAGAATGTTCGGGAAGCCATCGAGTACCGGTGTTAGAAAACCTTCAACTGCTACAAACTAAATAATAATAAAAATGATAATGATGATGATGTTGATGATGATGATAATGATGATGATGATTTTTTCATGATGACACAAGACATGATGGCTATAACTATAATAATAAATTTCTTTTTTTATAACATTGTGAGAGAAAAGGTGCCAATATCTAAAGTGACTAAACACTGTTATCTCAAACGATTAAAAATCAGTAAAGTAATTACTGCACTTGATAATTATCACGCAACCATAGGAAACGCTCTTATTAATGATAGTAAATATACATTTAGAGACATAATACGAAATACTGCAGACCTGTAGGTTAAATAGTTAGATAATTAAAGATCTATTTTTGTAAGAAGGCTTTTCACGGTCATAATCTGTTCATTGAAAGAAAGAAATTAGTAAACAAATAATACATCTGCCAGACACTGCATTGCTTCAATATATCACTCAGCAGTCTACTAAACTGACTGTAAATTAAATAAACTGTACTTGACTATCCATGCCGACCTCTCCTTTACAGTTACCTGTGTATGTCAAACAAACATTACTTGACTTTCTATTCCGGAAAATGCTAAGCAATGACTGTAATTATATTCAATAAACCTTACTTGACTGTCTGTGTCGACCAATGCCAAACCATGACGGTGTGTATATCTAATAAAACTTACTATGCTGACTAATTTTAAACAATGATTTTGTGTATATTTCATAAACCTTTCTTGACTGTCTGTTTCGACCAATGCCAAACCATGACGGTGTGTATATCTAATAAAACTTACTATGCTGACTAATTTTAAACAATGATTTTGTGTATATTTCATAAACCTATCTTGACTCTCTGTGTCGACCAATGCCGAACCATGACGGTGTTTATATCTAATAAACCTTTTCTGACTGTCTGTGCCGATAAATACTTAACAATGACTGTGTTTATTTTTGATTAACCTTACTTAACTGTCTGTACCAACCAATGTTAAATTGTGACTGTGAGTATATTTAACATTTTTACTTGACTGTCTGTGCCAACCAATTAATGCCTAGCCATGACTGTATGTATATCAAATATTTTTTACTTGACTGTCTGTGCCGGCCAGCACTAATTAATGACTGTGTGTATTTTTAATATTTCTTACTTGACTGTCTGCGCCGATCAAAGCCAAGCCATGACAGTCTGTATATTTAATAAACCTTATTTGACTGTCCGTGCCGACCAATGCCACGCAATGACTGTCTAAATATACAATAAACCTATCTTGACTGTCTGTGCCGACCGATGCCAAGCAATGACTGTCTAAATATACAATAAACCTATCTTGACTGTCTGTGCCGACCGATGCCAAGCAATGACTGTCTAAATATACAATAAACCTATCTTGACTGTCTGTGCCGACCGATGCCTCGCAATGATTGTCTAAATATACAATAAACCTATCTTGACTGTCTGTGCCGACAATACCAAGCAATGACTGTCTGTTTATTAAATCAGCCTAATTTGACTTTCTGTGTCGACCAATGTCAAACAATGACTGTGTGTATATCTTGTCTACCTGTGTTAACAAATGTCAAGAAATGTTTGTCTGCACATTTTTTTAACCTAACTTGACTGTCTGTGCCGACCAATACCATGCAATGACTGTCTGTATATTTAATAAACCAAACTTGACTGTCTGTGCCTACTAATGCCAATCAATGATTGTCTGTATATTCAACAAAACAAACTTACTGTCTAACCGACCAATGCCAATCAATGATTGTCTGTATATTTAATAAACCAAACTTACTGTCTGTGTCGACCAATGCCAAGCAATGACTGTCTGTATATTTAATAAACCTAACTAGATTGTCTGTACCGACCAGTGCCAATCAATTATTGTCTGTATATTCAACAAATCAAACTTACTGTCTGTGTCGACCAATGCCAAGCAATGACTGTCTGAATATTTAATAAACCTCACTAGATTGTCTGTACCGACCAGTGCCAATCAATTATTGTCTGTATATTCAACAAACCAAACTTACTGTCTGTGCCGACCAGTGCCAAACAATGATTGTCTGTATTTTCAACAAACAAACTTACTGTCTGTGCCAACTAATGCCAAACAATGACTGTCTGTCTATTCAACAAACCAACATGACTGTCTGTGTCGACCTATGTCAAGCAATGACTTTCTGTTTATTTAATTAACCTAACTCGACAGTCTTTGCAGACAAGTGCCAAACAATTATTGTGTGTGTATTTAACAAACATTACTTGACTGTCTGTGACGACCTAAAATAAGCAATGACTATTTGAATATTTAATACACCTTACTTGACTGTCAATGCCGACCAAGATGACCATGATGAAGAATAAGATGGCCCACAAAGGTGAAACAGGAAGTTGTGTAATAGCTTTCGGATAAGTCAGGAATACCAAACCAGGCCCTGTACACAGAAAAAGGATAACAGAATTAGATATAGCAATTAGTCTATCAGCTTCAATAATAAACTATTTTTGTGAAGAAGTCTGAAAAATAGAAATCGGAACAAGATTTTACCAAACTTGTTATATGTTTTTGATAAGGCTGTTTAACATTTTTATCTAAACAGTTCATTTGAATCGTTCTTATTCATGCTGAAACATACTGTGTTACCAAAAATTCCAGCTTGGAACAGAATATCAACATGCAAAATTAACACAAATTCTTCTAGAGATTATGTAAATGCCTTTAAGTGTTGTTGTTGTTATAAATTACCTTTACAAACAGTGATTATGTATGATATATAATAGGTATGGTAACAGCTAAGTTTATTTAATAAAAAGGTAACAGTAAAGAAAAATGTAATGAAAAAAGATACGGTGATTCTTTATCTCTGTGTTTTATTGTCTTTTTCAATTCCTCTGGCTCACTAATGATGAAATGATGAATCAGTGATGTATTGCTCAACTAAGGTATATACTGTTGCGTGCATTTTAATAATGACAAATCTAAGAGTTGAAAACTTTGTAAAAATCAAGTTGTTTTCACTAAGTTCTACATGAGCAAATTCTTTATACATTTGATGAAAAATCGACTTACAGTTATTGTTCATAGAAAATTAACCCTAAGGGTCTTCATTAACGAATAGTCAATCAATGGATTAAGAATACCTTTTCAAACAGTAGTATTCTACCTGTCAAATAAATTGTGTCATTTGATACTTAAAATCAGTGAAAGACCTTCTAGAATGGTTTTTAGTGTGCAAGTTTAGACATAAGTACACCATTTTTGTGCCCACCAGATATAAAAAGTCCTATACTGAAAATGTTGACGCCTGGATGACTATTGTATTGTCTGAAAACACCATTCGTTTTAGAAGTATAGCCTTATACTATTGACTGGACATAAACAGAGAACAGAAAAAAAAATCTTGGGGTTTATACAAAATATTTAATGGAAATTTTGATTCTGTTTTTTCTGTCTAACAGCGATAGAATGTATGCAAGCATTGTTGTTGTTGTTTTTGTAATTATGTCACCGCATATTATATTAAATTACCCGAAGTAGTAACTTCAGCCACCGTTACATTCTGCTCATGAGCCATGAACCCAAGTACAGAGAAAACAGCAAATCCAGCATAAAGACTAGTTCCGCAATTAATACTGGTAATGATGAATGTGTCCCTGAAAAAATAGTCTCTTTTTAGCAAAAGACACCTCGTCTTAGAGTAGTTTAAGACAGTATTGTCATAGCCTTAAAAAACAACATATATGTTAAACGGTCGACCATTCAGCTCCAGATGAACTACCAAATTTGTTTATATGATTTGATGAACATACTTGCATGTTTTACAGTGAAAACTAAGTAAGAGAAAATTTTCTTCTGTTTTTTAAAGAACGCAACTGCAATACGTTTCCAGCTGTTGTGCAACACTTCGTTTAGTATTTATAAAAAAACTGGTAATGCACAATGTTTCGTGAGTTCACTCCCCTGGTCCTTTACTAACACTACGGTTCAGTCACTTTAGAGCAAGGTCTAAATGATTGATCTTACCGGTAAAAATTGTTGCTGAATTTACTGTAGCTGCCAAGTGTGATGACTGCACCAAGAGCAAGATCAAAAGAATATAAGATTTGTGTCCCGCCGTCTATCCATACCTGTAATATTTATCGTAAACACTTTCTGAGATTAAATCAACAAATAACATGGTTTTATATAAAAAAAAAAAAAGTCTACAAGTTTCAGTCATCAAATAACTGAGATATTAACTGTTTGTATAAAATATCACCTTTAAGGCTATTGACATATTTACGATATACTTTTCTTTAATTTTTCTATGCCTAATAAGTAAGTGTTTCATAAGATACTAGTCAGTGCTTTAATATAAACTATTCAGTACTTCAAAAGAGGGAATAAAGTGCCTCAGAATGTACTATTAAGTGCTGCATAAGATAATAGTTTTTTTTTTTTTTTTTAAAGAAAACGTTGTTCTCTAAGGTTATCTTCCTTGCTTCATAAGATGATATCCAGAACTACTAAGGGATCAAGTTAGTGCTTCATAAGATGATATCCAGTGCTACAAAGGGATCAAGTAAGTGCTTCATAAGATGATATCCAGTGCTACAAAGGGATCAAGTAAGTGCTTCATAAGATGATATCCAGTGTTACTAAGGATCAAGTTAGTACTTCATAAGATGATATCCAGTGCTACTAAGGGATCAAGTAAGTGCTTCATAAGATGATATCCAGTGCTACAAAGGGATCAAGTTAGTGCTTCATAAGATGATATCCAGTGCTACTAAGGGATCAAGTAAGTGCTTCATAAGATGATATCCAGTGCTACAAGGGATCAAGTTAGTATCATAGATTATATCCCAGTGCTAAAGAATGATATATCCAGTGCTACAAAGGGATCAAGTAGTGCTTCATAAGATGATATCCAGTGCTACTAAAGGGATCAAGTTAGTGCTTCATAAGATGATATCCAGTGTTACTAAGGGATCAAGTAAGTACTTCATAAGATGATATCCAGTGCTACTAAGGGATCAAGTAAGTGCTTCATAAGATGATATCCAGTGCTACTAAAGGGATCAAGTAAGTGCTTCATAAGATGATATCCAGTGCTACTAAGGGATCAAGTAAGTGCTTCATAAGATGATATCCAGTGCTACAAGGGATCAAGTTAGTACTTCATAAGATGATATCCAGTGCTACAAAGGGATCAAGTTAGTGCTTCATAAGATGATATCCAGTGCTACAAAGGGATCAAGTAGGTGCTTCATAAGATGATATCCAGTGCTACAAAGGGATCAAGTTAGTGCTTCATAAGATGATATCCAGTGCTACTAAGGGATCAAGTAAGTGCTTCATAAGATGATATACAGTGCTACAAAGGGATCAAGTTAGTGCTTCATAAGATGATATCCAGTGCTACTAAGGGATCAAGTTAGTGCTTCATAAGATGATATCCAGTGCTACAAAGGGATCAAGTTAGTGCTTCATAAGATGATATCCAGAACTACTAAGGGATCAAGTTAGTGCTTCATAAGATGATATCCAGTGCTACAAAGGGATCAAGTTAGTGCTTCATAAGATGATATCCAGTGTTACTAAGGATCAAGTTAGTACTTCATAAGATGATATCCAGTGCTACAAAGGGATCAAGTTAGTACGTCATATGATGATATCCAGTGTTACAAAGGGATCAAGTTAGTACGTCATAAGATGATATCCAGTGTTACAAAGGGATCAAGTTAGTGCTTCATAAGATGATATCCAGTGTTACTAAGGATCAAGTTAGTACTTCATAAGATGATATCCAGTGCTACAAAGGGATCAAGTTAGTACGTCATATGATGATATCCAGTGTTACAAAGGGATCAAGTTAGTACGTCATAAGATGATATCCAGTGTTACAAAGGGATCAAGTTAGTACTTCATAAGATGATATCCAGTGTTACAAAGGGATCAAGTTAGTACGTCATAAGATGATATCCAGTGTTACAAAGGGATCAAGTTAGTACGTCATAAGATGATATCCAGTGTTACTATGGATAAAGTTAGTACTTCATAAGATGATATCCAGTGCTACAAAGGGATCAAGTTAGTGCGTCATAAGATGATATCCAGTGTTACAAAGGGATCAAGTTAGTACGTCATAAGATGATATCCAGTGTTACTAAGGATAAAGTTAGTACTTCATAAGATGATATCCAGTGCTACAAAGGGATCAAGTTAGTACGTCATAAGATGATATCCAGTGTTACAAAGGGATCAAGTTAGTACTTCATAAGATGATATCCAGTGTTACAAAGGGATCAAGTCAGTACTCCATAAGTATCTATTAAGTGTTTAGTAAGGAAAAGGATCTGTTAAATGTTTCATAAGCTACAGCTGCTTCATATGGTACTACTAAATGCTTCGACGTTAATATTTAGTGCTTTCTATAGTAAAATCAAAATGTTTAATAATATACTTCACAAGGTACAATTCAGTGCCTCAAAAGATTCCATTTAGTGCTATATAGGTGTAATTCAGTGCTTTGTAAGGTCCTTAACGTACCATTGAGTGCTTCATAAAGAACTATTTAGTGTTTCATGATGCCTTTTTAGTGCTTCGAAGGGTACTTTTAAGTGTTTCATAAGATAAATCAGTTGTTTTGTAAGGTACTATCAATTATGTGTACAACATAAGGTTCTATTCATTGCTTCATAAGATAACATTCAGTACTTCATAAGATACTATTCTGTGCTTCATATGATAATATTCAGTGTTTCATCTGAAAATACTCAGTGTTTCAAAAGATAATATACAGTGCTTCATATGATACTATTAATTGCTTCATATGATAATATCCAGTGCTTCATAAGATAACATTCAGTGTTTCATAAGATAATATTTAGTGCTTCATATGATAATATTCAGTGCTTTATAACATACTATTCTGTGCTTCATAAAATAATATTCCGTGCTTCATATGATAATATTCAGTGCTTCATAAGATAATATCAGTGCTTCATAAGATAGTATTCAGTGCTTCATAAGATAATATTCAGTTTTTCATAAGATAATATTCAGTGCTTCAAATGATAATATTCAGTGCTTTATATGATAATATTCAGTGTTTCATATGATAATATTCATTGCTTCATAAGATAATATTCAGTACTTCATAAGATACCATTCTGTGCTTCATATGAAAATATTCAGTGTTTCATCTGATAATATTCAGTGTTTCAAAAGATAATATACAGTATTTCATATGATACTATAAATTGCTTCATATGATAATATCCAGTGCTTCATAAGATAACATTCAGTGTTTCATAAGATAATATTTAGTGCTTCATATGATAATATTCAGTGCTTTATAAGATACTATTCTGTGCTTCATAAAATAATATTCAGTGCTTCATATGATAATATTCAGTGCTTCATATGATAATATTCAGTGCTTCATAAGATAATATTCAGTGCTTCATAAGATAGTATTCAGTGCTTCATAAGATAATATTCAGTTTTTCATAAGATAATATTCAGTGCTTCAAATGATAATATTCAGTGCTTCATATGATAATATTCAGTGCTTCATATGATAATATTCAGTGCTTCATATGATAATATTCAGTGCTTCATAAGATAATATTCAGTGCTTCATAAGATAGTATTCAGTGCTTCATAAGATAATATTCAGTTTTTCATAAGATAATATTCAGTGCTTCAAATGATAATATTCAGTGCTTCATATGATAATATTCAGTGCTTCGTAAGATAATATCTTTGTCTGATATGATACTGTTCAGTGCTTCATATGATAATATTCAATGCTTCATAAGATAGTATTCAGTGCTTCATAATATAATATTCAGTTTTTCATAAGATAATATTCAGTGCTTCAAATGATAATATTCAGTGCTTCATAGGCTAATATTCTGTGCTTCATATAATAATATTCAGTGCTTCATAAGATAATATTCTGTGTCTGATATGATACTGTTCAGTGCTTCATATGATAATATTCAGTTCTTCATAAATAATATTCAGTGCTTAATGGGAAGTATTAACTGCTACATAAAGTACTATTCATGCTTTGTAAAGATCTATTTAATTCTTCAGAAGGTTCAATTAATAATAAGTGCTTTATGCTACTCTAAGTGCTTATGAAGATTCTACTTTTTCTAAGTAAGCTGATTTGAGGTAAAATTTAGTGTTTCTCATGGTTCTATGAAGGGCTTCATAAGTATCCTACTTATACAAACACCGTAAGGTACTATGTAGTGCTTTTTAAGTGCTTTCAAGTGCTCCTTAAGAGACTTTTAAGTTTTCTGTTGATCATTGTACTGAGTATTTCAACGGTTTTATGACTGCCTTAATCATAGGAGCGGATGTGGTCTATTGGTAACACGCTAGACTCGTAAATAAGGGGTCCCGAGTTCGATTCCCCGCTCCTCGACTAACATTACTAATAGTCTTTCGGATGAGACGTTAAACCGTGGTTAAATGTATCAGTGCTATACACTGAGCATGCAAAAGAACCAGGGGTGCCTCTGGAATGGGATGCTTTCTGTATCTTGCACTACCCCCACAACATAAAATAACTAATCTCTTCAGGGGGCGTAGGTCATAGGGCAACCGGTACCGACGATAAATAAGCTCAAACAGATAGATAGCCTTAATCATTTTATCACATATACTATATAGGTGGAGTTATTAACTTACCTTTTTAATTCATCTACAAAGAGAGGGTTAAACTTACCTGAGGGTCAAGCAGTCTGGAAAAATCAGGTTTCAGGTAAAAGTAAATTCCGTCACCTGCGCCTTCAAGGGTCACACCGCGGATCAACAAGATTGTTAGAATGACGTATGGAAATAATGCAGTAAAATAGACAACCTGAAATTATAAGAAAAAAATAATAATAACACAATGTTCTGATGAACTGACCAAGTACATATAAATGTAGTGAAAGTTCAGCTACTTCAAAACTTTCTGATATGAATCTAAAAAAGAAAAAAATCGTAACTTTTTTCTCTGAAACCCAACCTTTACATAACTTCCTTGTCAAATAATAAAAACATATCTTCCGGTATTTTTATCTAATGTGGAACATTATCTAAGCCACTTACAGATGTTTCCTTATTTATCAGATAAGAAGTGTGAAGAGTGAAACCCTCTCAAGTACCATTTGTGACAAAAAGGAACTTTTCCCGCTGACCTTAAATACCCCTGGTTTAAAGTGAAAGACTAACACGTGTGTCATACATACACAGAAGAATCTAAAATTGGTTAAGTTGATGTCAAAGAATGAATAAGTTATCATTCAAACTTGAACAATTTTAGTGCACTAATTTTAGTCAAACTTTTTTACAAATTCTTACACTTGGTGCTGCTTTTAAGATACTGTTCTTTATATTGTACCTTTCCTGACCATTTAACACCTCTCCAGACACAGAAATAGACGAGAACCCAGACACCCAGTAATGATAATGCCAGCTCCCACACAATACTGCCAGGCTCCTCAATGCCCCCAGAAATGTGCAAAATCTTTCGCCTGAAAAAACAAACCATTGTGTAAAGATGCTTAAGCTTACACAGAGACATTTATTTTCAAATTAAATTCGTTGATTGTTTTAGTAATCATGACACTATAAATGCTGAGCGCTCGGCCTGGCGACGTTTTAACAACAATTTAGTTGCTTTTTTATTTTTCAAACAAGAGATCTGTCTGTCTGCTAGGTATTACAGCTGTAGATTTTCTAATCAATAATATTTTCAAAGTTTTCTTGTAGATAAGATAAACATAAACAGTTTGTTCATAGTGCTTGTTGCTGATAGTTATGTAACAGCTCCAGATCAACCTATCTTTGGTGGTGTTGGACGACAAAGACAGAACCCTGAAACTACTTTTAACCCTCTTAAACCTCCAGAAGATTATCAGGAATACAAGAATATCAACTTACTCCCAAAATTCAATGACAGCGTCCACTGTTTTTGTTTTTCCTTCTCCTAGTGTTTCATTTGCCAGAGATATTGCTTGTGTAATATTCTGCCCAACATTGGAGTAAAGATCAGTTGAGGAGTTGCCTATTGAAATGTTTGATCCAGCTGCATTTGGACTTTTCCCTGCAAAGCACCTGCAATTCATTTTTTAACGAAGGCATGTGTGTGTGTCTACTAGGAACATACAAATATTTAAAATGTTTAAAAGAATGTTTTCGCTTTTAATGTAATACAAATAAATATCTCAATTTTTCAATACAAAGAACAGACTTTTTAATGCACCTTGCTGTTTAATCTGTAAGACTTGACTGAAGTTGAATAGATTATGTATAAGTTCAAAAGTAATTGGAAGAAAAATATTTAAGAGAATAAAAAATTTGCTACATTTTCTTAGTAAAAAGGGGCACAATTTTATCAATATAAGGGAAAGAGTTATGGAACGTATTGTGCAAACTAATAATAACACCAAGAAAGTTTGTATAAAGACTCAATCAAATGCATCAATAGGTTCCAAAAATATTCAAGAAAATGTAGATTTTTTGGAAAATTTTCAATATGAAAAAGGGTGACAACATTGTAAAATCAAAGGTCAGAGTTATGGGACATGACAATCATGTGAACTGGTCTTTTAAGTATCAACACACATAGCAAGTTTAAAATGGATATCTATAGGGCTTCAAAAGTATATCACTATTTTGGCAATATTTCAAGTCTATTTGTTGCCACAGCAACCAAATTTCTCAACATAGGAATAAAATAAACCGATATGCATAATCTCCATATTGCCATCTATCCATGTTTAAATTTTCATGAAAATGTTCTAAGTACTTTTTGAATTATCGCATGATACAGGTTATGCGGACGGACAGAGGGACGGCAAACCTATAGTCACCCTGGTGAACCAGTCGGGGACTAAAGAAGGAATTTTTTTCAAGACGAAGAACTTAAGATAAAAACCTATCCTGTCTTAAGAATCTATTCATAGATCTTTACCTATCTTTCGTGAATAAGATGAAACAAATATCGAAATGAATTAATATATGTCGCCTAACCGTACAACTGTACAGTCGACAAAAATACAAGAAGAATTTTGAAATAACCTGATATAACTTTCATGACAAAATGTAGGTAAATACGAAAGGTCCCAGGTTCGAATCAGGCACACATGCCTCAGTTCACCTAGTTGGAATAAATACCTGAACTGAAAGTGACTGGGTCTTCTCTAAAGAGACAGGTTTCGGCTGGAGAGATGTCTTGGACTGATATACATACGTTTTAAAAGCTTTCATTACAATCGAACATAAACAATGTACTAGTAGTATAACTTTATACCTGTCTGTGTTCCATTCATTGTCACAGTGTGACCATGGCAGTACTGAGGTGAAAGACATGCACAGGTAATACAGAGCCCATGCCAAGATCACAATGTAGTAGAGATTAGCCTGGAAGATGACAGAGAATGATGCTATCCCAATACCTGAAAAGGAAAACAATCCCTATACCTGACAGGGAAAACAATCCCTATATCTTACAGAGAAAACAATCCCTATACCTTAAAGGGAAAACAATCCTTATACCTGAAAAGGAAAACAATCCCTATACCTGACAGGGAAAACAATCCCTATACCTGACAGGGAAAACAATCCCTATACCTGACAGAGAAAACAATCCCTATACCTGACAGGGAAAACAATCCCTATACCTGACAGAGAAAACAATCCCTATACCTGAAAGAGAAAACAATCCCTATACCTGACAGGGAAAACAATCCCTATACCTGACAGAGAAAACAATCCCTATACCTGACAGGGAAAACAATCCCTATACCTGGCAGAGAAAACAATCCCTATACCTGAAAGAGAAAACAATCCCTATACCTGACAGGGAAAACAATCCCTATACCTGACAGAGAAAACAATCCCTATACCTGACAGAGAAAACAATCCCAATACCTGAAAAGGAAAATAACCCCTATACCTGACAGGGGAAACAATCCCTATCCCTGACAGAGAATGATGCTATCCCAATACCTGAAAAGGAAAACAATCCTTATACCTGACAGAGAAAACAATCCCTATACCTGACAGAGAATGATGCTATCCCAATACCTGAAAAGGAAAACAATCCCTATACCTGACAGGGAAAACAATTCCTATACCTGAAAGGGAAAATAATCTCTATACCTGACAGAGAAAACAATCCCTATACCTGACAGGGAAAACAATCCCTATACCTGACAGAGAAAACAATCCTTATACCTGACAGGGAAAACAATCCCTATACCTGACAGGGAAAACAATCCCTATACCTGAAAGGGAAAACAATCCCTATACCTGACAGACAAAACAATGTGTCAGATCCATTTGATTTTGTCTTACGGAAAGGGTGTTAAGCAGTTTTAGCAGATTACTGCATTTTATAAATAATTATAATTCGTACTTTGAAGCAAAGTTGCGAGCATGTGGTTACATTAACGTGTTAGCTTTTTTATTAGTGAGCATGCTAACTTTCACAGCTGACTGTCACTTGTATTTTTAGACGTCTTGTGATTTCTTCGTTATAACCACATTTCAGCGAAGTTAAATTATATTTATTCCTGCTGGCCTTTATTTTCTACATTTCAGGCTCATTATCTTTAATCTTTGATTTAAAAATAAGTTGTGCAAATCATGCACATTTGTATGAATATCACGCCTAGGATCTGTGAAGTAAATGTCAGAATAATTTCTTAGTTTACGGTCATGAACTTTTATACAAATTTCGAATACAACTGTCGGTCTGGGGCAATACTTGGAAAGATTACATTATAGTGTCTTTAATCCATTTATTGTGAAGGTATTGTCTGGTAAAAAAATGCATTATTTTAAAAAACCTATATTGTAGAAAACATATAAACATATTTGATAGCCCTGCTTTAATTTATACAGATGTTCAGAAATATAGACTTTGATATGTGAACCTACAATAGACACTTTTGAAATTAGAAAAGTAAAAGATAAAGGAAGTTAAAACAGTTAACGGATAGTAAAATATGTGAACACATAATGTTCTTGAAATGGAAATGAACAAGGAAAATTATAGTTTTTATGAGGAAAAATATCATACTCCAAACTGTCCATTTTTAGGTTGGCCTTATGAATCATTCTTTAAGGAAAAATATAAATTAAAAACTAAATAAATAAAATAAAACAAGTTTATACCAAGAGACGGAAATAAATATGGTTTTGGAAGTGTTTACACATACATGTATACTTTCACAACTCGTAAATAATTCTTTAGCCACCTTTAGCCACCTTTAGCCACATGTTCGTGTCTGAAATGCTGCATTAAGTTACACGATTATACATACTTATTATCGTGAAAATCTGCAGATACGTCACTTTAGCATTAATCAAACAATAAAATCAACAGCAAAACATGTAATACCAAATAGTTAATGCATCCAGCCTACGCTAAAAATACACCCAGCTTCACGCAAGCATGATTTACAAACAAACTGTATCCTCTCTCTCTCAAATTATCTAGCCTCCATCTGAAATCCAATGACCATATCGTTAAATCTAAGCGTCTTGTATTTCATAGACAGAAACTAACACTGGTGCACTTGAACTGGGTCATGTCTAAAAACTGTTAGACACATGCGATGAAAGAAATTTCCATGAACAATTGAAGAGACTACTGCATTAAGAACAGGTTAAATTTGTTAAAAACTGCAAAAAAATACTAATGCATCCTTTTTCAAACTCACCTTTAAAAGCTGGAACCATTCCGGCCCAGGCCTCGAGACTTCCGATGTTCATAAACTGTCCAACAGCTAATTCAAGCATAAAGACAGGCACTCCACACGTGAAAAGGCATATCAGATATGGAATGAGAAACGCCCCTGGAAAAATAGACTAGTGTTCCTGAATTTACAATGAAGATTTATCTATAAACTGTAACTAACATACAAACTCACATTTTCATTAAAAATTATAAAATAATTATTCTGAGGAAATGCATAATTTTGTCTATATAGTGTACCTTGGAGACTGTTACAGATAATGCTCAATTTTACATTTATAATGGATTACATTTTTCTCAATAAAACTAATGCACCTACCTCCTCCATTTTTATAACAAAGGTATGGAAATCTCCAAATATTTCCTAACCCGACAGCCAGACCAACACATGCTAATATGAAGTCCAGATCACTTGCCCAGTGGTCCCTTTCAGGATGGTTCTCCTCGTGTTTTTTATCACCTGATGCCACGTCATCGTTTGGCTTTTTCAGTAAATCTTGCTTCTGCTCAGCAATTTCATTAGACGGAGAGGCATGCGTCTCCTCCTCGTTTTCTCCAGCCATTCCTTACTGATAAATCGTTTTACTTTTATGTTCAGTCAGTAACACATCAACACGCTGCATACACAATGCACAGACTGGCAACAGCTGTTCCTCCTACAAGTAATTATATGCGGGTTAACTGTATTGCATCATATATAAAAAAATCATTGGTTTACAGTCACCTTAAATTTACACAGAATGATTACATTTCTCAGAATGAGTTTATTTTTCACCATCTGTTGGAACAAAATATTTGGCAGCAACTGTGGGAACAACTAAGTTGCCGTGGGAACAAGATATGTGACTATGTTTATCATTCAGTAATATATGAAGGAACAATTCATTTGTCTGAGTTTTTGTTCTGTTCTGTGGGAACAAGATATGTGACAAAGTTTATTATTTAGTAATATGAAGGAACAACTTATTATTCTGAGATTATTTTTCCTTATCTTTACTTAAGATAATTTCAGGCAAATATCTTTTTCCCGCAGATTTTAAAATAATAAACTCATTCTGTTAAAAACATCGCCGATGTCCATTCTGTGATTTCGTTACAAAGCTAGCATAAGTCGTACTAAAATCGTACAAAACGAGTTACTTTGCAGATGTATGCAAATTATGTCAGTGTTATGTATAAGCCATATTATAAATATGAACAGCCGACACTTTCAACGGAAGTTGCACTTCATTGAATTACTCAGATGCAAAACAGTCGTTGCTCGGAGTTGTTTAAATCTGTTCACGAGTACGTTTATATGGAAAATAAACATAGTTAAAGTTTTAGAAAAGTGTATATAATGAAAAATTCAAAACAACAAAATCTTACAGACTTGGGGAAAAAAAATTGATTTATCAGTAAATAAAGAAAGCAAACACGGCAGTACACACTTGTATAAAACTCTAGCGAGCCGCCCCCCCCCCCCCCCCCCCCCCCCCCCCCCCCGAAAAAAACGTATTTACGTACCAGAAAAGTGTTGTGGATTTTAACCTTTGGACGCTCAGTGTGAACATTTTCGACGGAGCTTTCATGTTGACTAGGTGTCCGAGTTATTCACTTTATTAGTTACTAATTTAGAAAAAAATTACTTCGAGAATCAAGCATAAAGTTAGATTCTTTAAATCTGTTTTGAGGCCCAGGTTTTTTTTCAAATGTTGTTTAGACCTAATCCATATTTTCTTATGTATCAAGTCACATTGCACCCCACCCCTCCCTTCCCCTCAAAGAATAAAAATGAAAACTTTGATACCCTGACACGAGTGCTTCAGCGACATAGAACATATCCCGAAACAACCATTTTTCAATCACAACCAAAATTCCACGAGCGCTGATGTCATATAACACTAATCTTTAAACCAGCTCGGGCAAGTCTGAGGCTGGTAAACCCTAGAACCTGGTTTAAATACCCAGTAAATGTTTTGCCACTGACCGTTCCAGGGCGGTAACCCCCTTGGATTTTTATTTTCGTTGTTTGTGGTGTCTCTTTTTTAATTGATCTATAGATACATTTATGCTATCTTTTCCCCTACTTTTTGACTGTGTAGGAAGGACGTCTTTGGCTGTGATTTTTCCTGATATGCGTTTTTCACATTTTTGCATTTCGCGCGCTATTTTGACTTTTACTACCGCTGAAACACCAAACTTGACTTTTTATCAAATATGACCAGAAAACCGGAAAGGAACAGCTTGATTAACTTTCAACAACATAAATTGAACAAATTCTATTAATATCAAATAGTCATTTATTCAAATTAATGTTAAACCCTTTTTCAAGGGAGTAAAGAAAACCTTTCAAGTATCGGCTGCACAGCTTAGCTTTTACCTCAGTCTCAGAAATACGGAATATAACAGGAAGGGTTAAGCACAATTACAAGTTGTACCGACTTAACTTAGGTGTCCTTGCTAACAAAAACTGATTTTTTGGGTAAATTTTGCTTTTGATTTAAATTCTCCTTTGTTACGGTCCAAACCAAAAGTGTAACAGAAAGAATAACCAGTAACAAACTTTTAAACAATAACAAAAATTTATTCTTAAAATAAATTACTAAATCATTAAATTACAATTACGCATAATTACAAAAATGTTTTTACAGTACCTGGATTTATTGCAGACCTAAATAAATTTATAATCCTGTATGATCCTGATAAGAGTTAAATGTCTTAATCACTGTTGAAGTATTTTCCACAAATGGCCAAACTAACTTTTAGTAGAGTAATCCCATAAATTGTTGAAAACTTGAATTATTTCCTCACGAAGATTAATGAAATATAATTCCAAATATTCTGGTAATAGTCAACTGTCACTGATGAAAATTTAATCCGATATTTTTGTGACATATAGTTTTAAGAAATTCTCTGGTTTTATACACATGAAGAAAACACCAGAACAAATATAATCTAGAACATCCTTCAATATTCAAAAATTCATCTCACTAAATGAGTCACAAGAATATTCTAGGACAATGTAGATTGAACACAATTTTAAATATAAACTTTATAGCAGAATTTTTCCCAATGTTCCAAATATAGCCGCAATGAATGAGTCATAAGAAGTTTATAGCATATTCCAGCAATTTCTAAAACACAGGAACAACATCTAGGCCACTAACAAGCTCCAAAAACAGAACTGCAAACAAGCCATCATCAGACATCTACAGAGAATTACCATTCATATACATAACACCTTATTATATAAATTTTATTACAGGTTCAGTCCACAGCTAGGTGCCCATAGAGGTCCTACAGTTCTAACAGTGTAAGTGAGGCATATATTGCTGTCTGATGTCCATAACAGGTGCATTCGGGCAGTATGATGTCCCAGTAGCTACCCTTTTAGATAGATTCAGTGGAAGAGTTGATGTTGAAGTTACAAAATCTCGCAAATTACCATTTTTCTCTTTGGAACAAGAGTCCTTACTTGCGCAGCACCTTAAGACTATGGCAGAGGTAGGGTTTGGATAAAGCAGAACAGAAACTATCAACGTCGCAACTAACTGCTATACATATTGGCATACATGACAAAAATTACCTTCTTACAGACCGCTGGCTGTATAACTTTCTTGGGCGCTGGCCAGAACTTAAAGTGAAAGTTCCCAGGAGTCTGGAGATATCCAGATCAAAAAGTGCAACACGTCAAGCTATTGACAAATATTTCACCGAACTAGGTTCTATCATGACAAAATAAAACCTTCTTGACAAACTCCATCTGATATTCAGTATAGATGAAAAGGATCTGAGTACTGACTATAAACCTCCATAAGAAGTTATAGGCACATTCAACAAAACTCAAGTTTTGGCAAGTCCAAAACTGTTACATTTATTGGTGTTGTAATGGTAATGGACAACAAGTTCCATCCTATTTCATCTTCCCTGGGGGAAAGAATGCTGCCAAGACTACTGGATGGGTCTTCTGCAGGTCTTCCTCTGGATGATCTAGTTCAGAAAATAAAAACACATGAAAACACACCTTTTTAAGTATTTACCAGTTCGGGACACAGACACATATGTACTTAACTTTACAATGAGCACAACAGCTATGTTTCTCTTAGTTTGATAGTGGGCTAAGCTGAACAGAATCATTCTCTTTGTATAATTACCCCACTGTAGCAACCTTTTACAACCCCTCAATGCAGGATGCTTTGGCCCTTTTTCAAATGGCTTGGAATTCTTCATTCCAACAACATATACGCGAACGTATCATCACAAGATTGATGTGTGTCAGCTTGCCTGCAAGATCTGTGCAAAAACACTAACGTTAAGCATCATACAGTCATCATTCAGGTGCGGAATATACCCTTGCGACTCTACAATAATTAACGACAGCCTAGTTGCTCCTTCAACAATATTTGACCATTCATTATCTGAAGCTAATCTGCACATCCAAGCAAAGGTCTTGTAGATTCAAGCCAGTTTTTGAGCATCATGTGTAGTTTATAATCGGCCAAAATTTGCTTTACTTCGAATATTGGTTGTTCCGGGATAATAGCTGAAACTTGCGCGGTTTTCTCGTTTTTTAATAGCATAAATAGGTATGTTAAAAGATAGATAAAAAACCCGATGTGTTTTTGTTTTGTCGTTACGCATTCCTCTGGCGCCAGAACGAGAGGCCGCATTTTATATGCGACAACGGAGGCGACGTTAAATAGGCGCCTGTGTCAGTGCGTTCAATTCTTTTTTATCGGCGCTCCGGCAAGTATCAGTCACCAAAGCAAACAGATCTGCAAGCATGAATGCATGTTAGGTTAACTTTAGTTGGAGACAGTCCTGTGTACAGAAACTAATGCTGAATATGTTTAGCGCCAACGATTACCTGTCAATAATAAGATCTTGTGCAGTGAAATGAAAGCTAAACAGAAAATACACCAAACACGGAAGCTTTCCGCATCAACGATGTATCAGCTGAAAATAAACAACAAGTTATCAGCATGCATCACTTCAATATCTTTTTGAAGTTTGTTTGCTAATTAAACACTTATATGTGGCAAAAAGACGAATTTTGACGTTAGCTTGCCAATTATCAAAAGATGTCCGCCTTTTCATTAAGGATTTGTTTGAAATCAGCAAGAATCTTACACAAACATAATATCTATGAATAGTACACTTTACTTGAATAAGTTAAACATAATATATAGAGGATATCTCGTGGTATGAAAATTATCATATTTCACTCGTGGCTATCGCCACTCGTGAAATATTTATTTTCATACCACTCGATGAAAATAAATCCCGTATTTATAGAAAAAACTTGAATTTTCTGTTTATTATATACTTTTCTCTTTTAAGATTCGAAAGAATTCCCCTTTAATTTAGTGTATTGGCTGAATTTAGAAGAAAGTAGTCCGGCAAGACACCAGTGAAAATACGGAAAATATGTTTCACTGCAGTGAAAAATAAATTTTTACAGTGAAAATACGGAAAATGAAAATACGCAATTTATTTCATCAATATTTCATTTTAAAAGTATATAATAAATCAGATTATATATTGGAATAAAAAGAAAACATAAAAGAAGAAACAGACAAAAATGTTTTCAGAGATAATGTTGTTTAAAGCAAGTGGTCACGGACGTATGCCGAACGGCAGTCTGAGTAAGAATTGTATAACAACAGTTAAAAACAACAAATTGAAGCACAATTTAAGCACGAGATGAAGTCTTCGAACTGTTTTCTTAAGTTATGTTTGGCTGACTAACGTGCTAGGTATTTAACTAAAACACTTTATTTTAAAAAAGGTTGTCATCATTAAGTGAAACTTTTCAGGGCATTTCTGTATATCAAAAGGAATTAGTTAAATGAGGTTCCTTGTTCCCTTATCTGATAACCACGAAAACTTGTTATTGCTTCTTCCGTAAAATGTGAACTATTAGGTTAGTTACAAAGATTCTCCTGTTTGTTAAATATAAGCAAGATGACCTCCAGTTCCTGTTATCTAAAGGCAACTTCAAGAAGCCCGCTTCGAAGTTTTAGGCCGAGAAAAGGTGTTGTATTTCCTTACCAATATAATGAATCAAACGGTTTTTAACTTAATCTTATTTTTACGTCTATTAAGTTTATTTACTTGCAACTTTAACTGCTTACTAAAGCATGTGTAAGAAACAGATGTAGCAAGTGTAACACGAATAACAAGTTTGATATACAGAAAATGACTCAAGTCATGGAGAAAATCATTTTTGTAAACAGCAAGAATGCTATATAAACTTTTTTATTCCAAGATACCTACGACTTTAGGAAAATGGTGGTAAACAGACTGGCATAGTCACTTTGCAGAAGTTTTCAAGAAAAACAGGTTTTTTTACTATTTAGCTAGTAAAAAAAAGCCTAAAACGCGTCGACACCGACTCAGTTGTCTGCCATTTTAAAATCAGGTCACAAAATCCTCACTTTAGGTAGCAAGGCACACATTACATTTCATCCCATGAGTTGGCATGATAACTCAAAACTCCTTTTGCACGGCCTTTAAGTGTTTATCGACCGTTCAAAAACCTCCTGAAAATTGATTTCAATATAATCAATGTTCTTTCTATTCTTATCAGAATATTTAACACTGGCATAATCGATAAGATTGATCTATTCTTGAGAATTATCTGTTCTTTGCCCCAGAAAAATTAAATAAATAAAAACCAAAAATAAAGCTCTTACTGTAATCAGAGACGTTTATATATTCTATTCATACGAAATGAAAACGCATGATTCAATATACATTGCAGTTAATAGGTGTATGATGCAATGTAATGAAACATTGATTTACTTCGCTGAAGCATGATGCAACAAAATGAGCAAGAGTATCGTAAATCGAATGTTGTCAGTAATCGTGTCGTAAAATGGTTGTTTTCAGTGTGTCGTGAGAGCTAAATGAAGATTACGAAAACCCAAGCTAACCACTGAGCTTCGTATTTTGTCAACTGGACAGTTAAGGATATAGACACAAGCTTAATCATTTAAAACGTTCCTTCTTATCTCAAAATGGAACACAACCTACAGAAAAATACCAACCTATTTTAGACAATCGTGTACTTTCAAATTTTTATAAAAGTTTAGGCATGTTTCCTTTTATACTTTTCATAATTTTATAGAGAAGTATTAATAACCAGAGTCGTAGAAGGAGAATGTTCTAGCTGTACCACCTCTACAGATTTCTCAAACACGCTTATCCTTCTTTATGCCTACCCCAGACCCTTGTGATACAAGATGTGACCCAAACTGTTACCCTTGATTTAGAGCGCATGATTCGTTATTGTATAAGTAAGTTATAGAAGTTATGGAGCAGAATTAATTCAAACAACAGACCATATTAATATTGGAGCACCTGGTATGACCTAAACCTCGATAACATATGCTACTTTCATTTTTATGTTGGATAACAATGTGAATTAATATCGAAAAGACTCAATGAATGTGGAAGTTACGGGGATGAACTCAACATTCAGTAATAGCAACCTCTAAAAATACTGAGCAATGCTTTGACCTTTACTTTGAGTGCTTGACTTGCTTCCGACAAAATTTCATGCAATAAGGAACAACTGTTCGAAGATTTATCGAAATGATTCTATGGGTGTTGAAGTTATGAAGCATATATCAAACAGGGACGGACAGATGTGCTGACGGTCAGATAGACACGCGTCAAACTGCAGTCCTTGAAGCGACTTACCGAACTCGTAAACTTGAATCATCCGAAAGAATAACCATGAAAGCTTACCAGAGAATTTCGCAGTGTAAATGTAGTAAATCACAATTTTTTTTTTTGCACAGGAACTGAATTACTTTAATTTCACGCAGAATTTCAAGAAAAAATAACCCGACACTGCATCACACACATAGATAACAAAACAGGTAGATATTTATCTCAGGTTTATAAAAAACAGGCTCAATGAGACATATCATAAGATGCATACTTGTTTCATTGTAATTTCAGTCAAGCTGTGATGAGATAATCTGCATAAAACGTCCTCATTATACAAACTGGAAGTATGCAATCAGTGTGCATTTGCTGCATTCTTGCCTTTCAATACATTGTCGTTTGACACATGATGAATGATACAACGGTATGTTAGATCGTTATTGTTGTTGTTGTTTTTTTTGTTCTAAATGACGATCAATTTATTTTCATGTGTTCGCACTTTCGTATTTGCACTTACATGAATAATTTTCTGATCTTTAAATATTTCTTTAACAACACAAGTTTAAAAAGTTTTTCTAGCAAGACTTTATATGTCTTCAGTACTTGTTTACCATATGACTGACGGTCCCTGAAGTATTTTAGTTTGTAGGGTAAATTTATAAGACACTGAACGCATCTCTTTCAAGAGACCCCTTTTTTACCAGTGAATAGCACTAATACATGGGACCTTGGTTTAATATTTCATCCGAAAGACAATAAGTCGTGTCACTGGAAGAATGGGATACACCCGTCCAAAGATAATCAGTCCAGAGCGTTTTCCTGATTAAAAAAAAAAAGATTTTTAGGATTATTTATAAAGTTAAAATCGGCTTAATACATTTTAAAGGATCTCGACGTTTGTTCTGTTATAGTATTTCCCTTTTAGATTTTATCTGACAACATGATATCCGTATTTATATTCAGACAAGATACTTGTATGAATTCAGAATATATATCATATATTATGCATCACATTTGTATACTGTTTGAGAAGGGAGATAAACGGCTATATTATTAAATGTTGAAGAGCAAGCGAATGACGTACCCTTGATATTGAAACATACTCACTCGAAACCATCATCAGATATACGATAATAATCATTGCCTTTTAGTAAGGTTGATATGAAAATTTATCGACCTTGAAATAGCAATATTGACCGAAGACGTAGCTAAAATATTTTTTTTTTAAATTTCTCAAAAGGAGACATACTTCCAAAAGAATTTAAATATACTAGTATTGACTAGTTTGAATGACCTGTTTGTATGTGAACTATCTGCTTCTAACACGATGTTGATATCGCTTTTCGCTCAGTGATACATGTGTCAGAAATATCTCATCATGGCTTCTAAAAAAACGACTGTTAATAAAGATGTTATGCAAATCACCATTGGTCGAAAATTCTAGCAATAGTACTGTATGTCAACATTAAACTATTTTATCATTCTTTTTACACATTATTCAAATACTTTTTGTTCATTATTTCCTTTATATGCAAATGCATATCTAAAAATACAAAAACATTTTTAAGACATATTTTGAGCAGTTGGTTTATCAATAAAAAGTAATAGACAGGAATTTCAATCTTTTTTTTTTTCTTCTTTTTTTATCAAACGCCCAGTTTTTAAATGGCTTCGATTTTAGTTTCTATTTTCAGTTAGAAAATCACTAATAGTGACGTCGACACTCTTCAGAAAAATAATGGCAAACTTCACTTGACTTTCGTTAAGGTTCCTTCAGCTTATGGTACATAGGAATTCATGTACACCTAATGGTACAGAGGAATATGCGTCCAGCTAATGGTACAGAGAAATGCACGTTCAGCTTATGGTACAAATGAATGCACGTTCAGCTTATGGTAAAGTGGAATGCACGTGCAGCTAATGGTACAGAGGAATGCGCGTACAGCTAATGGTACTTAGGAATGCACGTTCAGCTTATGGTACAGAGGAATGCACGTTCAACGTATTGTACAGTGGAATGCACGTACAGCTAATGGTACAGAGGAATGCGCGTACATCTAATGGCACAGTGGAATGCACGTTCAGATTATGGTACAGAGTAATGCAAGTTCAGGTAATGGTACAGTGTAATGCACTTTCAGCTTAAGGTAGAGTGAAATGCAAGTTCAGCTTATGGTACAGAGGGATGCATGTTCTGCTAATGGTACAGAAGAATATGCGTAAAGCTAATGGTACAGAAGAATGAACGTTCAGATTATAGTACAAAAGAATTAGTGTACAGCTAATGGTACAGAAGAATGCACATTCAGCTAATGGAACTGGGGAATGCAATTTCAGTTTATTGTACAGTGGAATGCACGTTCAGCTTATGGCACAGAAGAATACATGTACAGTTAATGGTGCAGAGGTTACACGTAAAGCTGATAGTAAAAGGAATGCACGTTCAGCTTATGGTACAGAGGAATACGCCTACAGCTTATGGTACAGAGAAATGCACTTTAAGCTTATGGAGGAAAGCATACACAACTAATCGTACAGAGGAATGCACGTACAGCTTACGGTGCAGAGAAATGTAGGTTCAGCTAATTGTACAGAAGAACGCACATTCAGCTTATGGAACTTTGGAATGTACGTTCAGCTAATGGTACAGAAGAATGCATGCACAGCTAATGGTACAAAAGAATGCACGTTTAGCTTATAGTACAAAGGAATGCACGTTCACCTACTGGTACAAAGGATTGCATGTACAGTTAATGGTATAGAGGAATACACGTACAGCTAATAGTACAGATGAATACACGTACAACTAAAAGTACAGAGGAATACACGTAAGGCTTATGGTAGCGAGGAATGCATGTACAGTTAATGGTACGAGGAGTTCACGTACAGCAAATGGTACAGAAGAATGCTGTTCAGGTTATGGTACAGAGGAATGCTGGTACAGCAAATGGTACAGAGGAATACGGGTAGAACTTTTGGAATAGAGGAATGGACGTTCAGCTAATAGTACAGAGGAATGCGCATACAGCTAATGGTATAGAAAAATGCACATTTAGCTAATGAAACTGTGGAATGTATGTTCAGCTTATAATATAGAGGAATGCATGTACAGATAATAGTACAGAGGAATACGCATAGAACTTTTGGAATAGAGGAATGGACGTTCAGCTAATAGTACAGAGGAATGCGCGTACAGCTAATGGTACAGAGGAATGCACATTCAGCAAATGAAACTGTGAAATGTACGTTCAGCTTATAATATACAGGAATGCATGTACAACTTATGCTGCAGAGGGATACGCGTACAGCTTATGGTACACAGGGATGCATGTACAGCTAATGGTTCAGTGGAATGCATGTTCAGCTAACAGAGGAATGCATGTACAACTAATAGTACAGAGGAATACACGTACAGCTATTGGTACAAAAGAATCCACGTTCAGCTTATGGTTTAGAAGATTACACGTACAGCTAATGGTACAGATGAATGCAAATTAAGCTTATGGTACAGAGGAATACACGTACAGCTTATGGTACAGTGGAATGCATGTTCTGCATATGGTACAGAGGAAAACATGTACAACTTATGGTACAGAGAATACACGTACAGCTAATGGTACAGAAGAATGAACTTTCAGCTTATGGTACAGAGGAATGCATGTACAACTAATGGTACATAGGAATACACGTACAGCTAATGGTACAGAGGAATGCGCGTACAGCGAATTGTATCATCTTAAAAACATGAATGCAATGAATCTTAGAATACACAACCCAGAGCGGGATTCGAACTCCGATCTTAGCGTATCGAAGGCCAGCACTCTAACCACTGAGCCAAAGAATCGATTCCCTGACGCAGTTGTCAGAGATTGTATTTATACAATTATAGGAAGGTATGCACTAGACCATTAAATCTTGAGAAAGTCATCATTTATGACGACGAATGGCGTTGTGTATTTTTAGATCAGAAGATCAGACAGAAACCTTGAAAGATTCTTCTTTGTTTAGTTTTTATTACTAAGTCCAAGAGAGGTTATCCCGTGCGAGCCCTCATCTTACGAACAAAAAAATCCGTAACATAAAGATGCAACGCATCTTAGAATACACAACCTAGAGCGGGATTCGAACTCCTATCTTAGCGCATCGAAAGCCAGCACTCTAACCAGTGAGCCAAAGAATCGATTCCCTGACGCAGTTGTCAGAGGTTGTATTTATACAATTATAGGAAGGTATGCACTAGACCGTTACAACCATTTTGCGTAAATTTTGAATGAAAAAAGATTGGTAACTATAAGTGACAAATACCCCCAAACGTAGGACAAGTATCTTTCTAAATCATTAAATCTGTTATATACGTTTTAATGAGTAAAAGAGCCGGCATGAATAATTAAGTAGGTAGTATTTATTGTTGTTTGGCAATAGGGAGCGGATCAGTGGTCCAGTGGAAACATGTTGGTCTGGTAATCGAGGGGTCGCAAATTCGATACCCCGCTCCTCCACTAAAATTACTAATTGTTTTTCGTAGACATAAAACGGAGGTCCCTTGCATCAGTGCTAGACACTGAAAAGAATTCGGGTTGTCTCTGGAATGGAGTGCTCTTTGTATCTGGCACTACCACCCACTACCTAAAATGACTAACATCTGCTGGGGCGTCCTCATATGGGCAACAGGTATTGACAAGACATACAGACATACGGACGGTTTGCGACACATTGCCTCTTCTCTGGTGAACACTAGTGCCAAGTAATTTCAAAATTCTTTGATGAACCACAGAGTTATAAAGTGGAAAAATATGAAAGCTCTTAGTGTTATATGTTATTTAGACAATTACTTGAAAACACGGGTCTGGTATGTGACACGTCATGTAAATGTTGTATTGTTTTAAATAATATCAAAACATGAAAATGACAAACAGAGCGTACACGAATTATATATGGATATTCTCTATTGTGTGATGGACAAACGAACAGAAGACCTACGTTTCGTGTTTAGTTGAGTATTTTAGTGAACATTTATGTCATGTTAAATCAAAAGCCTTTCAATTATCACAGTTAGAAAGCGAACAGGAACACAAAGGCTGGCAATATTCTACATAATTTTGACAGTAATTTTTATCTTGACCTTAGAAACCTGGGCCTTCTTTGCTATAGGTCGACTCAGTCTGTTGGAAAATCCTGTAAAAACGACGAATTACAAAGAAAACACGAAATGCAATGCTATGCTAGTTAGCTGTACAGACAAAAGAACTATCGAACAGAGATGTGGTTTGTGACTCGTTGACACTATCTGGTGGACATTTTTGCAAGGTTATTTATAAGTGTTTTGATGTTTTATTAATAGAAAGTTACATTGGAACATTGATTCTAGAATTAGGTTATATTATCTGGACAAATATTTTCGATCTTGACCTTTAATTTAGAAACCCATGTATTTTTCGCGACACGTTGTCTAAATATGAATAACTTTTAACTGAAAAATAATAATAAAATCCTATAAAAAGAAGGTAGAGTACAGAGCGGAAATAAATCACGGAAGTACGTTGCTATTATTATGTGCACACAGTCCAGAGTCACCTGTAGTATGCCAATCTGACTTGTCCGCTGTAGAAGCTATGATACAATCATGCAATGGATTGCGGATAAGTTTTCAAATTAGGAACCGAGACCTTCGAAAAAATTGATAAAATAGCTTGTATGTATGTCTTAAAAGTACACTTCGCCTCTTCATGTGATCTGAATGAAATCAGTAACAAGAAATTTTCCATTGTTTAGACGATTATACTGTTGTTAGATGGTTTGGCCGACTAAATATATGGAACTGTTTTTCCGAGTAGGTACCTAGTCTTAACTGTTGTTGATGTTTTACTTCTAAGATACCGGGCTCAGTTTTAAGTAAATGCATAAGTACAGACTCAGTTATTAACTCAACTGATTTTGTTGTTGTTGTTGTGTTTGTTTTCGTTAATATAATAGTTTCAATGATATTCAGATTTTTTTTCCGTCCGAATCAAAATCAGCCTATTAATGCATTCGTTTAAAATGCTCATTTATTTCCATAGTAAATAAATGCATTGAGTAATGGCGTAAAATATATTTTATTTGCAGCCAAAATAATCAATATATTAGTCAAATACATTTTTTTTTCCTTACACTGCTGAAAATTCCTATTAGTTATATACAGTTTTATTACTTTAATGTATTGAAACCTGTAAACCTCCTACGAACATGTTCGAGAATAATTTACTCTTAAAATAAACTTAGCTAAGCAAATATTTAAGTATTTTCGTAAAACTGAGTTTTATTAAGAATTTTATTTGGACTGCCACTTACGCAATGAAACATTAAACAGACCAGATGTTTAACGAAAATCAGTGAGTCATACTTTCGCAAAATGAAAATCGGTGAGTCGTACTTTCGCAAAATGAAAATCGGTGAGTCGCATAAAAACCAGGCACATAAGTGTACTTAAGTAATTTACTGATGTAAGTACCCTCAAGTGTCCTGTTCCTGGGCGTTTCCTTCAAGCCTTGAAATTTGAACATGTGACATTTTCATATAAGGAAACACCGTTTATATTGTCAACCAATGCTGTATTTTCCAAATTACAAAAAGAATGAGAAGCTTGGAACCTATTACTGTGTGGTAATCTGTGAGTAAAATATTAAAAAATAGGAATATACCTGTTTACACATTATACTTTTTTTCATTCTTTTCATAAGTCAGTATGTTTTATCTTTTTATCTACAATGAACTTCATTTCAACACAAAATACTATACTTCTATGCTTTATTCTGTATTAACCAAGGGTGCATGATACCTTATCCTACTTTTTGACACACTTTTTTTCAATTTTCAGCTTCAACATCCTCATGAGAAAAAATTCTTCGCTAGGTGCTGAAAGAGCATGGAGAACACGTATCAGTGTATTAGGCTGTTCAATTTCCTGGATTCATGATTACAAGAAGAAAGATTGGCTGTCACAAAAATATTCACTTGATTATCTTATATGATAGAAATGTAAGAACAAGCACTGAATTTAGATTTCTGTTGTGTCAGTATAGTATAAGTTCAAGTACCGTTACAGTGCATTTAAATGTGTTTTTACTTCAATAGTTCACATTTTACGGTTACCAATCTTTTTTTTCTGAGAAATATGCATTTTCTTGAACATAGTAGTAGGAAATTTTGCTGATATACAGAAAGCTAGCTATTAACTTGATAACAAGTTACCTGGCATTTCTTCCTTAAACTGATGGCAACTAATAAGGTCATGATACTTGAAAAATCTAGGTGTCAAATGCATGGGCGAAGTAATTTGTCTCCCATCAACACCAAACGTACCAAATCATACATAATCATAGCAAAGGCAAAACAAAACAACGCATACTTAACATGTCTATTTGTGGAATATGTTTCAAACTTAGTGTTTCTGCTTTAATCAACACAACCGTTTTCTTACTTCTTTTTATGCACCCCCCCCCCCCCCCCCCCCCCAATCAAAGACGAGGAAGTAATTAATTTTGCAAATGTCGGTCGGTCGGTAGACTGTTTCCGATCAATATCTAGACAAATCATGGACCCACCTTCCTCAGACTTGGTAGGTAGGTTGGTCATGACTAGTAGATGACCCTTAAGTTTTTCAGGTTACCAGGTCAAAGGTCAAGGTCACAATGACCTTGAATAGCGAAATAATTTCCGAAAAATAACTATAGAACGCCTGTTCCCAGGTTGTTCAAACTTAGTTTTTAGGTTAGTCATTATCAGTAGATCACCCCTATAGTTTTCACATCACCAGATCAACGGTCAAGGTCACAATGACCTTGAATAGCAAAAGGGTATTCGATAGATTAATAAAGAACCCTTCCTTCTAGGTTGATTCATCTTAGTATGTTGGTTGAACATGCCCAGTTGATGACCCCAATATTTTTTTCAGGTCACCAAGTCAACGATAAAGGTCACAGTTAGCTTGAAAAGCAAAACGGTTTCCGATCAATTACTAAAAAGGCTTGGTCCAACGTTCTTCATACTTAGTTTTTTGGTTGGTCATGACAGTAAGATAACTTTAATAGTTTTTCTCGTCACAAAGTCAAATGTCAAGGTCACAGTGACCTTGAATAGCAAAACTGTTTCCGATCAATAACTATAGAACTCTTACTCCCAGGTTGTTCAAACCTAGTACGTAGGTTGGTCATGACAAGTAAATGACCCCTATAGTTTTTCAGGTCAAAGGTCAGGGTCATAGTGACCTTGAACAGCAAACCGTTTCCAGTCAATAAATATAGAACCAAACTTAGTATTTATGTTGGTCATGACTAGTAGTTTTTCAGGTCCCCAGGTCAAAGGCCAAGGTCACAGTGACCTTGAAAAGCAAAATGATATCAAATTAATGACTATACAATGCTTGGGCCCATATTCCTCAAACTTAGTATATAGGTTGGCCATAATCAATAGATGACACCTATAGCTTTCAAGGTCAAAGGTCAAGGACACAGTGACCTTGTATAACAAAATAGTTTCCGATCAATTTTAAAGAACGCTTGGGCAAAGCTCCTCAAAACTTCATAGGTTGGTTGGTCATGACAATTAAATGACCCCTGTAGCTGTAAGGGGTTATTAGGTCTAAGGTCAAGGTCACACTAACCTTGAAAAGCAAAACAGTTTCTGCTGAATATCTCGGGAATCCTTGGTCCCAGGTTTGTCAGACTTAGTTTGTCCTGATCAGTAGATGACAACTGTCTATTTTTCAGGTCATTGGGTCAAAGTCAAGGGTTACAGTGACCTTGAAAAGCAAAATGGTTTCCGATGAATAAGTGTAGAACGCATGGACCCATGTTCCTCAAACTTTGTTTATAAGTTGTTCATGACTTGTAAATGAGCCTTTTAGTTTTTTCAGGTCTCCAGGTGAAAGGCCATAGTCACAGTGTCATTGAATAGCAAAATGGTTTCCTATCAATAACTATAGAACGCTTGGTCCCAGCTCCTCAAAACTTCATGGCTGCCTCTAGGAAAAAGGCGCTAGAGGGCATAAATGTTTTACAAACATCTCTTGTTTCAATAGAAGTACAAATGTTGTAAACTACATACAGTTACCCTGAGGACTTGAACAATAACAGGTCAGAGAAAAATGTTTAATAAAGTACTCAGAAAATGGTTTTATAGAGCACAACAGTCGCAGCTATTAAATCATGGGATGGTAATTTTAGTCGCAGCTATTAAAGGAGGAATAATAATTGTTGCACAGTTAGTTTACTTCTTTATCTACAGAGCTTTTATAAATACCATTTTAAACCGCTGATAAAAGTATACTCAACTGTACTTCATGGTGACTGCACAACAGGAATCACACGCATCTGTTATACTTTAGATGGTAAAAATGTACTGAGCAAATTTTCAAGTCACGCATATTTCAGAATAGAACAGTCAAGAACAGATAATGTATTTAGAACAATCGTACATAGTATATCGTCTATGGTATCTACAGCACAAAGTATTCACAAATATAATATAAACGTAAGTCTTAGATCCAATCATCTTCTAGTAATCTGTCCTTGTGACTTTAATCAATGACTTTGACACCGTGATTAAAATAGCTGGCTAAACCCAGCAGTCATTTTGTAGTTTTAGAAAATTTGTTGTTTTAACCGATTTTTTTTTTGTAACTGACGAAGTTTGACTGATACACAATTACAAGAAAATCTATGTAAAAGGCTAATGCTCGTGTACTTTTTTAAACAATTATCACGAGATCTGAAACTCATAAGGGCGGTACTATTGCTCTGCCAAGGAATATGCCGCTATTTACACTTTAAGACCCAATAAAAACTAGATTTTATGATTCATCTTATGTTTTGTTATGTTCAAACAATGGATAAACAGCAAACACCCTTGGAACAGCCTCATAGTTTAGATATTTTCTTTTCGGCGAAGTTCCCTTTGCTTACTTTTTGGATGGTGACGTAAGACAATGTCGAATGAAAAATTGCACGACTTCTATTGGTAGACATTCATATATTTTGTAAAAACAAAAGTTACGCACCATCGCAATTGAAACCTGTTTCGGGCCGAACGTACATAAATATCTGTACAATACAATCGATTGTTGTTAAAAAAAATTTCTCCGTTACTTTACTCCCCATCAACGCCGTATATCTTTTTAAAGAAATCTCTTGTTTAATATAAGACAGTCGAAGCGTTCTATAATCAATAGTGGGATACTACGTCATCAGACACCTGCTCTTTGCTCCCACGCGGATCGCGTTTTTGTCAATTATACGTCGCTTGAAATGTAAGATGGTCTTTTTCGATAAGAAATATGTAGAGTTACAAAAAAATCATGTTGTGCACCGAAGATTGGCTTGTGTGCTTTGTATATACTAAAGATTTTTTATAGTTTAAAATTCTAGTTTAGGCCTGAACACGAGTGAAAAAAATCTGGATGCTCCCAGGCGGACTCTTGTAAAACAGCACCGTTGATATGATAAAAACTTCGATGTGAAGCATTCTTCATCCAACAAAAGCAAAAGCGATTGATGTTTAAAATATTCCCTTCTTTACTTTGACTTGTTTTTGTTTCGAATGCAGATTTTCGTAAATGCCTAAACACGAACATGCTCTCACGCGGACTCATTTTCAGAAGTGCTCCCAAGCGGATTCAGAAATGAACTGTCTTGTATGTAGACATGTTCCTTAAAAATACTTATTTGAGTCGACAAACTTATAGATAATATTAATGGGTATTTATACATCAAAATTCATTAAAGTTATAATACTGACCATAATCGTCATAAAGAATAAACCAGATAAGAAGTTTTTCAACTCTTAAATGCTGAAAAACAGTATCAACACTCTAACTGCATTTTTTTCGTGGATGACAAGATGTGCTTGATATACATGAGGAATAAATTATCAAAGTGATCAGTTTTGAATACGTAACGTAGACAACAATTGTCGATCATTCAAGCCGTAAATCAATTCAAAAAGATAGATAGGCTAAAACACGTATTCGGGAGCGTGGCCTTCAGAACCTTTGAAGTACTGAAGAAAAAGTCTACAAAAATTACACAGAAAGAAGTACGACTTGTCGAGAATAATTATCGGCACTAAATTCATCAGGTCCTGTAAGTTAAATGTTGTTTCTAAAATAACTTATGTATGCAAACTAAATCCGAGTCATGGTGGAGAGGTTACAGAAAATGGAAGTACAGGTATGTGATTTTATATCCGCTGACATCCAGGAACATAGTCAAGTAATATTTTCATAAGTGAAAATAAACAGCAAATTTTCTTTTTAGCAAGATGTGTATGCATTAGTGTAAACATGTGTTTACATTTTCGATGATGTTATGTTTTTTGTTAAGGGTCGGTATTATAGCTCAAAGTCTAAAATAACTGGAACTTTCCAAAAAACAATTATGTCGTTTTGAATAAGGTTCTATATAGTCTTATATAATTGAAATTGTCATTGGTTTTTACATGAAAAATATCTAAATAATATAAATATGGTCTTAAAAACCATCCATGTGTTGGGATAAGCCAGTTCATCTACACTAAACGGAACTTCTAAGGCTACATCAAGTCTTTATTCATTTTTTAAAACAAAATATCTATGTTCTAGGCCTTGTGGTTTTCCCTATATAGCCCTATGAAAATTAAATTGACCCCGGGGAAGGGCCAATTTTGACCCAGGGGCATATTTTGAACAAAGCTGGTAGAGAACTTTTGACTTGTGCTGAACGCAAAATATTTAAGCTCTAGGCCTTGCGGTTTCAGACAGTAGATATTTTAAAAGTCTTCCTCATATAAGCTATGTAAAATCAAGTGACCTCTTGGGCAACGCTATTGATGACCCAAGGGGCTTAATTTGAACAGTCTTAGTAAAGAACCTCCATGCAAGAAAAAATCTTAGGTCTAAAATTTACGGTTTTTTACAAGAAGATTTTTAAAGATTAAATATTTTGCATAAATAGGATCCCTGGGGTGGGGCCAATTCTGACCCCAGTGACAGAATTTGAACAAACTTGGTAGAGGACATCTAGCTTATGCATAATGCAAAATGTCTAAGTTCTAGGTCTTGTGGTTTCAGGTAAGAAGATTGTTTAAGTCTTCCCTATATAAGCCTATGTAAAATGAAGTGACCCCGGGGTGGGACCATTAATGACCCCTGGGTCATAATGTGAACAACCCTGAAGGAAGACCTTCAGCTGATGTTCCATGTAAAAAAATTTAGCCCTTGGCTTTATGGTTTGGGACAAGAAGACTTTTTTAAGGTTTTCCCTTTATAAGTATATTAAACTCAAGTGACCCCTGGGGAAGGCCAATTTTGATCCAAGATAAATAATTTAAACAAACTTGGTAGAAGACCTCTAGCTGATGCTCCATTAAAATATCTAAGTTCTAGGCTTTGTGCTTTCAGAAAAGAAGATTTTTAAGGTTTTCCCTATATAAGCGTATGTAAAATCACTGACCCCCGGAGCAGGGCTAATTTTGACTCCAGGTGTATTATTTGAACAAACTTGGTAGAAGTCTGCTAAACAATGCTACCTATCAAATCTTAAGGCTCAGGGCCTTGTGGTTTTAGATAAGAAGAGTTTCAAAGTTTTTCCTTTCTATTCCAATGGTAACCAGAGTTCTTAATGGAATTCAATTCTTTGAACAACTTTGGTAGAGCTTCATGCAAAGCATATTCCAGGTATGTTTCGTCAAAGTTGGCTTAACCGTATAGGAGAAGTCGTTCAAGTCAAATTGTTGACGACGCACACTGACGGACGCCGGACAATCAATGATCCCAAAAGCTCACCCTTAAGCACTGTATAAGAGACGACTGATGACACATGCTTATCAAAATCTATTTTTATATATATCTTCTTGTAGGGAAATATCGAAGGTGTAAATGATATTTTTTCCTGGAAGATTTTGCTGGCGTGAACTTCCTCTTTCAAACAATGTTGTTGATTGTTTGATTGGTTTTCTGGAATATTTTTATCCTTTAAAATAGACTCTCAGTAGAATTTCTCTTTACAGAAATGAATAAATATATAAAAATGAATGAATGAATGAAGGAATGAATGAATGAATGAATGAATGAAGAAATGAGTATTATTATAAACTTATATAAGTTGTGATATAATATAGAATTTTATTAACTTTTTCATTAAACGAGTTCAACAAACTATCAAAATACAAACCTCTGGCGTAATAAAGTTACATTTTGCAAGTTATGTAAGTCAGTAAGCCGTTTTTTTATTCTTTGCTTTTTTCTAAAGTTAGCGTTTAAGTAGACGGTACAACTAGCAAAAACGGTTTGATGAAATGAATAAAGATATAAATATTACGAAAGACTCTTATTTTTGTGCGATTTAAACTTTTGCACTTCAAGGAATTTGCCAGCTTTGCCATGCTGGCATATTCCTTGAAGTGCGAAGAGTCATTCCTTAATGAAAAGCAAAGAAAGTCATGTGAAAATAAAATTAAGTTGTTTATTATTCAAAACTGTCACGACACTTCTTCAGACACAGCATCTTAAAACATACTTTGAATAATGGAAGCTCGACTCGCGTCAAAGAAACAATTGAGTGATTGACTTAAATTACCAGCATCACGAAAAAGTATTTCTAAGAAAAATGTATAGAAATTTCTTGATTAAACGACAAAATTTTATTCATGTAGAAGACTTTAATTTTGAATCCGCATGAGAGCATTTTTGAAACTGAGTCCGCGTGAGAGCGTTTTCGTTTTAAGATATTTATTTTACGAAAATCTGCATTCAAAGCAAAAACAAGCCAAACTTAGGCAGTGAATTATCTAAACATCAATCAGTTTTGCTTTCTGGATCATCTGATATAACGTGTTATTATGCTAGTAGACTAAATGAATGGTCAGATTCCAATCCTTTATTTATTTATTTATTTTAGAAGACCTTATAATTAACTACCCTCTCACGTTTGACGCCAATTAGAAGTAAAAGAGGTATTGCTCACGAAAGAGCTATCCGTTCATTTGCCAAAATCATAAACTTCAAAAGTCGCGAAAATTTTTAATCGCTCGTGATTGGCGACCATAGTACCTGAGTGTGATTAACATTTATTATTCTGACATTATTGACTGTCGAAATGACATGATGAGCTATCACAATGACATGATGTGCTATCACAATGACATGATGTGCTATCGCAGCGACATGTTGTGGTGTAGGATTGACACGATGGGCTTTCACAGTGACATTATGTGCTATCGAAGTGACATGATGTGGTGTATGAGTGACACGATGGGCTATCACAGTGACATTATGAACTATTGGAGAGACACGATGGACAATCGCAGTGACATTTTTGGCTATTGCAGAAAAAGGGGACTTTTGCAGTGACGTTATGGGCTATCATAGTGACATAATGGACTATTACAGTGACATGATGGGCTATAGTGGTGACATTATGTATATTGTAGTGACCTTGGGAGCTATCGAAAAGGCATTATGTATATAGCAGTGACATTTTGGGCTATCGTAGTGACATTATGGATAATGCAGTGACTTTTTGGGCTATAATGGTGACATTATGTTTATTTCAGTGACATTTTTGGCTATCGTAGTGACATAATGTATATTGCAATGACATTTTGGGCTATTGTAGTGACATTATGGATATTGAAGAGACAGTTTAGGCTATCGTAGTTATATTGTGGATATTGCCGTGACATTTTTGGCTATCGTTGTGACATTATGGATATTGTAGTGAAATTATGGGCTATCGTTGTGACATTAAGTATATTGCAGTGACATTTTTGGTAATCGTAGAGACATTAGGGATATTGCAGTGACATTTTGACATATCGTAGTGGCATTATGGATATTGCAGTGACATTTAGGGCAATTGTCGTTACATTATGGATATTGCAGTGACATTTTAGGCTTCATAATGCAGTGACATTCTGGTCTATCGTAGTGATATTGTGGATATTACAGTGACATTTTGAGCTATCGTAGTGACATTTTGGATATTGCAGTGACAGTTTGAGCTGTTGTAGTGACATAATGGATATTGCAGTGACATTATAGTCTACATAATTGCAGCGACATTTTGGGCTATCGTAGTGACATTATGGGCTATCGTAGTGTTAAAATGAATATTGCACTGACATTTTGAGCTATCGTAGTGACATTATGGATATTGCAGTGACTTTTTGGGCTATTGTAGTGACATTATGGATATTGCAGTGACATTTTTGGCTATCAGTGTGGCAATATATATATATTGCATTGACATTTTGGGCTATCGTTGTGACATTATGTACATTGCAGAGACATTTTTGGCTATCGTAGTGACGTAATGGATATTGCAGTGACATTTTTGGCTATCGTTGTGACATTATGTATATTGCAGTGTCATTTTGGGCTATCGTTGTGACATTATGTATATTGCAGTGACATTTTGGTCTATCGTAGTGACATTATGGATATTGCAGTGACATTATGGGCTATCGTAGTGACAATAGACACGATAAGCTTTCTCAGTGACCTTTTGGTTTTCATAACAGTTTGATGAAGATTGTCAAATCAGTATAATAATCTTCTTTTTGTATTTTGTTGTGTCCAACATAATTTCAGAATCTACAATTTCAAATAATTTTATAATGTAAAGCTGTGGAACGTTGGTATTATGACAAGTTTGTCTGGTATAGTTTAACGAAAGAAAAACGTTATTGTAAAACCGGATTTCCATATGATCTTACATTACTGTTATGTTCACATTTAATCATCCGATTATGATATTTCTTTGATGATTCTTTGGCGATTCAGTACAATTACATGCTTCATTTCCACTCACATTTCTGTTTCAAAACTAATCAGGCGTTCAAAAGTGTACGAATATATTCATGAGAGTTATTTATCTTGCAAACTATATATAATCGCTTTGAATGTGCCGTGCATTGAATTTATAGCATTAATACAACAATTACATCTAGTTATAATTGTACCTTCGAAATCAGATGCTTCGTTATCATTAAAATGAATTTTAAAGAAAGAAAAAACTCTTGCACCTGAGACACTTAATTTGGAAACTGCTACAATACCCTTTGAAATAGTACTTCAAAATGATTGCACTTCTTTTACAGAGTTATTACGAATGGCATCCTATTCCGCTGCAGTAATATCATACAGTATTTCACATAAACATCAGACATACAAAAAGTACTATTTTAGGTTTTATTTTTAAATCATAATCAATACATACTTTGTTTGCATTTCCAAAAGCATCGCCATTTTCATGCATATTAAGTTACAACATATACATATCTTCAATAACATGCTTATGCAATTACCTTCCTTCTTTCTTTCGGCATTTGCTTTTAGACAAGTTGCTATGTTTTTACATACGCAACTTTTTAAGACTGCTCAAAATCACGTGACCGGAAACTCCAAATTTTGTCGAAACTTAAAACGGTTTTTCTTACGCATTTCCGTTAAATACTTATCACTTTTCCTTGCATTGGTAATCTGCTGATTGGTAATAATTACACAGATTTTATTTCGTAAAGACATATACTATACAATACCTCGATACGTGCAACAGAAACAGTGGAATTTCAGTATTATTCGCACAGCCAATCATGGGCGCACTTATTTTTTTTAGGTCATGTAGCGTTCGTACAGTTTAAATTCTTTTGTAGATTCTACTTCCTCTTATAAATGCATTAATTTTCACCCGGTCATGCATCATAAGCCACGGGGTGATTTCATATTTATGATGAGGTTGGCGTCGTATATTCAAGCTTTCCTATTAAACAATGCTGTTTTAAGTATGTTGCACCTTGTGTATTAATAGGTAAGAATACGGAGTTTGTAGTGCAGGCATCTGAAACAAGAATTGACGTCATTGAGGAAGAGAATCTGAAGCTGGTTTAATAGCATGTGTATGCATTACCACAGGAATTTGAGACAGGAATTTCATAATTGGAGATAGAGATTATGCAAGCAGCTTGAATTTGCAACAAGACTTTAAATATTTCGACTAAATTTCCATGCGTCAGACTTGCACAGGAATTTTAAACACATTTAAAATGATTTTGATTTTTAATGATTGGCTCATCTTGTTGAAAATCTTTATGTTCACAGTTAAATTTTTGAGGTGTTTGAAAACTCTGACTGTGCACTGCTTCCAAGAAGACACTGAATGTATACGCAGGGGAATATTCATATTCCTATTTCTCTCTCCCTCTTAAAATGTCTCGTTGTTCTGCAGTAAAAATGTTCAGGATTTTTTTTCTCTCCCAGTCCATTACAAAATAGGTTAGGGTCTATATAGTTTTCAGGAATCCGTGATCACATTATAGAAACAATGAAACCCTGGAATTCGTTGGCACAAACATTTTACATCGATTACAAACGGAATTGCAAATATCTGCTCATACACATCTTCGTTAAAGCACTTTTTACTGCGACTTTTTTCCTAAAGAAAGAAAAGGAAAGATAAAAAAGAAAGCAAGTTAAAACGTCTAGACGTTTCATAATCACTGTTCTGCTTCTTTCATTTCTTATTAATGTTTTGGCGAGAACAACTAAAAGTCTTTTTTTCTCTTTGTTTCTTAATTGTTTTGCAAATTAATGAGTCAGAGTTCTGTTCAGTCAAAACATTTCTCTGTCTGCAATCTGTTCTGTTTAATTGGACAAGTCACTTTCATTTCTGCTTATTTTAATTCTTTCTTAATACTCAAAGGAAACATTTTTAGCTAGTGAGCTTCTGTAATCAGACTTTTCATCGTCTGGAGACTAACAAGTGTTAAATATCTACATTGTGAACACACTTCATCGAACTAGGCTCAGTAAAACTTCCACAGAGGCTTTGGCAAGACGGTCTTCCGACGAGTTTAAAACTAAGTCATTAGAATTCAGAAATTAGGTGACTAGCTTAATCAAATTAAATTTCTTAGTTAATATTCTCAGGTTTGGTCAAAATCAAAGTCACCAGCTCCAACCACTAAAAACTTTTTAAATACTCTAAAGGTCACCTCTCCTGCTTATCGTGCATCGAAAAGCCGTTTTTACGCTTATTTAAATGATGCATCGAAGTGACCATGAATTACAATGAAATGACAAGCCAACACTGTGATATAAATTTTACAATTCCTAAAAATACCGATTTTGTTATTGTACGAAAAAAAACCTTTTGCGCTTGAGCACAATACCCTTCCATCTACAAAACTAAGTAAAAGTTCACCTTATTCTTATTGTAAAGAAACGGAGCAGCACAAAAGAGACAGTAAGTTCAAAGTAAGTCTATGTTTCGACTGAGATGTGGATGAACAATGCCTTATACAAAATTTGAATCAAGACATACGCCTCTCCAAGACGATATTGTTACTGTGTTTATAATGTTTTTGGTTATACATGTTCACTTTACCTACTGAGAATACTTCTGTCTTAATGACTGACATGAAACTGCCTCTGAATGTTTGTCTTGATGAGTCCTTAAAACTGGGCCAGCTTGGGCCAAAAACAACCTCATTAGCTTGAATCAATAGAAAACCTCGAGAACTGTGATTTCATTTAATTTCTCCAAAAGAAGACAGTAAAAATATTTCAAATTGATATTTTGCCTATTTGTTCAGAATAGTACATGAATAAAACTAATTGTAGCTAATTTGAAGTCCCGATAGATTTTGTTGATGTTTACATTGATGTCGTATTTCGTTTTCTCTCACTTTCGGCTTTTCATTTTGTTTGCTTTTTTCAGCAGTCAGTAGGTCTTCATAATGTGAATGATTACATACAAAGTAACACTTGTTTTAGTTGTCAGTCTTAGACAAAACATTGTGTTTCTCTATACCTTATAAACCCATTAAGTCGGGTGAGGTTTGAAGTGAATATTAGTCATTTCTTGAAATCTCCATGGTAAAAGTTTCTTATATTGTCTACATTTTGTCATATGATAGTTTATTTTATGCCTACCAATGAAATATAGGGAAATATCAGTGAGATAAAAGTGATTATCCACTGTTCTGAATCAGTGAAATTACCATTTTGATAATACACTGTTTGTGCCGGAACTACTGCTTGATGAAACTTCAGGAATTTCCCCACCACGTAAATACAAGAGAATCCGCTGTATTTCAGACTGTGACAGCGAGTGAAATTTATTTACCTTGTTAAATCCAATTATAATATTGAATTCCTGAGCCTAACTAGTTGTGAACAATGATGAAATTCGCCATAAATTATTTAAAATGTCTGATTTGTTTACATAACTCACATGGACAATATCCAATATGGCCGACTTTCAATTCAATTGATTGAATATTACTCGGTATTAATCCGCTTTTATAATTAAAGTATGTATGGCTAAAATTCAATAAATATTGATAAACTGTGTAAAGGAAAATAAATGTTATTTGATGAAAGTGTATTCAGTTTATTTCAGCAGAAGTAAAGTTATCATATGTATTGGAGATTGTCTGCACTTTTTTTGTGCGGAGTAACCGAAGTACGCATTAACTGATTTGGGGCTCACCATGGGGAATTTATTGAAGGCCCTGATAAAAAATGTCATAAAATACCCATTTTTGACGTGTTGGCATAAAATAAAAAGAAAATTTGTTTGTTTTTTAGTGGAAGATGGGAATGTTCTACAAAAACAAACAAATATCCTCTATATATTTCTAAAAAAAGCTCAATTCAATGAGGGCTGACAAAATGTTTATTAGTATTCTAATAACAATATAAAAGTATGTCTCTTTAATGTATCCGCTTTTTTCACAAAACGATATAGAAAAATCTATTAAAACATCTGTCATGCTACTCTATAACAGATAAATATACGGAAGTTATAATCGCCTTACACGTTTGCTAACATGAATTAGCATAAAGAAATTACCGTTTATTTGACTCGTACGTGCTTTTAATGTTAACAAATAGTTTCCTGATAATATCGCTAGAGTTCGAAATATTGAAGAAAGGCAGATCACAGCACCTTTAACAGTCCATGGCCAGTTTCACTTTCAAAGATAATATATACTAAAAAAACAAGTTTAACACATGTGTTACCACTACGTATTTAAGGAACATTCCAAATAGCCAAACAGCTATTTCTGCAATCTGCAGTCCCACTAACTTGAATATCAATTTACTAAATGCAAATTAGCTACGGCCATGTGGGTAGTCACACGACTTTGGCATATCTAAATGTACCACAAACATACATAATTTTAATGTTTATAAGTAAATTGTAACATATCATATACTGTAGTTTAAGCAAGTTGTTTTCCTTTGATTATGTGGTCGCATTTCACATCACATTGACTTCTCAAATTAATGAATGTTAACATGATGACTTAATAGTATCCTCCTGCTTCAGATGTTTCATAATAAAGGTACCATATTGACAAAACAGATTTTGAAATGATGAAAAATCTGATAAAGGCAGACCCCAGGTCATTAACATATGATAAAATAACAAGAAATATCTTAAAAAATGATCGGCGTAGATACAGTACCAAATTTATGCCCCATACGTGTATAGTTTCCGGACATTGGCAAATATTGAACGAGCATAGATAGATAGATAGATAGATAGAAAGTTTATTTGAACAATAGATTTACATCCATGAGTTCATATAGATACAAGTAACATCCATGTAATAGTAATTGACAATGATCATTTATCAAAAAGAATTCACAGTAATACATAAAGGGGATAAGGTAATGGCAGTACATATGAGAAATATTAAGGTGTTATAATGTAATTAAAACATATCTTAACAATTAGATAGAAGTACTATATAATTCATTACATATTTCTGTTTTATAAACTTGCTGTATAATAAATAAATTTAAGAAAGTTCACCTTTTTTATTTATTTTTTGCGGAGAAAGTGTTGATTAATTATATACAACATATGTAAAAGCTCATCTCGCAATTTCAAGCCTTTGTAAACAAATATTGACAGGTTCCTAACTGTTGTTTTGTTTTCACTTGTGAACAATTCGATAAATTTTGGGACATTAGGTCTTGTCCAATAATATTTACGGATATATGTTTTCCTTAAATTTTGATACAGCGGACATTCTAAAACAAAGTGAAATTAATCTTCTAATAATTGACAAAACTTTCATTTCCTATCATTTCTGCGTATCTTATAGGTCTATGCCATCTTCCACTTTCGATTTCTAACCTATGACATGAGACTCTAAGTTTTGTTCAAGCAATTCTATTTTTTTTAATATTAATATTATCCAGATAACTTTTAATTCCAAAAGAATAAATAATTCTGTAAGTACTAGCTCTTGATGAATTGTTTAAATCCAGTGTCCAGTTCTGTAGAAAAATATCAGTAACACGTTGCTTAAAAAGTGTCAAAAATAGATTAACGTTACCTACACTCTGAAAAAACCAAACATCATTAAATCCTGTAGTTTCTAGTAATTGTTTTACACAAGAAACCCAATTTTTATTATTTAGATTTAATTCTATATCATTTAACATAACATTGTAAATTATCCTAATATACTTATAATTTTGTGATCTAATGATTTTATCCAATATCTAATGATATGTATTAATCTAAGAACTCGGAGTGGATATCTACCTAGTTCCCCGTAAACGAAATTATTTTGTGTTTGGGTTTTCACTCCTAATAACTGTTTATAAAATTTCAATTGTACCTTTTCTAAAATCTCAGCGTTTGAAAACCCAAATACTTTAGATCCATAGTTTAAAATCGGTAAGATTAGTTTATAAAAAATATCTAGTGTATGGCTTACTGATATGATAGGGAAATTTCTTAGATAGGATTTCATTTTAAAAAAGTGCTTTCATAGCCTGTCCACCTAGGCTCTTAAAAGTTTCATTAAATGAACCGCCAGTTGTGAATACAATTCCTAGATAAGTAAACTTTGTTACAATTCCTATGACTTCATTATTATATCTAAAAACCATATTTCGTCTTAGGTTTCCTCCTTTTCTAAAGATCATAATCTTAGTTTTATTTACATTAAGTACTAATTTCCATTTACTACAGTAACTGTACAATATATCTAAACCTTCCTGCAAACCTTGTTCAGAGTCTGAAAACAGTACAATATCGTCTGCATATAATTACAGTAAAGGTTTAAGCATTCCAATTTCAACTCCTGCAAAACCATTCAATGATAAATATTCTTGTAAGTCATTTATGTAAATAGAAAATATAAAAGGGGACAAACAACCCCCTTGACGAACGCCAATAAAGCAACTGAAACTTTCACTTAGTTCATTGTTAATCTTGACCCTTGACTTTATATCAGCGTATAAAGATTTTAAAATAGTTAATATTTTCCCGGTAACACCATATTGAATAAGTTTATAGAAAATGTTTTGTCTTACTAAGTAATCGAAGGCCTTTGTAAATTCAATAAAACATACGTATAATGTTTTACTTTCGTTTAATATGTGACTTTTAAGCCCGTGTAAAACAAATATATTGTCTGTTGTTCCCATATTTTGTCTAAAACCTGCTTGCGATTCTACATACACATAATTGTTTTCTGCCTATTTATTTAACCTGTTATTTAGAACACGGGTGAATAGTTTTCCAAGAGTACTTAATAGTGTAATTCCTCTGTAATTTTCTGGTTTATTTATATCATTTTTTGTGTGAAGAGGTATTATATAGCCTTCTGTCCATTTACAAGGTGAGTAACCTATGTCAAATATTTTATTGAAAGTTTTACCAGGTAAATGTCCATATGTTCAAAACCGTACTTAAACATTTCGTTAAGAACAAAATCCGAGCCGCCCGCGCGATTATTTTTTAATTCTTTACAAGCTTTTTTTATTTCTGCTCGAGTGATTTCACAGTTCAATTCATCAAACATCACCTGTAGTTCCCTGTCAAGCACTCTTTCATTAAATAACAAAACACCTTCGTCGGGTTGAAAAAACACGGAGTCGGGATCATTAATAGCTTTAAAATACCTTGCAAACTTGGACGTAGTTACTGTTGTTTTGGGATTACTGGGATAAGCTGATTTAAGTAATTTCCAATATTCTCGTGCATTTTTATATCTCAGTAATTCTAGTTTTTTTTGTTTGTTCCTTTTTTATCAAAAATAAACTTTTTATTTCGTATTGTATCTTTATATTTTGTCCTTGACTGTACCATCGCCCTTCTGTTTTTTCAAATGTATCTGATTTTCTGTAACTATTTAAACATTTATAAAAATTCTCTTCTTCTGTCGAAACATTCATTATCAAACCAAGGCTGGTTCTTATTGGGTCTCTCGTGCGGAATATTGTCACGTGAACTAACGTTATAGTTATGTTTACATATTGGGTCACTAACAGTTTTCAAAGCCCCATAAAATTGTGTTAAGTTTCTATCTAAATCGTCATTCATATATTTTCCAGGTTTTCGGTCAAGGACTGTATATTAGACTGAAAAACGTCCTGGCTAATTGCGTGAGTATAACTCTACCTTGCCACATCTCCCCATATGTAACAATATTCTATATGATGTTTACAGTCTTCAGAAATATCATCATTCGCAATATCAAAACACGGATTAAAATGCAGCTTCTTCAGTGAAAAAAATTATAATACAGTGGTCTGACAAAATATTGGGTTCATCAACTAATAAAGAAGTAAAGAGCTGGGCTACATAGGACATAATCAATAACACTACGGCCGGCATTCTTAATACATGTAAAGTTTCCTAAAGATCTATCTTCACAGATACGGCCGTTCATAATCCTCAAGCCTGTGGTTTTACAAAAATCAATCAATAATCGACCATTTTCAATTACTTTTACATCCTTGGTGGTTCTTTGTAAAAACTCGTCAGCTATGTAATCATCGGGCATAAAATCAAAGTTATATAAGATATCATTTTCAACAAAATCCTTAAGGTTCCCTACTCTACTATTTAAATCCCCTGACAACAAATAATAGCAATCATTATTAAAATTCATGGTTAAATGTCAAAATATCTTCAAATAAATAATCATACACATTTTCCTCTAACATCGCTTCCCTGCTGCTACCTGCAGGTATAATATATGATAAACATAACAAAATCTGCTTCTCTGAATTTAATTTTTTTTATCTTTTTTTTTGACCAAATAATGCAGTCCCTATGCGTTTTAAGTAGTGACACCTGTGGGTTTAATTTATCTGCAATATCTGTAACTAACCCACCACTATCTCTGACCCGGGATCTCTGACCGCTCTCTTGTTTATAAACAGTCTGTGTAATATGTGGAGAGTAAACCCGCTGACATTATAATTATAGCTTTCATTGGACCATGTCTCTGTAAATAGAAGTATATCATTAGTTAGGAACAAATGTGAGAGTTCTTTCGTCTGTAGTTTGTTGTAAGATTTACCAATAAGACCTTGAACATTTAACAGGCATAACTTGATGTCACTTTCTCCCTGTCCGTCCTGTTGTTGTTTGTTTGACCATTGCCCCGTATCTCTCTTATTATACACTGGATTTCCACGCCTTCTATTAATAGATGGTGACCTTGGTCTAGTGCTGGTTTCTGGATTCCCCGTATGTCTATTTTTAAATCCTCGTGTATTTCGTGCCGATGATGAACTTTCAGCTTGAGACTGCGCTAATTTAGCATTTACACTATTTATATTCGGAGATTTACTCTTGCTACGACTTTTTCTGGATGATACTGATATTGGAGTATTAGATCTTACTGGTGAGTGAATTTCTGCTTCTACGTTCATCTGGCAACATTTTACCTGATTTGATTGCTCGTTGTCCCACACCTGTTTCACACGTATTTGATCCTCACGTGACTGCTCACCACAGTTTCGCGTGTTTGTATACACTGTTGGTGTGTGTTCATTAAGTATGTTGTTTGTATCTGTTTCCATTCTACCAATCTGCTCTTGGGTATTTGCAGTATCTTGTTCGGAGACGTGTTGTTGTTGTTCGCCCCACACACTTCTCTGCGACTCATGTATTTCGTTCGATATCTGGGGTTCTTTGTTATTGCTTACATTAACTCTGCTGTCTCTAAGTACGGCTAACCAGTCTGGAAATTTATCAAATACCAGTTTGTCTTGGATGTACAATCTTGCAGGGTATCTAATTTGCATTTTAAGTTTTTTTTCTGTCTTACCTCCTGTGCCTGTCTTGACTGATATAATTCTTTTCTAGCCTTTGCTATTTCAGCAGGGTAGTCTCTGTCAACTGCATAGAAATCGAATAACCCGTTTCCATAACAGTTTAAGCAACTAACAAAACATTATATATTTAGTCATCCTTATTATATATCTAATCCATTTAGTGTATTTTTTATGATTAAACCGTTTTAATATTTAATTTATGGCTGTATTAATGTTATTATTATTGCATTATTTTCAGACGCAATTCAAATAACAATTACGAATTTCATAACAGCAACACTTTCAACCAATGTCAAACTTGCTTTTTCAGCTGAAGATTTTGTATCTTACAATTCCATTCGTTACAAATGTAGGTCATATCGATTTAATACAGTTACGCCGATAAACGTCCGCAAATGATTATTCTGTTGTCATTTTGTAACAGATCTGTAATATGTAAAGCAGTCACCTTTCTGTTTCAAATGCCTTTTAATGTTTCACGTTTCACCATGTATTTTGATACCATGATTTAAAGTGTACAGTATTCAAGAAGTTAAACATTTCTAACTGGGTCAGAAACAGGACATATTCTCGACTGACGATTACGATCGTACACATCGAGGATGTCTTCATGTTGATCTTATTCGAGAATGTTGTTCTTACATAATGAACTTTTTTTTACCTAATGGATGCCGAGTGTGTAACAAAACAACAAAACAGATCTTTAAAAGAGAGAAATTTACTCCTCAAAATTTAAGATTTTCGACTGTAAACAGGGCTAATTAATATCGTACTTAAAGTTGATAGAAAAATACTACATTTTTTTGTCTAGCATTTTTATGCTATTGGTTTTTGCGCTCAATGTGAGCTTTTGTGATGGGTCCACTATTTAATTTAAACATCATTTCTTCCTAAACCTCTCGATTAAAGTTGATGAAACTAGTAGGGAAAATCCCTTGGAGAAATTCTACCAATGTTGTTCAAAAATTTCCTTCCATGCAGAATGGGGGTTTTGATTGCTATATTTAAAAAAAAAAGATTCAACTATAAGAGACAATAAGAGTTACATTGCATCTGTTTGAAGTAAAGTTACCCTCAGATTCCTTCTTTTTAACTTTCATAATATATGTTGGTTATATAGTAGTTCGAAACATTTATCCATGAAACGAATGCCTGGGCTGAAACTGGTGAAGACGCCATGTTGCGGAACGTTTCACGTGGTACAGCAAGCACCTGCTCCGGGGATACCGTATTCTATATTTAACCGGAATTTACAAAGTAGACGTTTTCGAAAAAAATGTGTTTTCCTGTGCAGTGTGAGATACGCGAGCCTAAAATAAAAAATTCACCAACAATAACGAGGGCGAGTAGAAAATTACTATTTTTTAAATTCTACCGTTCAAGTATGAACGAGCTGCTGTAAAAATCTTCTTGTCAGAATCATAAAGCTAAGACTTCTGAAATAAGTGTGGCTCTATGAAGTTATACTGTACGAAGAATGGACAAATAATGTCTCTGATGTCATTAATGCCTCCATTTAGGGGGCAACATACTTTGCATAGAACTAGAAACTAAAATTAATAAAAAAATCTTGTCTAAAATATTAAATATTAAGACCTAGAGTTATGAAATTTTGTATGAAGTATGGACTAGAAGACCTCTATCAAGAAAATATAACAAACTTAAACAACAACAACAAAACATGTCTTCAAGCATGCTTAATATATGATACATAGAAGGTCAATCTATTTTTTCTCTTTCATTTTATTTGTTTGAAAGGTGTAATACCTGTTCGTCGAACTTTATTCAAAGTAAAATTGATAGAATTAGCTGTAACATTAAATATAATATCTAAAAGCAACTGTAACATTAGTTATAATATCTTAAAACCTCTGAAGTAGCTATGGTGAGATTAAGCTAACTATCATCTGAACTTTGATTCATGTGTTAAAAAAAGTCCAATATATTAGTGAAGTATAAGGTAAACCCGAAGCTTAATGAGGATGTTTGTCGCCATCTAGACAGTTGATAAAAATTTACAACATTAAGAAAAGTATTAGTTTCCACTTTAGTCAAATTATATGTTTCAACTGTGTCTGGAATACCTATTAACATAAAGTATTTACGAGGCTTAACTACACAGATTGAAATTTCAGATGATTAAGAACGAACTTAAATTTTTATATTACAGATTACATAATATGTAGACAAAATTGTATTCGATGAATTTGAAGGAACAAAGTTAAATCTATTTCATATATAATGCGAGTCTGTTTATAGAAAAGACTTTGGCCTCAGATTTAAAATTAGTAGTTACTGTCGCTATTGAATAATAATGAATACATTTTTTTTCTTTTGTCGATTTAATGTCAATTCTATACATGCGTACCATGTTGACTTAAATTTATGTAAATGTGAACGGGCATAGGCAGCACGTGCAAAATAGGATTCTAGGCGCTAACGACTGCTTTTGCCGTGATACAAATACACGACATCTACCAAAACGTTTTTCGGTTCAAAATTGGACGTTTATGAGACGGGCAACGTTAAGATGCTGGATACCTAGGTCATGAAGACTGGGGCTGTTTCCATCAAACAACTGCAGAGTTTTCTTTTTATTTTCGGTCAAGTCAAAATTTTGTCAGAATGTACACAGACGTTTAATGGTGTGCCGTACACAATTAAACGTTTCGGCGACTGTTGTGATTCCGGTGCGTGTCTCCTTGAGATATCGGACATAACTTGTGATTATTGACAGGAATTTATCGACTTGAATTCACCTAAATAAGCTGACACAGACATTTGTCAAACTCATTCTATATCAACATGTTTCAACAAAATTATGTACGCCGTCACAACAACTCTTTGATTAGAAACGTTTTTGTGGAAATAGCGTAAACGTTGAGTAACCATCGCTTTCACCATATTAGAAAGACCTGTTTTTGAACCAACCCTAATAGCCCACCAAGGCAGACACAACTAATCCTCTATAAAATTCAACGCTTTAACATCTCATTTTTGAGATGCTATATATTGAAATTTAGTATCATAAACAGGTGACCAAATTACCAAGCTTTGTGCTGCAAGTTTTATTCATTTATTTATTTATTTATTGTTGTTATCATCTCACCTGAGCAGGTAATCTTTTGGGGAAACCTAAAAAATTCTCCTTAGAAACTGCTTGCTTGATTTTTGAATAATTTGGAACAAATGTTCACTTGGTTACAAAAGAATGAACAACGAAACTATAGCTGGAGTTTCTTCGAGCAACTATAGCCTTAAGAAACTCGTTGCTTGAAATATAATCATGGTCTTTGTTCCAGAAATCATAAATTCTTTTAAAGTTCAACACATAACCAAACACATGGTACACTTAAAACATTTGGTTTGGCATTTTATCTTTAAATACTCTTTTTTAAGTTTCGTAAAAAAATGTTTGTAAGATGTCGCATTTAGAATGGAGGACGTTTTCAGTTTGTACTTCATCGATATTATGGCCAGCAACAAGACCATGAAAGTAGTGTAGAGAGGTGGTGGAATTTTATCATACTATATTCACTGATCGAACTTCCAAACTGAACACCTTGAATTTGTCGTGCGTAAAATTTCAAGTGAGTTTACAATTATTTAGAGACATAAAAAGTGAAAAACGCAGTCAACTCTATGTCGGGCGTTAATGAAACTGACTTCACTGCTACCGAACCGAAAGAACATCGATGCTTATCATAGTCCTAGGGAGTCACATTTCCCATATTCTAAGTTCGTTCGTAAGAATCTCGCTGGTAGTTGAACAAAACATGCTCATTTGTCGGCTATGTTTTGAAAAGGACCCCCTGTCGTTGCTAATCATCTGTGACAACATATTGCAAATGGACACTGACACGAACACCGATCTTCGTTTGATGCCCGTCTGTTCTAACTACATGCCGCCGAACGCCATTTTGCAACTGATGCTATACCTAATTTTGTGAAGAATGCACGAAGTGCTAGAATAAACTAATCGTGATTTGGATATGATTTAGAAGCAGACGTTTTGTACGAATATTTTAATGAAACATTGAAAATGTATATTACAGTATCATAGCATTCAGTAGCTCTTTTCTGTTTTGTATACTAGTCACATTCCACGCAGACAATATCACGGACATCTCTTTTGTCTTGTTCACACGATAGAACTTCGTTACTTATTCTCATTAAAACTGTTTGTTCCTTACATCAGTCGGAATGAATTACTCTCCGCACCAATAAATGTCTTCTTTTGTTTTAAAATTGAGGATTCCTTTTACTTTCAATGTACTTTTTATATGAGTTTTCGACGTGAAAATATGCATAAAATATAAAATTATTGGTAACCAACTCAATCGAAGTCGGGCATTCAATTTTAGTAAATCAACATTGAGTTCGACTTTCTAACAAGGGATCAGTTATCACGACGAAGATTTTATTTAGAAAGTTTTGTAACTCGATTCAGAAATAATAAGAAATAAGTTTTTCAACTAACAGCAATAATTATGTCTCCCTGGTAAAAGCTGTCGGGAAGTGAAAAATCCCCTGCTCTTACTACTCCCCAAACAAAGATGTTACAAAAGGAATGAACAGAACGAATTTAAAACTACAGAAAATTCAATATTTATTTAATCTTACATCTTTATGGCTAATATTTAAATAAAACACTGGAAGTTTAATATTTATGTGGTTAAAGATCATTGAAGCTTATCATGAATAAATGTTTCCCCTTCACCTTTTTTTTAAATTTTATTTTAATGTTTTACTATCAAAAGCAATATAAGTCATAAAAATAAATGCAATCTGTAAATATTTGGAATGGACATAGATATGAATTCGCATTCACGATAAATGCTCTTATGTAAACATATCTTTGCCAGAATCAGTTTCAATGTCCACACAGAAATAGCAACAGCATTACTTAAAGAGAAATATAACACAATAAAGCAATCTGCACATTAATTGATTTCAGCTTTTGAAATTAAGTCTTTCATCAATAACAGCAGGTATATATCTGATGTTATATTAATATAACATCAAGTCAAGGCAAGACATAACATTAAATCTTAACTTTTACAAAGAATACAGCTTGTCATTCAATGTCTGATATAGCTACTCTATTCTCAGAATAACATGATGTTTCATTTCTAAAGTAGGAAAGCGTATTGCAGTTCTGTTTGCTCTTCTGAACTCGTATAGGGATATATGTTGCAATATTTCCTTATTTCAGCTTATAATTGGTTCTGTCAATAAAAGCAGAAACTTTGAAGATCTAAAGGTTGCTTTTAGAAGACAAATAATATTTCATTAAGATAAAAATGTTATCCTTATCAGTAAATTAGACACACTTTAAATGATTACACTAGACTCACATTACCATTTCTTTTTTTCTCGTTTCTTTTCTCGTTTGATAAGATTATCCTTAAGTTTATATTTTATCGACTGAAATTTTAAGGTTAAAAGAAGGCTAGCTTCATAAATACTCGAAACAAAAAGGACAATCTTCAGAAAGTATGACAATAGAAGGAACTAAGTGTTTCTTTAGCTTAACATACTTGTTAATTGTCATGGTAACAAGGATTCTCCATAACCTAGGCGTTCTGTATGTACTTCACTGGTCAGCTGGAATGTTAAAAAAGGTAAGTTTTGAAAATCAGACTATAGTTACATGGTACAATTTTGATACATACATGGTCTTAAAATTGTTTAAATATCGTGATTTTAGACATTATATCATAATATTATGCGTATTCTGCAATATTTAACCAGACTAAACTTTTTATTGATTTCATTTGAAACTACTGACATATTTTTGTCTGTCATTCTTTTGTAAAGGTATCTTTATTTAGTATTTTATTATTGCCGTTACACACAAGTTTCAACGAAAATTTGCGAATTTGTGGACATATTCGCTTTTTTTTACAAATAATGCCAATATATTTATAATATCAACACAAATCTGGTTCATTTAAAACAAAAAAGTTTACTTTTTACAAGATTGATTTTCTGTTTGTTATAAATATAAGGTTCTAAAACAGAACACAGTACGTTTTAAATTGATGATAATATTATATAAAGGCTTGGTATTTTAAACGATAGTGCATGTACACTAGAATCATACCAATGATGAATTCTTATTTCCACAGAAATCCGAAAATAGAAGACAAAACCATATAATACAGATACGAATTACAGTTTGAGACGTACTGAAGTCAAATTCAGTCTTTTAATGTATTGTAGAATTGGACTAATCATGTCTGACATATTGCAATTTTACTAGGAAACTAAATACAATTGCTGTGTAAATAGATTTTATCTAAACTATATTTGGTTCACTTACACTAAGTCACATCTATTGATATTTCAAATTTTGAACTTTTATTGAGAAAATGGAATTTTAAAGTCAACTGAAAGTTTGTGATGTTTTCCTTCATGGTAAATGTCAGTAATAACTGAACGACTGGTCCATGGTCACACGGTAAATATCAGTAACAATGGAACAAGTTGTCCATGGCCACACGATAAATATCAGTAACAATGGAACAAGTGGTCCATAGTCACAGGGTAAATATCAGTAACAAAAGAACAAGTGGTCCATTGTCATACGTTAAATATCAGTAAAAATGGAACAAGTGGTCCATGGTCACATTGTAAATATCAATAATAATTGAAAAAGTAGTCCATTGATCACACGGTAAATATCAGTAATAATAGAACAAGAGGTCCATTGGTTACACGGTAATTATCAGTAATAATGGAGTAAATGGTCCATTGGTCACACGGTAAATATCAGTAATAATAGAACAAGTGGTCCATTCGTCACGTCAAAATGCCATTAAATGATCTTAGGTATCTGAATATTTCAGATTTAAGCTCTGAAAAACACGCAGTATAATAAAAACTCTAAAATCTGGACTGAATCAAAAAGAGAAAATTTAGACACTGTTTTCTATTTTTGTTTCAAAGTGAATAAACTTGAAACTATTATCCAGAGATTTACATTGTCTGACATTAATCCTCGTTAGCTGTCCATAAGCTTTCCTATAATAAATATTCTCTGTCTAAGCTAAGGTAATTAATATGGCAGTAAAGGAAACCAGGGGCTTATTTAGACAAAAAATCCCTGAAATAATTATCTTGTTGGGAACAAACGTTTCGGTAACCAGGACGATTTATTAGGTAAATCTAATGTACTGGGGCGTCAAGAAATATGTCATGAGCTTCCTACAGATGTGACACACTCAAGGCATACAACATATATGCGAATTGACTGATCAGAAGTCGTTTTGTAGCTGAAAACCCCAATAACGTTGATTTACTGATGGCTCTCAATTGATAACGAAAATATGTTTTAAAACAACTTTGTACATATATGTTGCACTGTATACTCATGTAACTGAAATACGTTTTGAGTTAATAAAGGCATGTCCTGTTAACAACAATACTAACTGGAAATAGATTTTAAGTTTGATTGAACTACCGTCGAATATATCACGATTTCTTGTTCTTCGGCCTTCGTGATTAAATTACTACCATCTGAACTCGAAATCGTGATATATTTGACGGTAAATAACTTACACTGAAAAATCATTTGCCAAAATAAAGAGATTTTGTAGATATAATTGACACATGACACGATTTTCAAAGAGTAAGAAATAAATCCATTAGAAACTATTGGTTTTCTTTTTGCCTTCATTCTGTATACATATTCACTTTGTCTGGTAGCACTACTGCGTCAAAGCAACTGTCTTGTCTACGTTAATTGCAACATGATATTCCAAAGGACTGCAAATAAATTCATAAAATTCCGCAAGGGACATCGGGTAGCTTGAATAAAGTCTGTCATTAAAAGGGACCGCATACGTTTCGACATTGATGGAGTCAAGGTTGCCATATGAAACACACAGTTTTCAGACATCTTTCCTGTCCTTTGTTATGCCAAACAATTCAAATTTCTTTGAGACATGTATACACTAAAAACAAGAGGTTATTTAAATCTTTGAATTACAACATAAGAAAATCTGTCACTGAGTCAAAAAATATGTTTCTTTAAAACTTGTTTTCCCTACCTTATCTAAAGTGGGAATTAACTGCATATTTTCTAATTTCGAAAAGGGTACACAGATAACAAGAACTGTCACTATAAGGTAACACATGCCCCCCCCCACCCCTCTCCCAACAAAGCGTTACCTTTTAAGCAATAACATACATAAATGAAAAGTAAGGATATTTAAACTTGAACGCAAATTCGTATCTCTCTCTGTTTTAAATTTAAAGTTTGATACCTTTGATAGTTTTTACGTAATGCTGTAGACAAATGTTCCTAATAAATATTTGTGTGCCGAACACTTGTGGCGTATTATATAAGAATCGTTACGCCCATGACAAAGTTACACACTAGACATGAAAAAATTAAAGCATGGACGGACGCACAGTCGGACAGACGGACAATGCGATTTCAATATAACCACATTAGGGGGCGGGGGCAGCATTAAATGAGGCAAGCTTAACCTCATAGGAGATTTTAATTCGGTACACGTACATGACAAAATATACCGTAATTGGTGTATTCTTATTCACGTTCTAGCCATTCTAACCAATAATCATTTATTACCCTTAAGATTAACACATCTATAGACATACTAAGTAAGCTGTTGCACGTAAAATAAGAAGCATACAAAATTAGTAGACTTAAAAGTACATTGCACATGAAAGATCTCGAACATTTATCCTTGAACACAAAACTTACACGATTGTCATATGGTCACGTGTTACTTAAAAGAATACAGGTGGGGGGGGGGGGGAGGAAATCACTGCACTTCAGCTTATTTGACGAAGTACTAATTCGTTGACTTATCACATTAGTAAGCAAAGCTTCTGAATGTTTTTACATGATACAAAACAATTACACAATTTCTACATATGACAAAAAATGCAAATGAACTGACAAAACATGTCCTTGGCATCACTGTTACATTGAAAACAAAGAAAAGAAAAACAAATGCTGTTATCTAAGGCAACCAGAGGTTATCAGAAAGATCATATAATGAATCACAATCTGAATGTTGAAGGTAAGTGTTTCGCTGAAATGTCATGGGCAAAATAATGATATCGCGCGGATTAATAACGCGTTTTCCACTGCCATTGTCTTAAACCAGGAATGGTTTGAGCTTAAAGCGTCATACCTTGCAATAAACGTGTGATATATTGCAAAACTATATTACTGGCTCATTTGCAATAAAATGAAAAATACTTTAATGAAGTACATATGTTCAAAATGTTATTCAGTAGGCATTAAGACACCTAATTCCTTTGGAATAACTAGCTCTACGCCAATGATGGTACAATAACAACTCTCTTTAAAACGAGTGATTATGTTTTCAGCTTATGTGTTATGCTTAAAATGTTTTACTGACATCTTGACATCGGGCAATTACTCATTCTTTATAAGTCACATTTATATGATTTGAAAGAAAACAGAATACTGTTAATTTTAGGATATGCCTCTTAAAATTTCTATGTTCACGTTGCTGAGCATTGTGAATGTCATGTTTCATTGATGTTATAGAAATTCAGTATCTAGCCTAGCTATGGATATCATCGATATTTTCTGATGTGTTGATTTGAGCGGAATTACTGCCCTTTGGAGAGGATTTCAGCCAAACATCACAGATGCTAATAGCAGGTTCAGTTATGCAGGTCTACGACATTGTTCGGTTCACTGATTTTCAGCGCAGTTGTTTCCCTTTATACGTTCAATCATTTTATTCCTGCTAAACCATTGAACAGATATAAGCCAGACTTCACAGAAATGATAGGTGCCGTGCTTAGTTGTACATAATTCTAACAATTTTTCAAGCGGTGCTGTAAACCATTATTCATTAGCTATTTCAATGACTGCATTCCAGCGGATATAAACCAGACTTGAAAGAAGCCATCAATGCCAAGTCTAGTTTTGCAAACCATCGACATTTTCCAGCTCATTGATTCTGAGTTGTTGCCTTTTATGCATATTGTCCAGTGTCTGCACTTTCTCTCCCGGAGCGTATCAGTTGTCCAGTGGTATTGAGCTGGACTGGTAATCCAGGGGTCGCGAGTTCGACCCCCGCTTTCATTACTACTAATTGTCTTTCGAATGCGACGTTAAACCGAGGTCCCATGTATCAATGCTATGCACTGAACATAGAAAATAACCAGGGCTGTCTCTGGTATTGGGTGTTTTCTGTTTATTGTATTAACCTCTGCTACGTTCGTCGGCCATATTGGCAACCGGCATTGAAGATAAATATGCTCATATAGATAGATAGACTTTCTCTCCCATTCCCATTGCACGAATCCAAGCCAAACTACAAAAGATGGTGCCGAGTGATATCTGACATGTTTCTATCTTGAACAATATATCTAGTTTCTGTATTTCTTTCAAGCTTTTTATGATGTAAACAGAAAAGAAAACAGACAAACTATTTCTGTTGATAATCAATCAATCAAAACTGGTACTTCCTAAGATACAAATAAACGTTAACCCATTCTGCATAAAGCACCATCATTTGGAAAGATATCATGGTAAATCTAAACTTTCTGAATTTAATGAATAAAAATTGCAGACACAAAATTTAATCCGTCTGATTTCAAATCGATATGCCTGCGATCTTTTTAGTGCTTTACAACAGGAACTGCATTTTCTTGTTTCAGGTCAGTGTTTACTTTCCTGTTTCAGGTATCGGTTGGTTGCTTTATCTAGCTTTATTATTCATAGTAAAAAAAGAAATAAGATTTACAACGCTCCTCTCATTTTACACAACAAAATTCAAACTACAAGCTATAAATGTCTTAAACTTAAGTGTTTCCAAATAAGATCAATAAAACAGCAACATTTTCAATCAGACTTTTTCTTTGGCATTTTCCAAGATTGCTGTGTTCCCTTTCAGTTTGATGTTGGTGTGGAAGTGAAACATCCCCTGCTCTTACTAGTCCCCAAACAAAGATGTTACAAAAGGAATGAACAGAACGAATTTAAAACTACAGAAAATTCAATATTTATTTATTTTTACATCTTTAAGGCTAATATTTAAATAAAACAATGGAAGTTTAAGTGGTTAAAGATCATTGAAGCTTATCATGTATAAATGTTCCACCTTCACCTTTTTTAAAATGTTATTTTAATGTTTCACTATCAAAAGCAATATAAATCATACAAATAAATGCATTCTGTAAATATTTGGAATGGACATAGATATGAATTCGCATTCACGATAAATGTTCTCACGTAAACATATATTTGCCAGAATCAGTTTCAATGTCCACACAGAAATAGTAACAGCATTACTTAAAGAGAAATATAACACAATAAAGCAATCTGCACATTAATTGATTTCAGCTTTTGAAATTAAGTCTTCCACCAATAACCGCATGTATATATCTGATGTTATAATATCAAGTCAAGGCAAGACATAACATTAAATCTTAACTTTCATAAAGAATACAGCTTGTCATTCAATGCCTGATATAGCTACTCTATTCTCAGAATAACATGATTTTCATTTCTAAAGTAGGAAAGCCTATTGCAGTTCTGTTTGCTCTTCTGAACTCGTATACGGATATATGTTGCAATATTTCTTTATTTCGTCTTATAATTGTTTCTGTCAATAAAAGCAGATACTTTGAAGATCGAAATGTTGTTTTAGAAGACAAATAATATTTCATTAAGATTAAAATATTCTCCTTATCAGTAAATTAGACACACTTTAAATGATTACACTAGACTCACATTACCATTACTTTTTTTCTCTTTTTTTTTCTTGTTTGATAAAATTATCCTTAAGTTTATATTTTATCGACTGAAATTGTAACCAAAGAAGGCTAGCTTCGTAAATACTCGAAACAAAAAGGACAATCTTCAGAAAGTATGACAATAGAAGGAACTAAGTGTTTCTTTAGCTTAACATACTTGTTAATTGTCACGGTAACAAGGATTCTCCATAACCTAGGCGTTCTGTATGTACTTCACTGGTCAGCTGGAATGTTAAAAAAGGTAAGTTTTGAAAATCAGACTATAGTTACATGGTACAATTTTGATACATACATGGTCTTAAAATTGTTTAAATATCGTGATTTTAGTAATTATATCATAATAATATGCGTATTCTGCAATATTTAACCAGACAAAACTTTTTTATTGATTTTATTTGAAACTACTGGCATATTTTTGTCTGTCATTCTTTTGTAAAGGTATCTTTATTTAGTATTTTATTATTGCCGTTACACACAAGTTTCAACGAAAATTTGCGAATTTGTGGACATATTCGCTTTTTTTTACAAATAATGTCAATATATTTATAATATCAACACAAATCTGGTTCATTTAAAACAAAAAAGTTTACTTTTTACAAGATTGATTTTCTGTTTGTTATAAATATAAGGTTCTAAAACAGAACACAGTACGTTTTAAATTGATGATAATATTATATAAAGGCTTGGTATTTTAAACGATAGTGCATGTACACTAGAATCATACCAATGATGAATTCTTATTTCCACAGAAATCCGAAAATAGAAGACAAAACCATATAATACAGATACGAATTACAGTTTGAGACGTACTGAAGTCAAATTCAGTCTTTTAATGTATTGTAGAATTGGACTAATCATGTCTGACATATTGCAATTTTACTAGGAAACTAAATACAATTGCTGTGTAAATAGATTTTATCTAAACTATATTTGGTTCACTTACACTAAGTCACATCTATTGATATTTCAAATTTTGAACTTTTATTGAGAAAATGGAATTTTAAAGTCAACTGAAAGTTTGTGATGTTTTCCTTCATGGTAAATGTCAGTAATAACTGAACAAGTGGTCCATGGTCATAGGGTAAATATCAGTAACAATGGAACAAGTTGTCCATGGTTTCAGGGTAAATATCAGTAACAAAAGAACAAGTGGTCCATTGTCATACGTTAAATATCAGTAAAAATGGAACAAGTGGTCCATGGTCACATTGTAAATATCAATAATAATTGAAAAAGTAGTCCATTGATCACACGGTAAATATCAGTAATAATAGAACAAGAGGTCCATTGGTTACACGGTAATTATCAGTAATAATGGAATAAGTGGTCCATTGGTCACACGGTAAATATCAGTTATAATAGAACAAGTGGTCCATTCGTCACGTCAAAATGCCATTAAATGATCTTAGGTATCTGAATATTTCAGATTTAAGCTCTGAAAAACACGCAGTATAATAAAAACTCTAAAATCTGGACTGAATCAAAAAGAGAAAATTTAGACACTGTTTTCTATTTTTGCTTCAAAGTGAATAAACGTGAAACTATTATCCAGAGATTTACATTGTCTGACATTAATCCTCGTTAGCTGTCCATAAGCTTTCCTATAATAAATATTCTCTGTCTAAGCTAAGGTAACTAATATGGCAGTAAAGGAAACCAGGGGCTTATTTAGACAAAAAATCCCTGAAATAATTATCTTGTTGGGAACAAACGTTTCGGTAACCAGGACGATTTATTAGGTAAATCTAATGTACTGGGGCGTCAAGAAATATGTCATGAGCTTCCTACAGATGTGACACACTCAAGGCATACAACATATATGCGAATTGACTGATCAGAAGTCGTTTTGTAGCTGAAAACCCCAATAACGTTGATTTACTGATGGCTCTCAATTGATAACGAAAGTATGTTTTAAAACAACTTTGTACATATATGTTGCACTGTATACTCATGTAACTGAAATACGTTTTGAGTTAATAAAGGCATGTCCTGTTAACAACAATACTAACTGGAAATAGATTTTAAGTTTGATTGAACTACCGTCGAATATATCACGATTTCTTGTTCTTTGGCCTTCGTGATTAAATTACTACCATCTGAACTCGAAATCGTGATATATTTAACGGTAAATAACTTACACTGAAAAATCATTTGCCAAAATAAAGAGATTTTGTAGATATAATTGATACATGATACGATTTTCAAAGAGTAAGAAATAAATCCATTAGAAACTATTGGTTTTCTTTTTGCCTTCATTCTGTATACATATTCACTTTGTCTGGTAGCACTACTGCGTCAAAGCAACTGTCTTGTCTACGTTAATTGCAACATGATATTCCAAAGGACTGCAAATAAATTCATAAAATTCCGCAAGGGACATCGGGTAGCTTGAATAAAGTCTGTCATTAAAAGGGACCGCATACGTTTCGACATTGATGGAGTCAAGGTTGCCATAAGAAACACACAGTTTTCAGACATCTTTCCTGTCCTTTGTTATGCCAAATAATTCAAATTTCTTTGAGACATGTATACACTAAAAACAAGAGGTTATTTAAATCTTTGAATTATAACATAAGAAAATCTGTCACTGAGTCAAAAAATATGTTTCTTTAAAACTTGTTTTCCCTACCTTATCTAAAGTGGGAATTAACTGCATATTTTCTAATTTCGAAAAGGGTACACAGATAACAAGAACTGTCACTATAAGGTAACACATGCCCCCCCCACCCCTCTCCCAACAAAGCGTTACCTTTTAAGCAATAACATACATAAATGAAAAGTAAGGATATTTAAACTTGAATGCAAATTTGTATCTCTCTCTGTTTTAAATTTAAAGTTTGATACCTTTGATAGTTTTTACGTAATGCTGTAGACAAATGTTCCTAATAAATATTTGTGTGCCGAACACTTGTGGCGTATTATATAAGAATCGTTACGCCCATGACAAAGTTACACACTAGACATGAAAAAATTAAAGCATGGACGGACGCACAGTCGGACAGACGGACAATGCGATTTCAATATAACCACATTAGGGGGCGGGGGCAGCATTAAATGAGGCAAGCTTAACCTCATAGGAGATTTTAATTCGGTACACGTACATGACAAAATATACCGTAATTGGTGTATTCTTATTCACATTCTAGCCATTCTAACGAATAATCATTTATTACCCTTAAGATTAACACATCTATAGACATACTAAGTAAGCTGTTGCACGTAAAATAAGAAGCATACAAAATTAGTAGACTTAAAAGTACATTGCACATGAAAGATCTCGAACATTTATCCTTGAACACAAAACTTACACGATTGTCATATGGTCACGTGTTACTTAAAAGAATACAGGGGGGGGGGGAAGGAAATCACTGCACTTCAGCTTATTTGACGAAGTACTAATTCGTTGACTTATCACATTAGTAAGCAAAGCTTCTGAATGTTTTTACATGATACAAAACAATTACACAATTTCTACATATGACAAAAAATGCAAATGAACTGACAAAACATGTCCTTGGCATCACTGTTACATTGAAAACAAAGAAAAGAAAAACAAATGCTGTTATCTAAGGCAACCAGAGGTTATCAGAAAGATCATATAATGAATCACAATCTGAATGTTGAAGGTAAGTGTTTCGCTGAAATGTCATGGGCAAAATAATAATATCGCGCGGATTAAAAACGCGTTTTCCACTGCCATTGTCTTAAACCAGGAATGGTTTGAGCTTAAAGCGTCATACCTTGCAATAAACGTGTGATATATTGCAAAACTATATTACTGGCTCATTTGCAATAAAATGAAAAATACTTTAATGAAGTACATATGTTCAAAATGTTATTCAGTAGGCATTAAGACACCTAATTCCTTTGGAATAACTAGCTCTACGCCAATGATGGTACAATAACAACTCTCTTTAAAACGAGTGATTATGTTTTCAGCTTATGTGTTATGCTTAAAATGTTTTACTGACATCTTGACATCGGGCAATTACTCATTCTTTATAAGTCACATTTATATGATTTGAAAGAAAACAGAATACTGTTAATTTTAGGATATGCCTCTTAAAATTTCTATGTTCACGTTGCTGAGCATTGTGAATGTCATGTTTCATTGATGTTATAGAAATTCAGTATCTAGCCTAGCTATGGATATCATCGATATTTTCTGATGTGTTGATTTGAGCGGAATTACTGCCCTTTGGAGAGGATTTCAGCCAAACATCACAGATGCTTATAGCAGGTTCAGTTATGCAGGTCTACGACATTGTTCGGTTCACTGATTTTCAGCGCAGTTGTTTCCCTTTATACGTTCAATCATTTTATTCCTGCTAAACCATTGAGCAGATATAAGCCAGACTTCACAGAAATGATAGGTGCCGTGCTTAGTTGTACATAATTCTAACAATTTTTCAAGCGGTGTTGTAAACCATTATTCATTAGCTATTTCAATGACTGCATTCCAGCGGATATAAACCAGACTTGAAAGAAGCCATCAATGCCAAGTCTAGTTTTGCAAACCATCGACATTTTCCAGCTCATTGATTCTGAGTTGTTGCCTTTTATGCATATTGTCCAGTGTCTGCACTTTCTCTCCCGGAGCGTATCAGTTGTCTAGTGGTATTGAGCTGGACTGGTAATCCAGGGGTCGCGAGTTCGACCCCCGCTTTCATTACTACTAATTGTCTTTCGAATGCGACGTTAAACCGAGGTCCCATGTATCAATGCTATGCACTGAACATAGAAAATAACCAGGGCTGTCTCTGGTATTGGGTGTTTTCTGTTTATTGCATTAACCTCTGCTACGTTCGTCGGCCATATTGGCAACCGGCATTGAAGATAAATATGCTCATATAGATAGATAGACTTTCTCTCCCATTCCCATTGCACGAATCCAAGCCAAACTACAAAAGATGGTGCCGAGTGATATCTAACATGTTTCTATCTTGAACAATATATCTAGTTTCTGTATTTCTTTCAAGCTTTTTATGATGTAAACAGAAAAGAAAACAGACAAACTATTTCTGTTGATAATCAATCAATCAAAACTGGTACTTCCTAAAAGGATATTCACTGGCTTAAAATTTGTAACTATAGCTTTCATGTTGTTGTGATTGTTTAATTATAAAGACATATTGGCTATGATAGTGGCAAGCAGGGGAACAGTCATGTAGCAAATGAAATCGTGTTGAAATGAAATCTCTTTCCCGAAAACATGCTCAGTCTGACTTTTTTTAGCAAAGAATATTTGTATAACTATTGTTCTAAAACTTCCTTCATTAATAGTTGACATCGCCTTTTCCCAATTACCGAAAGTCACTTCAGTACTTTCTAGACAAAGATGTTATTCCGATAGCTACTTCAAATTGACATATATGCTAAATAAATCGTATCCAGTTTTTATTTCTCATCTAAGTAGAAACTCAACATTGAGTTTGACATTGAAACAAGGGAACAGTTATCACACAGAAGACTTAATTAAAAGAGTTATATAACTCGATTTAGTAATAATAGGAAATATAAGTCTTTCAACTAACAGCAATGATTATGTCTCTCTGGTCGAAGCTGTCGAGAGAAATATTGATTTTGACTATGTCATGTCCGTTCGTCCGTCCGTCTATCACAAAGTTTTTCAGCGCAACACTAAATTTTGATGAAAACTTTTATAGTATAGTTGTGCATATTGTTGATATTTTAAGCTTGACAAATTTGTGCAGGAGTTATAGGACTTGATCAATTCTGATTTTTATCTTTGTCAGCTCAGCTCCTCCAACATATAAATGCATGATTGAATTTTGATGAAACTTTATAGAAATATTCAGTACCCTGTGTATTTGTGCATATTGTCAGGACATTAATATTGTTGAATGGTTACTTTTTTGCATGAGTAATCTTAAGGGCGGGAGACATGCTGTTGTCTTTCTTCTTCTTAAAAAAGTCTACTTAAACGAAGATACAAATAAACGTTAACCCATTCTGCATCTTTACGTTCAAAGCACCATCATTTGGAAAGATATCATAATAAATCTAAACTTTCTGAATTTAATGAATAAAAATTGCAGACACAAAATTTAATCCGTCTGATTTCAAATCGATATGCCTGCGATCTTTTTAGTGCTTTACAACAGGAACTGCATTTTCTTGTTTCAGGTCAGTGTTTACTTTCCTGTTTCAGGTATCGGTTGGTTGCTTTATCCAGCTTTATTGTTCATAGTAAAAAAAGAAATAAGATTTACAACGCTCCTGTCATTTTACACAACAAAATTCAAACTACAAGCTATAAATGTCTTAAACTTAAGTGTTTCCAAATAAGATCAATAAAACAGAAACATTTTCAATCAGACTTTTTATTTGGCATTTTCCAAGATTGCTGTGTTCCCTTTCAGTTTGATGTTGGTGTGGAAGTGAAAAATCCCCTGCTCTTACTAGTCCCCAAACAAAGATGTTACAAAAGGAATGAACAGAACGAATTTAAAACTACAGAAAATTCAATATTTATTTAATCTTACATCTTTATGGCTAATATTTAAATAAAACACTAGAAGTTTAATATTTATGTGGTTACAGATCATTAAAGCTTATCATGTATAAATGTTTCCCCTTCACCTTTTTTTTAAATTTTATTTTAATGTTTTACTATCAAAAACAATATAAGTCATACAAATAAATGCAATCTGTAAATATTTGGAATGGACATTGATATGAATTCGCATTCACGATAAATGTTCTCATGTAAACATATCTTTGCCAGAATCAGTTTCAATGTCCACACAGAAATAGCAACAGCATTACTTAAAGAGAAATATAACACAATAAAGCAATCTGCACATTAATTGATTTCAGCTTTTGAAATTAAGTCTTTCATCAATAACCGCAGGTATATATCTGATGTTATAACATCAAGTCAAGGCAAGACATAACATTAAATCTTAACTTTCATAAAGAATACAGCTTGCCATTCAATGTCTGATATTGCTACACTATTCTCAGAATAACATGATGTTTCAGTTCTAAAGTAGGAAAGCCTATTGCAGTTCTGTTTGCTCTTCTGAACTCGTATAGGGATATATGTTGCAGTATTTCCTTATTTCATCTTATAATTGTTTCTGTCAATAAAAGCAGATACTTTGAAGATCTAAATGTTGTTTTTAGAAGACAAATAATATTTCATTAAGATTAAAATATTCTCCTTATCAGTAAATTAGACACACTTTAAATGATTACACTAGACTCACATTACCATTTCTTTTTTTCTCGTTTTTTTTCTCGTTTGATAAAATTATCCTTAAGTTTATATTTTATCGACTGAAATTTTAACCAAAAGAAGGCTAGCTTCGTAGATACTCGAAACAAAAAGGACAATCTTCAGAAAGTATGACAATAGAAGGAACTAAGTGTTTCTTTAGCTTAACATACTTGTTAATTGTCACGGTAACAAGGATTCTCTATAACCTAGGGGTTCTGTATGTACTTCACTGGTCAGCTGGAATGTTAAAAAAGGTAAGTTTTGAAAATCAGACCATAGATACATGGTACATTTTTGATACATACATGGTCTTAAAATTGTTTAAATATCGTGATTTTAGTCATTATATCATAATATTATGCGTATTCTGCAATATTTAACCAGACAAAACTTTTTTATTGATTTTATTTGAAACTACTGGCATATTTTTGTCTGTCATTCTTTTGTAAAGGTATCTTTATTTAGTATTTTATTATTGCCGTTACACACAAGTTTCAACGAAAATTTGCGAATTTGTGGACATATTCGCTTTTTTTACAAATAATACCAATATATTTATAATATTAACACAAATCTGGTTCATTTAAAACAAAAAATGTTTACCTTTTACAAGATTGATTTTCTGTTTGTTATAAATATAAGGTTCTAAAACAGAACACAGTACGTTTTAAATTGATGATAATATTATATAAAGGCTTGGTATTTTAAACGATAGTGCATGTTTGAATGGGACTGAACAATAGAATCATACCAATGATGAATTCTTATTTCCACAGAAATCCGAAAATAGAAGATAAAACCATATTATACAGATACGAATTACAGTTTGAGACGAACTGAAGTCAAATTCAGTCTTATAATGTATTGTAGAATTGGACTAATCATGTCTGACATCTTGCAATTTTACTAGCAAACTAAATACAATTGCTGTGTAAACAGATTTTATCTAAACCATATTTGGTTCACTTGCACTAAGTCACATCTACTGATATTTCAAATTTTGAACTTTTATTGAGGAAACGGAATTTTAAAGTCAATTGAAAGGTTGTGATGTTTTCCTTCATGGTAAATGTCAGTAATAACTGAACAACTAGTCCATGGTCACACGGTAAATATCAGTAACAATGGAACAAGTGGTCCATGATCACACGGTAAATATCAGTAACAATGGAACAAATGGTCCATGATCACACGGTAAATATCAGTAACAATGGAACAAGTGGTCCATTGGTCACACGGTAAATATCAGTAACAATGGAACAAGTGGTCCATTGTCATATTTTAAAAATCAGTAAAAATGGAACAAGTGGTCCATGGTCACATTGTAAATATCAATAATAATTCAACAAGTAGTCCATTGGTCACACGGTAAATATCAGTAATAATAGAACAAGAGGTCCATTGGTCACACGGTAAATATCAGTAATAATGGAACAAGTGGTCCATTGATCACACGGTTAATATCAGTAATAATAGAACAAGTGGTCCATTAGTCACGTCAAAAGCCATTAAATGATCTTAGGTATCTTAATATTTCAGATTTAAGCTCTGAAAAACACGCAGTATAATAAAAACTTTAAAATCTGGACTGAATCAAAAAGAGAAAATTTAGACACTGTTTTCTATTTTTGCTTCAAAGTGAATAAACTTGAAACTATTATCCAGAGATTTACATTGTCTGACATTAATCCTCTTTAGCTGTCCATAACCTTTCCTATAATAAATATTCTCTGTCTTAGCTAAGGTAATTCATATGACAGTAAAGGAAACCAGGGGCTTATTTATACAGAAAATCCATGAAATAATTATCTTGTTGGGAACAAACGTTTCGGTAACCAGGACGATTTATTAGGTAAATCTAATGTACTGGGGCGTCAAGAAATATGTCATGAGCTTCCTACAGATATGACACACTCAAGGCAAACAACATATATGCGAATTGACTGAAGTCGTTTTGTAGCTGAAAACCCCAATAACGTTGAATTACTGATGGCTCTCAATTGATAACGAAAATATGTTTTAAAACAACTTTGTACATATATGTTGCACTGTATACTCATGTAACTGTAATACGTTTCGAGTTAATAAAGGCATGTTCTGTTAACAGCAATACTAACTGGAAATAGATTTTAAGTTTGATTGAACTACCGTCGAATATATCACGATTTCTTGTTCTAAGGCCTTTTTGATTAAATTACTACCATCTGAACTCGAAATCGTCATATATTTGACGGTAAATCAATTACACTGAAAACTCTTTTTCCTAAATAAAGAGATTTTGTAGGTATAATTGAAACATGATACGATGTTCAAAGAGTAAGAAATGTATCCATTAGAAACTGTTGGTTGTCTTGTTTCCTTAATTCTGTATACATATTCACTTTGTCTGGTAGCTCTAATGCGTCAAATCAGCTGTCTTTATTGTCTATGTTTATTGCAACACGATATTCCAAAGGACAACAAATAAATTTATAAAATCCCGCAAGAGACATCGGGTAGCCAGAATAAAGTCTGTCATTAAAAGGAACCGCATATGTTTCGACATTGATGGAGTCAAGGTTGCCATATGAAAACCACAGTTTTCAGACATCTATCCATTCCTTTGTTATGTTAAACAATTCAAGTTTCTTTGAGACACGTATACACTAAAAACAAGAAGTTATTTAAATCTTTGAATTATAACATAAGAAAATCTTTCACTGAGCCAAGAAATGTGTTTCTTTAAAGCTTGTCTTTCCTATCTTATCTACAGTGGGAATTAACTGCATATTTTCTAATTTTGAAAACGGTACACAAATAACAAGAACTGTCACTATAAGGTAACAAATGCCCCCGCCGCCCTCCCAACGAAGTGTCACCTTCTAAGCAATAACATACAGAAATGAAAAGTAAGGATATTTAAACTTGAACGCTGGACAAATTCGTATCTCTCTCTGTTTTAGATTTAAAGTTTGATACCTTTGATAGTTTTTACGTAATGCTGTAGACAAATATTCCTTATAAGTATTGGTGTGCTGAACACTTGTGGCATATTCTATAAGAATCGTTACGTCCATGATAAAGTTACACACCAGGCATGAAAAAAATTGAAGCACGCACATTCGGACAGACGGACGACACGATTTTAATATAACTATATTGGGGGGGGGGGCATTAAAAGAGGCATTCTAAACCTCATAGGAGATTTTAATTCGGTACACGTACATGACAAAATATTCTGTAATTGGTGTATTCTTATTCACGTTCTTGTCATTCTAACGAATAATCATTTATTACTCTTGAGACCAACACATCTACATACAAAGTAAGCTGTTGCATGTACAATAAGAAGCATACAAGATTAGTAGACTTAAAAGTACATTGCACATGAAAGATCTCGAACATTTATCCTTGAAACACAAAACTTACACGACTGTCATATGGTCACGTGTTACTAAAAATACACTGGGAAAAAAACACTGCACTTCAGCTAATTTGACGAAGTGCTAATTCGTTGACTTATCACATTAGTAAGCAAATCTTTTGAATGCTTTTACATGTCACAAAACAATTACACACTTTCTACATATGACAAAAAAATGCAAATGAACTGACAAAACATGTCCTTGGCATTACTGTTACATTGAAAACAAAGAAAAGAAAAACACAAATGCTGTTATCTAAGGCAACCAGAGATTATCAGAAAGATCATATAATGAATCACAATCTGAATGTTGAAGGTAAGTGTTTCGCTGAAATGTCATGGTCATAATAATGATATCGCGCGGCTAAATAACCCGTTCATCACTGTCATTGTCTTAAACCAGGAATGGTGTGAGCTTAAAGGGTCATACCTTGCAATAAACGTGTGATATATTGCAAAACTATTTTTTCTGGCTCATTTGCATAAAAATTAAAAAATACCTTAAAGGAGAACATATGTTCAAAATGTTATTCAGTGGGCTTTAAGACACCTAAAAAGCATTCCTTTGGAATTACTAGCTGAACGCCCATGATGGTACTCTTTAAAAAGAGTGATTGTGTTTTCAGCTTCTGTGCTATGCTTAAAATGTTTTACTGACATCTTGACATCGGGCAATTACTCATTCTATATAAGTCACATTTATATGATTTGAAAGAAAACAGAATACTCTTAATTTTAGGGTATGCCTCTTAAAATTTCTATGTTCACGTTGCTGAGCATTGTGAATGTCATGTTTCATTGATGTTATAGAAATTCAGTATCTAGCCTAGTTACGGATATCATCGATATTTTCTGGTGTGTTGATTTGAGCGGAATTATTGCCCATTATATTTTTTATTTCTCGTATGCCTTTGGAGAGGATTTTAGCCAATAACACAGATGTTTATGGCAGGTTCAGTTATGCAGGTCTATTATTCGGTTCACTGATTTTCAGCGCAGTTGTTTCCCCTTATACTTTTAATCATTTTTTTCCTGCTAAAACATTGAGCAGATTTAAGCCAGACTTCACGGAAATGATAGATGCTGTGCCTAGTTGTACATAATTCTAACAATTTTAAAGCGGAGTTGTAAACCATTATTCTTAGATATGTCAATGACTGCATTAGTTCTCTTCTTCCGGCGGATATAAACCAGACTTCAAAGAAGCTATCAATGCCAAGTCTAGTTTTGCAAACCATCGACATTTTTCAGTTCACTGATTCTGAGTGGTTGCCTTTTATGCAGTTATATTGTTCAATGTCTGCACTTTCTCTACCGGAACGTATCAGTGGTCCAGTGGTAATGAGCTGGACTGGTAATCCAGGGGTCGCGAGTTCGATTCCCCCCCCTCCTCCACTATCATTACTACTAACTGTCTTTCGAATGAGACGTTAAACCAAGGTCCCATGTACCACTGAACATGGAAAAGTACCAGGGCTGTCTCTGGTATTCGATGTTTTCTGTTTATTTCACTATCCTCTGCTAGGTTCGTCGGCAACCGGCATTAAATATGCTCATATAGGTAGATAGACTTTCTACCCATTCCCTTCGGACGAATTCAAGCCAAACTACAAAAGATGGTGTCGAGTGATATGTGACATGTTTCTATCTTGAACAATATATCTAGTAGTTTCTGTATTTGTTTTAAGCTTTTTTATGATGTAAACAGAAAAGAAAACAGACAAACTACTTCTTTTGATAGTCAAACAAAACTGACTATTGCCTGAAAGGTTATTGATTGGTTTAAAGTTTGTAACTGTAGCTTTCGCGTTGTTGTGATTGTTTGATTATAAAGACAAATTGGCTATGATACTGGCAAGCAGGGGAACAGTCATGTAGCAAATGAAATCTCTTTTCCGAAAACGTGCTCAGCCTGATTTTTTGAGCAAAGAATTTTTGTATAACTGTTGTTCTAAAACTTCCTTCATTGACAGTTGACATCGCCTTTTCCCAATTACCGAAAGTCACTTCAGTACTTTATAGACAAAGATGTTCCTTCCACCTACAGCCTCCAGACATAATAGGTGCATGCACCTTGAGCTCTACCCGCAAGACCCACTTAGAAGTCACGGGGTCAAAGGTCAAGCATCCCCTCCCCGTCCGGAGACATGGCGTTCATTCGAACGTAGCGCTTGTTTTACTTTGTATCTCTTTTTCTAGTCACATGAAGGATTATATGTAGTGACGTCATATTTATGTATTGTTATAGAAAGACCGAATCGCGTCAATAAAAATTGATTAATAATTGTAAGTATTACATAATATTTTCAAAATATTTACACCTAAACACTAAATAATACTTAAACGTATGGTCTTTTAAAACAAAGAAAAATAAAAGAAAAACTACTTTAACATACATCAAATCAAAATAATGATGGAAACAAAAAAAAACACATTTTATAAACACGTACAGAATTATTGGGAGTGAAGCAAGTGAGCAATTCTTTTTATGCCCACGGAGTAAGCATATTGTTTTTGGTCTGTCTGTCTGTCTGTCTAATGGTTTGTTTGTCACAAAACTTTAATCTTGATCATAACACGGGCTTACACCTACTGGCTCCAAACTTCACAGGTGCATGGACCTTAATGAGCTCCACCCTCCAGACCCACTTAAAGGTCACGGGGTCAAAGGTCAAGCCCCTCCCCCAGGAGGCATGGTGTTCATTCGAATGTAGCGCTTGCTTCAACTAGTAGTTCCTTCCACGGTTTTGTTGGACGGGCAATGACCGTTAAAGTTTTTTAATGCATTTACGTTGGCTAGTACATGTTACAAGTGATTGTTTTGCATGAAATAATTGTATTCAGTCATTCTGGACACTTTTATGCACAGACTTAACATTCGACTCGTCTATTGTGTCTTAGATAGCTACACTGCTTTTTGGCATCACTGTTACGTTACTTTGTTGTTAAGATTTCACAAGCTATGACAGGTCGCGTTACAATTTATCCGTTCCGTTTTTTGTTTCAGACTAAATCATGTGGCAGTCAATGCCTAGCCTTTTCCATTTCGCTATCTGTGAAGCCTATCGGTAAAATCTCTGTCTCGATTTCTTAACAATTCTGGACCTGCATACTTTGAAGTTCGCAGATCTGCTGTGATCGAAATGTGTCACTGTGTGTGTGTATCTTTTCATTTTTGTTTTAGGCAACTCGATCGTATTTGATCAGAACTGCGCATGTATCGATAGGAGGAGGTCCTCTGCTATTTACGTTACCGTAGGATAGGACTCTATTACCTTTGTTAAATTCAACTATTCACTGTTATTTAGTGTTAGCACGGAAATCTGAGAACTTTAGTGAAAAATATTATATATAAATCATGCTTGCCTTCACTTAAGAGACGCCTTGCCAAATGGAACGAAGGCAGGAAGTTGGTATGAACGAGAAGTGATAGAGTTATTATATCTACATTCGCGGCTGAAATATCGGCAAACGTAATTGAAAAGCAAAGAGGTAGCAATGCTATCGGAAATTCTCTATTGGTGACAGCTTGTTTATAATATGATGTCAACAAACATCTGTTTGAATTTAAGCGTATAAAATGGAAAGGTAATCTAGACTTCTCATTAATGTGAGGTCGGTTCGTTTTTGCTCTTATAACCTGTTGTTATACCTTTACTGCAAAACTGTTTCCAGCTTTTTCTTATTTAATAAATTACCTGGAAATAAAGAGATTTTAGTAATGAGCAGAATTATTGCACAAAAATGCGGTGTGTTTCCTAATGTAACGCCAGTTAAAACATTCAGCGATGGATGAAAATGCATATGATGGATAATAAAATATAAACTAAGAGGAAAAAACTCAGTGAAATTAGTTAATCTTTTATCTGCCAATGCCTGTCAAGTTTAATAATCAGTGTTCGAAATGAGACTTCGTTTAAAAAGTTTAGCTTGTTAGGACTGTATGGTCGTTAACGTAATGGGAAGTGATTTGGAACTGCCTCATGATTTGATTGATTACACGTGCCTTAACTCTCTGCAAAACTGTGCGGGACCAATTCAAAATATGAACGATACAAACCAAACATTACCTGAGCAGCTCAATGCTTTTGAACAATTTACAAAGGAGTTGTATACGTATGGAATACCTATCATTTGCTTCTTCGGAATACTTGGTAACATTTTGTCTTTCCGCGTGTTTGTGTTCACAAGTTTCGGAAAACAAAATTCTAGTACATATATAGCAGCATTAAGTTTGTCAGATACGGGCTTTCTGGCTTCACTGTTGTTAAGCTGGCTGGGTGGCGGGAGAATTGGCGTGGTTTACGGGCACAGCCCAATCTGGTGTCACGTGATGATTTACGTCACGTACGTCTGCAGCTTTTTGTCGGTGTGGTACGTTGTCCTCATCATGATAGACAGGTAGGTTAATATAATGTGTCTTTTACATTTGAATGATTTTTTTTCCACTGAAGCATTAATAAAGCTAGACAAATTAATTCTATCATATTTATGAATAACGAAAAACAAACTTTGCCATTACAACTGATAAATTTTGAATTTTAAATCATATAATCATTTCTTTTACAACTTAATGGTCTAAGCATTAATCATTTGAAAAGTAAAAGCCGATTTTTTCACACTTTCTCAGTTGATAGCGATTCTGAATACTTTATTTATTATCTTAGTGATGAGCCTTAAAGTTGAGATTTAATGTCCAGGTTAAATATATTTTACACGATAAAAGTTGTTGACGCAAAATACGGGCATTTTCGAAAACAGTGTTTTTTTCTGAATGCATGCTGAAGAAAACTTTCACCCGTTTTCAGGCCTAAACTAGAATTTTACATTATACAAATTCTTTACGTAAATAAATGTACACCAGCAAATCTTCGGTGCACAACACAATGTGTTTGCAATTCTACAGATTTCGTATTGAAAAAGACTATTTTACCTTTCAAGCGACGGATTGTTTACAAAAAATGGTCCGCGAAAGAGCATAAAACAGGTGCGCGATGACGTAGTATCCTTCCATTGGTAATAGCAACAACTGGAGCTTTGTGGCTCTTGCAATGTATTGGGAATTATAAAAGAACAACCGCAGTCACATTTCATCATTACAGACAAAAAGCTATATGAAACAGAGCGGAGTCATTTGCTTGAACTAATTCAATTCCTCTGACCACTCCTTGGTAAATGAATTCGAAAAGCAGATGAGGTTAAGCACCAAACGTACTGTGAACACTTGTGATATTCTTTTTTTTTCCTTTTTATACTTGAATCTTCTAATTTAAGCAGATCAAGTTATTTTGTTTATAAAAACCTTTTAATGACAGCTAAAGCATGTAGTTAGTCAAAAATGAAAGGCATATTACGCCTTATCAAACGAATATCCCCTGCCATGATGTTTTACAGTAACAAGGATTGTTTTCAGATAGCTGTCATTAAAGAATTGATTCAGTAGGTATTTGGTTGAAGGACAAGACATCCTTCAATATCCGACCAATTTCCGTCCAGAAATACTGTCAGCAAATGATACTTGTTATAATAAGATAGTAAGTCTTAGTGTATTCCTTTGTTCAGTTGGAAGATTGCAATTGATTTCATCGCAGGAATATAACACCAGTGTATGCCGCATGGCTCTGCTACGTATAGATTAACTGACGTCTGCGGTACAAAAGATAAAGTAATATCAACGATTTTGTTTGCTGAATTTAAAAACAAAAGTTTTTTATCATTCCAGTCATAACCTTTCTCTGCTTCAGCTACAAACAGCGTGTCATGAGTTTTAGAGCTTAAGTTCCATGTTAGAACCTTTTTCTGCTTCTGCTACAAACAGCGTGCCATCCGGTTTAGAGCTTAAGTTCCCAGTCAGAAAAATAAACTTTCTTGCGTCTTTTATAGGTCTCTCATGGACCTTGCCTGCTGTAGAAAGTAGGTCCGAGCTTTGAATTGATCTGTTTGTCGAAAGGAAGCATACAAATCGACCAAAAAGTCAAAAACGTTTGAAAACTGACCGTTACTGCTTATTATGTGACTAGCATTTGATTGCGTTATTTCAAATTAAAGGCGGAAATAACTATACTAGTTTTCCGTTAATGATATTTCCATGTCTCTCCGAGGCACACGTCAAGAGTTTTTTCATTCGTAACAATCAAATATGATGAAAGTCGGGATCATTGCTAGTTTTAACAACGCATTTTCCAGCTCTAGACTTGTTTTTCAAAGCAGCTTGGACCGCTCCGACAAAAGTTTCCTTTTAATTTATCATTAAAATATTGTCAAATACTTGATTCCATGAAAATATTTTCAAATACGTGATTCCGTGAACATATTGTCAAATACGTGATTCCATGAAAATATGGCCAAATACGTGATTCCACGAACATATTGTCAAATACGTGATTCCATGAACATATTGTCAAATACTTGATTCCATGAACATATTGTCAAATACGTGATTCCATGACCATATTGTCAAATACGTGATTCCATGACCATATTGTCAAATACGTGATTACAAGAAAATATTGTCAAATACGTGATTCCATGAAAATATTGTCAAATACGTGATTCCAAGAAAATATATAAGATAATGTTTTGTTTTCATCGTTACCAAGAAATTACACAAACCAAAACCCTAAAATAAGCCTTTAGGTCTTTGCACGAGATTTTTCTTTTTTAAACTCAGGTATGAAAATAAGATAAATTTAATACCATTCTTATTTATTCGTCATAGGTTGACTCTGTCTTACTTGTTTTATTAAACAAAATTACCGTGGTAAATATTTTGCTCTAGTTATGTACTTTACTGGGACCGAACATAGCCATCAAAGCAAGTGCGACTTACTATTGTGGTGCCATAGTGATAGGTATCATTAAGAACTGAATTTCTAAAACCGAACTGGACATAGGTTGCGTTTAATTAATGTTTTAACTCTTCAGTATGCTGCTTTTAAAAGATGTTTTAATCTCGCTTCATTTACCTCAGCGATTTACTTAAAAATTGACATATGAATTTGGTTATGTCTCAACAGAAACAAATTAAACGAACGAAAGAAAATCTAAGGATTGTGCAGCCTTGAGAGAAAATTTAATAATTTAAGGCTTAAAATAAAATTGAGCTTTTGATAAAAATACATTGAATATAAATGTGCCAAGGTCGTTCGCAAGTGTTTTTATTTCAAGAATTGCGAAGGTGTCAGATGAACATTTACTAAAATATGTACTGAAAGATCAGAACAGATAATTCAACAGTTTATTATTCAGGTCAGTGCAGTTTTTTTCGAAGTGGACCTAATCAGCTATCATTTTATGACTGAAAAGACAATAACACAGCATGATATCATTACTGTTGGATCAGCAAATTCCATTCCAAAATGCCGTTTTAAGCACAATTTCTTAGAGACATAATTCACAAAACGAGTAACTCTGTATATCGGTGGGCTCCCATTGACAATTAAAACTTAGTGTTATTAACTTTGCTAAAAATTACAGAGGCAAAATAATGTCGGCTTGTTTGTTTGGAAACATTCTGTATTCTACAGCAAAAAGTTCTAAATAGCAAAAATAATTCATTTCCTACACAAACATTGTTAATATATTCTTAAACGTCACATACAAAATTTACAACTTTTTAATCCGCCTTGTTGTAATTTCAATGTTGTTTCGTAGTCACAACTCTTATTTGTTTTTAGTCAAATGATAAGTTTCATTAACGACTGCTAGAACATAAAACTTTAACTCTGCTGAATTACAAGTATTGTTATGTTTTCGAAATGACAGAGAGAAACGTTTTAATTGCATTTATTGAAAACATGTCGATACTAGACGACAGACCTTTGTTTCGGGTTCTCGCAAATGCAAAATGTCGTGAAGCCATCGGCGGTAAAACTTTAATCATGATTTTAAAGTTTCTTTATGGGGGAAAAACAGCTTATTTTCTTTGAAATAATATTAATATTCAACTGGTCGTTATTCAGTAGAATATCTGACACAGATCATTTGCTTGATTTTCATCGCTTATCATAGAAGTTTATAAATGTGACCATTGACCTAGATTCTAAGTCGTTGCTTTCCCTAGTTATGTCGGTCGGAAACATTTAGTAGAAGACAGGCGGAAATTGGTTGATGATATAGGGCATATCTTGCTATACCTTCTGAGTCGTGTTCGTTTCAGTTCCTGATCGTCATTATGATATGACCATTATATGACTCTAATTTATATTTTTATGGCATTTCAAATATATAAATAACCGATTACAGGCTTCAGGAAACACACACAAAATGTTATGAATAGGTTAAAAATAGTGGGGAAAATGTGTTTGACGTTAATATCTAATGCAAAGCTCAAATGCAGACATTGTTTAGTTTAAGCAGAGATATAGCTAACTAACGATATGATTTATGTTTCTGGGTTAAGTAAGATACCTTAAATTAATTTGCATTTCATATACAGAAACTTCAAGTGTAAGTATATGTGAATATATGTGAAACATAACGGAGATGTGTATAAATGATTAAAAACGTGCCCCCACCGCCCCCTGCCCCCTTTTCTCCCCTCTGAAAACGGTAAGCAAAAACCTGTTAATTTATTCTGAAAAAGGTTATAAGAATGTTTCTAATATAAGGAGCTCTGAATCTTCAATAATGTCCGTCCGCACTCCTCACACCAACGCATATTTCATTAACAGGAAACTTTTGCTTTTGTTTAAAAAAGTCCATGCACATTTTAAGAAGGATTGCAATTTATCTAATGATTGGCTAGTTTTCAAAATAAGTAGGGGGTTGTGTTTGCCTAAGCCAGTGCATGTAAAATGAACATTTTTATCTATCTTTCTGTCTATTTGAGTTTATTTATCGTCGGTGCCGGTTACCCAGGTGGCCGAAGCCCACTTCAAAGTGGCTTTATTTTAGATTGAGGGGTATAAAGCAAGGTACACAGCATCCAGATTGAGAGAACTCTGGTTCTTTTCCATGTTCAATGTATAGCACTGATACACGGGACCTCTGTCTGTATTTATAAAAGAAAATAATATTTTTTTCCTTATTACCATACGATAAGATCTCACAGAAAACAAGACAGACAAAAAATGACGAATGAGGGTTAATGTAAGTGTAATGTTTTCATTAATTTCTGCATGAATAAAGGCATAATCTCGTCAAATACTATTTGCCTTATGCTTTTAGACACAGAATTTTCTTCACGGCGTTTCTAACGGGTTCTTGACCAGATCTTGAAATAAAAGAATACCTAAAACCTTTTTTGTTGTTATTTATGTTTAGTAACCTTACGCCTTGGAGTCAATCATTTTTATGCCCCCACAAAGTGGGAGCATATAGCGTTGCAATTGTCCGTCAGTCCGTACGACCGTACGATAATACTACCGTACGTCTGTACGTACGTCCCAAAATTTTGTGAACGCAACTCCTCTTAAACCGGATGGCAGATTTTGCTTAAACTTTCAGGGATGAACAACCTTGATGTGTAGATGATAGTACGTCACGAAATTTTGTGAACGCAACTCCTCTTAAACCGGATGGCAGATTTTGCTTAAACTTTCAGGGACGAACAACCTTAATGTGTAGATGATAGTAAAGGAAGGAATTTTTGCTTCGACCAAATTTAACAGAATTATTGCCCTTTGTTGATTTTTTCACTATATACCATATAGCCAAATAAATTTGTGAACGCAACTCCTCATAAACCGGATGGCAGATTTTGCTTAAACTTTCAGGAATGAACAACCTTAATGTGTAGATGATAGTTAAGGAAAGAATTTTTGCTGCGACCAAATTTAACGGAATTATGGCCTTTTGTTGATTTTTTCACTATATACCATAAAGTGAAATAAATTTGTGAACGCAACTCCTTTTAAACCGGATGGCAGATTTTGCTTAAACTTTCAGGGATGAACAACCTTAATGTGTAGATGATAGTGAAGGAAGGGTAATGTTTTTTTACGGGACCTGGCACACCTGGGGTTTCTATACTATAATCTGTAGTTAACTTTCATGTGTAACATTTTTTAAATTTTACCTGCTTACTTTAATATCAGCAATAATACACAAAACACCTCCATTCATTTGCAACTACAGAACAAAATTGTTCCCCACTTAAATCTTACATACAGAATATACATGCTCTTGTTTATGAGCACTTATGCATAGTGGGGGCATCCGTGTCCTATGGACACAGTTCTAGTTTTTTTCTGTTTTGTGGTAAAATGAAAACACGGATGTCTGACTTTCTTTTTTTCTACTCTTTTTTATGTTTTAAGTTAAATGTTATTGACAAAATCATGCAATAAGAAATACTCTGGGGTAAATACCGTCTTTTAACATTTTTAAACCGGCTTTTAGAAAATGGAACAAATGTCAGCATGTCCTAAGCTGCTTAAATCTAATTCAAAGGAAAATAACTGATGTAACATTTTGAAAAGTAATATTTGAACAAAAGAAAAAATTGCGAAAACCTGTGGCCACACTCTATTAACGCCCAGAAATATTGACAGAAAATGATCAAAGTTTAGTTACAGATGAAATAGTACCACTGAAAGGGTACAGATAATATTTCATGTTACAGATAGCAGAAGCTTGTATCAGACAGCAGCCTGACACAGTTTAATGTAATTTAAGGTCTTATGTTCTTCGTCTGTATCAACATATGTCTGGCCGCTTAAGATGCAAGTTTTCTTTAGAATCTATAAAAAAGACCGAAACGATTGAATGCTTTGGACTGAAGCTTGGCGGGTTCCGTGATTACGTTGTAGAAGGCAGAAAAGCATTACATGAAATGAGTATAACATAACATAAACCAGGCTATCATTGTAGACCATACAGGTTTATCGGAAGGAACTATTTTAATTATATTAACTTAGTATAGCAAATGATAGATAGCAATTCGTGCTAAAAGTCTTTTGTATGGTACACTTAACGAATTAAAACCTTGAGGTTATATGAACCTGAAAACGGTTCGATGTCTTGGTGAAAACTATCACGACAGCAAAACGCGGGCTTAAAGAGCTGAATCTAGAAACCAGGTTGTCCAGAGGTTTGACCGAATGAGATTCTTCAGAATGCTAAGTAAGAAAAAAACATTAGTTTTATTGTTTCTAAGAATGTCTAGTCGCTTGCCTAAGTCTCATTTTGTTTCTCATTTTTTTCCATTTTGCCGATTGATTCAGATATTTGTTCTTTAATTTGTTTTCTCCCTTTTTCTAAAGTTTTAATGATATGACAAGTTACCAGGCAACATTTATCTGGTCATCATGGTGAGTACGACTGAAAAACAGTATCTGCTTCGTAGCTTCAAGTTACCGAACATTACACAATCTTTGTTACTTATCGTGTACTTTTGTCAAGACTGGCTTAGGCCAGAAACAGCAATGGACTCTGTATCGAGACAAAAACTAATACTTAGTTACTGGATAGTTTTCTGGAATTATTTTGACGCCAAATGCCTATTTATTACTCCGTCAGGATTTCCTATTTCTAATTCTCACATCAAGGACTACTGAAAATGAAGTAAAGGCGCTTCATTCAACATGGAATTGCCTGCTTTAAAAAGGTGTTAAACTTTATTACCGCAATTGACATTTACCATTAACATGTCTGGTCGCACTAAAAAGTGAATAAATGCATCTTTAAATCCTGACTGATTTATTTCCTTACGTACAAGAGCAATGCCTACGTCTGCCTTATTGCCCTAAGACACATCTTGAAGTATAAAAAGTCCACTGGAAATTTGTAATATAATGTTCTTATTTCATTATGGTACCTGCTAGACTCTTTCATTATAAAACTTGGGTACATGTTTGTAAAACCAATCTTCATTGACACTTAAAACAACATTAGTGCTCTTACTTTTTGACTAATCAATGAGAAGGATTTTTTAAATTGTTGTCTCTCATATCTTCATAAAATACAAACCGCCGTTTTAATTTCTTATCTTTGAAAAGCGTTCAAGTACACACTACGCATGCTGTGAGGCTGTGAGGTATAGTCCTCCTATATATCATTATTCATATATAACGAGTATTTTGACAAATACACTGTCCAGATATGGAGAAAATGGTAGCTTGACATAATATGCTGACTGGCATCATTGATAATGTTATGTACTTGTGCGGGAACATTGGGTGAAACATTAAGACTGGTAGTGTATATTGAGAGTTCTTCGTAAATAAGAAAGCTACAGTCGCTAACTCTAGGAAAGAACTCAGTGAAACGAGCGCTAAGGTTGTTAGACTCTGAAACTAAATGTAATCAAAAAGTTTCACAAGCATTTTTCAGTTTCATTACATTTTTCAGATTTGATATTGTTGCCTTAGCTTTTAGACTAGATAAGGCATTGAAAGGGGACTATCTGCCTTTTTACGTTCTATTAAGTCCTAAGGCGATTCTTAAAACGTATAAAAATGTTTAGTTTGTCATTTGATGTGTTCGTTTGAGGAATAAAGTAACACGTTATAGCATGCAATAAAAGACTGTTGCCCACAGTGCTTCAGTAACTGACATTTGTCATAAACATGTCTAGATGTTCTTTAAGAACTGTAAAAAATAGGCCAGTGCTCTAAAGCAATCCATTCTTACACCTATACTTTGGAAAAGGGATGTTAACCCCCTCGCATTTCAATATCAACGTTAAAGGTTGTTATTTTCTCATCATTTAGCATTTGAATCTTGCACTTCTTTGTAGCATAGATTTTCATAAAAATTCAATGAAAGTTTGCAAACAAATCTGATAGTTTCTTTTACTGAAAATAAATGTTTACTGGTTAATTTGGCTGATCCCGATTGTTAATACAGAAAAATTAGATGTTTTGTCTAATTTGATGCTCGCACTCCTTATCGGTAAAATACAGCACAGTTTGATGGATGCCAATAAAAAGAGTAAGTGATCCATTTTCTTTATAAATATAGCCGTTGTTCATTGCATAATCTCTCTTCGTAAATCTGAAATATATGGCACTGGAAATGTAAACATATTGACTGTAACGCATCTTAAATACACAAAACACTCTAAGACACAAGAAACAGTCATGTCACATCGTATCATGAAGGTGTTAGCTTCACAACAATCTTTTGATTTTTTTCGGGAATCATGTAGTGAAATCATAATTCACTGTAATAACGTTAAAATGCTGCGTGACATTAAATTTGTAAAATTACTAAAGAAATATCAGCTAATGACTAGAACTAAAATAACTTGAGAATGCAGTGTGTTTAAATTGAAAGATTAACTCAGTTTCACAATTTCAATTATATTTTCCGAAGAGTAATGACGTTTTTCATGAAAGACATGCATGTGAAGCAATCGTTGTATGCAGAGATCATATTCAAAATTCTTGCGTACACAGAACTGTTTAGGATGATGTCGAAGTAACAAAAAAATGCTTCAATGAATGCGTTGTTAGTGGCTTGAATTCTGCAATAAACGAACAAGCTAAAAATGACAAAGTTTTGAATACCATATAAAAGCAACAGAATGACGAACAAATTCTAATAAAAACTTCCAGCTTCTGTTTAATATGTTTTTGCGAAGCAAATGTAGTGCACAATTTTATGTCTCCAAACTGAATTTTAACAACGAAATTTTGATTGCAGATACGGGTTTATGTTTAGCAACGGTTTGTAAGGAGGCATTGTTTTGGTTTGTTTGACAATATTACGGCATTATCTATACATCCTGCTTCTAAGCTGTTACAGTCAGATTTAACACTATCACTCTACTTTCCTTCAGCTTTGGTACACATTAACGGATTTCATTATTGTTCTCTTGTAATATATATATATCTTGTAAAACCCCAAATTTCAACTGCATGATTTAATGAAGAAGTCTTAAGTGTATCGACAAAGTCTGGACAAATCTGTATGGGAACGTCAAATGTTTTAGTCCTAAAGAATTGTCATCTTATTGCTCGCAGCCTTTTTGCAGATAGTTTTTGTGTTGAATGATTAAAAGAACCTCTACTTGAGACAACTAGCCGACTTTATCACATGTCCTTTCTTTCCATGCCTTACTGCTGCTTTGTTCTCCTATAAAACTTTCGATCCACTACACCAAGATATGAACGGAATAAGAAAAGGGTTATTGTCAACTGTAGTATGATTACCAGGAGTTTTTCCCCTTGTAAGTGTCTGGATGCTAGCATGTCATTGTGTTGTTTGGATGTGTTTTGATGCTATTTTAATTTAAGCAAGAGGTTTTTGAGACTGTCCAGTAATACCAGTTATTTTTTTAAAACAACAACAACCGAAAAAAGCAATTTTTCAGTTTGAAAAAAAATGTCTTCAGACATATTGTATTTGATTGTTTGATTTATTTATGGAAAATGTGTCATTTGAATGGGAAGTCTCTCAGTAATTGATAATCTTTTTAACAATGAAATGAACAAGATGCGAAAATGTATTAAAATTGCAAAATATCTCTAAAAATGAAAGTGACGCTTATGGTTAGTGATGTTATTAATTCAGGGATGTTACACTTTTAGGAACTCCCAATCTAATTACAACATATAGCCAAAGGATCAGAGAAGGGCAAAAATAAGGTCATCTTTAGACGACTTTCCATCAGGTAATCAACGCTTTTACAGAGATGTTTTGGGATACACAGAAAATCTGTATGTTTAAAGCAAAGCATCATGACAGAAGTCCTGACTGCTTCTTTAAAGGGGTTGTTATTATCTCAGTGATTCTGGAACACTCGTGACAAGTTGATTTAGACAGTATAATACAAATTATTTAACGGTTAATATATTTATTGTAATCTGCCATCACAACTAAATCACAGCCGTTTCCATTTTTTTCCGGCACATTTATTCTCTGTTTTTGGGCGGGGCATAATTAGCTGGTACAAGCTTCTTATATCCACTTCTAATTTTCTGTCATCCTTTATTTTTTTACATTATACAAGCTGGCGTGCTTACGTAACGTTTTTTTTTCTAACACTTGTCTATTATTGCGATATCCACGTTTCTGTTTCAATCAAGAGATTAAGAGTGGAAAACTTTAAAACTGCATTAGATCTTTCATTCCCACACAGAATTAAATCCAAGAGATAAACTGGGAAATAGATGTACGATGGTTGCTTTCATCTTGTTTTGACATTTACCAGATTTTTTTTCAAACTGCAAACTTTTAAAGGCTGAGAAAGAGTTTGAACAGAAAGAAAGATTTCAACATTTTGCATTTTGAAAAACACAATTCCGCTTTTTGTGTCGCTAATCATTCAATTATCTATCTGTCGTCTGTAACGCTGAATAATGTGGAAATATATTCAAAATTACTGCAGAAATGAAGGTTTGTGTCCGTTCTATAATTTAGTATATTACTAGATTTTAACTAAAAAAAAATCTTACTTTAAATGTTCACATCAACGAAATAAAAAACAACATGTTGCAAACTGCCGAAAAATAAAGTAAGGTTTTAATCATTTTAACTCTCAAAGTTTAAGTTGACTGTTTCGGAGGAAGTTTCCTATTGTAGTTTCTTCGTTCTAGTAAAATATGAATTCTGACGTAAAAGCAGTTGGAATGTAAACAGATTTAACGTAAAGGTATAAAGATCACTTTGGATATTCCTGATTTTATCAACATCTGCCAATACTTTGCGTGAAAACATCAATGATTTAAAAAAAAAGTATGATCAAAAGGAGTAATTTAGACAAAGAACTATTCTCACGTCAATAGTTTATTGTAACATGTTCAAACCCTTCAAAAATTTTAAGACGTAAATTTCACTTGAGATCATATGTTTGATAGTCTGTTTACACTGATGTATTTATTCCAACTGCAGCACAGAATAATTAAAACTTGAATTATGGTGCTTACCTTTGATTTCGCGGACTTGGTGGTTGCAATAAATCAAAATTGGGTTCGTGTTCTGGATTTTCAAGAGCTTCTTCTTTCGAATGCAGATTATTTGGGACAAAGAGATTATTTTTAATGGAACACTTAATATAGTATCTCTTCTATTCAATACACCATGTGTTCAGGAGTCATCTTTTAAGATAATATTTCTATTTAAATTCAAGTTTTAAAACAGATGTCTTAAGTATTAGACTAAGTCGCAAATGATTTGTTCATAGACGTGCCTCTGAACCCAAGTACAGATTATTTTAAACGAACGAGAAAAAGACATTCCTACCGTCTTAAGAAATTTTCGTTTTCATGGGATGATAAGTGATCAGTTAGGGAATTTTCAAGTTTCATTTTCATTGAAGATATGCATTATGCAGGTATAATGCAGACTTATAAATCAGTTCAAACTGAAAGCAACGTTATCACTAATATTGGACGACACATTTAATAATGTATTACTTGTTGTTAGCACCTGTGTGATGAATAGATTAAATGAAAAGTTACGAAGAGATTAAGAAAAAGTGTCGTTCGATGCCTGATGTCTTTAAAACCCTAGACTATTAAAAAAACTGATGAGCCCGAGAGTTAAATATAATCTAAGTTACAATCTAGTTATTAAACTTGAATTGTATCTTTATCTCACTTTTTAGCTCACCTGATCACATTGTGCTTTAGGTGAATTTAAGTGCTCGTCATTTGGCCGTCATCTCCTTAATTACTAAATCAGTGCTGATGAAATTTGGCAGGTATGTTTTCCTTGCATGAAAGAATTCCATTTCATACTTAACTGTATGCAAGAAGCATTGTCTAGTTGACTTCTACAAAGATTGTTAAAACTTTGCTCCGGGGTCATATTTTACCCCAGAAAGGGTCAGATGTTTTCATAGTTATATAAACAAACTCTTCCAACACTTACTTGCTAGAATCCATACGCTGAGATTTCTGAAATTTGGTAGGATGCATTTTCTACGGAACATTGTTTAAATCTCATTGTCTGAAACCAAAAAGCCAAGGGTTATTTGTTGCTCTACTCCGGGAATCGGATGTTTGCACAGCAACATGCATTATCTATGCATCGGTGTCTTTCTTCATACCAAGAATCATAAGCCATTAAATAACAGCATATTTAAGATTTTGCGTACGGGCGGACGGACGGACTGAATGACGGTACGTATTATATTGTCAAATGTTGTGTCGAGCAAATATTAGAGAGCTTGTGTTTGAATGAATCATGAATTATTTAAATTAAAACTGGTTTATGAATCTTAAAAACAGTGAGTATTTCTGTCGCTTATGTCAAAATCAGACATTCAAAACTGGGTTGTAAATTCTGCATTGTTACATAAAACAGAATCTTGTCTTTCATATTAAATCACAAATAAGGTTTCTTTCAAGGAGCACTCAAGGAACATACAGAATATTAAAATAAAAAATACATTATAACTTATTACAATAACTGTGTTCATCGAAATGACTAAAATTACTGGAATGATATATTACTGTTACACTAGCAGGTACTTAGTTGCTTAATTGATAGAATGCTTCATTAAAATAACACTATATGATAAATGTCAGTTCTGCGAACACGTGTTCTTTTTAATAGAAAAAGCGTAATTCATTGTTCTCATAAAACAGAGTACTTTCCGCTATGGCTGGAAGGCTGATAACCATATAGTTGTAAATAATGATATAATACTTTATAGCTATCCTGGTCGATTCTTTGTAATTCCAAGTTATATTTACAATATTATTTAATATCCAATTATATTTATTTCATTTTCAAAGCAAACAACATTTCGGAAAAGGTAGTAACATGAAATTTCTGTCTTCTCCGTTAATATTATTTGAATTATTTATATTTGTTTGCACTTTGCGAACATATGAATAAGTATTTTCCTGATGTATTTGGAATTTAAAGTTGTTTTATAGAAAGTTCCCTTCCGCAACACGAATATTTATGAATTAAGAAACTGAAATTTAGTTTATTTGAGACAAGAGGTAGCATATAAAATTGTTACTTAGTAAAAAAAGCTATGCACACTGGATTGACAAAGGACAAATTACAATGAGTTAAATAAACAAAATATTTTAATTTTTGTTCATTTTACTGTTTCAAATGGAGACTGCTTTTTCCACATAACTACTTGTAGCACACAATGATCAAAAAGGCTTTAACTAATTTTTCATTGTTCAGACCTCGAAGGTGTCCTGGTGTAACAGCATCAGAGAAAAAGTCATCTCGTTTGATCATCTGGAATTAGAAGTGGTTGTGCTGCAATTTAAAAAAGAATTATCCGCATGCATGAAGTTAATTGAACCTTTTTAAAGATATTTTTCGATTTATAACTGTCAAAAATTCTATCACATTTAACAAAATAAATTGTCATTCTTACAAAATAAGTCTTCCATATATAAATACGGAAATAACTTGATTTATAACTTAAATACAAGATTTAAGAGCCCTCATTCAGTTTATCTAACATGTTTTATGTTGAGGAGATGATTATGCTGGTTTAGTGTATCGAAGTGGTATACGCCATACGAACGTTCTATCAAATGCAAATATCTTGTTTATGTGATAAATTTTGATGGAATCATAAAAAGCTTTACACATCATTGTAAAAATATACAGATAGTTCTTAATTACGTCTACATTCGAATACATGGGTTTATCGCAATGTATCTGTTAGTGTCTAGCTACTCATAATAACATTATAACAACACTAAGCCATGAAAAACACATAAGGGATAGAGATGTTATCAAAATATGAAGTTATTTTTGTATGCTCTCTAACATTGTGTTGCTCAAGTTTGTTTCATTAAATATAGGCACCAACATTACTTTGACTTTTCTCAGTGAAAAAAAATGTTTTACTTTACTTTAGCTTTACTTAAATTGTTGTTTTGGTTGTTGCTGTTGTTGTTTTTAATTGACAAGTGAAAACGTTTGCCATTATAATGATACTGCCTGTGAATCAGGACTTGGCGAAACGTGAAATCCAAGATGTATATAACTCTAAGTCAGAAAACTAGTGTTTGCTTTTCTAATAATGTTGATACGTCAGTTGAAAAATAATGAACGTAATTTGGTAACGGTAGATACATCAACTGAAACCAGAACGGGTTTTTGTTTGTTTGTTTGTTTGTTTGTTTTCCCCCGCAAAAACTACATAAGCACTAGAGATAAAGAATAACAAATAGAACTAGAAAAAATGTTATATCATACATGTATACATTCTTTTTTAATTGTGCGAAACAATGTTTTATAATTATCAGTTTGCTCATTTCATGCTGATTTAATACTCTTTGCATGTAGCGCTCCGTCACTGTGCAACTTCTTTTTAGCAAAATCAATTATTCATTTGTTTCTCATTAGGAAGCTAGCGAAATGGCTTGATTTATTAACAGCTTTTGAGATAAAGCTCAATTTAAAGACGTTTCGATGTACTAATTAGATGTGAATTCATTTGCAACTACATGTAAAGGGTGATACTATCCAAAGTTATTTAGAAGTTTCGAAAAAAATATCGTAGCAACATGCAAATTAAAGCACCTACGATATATACTTAATATTTACTAAATCCTGCCATTCAAATCAATGCAAATGATATGAGTGGTTTAGCTGCCTGAGGCAAAAAATTAACAATGGTAAAGTCGCAAAAAGTTTTAGAGGAGGTATTCTAATTTACTTCAAGGGGTATTGAGTGATGACTAAAAGCTAATACGAGTAGATATAAAAGGAATACTGTGGTTCAAAATAAAATGTATCCAGTTAAATGAGGTGAAGTTCTTGTTCTTTTGTGTCTATCTACTGCATTCCACCGGAAGATTCATCAGTATTTAAGAATGCCCCAGTCGGATCTGTTTGAGCTCGACTTGTACGAATCATTAAACGAGGACTTGCTACATTTTAACATGTAAGGGGATATATACATTACAGGCGACCTAAACTTTCGAACTGGTGATTTTATAGATTTTGTACAAGATTTATTTCGGACTGTACGAATGAAATATTTCTCCAAATCATCATGTCCAAATCTTATGAAGTTTTATAGATATATGTCCTCTCAAAATAAAAAGCTTCTTCTAACATATGTAAATTTCTCAAGGGATTATTTAAAATGAGAAATTGATAAGTAGTTTATATTCATACTCTGTAGCATTTTGTTCATTATTCGGCATATTCTCACGTTTGTACTTTTGTATATTTGTATTACGTTTCTCAGTTCTTAGCCATAGATATGTTTTTTGTCGAGTTTGCTAATAAAGATTGTTGGTGTTGTTGTACAATAATTTTGTTAGTGGGCTTGTTTCACCTTCTTTGTGTTGATTTAGAAAAGTGAGGTAAATTATAAGAATTGAACATAATCCGCTTAATTCTGAATGAACGTAAAACCGACAAATGTCTCCTCTAGAGTTTAATTTCTAAAAGAAGGGCTTTAACTTTGTTACCGTTTTCCATATGACCGACATGATCGACGCCCTCGGGAGAGTTTTTCTTTTCTATTTAATGTTTCAGGGCTTACGAAAGATACAGAGCATCAAGTTCCAGAGACACTCCTATTCCTTTTACATGTTAAGTGTATAGCAATGATATGTGGGACCTCGGTTAAAGTCTTCTCTGAATTACAATAAGTAGTTCATATGGAGAAGCGTGGTATCGAACACGCGACCTCGTGTTTATGTCTTGTGTGTTACGACATGACCACTGACCATCCAAAAAAATGAATTGCGATATCTTATTCTTCTTGAATATATTAAGTCCTCCTACTTGAAATATTCCTATGGGCTTAATTGCGATATCTTATTCTTCTTGAATATATTAAGTCCTCCTACTTGAAATATCCCTATGGGCTTAGATTCATGATTAAATGGAGTAATGCAGTTACAAAATACCTTTTCTAGTCATATGTTTCTTAAAGATAAGACGTTCAAAATACTAACTTAAATACCAATCAAGAATGCTGTTCTTCTTTTCTTCTTAAAAAAATAATATTTTCTCTTTTAAAATTGACAGACTTATAAACCACTTATTTATAGTAGCGTGTAAGCACGTGATCATTGTCAGTTCCAGAGCTACAGGCACTGCTGTGAGTCCACTTAGTATCTATTCATTGTACATATATTTCTGCCCCCTTCCTTTAATTGATTACAAATATAATGAGGCTACGCGTTTTTAAGAAACTGGAGTTTTGCATTAACTAAGACGGAATGAGTATTTCTAAATTAGTCTAAATTAGAATCAAATGGCAAACATCTAGTTTATTCTTTTGTTTCGAAAAGTGAACTGTCTTCAGGTTTATCTTTTTTTCCACATAATTATTTGATTCATACACAGACACTTTTACAACGACCTTGAGGCTTTTTTAGATGCAATTCAATGTTTTCTTATGCCACCGAAGGTAGTAATCGCACTGTCCTTCCGTCTTTCCGTCCGTCTGCCCGACAATCTTTTCCGCACTTCAACTTAAAAAACTACTGGTTGGATTTGAATGAAACCTTCACAGAAGTGATTGCCAAGAAGCCTAGTTTTGCATAGTTTTTGTATTTTACATTTGGATTAAAACTTCAAGAATTATGGCTTTTGGATTTTTATACAAACGCTCTGTAGATTTTGATCTTTTCCGCGCTTCATCTTAAAAACCACTGGTTGGATTTGAATGAAACCTTCACAGAAGTGATTGCCAAGAAGCCTAGTTTTGCCTAGTGTTTGGATTTAACATTTGGGTTAAAATTCATGAATTATGGCTTTACTTTTTTATACAAATGCTCTGCAGATTTTGATCTTGTCCACGCTTCATCCCAAAAACCACTGGTTGGATTTGAATGAAACCTTCACAGAAGTGATTGCCAAGAAGCCTAGTTTTGCACACTGTTTGGATTTTTCATTTGCATTAAAACTTCTGAATTATGGCTCTTTGAATTTTTCATACTTTATTTCTGTCCGTGGCATGACTCAAAAACTATTGGAGATATCAACTTGAAACTTCATAGGTAAATAGATGTCATTGAGGAGAAGTGCAGTGCCCAGGAACCATAACTCTTTTTTTGTGAATAATTTTAAAATTTTCGCACTTTGAAATTACTCATACTTGATTTTTGTCAGGGGCATCACTCAAAAAGTATTGAAGGTATCAACTTTGAAACTTTATATGGATAGATCTCATTGAGGAAAAGTGCACTGTTTAAGAACCATAACTCTTTTCACCATCATTTTGGAATTATTCCCCCTTGAAATGTTTCATTCTTAATTTTTGTTCGGGTCATAACTCTAAAAGCATTGGAGGTATCAACTTGAAATTTCATAGATAAATAGATCTCATTGAGGAAAAGTGCAGTGACTAAGAACCATAACTCTCTTTTGCATAATTTTGGAGCTGTTGGGTTTTGTTTGTCCGGGGTATAACTAAAATACGTTTGAAGGTATCAACTTGAAACTTCATAGATGAATAGATCTCACTAAGGAGAAGTGCAGTGCCCACGAACTATAACTCTTTTTTGCATAATTTGTCAGTATTGCCGTTTTTAATTTTTCATACTTTGTTTTAGTCCGGGGCATAAAGTAACATGTTACATCAATATCCTATTGAAAGGGCGGCTTGTGGGGGTATTGGCGCCAGTTCAGTGGCAATTCTAGTTTCCACAGACTGCAATTTTTATTGCACAAATGATCAAGGTAACATCAAGATATAAGCTACCATGACTGTGACCATTGCCTTGTTTCGGGGGCATTCGTGTGACAGTTTTTTTTTTTCTTTTTTTATTTGCTCAGTTATAACATCATGGTTATTGTTACCAAAAATAATCGTAGATCTCCTTTCCTGTTACATACCATTACAGTATTGTTAGCGACTATGTATTTATAAAATATAATAAAAGACCAGGATTTCAAAAATAAATTCAATGTCTTATCACATGATTAGATCGATTTACCTTGGTTTTTTTTAAATTCTTTATAACATCAGTAATCAATAATATCAGTGATTTATGTTCTATTGAATTATATAACGGTGTGCTGATTAATCCTTTAGTTACAGGTGCTATACTTAACCTTTTCAAGTCAGTTTTTAAATATCATTTTCTGTAAAAACAAAGAGCTTCTATTCTTTTTTTCTTTATTTTATAAGTTATAACAATAAGATGTTATATTAAATTGGTAGACATTAGGGCTAATTGGCATTGACACTCTAGCGCAAGGAGTATAACATTTACTTTTCATATGATTTTATTGAGGATAAAGTATTTTCCTGTGATTCGTCGATGGTGGAATAATGACTTCTTCATATATTACTTACAATTAGAATGATGGCTTTGCGATTGGGCTTCATCCGTCGTCAGTTGGTCGGTCGCTAATGGATAAATTTGAAGGCCATACTTTTTATCCTCCATCTATATGTTTGACTTATCTTTATATCTGATATTTAAGACACATATGACATGAAAATGCGTTAATTGTATCTGTAGCATTTTTATAGCATATAAAAAAAAATCACATATCATGTCATCAGTAAATCGTGAAGAGCACAGAACTAGTTTCTTTCTGTAAAAGAAGTTGAATTGTATTTTGAGAAGTTATCAATAAATTAGAAAGTAATTCCATATAAAAAGTAACAGATTTAATGGACCATGTTGTAACCTCTTTTATAGGTGAAATGATTAAGGTTTTCATCGCAGCTTCAAATTCTGCTGTAAATTCTCGATATAGGCAAACATTGATTGAACTTTGTCTTTGTATTCTCGACGACACGTTCCTCGATATAGGCAAACATTTATTGACATTTGTCTGCAAATTCTTGATAACACATTCCTCGATAAATGCAAACATTTATTTACCTTTGTCTGCGAATATTTCATTTAAAAATGATTGAAATTTTCAGCTTGTTATTATTGAAAAACTGTGTTCATGATTTTATTGGCTTTGCTAATGTTCAAAATTACCTGAAGAAAGAGCTGGATCAATGTACCGCCTTCTGTTTGTTTTGTTTTCTCGCGCACGATTAAATTTATACCACTCATTTCTAATAACTTTTAAATGAATGTCAGTAAAAGTCTGCGTCTTTTATCTGAAAAGAGGGTGAACGGAAGCAAATGTTCGATCTCTATACTGAAGGATAACATGTGTTGCGGCAAAGCAGTGTTCAATTCACCAAAGTCCGCCGATGATCTACAGGTCATTAAGAGCAGTTGATACCTAACAGTTATTTGCCATGGTTTCTTCGTTGTAATAACCTTATATTCAAAGAAGTCTTGAAATACTTACATAAATATCATGTTTTACATTTCTTTATTTTGAAAGGTGGAGTTCTACTTGAGGCGACTAAATACAAAATAAAAGCGTAGGCGGTGAGCAGAAAAATATGCTTTAAATATTTGTTGTTTAAGTACAAAAAAACATCGTATTGAAACTTGGCAGTGTTATGTTGGCAAAGGAATTCAGTATACGGGTCAAACAAATATATCTAAATAAGGGTAAGTAGGTAGTATTAAGATCATAAATAGGCGTACCAAATTGCCATCTTCTCGTTGGATGTTTATGCTTTTTTTTTTCGTATGAAGGGCGAACAGGTTTGATTTTAACCTTAATCTTAATAACATAAGGATGTGCCAATAAATCAACCATTAAACGCTTGCATATGTATAAATAAGACAAGAGAAGTCACTCCTGGCATGACTCAACAAAATGTCCAATAGCTTTGTTATTTCTACAGGTCTAATAATAGTATTGTTTTATAAAATGTTTTTTGCCGAACCACCTGTGTGCAAGAGGATGATATAAAACAGAGAGACAGCAGACTTTCTGAAAATTGTGACTGAATCGGGGGGGGGGGCATGAAACCGTTTGTCACCAAACCTGTAGTTAAAGCCTCTAAATTTTTAAGTCTGTGCTGATCTTATTACGAATACCTGCAGTGCATATGATACATAACTTTCTACTTTTTTGCCCCTTGATTATTTTTATACTTTAGTTTTATCAAACTATTACTTAAAACTTTCAAAAAAATACAGCTAGAAACTTCATGTATGACTTGAAAACAAAAACATTAACCTTAACTCTTCGACTACAATTTCATTTTATTGTGTCTGTTCATTTTCATAGTTGGGAGTTTTTTTCTGAACCATTTCTTCAATACCCTTAGACTTACAAATTAAAAAGTTTATTTATGCACAGTTGTTAAAGAGAGATCCGCAGTGCAAAAAGTCGAAACTCAGCATTTGTCTTTGTTGTCTTTTATTTATTACTATGTTACTCTTGACTCAAGCATGGTGCTCTTAAGTTTGTATCAGTCAGTTCCGGTGATATCCATGTTTTAGCTACTTTGCTTCTGATGACAGATGATATCTATTAAAATGATCCGGTCTCAATTGATGTTAGGTTTATTAACGTTTCATTCCGGTTAAAACAAGAAAGCAGTGTTTCCTAGGTTATTTTCTATAATCAAAGATGACTATTTATACATGTAACAAGTGAAGTACGCAAGACAGCTTTGTGTCTTTTCTGAAAATAGGAATGCATAAGAAACGTTAAACTATTAACTAAAATAATAATAAAAAAAAAACTATTTGATCAGTTGATTTATTTTTTCTACGGTCATGCGATCAAGCTTGGGCATTACCTAACGCTGCAACCAGTCTATAAGAGACCGGTCCGCTTCATAGCCTCGAGATAACCACAAAGTAGTGCTTCAAGTGGGATTGGTGTTATTTTAAAGACTTATTAATAAGTATTAGATATATTGTTTTTTCAATCTTCTCTAGAAAGCAAAACACTGTGCATATTTATCTTAACTCTGTACAAAGAAACAAACAAAAATGCCACTAAAGAAGTTTTTTAACTGCTTTTGACACTATATGTTAAAAATCCTTTCACATATTGTTACTGCAGCATTTTATAATGTAAAATCAAGTAACCCTATACTTCCATTGTGAATTCTAGTTTCCAAAATCACTGTGGTTTTACAAAACTGTTTTGTCACAATAATCACAACATTTATAGCTTAACGCCAAACATGTTGCAACTCTACTGGAATTTCGTACATGTTATTAACCTGTTTGGCAAACGGTGGGAATTCATTTGTTTGAAATGAACCGTTTTTTAGGAATGTGTTGTTTCATATGAAGACTTCTCCGAGATCTTAAGGATCAAGAAAGTAGAATTTAAATACACATACAAAGTATTTGGCACACATGTGCATGCAAAGTATTGACAGTTAAAAAGGTTCAAGCGGTAATTAAAATGGGAAAAATACAACTGAATTTGATTCTTTTATAAACAGTGCGTTTAGACAAAATGGCTAGTATATCTTATTCTAAATAGATACTCTTGTTGTTGTTTCTTTAATATCAAGTAGCAACTGTTTACAGATGTATACATTTGCATGATTCAACTGTTCTAGTTTAATGCTGTCTCAAGCGTGCTTTGAAGAAAAATTACAAATTGTATTTTTGGGAACAAATTGCAAATAGACGAATTCGGTAGCAAACATGTACAGCAGAACTATTTTTAATTTGAACAAGAGCCATGTTGACATGGCCATCACCCGCCGAATGTGTTTGCTAAGTTATTATTCTTGTGCACAGCACCACCTCCCAATAAAATCTATTATCCTATGAATTTTCAAGTTGATATCTCAAACACGTTTTTAGTTTTGGCCGAACAAATATTAAGCAAGAAAAATAACAAAGGGCAGTAACTCAAAATTTATATAAGGTAGAGTTATCATTCTTGTGCTCTGCATCTCCTCAGTGAGATATTTCCACCTGTGAAGTTTCAAGTTGATATTTCAAACACTTTTCCGAGTTATGATCTGGACAAAAATTAAGCATGAAAAATAACAAAGAACAATAACTCAAAAAAGTATGAAAGGTAGAGTTATCAGTCTTATGCTCCTTATTGAGATACATTCACCTATGAAGTTTCAAGTTGATATCACAAACACTTTTCGATTTATGAAAGATACCAACGGGCAATAACTCAAAAATTATGAATAGTAGAGGTATCATTTTTGTAAACTCCTCATTGAGATCTATCAAAGTATGAAGTTTTAATTTGATATCTCAAATACTTTTCGAGTTGAGCTCTGGAAAAAAATTATGCATAAAAAAAACAAAGGCCATTAACTCAAAAATTATGAATGGTAGAGGTATCATTCTTGTGCACTGCACTCCTCCACATTGAGATCCACCTATATAGTTTCAAGTTGATATGAAAATACTTTTTTGAGTTATGCTCCGGACAAAAATGTGGGACGGACGGATTGAAGGACGGAAGAACGGACGGACGGAGACTATTACCATATCCCCCGCCGCCTTTTGGTGTAGGATAAAAGGTCATTTATCAAAAATCAGTGTATCAGTCCAGTTGTAAAGGAGTCAAAGTGCATATGAAAACTGTTTTATTTTAAATTTATCGTCCACGTCCTGTGTGTGCTTAATTATTAGTGAATTCGAAGTCAAAGATAAAAACATTCATTGTAGACCAAGAAGGTTGTCATCTAAGACGTAAAAAAATCTCTGCAAAGCTATAGATACTCCTCCATTTTTTCTGATGATTTTTTTTCCATTTGCAGAAATCACCATCCTAGTTCTTTCCTCAGACATTTGCTGTCACATGTTTTAATGTCACGCTTCTTCAAGTATCTTTAATTACAGATTTCAGTTTGACAAACAGCATTTTCATGAAACTAAGAACAACCTTCACATGCTACAATACCCAGAGCACATTTCAACAGTGATTCTTATAGAGTATTTTGTACTTTAATGTCTTCTTAAAGAGAGGCGCACTGATGCTAGTTGTACTCTTAAATTATATTTTAGACTATGTAGTGCTTCTTTCACCAGTTATAAAATAGATGACATAGGTTATATTGTTTATTATTTACGTTATATTGTAAACGATTTTAGTTCTGCCTAAGGACAGTTTTCATTTCTCTTTTAAACGACGTATTAGCTAACCCGAGTCGATAGGCCATTATAGCCAAAAGGAGACTTTTAAAGTTCTTTACATGTACTTCGATAACCCCTTGACCATTTTAAAATAGTTTTGCATAAATGTTCCCTTTTTGACCTTTATATAATTAATTTTTATATCGCATTTAATGATTTTCTAACAAAATATAATACTCATGACTGACTCTCTAAATTATTCCACCTTTTCTGACAAGCATTTGCAGACGATCATTTCACCCAGCATACATACTCCTGTTTCACCTAAAACTAGTTCTGTTCTTCATATATAAATACAGTTTTCAATATTCTCTAAAAAGTAACTACAGCGTTGGCAACCGTAGGCGATGCTCTTCTCACCACTTAAACGGCGTTGTTTTGTTTGCATATTGATGATATAAGCATATAAAGTTTTATTTCTTGTATCATTAAAGTTTTTTTCTGTTGCTTGGGTTGCGTCTGAATGAATAAAACCAACGTAAAACATTTTCAGGGTACATTAATTGCTTCTCTTGTAAATGTCCTCAAGGAAAAAGAATATTATAAACGTAGTCATCTGTTCACACTATAACCGTTTAAAGATGAAAGATATATACAGTCACCAGGTGTAATGTCATGTGAATGAAATCTAAAAATAAACTAGTCGACCTAGGTAACATTGTTAGGATTATGTATTTATCAGCTTGAAACGACGTAATCGATGACGCTCTGCTTCAAAGAGTGGCTACAACTTTGTATTACTGTAACCCTGCAGAATTAATCGAGTGTCAAGAAGAATTTTAAAGACATAAATTGCACCGGTTTGTACTGACTAGTCAAATAAAATTTAAAAGGTCTCCAATTTCTTGCTTAACAACAGCAAGAAAATGTTATCTGTCGGTTCCAATTAAATTGCATTCCATTCTCGGTACAGGCAAGTCGATTATACTAAGGGTGTACTCATTTCTCTGACTGGATTTCCCTCAGTGGACAAACAAAGTCTGAATTTTACCTAGCGGTTGAACAAAATCATTTCGTATGTTATATTATCTATCTTTCAACAAAACTACCACAAAACATTTATTAACAATAGATATCCTGTCTTTTCTTGAACCAACCTGATTCCATCATGAGTTACAGATGTATAGAAGTCAAAAGAGGCATATTTTGCCATGTCTGCATGATAGTGATTTCACAAAATTAGCCCCATCTCAATGTTCACCTGGATTTTTAAAGACTGACGTAGGTAAAAACTCTTTTAAATTTTTTTTTGTCATAAACCACAAGGTCTGGAGTTCAGATATTTGGTGTGTGAAAGGAAGTTGTTGCAGTTGATTTCAGGTGAGCGATAAAGGCGCTATCATGGCCCTTTGTCCCTTCATTCGAAATGAACAGGATATACAAACTTTGTAGTTGAAGTCATTATTTTTCGCGTAAATATCAGAAATACTATCAGATTTATTAGAATATTATCAATATCGAACAAGTTTGGATTCCAAAAGTCGAGTGCAGAGTGTAGAAAATGATTTTATATTGCTTTATTCGCTCCGTGTGTGTGTGCGTGCGTGCGTGCGTGTGTGTGTGTGTGAGTGTTAAATATATGTGTATTATTATTTGATTTAGATTTGATCAGATATGAAAAATATAAATTCCGAAGTAAAAACAATAGAATGCAAACTGATTTAAAGTACAGACATAATTATGATTGCTTTGGATATTCTTGATTTTTTTTAATCTCTGAAAATACTATGAGCAGACACATCAATAACTGAAAACAAAGGAGAAATTAAGAAAAAACTATTCTAACGTGAATAGTTTATTACAATATGTTCAGATGTTTCAGAACTTACAAGAAGCGAATATTTCACATGAGATCATATGTTTGATAGTCTGTTTACACTAATTTATTTATTATTTAAAAGAAATATATAATATAAACCAAATATAGATATAGAATCATTAAAGCATATCTTTAATTAAACGAACTTGACTTGATAACGATGGTTGCAATGAAACAAAATAAGGTTCGTGTTTTTCATTTTCAAAAGCTTCTTCATTCGAAGGCAGACCATTTGAGACAAAAAGGTTGTTTTTTCTGCAACACTTGTTAAAGTGTCTGTTCGATTCAATATATATCCTGTTCAAGATTCATCTTTAATGTTTCTATTTATATTAAAGATTTAAAACAGATGTCTCAAGTATTAGATAAAGTCGCAAATGATTTGTTTATAGACGTGCTCTGAACCTAAGTCAACCTAGCGTCCACAAAATTAGACATAGGAAAACAGTGCAAACCCAGATCAGACGCGGCGATATTTGCGGCGTCTGATCAGGGTCTATACTGTTTGCATAAAAGACTTTATTTCCTAAATAGAATGAAATTGAAAAATTTTAACAGAAACCCTTTTAATTGAAAATGGACACGTCCAACAAAACAGGATGGAATAATCTATTGGGCATAAATGGATTAAGATTATTTTTACACGAACGAGAAAAAGAAATTCAGTTCTTACCGTCTTAAGAATTTTCATTTTCATGGGTGCGACATTAAAAGATGACAAGTGGTCACGTAGAGACTTCTCAAGTTTCATTTTCATTAAAGATAAGTATAATGCAGACTTATAAATGAGTTCAAACTGAAAGCAACATTAACACTTATATTGGACGACATATTTGATATTGTTGTACTATTGTAGTACTGTTGTACATGTTGTAAGCATAGTAAGAACTATTGTTTGGCACAGTCTCTATTGGTGTCTCACTTCTCTTGCAATAACGTTATATAGCACCGAGTCATGAAAAACACGAAAGCGTTAGAAATGTAAAGTTACTAAGAGAGTGATGAAGAAATATTATCGTTCAATGCCTGAAGCCTTTAAAACTCTAAATTATTAAAACAACTGACGAAGGTTAAATATAATCTACGTTACAAAGTATATTGAAATTTCAGCTAATTTTAAATTGAGTTGTATCTTTATCTTATTTTTAGCTCTCCTGAGCACAACGTGCTAAAGGCGAACTTATTTGACCGCCCTGTGTGAGTCGTTGTCTTAATTTTTTTACTTTACACCAAATCTCCATAATCACTGAGTCAAGGCTGATGAAATTTGGCAGGGATGCTTCTTTGCATGAAGCTCTCCCGAAGCTGTTATAAGAATTCTATTTCATACTGAACTCTGGTTGATTTTGCAACAAGAATGAAGAACTTTTATACAAAGCTTTTAGTGAACGTTTACCAGAATTGTCCAGACTTTGCTACGGGGTCATGTTTTACTCAAGAAAGCGTCAGATGTTTTCATTTTGTTATATAGTCAAACTCTTCAAAGATTTAAACTGTCTAAGATTCTAGCCCAACTTTAACAACATAAGCTGTCCTTCTTACAAAGTATGTCTTTCATAAATAAACATAAAGAAATAGCTTGATTTATTACCTTAGAGCTCTCATTCAGTTTATTTGATATTTATTATGTTAAGAAGATGATTATGATACAACCAGACCCCGTTTGATATAATTGTGTTTAGTTTATTATACTGGTTAACGCCAATATTATATTATATAAAATGAAACAATCTTGTTTATGTGCTAATTTTTGACGGAATTGCTTTACAATGTAGAAATTATACAGATCGTACTTAATTACGTTTACAATTGAATACACTATTTATGGCACGGTCTCTATTAGTGTCTCACTGCTCTTACAATAACGTTATATAGCACCAAGTCATGAAAACACGAGAACGATAGAAATATTATCAAACGTTTATAAGAGTAACATGAAGTTAGTTTTGTGTGCACTCAAACATTGTGTTGTTCAACTTTGTTTCATTGTGTTTGATTAGAAATTTAAACATATCTGTCTCTAAAATTACAAATTTCATATATGTCACTAAAATGATAGATAAGTTGCGAATATAGAGTTCTGTGGAATGCAACCCAAACCATGAACATGGGCACAAAGATTTCTTTTGCTTTTATAAATGAAAAAGTGTTTTACAAAGCTTTACTTAAATCGTTGCTGTGGAACATAATGAACACAATGAACACAATTTGGTAACAACAGTTACAACAACTGTAACCAGAACGGGGGTTGTTATTGTTTGTCTGCTTTTTCCTACAGAAACTTCATTAGCACTAGAAATAAAGAATTGCAATTATAACAAGAAAAAAATGATGTATCATACATTCTTCCATTGAAACACAGTAATTAAAACAGTATTTTATCATTATCATTTTGCTTATTTCATGCTGATGTAATAATCTTTTACTGTAGCGCCCCGTTTCAGCAAAATCAATAACTGTTTTTGTTTCTGATTAGGAAGCTAGTGTTAAATGACATGAGTTAGTACTACCTTCTGATATGAAGTTGAAATGACAGACGTTGCGATGTACTTATTAGGTGTTAATTTATTTTCAACTACAATTAAAGGGTGTTGCCAAAGTTATGGAGAAATTTGAAAATAAAGATAATACGAGAAATAACGTCGCTGCATGCAACTTTAAGCATATACAATACTTTTGTTAGTGATTAATAGAACTGAACTGTTTCTGATATAGCCAATCCACTTAATTCTGAGTCTACAGAAAACCGACAATTGTCACCTATAAAGTTTTCTTTATGAACGTAGGGCTTTGTTCTTTGTTCCCGTTTCCCATATAACCGACGCCCCCGGGGGAGTTTTCCTTTGCTATTTTACGTGTTTTAAGGCTAACAAAAGATAAAGAAGTTGTCCAGATTCCAGAGACACTCCTAGTTCTATTACATGTGAAGCGGGACTTCGTTCCCCGTCTTTTCTGAATGATAATAACTAGTACTAGTGGAGTAGTGGGTGTCGAACTCACGACCTTTTGATTACAAGTCATATACGCCACGACTGACTCAGCCAAACAAGAATGGCGATATTTTACATTTATTGAAAATATGCATTCCTTTTTGAAATATTTTGTGAGCGTTAATTGGTGGATAAATGCAGTTACAAAATACCGTTTCTAGTCATATGTTTCTTAGACATAATTCGGTCAAAATACTAACTAAATTTCTCGTTTTTAATATTAAACGGGTTGTAAAATTGCCATCTGTTTTTGCATTTTAAAATTTTACGTTCTTAATGTACTACTAAAACTTACAGTTTTCAATCTTCGCCAGCCTGTCCTAAACCAACCCCACTTGCCCCGAATCCCCGCTTTTCTGAATGACCACCGCAGTTTGTGATATGACGTGATATCAGTGAAAAAAGATTCTGGTAGGAATGCAAAGCTTCAACTAACTCATACAAAATTCTTCAGTCGTACATGGCTATGCATTTTCTTGGTTATATTGTCTCACTAGACATTTAAAGCCCTTCAGAAGTCCCTTAAATTACAGTTTCCAAACCAGTATATTATTTTGTGACACCTTTTGTTACATTTTTTTCATATAAATACTTGAAAATTCATTTTTTATGAAAGTAATAGAGTTATATATATATATATATCGCACGATCTATATCCCCTAGGAAAGGGTGTTCATAACATCAGACTGCTGCACATTTGTGTATAATATTGCAATGTTTGTCTCAATAAAAGTATAGCTTTTTCAATTGTTTTACTGATTTTGAAAAAATAGCAATTTCTTTTTACATCTTATTTAAGTGAAATAAATAAGATTTTCATTAAAGTTTGAAAAAGAGCGTGCTTTGAATTATCGAGGACACATTCCTCGCAAACATTTAGTAACCTTTGTATGCAAATATTTCAGTTAAAAGGTTATTGAAATATTTAACTTGTCATTGCTGCAAAGCTGTGATCGTGATTCCTCAGTAAATTGCTAATGATCAAAATGTCCCAAAAGAAAGAACAGAATCAATGTACCGCCTTCTGTATGTTTTGTTTCCTCACTCCTTTCTAATAGCTTTTAAATGAATCAATTTATTTCAGCTGTATTATCATGTGTTTCAGTAAGTGTTAATTTTCAATCAGTATCAGTAAAAGTTTGCATCTTTTATCTTAGAAGAGGGTTAACTGAAACACATGCTCGATCTTTATACTGAAAGGTAACATATGTTGCGGCAAAGCAGCGTTTAAATTCACCAAAGTCCGCAGATGATCTAGAGGTCATTAAGAGCAATCAATATCTGACAGTTATTTGCCATGGTTTCTGCGGTGTTAAAACCTTATATTCAAAGAAATCGGCAAATACTTATATAAATACAATGTAAATACAATGTTTTACATTTCTTAATTTTGAAATGTACCACTGGAAGCGACTAAACACAAAATAAAATCGTAGACGATGAGGAGAAAAATATGCCTTAAATATTTGTGGCTTTGAGTTCAAAAAAGCATCGGAACTTGGCAGTGTTTTGTTGGCAAAGGAACTGATTACACGGGTCAAAACAAATATATTTAAATAAGAGAAAGAAGTTAGTATAGCGCTCACACATAAACGTTTACAGCATGCATTCGTTCTTGTAAAGGATAATGTGAAAGCTTGATAGATTCTACTTATATAAAGTAAATTAGCATAATAACGAGAAATAAATAACTGAATTTAGATCAGATTGCTATCTTCGTTTTGGATTTGTATGTTTTGTGTCAGAAGGACGAATAGATTTGATTTTAACCGTAATCTTAATAACATACATCAACTATCAAACGCTTGCATTTTTCTAGGAAAGCATTGGGGTTCAGCTCGAGAATATTATATATATGACAAAGGATGTCATTCTTTGCTTGGCGCAACAAAATGCCCAATAGCTTCGTTATTTCTACAGGTCTCATAGTATCTTTATACAAACTATTTTTGAGTTGAACCCCTATGGGCAAGTGGATGATATAAAACACATCAGAGAGACCGCATACTTTAAATAAAATAAAAAATTATTATAAAAAGAATCGACCTACATGAAACCGTTCGACACGCTTTTTGGCCAGACCAGTAGGAAAAGCCTCTGAAATTTTAGGTTTATGCTGATCTAATTACGAATATTTGCAGAACACATGGTACATAACTTTCTACTTGCTTTTTAAATTTTTGCTCTTTTAATTTTCATGTTTCTGTTTTATCTGACTAACACTCAAAAACTTTCAAAGATACAGCTAGAAACTGCAAGTATGACTTGAAGACAAAAACAAGAAACCTTAACTCTTCGACTTTTATTTCAGCGTTATTGTTCCTGTTCATTTTCATTGTTGTTTTTTTCATGAACTATTTCTTCAAGACCCTTAGACTTACTTACATTAAATCTTATTTACGCACATTGTTATAGGAAGATGCGAAGTGCACAAGAGTCACAACTCTTTATTTCTTTTTGTTGTCCTTCGTTTATTTTAGGAATAAAAAGGGGAAAAGTTAATGTATGCTTATCATTATATTACTCTAAACTCAAGCATGATGCACTAAGTTTTGTATCAATCGATTCTGGCGATATCCTTGTTTAGCTACCTTGCTTCTAATGACAGATGATATCTATTCAAATGATCCAGTCTCACTTACATCGTTTCATTCTGGTTAGAACAAGAAAACAGTGTTTCCTAGGTTATAATTTATAACCAAAGATGACTATTTAAACATGTAACAAGTGAAGTAAGCAAAATAACTTTGTGTCTGTTTTTTAATCAGGAAAGTGTAAGAAACCTGAAACTATTAACAAGGTGATCTGTGATTGCCCGATATTTATACGACAAAGTTCAAAAGGATCAAAGTCTTAAATTTTATATTGTAAATAAATCAGTTGATCGGGTGATTAAGTTTTTAGTTCACCTGAGCACAACGTGCTAATGGTGAACTATTGTGACCCCCCTCTGTCCGTCGTTCTTCGTTGGACATAAGTACCCTTTGGGCAATATCTTCAAGAAGGTCAAACAGAACTTGACCTTTATTTGACCTTGACTTTCAAGGTCACATTACTAAATATAGCTAAAATTGGCAATTACTTTAGTTTACTTAATTTATTCTTAATTTATTCTATACTTACAAATACAAAAACTTTACTTACGAGCTCATTAAACGCCAAGCATATAGCAAATCTACTCGAAATTTGCACATGTTGTTTGGCAAACAGGTGTGAATTCATTTGCTTGATATGAACAGTTTTTCAGAAAAGTGTTGTTTCATACGAAGACTTCTCCAAGATCTCCATGATTAAGAAAGTAAAATTTAAAAGCACATACAAAGTATTTGGCACATATCATTATAAATTGAATGCTGTCTCCAGCGTGATTTGAAGAAATTTAAAAAACACTTCTACTTAAACTGCATTTTTGCGAATAAAATTTTTGGGAACAAATTCCAGATAGACGAAGTTTATAGCAAAACAGCAGAACTATCAACAATTCAAAATTGGTCTTTTAAAAAAAAAATAAATCAGTCAAAGTTTAAAGGAATCCAAGTGCATGTAAACAATTTCATACAGAATAAAGCGCCCCCGCCATGTGTGTCTTTTGCTCTTAGTGAATTCGAAGACGTAGATGAAAACATTCATTATAGACCAAGGAGGTTTTATCTAAGACGTAAATTAAGTTCAACTGCAAGGTTTAGACACTCCTACTATTTTTCTGATGATGTTTTCTATTGACAGAATTTACCTTCCCAGTTCTATCATTCAAACAGTTGCTGTCACATTTCTTAATGTCACGCTTCTTTAAGTATCTTTAATTACAGAATTTATTTCGACAAACAGCATTTTCAAGAATTCCAAGGACATCGTTCACATGGCACTATTTCCACGCTGATTTCAGCGGTGATTTTTAATGAGAGTTTTGTCTTTTAGTGCCTTCTTCACAAGCTGATGCCTGTTGTGTTCTAGATACTTTAGGCAATGTATGACAAAGTATTTCTACGACAAAGAATTTGTATCGCTTTGAAATAGATGAAAAATGTATTATTTTTTTATATTTACGTCTCATTTTAAGCGATTTTAGACCGGCGAAAGGACAGTCCTCTAGTAACCACGGCAACCAAAAGGAAAAAAATCAAAGCTCTTTGGCTCAGCAACCCTGAAACCGATTAAAAATAGTTTTGCATGAATGTTCCCTTGGGACTCTCTATGAACTTTACAAAGATCCGTTAAAAGACATTGACGCCTTGGGCGAGGTCCATTTTCTTACATGTCTTCATGGAAAATTTACAAATCTTCTCCGCAGAAAAGGCTGAACCAGTTTTAAAAGATTTTGGATTTTCTTGCAGTCCCCGTCTATATAAATTGTGAAATTTCTATCGCTGAAAGGAGCGGGGAATATTTTTTTTTAATTTGGAAACTTTTTAAAACCTTCTTCATAAAAACTGCAGGACTTGGAGTCTAAATATTTATAGTAAAGCATTGTCTAGGAGGTTTCTACCAAGAGTATTCAAGTGAAGACCCTATGGTTAAAATGTGCCCCTTCCAAGGGGTCACCTTTTTGCATATACAAGAAATTTTGACCATATTCACAGCTCTGTACGCATGGTTTTACTTCCCGATTCGATTAACTTTACCTTGATCTGCTTCCTTGTTTTCTCAGCTTCAGCATATAAATGTGACCTTCGTGTATATTTTTTACTTGCACATTTCAACTTAATAAAATACCTTGCCATTTAGTGATATTAAGAATTTTGTACGTCAGCTGAGTGTTTTTTCATGCTGTAAAGAGTCAAAAGTACTCATTTACATACATAAATTATAAAACGAAAAAGAAAAAAATACATAAAAACCTTTTTATTGGAAACATCTGAGTAATATGAAATTTAATTGAATTGATAACGACTTCCAACAAGAATGATTTACGAAACTTAGCAGCTGTCACATTCAAAGCACTTGAACGTCGCAGATTATTCATTAATATGTAAATGAACAACCGTTTTAAACAATTTGTCGTTGTTTATTTTCATTAATTTATTTGGTACGAGTGATATATAATATAGATATATATGCTTATAGATTAAATCTATATTAAAGCGTTAATAGACTCATTGAATGTAGTAGATCCAACATTAGCAACTCTGTCATGCCATATTGATATGTATGTAATTAACTGTATGATAATATCAATGCTATGACCATGGGCCATTATTGGCTTATTTCATAATAAAATAATATCTATCATTACGTTATGAAAGTGTAGAAAAGAAAACTCATGTGCAATATAACGTCATCATTGCCTCCTTGTGATGAAGTGCGGATACACAATGCCAAGTTTATGAGGCTAACGCAGTTGGCATAACTAAAATTACAACGCAGTTTTTAGCAATATCGATTAAAGTAAAAACTGGTAACAACGTAAAAGAAAATAAACAACGCTCACAACTTCAGGGTATTCATAAGTCAAGGCATCGCGTCGTGTGCAGAAAGCTATGGGAATATTTTTTGAAAGGATGCGAAACGAAGCTATATTTTTATGCTCCTGAAGGGAGGCATATAGTTTTTTATCTGTCCGTCCGTCCGTCTGTCCGTCCGTCCGAAAACTTTAACATTGGCCATAACTTCCTCATTAGTAAGTAAATCCACTTCATACTTGGACACAACACCCCTTTGGACAAGACCTTCCCACTTACCTATATTTAATTGACCTTGACCCCTGAATGACATTTACCTTTAAGATTCAATTGTCCAAAAACTTTAACATTGGCCATAACTTCATTATCAGTTGGTGGATATACTTCATACTTGGATACATCATAAAGGCGTAACCGAGCTATATTTGTTCATGTACTTTCGTTCTAAAAATATTTTCAAAAGCTAAACAAAACTCGTTAGGAGCGTTTCACATTGACAAACTGTTTGTTTTCGATGGCATGAGTTGTTTCAGTTTAACAGGTCAAATAAAAAATTTTAATTAAATGGAAAAGATATTGTCCCTTTAAAGGCAAGCAAAGATAATAAAATACAGTGTGTAACTAGTGCAAATAAATGAGATGAGAAGACTCTCTTATTAGTTTTTGTTAGTTCTAAATTTTGCTATAACCTTGAGGAAAACATTTGAAAACACAGATTTCAAATGCAACATTGATTTAAAGAGAAATTTTCTATTGAGCTAAGAGAAAACTGACTTCTCACTACGGTGATAACGGTAAAATGTAGGACTTACGTTCCTCGTGACGATTACCGTCCCATGATGACGATAAATACTTAAGCACATGCGTTGAAAATGTTCGCAACCAACGATGCATCATACAGACTGTCGCCTTCAGAGCCTCGCCTTCATTTTTGTGTCGCCTGCTACAAAGTAGCCGCGACATATAGGGATCACTTCTCCGTCGTCTGTCTGTCCGTCTGTCGGTCCGTCCGTCACAAAACTTGTCTGGACTACTCCTCAGAAACTACTGGTGCGATTTCAGTCAGACTTTACAGGAATGATCAGTACCAAGTCTAGTTGTGCATATCAACAGCATTTTTTAGTTCAATGATTTTTGTCAGAGTTTGTCCGGACTACTTCTCTTAGACTACTAACGCAATTTGAATGAAATTTTACAGGATTGATGAGTACCTCAAGTACTTGCGCATATCTAACGGTTTTTTTGGTTGAATGATTTTTTGCTGAGTTATGGCCTTTGAATGAAAAATGCGTTTTAGCCTACAAACTGTCCAATCACCTCTCAATACTACTTTTTAATTGGCTATCATCAGGCGACACATGTGATCACTGATCGCCCTTGTTTTCTAAGCCTTCCTTAGATAAATTTTATAATATCAAGCACTAACATGGCATTCTCTATATATGAATCATGACGACTGAGTCAACCATTTACCTACATCGAAAGAATCAAGGAAAAGTGTCCAAGATCTGACTGTTTAGGCAATTATTGAGGGTTTCCTATGACTAACTTATCGTCTTAAAAGTGCCCTTAATTCAAAAAACGAAGCTAGCAGCAACAGTGTATATTAATCTTAGTTCTGTACCATGGCTATGTTGCTATTAGATTATTTGATGCAGTCGCAGCAAACAGATAAATTTCCAGTATGCAACGTTTGAATCAGTTTCGAAGACAAACCTGGGCCTTTAAGGAAAACAGGAGTCGGTCTTTCTTTTAAGTCAGTATAAATCAAACTGGATATAAGTAATGCGATTGATCTTAAAAAAGCACTTTAGCTGAAAAGTAAGGAGAGAACAATAAAGGTTTAAAACTATTTTAGAACAAGGCTTCTACTTTATCAAGACAAATGTCGAGAATTAAACCTACTCGACCATCATTATCTTTTTATCAAGTTGTTTGTTTTTCTGTAACGCGTTGTATTATGTGGTTAATATAAAAAATACAAAAAATGATTAGTAATGTTTGTTTCTGTAATTTCAAGATTGTGTGACGTTTGTTCCAGTGATGTTTGAGTCAATATCACAAATTTCATTTTGCTCACCTGAACATATGCTCATGGTGAGCTATTGTGATCACCCTGTGTCCGTCGTGAATTGTACGTCGTTCGCCGTCAACTTTTTACTTTAAAAAAACATCTCTTCCTAAATCACTTGGTTGTTAAAACCTTTACCTGACGCTTTACCAAAGTTATTCAAAGAATTCTATTCCATGAAGAATTCTGGTTACAAGAATGAAAATTTTTAACAACCTTCCAGTCGTTAAGCCAAGAAGTTTGAAATTTGATGTGAAGGATTGTCTAGTAGACTTTTACCAAATTTGTTCAGATAATATCCCTGGGTTCACTACTGGTCCGCCCGAGGGGTCACATAATAAAATGCTTGAAAAAGAGATAATATCTACAATTTCAAAACTGAAAATAACTTTGTTTATAAAAGCAAATTATAGTACAAACTTTTTCTGTGCTTCATGAGGACTACTTGTAAATAAGACATAATTGTAACACTTACATGTACTACATGTAAACTTGTTCTTTACGAAAGAACTTAAATTACGTTTTTCTTTTTTTAACATCTCTATTACAATTCAGAATTCGTAAAACCCTTCCTTTTTCTGTGTCAATGCACCAAAATCAGCACCTTCATCAAAATCTTAACCGTTTATAAAGTGAAGATGTGCTTAGCGTAAAAGCTGAATGGATCAACTGTTGCAATATTGCCAGTAATTACTATCTGATGTGGCATCTTGACTGGTCGAGGTGCTATATGATATAAATTTATCATCGTGCATTACGGAAAGTGATAGTTATGAGGCAATACTTAAAATGTCTCAGCGGAATACTAGACATATCTGATCAAGTTAATTGTCACTCTCTGGTTATTTATCAGCTAGCCAAACCCAGGTTAAGTTTTCTTTGTGATTGCATAAAAGTAAAGTCTTATAAATTGAAAATAAAAAGCCAAATAATAACAATACATTAAAATTTTGTTTATCTGATATACGTTATTCATGTAATGCATTTGCAGTGAAATACTTCATTTCTGTTTCAGATATATTGTCGTCTGCCACGCCCTCCGTGTTCCAGAATGGTGCACCAAGAAGCGTGCGAGAATAGCAACAGGAATTCTTACTTCATTTGGATTGCTTCTTTATTCGCACCTGTTCTTTACGGCCGACATGGGAAACAACTGTAGTCTTCAGTTCAAGCCTTTTATGCTCAAGATAATTTCAATTTTCATCTACGCTGATACGGCAATAACGTTCGTTATACCATTTGCTGTTATATTTTTCTTGAATATAATTGTCATCTTTTCCATGAGGCGCTTTCAGTTACGTCATGGCTATTTGAGGGACAGAGTTCAGAAAACCGACATAGCTAACTGGAATGTGCTGTCGAAAGCGCAGTATCATATCACACGCACATTTATCCTTGTTTCTGTAGTGTTACTAGTTACCAACGTACCAAGTCATGGGATAAGGTTCTACATTATTGTCCATCATTTGATGCACTCGAGTGATTCTGTTCTATACCACGCACAACACGTGTTTCAGATTATATACTACTTCAATTTCGCAGTCAATTTCCTCTTGTATAGCGTGAGCAGTAGGAAATTCCGGAAATATTTGTCTTTCAAGTATCTGTGTATTTGCTGCAGAAGACGAAATCAAAGTCAGTTAAGTAATGAGGAATTGTATCGTAACTTTCATGTGCTCCCAGTACGGCAAACGCTGCAACGAAGACTTATTCTGAATGAAACAAGTGTCAGAAATGTTCTTTGAGGGTTCTTCAGCGAGGCAGATTGTAGAATCATATTAATCTCCTCACATAAGTTAGCTATCGAGAACATTGAAAGTTTGTTCATTCGAAATAGCAGAATTTTTTTATGTAGAAGACCTGTGGCTTTGTTGCCTTTGACACGAATGACGTGAAGATAGTCATTCAATTCTTATGGAAAGCCAAGACTGTCTGATATGGACGAAATATAAATCGCTGAGTCATAAAACAATATACTGAGTCATCTTGACAGATAATAAAACGAAAATTTCAATATATAAATCGGAAACTTTTTTTATACAGAGTCACTCTTTAATATATAGAGAGTGGTTATGACTTTATATGCTTTAAAGACGCTGAGTAAAAACTATAATTAATGCACCAATAAGTCATTGGTACAATATAAAGCATTTACTAGTTAAGCGGTAACTTATTTTTAGACAGTGTCAGTCTTTCATATGTAGAGCTGTTTTGGCTTTATGATACCAAAACGATGTGCTGTGAATATACATGTAGTAGCATATATCAGGAAATCATAAGTACAAAATAAGCAGTCATATTGACAGATCATAAGACGAGAACTAAATATATAAAGTGGTAATTTGTTTACTAGTAGATTGGATCAGTCTTTCATGTATAGAGTTGTTCTGGCTTCATATTATACCAAAATAATGTGGTGTTAATAGTGTTTTATATATTGAACGCTATATTGTCTTACTGATTCATATATATAAAACTAACTACAATTGCTCAAGCTAGTTTCGTTTATGAAATATTGACATTACATAAGCTTGCTGTCGGTTTATATCTATATAATTTTCGTTTCATGGACTGTCAAGATGAATCTATGCATTTATCAAGTTACTTTTTAGATATATGAAACTGAATTCATATTACACCATTCTTGTATAAACCAGACTATGAATGAATAAAAACCCCACTCATATACTTGTTCATGAACTGACAACATGATTCTGTGAACTGTATTAATGTTTAAAAGATTTAAGCAACTGAACTTATATATCAGCATTTTTGCATTATTTGATGTCAAAACTACTCTAAATATGTTACATTTGCATTACATTGTATACAAAACCGATAAAGCTTTAGATATTTAAGTATTGTTTCATACTCTGTCGAGACAACTGCTTAAAGTGTATAAGTGACTATATGATACATGCAGTCATGTTTATATCAATCTTTATGTCAAGTCAAAGCCACACTATATGGAAGATTGACCATATATAAAGCGTTGTCAGTTTAAATTTTCGTTCCATGTACTGTCAGTTTGACGATATATTTATTATGTTCTTATGACTAAACGATTTACATTTCATCCATATCAGACAGCCATGGCTTACCATAATTAAATTATAAATCAATGGCACAGGTGTGGCTTTCTGTTTTGGTAAAATCTGTTTCATGAATTTGTTTCTTTGATTAGTCCCTACCTAAATAACTTGCTCATTAGCACTTACAAAAACAAAATTGTAGATTGTACTTATAGGTATTGCTAAAATTTATAGAATGTAACTTATGTAACGTATCAATAGCAAGACAAGTCGTACTCTGAGAGAGCATTTAGAGTTAATTTTTAAGAGATTCAGAGCTTATGTAGAAATGACATTTTCCACTCATTCTTAGTGTTTTAGGGTTCTAATCGTGTCCTGCGTGCGAGAACAGAACTTCATTCTGAATTCAAAGTTTGAACATTGTCTAGACAAAACATGGGATAATTTTAGAGATTTTGTCAGACAAACAACCTTTGAAATCATTCATTGCAGTTGCTGCAGCTATATGGGAATATTTCATTTTGTTGCATTCAGGATGTAGGAAGAAATTATGCTACAGGATTTAAGTATAGCGTTTAGAATCATTGTGTTGATTCACCTCAAAAGTTGTTATTGTTTATTCCGTACTTGATCATTCTATCAATTCAAATTTCACTGTGATCTGAGAATTATGCTTTGTTGTGTAAACATATCTGTATATTTCATAAGCTTCATATCATGTCGACGATTAGATTGCGTATGTTTGATAAGCTGTCTCTACGAGACCGGGATCATGCCTCGAAGGACACTCAAATATAAGGGAAATCTTAAAATAGTTTTTTGTTACCTTTGACAAATTCTCACTGTTTATTATTTCTATTTATTTTAAGCGACTTGAAAAATTTTCCAGATGTCTAATGACTAATCGTATTGTTAATTTTATTTTCTTAATTAGTTTTAAGTGAAGGCTAAAAAGCTAAATACATTGACCTTAAGATATTCTAACATTACAGCGTCCTTCCGTTAAGCGCTAGCGACAAGCTGGCCACTATAATGCCAAGAGAACTATATTTATAATAAAGACGTAAGCTTCGGCAGTTGACATTGATCTTTGTACGTGGGAAGATAAGTCGGTCACTATATTGCCAAGATAACTTTAATAATAATGAAGACGAAGCCTTCAGCATTCGACGTTAATCTGTCAATGTACATGGACATACTGGTCACCGTTATGCACAGAGAACTTTGATTTTAATAAAGGCGTACACTTCAGCAGTCGACGTTGATCTGTCAATGAACGTGGACTGACTAACTGGTCACTCTTGTACACAGAAAACTTGATTATAAAAAAAACGTAAACTTTAGCATTCGACGTTGATCTGTCAATGTACATGGACTTACTGGTCACCGTTATGCACAGAGAACTTTGATTATAATAAAGACGTAGACTTCAGCAGTCGATGTTGATCTATTAATGTACATGGACTTACTGGTCACCTTTATACAAAGAGAACCTTGATTATAATAAAGACGTAGACTTTAGCAGTCGACGTTGATCTGTCGATGTACATGGACTTACTGGTCACCGTTGTGAACAGAGAACCTTGATTATGATAAAGACGTAGACTTCAGCAGTCGACGTTGATCTGTCAATGTACATGGACTTACTGGTCACCGTTGTGCACAGAGAACCTTGATTATAATAAAGACGTAGACTTCAGCAGTAGATGTTGATCTGTCAATGTACATGGACTTACTGGTCACCGTTGTGAACAGAGAACCTTGATTATGATAAAGACGTAGACTTCAGCAGTCGACGTTGATCTGTCAATGTACATAGACTTACTGGCCACAGTTATGCACAGAGAACTTTGATTATAATAAAGACGTAGACTTCAGCAGTCGATGTTGATCTATTAATGTACATGGACTTACTGGTCACCGTTTTGCACAGAGAACTTTGATTATAATAAAGACGTAGACTTCAGCAGTCGACGTTGATCTGTCGATGTACATGGACTTACTGGTCACCGTTATGCCAGGAGAACCTTAATTATACTTATGTACTAAGTTTTTTAAGACTTCGTGGAATTTGAAGTAATATTTACTGATTTTCAGTTTTTACTATTCACATAATTACAGATTCCTAATTTCTATAGTCTTTGTTTGTGCGACGCCTGTCTGTATGTTGTTTTTCTACTTTGTGATTTGGTGTGATATTAGTTCATATGTTGATTAGTTTACTGTTCTTTGTCTCATTTGGTTGATTTTATATATTTTGATTTTTAATGAATCTTTGTTTGCAAAAAAAATAAAAAAATAAAAATAACATAATTCTAGTACCAGTGAAATAGTTTTGAACATTACTTGTGTTTGTTTGTATTGTAAACTGGTTTATTTAAGATATTACGTTGAAAACATATAACATTATACCATGTTTTTTTTTGTTTTTTTTTTGTTGTTGTTGTTTTTTGTTGTTGTTGTTGTTTTTTTGTTTATTTGTTTGTTTTTGTTTTTTTTATCTGCTGGATTACCTTCCGAGTTTCTGTTGAATCGCTATTTAATGTTTTGTTTCTACAAAAAATGAAAATGTTCACACAGGTGTCCGAGAAAGTGAAATGACAGTCAGTTTAAAAGATAATAATAGGTTGGTGTCATGAATGGAGAAAGTTTTTCTGACGAGGCGTAGGAATTTATCTGGTGAGCCGAAAGCGAACCCGATAAATTTCGGAGACTTCTCTTGTTCGAAACGAAACAACAAGAAAGACAACTCGGTAACAAGAAAAATAAGCATACATGAGTCAATTAGTTAATGCCTGTATAAACGTATGTTCACAAAACTGTCTCGTCTTAATCGAAACCGAAATAAAAATGGAGATGAGTTAAAGATCAAACAGACAAATATACAAACAAACTAACAAACAAAATCATGTATAAACTTGAAAAAAATGAATGATATAACTGTCGTATAATTTTAGATGTTGTAAAGTAAAATGACGATAGGTCATTGTCAGATTACCTTGTTAAACAGATTATCTACATAAAGGTATTTTTTCTAAGGAGAAGGCTCTATCGATACAGTTAGTTAATTTTTTTACGATAATTTCATTTTCACAGAATGATGTGCCATGTTCTATCATTTAAAGGATTACTTAACAGTTGCCATCTACATTAAGCGATGCGATGAAACGCGAAAGTTTAAGTTTGTTACTTGATATAGTCAGATTTTTTTTTTTGTTGAAACCTAGATATTGTTGTATTCCGGTAAATAGTGAACTTTAATGGACTCTTTTATTTAATCCCTGTTTTTGTTAATTACAATATAAGTCGATTAATGAGAAAGATTGTGTTTTATTGTGGTATTGTAATAAAGAAATCAACCAGTAGCTGTGTTTAGTAGAGTATTCTTCCGTTGGACGCTTCCGTAAAGGCCATTTAGTTCATAAATATTCAATATCTGATTCTATAAAAAAAGTTTAAAATTTTAAGAACTAGGACCCTAACGAAACTACATGTTTTTTTGTTTGTTTTTTTTTTGTTTTTTTTTTATCTCCTTACCACTTCATCAATTTTTTAAAGACTAGTTTATATGCTAATTTGAACGGTGCTAACTATCTGTGTTTGGCAAGTAAATCCAGAAAGTGATGTCAAGAACAGATACAGATATATCTTAAAAGCACCTTACAAATAAAAGACCCCAATAAAAGACAAAATCCAATACGCAGATTTTCTGACAGCACAATTTTTCTTCGAAAATAATTACGTTGCTTCATGTTTTTGTACGCTGAATTCACATCAAACAAGTGTATATGACATACATTGAAATTAGTAAAGGCATGTATGGCAGTGCATATTTATTTGTACATAGTAAAACGCACTTTTCTTCAAAAAAAAATTTAAAAACCACAGCGTTAAGCACAAAAAAATATAAAGAAAACTTCGTCTGATTTATTTTTTGATATATTATATTCATTATAATGCGATGGATCTTTGCTCTTAGACGCGAATGTATTTCCGTCGAAAATACTGCTTTATGTCGGAGAAACACAAAGATAAATATTCGAGGGCGAAAGGAGTAAGTTAAAACAAACACATCATTGTATGTGTCAGGGAAAAGTCTGATTAGAAAGCTCACTGAAATCAAACAGACTTATTATCAGCTTCCTAATGGACATACTTTACCTTGTATCTTCAAAGCGGCTTAATTTCTCAGTCACGTTTCCTTCCTTTCAAGTGGAAACTTTTTTTCAAAAATGAGAACATTCAGTTATTTGAAAATGTGAACTTTTAGCCTTTGGTGAATGTTTCTTCTTATGATATCTACATGAAACTCTTTTTTTAGATTCTGTGCTTTCGTTTCAAGGCATGTTTTATATACTTGTTGGCGTGTAGTTTTTTTCAAAATTTGTATCGTTTTAAACTCGAACACACTGTTTGTCTTAAGCCCTCTTATTTGAAATCATGCATTGTGAACAGATTTTTTAATCCATTTGCAAAACTCTTTCTAGTTTTGGAATGTCTGAATGAACTGCAGTCACGGTTACAATATTATACAATATTAACCTTTGTTCTAAGTACATACTGGTGAAATAGTGAGCCTTTACTTTAAGAAGCCAGCAATTGTCGTCTGTATGCGTTTTTTGTGAAGCTTTTCAGTGTTTGTGACATTTTAAGATTTCTTTGCTGAAATGGGCTAAAACCTCTTCACTTGGAGGAGATTAAGAACGACCTGCTTCAACGTCTGATGTTACTCACAGACAGGGAAAAGGCTTTTAGAGGATCATAAGTGCAGCCACAATTTCGAAGCCGGCGATGTAGCTAAATTGCTTTATTCACAATACAGAACCATTGCAAATTTCTGCAAAGCACTTGCATGGATACCGGCGCGCACATCTAATGCAGTAAGTCCTCAACAGATGTATTTCATCACGTCTGGTAATTTCAGTTTTGGAAAAGTTTTACATTTGAGACGTTTGCTTATGCTAAGCTCAAGCATGCGTAATAATTTATAACATACCTTATTATTTCAGTGTAGCGTATATGACATTGTATACTCATAGGTACATAGTTATTACAGACAAATTGAAATGCAATTTAAAGGTCACATAATGTGAAATTAAGAAAAAATAAAATACAATACAAAGTAGAGCAACGGGATATCTTATACATACAATGCAAATACATCGCGTACACGGACAAACCTTCATTGCTGGAAATATTCATTTTAATAAATTACTTAATAAATTACTTCTGCAAAAAATTAAATAAAATACAATTAGGTTAGGGGTTGTTCTTATGTATAGAACCAATCTTTGTAGCACACAGTAAGAAGAAATCTGGTTTATGATAAAAGCAGTCACTGTGTAGTAAACCTCCGACTTAGGTTAAGCCGTCATTGCCAATAACGTGTCATCTCTACTAAAGGTATATAGTTTTGTTCAAAGTAAACTGAATGAATCAGCAAAGATCTTACTTTACTACATCAAGATTATTTTAAAGGTGAACCGAAGAAGTTTTTATTATTAAAAGGTCGTAATTGGTTTTTCATGAACACAAGAAATCTAGTCATAATCGATTAGATAATACATGTATTTTGTAACACAGCATTTAGTAACTCCAGTGCATTGCCTTATATTCTCATGTATATGCAATCAATATGTCAATTGATTTTCTCCATTCTTTGAAAAAATATAAATTTCTTTTGATGCTCAGCATTTGACATTTATATGTCAATAAAATAAGAGAAAATAAAATGCTCCATGAGAGAAAATAAAATGCTCCATGAGAGAAAATAAAAGAGAAAATAAAATGCTCCATGAGAGAAAATAAAATGCTCAATGAGAGAAAATTAAAGAGAAAATAAAATGCTCCATGAGAGAAAATAAAAGAGAAAATAAAATACTCAATGAGAGAAAATAAAAGAGAAAATAAAATGCTCCATGAGAGAAAATAAAAGAGAAAATAAAATGCTCCATGAGAGAAAATAAAATGCTCCATGAGAGAAAATAAAAGGCTCCATAAGAGAAAATAAAATGCTCAATGAGAGAAAATAAAATGCTCAATGACAGAAAATAAAAGAGAAAATAAAAGGCTCCATGAGAGAAAATTAAAGGCTCCACGACAGAAAATAAAATGCTCCATGAGAGAAAATAATAGAGAAAATAAAATGCTCAATGAGAGAAAATAAAAGAGAAAATAAAATGCTCCATGAGAGAAAATAAAATGCTCAATGAGAGAAAATAAAAGAGAAAACAAAATGCTCCATGAGAGAAAATAAAATGCTCAATGAGAGAAAATAAAAGAGAAAATAAAATGCTCCATGAGAGAAAATAAAAGAGAAAATAAAATGCTCCATGAGAGAAAATAAAAGAGAAAATAAAATGCTCCATGAGAGAAAATAAAAGAGAAAACAAAATGCTCAATGAGAGAAAATAAAATGCTCAATGAGAGAAAATAAAATGCTCCATGAGAGAAAATAAAAGAGAAAATAAAATACTCAATGAGAGAAAATAAAAGAGAAAATAAAATACTCAATGAGAGAAAATAAAAGAGAAAATAAAATGCTCAATGAGAGAAAATAAAATGCTCCATGAGAAAAAATAAAAGAGAAAATAAAATGCTCCATGAGAGAAAATAAAAGAGAAAACAAAATGCTCAATGAGAGAAAATAAAAGAGAAAATAAAATGCTCCATGAGAGAAAATAAAAGAGAAAATAAAATACTCAATGAGAGAAAATAAAAGAAAAAATAAAATGCTCCATGACAGAAAATAAAAGAGAAAATAAAATGCTCCATGAGAGAAAATGAAAGAGAAAATAAAATGCTCCATGAGAGAAAATAAAAGAGAAAATAAAATGCTCCATGAGAGAAAATAAAATGCTCCATGAGAGAAAAAAAAGGCTCCATAAGAGAAAATAAAATGCTCCATAAGAGAAAATAAAAGAGAAAATAAAAGGCTCCATGAGAGAAAATAAAAGGCTCCACGAGAGAAAATAAAATGCTCCATGAGAGAAAATAAAAGAGAAAACAAAATGCTCCATGAGAGAAAATAAAATGCTCCATGAGAGAGAAAATAAAATGCTCCATGAGAGAAAATAAAAGAGAAAATAAAATGCTCCATGAGAGAAAATAAAAGAGAAAATAAAATGCTCCATGAGAGAAAACAAAAGGCTCCATGAGAGAAAATAAAAGAGAAAATAAAATGCTCCATGAGAGAAAATAAAAGAGAAAATAAAATGCTCCATGAAAGAAAATAAAAGGCTCCATGAGAGAAAATAAAATGCTCCATGAGAGAAAATAAAAGAGAAAATAAAATGCTCCATGAGAGAAAATAAAATGCTCCATGAGAGAAAATAAAAGAGAAAATAAAATGCTCCATGAGAGAAAATAAAAGAGAAAACAAAATGCTCCATGAGAAAAAATAAAAGGCTCCATGAGAGAAAATAAAATGCTCCATGAGAGAAAATAAAAGGCTCCATAAGGGAAAATAAATGCTCAATGAGACAAAATAAAAGAGAAAATAAAAGGCTCCATGAGAGAAAATAAAAGGCTCCACGAGAGAAAATAAAATGCTCCATGAGAGAAAATAAAAGAGAAAATAAAATGCTCCATGAGAGAAAATTAAAGAGAAAATAAAATGCTCCATGAGAGAAAATAAAATGCTCCATGAGAGAAAATAAAAGAGAAAATAAAATGCTCCATGAGAGAAAATAAAAGAGAAAACAAAATGCTCCATGAGAGAAAATAAAATGCTCCATGAGAGAAAATAAAAGAGGAAATAAAATGCTCCATGAGAGAAAATAAAAGGCTTCATGAGAGAAAATAAAATGCTCCATGAGAGAAAATAAAAGGCTCCATAAGAGAAAATAAAATGCTAAATGAGAGAAAATAAAAGAGAAAATAAAAGGCTCCATGAGAGAAAATAAAAGAGAAAATAAAAGGCTCCCTAAGAGAAAATAAAATGCTCCATGAGAGAAAATAAAAGAGAAAAAAAAAGGCTCCATGAGAGAAAAAAAAATGCTCCTTGAGAGAAAATAAAAGAGAAAATAAAAGGCTCCATGAGAGAAAATAAAATGCTCCATGAGAGAAAATAAAAGGCTCCATTAGAGAAAATAAATGCTCAATGAGACAAAATAAAAGAGAAAATAAAAGGCTCCATGAGAGAAAATAAAAGGCTCCACGAGAGAAAATAAAATGCTCCATGAGAGAAAATAAAAGAGAAAATAAAATGCTCCATGAGAGAAAATAAAAGAGAAAATAAAATGCTCCATGAGAGAAAATAAAATGCTCCATGAGAGAAAATAAAAGAGAAAATAAAATGCTCCATGAGAGAAAATAAAAGAGAAAACAAAATGCTCCATGAGAGAAAATAAAAGAGGAAATAAAATGCTCCACTAGAGAAAATAAAATGCTCCATGAGAGAAAATAAAAGGCTTCATGAGAGAAAATAAAATGCTCCATGAGAGAAAATAAAAGGCTCAATAAGAGAAAATAAAATGCTAAATGAGAGAAAATAAAAGAGAAAATAAAAGGCTCCATGAGAGAAAATAAAAGAGAAAATAAAAGGCTCCATAAGAGAAAATAAAATGCTCCATGAGAGAAAATAAAAGAGAAAATAAAAGGCTCCATGAGAGAAAATAAAATGCTCCATGAGAGAAAATAAAAGAGAAAATAAAAGGCTCCATGAGAGAAAATAAAATGCTCCATGAGAGAAAATAAAAGAGAAAATAAAAGGCTCCATGAGAGAAAATAAAATGCTCCATGAGAGAAAATAAAAGAGAAAACAAAAGGCTCCATAAGAGAAAATAAAAGAGAAAATAAAATGCTCCATGAGAGAAAATAAAATGCTCCATAAGAGAAAATAAAAGAGAAAATAAAAGGCTCCATGAGAGAAAATAAAATGCTCCATGAGAGAAAATAAAAGAGAAAACAAAAGGCTCCATAAGAGAAAATAAAATGCTCCATGAGAGAAAATAAAAGAGAAAATAAAAGGCTCCATGAGAGAAAATAAAATGCTCCATGAGAGAAAATAAAAGAGAAAACAAAAGGCTCCATGAGAGAAAATAAAAGAGAAAACAAAAGGCTTCATGAGAGAAAATAAAATGCTCCATGAGAGAAAATAAAAGAGAAAACAAAAGGCTCCATAAGAGAAAATAAAAGGCTCCAAAAGAGAAAATAAAAGAGAAAACAAAAGGCTCCATGAGAGAAAATAAAATGCTCCATGAGAGAAAATAAAAGAGAAAATAAAAGTCTCCATGAGAGAAAATAAAATGCTCCATGAGAGAAAATAAAAGAGAAAATAAAAGGCTCCATAAGAGAAAATAAAATGCTCCATGAGAGAAAATAAAAGAGAAAATAAAAGGCTCCATGAGAGAAAATAAAAGAGAAAATAAAAGGCTCCATGAGAGAAAATAAAAGAGAAAATAAAAGGCTCCATGAGAGAAAATAAAAAAGAAAATAAAATGCTCAATGAGAGAAAATAAAAGAGAAAATAAAATGCTCCATGAGAGAAAATAAAAGAGAAAATAAAATGCTTCATGAGAGAGAATAAAAGAGAAAATAAAAGGCTCCATGAGAGAAAATAAAAGAGAAAATAAAAGGCTCCATGAGAGAAAATAAAAGAGAAAATAAAATGCTCAATGAGAGAAAATAAAAGAGAAAATAAAAGGCTCCATGAGAGAAAATAAAAGAGAAAAAAAATGCTCCATGAGAGAAAAAAAAGGCTCCATAAGAGAAAATAAAATGCTTAATGAGAGAAAATAAAAGAGAAAATAAAATGCTCAATGAGAGAAAATAAAAGAGAAAATAAAAGGCTCCATAAGAGAAAATAAAATGCTCAATGAGTAAAGATAAAAGAGAAAATAAAAGGCTCCATGAGAGAAAATAAAAGAGAAAATAAAAGGCTCCATAAGAGAAAATAAAAGAGAAAATAAAATGCTCCATGAGAGAAAATAAAAAAGAAAATAAAAGGCTCAATGAGAGAAAATAAAAGAGAAAACAAAATGCTTCATAAGAGAAAATAAAATGCTCCATGAGAGAAAATAAAAGAGAAAACAAAATGCTCCATGAGAGAAAATAAAATGCTCCATGAGAGAAAATAAAAGAGAAAATAAAATGATCCATGAGAGAAAATAAAAGAGAAAACAAAATGCTCCATGAGAGAAAATAAAAGAGAAAATAAAAGAGAAAATAAAATGCTCCATGAGAGAAAATAAAAGAGAAAATAAAATGCTCCATGAGAGAAAATAAAATGCTCCATGAGAGAAAATAAAATGCTCCATGAGAGAAAATAAAAGGCTCCATAAGAGAAAATAAAATGCTCAATGAGAGAAAATAAAAGAGAAAATAAAAGGCTCCATGAGAGAAAATAAAAGGCTCCATGAGAGAAAATAAAATGCTCCATGAGAGAAAATAAAATGTTAAATGAGAGAAAATAAAAGAGAAAATAAAATGCTCCATGAGATAAAATAAAATGCTCCATGAAAATGTATATGTAATGTTTGCAGTTCTTCGTTGCGTAACAAAATCTTCATGTACCAAAACATTTAGATTATAATAGATGAAATCCGAAACTCAAGAATAAGTGTCAAAGCAATAACTAGTAAATCTGGTATGATTCTAATATTCTTATCATAGCCATTCATGGATACTGGCTTTAATACAATGTGAGAGTAGAAATATAATTAAACCTTGTAACGTGTCTCTGCTGTTGCTGACATAGTCAATCATGTATCAGCTCAAAGCAATTACAGTTTTACATACTGTACATTTTGCCATTAGAAATCAGAATGAAAAAGGTTTCTATCAATAAACACATTGTTTGATAATTGTGTATAAATGAACTCAAAATTAAAACGGTTGTTAATAAATACAGTGTATTAAAAATAGCAAGTAACAGGGTTATATAAGCATTTGTTACAGTAATAACACTTTTGGCATAGTTACTTTTGTTATTGTTTACAACTTATCCCTTATCCCTATTGTTGTAAGTTTTTCTAACTCCCGATCTTTATAAAGAAGATTTCAAAATTCATCTTCACAGCAACAGAATACATTTACTGTAGCGACAAAGAAGAAAGGTATGCATCCTCTAAATTAGGGTTTTATCCTTAATATAAAACACAAAACATTTCTCGAAATGACACTAAGCTTGCTCGTAAACTATATTCTATTATAACACTAGAAATGTGTCCACAGGGCACAGTTGACCCCATCTTGTGCCTTTGTCGAAAAGAAAGTAGAGATAGACAGAGTGAACAGACAAAAGCAAATGTTATTTTCCGCATGCTGTATAAGTGGGGACATAACCATTGAACTTAAATCTAATCTTTTCTACAATGCCCATTTTACTATTTAAAGCGACTTAACTTTGATGAGATACAAAGAAAACTGAAGATGATTACAATTCATCATGGCGAACATTCTTGGAACTTTGATCATACCGGGAAAAGCTGCAAACAAAACCCCAAGTACACAACAGTTCATTGCTAATTTTCATGAAAGGTTTCGTGACTTCAAAAACTTTAGGAGCTACATGTTATACAAACTTTAGATGCCCACTTTACTATTTCAAGGGCCATAACTGTAACCACAATGCGATGAACTGCAAACAAAATCCTTAGTGCGAAACAAATCATCATTGCTAATATCCATGGAAGGTTTCGTGATTTCATTTCAAATACGATAGGAGCTATGCACAACACAAACACACGAACTTTAAACGCCCACTTCTACTATTTCAAGGGTCATAACTCTGGTCGTGCAGGGAAAGCTGCAAAAACGCGAGATGCACAACAACTCATCATTGCTGTTTCGTGATTTCATTTCAAATACTTAAGGAGTTACGCGCGACCATTTTACTATTTCAATGACCACAGTTGTAGCCATACATATATATATGCCGGTTATCCTTTATGTCAACCATAAACTAATTCCAACATTAACTTTTTTAAGATAAATATTGTTCCTTTATATGAAATTTAACTAAAAAATGTCCTCAAAAATCGTGCTGCAGAGTTGTCAGGTATCAAGTCGGAAAATATAATATTGCCAAACTTGGTGAAAAGGGATGCATGGATTTATTGAAAGTCAGCGAGAACAAATAGGTCTATTCATTCTACGCTGACAACATTTCATTTTCAGAATATATTCGCTTGACAATAATGAAATTATGGCTTTACTAGTAAAATTGTTTTGTATTAAATAATGAACTAAAAAGTTTTTTAGCAATAAACACTGATTAGAAAAGTTTCTTTTCCAGTAAACACTGGTTAGAAAACTACACTTAAAATTATTTAAGTAATCGTCAAATCAGATTGAACTAATGAACTCAACACATTTTAGCTTAGCTTATATGATGCTATTTTGTCCATCGTCCGTCCATCGTTCACAATTGACTTCAAACAGCATCTCCTCCTGTACCATTGGTTCAGCTGTAATTAAATTTTACAGTAATGATGCTTGCATGATCATCTTTCTAAGTTATATAAAAACGGAATTCCATGCAGAACTTTGGTTGCTATGGCAACTAAAAAGAAAAACTTAAACATTGTCTTGTCTGAAACCACAAGGCCTAGAGCTTAGATATTGAATTGATAATATCATCTAGTGGACCTCTACCAAAGTTGTATATATCATGGCTCTAGGGTCAAATTTGGTCCCACCGAAGAGGTAATTTGATTTTACATAGACTATATAGGAAAAATAATAGAAATTTTCTTGTCAGAAACCATAAGGCCTGGAGTTAAGATGTTTGGTGTGTATGATTGTCTTGTGGCCCTCTACCAAGTTTATACAAATCATGGCCCCTGGATCAAAATTGTCCCTGGCCCAGTGGTCACTTAATTTTACTTTGAGTTATAAAGGAAAACGTTTTTTAAAATATTGTCAGAAAGTGAAAGGCCTTAAGCTTAGATATAATTATATTGTTCAGCATTGTCTAGTTAATTAGATGTGTTTTGGAAGATCTTGACCTTCACCAGGGTACCCAGCCCCCACCCAACTCACCTTGGTTACCCCCATCCACCCACGCACCCACACGCACACACACACACACACACACACACACTGTTTAAAACAACTGGATGGGGTAGGAAGGACATTTACCTTCATCCACTTTTGTCCTTGACTTTATGTGACATACCTTGTGTTTTTTAAGCTACATAATGAAATTTTAACTATTTGTATATTTATGAATGCAGAATTCAACTTCCTAGGCTGACGTTGACCATGACCTACTGACCTAATTCGTTGTTTTTGAAGGTATGTCTTTGAAAATTTAACTTCTTATATAAGATTGCATACAGAGTTCCAATGTTACTTTGGTTTACCTCGAACTATTTACTTTCTTTCTTGGTTCAGTAATATTTTATATTATTTATCTAATGTGGTATTTGAAACATTTGACACACGCCTGCCATTTGCCTTAGATGCCACTCCCACCCTACCCAACCCCACACATCCCACCCACCAATTGTTTGATAGTTTCTTTTCAGGTAAGCGACCCAGGACCATTTGGTCCTCTTGTTTATTTTATTTTAGGTGATCAGCTATAAGTTGGCCCGGCCAGACTGTACATTATGAATGCAGGAGAGTTTACTGTCACCCTAACCAACTCAGATCATTAAAGGAACAGCCTGAATTTGATACAAGTTTAAGAAATTGAAAATCTGGTGAAACAGTTTTCTCTTTCGAAAGCAAATGTATCTTTTGTGGAACAGAAACAAAACAAAATGAAAACAAAAGAGGCTATGACGTTTTTCCAGTTAGAACTCTAGATTTCAATATACTGTAAACAGAGAAATGACAAATGGGGAAATGTGCTATGTAAGCTTGAATTTGTGAACGACATTCCAGTAGTTGAAACTCGCTATCATCAAGTTTTAAACGTTAATTTTAGGACAAGATGTCAAATTCCATCGCAATATAATTCTTAATAGTTCAGGCCTTCAGGTAAAGACATTATTAGTATCATTATTATCATGTTCAAACATGATTGGTAACAAAATTAACCCACTAGAGAATAGGGCTGGTGTAAATTTGGAGACTAACTTGTTGCACTCGTGTGTGTTTGCAATGTAAATCGGGTTGGTGGGGTATTTTCACACCATCTTGTAATAAAAGTATGAAAATTTGTATATATTTCTGGTAGTCATATTAAAGGAAGATATAAAAAGAAATAATGTTTGCATCAAAAGAAAATATCATCTGGAGCATTATTTAGTTTTACTGGGATATATAAAATCTTGATAGTTAAAGTTTGTTATAAACAAGAATTGTTTACGGAATAGCTTTTTCTCAAGACAGCTACAAGGTCTAAAGTTTGTAAGGAAGTAAAGAAATATTCTGTTGGAATTTGTTTAAGGTACCGATATTTCTTATAAAATGCTGGAATTATTACATTGATGCATTGCGAGCAAAGTTTCTTGATGACACAAAATTGTTACTAAATATTTTCTAGGGACAGCCTACAACGTCCATTTCTAAAACAATAATGATTGTAAATCTTTTCTTTCAGCTATGAATAACCTCTAAAATAACGAACATAAATTTTGCTTGATACTTCTTAGGCTAACGACGTTAAGGCTTCGTTTAATATGTTTTCAACGACAAAAAATACTGCAAAAAAGATATAAATTTCAAGCTTAATGACCCTTAGGTTTTCATTGAGATGTTTTTTTTATTGTTTTTTTTTTTGTAACTCACCAATACGTTTTTGTCATTTAAATTTCTTGAGGAGGATATAGTCTCAAGTCCAAATGTCTGTCCGACTACTTGTCACATATTCTTGTTTGGGCTATTTCTATTTCTCAGCATCCACTGGTTGGAATTAAATTTTATAAGACACATCAGTTCTAAGAGGAGATATGCACTCCCAATATCTTCACAGAATTATGGTTTCTTTGATATCACACTGTACTATGATAGAACTTTTCGTGTGGGCTATTTCTCAGCAAACAGGAATTATATAGAACTTTACAGGAAGTTTTATTACCAAGAGAAATTCGCATATTATTGACACAATACGGATTCATTCATTCATTCATTCATTCATTCATTCATTCATTCATTCAATCAATCAATCTTTCATTCATTCATTCATTCATTCATTCATTCATTCTTTCTTTCCTTTCATTAATCGTTCGTTCGTTCGTTCCATTATTCATTCATTCAAAATGATTCTTTGAATATTATTAAGAACACACAGAAATGCAGAGATCAAACCTTTCTAGAAATCACTTGTAAAAACATTAGTTATTTGTGAACTTAGCCCTTTGATACGATAGAAGAGGACAGGAAAGCGGACAGAAGTTACAGAGGTTTTGTTTTTTTAACAAATATGAATTGAGTATTAGCACTAATCTTTTTTTTTATGTTTTAGTATCTCCAATCTTGAAATATTCCTCAGAAATTCGGAGGTTAAATCATGTAAAAACAAAGAATCTATTCATACAACATTCTTACGTAAAATGTTATGCGTTAATAAATCAACAAATCTTTCTGCCATGTATGCAGAATTAGGAAGAACCCCGAGGAAAATAATGCACAAAATCAACATATTTCGATAACACGATTAAATCATTTTTATCAACCATGGCATAGCAAAACAAGAGCACCGCTGGACGGAGCATTATTTGCCCGAAGGGTGCTTTTTCTAAGTATGATGCATTTGTGATATAAGGGAGAAAACCTAAGGCATTGGAATAAATGAATTGCTTTAAATTTTGATTTTTGTTTTTATTTATAATATTTTGATTTTTAACATTTTATAATTTTAATTTTAGAGTTTTCTAGATCTTTGTCATATCTGAATTTTAGGTTATATAATTTGTATAAATGTCAGTCTTTCAGAATTTACGTTGTTCATGCTGTGATGCGTGGTTATCAAGTTATAGTGCAGAAATATTGATTGTTTAGTTATTGTCACCTAGACCTTTATGTACTTACCCCGAACAGTATAGAGGTCATGTAATCAATGATGGCAATCATCCTAAGAAGTTTGAAGTCTGTATGGGAATTAGTTGACAAGTTATACAGCAGAAATGCGATTCAGTGTTAAAATCATTGTGACATTGACATCTGACCTACTGATCCTAAGATGTACGGGGTCATTTTCTCAATGTAATCAATCATCACATGAAGTTTGAAGTCTGCATGACAAGTGGTAATAACGTATTACAGTGGAAATAGTTTTAAGTGCTTAGGTCACTGTGACCTTGACCTTTGACCTACTGAGTCCAAAATCGATAGGGATCATTCACTCAATGTGTGCAACCATTATATGAATTTTGAAGTCTCTATGACAAATGGTTGTTGAGTTACAGTGTGTAAATTATTCTAAACATTTAGGTCACTGTGACCTTGACCTTTGACATACTGACCCCAAAATATATAGGGGTCATCCACTCAATATGTGCAAACAAGATATAAAGTTTGAAGACTCTATAACAAATGATTGTCATGTTACATGGCAGAAATGGTTTTCAATGTTAAGATCTCTGTGACTTGATCCTTGAGCTACTGACTCCAAAATCAACAGGTTCATCCAATTAATGTGGGCAATAATTATATGAAGTAAAAAGATTGTTGGCCACAGAGTACTCAAGTTATCCTCCGGAAACCACATTGCAAACGGACCGGTGGACGGACGGACGGAAGCACAGGACCATAACATAATATACCCCTTCGGGCATATAATAACAAATTCCAACAGTTTTTATACGTATTGTCGATTAAAGTATATTTTGATTGAAGACCATATTTGAACCAAATAAAAGATACAGGATTTAGACTGTCTTCAAAGTCTTTAGAAATAGAAAGAGATATTCCTAGAGTAAATTTTGTAACAAAAATTATTTAGATAATGGGTATCACTTTTTACTTGTTTGTCCGTTAAATAATGATTTAAGAAAACAGTTTCTATAATTATATTATTGTAGTTAGCTTACTTTTACTAAATTTGTAAAACTAATTAAATCAAACAGTCCGAAAATGTTAAAACTTGGAAAGTACATCTATAACGCAATAAATTTAAGAAAAAAATGATAAGTGATTAATGACTTTTGAGGTTTGTTATAATTTAGAAAATATTAAATTTTTCTGTCTTCAAGTGCATACAACTGTAACAAACTAGCAACATTCATTTACTTTAAATTAAAAGTAAGCACAAAATAATTTATTTTTGCTGACTTCCAACTGTATTTTTTTATTACTTTTTAAATGTATAATCTATTACTGTCTTTTATTTTATGCCTACCAATGAATATAGGGAAATATCAGTGAGATAAAAGTGATAATCCACTGTTTTGAATCAGTGAAATTACCATTTTGATAATCCACTGTTTGTGCCGGAACTACTTTTCCCCACCACGTAAATACAAGAGAATCCGCTGTATTTCAGACAGTGACAGCGAGTGAAATTTATTTACCTTGTTAAATCCAGTTATAATATTGAATTCCTAGGTCTAACTAGTTGTGAACAATGATGAAATTCGCCATAAATTATTTAAAATGTCTGATTTGTTTACATAACTCACATGGACAATATCCAATATGGCCGACTTTCAATTCAATTTATTGAATATTACTCGGTATTAATCCGCTTTTATAAATAAAGTATGTATGGCTAAAATTCAATAAATATTGATAAACTGTGTAGAGAAAAATAAATGTTATTTGATGAAAGTGTATTCAGTTTATTTCAGCAGAAGTAAAGTTATCATATGTATTGGAGATTGTCTGCACTTTTTTGTGTGCGGAGTAACGGTTTGACCAAAGTACGCATTAACTGATTTGGGGCTCACCATGGGGAATTTATTGAAGGCCCTGAATAAAAATGTCATAAAATACCCATTTTGTCCACGTGTTGGCATAAAATAAAAAGAAAATTTGTTTGTTTTTTAGTGGAAGATGGGAATTTATTTCATCTCGTGAATACCATATGTTTATATTTTCACTCGTGGCTGCGCCACTCGTGAAAATATCACATATGGTGTTCACTCGATGAAATAAATTCTCATCTTCCACAAAAACAAACAAATATCCTCTATATTTTATACAACGTAATTTGTTTACAAAGAAAAGACTGATTCTCGAAAATCATGTGTTGCACGATCTTGACCTTGATCATTTTGAATGAAATGTGACACAGATATCGTTACGTATTATTTTCTGTTACCATATTTATACATTCACGATAAAATAGTCACACTTTGCACGAACATCAATCATTCATGTCATTCAATGCCACATGTTCTTTTTCATGCCATAAGCAATGTATGTCGCTTTAATGTAAATAAATGTTGTTGTTGTTGTTGTTGTTGTTGTTGTTAGACTAGTTAATTAATTGCCCAGTTCCACAAGAGACTCACCAGCCTCTGGGTATTTCAGAGCAGTGGTAAAGTATGTTTGTATGTTACTAGAAGTTAAAAAGTGTGTAACCAAATGTCTTTTTTGACGGCATGAAGTGTGCTGTTTTGGACAAACTGCAAAGAAAGTATCCAGTTGCACAATTTTACGCGAATTTAAGTTAACAAAATTGTATATTTTACATAACATATTTGCACTTTGTCAAAGGCCATAAAATATATGCATTTAAACCTTTGGTTTCACCATTTACAATTGTTAATATGTTAGTAGTACAAACATCTGTTCATCAGTGTGTCAAAGTTTATATGCTTCGTTTAGAAGCTTACTTTTACCGTTTTCCTAGTTAATGATGCATAAAAAATCGATTTAAATAATCCTTATTAAGTAACAATATCTTACTAAATTATAATTAACTATTATAAATATTTTGAGCTAAGGTCGTGTTCATAGATATAGATACCTGTTCCAATTTCGTGCTATAAAACTTCGAAAATTATATCACTGTTTTGTCATCTTATTTTTAGATTAAAGTCGAGGCTAAGTAAAGACTATCGGAATAAAGTAAAGATGAAAGAGCTAACTGAACTTCGTGATGTAATGTATCTGAGAGAAAGATAAGTATTATCAGTGTCAGTTTCACTGATCATGTTTTCTTTTTTCAACGGACTAATACAGCCTCACGAACATAACGACCATGGCGCAAATTACAGAGATACATCAATTCATTCCTAGCTAAGTGTAGTTTGAAGGCTTTCTCTTTGCAGAACCATATTTCCTATTTATAGAATTACTGTAGTGTCTCTAAATTATGTCGTTTAGATAAATAATGAATAAGCATCATGCTGTGACCTTTGATGCTGTTACGCAACTTCTATCTCCTTTTATTCTTTCGGATATTTCTAACAAGAATTACAGACATATTGAAAAAATATTACGTTCATTTTTCCCTTGCTTTCTTTTCGAGAACATTTTCAAAATTTATCTTTTTTAACTCTAACCAAAGATTTTAGCAGAACAGTGTACAGAAAATGACCGACGAAATGAAAAAAAGGGCACTCGGGCGTAATTTTTTGGTAATTGTCCTTTATACGATTTTTGAACGAATGATATCCAAGAATTAATCTCTGAAAATTTCAGCTTCCTGCATCGAGCAAATCAAATGTACTTTTATGTTTAAGAGGAACATGATGGGCAAATTTGATATTTCTTAAAATGACGTCACATACCCTAAATTGGCGTCAGATTCTATCTACGTTCCTGTTTGAACCAAATTAACATGACAGATTTTAAATCCTTACATTTTACCTATTCCGTTGTAAAACTCTTTACCTTTTCAATGTATCTACATTCAACGTTGCAGTTAGTTCAGGTGATATCATTTTACACAAGAAAGAACTGTCCCCAAAAAATGTTGCCATGGAAATGGAAAGAAATCAAGAAGTTTGATACAAAAAAGTCATTTTTATGAAGGAAAATATTCAGCCTATCTATATTTTACTTTAATTTTACATTGGAAGGAAGGGTTCTAAAGATGTGCAGTTCTTTGCTGATTTTCAATTCGGTTTGTTTCAATAGTATAACAAATGCCAGAGTGCCCTTTTTCCCGTGACGTCGGTCAAATAAAAAAAAGTTGTTCTTTTCTGCCAATCTAAACATGAAGTTTACAAAATTGTTACAGTTGCATCAAGTTTGTAATAAATGTTTTAAAATCATTTATCCAAAGTCTACATTCCAACGTAGCCTCAAGGGAGTACGGATGCATCTTACTGAAACATCACAGGAAGGTTTCTAAAACGAGCTTTTTAAAAGGGTTTTTAGCGTTGATATTATAAATAATGACAGAAATTACCCTGAATTCTTAAAATCATTTTAAGAAAACTGATAATTCTGAAAAGAGACAATGATTTTTTTCCCAACAATCTTAAACTTTCTAAGCTTGTAACAAGGGCATTCTTCGATAACGATTATCTTAAGTGGATGACAGTTTGCCAGCTGAAAAGATATTAGACAAAAATTGACTACGAAATAAGCACAATACTCTACAATGTGAGAATTATTATAGGGTATGCTGAAATGAATGTTTTATAATTGATACTTGCTTTGCTGTTTGTGTATCTTTAGATAATTATCAGGGATCGAAGTAAAGATATTAAAACACTTTAAATACTTTTCATAGTACTAAGCACTAATAATTTATTATTCTGTCAGATTTTTCTTAGACGGTACCTTACACCTCCGGCTACAAAAAATTAACCAAAAAGACATGAAAATTTATTATATTTATATAATTATATACGTACTTATCTACTGGAATTTACGTAAAGAAAGTAAAACATAATTACATAAAATAACCCACTGGAAATTTACAAAGGACAAGTTGAGAGCGAAGTACAAATAATGTGTCAGTAACACGTCTGTCAAAGATTTTTTTTTTTTTTTTGCGCTAAAAAACGCTCAAGTGTTTCGTTCACGTGTCAAGCTCACAAAAAGAATGTAAACAGTGAGTACGGGCCTTTGTTTTCGTTTGTAAGAGCCTTGTTCGTAAAATGCTAAAAAGTCCAGAAATGTAGCCCCCTACAGGAATTCTTCTTACTGAAACATACCAATATAGATGTGAAAGTTAAGAATGTTGTCCGTATGAATATCAACGTGATTATGTATTCCACAATATTTTAACCTGTTATCATGCATTTCTTTTATATTTCGCAAAAGTTTTAAGTTTAAATGAAACCTTTCCACTAGAAATGATACACAACTGTCCCTGTATGGAGCTGCATTCCACGACTTTTTGAATTTGCACATTAAAGACTGACGATAAAACATAATGTTATATTCATCATTGCTTCACACTCGATGGAAGATTTGTTAGTGCGTTTTTCAGTACATAATTGATGCGGCTCCAGTGCTTGGCAGGCGTGAGCTATTATCCGTGATTTATGATTGTCTTTGGATGTAAGTAATGTAATCCCGGAGAAGAATATCCAGATGTTATTTCTATACTTGTATAGGTCTTATATATACCAATAATAAAATGAAGTAGCATCTTACGAAGCCATTGTGCAAAATAAACCGCCGACAAAAAGTCGCTGCAGAAGAAAGGTGATATGCTTTTCTTCTGCTCTCTTTATTTCACTGTAGGTTTATACAATAATATTATATATCTTTATTATCGTCTTTGAACACATGGTTACCAAAAGGTATCAAAAATTTACCTCATATTATTTGCAGAAATAGAATAGACATTGTCAATAGGAATTTCCATTTTAATATGTGTCCATGAAAGTCTAAATTAAACGAATCAAGGGTCTATATGATACAATGGTATAAGAAAGTCTACAAATATTTGAATTATTCTCTATTTGCGTGACTTACTACACTATAGTCTTTTATCTGAACTTCAAAATTATCGCAAGCAAATTAATACGATTGTAAAGAAAATCTCAGGCATATTTTCAGAAGCACTACGTTGATCAGAAATGTATGTTCTGTTGTGCACGCATTGAAAAATAAAGATACTAAGTTTTATACGTTCGACTGTGTTGGTGTCTTAAATTAAACATGTAAATCACTAATTTCTTTTTCAATAACTACATTTTTTTTGGTAATGTTTTAAGAATGTTTTACATAAACGAAAGATTTCTACATAAATCCCCAGAAGAAATTACAGTCAGAAAATGAGTGAATAGCGCAGAGTTAAAGGCAGTGATAATTTACTCAGAAAACAGTTGCAAAACACTATCACATTTTCAACTATTCGATTACATAAAGACCGACAGACAGACATGCAAGGTATCTTCAACGACCCATTTTAACAGTACTGTTATAACATGCTTTCCTAAAACTAGGTATTTACACGTCGAATTACTTACTCAGGGTAAGTTAGAACAGCTTTGACAACGTGAATTGCCGTGATTGCTTGCCACCATGTATATCTAAACAACTAGATCCAGTCACTAATTTCTATGAAACACTATTCAGTTATTCCAACTGATATACAGGAAGCATAAACAATGGCTTCTTGAACGAAAGTACTTATATAGTCAATCTAAAAACCAAAGAAATGAAAAAGAAAATGGTAAAGCAACAAAGTAAAGGGACACATGAAGGACCTAGATAGCTTTCCTGGTTATAACTTTTCAGACAGGCAAGTGTCATGTAATGGATGTTTTAAAATATAAATAAATAACGCTGCAAGCCAAAGATCAAAACTTGAGACCATCTGGTTTACGAAATAATAGAAGTTCTCCTTTATATTTTTTTTTTGTTATTTCCTTTATATTTTTAAGTTAGAAATGTGAGGCTAAAATAACCCACGTGCATAACAGTTTTGGCTTAACGTTTACTAGGAATCACTACATGCCAAATTTCATATGTTATAGCCTAAAAACTGTTGTCTATATAGTATCTATGATAAACACCTGATATCTGTGACGGGGCAAGAAATAGCCAAAAAAGTAAATTTTGCTATTTTTGGTACAGGTTTACCAGGCAATGCTTCATGTAAAATTGCAAACATCTGAGCTATAGTTCTATGACTCTGTAAAGGAAATTCCTTTAACGTGTTCTGAAAATATAAAAGCAAGTTTATAACTAGAAACTATAATTATTTTTGTTATCTGAACTTTTAACCTTACACAATGATAAAAATTGTATATTTTACCTTACATCAGGTCACGTTGCTGTTACAATGTTATTGGTTATAAGCTGTAATACATTCAGTCACGTTGCTTTGACAGTTTATATAGTAAAGACGTTTTCTGTTTTCGTAACATCCGATTGGTAAAGAATGTCTCAGGTGTATTTATGGTGGAATTTCATTTTTTTGTTCTACACATTTCACATGCTTTTACATGAAAAAAAAACTTCTCTAATTTGATTATATTGAAAGAATCTGAAAAACGAGTGCAACTTCGTAATGTTTCTATATAAATAAAATGACCATGATGGTCCAACTCTCTCTCACCTGAGTACCATTTTTACATATGGTTCAAATGCCATTGCTGTATCTTCAAAAATAAGAAAGTTGATTAGTATGTCAATGTTGAAATCTGTAATCAAAACTGTGCATATGTTTCAAGTTTCGGTATTGTAGCCTGCAAAAATGGAAAGCAGGTCAGCAAGTATGCCAAAATTGAAATCTATATGCCAAACTTTGCACATGGCCCTACTTTCACTGCTGTAGCCTAAAATGAAGGAATTATATCAACTGATCCCTAGGTACAACCAACTGAAACCCAGTGGGTATGAATTTTCTTTGCAGTTGGTCATAAGTCAATACTGTATAACTCACATCTAAGCATAAGGGCTTACATTTCAGACAAGAAAATGTTCAAAAATTTCATTTTTTACGGAAATATGACCCGTGGGACAGAGCAAATTTTAACCTAAATAATCTTTATAGTTGATGATAAAGCCAAATGACCCAAGTTACCAAGCTGAAGATCTTAAGGCTTGGAACAAGAATATGTTTTTCCTATATGCCATATGTATAGATATTTAACAGAAGTGTTTTGACTTGTAGAAGTTTGAAAGTGGGTCACCTATTGAACATTTCCGTGAAATTATTTTGAAATCAGATCGATATCATCGTTGATTAGAAGAATGTAATCAAATTTTCCAATGTTTACAAACCAATATGTCTTGAACGAATTCAATAAAGAGTCACCTAAAAACATATTTTGATAAATTTGAAATCGGACCAATAGTTTCTAAATGATAAGGTTTAAAGGACAGCAACCGATCACAACAGCACACCCTTCAACACTTCATGCTCTTCCTTATATTACCTCAGTGATAGTGTCAAAAATTATCCTTATAAAAAATAAAAGCACATTTTTTGCGCAAAAAGACTCACAAAAATAATAACTTATCATACAGATTTTTTGTATGTGCTTTTCTAAATATCATGTTACAGTTTTTCTATGAATGAAAGAAAATAGGTTACACTGAAAACGTATGCATTAGTTTATCAGACAACGGTATCGTGGACTTCGAATCCTCATTTTGTGCAACACAAAGAAACAAGTCTTTTCCACTGATTGAAAATTGTTATCTATTTTTTCGACACAAACAAAACTTTTCTCTCTCTGCCTCATACTGTAACAGTAAAACTGTGAAACTAAGCAGTTCATGAAATTACTAGGGAAAATGAGAACATTTGGGAAATCATCATTTCACTGATGGATTACATGAAATGTCAACTTTTCTGTAATTTTGCGTAATATCTGAAAATTACTTCAGTTATTTCATGAAATCACAAAACCTTTTTATAACAAACTGAATTTGATGTATTGATTTAGCTAACTGCTCTGTCTCTATGATATGAGTGAAGACTTACGTATAATTCTTAAATTATTGCAGCTATTATGAAAAAAATGAGCATGTTTATCAAACTCTAGAGGAATAAGAAACAGTTATGCAGGTGTTTAAATACTGAATCAGTTGGATTAACAACACACATGTTTAGCAATCATAAAAGCTTGTTAGATATCCGATATCAAATGTCCTGTCTGCCTTAAAACACTTGTATCTATTTGTATTTCGCTGTTTCTTGCAATGGCTACAGTCTTTATTCATCAGAAGATTTGAGAGCTAAAGCTTAATGTTGTATTATAGTAAACTTTATGTTGACATCGGAGTCGGATCAGTAATCCCAGTCGTCATAGATCAAACTGATTTCCGGAATACTTTGTAATTAGAACCGCTTACTTCACGGCAATTCTGTACATGTCTTGTTCAGCACGATCGAAAATCACTCCAAGCATGTTTCTATTGATCACGATCAGTCATTTTGCGAAATACTGATAATCCAGTCAGCATACATGAGTGCCCTTCTTTAACACTTTTAAACTAGTTAAAGTTTTAAATTTAGAAAAAATAATTTAGAATAAACCGAAATAGAACTGATCATTAAAATCTCAAAATTAACAAACAGAAAAAGAACTGAACATTAAAATCTCAAAATTAACTAACAGAAAAAGAACTGAACATTAAAATCTCAAAATTAACTAACAGAAAAAGAACTGAACATTAAAATCTCAAAATTAACAAACAGAAAAAGAACTGAACATTAAAATCTCAAAATTAACTAACAGAAAAAGAACTGAACATTAAAATCTCAAAATTAACTATCAGAAAAAGAACTGATCATTAAAATCTCAAAATTAACAAACAGAAAAAGAACTGATCATTAAAATCTCAAAATGAACTAACAGAAAAAGAACTGAACATTAAAATCTCAAAATTAACAAACAGAAAAAGAACTGATCATTAAAATCTCAAAATGAACTAACAGAAAAAGAACTGAACATTAAAATCTCAAAATTAACTAACAGAAAAAGAACAAATTATAATTTTGTATGAGAATTGCATCTTTAAAAAAATAACTTGAACAACATAAAAAGCATTGAAGTGTGATAAATTTTTATTTGGTATAAAAGTATTTTAGAATGCTTGGTATAGTATAAAGGAAAGTTACGTTCTTAAATTCTGCAGTAGTTGTAATATATTTAAAACTGATATGTAATTCTCAGTAATTTCATAAATTTCATAAATAAATCAGGACTTATTTCACGAATTTTACTGATTATTCTTTATATATAAATTCCATGCAAATCCTAGTAACATACATATATTATAAGTTGTAAATATACATTCTTCCTTGGTCGATGATTAAAATCAATGATTAAAAAAGGATTCTGACATTTAAACAAAAAAATGGACTCAATGTGCGTTATCGATATTATCAACAAAAATATTCCAAGCGTAGAAATGATATCGTTTCTAACTTCTGCAAATAGCTAAACAAAATCAAAAAAAAATATTTAACTGAATATGAAAGGTTGAACCAGTCAACCCCTAATTTGCGTAAATTATCCACCACGGCACCAGTGAAGCACATTTGTGGTTGAAGGTATCCTCAAACCATACGCAACGGCACCTGGTAACGACAATTCAAAAACATCCGAGGTACGTTACACATAATAAAATAAGCTTTATATATAGAAAAAATAAAATCGCATAGAAATTGCTAACTCAAACGGATCAAATTAAATTTTCTTTGAGGCAATTGTCAAAACAAAAACAAGTCAAGCCTATCGTGCGCAACTCCATTGTTTTTAAAATTAAACTTTAAACGAACGTTGCAACTTTGTTTGTTCCATTGTTGATTTATGAAGCAAAGATTGCATAAGTAAGCAAATGTTTACGGCGCCCAATTCTTCGAATATGTTGATCTTTTTTTAATGTTGTTTTTATGACCAAATGGGTGAATTATACCAATCGGTAATGAAATAATAATTGAATAAATGATTGATTGATGTTTTATTCCAAGACATGGTGATTTCTAAAACAACTTGTCTGGAAATAAAATATATTACTGGTGCAAGTCTGATGCACACAACTGATTTAGAATAACCTTGTCATAAATATTTAGCATGATAGTCTTGTTTCTAGTAACGCATGGTGCACCTTAATGAAAGGAAAATAATAGACATATTAATTAACTGGAGTTAATTTTCCACCGGTAATAATGAGATATACACATACAAAAAAGAATATAAAAACAGACGAAATCAGGGGAACAAACAGAGAGAAAAAGGTACATCACACACACATGTGTACAAACTATGTGTACAAAACAGAAAAAATATCAATAATACAGAGCAATCATGACGTCAAGCCATGCACATTTTTTAGGCTTGCTTTTTACAAGAAAAACAAAAATACATAATTTTATATCTGCTTCAATGAAATGTTCAAAATAATAGAACATAACTAAGAACTATTATTGAACAATTTCCATAACTTACTTAAAATAGGAATAAAAAATACAAGGAGGAGACAATTCAGTTGTTAATCATCAGTTACATTTTGCGATTTAGTTATTAATGAGACAATTCTTAGCTGTCATTGATAAAATGTATTGTTTTTTTCATTAGGATTTTATGCCATTTAGCTTTTTTTCAGGTTTACGTATTGCCTCACATCTATTTATCTATGTAAGAAAAATCATATTAAAAAAACATACCATCACATGCAGTACTGCCAAATAACATCACATTTATATAATTTATTTTTTTAGATGATATATATTTATTTTCTCCATTTATCTTAATTAATGTATTAAATCACTTTACAATACCTTTTAGTTACTGCACTCATTTGCTTAGTTAATCTCAGTTGCTGCCTTTATAACAATAAACGAGAGAAGTTCCGTAGAATCGGAATCTCTTTACAAATCTAAGGCAAAAAAAGCAATAAAAAAAGTTCGGTGCATTATGTTGCAAAAAATGATGACAAAAGGGTTAAAGATAATGTTCTCCTTTTACGATATGACTACTGCTATAACAACCTTATAGATGACACATTTAATTAAAATTCTGTTTAGTATAACTTATCGACTGCACTGAGATGTCTGTGTCAATTTTAAGGACAATTTCAAATAGATAAAATGTCGTAAAAAGTGAGTTAAAATTCTAGCACACTTTATTTCCAGACGAAACTTGCGTTTTAACTCTATATAAAAAACTACTTATTTCTTTAAAAAGAAATACTTTAAAAGTTGCTACCTCTCTTAAGTAAAAGGGCTTGCGGTATACAAACTAAGAACGGAGCAATAGGTCCTTAACAGTTATTTGTATGCAAAATCAATTATAATCGTTTTGTTGTTTTTTTTTGCTTACTCAATGACACAACATGCTGTCGACTTTCTCCATTTTCATGTGAGAAAAAAACAACAAATGTTTGTTAGAACATTTATTGGAGTCTTTGTTCCTCAAGGGCAAAGTAATAAATTTATACTTTTTCCCCATGCCACTGGATAATGCCAAGTTGATAGTGAAACAATTACCTATGTTTGACATTTGAAATAAATAGTGTTGGTTGTGAAGAGCTTTAGAGTGATGTGTGTGTGTGTGTGTGTGTCGCATTATCCACTGGCTATAAAACGGTCTTTGGCTGTTTGACAACCAAGAAACGGATATTGCGTTACTGTGGAAATACGATAGTCTTTTTCGTTATCCCAATTTATTATTATTAAAAAATTATTATAGTTATAGTTATAGTTATTTAGTACCTTAAGCGAGCGCTTTCAATGATCTAAAATTTCTCTGAACCCATTTTACTTCTAACTTCATTGTCCTGATAAATTATTGCGCTGTCAATGCGATTTTAAACACATTTACAACAGGATCTTCAAAGATTTTATTGATTTATATAAATAAAAAATTGAAACTGTAAAATTAAAAGTAAGAATTATGATAGAATTTCAAGTTGAATACTGAGTCCTTTCCACAAAAGCACACAAAAATAACCCCACAAAAAACCCGTTCTTTTTGCTTGTCAATGGTTAGATTAAGAAATCTAAATCAGGTCAACGGTGTTCATTTAAGGGCTACTGATAAAAATAAGACAGTGTTAAAAAATCAAGATAAAGACACCAGAAGCTATATCTGATAATACGTGTCTTATAAACTTCATAGCTTTTGAAACGATCAGTTGTTTAGAACAAAAGAACACGAACACAAAAACGTTTAAAAGATTTCTAATAATATATTCCAGTAAAAACGATATTAAAACATTCCAGCCGAACTTCTGTTATTCCAAAAGTACACAGTAACAGACATTAAACAACAAGTTCACTTATCTTAGAATTGCAAAAATATCACAATAGGTTCACTTTTCTCGAAGTTATTCTAAATTCAAGTCTTTCTAGTCTACCTGATAAATCCCCAACTGACTAAGTTGTACAACGAGATTTGTATAACAGTATTTTGTTCACATGCTGCAGAAAAAGATGTTTTATAAAAAAAGACTTGCTTATTTTCTAGTTTTATTTTTATCTCTATTGTTACCCTTTAATAGCATACATGCCTGTCAGACATTTTGGCAGACAATCTCCAAGAAAAGTTAGAACATCACAAACACATTATCAGAAAAGGCCAAGGATTAAGGTGTAAAAGACGCGAAACAGAAAGAACAGAAAAAAACGGCTTTTAACCAGAACTGAAATTTACCTTAACTAAACACAGTAAAACTAGTAGAATATACGGGAAACAGTATGTTTCTCTACTTATATCGAAGATAAATGTTTTTGTTTATGCCTATTTTTTGTTTGTGCTTAGTGTTTGAAGAAATGCTAGGTGGGGTTCTGAATGTCATTTCAGGTCATCTCAGTTAATATCAGCGGAATGATACAACTTAACGAATATGAAATAGGTTTCTCGGAAATGATCCGATATTACTGTTCCATTTTGTTACAAGACTAATTTTAATGCAAAGCATCAAAGACGCCACGCATGTTTTTGAAACGTGACTTAAAGGAAGAATAGCCATTTCGTTAGATTACTAACATGTGCAAACATAATTTACAGGTTCGTTTAGAACTAGAGGCCATTATGCTTCTTTATCACTCATCTCGCTAGCATTGTCTAGACGTAATTTTAAGTAGGTATTAAGTATAAATACAGGCTTAAACACCTAAATTGACACTTGTACAATATTATTATCATCGGACCAAAGGGGTCCACCTGACGAAGTAAAATATATTATCAACTAGACCAATGTATCAGGCTTTCACAAACTAAAACAGTTTGGTAAATCTTTGGCAACTACATATATATATTCTGTGAAGAAATTGTTTTTTTAAAAGACGCGTAGCAAGTCCCGTGAATGTGGCACAGAAAAAAATATAATAAAATGTTTGGATTAGTTTTTCTGAATATAAGAACTAAAAGAACTTCAAACTGAACTATCGAAGATATTTATAATTTAGATAAATTCACAGAAAAGTAACAAGTTGAAAAATAGGACAATTTTATTTCCAAGATAGGTGTCATTTTGATACTTTATCAGGTGTATCAATTTTGTGTTAGCAACTGAGCAGACCCAAACGGATTTTAATTTATATCAGAAATTAAAAACAAGTCATCAGAACTACTTTTGGTAACTAAAACACCGGTGTTTGTCACTAGTGTCTACGCTTAGGATAAATCTACGCAGTCGGTAACTTCCCTTTCTGCTACTAGAATGTAATCTTTTCCGATAATGTAGGGAGGATAAATGCGTAGGAGATCGGAAGATAATGGGGGCCTGAATGCCAGAATGTTTGTCATAATATCTAGGTTTTGTTAAGAAGGAGGTAACGAGGGACAAAAAATGTAGGTCGGCAAGCTTAAGGTAATATTTTCTACACGATCATCAAAATGTGTCACAATGATTGTCTTGAAGACACCTGGGTCATGTTTAAATGTGAGTCATGCAGGGTCAGATCAGTAAGTGTCAATGTCAAGTCAATATAGTTCTGTTGTTCATATTCAAATACAGCCTTTTATATTCTCTTAAAAACAGCTACAGCCGAGCGTTGGCACCCACAGGCGGTGCTCTTGTTACGTATTTCAAGCGGTGACTACCATCATATTTTCAGTGACCTGGTTTCCAAAGTTTGTACAAAGACGGAAGGAAAAGAACGTATTAACACTACTTTATCAAATAAGATCTTAAAAACCTTTTCTCAAATACATTTACTTAACGACACATGTCTTGAAGAAGTACAAGTTTCATGAAATGCACACATCACATCTTTGCAATGTCCTAGACTTACTTTATAACCGTGATGCAACGTGGGTTATCAGTCCTTTCAAAACACCGTCACGCTTCAAATTAATAACATATAATCACCTTATGCTTTTTTTTAAACTACCTCACTGTCTCATATTTGTCTGCAGTGGACATATTATTTATACACATTATTGGAGTATACGAAATATTCTGAAAAGAGGTCTAGTTGTTTTAATTTTGTTCTGAAGGCTAAGCAGCACATTAAACTTACGCAATGCCGACATTAAAGATGGGGTAATCCGTCATTATATTCTGCTGATGTCTTGGGTTGAACAGTCGACAGATATTCAGTGAATCACGGTAATGGTGTGAATCACGTTCCCTTTCAAGTGCGGGGAGACATATTGATTTACTCTGTCTGTCCGTTTGTTTTTCACGAAGTGTTACTCGACAACTGTACTGACACGAACGTAAGGGTTTTTCAACAAATCTTTACATAAATCCTTGTCAACATTTATTTTGTCGACATTTTCGGGTTCATTGACTTTAGCTGTTATTTTTATTCATTTTATTGCTTTTTCCTTTATATCTGCTTTACCTAAGCACGGATTTTAGCCAAACCTCACAGAAAGAATCCATGTCAAGTTTTATTGTGCATAAGTTCAATATTTCCGGTTCATTTCTTTAAAAGAGTTGTCGCCCTTTGCGCATTCAATTTTTTCTTTATCCTATACTGAGCGGCGGATTTCACTCTAACTTGAAAGGTTGAAGGCGAGTGGTGAGAGAAATGTGTTTTTTCCTTTGCAAAAAAAAAAGCTTTCTACTAATTATGAAATTCATGCGTTTAATAAATGTCCATTCAAAAATGTACTCGACATTTGTCACATATCCATACAGGCTTAAATTGGTATTTTTTCCAAAAAAAACCCCAAAAAACATTAATGTCATAGACTGAAACTTTAGGTGTTAATAATTTATTTGCTAGACTCAGAAAGAGAAACTCTTTTTTAAGAATCACTTAATGTCACTTGTCAAAATGATGCATTACAAATTTAATTGGCATATGATAGAAATGATTCTCATGTTGAAATGAATTAGTTGAACAACAGTTATGGGTTCTTTTAAACGTTAATTGAAAAATGAAGTGGCAATGGTATGGCTTTGTATGTACTGTACACGTCTAACTTTTATTTTTAGGCACATTCATGTATTACATAAAATTGTCTGGCTATAAAATGTCTTCGATGTGAATCTAATAAACACAGGCAATTCATCAAATGATTGTTATAAATGTATTATGTAAATGTCAGTCTTATATCTGAAGGGGAATAAATAGTGCACTAATGGTGCACTTATGATATACTGGATGATATTACACACACGAATAATGCAGTTTCATCTTAAAGTATGTATCATTTCTGGCAAATGATGTTATGTAGTTTTAGTATTTTTTTCTGCTTCTAGTATGAATAAAATAGAAAAATAGATTGCATGGCTATGTGAAAAACAATAATGAAAAGAACATTCCCTAGTTATCAAATAAAATCGCCTGTCATATGACATCAAACGTAATCAAGTTACTATTTATCATCAGTTACAGAAAACGCACACATTGCGTGATCAGTACACGATCCAAACTACAGATAAAAAAAACAGACAAGACCTAGCATAACATACGTTACTGATTAGAATCTTATTGTCACTCTGAAACTATCAAAAACATTATACCCATGCTATAATTTTCAACTTAATTTTACATTGGCAGCAAATAGCAATTTATTTACTATGTTATCTCAGAAAAACATCTATCTCATCGATAGCTGTCACGAATTAACTAACATTACATGGGCGCCGTGACCTTTATACAATTATTTCAATGCTACTGATAATGGTAGTATATATATATAACAATCAGACATTCAGCTGAAAAAAAGAAAAAGAAACATTTCTTTATATAAGAAAATAAATTACTAGATTTTACATTACTAGGGGACAGTGGGATTAAACAGAATTAAAGGAGCATTGTATTTCTGGCTTTAAAATTGGCTTTAAAATTAAACGCAAGTCATACCTTCAATAATATTATTCACGGACTGATTTTGTGTTAAAACACCACCCGTTCTTTACTGATATCAGTATACTGACCAAATAATATGTTGGCTCACGACATACAATACAATAAAAGATTTGACCGTTATTAGCCGTGGTAAGTTCACATTATGCCGTTATGATTTTCGATGAGGAGTCTTCTAGATAGTATAGATACAGTACATGACCTGATTCCTGCTATATGTGCCGTCCTGTTAAGCTACAAGAAAACAGTACATGTAAATATTGCTTATTATGTAAGGAAAAATTATTGTTGCCACTAATAGTAGTCGGCCTGATGTCTCAGTACATAAAAGGAAAAGTAGTTGGTCTGATGTCTGACTAGATAAAAGGGAAAGTCGTCGGTCTGATGTCTGACTAGATAAAAGGTAAAATGTAGTCGGTCCGATGTCTGACTACATAAAAGAGAAAGTAGTCGGTCTGACTAGATAAAAGGGAAAGTAGTCGGTCCGATGTCTGACTACATGAAAGGGAAAGTAGTCAGCCTGATGTCTGACTACATAAAATGGAAAGCAATTTGTCCGATGTCTGACTAGATGAAAAGGAAAGTAGTCGGTCCGATGTCTGACTAAATAAAAGGAAAAGTAGTCGGTCCGATGTCTGACTACATAAAATGGAAAGTAGTCGGTCTAATGTCCGACTATATGAAAGGGAAAGTAATCGATCTGATGTTTGACTACATGAAAGGGAAAGTAGTCAGCCTGATGTATGACTACATAAAAGAGAAAGCAGTTTGTCCGATGTCTGACTAGATGAAAGGGAAAGTAGTCGGTCCGTTGTCTGACTAAATAAAAAGAAAAGTAGTCGGTCCGATGTCTGACTACATAAAATGGAAAGTAGTCGGCCTGATGTCTGACTAGATGGAAAGGAAAGTAGTCGGTCTGATGTCTGACTAGATAAAAGGGAAAGTCGTCGGTCCGAATCTGACTACATAAAAGGGAGTGTTGTCGGTCCGATGTCTGACTACATAAAATGGAAAGTAGTCGGTCTAATGTCCGACTAGATGAAAGGGAAAGTAATTGGACCGATGTCTGACTACATAAAATGAAAAGTAGTCGGCCTAATGTCTGACTAGATGGAAGGGAAAGTAGTCGGTCTGATGTCTGACTACATAAAATGGAAAGTAGTCGACCTGATGTTTGGGTAGATTAAAGGGAAAGTAGTCGGTCTGATGTCTGACTCGATAATAGGGAAAGTAGTCGGTCTGATGTCTGACTAGATTAAATGGAAAGTAGTCGCCCTGATGTCTGACTAGATGGAAGGGAGTGTAGTCGGTCTGATGTCTGACTAGATTAAAGGGAAAGTAGTCGGTCCGAAGTCTGACTACATTAAAAGGAGTGTAGTCGGTCCGATGTCTGACTACATAAAATGGAATGAAAAGTAGTCGGCCTGATGTCTGACTAGATGGAAAGGAAAGTAGTCGGTCTGATTTCTGACTAGATAAAAGGGAAAGTCGTCGGTCTGATGTCTGACTAGATAAAAGGGAATGTAGTCGGCCTGATGTCTGACTAGAAAAAAAGGAAAGTAGTCGGTCCGAAGTCTGTCTAGATAAAAGGGAAAGTAGTCGGTCCGATTTCTGACTACATAAAATGGAAAGTAGTCGACCTGATGTTTGATTAGATTAAAGGGAAAGTAGTCGGCCTGATGTCTGACTAGATGAAAGGGAAAGTAGTCGGTCCGATGTCTGACTAAATAAAAGAACAAGTAGTCGGTCTGATGACTAACTGCAAATGTCTTAGTCAAGGCTTTGCTGACTTTTAGACCAATCAAAGATGTTAAAATTATATTTGCTGCAAATAAACAAGAACTGTCTGATGACTGACTAGATAAAAGGGAAAGTAGTCAGTCTGATGTCTGACTACATAAAAGGGAAAGTAGTCGGTCTGATGTTTGACTAAATAAAAGGGAAAGAAAATATGGTCTGGAAAAGAAGGAAAGCTAAAGAAGGTTCTGTGTGGCGTTGATTAGCTGGACTGTTTGTTATTTTATTGTGAAGAGGAAGACAATGCTATTTATAATAAAATATCACAAATAATCGCTTTAGTTTACAGACAAAAGCATCCACTTTATTGAACACAATTGGTAATTCTGTCCATTCATTAACCGACATTGGATTTCAATTTCAATTATTATTTTTCTTATATATCCGGACAGAACTAGAATACATCGTATACATCATGTATGTTACCGTGACGGTGTGATCCTGAGTTTTGCGATGATCAGCAAGCATTTGCAAGAGGAAATAATCGGTTTGACAGTGATTCCTTTCGTACTGGGTATTTTTCGGCGAACATGTCTTACATTTTGAAAAAAAGGCATTTGCTTTACAAATACTAATAATATTTACAAATAAACAAGAACTGTCGCGTAAGTAGCAATTATCCCCGAAAAGTATTGCCTGCAAACAATAATGTTTAGCTTGAAAGTTTTTAAAGGACAAATCTGGAGACAGAACTACAGGGAGGCAGCATGAACAAAGGACACGCATACAAACTTATGGACTAACTGTTTGCGGGTGAACATTGTGCCAAGTTATTTGTATCCTGTCATGTACATACATGTATATGAGTTACAGAGCACACAGGAACATTAACGTGACAAGGCTGATAACATATTTGTTACCATCATAAATAAAATTTACAAAAAATACTGTTTTTTTTTTTTTAATTTTTGTGTGTGTGTGTGTGTGTGTGCGTGTGCGTGCGTGCGTGCGTGCGTGCGTGTGTGTGTGTGTGTGTGTGTGTGTGTGTGTGCTGATGATTTTTTTTCTTCAGCTACTTTCAAATGAATTATTGCAGAGTCTGGCGGTAATAACAATAAGCGTCTTATCTTTGTTTCAGATCACGTTGTCAGACAGTTGTAATTGCTACATTACATTCAACAGTATTGTTTTTCATTCTTTAGACTCTAAAGAGCTTTATTCCGACGCAAATGTCTTAGTCAAGGCTTTGCTGACTTTTAGACCAATCAAAGATGTTAAAATTATATTTGCTGCACTAGTAAAGGCCTCGTGAAGGAAGGGAAGCCAATGTGACATGGAATAGTTTTTAAGGTGACCTTTTATAAATGAAAATCTACTTAAAGTTGAAAAGTTCAACGATTTTGAAGCATGGATATGCTTCTTGAGATTAAAAATACTGATACCACAGAATGAAACATTTAAATTACCTCGAGGATAGGACCCTTGCAGTTATTTGAAGGTTAAAAATAGTGCCCCAGAGCATAAGTATAACGGTGGTTGACCGGTCGTGTAATGGGCGAGCACCAACATGGAGAGAAAGACTGATTTTCACTAACAATGGTACTCTGACAGTTGAACGGTACGGGCAATTCGTCCATACAAAAGTACAGTATGACCTAATAACATTTTCATAGAGAAACAGCTCCGCGCACACATGTCATACATCCTCAACCAGTACGTACAGGCTGCAACCATTGACAGAATGGACTGGCCGGCCCAATTTCCAGATCTGAATTCAATTAGGTACTTCCGCTCGCTATGCTCAACTCACTACCGGCCGCCTTATTTTATAGCAGAAAGGTAGAATAGTAGAACAAGTCCAACAGCATAACATCATACATGACAAAACGTCTACATTATGTTTTATTTTTTTTATTGATGTTGTTCTGCAATTCTGCGGAAGTTATTCTGCTATTCTGATTTTCTGCTGAAGTTTTTCTTTCAACAAACTTAAATGATTTACTAACAATCAATAATACAATAATAGTAATAGGTGTGTCGCAAAAATAGACTTAGGTTCATTTTTATTGTGCCAGGTAATATGCGAGATGTATGATGCATACAGTTGTTCTTTAACAGACTAAATTGTTTTCTAATAATTTTAAATAGTAACATGTTTGCTGCAAAAATAGCAGAAGTAGGTCAATGTAAATTGTCATAAAGATGCAAAAAAAGGAAACCCTCAGTTTTAGCCTTTTGTTTGTTTTAATGTTGTGCTGCTGTTCTTCTGGAGTTCCTATGCTATTCTGCTAGAGTTGATCTGCTATTCTGCTGGAGTTGATCTGCTATTCTGTTTGAGTTGCTCTGCAATTTTGATATTCTGCTGGAGCTGATCTGCTTTTCTGCTATTCTGCTGGAGTTGATCTGCTATTTGGCTGGAGTTGCTTTGCTATTTTGCTGTTCTGCTATTCTGCTGGAGCTGATCTGCTATTCTGCCCTTCTGCTTTTCTGCTGTTATGCCGTCCTGCTGGAGTATCTCTGCTATTTGCCATTCTGCTGGAGTTGCTCTGCTATTCTGCCATTTTGCTGGAATTGTTTTGTTATTCTGCCATTCTGCTTGAGTTGCTCTGCTATTTGCCATTCTGCTGGAGTTGCTGTGCTTTTCTGCTGGAGTTTTTCTGTTATTTGCCATTCTGCTGGAGTTGCTCTGCTATTCTACTGGAGTTTTTCTGCTATTTGCTATTCTTCTGGAGTTGCTTTGCTATTCTGCTGGAGTTGCTGTGCTATTCTGCTGGAGTTTTTCTGCTATTTGCCATTCTGCTGGAGTTGCTCTGCTATTCTGCTGGAGTTTTTCTGCTATTTGCTATTCTGCTGGAGTTGCTTTGCCATTCTGCTGGAGTTGCTCTGCTATTCTGCTGGAGTTTTTCTGCTATTTGCCATTCTGCTGGAGTTGCTTTGCTATTCTGCTTGAGTTTTTCTGCTATTTGCCATTCTGCTGGAGTTGACTGCTATTTGCCATTCTGCTGGAGTTGCTTTGCCATTCTGCTGGAGTTGCTTTGCTATTTGCCATTCTGCTGGAGTTGCTTTGCTATTCTGCTGGAGTTTTTCTGTTATTTGCCATTCTGCTGGAGTTACTCTGCTATTCTGCTGGAGTTTTTCTGCTATTTGCTATTCTTCTGGAGTTGCTTTGCTATTCTGCTGGAGTTGCTCTGCTATTCTGCTGGAGTTTTTCTGCTATTTGCCATTCTGCTGGAGTTGCTCTGCTATTCTGCGGGAGTTTTTCTGCTATTTGCTATTCTGATGGAGTTGCTTTGCTATTCTGCTGGAGTTTTTCTGTTATTTGCCATTCTGCTGGAGTTGCTCTGCTATTCTACTGGAGTTTTTCTGCTATTTGCCATTCTGCTGGAGTTGCTCTGCTATTCTGCTGGAGTTTTTCTGCTATTTGCTATTCTTCTGGAGTTGCTTTGCTATTCTGCTTGAGTTGCTCTGCTATTCTGCTGGGGTTTTTCTGCTATTTGCCATTCTGCTGGAGTTGCTCTGCTATTCTGCTGGAGTTTTTCTGCTATTTGCTATTCTGCTGGAGTTGCTTTGCCATTCTGCTGGAGTTGCTCTGCTATTTGCCATTCTGCTGGAGTTGCTCTGCTATTCTCCTGGATTTTTCTGCTATTTGCCATTCTGCTGGAGTTGCTTTGCTATTCTGCTGGAGTTTTTCTGCTATTTGCTTTTCTGTTTGAGTTGCTTTGCTATTCTGCTGGAGTTGCTGTGCTATTCTGCTGGAGTTTTTCTGCTATTTGCCATTCTGCTGGAGTTGCTCTGCTATTCTGCTGGAGTTTTTCTGCTATTTGCTATTCTGCTGGAGTTGCTTTGCTATTCTGCTGGAGTTGCTCTGCTATTTGCCATTCTGCTGGAGTTGCTCTTCCATTTTGCTGGAGTTTTTCTGCTTTTTGCCATACTGCTGAAGTTGATCTGCTATTGGCGGATATCCCCTTCATGAAATGAATTGGCAGCGTTGAAAAGAAATTGTCATATTGAAAAAACAAATACAATAATGTGTGAAATGGCGAATATCCCCTATCATAGATACGAGTAACTCTGAATATCGTGATTTGATGTATTTGATATTTGCATCTTTGCATCCTGAATAGTATTACATTAAAAATAAACTGAATACTTGTTACGGTTTGTTCCAGGAAGTTACCCACTTCTTTCTATAAATTATTCATCGTATCAAAAGAAAAAAGATGTATTATAAATGAAACAAAGACATTGAATTATATGAAAGATTTAAGACACGCGGTTACCCGCATGCTGTCTACAGAAAGATTGCAGAAGACATATGACATGTATCATTGCAGAATACACTATTCAGCTAGCAAAACATCTGGACTTTTAGTAGGAGTGTTTGCACTGAGAATTGTCAGAAGACATACGTTTAAAGCCAGTATGTGGCGGGCTTTTGGTATCGTGGAGCAAGGAGCTACCCTTTCGCAGTTTGATGAAGTCCTTAGTAAGGACCTAGCAGTTGCCATCAGAGCCTGGGCAAAGTTTCAACAGATCCGTGCACAGGTTAAGTGACATGGTGGTGGAAAAGAGATGGTCAAATCAGCTTTTAATTATCAACAGTAATGGATCTTATACCCGATATTAAGCCAATACCTGTTCGTTTTTTTGTTGTTGTTTATTTTTTTATTTTTTTTGAATATTCGAAAATATTTCAAAGGCACTGTAATCATAATCTAGAGCTAAAATCAATTCATAAATACAAACAAATCTTGAATTCTAAATTTCTAAAATCATAAAATATTTACTAAACTGAAAAATGCAATTTAAAACGGTAATACAACTAAACCTAAAATAAGAAGAATAATATCCCTGGTGATAAGTTAACATATAGTAGCATACGATTTTATTTATATTTTCATAAACTTAGTACATTCGACAAAGATATTAAAACAAAATTGTTTTTTATTTTTTTATTTTTTTTTTTTTTTTTTTTTTAATTTCTAAACGTCTTGTGAAATTAGATGGATGCATAAGTGCAATTCAATTGTGTTTCAGCAATAGCTATGTGAAGATTTAAATTTCTTGATCCATGCCCGAGAGAAAACGTCTTTTTCAAGCAGAAATGGTGACAATGTGTTTCTCGAGTACAAAGTAATAAAGAAATCTGTTTCTTAACTCCTTCTCTTTGTCCATAAACTGGTGCAGCGTCTGCTTATGAAACAATAATGATATATTACCAGCAGTAGACACAACTATTTCAAACAAATAACGGCTTGTTTTCGCAGCTAAAAATAAAAAGGGTCTGTTGAGCTTCACAAATACATGTACTAGATTCTTTAACCTATCTATATTTATACATTATGATTCCTTGCTTTAAGATTCCAAGTTCCTTGTAACTTCTGGTAACGAAAGCTGTGCGATATTAAAAACCTTTTTTTTTTTAAAAAAAATACAATGAGAAAGTACATAGCTTTCTTAAAATTATCTTCAGATTTATCTATCAAACATGTTTTGAGGCATTATATCTATATTCGTTTTTTATCGTGCCACATGAGTATTTAATGTCCCCCGATTCTTTCCCGATTCAACTATGTTTTCTGGGGGGGGGGGTCGTTAAAATCAAAGTTGCATAACCTCTACTTGAGCTAAAACAAATTCAATGGGGTGCTGACAAGTACTGTATGCCTTCTAGGAATAACTGAGTTTTCTAAAATTCAATTCACCTTGTTTAAACACCTGTAGACATGAACAATATTAGTAGAACATTTGCATAATGTTTCAGATTAATTTACTACGCAACGACTCTGAGGCAATAATATATTATTGCTAAAAGGTTACATTAAGTGTTTCGGGCTGCTGTGATGTTTCAGACGTTCATACCTTTAGACAAGAGTGTTTGAAATCGTTCTGTATAATTAAGCATGCCTTCAAGGCAGAACCAAATATATACCATAGGTTAAGCGTTTTCTAAGCAAACAATTAATACCAGTTACGTATATTTTGCGTAAAATGAAACAGTTCTGAAGTTTTTATCAGACTCAATAGATTTATTAGTCCTTAGTGTTTAGCGATAATTTGTTTCTCGCAATAAATGGATTCAATGCACATTTTTTACAGCAGCAGCGATAGCAATTTCCTGTCGCATTTCAGAAAAAAACAACAACGTATAAATGTGAAAGCAGCTTAATGTTTTGTTTCGGATTAAGTCTAAATCGAGACTTATTTCCAAGTTACTACGTTATTAAAGCCATGATATTGATTGATAAGTTAACAATTCTTCTTTAGGCTTTCTGCAAAATAACACGTACGGTAAAAGTTGACAACTATAGACAACACGTTTCTACGTTGCCATCCATTTAATTAAAGAAATCGTTTACACTAACTAATATGACATGTGGTTCAAAATATTGTGAACCACAATACAAAACGAGCAAATATATCAAAGAGGCGTCCCCTAAAATGTAGAGAATTTCATTTCCTTGAAAATCATGTACTGTTAAAATGTGGAATAAATTATTATTTAATGTCAAAAATTTAAGTACAACAGGTAAACAGAGTCCTTACATCAATAGTTGTTGTTGTAACATTTTAAGGTGGATGGTCAATTTGACAAATTATCACTGTTTTGCATTTTGTGTCTGAATACCCTACCCAATTTGCACACGTGTTCTTCTTCAAATGACGATTTATATCTCTAGCTTAGAGAATCCGCCAACAATACACGTGCTTTATATTATCTATTATTTTCAGGGAATGTCACTTTAAATACAACACGAAGTAAAATCATTTAAATGGGTAACTAGCAGAGGTAAAATACCGGATCATTTAAATAAAAATGTAACTGGAATTTCATCTTGCTTACATCTATTACAATCATGTGAACTTCATAAAAGAAGTATATATTTATGTAAGCTTTCATTTGGTATCAAACTTGTCATAATCCATCCGTTCAGTCTAGTTATGTGTATAGCTCGTTATAAACACTGTCTACTGATTTACACTAATGCAAAAACCGGTAGGAAAATATCTAAACACGAATCATTTCGCTGAACAAAGAGTCATTGTAGTCTTGGTGTTAGTACAGGACATTTTCATAAAATGTCTTCAATCAGCTTTTGGAAATAATGAAAGTTTTACCCATCAGTTTCTTACAGCTTAGTACGCTGGTAATTCAACGGAATCCGATTATACTATTCTCAAACGGGATTTGAACCTGAGAAAGATTTTTGCAAGACTGGTTCGCCCTTTGCTTACCAAAGACCATAAAAATGCCTTGCGATAAAGACGTCAAAGAAGTCAGTGAGTGTTGCTTATTATCAGTACTCCAAACTGCAAAGTGCAGTATTTCATAAAAGCTAACAATTCTTATTTTGATTAAGGGAATGATCAAAAGCAAAAACTGGACGACAAAAGTAAGCAAAACACCTCACATTGCAAAGCGTATCAAGTGTGTCAAGGTCATTTACATCATTTGCATCATCTTAGTCTTTACAGCTCAACTAAAAGATAAAATTAATTTGTCAATGTTTAGTTTAACAATAGCAACGTACTTCGAAAAATAAATACTTGATGGTGACACGTGCAAAGCGCGGGCTAAGTTATAGAAAATAACTTTGATAATATAACAGATGTTAGTGGTTGTTTTCGAATGATATGTTTGATTGAGAGAATTATATTCTATAATCTGTTAATTTAACTTCTTTCTGAACTGGAACAGATGAATACGGAGATAAAGAGGTACCAAAGAACCCGATCTTAGCAAATAGATCCCTGCATTTTTAAACACTATTGGTATATAGTATTGCTTCACGCGAAGGTTATTTTTTGGACATGGGCGTTCCTAAAAGTGTCATCAAGATTGCTCAGGAACTTATGTTCAGCGTTTTGTAATAGCTTCTCACAATATTTTAGAGCCATTTTGCCATTTTATACTTTCACAGTATGTTTTTATAATTTTATGGTATCTAAGTGGCTATTATTATGGTAGTGGGAGCAGGTACGGGTGTCGAATCCTATAAGTTGCCTATGTATTTGATCGTTCGATTAAACTTTATGAACTATTTATCTAGAGAATATTTACTTAGCGCATCAAGCACAAAGTCAAATTCATTAGATATATTTCTAGACCTATGTGATTGCCAATGTCGTTTAGACCTTCCCCCCATTTTTATACGTACCAAGTCACATTCCCAAGAAGAAATGCTTACTTCAGTATCCATATAAGAGTGAGTGTTTCAGCATCTAGAACAGAACAGCTAGAACTTTCACAACAAAACCGTTCAACTGTTTTTAATATGATAGATTTTAGTTCACGTCATGCTGCAACAGGTTTGAGCAATGTTTGATATTTGCAATGCGACTTCTCGAACAAGGCAAACATTGTACAATGAAACAGGAAAAATGTAAGCTTTCCGCTTATCTTACTTGCAGCATGACCACGAACCCTGTGCTTTCTTTCTATTTCAAAGACTAAACCAAATGAATCAAACAAACAAAAAAAAGACTAAAGGAAATGAATTCAGATAAAAGAAGATAGAAATTCTTGTTAATACATGGGGTTAATGTTTGAGATAAACAAGCACACATTGTAAAGGCTCAGTTTTACTTACAAAGATAAAATACACTTAATAAGTTAACATGGTTTACACACGTTCTGTCACTATGCTTCTAACAAACCTTCCCATCATTCAATCAACTCATTACAAGCTCATATCTAAAACTCTGCGGGAAACACCAAAGAAATGATAGATCAACTAAATGTAATAACTCTACCGTCAAGTGGATAGTCACGAGACCCTAGGCAGATATAAATTTATTACAGTAACATAAGTACGTTCAAATGAGAACACTCCCTGTAAATACATTTGCCGGGGCGGTAAAGCCAAAATGATAAGAAGGTTTAAAGCTGTTTTAAGGCGTGTTTTCCTTAGGTGCATAATAAATGTAACACATGCACCGCAGTGCAAACTTGAATAGATACATATATATTCATTTAGAAAACATTTTGTAAAAGAGAAACAAATCCACGATGCTATATAAGCCTGTTTATTATTTATCTATAACCATGTATCACCATGCACAACGAATCTTTTCTCGGATAACTGATTTGTCTAGCAAAACGGGTTATAATAAAGAGACTGTTTAATGGTGTAGACGTTGTATGATAAATTCTAGTCTGTTATTTTGTCACTTACTGAATTCAAGACTAACTCTGGGACATTCTTCTTTCTTTTCAAAGATTCTGCTGAGGGGTAAAAGCTGATTTATATGCTAATGAAATCAAGTTAAGTGGCTGAGAAAAACAGTGTTACAGTCTCTTCAATTTTATGGCCTGAAGGCTTTTACAGGCAACATTTGTATTGAAGATAATCTGTTTATGAAAAGAAATAAGCAGAATAATTAAGTATATTTGGAGAAATATATCTCTTCTGAAAGAATATATTACGGTATAAAACAATCATCGTACACAAATGCACCGTCTAGAGAAGTGCAGGAACAAGTTTGAATTGTTTAAGAAATTCACGGAGAACAGACAGATGTTTCTAATCTCCTTAGTCGAATAAAAACATTTTATGTTCCCAATGATTACTACGCGTGTAAAATGTCGACTCGTGAAGATGACAATTTCAGAACATAATTTACAAGAGTGGAGACTATTATTTTAATTGAAGTTATCTGATTTTCCTGGTGTGAAACAACTGCAAATCAAGAAACTAAAAGATGAGGTGAAGAATATGTTATTTAAGGAAAAAATATTGAAGACGAGCTGTTTTGTTCTCTGGTGAGCTAACAATCGTCTCACTTACTCCAATAGGCAAATGGCTTGCATAAAGGGAAGGTCCTCTTCAATTCAACTGTCTCTTCTTTATGACTTCAAAATGTTTTGCAAAGCGACAAAGACATTTTGAACACATGGTTATATTATGTTGTTACTTGCAGATGACATGTTGTCTTCACTCTAAAAATATTTTCTTATAATAGATATATAACACGTCGTGCGAGTAAAGCTATGTGATATTTACATATTTGCATTGTTTCTACTGGTGGTTATGCAACTTGCTTCTTTATTCACTTGTAACTGACTTATGCTTGATATTAAATGCAAAAGTAGCTGAGAGTGGTACAAAATCTATTTTGTGTAATAATTCATTTGTGGTAACCCAAAACATCTCCGACTCATGATTAAATACGTTCGTTTAAAACCTGCAATCTTGAAATGATAAATTCTTGCTGTGTTTGTATTCACATTGCACAGCATTTGTTTTAATCCGATTTTTTATGTATTTAGCCAGATCGGTCCACACCCTGAGAAGACAACACCAGGAAAGCGGAATTATTTATATTTCCTCCGGAAGCCGATTATTCCGCTCATAATTCTGTAATTAAATGAAATGAACTCCGAAGTTTGATGAAAAAACAACACATGAAATAAGTCGAAAAGAGAAAACAGGAAAGCCTTGAAACGACTGCTGACACTAATAACATCAGACTTGGTGAGGTTGCTGAGAAGAACTGCGTTTAAATATTTCATTGATTTCTTATATATTGAGCCAGAAGTTCAGAGTGAGCTATTGTGATCACGCTTTGTTCGCAGCAAAACTGGTTTTCTCAAACCGTAGGGGATGGTGTCTAGATGTTTGGTGTGCAACTTTGTTAATATGGCCTCCACCAAGATTGTTTAAATGTTAAAATTGTGTCAAACTTTGTCTTGGTTAACAATCCAAGTATTTCATTCTAAGACGGGTTGAACAGTTGTATAAACACAAATGAAAACACAAAGACTGCATTTGTATTGCTTTAATAAAAGAACATGGTAAAGTATCAGGCAGAGTTTAAATTCAACATCTGCATAATACTTATATCCATCTAACTGACATTTCAAAGATTTCTCTTGAATTGAAAGTGTATTTCATGGCATACAAAATACTGTCGTAGCATGCCTATAAAAGTTAGTAAACTTTCATATCACTTTCAGCTGTTAAAATTCTAGCATTTGTAGTCTTCCGATAAGAAAACTCACAACCTAAGCAAAGTGTACAATTTTGTGACAGTAGGTCAACTGTTAATAAAGTTCAGTTATTCTACAAACCGTTGCCTTGTAAAGTACTTAAGATTAAAGTACTAAAGTACTAACACCAACTATGATGACATAAAAGTAATTAACAATTCAAGAACACAAGTGTTCTAACTTAAGCATGAAGCATTGCTCACTGCAGTAAATAAAGGAAACAGTGTACATGTATTTGTTTTCAGAAAAAAATGTATTCAATGTTGTCTCTGATAATCGACATGAAGTGATTAAACTGCATCTCACATTGTCATACTAGCAAAGTAATACGAAAGTTTCGTGCATATTTTGCTGCATGTTTGTGGAAGCAAATCGACCGGATCATAGTCCTTCGGAATGCAGCTTTTTAGGTGTTGAGGGTGAACAAGTTTTGACTTTGATTTGCAGTGGCTCCGAGTATAACCTTTGTACACTGTTTTAAAAAATGGTAGAACATTTTCCCTCCTTAAAGACTCGTTATTTTTAGCATCTTATATTGCCTTGTTTTAGGAAACCATTATTGTTCTTGTATTTTTTTTTAATCAGATTTCTATCCTTGATTTTATACGACCTCTCAATGCGAGCTTTTTCTGCTATTTTCTGCATGTATTTTGATCCACTTTGACTTTCTTTGGTTTCCTTTCTTTCCAGTTCATCCTTTAAAGACGAAAAGAAGTTTTGATCGGTCACAGTTATCTCATATTCTTGATTAAGCTTCTATCTTGTTCTAACTGTATTTTTTTCTTCTTTGTCTCTCGTTTTTTAATCATTCTTTCTTTTGAGCGATACTAGTTTTGATTCACCTTTTTTCACTTTGCATTGTGTCTTTGTCAATGTCGATGGAGATTTTCAGTGTCGATGGAGATAGTTTCAGTGGTATCTTAAGTAAGTTCGTGAAGTTGGCGGTCGGTCCGGCGGCCTTGCGGCCTTATTGTAGCGACCTAGGATATACATTGTGTATCAAAATAAAAACGATATCTATGAAGTATTGCACCCAATGCTAGGGCGCCTGTTACCCTTGACATTTCACATGTCTTAAAACAGGCATTGTCTAAATGCTATTTACAACAGATGAAATTTGAATTTACTTGGCTTGATGTACAATGTTATTAGGCTGTCTGTCACATTCTTTTGATTATTTCCTTTTAATTTCCTTTTACAGCGTTTTTAGTTCAATCATTACCTCTTTAAGAGATGAAGCATTCAAATAAAACATAAATACAAACATAAAAGTGCGTAGGAAGGAAATAATTAAGTCTTGTAACGTGTGTATTTATACATATGCTCTCAGTGTGAGTGCATACACTTTTTTCTAGCACGCTCTTATCATTCGTTGAAAATATTTAGTGTTTGACGTATTTATTTTTTTCGTAAAACTGTTTTTAATGTGTGTAATGGAGTATTGAATATTCCCTTTTCCTTTAACCAAGTTTATCCATGTTGCCCCTAGCCTAGCTTTTAATGAGTATTGAACATTCCCTTTCCCTTTAACCAACTTTATCCATGTTGCCCCAAGCCTAGCTTTTAATGAGTATTGAAAATTCCCTTTTCCTTTAACCAAGTTTATCCATATTGCCCTGAACCTGGTTTTCTTAGTTTCACATTTGTGAAAACCACAAGACCAAGGACCTAAGTTCTTGATATATATATCATTGTTTTGTTGGCCTCTGTTGTGTTTATTTTAACGGCGCTCAAAGGACCAAAACTTGCACCGACCAAGGTTATGGAAGTTTGAGTTCTGTGAGAAAATTAAGGAGTTCGTGTTTCTTTCAGCTAATACGTAAGCTGCTAAAGGCATTGACCATGACCTTCTGACTTACTTTTTCGTTTTTCTATTCCCCTGACACAATGATTTATTTATAACAAATAGCATTGCTAACGCTTTTTAAAATTCATTTCCATGTTGTTGTTTTTAACATAGGCCTACTGACCTACATTCTTCTTTTTTATGGTAGATTGGGTTTAACATAATTTCAGAAGCACATTATCAGATTGTCTTAATATTGATTTTGTCACTAAATGACCTACTTAATTCCTATTGACAATCTATTATAATACGAGTTAATACCATGAATGCATGATTTAATTTTATTCTTTCTTTTATTATGGCCTATTCATTTGTTCACGCTTTTTAAGTACGGGTTTCCGTCAACGGTCGTCAACATTTTCCTTCAAACGACTTCTACTCATAAAACACTGGGACGTTTTAACTAGACTTCACTGGAATATTTATTGATTGGTTCTCTGTCAACTGTTTTAATGTTAAGTGGTACAGAAATCTGGTTGCTGTGGCAACCATAACGAAAAACTTTGAACATCATCTTCTCAGAAACCACCTGCACAATTCTAGAATAAGTTCACAGATTTATTTTCTAGGTGGTCCTTTATTAAATTTCTTCAGGCCATTCCGGACCCAGAAAAACGCTGTCAGAAGGGCTTAAACGCGTTAAACAGAACGATTAGTAATAGTGAAAGACGGCTCCTGTCACTCAGTAAAACAGCAATCGCTTTTGTATGCTTTTTAGCTCTACTAAGCACAGCGTGTTCATGGTGAGCTTTTGTGACCCCCCTCTGTCCGTCGTCGTGCGTCGTGCGTCGTCAATTATTTCTTTACACAACATCTCCTCTAAAGCTGATCACTGGACTTTGACCAAATTTCACAAGAATGGTTCTTGGGTAATCCCCTATCAAAGTTGTTCAAATGGTTCCGGTCAGTTGCATCAGTAAGTCATCAGTAAGTCACAGGGCCAAAAAAAGGGTTTAAAAACGCAAATTTAAAAACTCTTCTTGTCTGAAACTACAGGGCCCAGAGCTTAGACAGTGGTATGCAACACTGTCTAAGGTTCGTCTACCAAAGTTGTTCAAATTTCGCTTCTGGTGTGAAAATTGGCCCCGGTCTGGAGGGCCATGGGTTTTCCTTATATGTATAAAGTAAAACCTTAAAACATCTTCTCTAAAACTCCAAGGGCTAGAGCTTAGATAATTGGCAACAATTGAAACATCGTCTCGTCTAGTAGACCTCTACCAAGATTGTTCAAATTATGGTCCTGAGGTCGAAATTGACCCCGCCCCCCCCCCCCCCCCTTAGTAGAACCTTCAAAAATCCTCTTCTCTGAAACCCCTAGGGTTAGAGCTTAGATATTTGGCATGGAACATCATCTAGTGGTCCTCAACCAGGATTGTCAAATTATTGCCGTGGGGTTAAAATTTGTCCTGCCTCAGGGGTCATGGGTTTTCCTTATACATATATAGTAAAACCTTCAAAAATCTTCTTCTCTGAAACCCAAATGCTAGAGCTTAAATATTTAGCATGATAAATTGACCTTTACCGAGATTGTTTAACTTATTGCTCTCGTGTCAAAACTGGCCCCGCCCCGGGGGTCATGTGTTTTCCTTTTAAACCTTAAAAATTTTCTTCTTTGAAACCACACGGGCTAGAGCTGAGATATTTGGCATGAAACATCGTCTAGTAGACTTCTATCAAGGTTGTTCAAGTTATGGTCCTTGGACCCCGTCTTAGGGGTCATCGGTTTTCCTTATATGTATATAGTAAAACCTTAATCTCATCTTACCAACATTGTTACCTTGACTTTTTCAAAAAACAACACTTACGACAAAACCGAATGACTTTGACCTTTAGATGACCTTTACCTTTAAGGTCAAATAATTGAATATTGCTTAAATTGGCCTAAATACTTATGTCAAAACCGACTTGTTGAATTATTCTAATATGACTGTATGACCTTTATCTGACCTTGACCTTAAAGATCAAATTATTGAGTATTGCTAAAATTGGCCATAACACTTACGAAAAAATCGACATGGTGAATTATTCAAGTATGACCTTGACCGTCAAGTTATTGAATTTTGCTTAAATAGTCATAACTTTTTTATTAATGTATGCATTTCATTCATACTGGGTCAAGACAACACTGAAAACAAAACCAACATGTTAAATCATTTTAGTATGACTTTGACCTTTAAATGGCCTTGACGGTGCTAAAATTGTCGATATCTTTGTTATTAATAAATGTATTGTCTTCATACTTGGACATAAGTACCCTTTGGACAATTCCTTAAATAAAATCAATAAAGTTTGTTGTCCGATTAAGAAAGTAGTAAAAACACTGGCTTCTCATCAGCGAAATCGCAGGTTAAAATTGCTGGTCCCTGTGACAACAAGGACGGTGAGGCGGTTTTTCTCAGCAGCATGATAAATTCATTTTGAACTTTGCAATGCAAGACAGGCCTGTTCATATTTTACTAACACGGACTCGTTTTGTTATAAGTACTTACCAAGAAAGACTTGGTATTTAACACGATTTCAGAGAAAAAAAGTTAATGCAACGTATTTGTCCGCTCACGTTGCTGTACTATGTTTAACAATACTTAAAACACACCTGATAAAATAGTTGTTATGTTTGTTCTTGTTTGACAAACCACCTGTTAGTTTTTGAAGTGATACATGTACGTGATATTCTAAATTAAGTCTTACTTACCTCGTACTATTTAGTAAGTCTTACTAGTAGGTTTGACTGACGATTGTCTGATCTACACTAAGAGCCGCTGAAAAAGTAACGAATTAATTGCAACGTTTGAACAGACATTTTCAACTAAAACTGATTTACGAATAACAAAACTTTTAACTAGAGGTTCTTTTTGGTCATGTGACAATATAAAACGGGATTTCGTGCAGTATTTTCTCAAGACATGCAATGTGTAACTCGTTTTGCTGCGAGTCCGTCCTTTCAGGTCGGTTGTGGCTTTAGCACTGCGCAAAGAAAATGCTACTTAATCATATTCAAGACGTCCCATATGATTCACCTTTGGGGTTTGGGTCAACCACACCATTTCGACAATAGTAGCTGGCTGCAGGTCATGTTGATGTTGGTCCTGAGTACGCGGGCATTTTCGTCCATTAAACTAAAATAAGGCCATATTTAACCAGGATGCAATCATTCCGTGTCAACGCAATATGTTCATGAGCACAAAGCATACGTGCCTGAACGTGATAGTTCGTCAATAGTATGCAAACGGTACTTTCTGGCACTCAAGCAAGCATTGAGGAGCTGGTTTTCTACTGTTAATACTTCTAATGTAAAAATGTGCATTTTAGTCGCATTCTGGAAGTCGTCTCTGATGTACAAAGCTGTCTGTGCAATAATACTGTGTACCCAGGAAACAACCTCCAGCAACACTCCGAGAGAGAGAGTCCCCTGCCTTTGGTTAAGCCAAGCCTGAAGCATAATGACTCCTCCGTTCATTTCGGCATCACTTAGAAACCGCTTCCTTATATCAGCGTTGACCTTTTCCGTTATTTCAAGAAACAACGTAAGATAGACACAACACTTAAAAACCAACCATATATTCTTGAAGGCACATGTCAGTGAACAGTCTCGTTTATGTGCAAAACATGACTGAAATATCGCCGCGAGAAAACAAATATCTATAAATCTTATTCAAATGAAATTTGTGACGATGAGATATTTACTGATTACTTTTAATATCACAATATATTCATTTGTCTAAAAGCAACCTGCTAGTTATCTGTCTACAAAAAATACGATAACAGAGAATAGAAAGTCTTGCTCGTCTACGGAAAACTCTTAGGTTTAAGTTTTTATTAAGATATTTTCAATTTACCTAGAATGTTTTATGAAATGATCAAATGGCGGAAAACTGTCTTACAGTATGCAGTCTTTAATGATTTGTTTAGTAATAAAGACTGGAATTAAATGTATATACAGCTGCTCCCAGCATTAAATAATTCAGTCCTTTTAAGTTGTGATTTAGAATTAACGAGCAAAACCTCAGTATGGACATGACCACCTATCGTTAAGATTTATGCTGCAATGGATTCCATTATAGACATTTTGTTTTCATTATTACTTAGTCTAATTCTCTTTCTCAAATGTGTCTGAGATATTGAGCTGCTTTTAAACATGTTCATTTAATTCTTCTATTGCTCGTTTATGAGCTAACACTTATAATATGGGTAGCTAAACGACAAATCTTTGCATTTAGGTCCTGTAGAGGTATTTTCTGAACTGTTCGTATTTTATACTAATTTTGGAACAAAATCGCTACAGAAAATTTATTCAAAGAAATCATTTGAATTACCGGTATATAAAAATAAATTCTCGGTAAAAACACTGTTTTGATTTCAAGTAATACGAAAAAATAAAGCAGTTACATTATTTTCATTACAACATGTTTAACAAATTGTAAAATATTACCACAATTTCCTACCGGTACGGTAAAAAATCAATATAAATGTAATGCTACTTGGCAGCAATTTTAAAATTTCATACATTTAGCAATTGCAATTTTTGTTATGTTTCATTTCGTTATGACATTTTTAGTGAATTCATATTTTTTTTATTTTTTTTTTTAAAGTTGCTAGAACATTTAGTGCCATTGGATCATTGCGTGTCATTCACGAAAATTGCTAGAACATTTAGTGCCGTAGGGTCATTGCCTATCATTCGCAAAAGTTGCTAGAATATTTAGTGCCGTCGGGTCATTGCCTGTCAATCGCGAAAGTTGCTAGAACATTTAGTGCATTAAGGTCATTACCTGTCATTCGCTAAAATTGCTAGAACATTTAGTGCCGTGAGTCATTGCCTGTCATTCACGAAAGATGCTAGAACATTTAGTGTCGTCGGGTCATTGCCTGTCATTCACGAAAGATGCTAGAACATTTAGTGTCGTCGGGTCATTGCCTGTCATTCACGAAAGTTGCTAGAACATTTAGTGCATTAAGGTCATTACCTGTCATTCGCTAAAATTGCTAGAACATTTAGTGCCGTGAGTCATTGCCTGTCATTCACGAAAGATGCTAGAACATTTAGTGCCGTGAGTCATTGCCTGTCATTCACGAAAGATGCTAGAACATTTAGTGTCGTCGGGTCATTGCCTGTCATTCACGAAAGATGCTAGAACATTTAGTGTCGTCGGGTCATTGCCTGTCATTCGAGAAAGTTGATAGAACGTCTAGTACCGTAGGGTCATTGCGTGTCATTAACAAAAGCTGCTAGAACATTTAGTGCCGTAGGATCATTGCGTGTTATTCGCGAAAGTTGCTGGAACATTCAGTGGCGTAGGGTCGTTGCGTGTCATTCACAAAAGTTGCTAAAACATTTAGTGCCGTCGGTCATTGCGTTTCATTCACAAAACTTGCTAGAATATTTACTGCTGTTGGATCATTGCAAGTCATTCACGAAAGATCACGAAAATTGCTAGAACATTTAGTGCCGTCGGGTCATTGCGTTTCATTCACATTTGAAGATGCAAGAACACAAAGTTTAGTCGTGTAAAATAAATAACAGTAAATTGTCTGATGTTACTTCAAACATGACGCGGTTCTGTCATGAAGTGTTGGACAGACATTGTTTATTAATAAAATAGCTTGAACAATTTCTTCTTCTTTTTTTTCTTCTTTTTTTTTAAAAAAAAATTACAGTCATATGTTAGCCATCAAAATTAAGGAGTCAAGACAGAAAAGGACAGTTTGTATATATCATTCTAACTATTAGATGAAAGCGGATTTCTGCAAAAAACTTTTCTTAACAAATATAAATTAATGACAAGGTCATTTCTCAGAATTGATAACACTTAGCTAAGAGCAATAAAGAACAAGAAATTAACAAAACCAAATAATGCTCCCCAAAGTACTTTTTGTTCAGAATGGCAGAAAGTAAGAAATGTACTATCAATGGTATTTCAATGACATGTGAAATTAATGCTTTTTAAGTTATAGTAAGGATAATCATGATGAAACATATTTGAGGATTTATAGTATAAAAAACCACATTTGTATTTCCTCTCACTGTTCTCTATCACTGTGTGAAGGTTTAATAAAATTCCTTACATGGTTTTGAAGTTATTCTCCGAACAAGCATAATTTAAGTATCATAAGGGGAGATAATTCATAAACTAAGTAACGTGAGATTATGGTTCTTTGACACTACACTTCCTTTCACTAGTCTCTATAAATAAGTGGAGTTTCAATGAAATATCATTGATAGTTTAAAAGATGTTCTCCGGACAAGCATTATTAAACATTTTATGCATCATTAAGAGAGCTAATTCAAAAATTAAGCAAGGCAGACATATGGTTATTGAACAGTGCACTTTCACTTACTAGTATCTATGACTGTGTGAAGTTTTAATCATATTCCTTCCATACTTTTCAAATTAATATCCGGACAATCATTATTAAGTCTTATAAAGGGAGATAATTAAAAACTAAATAAATTAGAGTTATGGTTCTTTGATACTGCTTCTGACTAGTCCTAATAACATGGTCAGTTTAGGAGTTATATTCCAGACAAGCATTATTAACTTAAGGGAGATAATTAAAAAAATATGCAAGGTAGAATTGTGGTTCTGGGGCACTGCACTTTCTCTCACTGGTCTTTATCAATGTATTAAGTTTCAATCAAATTCCTTTAATACTTTTCAAGTTATTCTCCGGAAATGAGTGTGACGGACAAGGCGTCGACTATATGCTCTCCCTTCAATGAGCATAAAAATAATATAAACCTACCTTTCCGACTGAAAAAAATTGACGAAAATTGAACAAGTACACGCATACAACCAATCTTCTTTATGAAATAATCATATTAATTTCCTCATTTATATTGAGTCCTTATGCAAATACTGTTACCAGAAAGTAATCGGACTAAAACTTTCATCATACAAGGAAGATTTGTATGCATCTCTGAGTTGTTTATGCCAGTCCATAGGTAGCAGACAGTATGTCGCAGGTAGCGGACAGTAAGTCGCAAGTAACGGACAGTAAGTTTTATATGGTTGTGCCAAGTGTCCTCTTCACTGAAAAGACGAGCACAGAGTGTTAAGCCTCAATATGAAGACATCAGTCGACAGAGCTTCTGATATAAATTATTATATCTCATATCATACGAAGTCAGGAGTTCATCACTAACAGGAATATCAGCAACTAGTCACGTACCTTGTTCTATTATCTGATAATTTGCGTGAATTCATAAAGACTTCACAGAAAACTAAAACGTTTCTTTATATATAATGATTTCTATTATTTTTAAGTATTTTAGGGTTAAAAATGACTCACGGTAAATTTTGGTACATCTCGAAGTTCAATGGGGCAAAGTTATCGCGCGAACTCCGCAAGGCAGCCTGGGAGAAGTTTTCCTATTTTTAATTTTCGTTTGTTTACACATTTCGAACATGGGTCGTGATGGTCAGGCAAAACCAGGCAAAAAGCTTTTACCCTGTATATTTCTTTATTTTGTTTTACAAATGCATAACGATGATAAGTTTGTTCACGAAATATTGTATTTATTTTCCTTTACTAATTATTCATGTCCAGAATATGAAGTATTTCTTATTACAAGTATCTTCTTTAACAAATTAGTGACAAATAAATAGTTTACTAAAAAAGATGTGTAGTGCATACTTTGAAGAAAATTTGAATATTAATATCAAAGAAAGAAATCCTAAAAAAAAACTGATATAAATCCTTCCTTATTATTCGTTATTAAACCTGGCTTTATTTATATATATGGTTTAAATTATGTTATCATTCCATTTCAAAACAATAATTTATTAGAATTCAGTCTAGTAAGAAAACACTTCCTGGTTTCCAAGGACGCTTGTTCCTTCTTATATTGGATAATTCAGGTTTCATCTTCAAAATATAAACCGAATAGGCAGATGATTAAATAAAGCTCAGGGAAATCAGACAGCAGATGTGCATTTTGTCATCTGTAAATTCGCATGAACTCAGGACATCATTGTATGAAAGGTACTTAAGGGACACGACAATACAAACGGATATCATATATGCTCATGTTGTGACTTTCTGTAAGTACGAGTTTTACAACAACATACACACTCATTGTACTCACACTTACAATGGAAACGTTCCTTAATACACATCATAAAATAAGATTTGTTTGCTATTTTCTCTAAAACACAGACAGCACCGAGCTGGAGAAAGTAAAAAGAATTGTTATCATATCTCTACGTAAGAATTGTTATCATATCTCTACGTAAGAACAGTTATCATATCTCTACGTAAGAATTGTAATCATATCTCTACGTAAGAATTGTTATCATATCTCTACGTAAGAATAGTTATCATATCTCTACGTTAGAATTGTTATCATATCTCTACGTAAGAATTGTTATCATATCTCTACGTAAGAATTGTTATCATATCTCTACGTAAGAATTGTTATCATATCTCTACGTAAGAATTGTTATCATATCTCTACGTAAGAACAGTTATCATATCTCTACGTAAGAATTGTTATCATATCTCTACGTAAGAATTGTTATCATATCTCTACGTAAGAATTTTCATCATATCTCTACGTAAGAATTGTTATCATATCTCTACGTAAGAATTGTTATCATATCTCTACGTAAGAATAGTTATCATATCTCTACGTAAGAATTGTTATCATATCTCTACGTAAGAATTGTTATCATATCTCTACGTAAGAATTGTTATATCTCTACGTAAGCAACATTGTAAGCATGATATCCTGCAATGTTAACATACACAAGAATATTACCTCTATGCCTGTTTAGTTTCGAGTTATTGATAGTTCTGCAAGATTGTAAATTGTTGCCAGGTGAGTAAGATACGTGTGTTATAATTAAACAAGTTAATTCTCTTCAGAAACTTACAATTAAACCTAAGATATTATTATACTTTACCCAAGATGTGACAGAATACTGCTTATGCCACTTCTACGCCTTTGCGAAAGCTTATAACATATATTCTCGGTATCAAATAATTTTCTCTAAACATTTCTTAGTCCATCTTACAGAATGAAATATGTTAATGTACTTGTTTTTTCTTGGCACTTCTGAAACATATTCATTTATAGTTTGTAGTTTCCATATTAAGTTTCAAGATTAATCATTTCAACTGACTTGTGATTTTTATTGTAGTAATGAATTTCAAGATAATGAACTACGCTATCTCCTTTTTCCCACTTCTTCACATTCACTTAAGTCCAACTATTTTTAATTTTATTTTTTATTTTATTTTTTTTTCATTAAAACTATCTAGTTAAATACAAAGGCTATATGGATAATACTTTCACGCGTACTTAAATAATCTGGAATTACATTTCTTTCGAAAATTGTCCTTGCATACATTGAAGGTTGCAGTTGGAAATTATTTGTGCCAAGTATATACCGAGCTTAACATTTTTATATAAAAAGGGACTTTTCTGCAATAGCGCTTTACATCTTAGAGACCATTTAATTTTGATTTTACAGCAAATTTGAAAACTGGAATGGGGAATACCATATACAAATGCCACAATAATTATAACTATAATGCGTTTTATATCTGCCCAAAAACACTTACATGTGAAATATAGTAGTCTGATACTTATGAACGTCATAAATAAACATTTTCATGTATTGCGTTAAGTGCTTGGATGTAATGCCACTATATAGATTTCAAACACTGATGATCAAGTGCCACGAATAACCGTAAGTTTGGCGCTTACTTACTATAAAGAGTTTATTGACATTAGGACAAGATATTAATTTCACAATATAAAGTTCAGATGTAATATTAATATTTTTTTTATAAAAATGACATTGTTGAAATGGGAGTGTTGATACAGTAATAAGCAAGGCATATTGTTTGGTTGTTTAGGAGAATGAAGATTATTAAATAAAGACTATAATTGCCTAGCTTTTTATAAATGGTAAGTTAGACGATTTCACGTAGACAATGTAAAGATGCCCACGCATTCATTTTATGTGTTTATATCATGACCTGTTTCATATAAAGTATTTTTTTTTTCATGATACTATTTATGCTTTTGCTTCATTTTCAAATTTTATTTGCATAAGAACTTAATTTTATAATTAGACATCAAATCTACGATATACGATTCTTATTTTCCACTTTGTGTCTGTTTTCAACAAGACATTTACCCGACGGATTCCGGTCAATAACCTAAGGAAGAACTGTACCTATGATCTTCAAACCTTACAGGATGGTAAAGCATGATGAGTAAAATTGGTCAAGGTCACACAGATCCATGTCTAGACAGTGGTTTCTAATCAGTTACATATTAACGACTGTTTCCTGGATCTTCAAGCATGGTTAAGCATGTAAAGATAAACCCTATAACGTTGTGCTCACTTTATTAATTGCCAAGTTTACAGGAGCCTGTATTTCAAAAGCGGTTTTCAATCACTTACTTGGGAATGAGAAAATCGTGGAATTCTAAACATAGCTGAGTCGATATTCTTTTTGACCTAGGTGATTTCTGATGCGCATACCGCTGTAGGCGGGCAATTGGTGTCATTCTGAAAGCACATGTTTTGTATCTGTGTTAGGCAGGGACCTAAAATTATAAAAAAATAATAAAAGAATTCTGTTCTCCTTATGCCGGTGACTTTTGGCAGTTATCATATCTAAACAATTACATGAATTATATCTTATTGATGTTGTACAAAAAATAAATTTCTTATTGCAAAGTACAAACAAATGGATCTTCATCGCATTAAGCAATAGAAGACGATGGATTTGTCTGGACAACTTGCTTAAATAAACCAAAAGTAAACAATGTGTCGTTTCTTTACAAAATGAGCATTTAAAGCACCATTTTACGTATTAATCGTTTGAGATTTAAATACACAAAGCTTCTTTTTTTCATTTACCTATAAATAAGAGTGCATGAGACAAATATACCGTATGATTTTATTGCATCGAGAAATTCTTTTATTACTAATCCCTAACTCTTTGATCATGAAATAATAACAGGAACTTGTCACTTGTAAGGGCCTCGGTAAATGACAAATATATCATATTTTACCGTCTAAAATTTTCATTTGTCAGTGGTGTAAATTGAAAAAAAAACAATAAACAAACGAAATTCGATAAGCCAGCAATAACATGTCCGCAGTTTTACATTTATTAGTTTTAGCATGATCGAATTTCTTAAAACATCTCTTAAGTTGTAAAATGCAGTTTGAAGGGCGATTTGAATATGGTCAACATTTTTTCACTTGACTACTTGGCAGTTCAATATTATTTATAAATGTGTCATTCTTTCTAAATCAAACTGATTCACTCAATTTTTATAATCAAACTGAATGTTGAATGAAACACAAATATAGAGTATAAAATTACAAAAGCATTATTTTCAGCCGTTGTTTTTTGGTGAAATTTCAGTCTGTAATTGTTTACTTTAAATCTTCTATTTCATACCTTTGATGCAAGTAAAAGACACTTCAATCGTGCAATGTTCAAATGCTTTTACAATAACAGTGGGGTGCTTATTTACATTCAGACATTATGTAACACTGTAAAGGAAACATTCTGAATTATGTATCATTTGTCAAATAAACTATATGGCTCAAAACAAGTGTGAAACGAATTGCCTGGTCTTCTAATATATCATTATTTTGAATATTACGAAGAGAGACATTGTAATGTTTGTACGTCTGCATTTCCTAGCATGTATTGTTCAAAATGTACTATGAACATTTTTCACTTGCAACATTTCTTGTGATGAATAATTTAAGTGGAGATCTTTTTCCATAGACAACTCCTTTGTTATTGTTATAGCACCGACCCTATCATTTAAAGCTGCTAAGACATTTTACTAATGTACTTTCATTTCGTTATTGAATGATTATTTGAAGATCATTTTAATGTGTCATCAAGACTTGAAACAAAATCTATTAGTCACTCAAAGCTCTTTTCTGTTCCCGCTGTTTCCAAGGAAACCAAGCTGCCATAATATTAACATTCCTTTTAAAATACGATTACTTATCTGTTGTCGTAATGAAAGCAAAAATTGTTCAGCCTGGTAGGCAGACGATACTTAATTACTAGAAAAAATATTGTAAACCATATATCAACACAAATACTAAAATGTTACTGACTAAGCATTTATGCAAAATGTCAAAAAGCTACTAGGCTCAGACAAACAAGATCAAATTTCTTCGCATTTCAGAGGGAAGATTTGCAATAAATGCGTTTAGCCACGTAATTTTTCATGGGTACATTCATCTTTTACATCCGATCTAAAAGGTATTAGAATATTAACATATAAAACTAATCGGAGAAAAATGAAAAGTTAATTCCAGCGTTTTAGCTCTATTTTTGTATTATTTTCACCTATACAAAAGACACACGCAGGAACATTCATTTTTCATGTAAAGAAGATTTTTAGTACTTCTATCTTGCAATGATAGCATTTGTAATTTTTTATTTTGTATTTATACATTTTTTTTCTACACCTAAGTGTTGAATTGCAATGTGTTAAATGGAATTTAGTCAATTTGGTAGGTAAAAATAAAATTCGTAGTAACTTGTAAAATTTGTTCATTTTTAGATTGTGGTACAGCCAGATGGCAGAATTTTGGAAAGTAATGCGTACTAAAGGCAAATTTATGAAGCACTATATTTTAAAGAGTGGCACTTAAGACAAAATAAAATTTCACAGATATATAATCTTTGATCTTTAAACGTTAAAATAACGCAGGTACTATTAAGAATGTTTTACCAAACTTTAAATGACATCTGCTTCTAAACGTTAAATCAAAATGAAATAATAAAAAGATTTTTTTTTCATTTAAGCTTTCTCTGTAAAGGGAATTGTAATAAAAATGGAAATAGACAAAGTTGCAAGGTGCTATCGCCGCATATATGATGACCAAAATGGATACTAGATTACGAGGCCAGTCGTGGTAAATGTAATTTCTCAAAATCTTAAAACTGAAAAGTAAAGCACTAAATCAGTGAAAGTAAAAAAGCGAAAATCAGTGAATCAGCAGAAATGTAAGCAACCACGTATGAATGTTTATCAGAGTCGTTAAATAGTAATGTCTGTCTGCCTGTCTTAAATTTCATATATTTGGTAGTTTTTACATTGTCCTCATTATAGATATTTCTTAATGTATTTTTATTTCTTAAGCAGAATTAGATTAGAAATAGATATAAAATTTGAGACAGCAGGAAACAGCTTTACTTTCAAGTGTGTTGCCAAGAAGGAAACTACAGGAAATGTCATCAATTTAACTCAGAAATACCTAGGTGATTTTGTTACACAAACATATATATTAAAATGGTCGTGTAAATAAAACAAGAAGGACTGAGGCAATGATTTGATTTAGATACAGAAGTAAATTGTGTTACTATAATAATAAAGGTAGTCAAAAGGCAAACCTTTTATTTGCATAAGATCAATTTGTTTGTATTAATATAATGAGGCTATTTTTATTTCCTGAACAGCTTTTAAATGAGAAGCAAATGTTTCACAAAAATGTAAACAAAACATATTGTAATTCATTATGTTGTTGTGATGATAAAGATTGTCAAAAGGCAATACATTAAACATATTTCGTATAAATGTATGATAATAAAGATTGTCAAAAGGCAATACATTAAACATATATCGTATAAATGTATGATAATAAAGATTGTCAAAAGGCAATACATTAAACATATATCGTATAAATGTATGATAATAAAGATTGTCAAAAGGCAATACATTAAACATATTTCGTATAAATGTAGCAAGAATGTTCTGAAATTGCATTAATAGCTTTTGAAATGAGAACAATTGACAATGTTGGCAAAAGGCAAACGAGTTAATACCCTAAATACATTTTGTATTAAGGTAGTGAGTTGTTTTTGTTGTTGTTGTTTTAATTTCATGTTAAGCTTTTGAAATGCATCGAACACATTTTTATCTAAATTTATTTAATATTTTTCCATAAATAGATATTTTTGCGTACTAAGTCGATACTAATACCGAATACCATCTTCAATTATTGAAAATAGAAGAGAATTAATGATTACTTTAGATATTAAACCTTTTTTCATTGTGGAAGTGTGGTTATAAAAGGATATATATAAAATACATATGAGAAAATGGCAGGGTTTAACAGATTTGCCATCAACTGTTATTCTAAATGTCAGTTGATAAAGTAGTTGGAACTGTTTCAGTAAAACAGTAGATGAAAAAAGCAATTACACGAATTGAAAACATAATGGGAAAGAAACACACCTTTTATAAGGATATAAAAATGTATATTTCTGTTATTATAGAGGGCTTATAGTTTTTAAACTGTCCGTCTGTCGGTCCGTCCGAAAACTTTAATACTGCCAGTAACGCTTTTTATTAGTCAATGAATTTCTTCATACTTTAACACAATGCCTTTTTGGACAACACTTTCCTACTGTTAACATATATTTATTTGATCTTGGCCCCTGATTGTCTTTGACCTCAACAGTCCAATTGTCAAAAAAAACTTTAGCATTGCCTGTGACTTCCTTATTAGTAAATGGATTTATTTCATAATTGAACACAACACCTTTTTGGACAATACCTTCCCACTGCCATATACTTGTATTACCTTGATCCTTGAATGACCTTGATCTGAGAGGTCCGCTTGTCAAGAAAACTTAAACGTTGCTCACAACTTCCTTATAAGTAAATCTATTTCATCATGCTTGAACACAGCACCCCTTCGGACAAAACCTCCCAACTGACATATATTTATATGATCTTGACCTTGAGGTCGAATGATCAAAAACAGCTTCTTTGAAGGTTCTACATTTTATCTTCATCTTGTCCTCAGCTCAACAAGATGACCTGACTAGACTTTTATCATGACATACAAACCTACTCTCTTGTTTTTGCAGCTACATTACGGAAATTTGAATTATAATTATAACTTTGCATGCAAATTTTAACTTTGACCTTAGCAAACATTGCCCTTGACCTACTTTCTTGTTTTTACAGCCAAAGTGTTGAAATATAAACTATACTTACAATTTTGCATGCAGATTTCAACTTAGACCTTTGCCAGTATTTACCTTGATCGACTGACTTACTTTCTTGTTTTCTGCAGCTACAGTAAAGAAATTTGAACTATGTTATAATTTTGCATATAGACTACAACTTTGACCTTAGCTGACATTGACCTTAACAGAAATTTGAACTATACTTATAATTTTGCATGCGGAATTCAGTTTTGATCTCATGTGCACGAGTTCACGTTATAAAGTATGTCATATATTTTAATATGGTTTTATTCTTCTTATAAGCAAACAAAAATAGCACATGGTGGTTGGTTCCATTTTCCCGATGATCTATTGTCAGTCAATTATTAAAAAACATGCTTTTTTAAAAGTATTGAAATAAAAATGGTTGTATTAGAATATATCTAGGTTACAATCAAATTAGCATCAGTGTTTTATCAGTTTCCAGAAATTAACTGGATTGGTTTTGTATTTAGAAAACTTCAAAGCGAAGAAAACACTGTGAATAATCCAAATCCAATACCGAATAAGTAGGCTTAACATGAAAAAGCTAATTACTGATTTTGAATAGCGAGGTATAACTTGCGAAAGGCATGTCTTTCTTACTATAGGCAATTTACAACAAACAAGACTGCCATGATGGCCCCGAATCGCTCACTTGAATACCTAGCAAACGTCAAAAGCAGTATAAAGATTTGTAGTTACCTACAAACTAAATATCTAAAATATCAGTCAATAACTAAAGGCTTTATGACAGAAAGTATAAAATATATTATTAGCTGTGGTGATCTTGACTCAGTGATCTCAAACCCCACCTAAGGCTCTATGACAAAAAGAAAAAAAATATATTTTTAGCTCTTAGACTAGTGCCCTTGACCTTGACCGTGTGACCTCAGCAGAGGTTTTTGCACGTAACTAGCATACTAAATATCTCAAAAATCGATCGATAAATGAAGATTCTAAAGAAAAAAGTACACACATCTATTTTAGTCTTTGTGACCTTGACCTTGATCCAAGTGAATGGCAGAGATTCATGCAAGGTATATACCAAATGTCTGAGATATCTGTTAACAAATTTATTTTGCTTTGTTTGCTTTTCACCTAAATATTTTGTTCACGTTATAACTTAATCTTTTGAACTCATTCAAGGATGATCCTTTGACAAGAAAATGGGTTTCAGCGGTTGAGAAAACTCCATTTCCAAGAAAACAAAGATACTTTGCTTTTCGATTCAATTTGTCGATTTCTCAAAAATGCTAACTCTAACCGGTTTTTTCTCCCCATACTAAACAACTATATTTAGCCATAAAAATTATTTTTAGAATCTTTGTGAGAACAAATACTTTTCTATTCAATTTTTTTCATTTCTTTTGATGTTTTTGAAACTACATTTTTAATCCTTAGCCTGCTGAACATCTTAAATTGACGTGTCCATCTTTCAATTTTGACACATCCATTAATTGTTTATGGGGGTGTTTATTGAAAATTTGCTGATTGAATCGTATACAGTGCAAAACATTGTCAGTTGCACAGATGTGCAGGCTGATCTTGGTCTGCACTGGTCGCAAAGGCAAACACAATTACTGCCAGCAGGAGAAGAGTTAAAGAAGAAATATTATATAAACATAGTATTATTTATATAAGTCCATATGTGAACAATATTGTGAAGGAGGAGGTTTTTCTGACGTTATATTTTTATAAGCTGAAAAAGAAAGGTAGGTTATTTTTTTGTTCACTTTTTGTGACGGAATTTGTTTTATTTCAAACAACTTCTTACTATTTCCACTGCTATTCAAATACAATATGCAAAATAAGGAATAGACAGAATATCGTACCAAGTTAAAAACAATGAACTGTAGAGAATGTATCGCATTTGATCGCACTTTCAATTTCACGAAACAATTATTGTCATTTTAAGCATCGCATAGATAAGATATTGAAGTGACAAAAGGAAACTGGTTACTATTACAAAAACCTGATCGATTGTCTGAACTTCAAAAGATAAAAATATGAAATTTTCATCATAATAAAATCATTAACTTCCATTCTTTTCTTTCTAGAAATGGCAAGCTGTTAAAAATTAGAAGAAATATATTTTTTAAAATATGATTCCGAGTCACAACCATAAAATACACGCTGACTTTGATGGTTTTTCATGCAATGAAACTGTCGAATATTGACCTATAAGTGTTGAGAATATTTTACGTTTAAGATGATACATGACCGTAGTGAAGGCACACCTTGGTGTTGGTATAACTGGGCAAACCATGTGTCCCGCGCCCCGCCCCCCCCCCCCCCCCCCCACCCTCCCTCTCGATATCGATCTGAGATGCCGACTTTACTGTAATTGCCCATACGTTGTTTAGCAGACATGGTTTCTTTAATAGAAATTTGTCTTGAAACAAAAATAATAAAGTATTCCTGTAAACAGTATCTTCAAATATAATAAGATATTGGAAATAAGTATTAAATTTCTCATATTTTTTTGCGTTAAAGCGACTGGCTCACAAATGAGCCGACGATGAAAAAAAAAGAAAATGTTTATACATCTAGAAATTCTAGATGTAATTGTGAAGAACCTATCTAAACTATGTTACTAACTCATTTTTTATTGCAGAAAATCATCGCAATAAATTTTTACACACTTTTGTCGGTACAAAATTAGGTAGTTATCATTAATTTTGACGAAACTTTATAACTTGGCTCTGAGGCTTAGATCGTCGGTCTATATTTTACTGATCGAAAAGGCATGAGCTCGAATCCTGGTAAAAGCACAACATTTTTTTGTTTTCATGGTGCATAGAAGCATACTATTATGTTTTTCCATAGTATATTAACTTCTCTTAAATTTTAAAGAAAAAAACACCAGCTACATTCTGTGAGTCAGTCGCTTTAAAAATGTTGAAGCTCCACTAAGATGTTATATTTTGTTTCTTATCATTAAAATAATTGTCTTTGAATAACTCTGAATCTGTATGTCAGTCGTTCTTTTTCCTTTTTATCATTTAAAAAGTGGAAAGGATTTCTTCATTTTAGGAAACTAGGAAGAAAAACTAATTTATGCGTTTCTTCTCCAGATGTAAGTTTCAATTTTCCTGAAGAAACTATCTGTCATATTCACGTAAAAATTAATGATCGTCTAGAAATTATTTCCTTTTATGCCTAGTCATCTTCGAGTTCCTGTGCTCATGTTACGGAAGTAACGGAACGCTAGACATTAAAAATTGAAGTTATATAAATTTATCCTTGAAAACGTTCTTGCAACCTATATGAGCTATTCTCGATGAATGCTTTCAGATTGCCAAGGTGGATTTTTCCCAGGTACTCGCACCAATAGAAAGGATCAATCAAGTAAGGCGTTGTCTAATTCCGGCGTCCTTCTCCATCACTTATTTTAAACATATTCTTTGAAACAAATAGGCTAAAGTTGAAACTACTGGTAGGGATACTCCTGACATGAAGCTAACTCGAAGTTGTTTGAAAAATTCCATTGCATGCAATTGCTACATGAATGAAAAACTTTAAAAATCTTGTGTCTACACCCACAAGGCACACCATTGTGAGAGTAGCATTTGTGGTGGACTTGTAATAAGACTGTTCAAGTTATGTCCATGTAATCACTATTTGCCCAGCCTAAGAGGTCGCTCTTTTGCATAGCCATAGCGGGGAAAAAACTTTTAAAAAGTTCTTCTCTGAAATTCCAAGGTATCGAGTATAGAAACTTGGTGTGTAGTATTGTATAACAGACGTCTTAAAAAGTGTCATTAGGGTCAAAATTGGCTCCACTCCTAGGGTCTCACGTTTTTACAAAAACTTTATAAAAACATCAAAATTCTTCTTGCCAGAAACCAAAAGTCATAGGGTTTAGATGTATAGATGTGGCATTGTTTTCAAAGCATAGATAGATAGATTTATTTCGGTATCACAGTGCATACAATGGTTATGTACAAACATGTTGTATCAAATAAAATATTAACTGATTAAATAAGATACAAGCATGAGTATGAACCATGTCATGCAACACAGTACCAAGGACAGCACAAAAAAGAGAGTGATCCCTTATTTCCATTGTGGTCCTTGTTACTGGCGGCATGACATAGAGAGACATGAATTACAGAATATCACAGATTTAAGCAAGCACATACTAAAAAATATATTAAATGTCTTGCAGGAGAACTAATCATGGACTATCAAGATATTTAAATGACCTGACTTAGAAATATTTTTTAAATATCACAAGTATTTAGCACATATTCATAATTAAAGACACGAGAGTAAAAAAATTTATCCAGTAAAAAATTATCACAAGTTCATAATAAAAAATTATATGAAAAAGCACCATTTCTTACTAGCGTTTTACGATAAAAATCAGGTGAAGATACCTGTTAGTGGAATGCATTTAAAAAGATACACACATGATACCGATTACTTAAATAAAAAGATTATAAAACTTGACTTAAAAAAAGGTTTTTGACAGCAACCTTAAACATATGGGACTGTGAAATACTAGTTATTGAAGATGGAAACCCGTTCCATAGTTTACAACCAACATAAGCGAAGGATTTTTTACCGAAACCATTGACTTTTGGGATTGCAAAAGACCCTTTTTCACCTAGTATTGTGACTGTGGATATCCTTGGTTAAGTTATCAACGTATTTTGAGTTACCTGTAACTTATTCATCCACATCTTATTTAAACCATAATACCAAAAGGAACAGACATAATCAAAATGACACTGAATAAAAGACATAACCAACAGCTTTTTAGTATGTTGCGTGAGATATTCACGTTTCCTATATAGAAATTTTAACCTTGAGTTGGCCTTTTTAATAACTGAGGAAGCCATTGAATCGCAAGATAAATTTTGATCCAGTGTGGCACCAAGATAATTAACTGATGAGGTTGGCTCAATGACCTGACCATTACAGGATACATTTAAATTTGGATTTACCCTAAGTTTGGGCTTGGAGCCGAAAAGAATAGACTCAGTTTTACCTAAATGTAATGACAACTTATTATCAATGAGCCATTTGCTAACAATCTCCATGTCCTCATTTAAAGCATGTTCAATTTCGGGCCTGTTTTCCCAGTAACCATAATACCCGAGTCATCTGCATACAGCAACAGTTTATTTTTAACAACAGCTGACATATCATTTACATAGATTAAAAACAAAAGGGGTCCTAAGATCGAGCCTTGGGGAACACCACAAGAAATACTGGAGTAAGAGGAAAAAGTTCCTGAAACATCAACATTTAAAGCATGGCCGAAGGGTCAAAACTGGCCCCTCTCTGGGAACAATAATTTATCTTATGTGCTTTTTTCTTAATTTTCTCTAAAACTGTAAGGTTCAGGGCTTACACATTTGTTTAATAGCATTGCTTTATAGTTCTGTATCAAAGTTTTTCAAATCATAGCCACAGGGTCAAAATTGACCCCGTCCAAGGGGTAAATAGATTATTTAGACTTATATTGAAAAAAGAAACATCCACTAAATAATTTCAGGAATCTCCATGTTCTTATATTTAACCTTTGACTTCCATATGTCCTTCACCTTGACCTGCTGTCTTATTTCCATGTTTATGCAGCTATAGCATCGTAATTAAATCTATAGATAAATTTTACAAGCAGATTTCAACTTTGTCTTTGGTCGGACATGACTACTAACCTTCTTCGTCCAGTTTTTAAAGATATGTCTATATGTACATTTTTGTGTATAATTTTAGCTTCAACTTTAGATATGAACTGTATTCTAACAATTTAACTTCTTTTCCAAGCTACATCATTCAAATTTGAACTATGTGTAAACGAATCCTTACACATTTCGACATTCACTTTTGGCGACCTACTGACATAAATTACATGTGTGAACTTTGGAGCACGTGTTTAGTTTTTCATGTAAATTTCAACTGTGACTGTGACTTACCTTAACCTTTTGACTTAAATCCTGTTGAAATTACGAAAAAGAAATTAAGAATTGGCTCCGAGTAAAGGAAAGAAGCAATCACAAAACATTTTAACATACTTGTAGTACTTTGATTTAATAAAACAAAATTTAGTTCAACAACAAAATGTTTACATGGAAACAATAATGACTTACGATTTGATGTTTACTTATCCAAAATAACCTTTTGTCACTACCTCCATTCACAGAATCCTTTAAAATTGAAAATATAATTCCAGCTGTGAGTATATTATTAAGGTGTTGATAATGTCCATGAATGCTAATCCAGCCAGTTAATGTCCATCAAATTTTAAACACTAACATATATACATGTATATTCAAAGTCATAACTTCAACCGCTTCTAACTATGTCTAAAAGTGTCTTCCTTTTTATGTGCTCAAAGAATATTCTAGATAACCTTCAGAATTCTGATTTTAGAATATACAGGTAAATTCTATTAGGTACCCCTACCATGTAAGCAAATTGACCTTGAAGAATATGCTGGAAAAAGCAATACAGCATTTTAAAAATAGAATGTCAATACCCACTTATCCAAATGATATCCACACGGTATAAGATCTGGTCAGGTGATGGAGACCAATGTCCAGGTAAAATCAAATTAAATGGACCTTTTGTTTCTTGTATCATGTATTTATGACTTCAGCTAGAAAAAAAGCTTGACAAGTTGGCAAGAATTAAATATCAATGTATCAATTGCATATGCAGTGCAATCATTTTTCCCATGATGCTACTTTTACACAACAGACAGTTTTTTATTACATGCAAAATAAATGATTATCGTATAAGTATATTTTTTAATGAATACATTTTTTAGCAAGCAAATTATTTTTGCACAAAACAACAATTATTTTACTTGCAAAACTTGTTTTAAAAATAAATGAAAATAAAAATATATTTTGTTTTATTCATACAACATTTTTAAAACATTTTATATATTTTTATGCTACCCGATAAATTTCCGGCGAAGCATAAAGTTGTCCGTCCTTCCCCACAGCTGTTCCGCTTTTTGTCCAGACCATAATCATCAAATCAATAAAGGGATCATCATGAAACTACATAGATAAAAAATACCTTACTGAGGAGATGTGAAGTGCACAAGAACCATTACTCTGCACTACTTCATTTTGGATCTATTGCCTTTTATTGATTTTTCATACTCAATTTTTGTCGGAGCATATCTCTTACACTATAAAAGCTATCAATTTGAAACTTCATAAGTGGATAGATCTTATAAAAGAAAACTGCATGCACAAGAACTGTCACTCTGAAATTCTTAATGTTAGAGTTTTTGCTTTTGTTAATGTTCATACTCAATTTTTGTCCGGAGCATAACTGTTACAATATAAGAGCTATCAACTTGAAGTTTCTTGGATATAAAAGTAAAGTGCAGTGCATAAGAACCGTCACTCTGCACTTCATTATTTTGGAGTTATTGCTTTCTGATGATTTTTGGTCCGGAGCTTAACTCAAATACTATAAGAGATATCAACATCATGTGTATTTACAATAAAACATGTCATTATATGAACCAATTTAAATAAAACTCATAAAATGTGCTTGAAAAGTCGTGCCATCCATTTCTGTTCCCATTACTAAATTCAATTTCATTCGGAAAACTGAATGCATATTTTACTACATTTTTACTAAATTCTAAATCATGTGAATGAGAGCACTTCGGGAACCATAGCCCGGTTCCATCGTTTCTTGTCACTATTGAATAAATATGAATTTTTTATTTTCATATTTTTATTTTTTTAATAAAGAAAAAAATATTATAGAGTATTGCAACGTTTGACACGCCGTAGTTGACGGTGTGTTGACTTAATTTCTCAAATGAAAGGTAACCAATCAACAGCTGTAATAAGCTGATGAAAATGAAAGTTGACGTTATAAGCTCTTGTATTAACGCTCTCAGTTCTTTTTGACAAAATATAGATGACTTCTGTAAATGATAGTGACTTATAGCAGCGATAGAAATACAGAAACTATTAAAGACCTTTACGATGAATACATGAATTTAGAGGATAATGAAAGCGAACCATTTGTAAGTAAATACCAGTGATAAATGTCAGTAATGACAGATCGTGCCTCCGTCATGTTTTATATCCGCTGAAATTAAACAAGGTTTATCAGGTGATAGACCGAAAGAAAAAAATGCATGTTGGTGGAAGTATAGTGTGAAAGTTATATCTCAGCAAAAACAAGGATTCAATTACCAGTAAACAAATGAAGTATAAGAACCACTGAAGGACAAATAGTTTTAGCCAGACAGATAAACCCTAGCCCCCCCCCCCCCCCCCCACTCCTCTCTCTCTCTATTTCTCTCTCTCTCTCTATTTCTCTCTCTCTCTCTCTCTCGTGAAATATGTCTTAGGTTTTTAGTAATTTGACCTTTCAAAAGAGCGTTCCGTACGCATGTGGTGTCTAAACATTTTCTTAAATGACAAAAAAATAAATTTATCTGTCTCAGTTCAGAACGTTAACTTATGAAGTTTTGAAAACATTCATCAAGTTCACACGAAATGTCACGCGGTATAGATAAAGAGCTTATCTGATTCACTAGCTGCGTCGCACGGACAAGAGTATGCTACCCAGGAATACTGGTTTCATTAACTGTCTGTTATCATACATGACACACAACGGTTCTTTCAACTCTGAAAGCAGAAAATTGTGGCATTGCAAATTAGTACATGAAAAATACATTAAACGTGTTAAGAATAATGGCACAAACCTATCGTAAAGTGATTTATGAAAAGGATTTCTTTTCTTTTTTTTACTCAGTATGTCCGCTAATCCTTTACAATCCCCTATTTATTATCTTTAGAAGGCAGTACATTACTGTTACAATTCAACAAGCTTACAGTATCAAACAAATGGAAAATATGACAATTAAAATATTCCGATGCAAAGAATGAAATATGCAAAGGAAACCGGGATATTATGAACCTGGAAACTGCAGTGTAAAATACCAGTATAATCCAGTTTCAACAGCGCAATCCAATGCTTTTTCACCTCTTGCAACACAGGTTATAACAGCCCCACGTAATATAATAAGAAATATTGTATTTTAATTAATCAATTTTTTAAGTAAACAAGAGCTGCGCGGAGCGGCGCCAACGCTCGTCTGTTTTTCATGTCGACAATGGGGGCCATAGTTATGGTTCTGTGCACTACTCCTGAAGGAGGTCTATATACCTCTGACCTTTCATGTCAAGATGTTGATATTGTTCATATTGATACCTTTGATTATTCAACTTAATAAGCAATTTTGACAAAAATTGTAAGTTAAAAAGGGACATAACTCCAAAAATATAGCTTTCAGAATAATCCTCCTTGTGTAAAAATTGCCTCTTGTCATGATAAGCAAGCAGTCCAAGTTTCATACTGATGTCTTTGATAGTTTTGAAATCATTCAACTTAATAAGCAATTTTGACAAAAATTGTAAGTTAAAAAGGGACATAGCTCCAAAATGTAGCTTTCAAAAATGCCCCTTGTATTACAATTGCCTCTTGTCACGATAAGCAAGCAGTCTAAGTTTTATACTGATATCTTTGATAGTTTTGAAATAATTCAACTTAATAAGCAATTTTGACAAAAATTGTAAGTTAAAAATGGGCATAACTCCAAAAATTGGTTCGTAAATGGGAAAAAAAGCGTTTTCTCATTTGAGGGGATAAAACGCACGGAGCCCTGAAAGTGACATTATACACACTTATTATTGTTATTGTCACATTTTATTTTATTCGTTTAAACCGGAATTAACATTTCGATTAACGAATAAACATAATTCGAAAAGTTTTTATTGAAAGAAGAAAGAAGAAGAAAAAAATCTTATTTCGTTTTAACGAAATCTTTTTCGTTATAACGAAATCTTATTTCGTTCAAACAAATTATTATTTTTTAAAAGAACTATTATTCCGATTTAACGAAATCTTTTTTCGTTTAAACGGAATAATAATTCGTTTAAACGAAATGTTAATTCGTTTAAACGAAACAAAATTAATGTGACAACAACAAAAAATTAGTGTGTATAATGTCAATTTAGGGGCTCTGTAATAACATTACACATTGACGCGAAAAAAAACGCAATAAGGATATTGCCTGGGAATATTTGAACAAAAGATATCACACGACGATAGATAATGTTATTAATTTAATGGTTATTACTCTAAGCAAAACATTTGTAACCTCCATCAGCAGCAATAACTTCTAGCAGGCTAAAGTCGACGGGCTATAGAACCTTACAGACACTGCATTATAGCGACACATCAGCACAAGGCGGGTAATTTGAGATCACGTCTAGCCGTCGTTAGACCTGGTGTACCGGAACGAGGTCAGTCGGGAGCGCTGCTTGTTGCTTTATACCGCTCGACAAAATTGTTGACAGTAGAGTGGCAAATATTGACATGTCGTGCCAAGATCGCTTGTAAAGAAAATCCTTGTAAATCAAAGACTTTGGTTCCGATATATAAACGTGGCGAGGTAAAAAGTAGAAAAGAATACGATTTATCAAATTGTAACTAAATGGCAGCATATATATTTGTCCTAAATAACCATAAAACTGACCACTACAAAATTGTTCAGGCAATATACACATACTTGTAGACTCTGCCAATCGATCCAAAAGGGATTATTTTTATAAAAGTACGGCTGTAATGCTCCCATGCAAAGTTGGTTTGTTACCTAAAAAAATCTTGTGCTTTTTTTCTCTTAAGATTATTTCCAGTAAACTCAGTTACCTTGAATTAACCTAGATATGTTCAAATATTAACACATTGAGCGTACAAATTTTGTACTATAACGAGGTCTTTGTTTCATAAGTAGTTTTATAAAAGTTTTGCACTGAGCCTTTTAATTAGATTTGTCTAAATGTATTATATTAATCTATGAGGATTTTTAATCGAACATCGGGTTCATACGAAATGTCAAGCGAAATTCTGTACCTTGCACCGAAGTGTTTTCAGGTATGTTGTCTTTTCACCTAATATTGTAGCATATCATTAATACAATATTCCTTGGAATTCATACAGAAATGTTTTAAAAACGAGAGATAGATATGAACGGTTGAGGAAACTTCCTTTGAGTACTTTCCTAAAGAAAGCAAAAGACAATTCCTATATCACAACGATCCCCTGTCCGTATTAAACCTACTGCCATAATGCTAAAAGTTGTTAATTCAACGATATTTTTTTCTGATGGTTGTTAAAAAAGCAAGACAATCTGTTTGGCTTTGTTGTAGTACAATGCCTTTATGCCACGCAGAATATTTAAATCTTGATTTTATCGTAGCTTATCACATCTTTACCTCACAATGATTAACCATCTCACAGATATATGATTTATTTTTTGCAGTTAATTGCATGATTTATTCATGCGTAAATCATTTTGGCACCTTGTTAACTTCGACAGAAAAGAATCAAATCTTTACCAAATTGAAATTTTATATCAGGAAAAATCCTTTATTTTTCCTTAATTTATATCCTTAATTTTATATATAGAGGGCATAATTTTTACAATATCATTTGTTTATTGATAGAATTTCAAACTCCTGTTCTAGTCGTTATCTTGTTATAATTGTGTCATTTAGAGGACAACTACATGGTATTAATAACTTGTGGCTTCACTATTCTGTTGTTTTCACAAAATGAGATGAGTAAGCGCAAATAAATTAATTGTAATGAAGTCTATGCATTATAGTACATCTTAAATCAGTTTATCAATATACTCTGAAAACAAACATTTGGTATTTTTCAGAAGTTATTTCTTTTATTTTCTGCGAAAAGACATTGCTGCACTTGTCAAGACGGTTTTCAATTTTCTTGTGAAACTTGTTATTACCTTTTGAATAAACATTGCATGCCATCATTGTAATACCATATCAAAAGTACAAAAGGGATTCTATTTTACGGGAAAATAGACACAATGTTTAAAGTTTTATCTGATCTCTGATTTTTCTGTAGACGTATTCTATCTATGATATGCATGTCCAGGCAATATTTTATCTTTTCATTATTTCGCCGATTTATATTTTCTCTTCTGTACTTTTTTTTCTTATGGAATGTGAAATGCTCTCGTTGACACCTTCCAGTGTTATCTTTTATAGACAGGACTGTTATGATTAAATTCCACTGAGCCAGTGACTCAAGAACAACGTAAGGAGTCGAGCGATCCGAACTACAACATTTTTCATCCTCAGATAATACATAACAGGTAGAAATAGAACAAACTTGGTACAGAACGTTCTACTGACACTGGCAACTTCAATATAGATTAGTTGCAACTTGAGATGTTGTTTCATCTATTGATTTAATATCCGTGAAAGAAACGACTTTGTCCGTTATTATTTTTCTTACTTTGCAATATGCCTTCTGTTATTAAAAAAAATATGACCGATGGAACAAGATCAACTGATTTTTTTCTTTCTCTTTTTAAAAAAAATTCTTTGTCTTCGTTTGTAATCATTCAGCTTTTATTAAAATCTATATAGGAAAACTCCAATTTGATTTGAAAAAAATAAAATTGTCTCATATTTCTGAAATATTGCAGATCCTTACTCTGGGGGTATTGGTTATTAAAACTGAGCTATGGTGTCTTTAACTGGATTGCTTATAAAGGCGGAACAAAATACAATAAACAAATATGCTAAAGAACACACGATAAAATAAAAAAACTATAGAAATATGTAGACAGGATAATAAAGGAGAATCCTTCCTTAGAAAAGACCGCTTAGTTGACTTAGTACATTTGTATCTATTGACACTTCAGCTTCCGTCAGCTTTTTAATCCGCCAAAAAGAATGACTACAAGACAGTGAAATACGGAAATGATTTGCCGACAGGCAGACGAAAAGTCATTGAACGTGCTTTCCCTTAAAACCTACTTGTAAAAGCGTTTACAAGGTATTACACAAGTGTTAACCTTAAATTCTTATTCTTTGATTAAATATAAATTCATACGTCAAATTAGATATTATTAGACCTTTTGGGAGATTAAGGGTGGGAATGTAGGATAATCTAGTACAATTTGTTACAATAATGATTGTCTTCCTGTACTTTTTTTACCAAATCAATAAAGCTTTAGTTCATATTTGTTCATTTCTGCTACCTTCCAAACTGTGCATTTTAAACTAAACCCAAATCTTTAAATAATAAGACGAGACGCAGTTCTTTTCCGACAGTGTGCCTAGACAAAGCTACGTCTGTCCTTTTATTTTATGCCAAAAAAAAATCTTCGCATAACAGATCTTCCTTTAAATACAATCAATTAAAAATAAAACAGTGGGTCTATCAAACCTTACTGGGCTAAGCTGTTGTTTATTGGCAAAAAAATGTCTCACCTTGCTGTAAAGAATATTACTATGTCTTTCATGAAAAATTAATCTAAAACTTATTTTATACATTATATGTTTATCACAGTATAACAACAACTCTTGCAAGCAGGACGAAGGTTGGGGGTGGGGTAGTATATTTGCCTACGATAAAGAGATGTTTTTTTCCATGGAAATAACCTGTTTCACTAGTTTAGATAATAGTCTTACAATAGTTTTAGTGATCCGTAGTTACTTTATGTGCAAAGCACCATCCATCTCAGACATTTGACTGCTGGTATAGAGGAACTAACTCGTCCTGCAACCTCTGCTTAAGAAACATTTCCTCTAGCATCCTAATGGCCCTCTCCGGTAAATATTTCAGTAATTGTGGCAACAATTGTTTAAAGATAATAAAGGCTTGCAATCAGTAAATTGAAATAGAAACCTCGTGCAAGACTGGATCCAGAATTACGTCTTAATCGATTTTTAAGTTGAATAACCTGACCGACATTTCTTGTCGACATAGAACTATTGTGTATACAAAAAAAATTTTTTTTTTCGTTTTATATTGGCGTCAAAAGTCATTTAGATCTTCTATATTTAGCAGTTTCTAGGTCTGAATTAGAGCTGAGATATGATATTTTTTTAATATTTGTATACACACTTTCTAAATGAAATCAAGAAGATAATATACATGTGAATGTTTTGTTTGAAATACTCTTTTATAAAGGAGACAACGAAAGCTAGAGTTGCTAGATATAACAACATTAACAAAAATGCAGTAGACATTAATCTTTACATCGAAATAAAAGGATTAAACAACGAAACAGTATTTCACACACGAGACATATTTCACCAGCATGGCGATTAAACTTATGATTTCAAGTGAATGCATAGTGGACGACAATTTGAATTGACTAAAAATAAAAAGTAAAATAAATTTACAATTCAATACCCGTTCTTGTTAAATTGTCACGTACAATTTCAATTCTGAGATGGGCAAGCTGACATCCCAAGACATTGCTATTCGTCGACATTCCTAGACATTGGTAGTCGCAGACATCCCTAGACATTGGTATTTGTCGACATCCCCAGACATTGGTATTCGTCGACATCACCAGACATTTGTATTCGTCGACATCCACAGACACTGGTATTTGTCGACATCACCAGACATTTGTATTCGTCGAAATCCCTAGAAATTGGTATTCGTCGACATTCCTAAACATTTGTATTCGTCGACATCCCTAGACATTGGTATTCGTCGACATTCCTAGACATTGGTATTCGTCGCATCCCAAGACATTGCTATTCGTCGACATCCCTTAACATTTGTATTCGTCGACATCCCTAGACATTGGTATTCGTCGACATCCCTAGACATTGGTATTCGTCGACATTCCTACACATTGGTATTCGTCGACATCCCTATACATTGGTATTCGTCGACATCCTTAGACATTGGTATTCGTCGACATTCCTAAACATTTGTATTCGTCGATATCCCTAGACATTGGTATTCGTCGACATCCCTAGACATTGGTATTCGTCGACATCCCTAGACATAATTTGTATTCGTCGACAACCCTAGACATTGGCAGTCGCTAACATCCCTGTTCCGTGATAATTTTTGAGGCGCTTGTTCACTTTTAATTTTTAAATTTTGGTGATATTTTTTAATAAGGTTTTTATTATAATTTTGTAAGATTGTTTGCAGCTGTTAGTTATTGTTAGCATTCTGATAAGTACTCAAAAATAGTGCGAACGCCTACAGTAAAAAAAACACTTTTAATATGCTGAAAAAAAAAACGGATTAAAGTTTCAAGTTGCACCGGTTCAGACAGTCGATCTCTCTGGTACAGATATTAATGCCACTGAATTATATCTTTTCATGGTGTTTATTATTTGATGCAGGTATAAATAATGTAAAATCAAAATAATTGGATATCTTTTTGTGGCATGCAATACCTCAGGAAGGGAATTAACCTTTAAAGTTTGCATGATCAATAGGAAATTCTAGCTTTTTTAGAAAAAACTAGCATCCGGCCCGAAGTAATTTGACAAAGTAATATCAGCATGAAGTTTATATACCATGGTGTTATACTAGATGGTGTATATATGAATAATGGACTCTCAGTTTTTATTACACGCTAAGAATAGCATAAAACATTACTGAATATTGCCAAACCGTGACGTGCCGAACCAGTGTTGGACATAACGAAACGCGAAAAGGAAGACGTAAACAAATGCTCGATTTGATTTCAGCTGAACTTATTTAGTCAATTTGTTGCTCTTTTTTTTTTTTTTTTTTTTTTTTTTTTTTGAAAACAATCTTTTAACTGCAATTTTATTAATTCATTCTTTTCACGATTTTACACATCTATATTTCACAAGGACAATGGCAGTCAACCCTTGATGACAACATTTTGATGCTAAAATAACGACCTTGCCACTTGCCCAGTTCTTGTATGTTTCAACACAGTGCTTGTGAACTCTGATTTTATGCAGTGTTTGTCTCGTGAGTTTTATATGTACGTTTCCCTAGGGCCGGGGACAGCCAACTGAACGGTTTTGTTTGTGATAGAAGTTTCAAAAAGATATCTTTGAATAGTCAATTTATGCATTTTCTGGATTTTTTCCGACATTCACATAAGATAACTAAAGCAAATATAATTTTTACCTCATATAGGTATAGAAGGCAGTTATCGTGAGGGGAAGTAAGTACGTCTGTGGATAGGGTAAATTCGATCAAGATTGTGAACATGTTCTTCCTGAAGTAACAACAGAAAAATACACTGCATCCGTAAGCTTCGGTGTTTTTCGCTGTTTTCATAGAAACTTTCTGTCCTAATACCGTCCTGCCGAGGCGGGCCGGAAATATACTGTATTAAATCACTTTTTAAGTCTTTGAATTGCTCGCCAACGAAACAAAATGAAAAAATGAAAACTCTTCAGGATAAAGGTATAGTACTGTGTCTGAACATCCTTATCAAAAATGATATTTAATAAATGAAATATCTAAAATAAAAATACATTGGTACATTTTGTCCTGAAATCAAATGTTACTATTAAAATTGAAAAAATTAACGAGACTTTCCTTGGTTAAAGTCGATGTTTGATTGAAATTCTTTAAGTTTCATAGAAAAACGGAGGGACTAAATTAGATGTGAGCTTCGCATGTGCGGATCAGCCTTTAACAGTTTTCTGACATTATTTGTCAGTAAAAGTAAAATATGCATGTTACATATGTCGTTTTTTCATAAAGTACAAATCTTATTGTTGGAAGTGCCTGCTTGCCGATTTGGAGGGCGGTATTTAATCCCTCCGTTTTTCTATGAAACTCATAGAATTTCAACCTATAATCAGAGATTGTTTTTCATTAAATATGGATTATATAAATTTCTTTTGTAATTGAGAAATATCATTTATAAACTGTAAATGATTGTGCTCAACTGTATCCAAAATAATATGATCTGGTGTATTTTTCCCAATCAGAGGCAAAAAACTGGAATTTACTTGCTACATATTTCTCACTCACCTTTGAATTTAAATCTCTTTCATACCTTCTCGGCGCTGGCTCGGCCTCGAAAGCTGCCTCGACCAAAATCACCTCTGACTCTCGCACAAAAATCTTTGCTCCCACGGAGGCTGCCCCGTACCTAGCTATACTGCAACCTATGGCCAATCCTAGAACATTCTTCGATTTCCTTAGCTGTCTTGGATACGTCATCGCCAAACAAATATACTACTCAAAATTTGATAGGGATCACTTTTTATTTCTTAAATATCTTTTTAATAATAACCTCAAGATAACTTATTTTTTCTCATACATGTAGTTTATTCATATGGCAAAGTCGACCTGTCCAGCAGATTTTGATTGTTTATATGTACATGGCTCGAGATGCATGGGAAAAGCGATACCCCTGGGAAAGTGGTGCACCGCGGGCATGTACCTTCATGTACACATCCGTTTTATTCAGACTTCGCTTGTGCATGGTAACGTTGATATCAAACCTAGCACTGGTCATGGCAAATCTACGGCAAAGACGGCGTATTGACGATGAGGAGATGAATATGGGGGTAGAGATGCTTGACGGCACGTGGCAGGTGTCCTTGGGGTGTCCCAGAGCACCGTTGCCAGGATGTGGCGACGGTTTCAAATTTACGGGCATGTCACGCATAGGCATGGCGTAGGGCGTCAGAGGTCCACAACTCAGCGTGAGGACCGGTTTATTGTCGTTCAAGCGCGACGTCAGCGCTTTGTTACCGCTACTGCCCTCCAAAATGACTTCCAGAATGCCACTGGTGTAAGACTTCCACTCAAACCATCAGGAACCGTCTCAATACAGCTGGCATGGCGGCTAGAAGGCCAGCAATCCGAATCCCATTGACGTGAAACCACATCCAGGCACGTCTTCAATGGGCCCGCGATCACGCCAGGTGGACGCTGCATGACTGGTACCCCAGTGCTGTTCACTGACAAGACTAGATTTTGTGTGGACTTCACTGATAGGCGAGTGCGGGTATGGAGATCCGCAAATGAGCGTTTGGCACCCGTATGTGTTGCTACCCATGACCGTCATGGCGGGGGCTCAGTCATGGTGTGGGCGGGCATTAGCATGCAGGGAAGAACGGACCTGCACATTGTTCAAAACGGCACATTGACGGCTGTACGACACGTCAATGAGATCTTAGATCTGTACGTTCGTCCGTACGCTGATGCTATAGGCTCTGAGTTCATTTTAAAGGACAACAACGCCCGGCCTCGCAGGGCAAGGGTCACCGACGAGTACCTGGAGGCAGCAGCCATAGAGAGAATGGACTGGCCAGCAAGGTCTCCAGACCTCAATTTAATAGAGCACGCCTGGGACATGCTGCAGACTGCAATATCTGCTCCCCCAGACCAGCCAACCTTGGTCCCTGGGCTACAGCAGGCCCTTCTGGACGAGTGGGCTCGACACTCACAACAAAGCATCCGGAGACTCATTAGCGGCATGAGAAGGCGGTACAGAGCAGTAATCCAAGCAAACGGACACCACACGCGATATTTAAGCGAAATTCAGTCCATAGACATGATTTTTCCAACAAGTTCCATTTTTATCTCCTGTCTGTGTTATCCCAAATTCGTGCCCCTCCAACGGTTCAGCCTCTGTCACGCTTCAACGGTTTACTGACTTACTCATTTTTCGGTACCAAACTGTTGTCATTTGAACATATTTTCAGAATCACAACAAAAAATGTAACCTTTCAACGTTATGTAGTAAATATACACGTTCTTATAATTGATACCTATCAAATTTTGAGTAGTATAATTTGTATATGGTAAGGAATGTGTACACATATGAGTATATTCATGTCTCAGGTTCAACAAATCTCTACGTACGATGCTCACCTGCGTGTTAACAAGTCTAAGTAGGGCTAACGAGTCATTCCAGTCATCAATCAGAGAGTCAATTTCATAACCATCTTTCCAAGTATCAATTATTTCTTTTTCAATTTTAGCTGCTTTGTTAACCGTTTTTGCCAAAAACAAATGCTACTTTCACAATAGTTCTCTAAAGTTTGCAATTTTTGTCTCTAGAACGAGCTGTTGGCGACACTATATCCCATACTAACTGATTTAGTTTTACTGTAACCAAATTTTCACAATTTGAAGGATTCACGTCATCACTATTTAACTGGTTATACTGTTCTTACTCCATGCCCTGTTTGAACATCTCATTTAAATTTAAGGCAAGGACCGACACTATATCCTTATCACAAACTCCTACAATTTTAAACCTCTGAGCTAAAGAGGCCGCAAAACGATTATCACTCTCAATCTCACCAGTATTATTATTTTAGGCCAGTTGGGGACAAATCGAACTGTGACCCACTACATGCATCATCATCAACTTAGTATACTGGCTTTAGGCCATGCATTCTGTTTCGTCATAGCCTTCAAATTCATAATTTTCAGTTTTTTCGAGCCTATGTTCACAGGCTTCCAACTTTATTGGTACTGCGCTGTTCAGCCCTTACACTTTGTAAGATAGAAAGAACCGCTTCCGATAAATCAACGGATGTGCGCGAAGCTTTACTGGTAGACTGATTTGCGTCTGGTACCGCCGTACCTTTCTTAGCCGGTTGCTTTCCTTTACATTTCTCCTTTTGATCCAAATGGGACCTAACTGAAACATGAAGACGATTACACAAATATTTTTAAAAAGAAGAAAAAACTTCGATATTAATTTTGTGGAACAATTTGTGGTCTTACTTCTATGCAACAGAGTTTGTATTGATTCCCCGGACTAAAATGTACTGTTTCAAACCGTTTTCATCTTACTGTAATTTAATATGAATAAACACTCCTAGTATTCACACTGTGCCGCTTGTATTACAAAACAAAACGTCAATTACTTTGTTTATATTCAACTTAAATGCTGTCACCATCTGTAAAATTGGCCAGAATGATATATCGATATGGCAGGAAAATTGTTTTAAAACTACTTTCAGTAATGTAAGACCCTTAAAGGATTGCTTTAAAAGAATCTTTTTTTTTAATGTTCATACCAAAATGTTTAATGCGTTTAAGTTAGCTAAGACCATACAGTACATATAAAATAAGGCAAACCTTTTATGTCCACAAAATGTCTATTACACATTTAACTGAAATCTGCAGTACATAAAAAGGAAATAGACATAAAAAATGTTCTTAAAGAATTGCTCTATTCTTTCTATGCTTCAGAAAAATGTTCCAAGAATATCAACATCTTTACTAACATATAAACAGGTAAGAACTACTCGAATACAGTTGCCAGAGAGATCACGGCACACGAAAAACCTTTTATGTAAACATGCACGTGCACGGCTTCCAGAGTGATTATGACATGCGAAACAACGTGGCAGTCAACACACATGCATGAGGCTTTCAGTGTGAATATAACAACGGTGCAATTATTTTCTATCGTGAAGGCAGAAATACGTGGATGTTGTCAAACACTTGCGAGAAACTGGTGTAAATTATGAAAATTTAAAGAAATAGGTATACTACAATCAAAAGTCGTTAAGGCGTCCACACATGGAGCGGGAGGTCGACGGAACAGGTGTGGTAGTATCAAAGGTCGTTAAGGTGTCCACACATGGAGCTGGAGGTATACGAAACAGGCGTGGTAGTATCAAAGGTCGTTTAGGCGTCCACACATGGAGCTGGAGGTCAACGGAACAGGTGTGGTAGTATCAAAGGTCATTTAGGCGTCCACACATGGAGCTGGAGGTTGACAGGACAGGCGTAGTAGTTAAAAAGGTCGTTAAGGCGTCCACACATGAAGCGAGAGGTCGACGGAACAGGTGTGGTAGTATCAAATGACGTTTAAGCGTCCACACCTGGAACTGGAGGTATACGGAACAGGCGTGGTAGTATCAAAGGTCGTTTAGGCGTCCACACATTGAGCGAGAGGTCGACGGAACAGGTGTGGTAGTATCAAAGGTCGTTTAGGCGTCCACACATGGAGCAGGAGGTCAATGGAACAGGTGTGGTAGTATCAAAGGTTGTTTAGGCGTCCACACATGGAGCTGGAGGTCGACGAACAGATGTGGTAGAATCAAAGGTCGTTTAGGCGTCCACACATTGAGCGGGAGGTCGACCGAAAAGGTGTGGTAGAATCAATTTATTATAAATAGTAGTAGAAGTAGTCTTGGTAATAATAGGGGTAGTAAACCATTGTAAATACTTTACTTGTAAAATATGTTTAATGTTATTATAAAAGTAGTAGTGATAGTAGTAGTCGTAGTAAACCATTGTTAATACTTTACTTGTACAATATGTTTAATGTATTTATAAATAGTAGTAGTAGTAGTCGTTGTAAACCATTGTAAATACTTTACTTGTACAATATGTTTAATGTAATTATAAATAGTAGTAGTAGTAGTCGTAGTAAAGCATTGTAAATACTATGTTAATATTGTTATAAGTTGTAGTAGTAGTAGTCGTAGTTAACCATTGTAAATACTTTACTTGTACAATTTCTATTATGTTATTATAAAAAGAAGTAGTTGTAGTCGTAGTAGTAGTAGTGGTAGTAAACAATTATAAATACTTTACTTGTACAATATGTCTAATGTTATTATACATTGGACTTCCGGTTTGTAAAAATGGCGCTGTTTTTTTTTAACTGAGAAAATTTACATGGATTAATTGTGTTCTAGTTCGATTTCCAAAGGACATGTATGATATTTTAGTGATATTAGTGCGCCTATAGAGTGTTTGTTGAAATGTGATAAGAATTCTTTCTGTTTGGTGTGGTGGAACTGGTCTTATTGACTTTCATTTACCCAAATGCCTCAAGGCCGAGGAAAAAATCGGCGTCGAAAACGTACAAAATCATCTCTGGGTAAGGAAACCGTTTCTTCGTATAAAAAGTATAAAACAGATATTGAGAAGCTTAAAAGTCAAGACAGTGATAGTGACGCTAGTTTTTATTTCGATATCGAGGATAATATATTGGATACTGAACATTTTGAATTATCCCAACCCCCACCCACAACAAATATGGCGTCACCCATTTCAAAAGACGATCTGAAGAAAATAGCATCAATAATTGCGGACCAAATAAAATGTGATCTCATAAAGCAAATAAAATCCGAACTGCTTTCTGAATTCAAGTCGCTAGTAGAGTCTGAAATGTCTAGAATTCAGGATAAATATACAAATGAAAATGCACTTCTCCAAGATGAAATAACCAATCTACGTTCAAAAATTATCCATCTCTCAAACACCCTGAAAACAACTCAGCTAGAACTGGATGAGCTAGAGCAATATGGCCGGCGCATGTGCTTAGAAATTTCTGGTTTGACTGGTGACACAAACGACAACACCGAAAATGTTCAACAAGGAGTTTTGAATCTTGCATCAATATCAGGGATATCACTTAGCGCTAGTGATATTGACAGATGTCACAGACTAGGTAAATACAAACACGATTCCTGCAGAAAAGTTATCGTTAAATTTACAAACTCATCTGCAAGGCACAGTTTGTATGTGGCTAGGAAACAGCTTGGTTCTGGAGTTTATGTTCAAGAAAACTTAACCCGATTCCGGCAACAACTTAGTTATGAAGCGAGACAATTAGTGAGATCCAAATGTCTTGTAAAATCGTGGATTTCCGGCTGTAAAGTGTACGGATCTATACCCGGTATGGAGGAAGGGACCAACAAAACAGTTCACATCAAAGACATGAGTGATATTCAGGCCATTAAAGATGGTACTGCTCCAAACTAATACTCTGAATTCATCAATGTCAGTGTTTACAAACAATTACAATCTATATATTGACCCCGCTATTGACCTAGATTAAACTAAAGGTTTTGTTATCGTATAGTACCAATAGCACTTACCTATATTTATATTGTATCCATTTGCTATTATTGGCCTCTCTTCCTTATATATTTCTTTTCAATTTAAAACAAATTATTCCATTTTCAAAATATTTTGTGTCAAGCGGACAGTTCTAGTTCATTGAACACCGCATTCCAGTTTATCTTTTTTTTTTCACTTGGTGTAAGAAATGTCGTCTGTTTTAGCTAGACATCTCCTTTACCGATAAATTTAAAAAGAGGACTATTATAACAATCCTTTGAACCAAAGTTCGTAATATATTTCTGTTTCCTTTCTTCTTTCAGCTTTTTTGCAGTTAACCTAACAGTATCTTAACAGTAATTTTTGATAAAGGCTATGTAAGGCGTGCTAATAAATCACGTGACTATGAAACGGGCATAAGTATCTATTATGCTACTAATATTACTTTAATTTTTTTGTGGTTTTCATGCTTCAGTAACCTCGTTATCCTGGTAGACTTTACAAAATAGTTACTTGTATAAGCTGTATTTGTCTATATAAAGTCATAAACGCACTTGATGTTTTCTTTACATATTACTATCATTATTGAGAACTTCAAGTTGATTTAATGTCGTAAAGATCTTCGTACTGTGTTTGATTTATTGTGTACTTCTGCTGCAGTAATCGGTTTATTTGGTGTTTCTTTTTATTGAGCATCTTTATTTTATATCAGAATTTATTCTTTCTTAGTGTGATACTTATATCAATCATGTACAATGGAAATCGTTTATTACCTCCCTTTTTGTATATTATGGTATTTTTTGTAGATAGTTATTTGTTGCTCCTACATGTGTTGTGCTGCCATCCCTTCCCTGTCCCCTTCCGTTTGCTTTGGTGTATAGCCCATTCGCCACTGCAAATTTTAATTAAAGTTACCTATTTGCAGTATGGGTAATGACCTAGCTAGCTGGAGAGTGACGGTTGGGCTATATTATAACCGTAGGCAGGGTATGTTAAGGTCATTTAAGTACAGTATACATGTACATACACTAGGATTTTTGGGGACTCTTTTTGGTAATATTAGACGTTGGCTTGAAAAATTAATGCATTTTTACCGTTTTTCCTTTCACGAGTACGTTTTAGACTTTCAGATGTCTATAATGTTTCCGATTGCTTCCATGTTATTGATGACAATATCAGACCGGTACGACTCAGATATAAGTTTTTATAATCTTAACCTTAGTTTAAACTTTAATGTCTTGGACACTTTGTATCATCTATACTTTGATGCAATTCTTTTGTTATCAGGAGATATAGAACTAAATCCAGGTCCTATTCATGGCACTGACAATTGTCTATCGATTATACATCAAAATATTTGTAGTATTCGCAACAAAATGTCATATATAAAAAATAATTTCCTTGACTTTGATATTATCTGTTTTACGGAAACTCATCTGTACACAGATGTAAGTAACAACGTTTTATCATTAGACGGTTTTGATTTTTTATTTAGGAAAGATAATACAGCACACTCAGGTGGTTTTTTAATTTATGCATCGTCTTACTTACGACCTAAAAGATTAATCGAACTAGAAAACCTACTTCCAGAATCGTTATGGATTGAATTGAAAGATAAAAATAAAACGTTTTTATTATGTACTGTTTATCGACCACCTCATTCCACTGTTGATTTCTGGGATAGACTTAATTTATCTTTAGAAAAGGCTATTGAAAAGTGTTGTAATATTTTGTTAGTAGGTGACATAAACGAGGACCAATTGAATCCGTTAAATACTAAATTACGTGACGTACTTCTTCTCAATAATATGAGAAACGTAATAACAGTTCCAACTAGAGTAACTCAGTTTTCGTGTACCTTGATTGATCCTATAGCTATAAGTAACCAGATTAATTTTTTCGAAAGTGGAATTTTTGAAACAGATAAACAGTTAAGTGACCATTTTGCAACTTACATACACGTTAAAATTGACTTAAAACTTAGTAACACATTTAAAAGACGTGTATTGAACTACAAAAATGCTGATTTTGCAAAGCTGAATACTCTAATTACGTTATACGATTGGTCTTTTCTATACACTGGCTCAGTTGACGATTGTTGTGAGAAATTTATTAACATTTTTTTAGAACTAGCCAGGTCTTGCATTCCAACTTATTTCGCGACAGTGAGGCCTGGAGACAAACCTTGGTACAACTCGGAAATACGTAAATTCTCCCGAAAACGAGACAGACAGAAATTAAAAGCAGTTAGTACTAATAAACACAATGATTGGTTAATATACAAACGGTTAAGAAACAAGGTCAATAACATGAAAAAAACATGCACAAGAACTATTTTTTAATAATTTAGAGCGATCGCTTTTTGATTTATCAACAAGTAACCCATCTCAATACTGGAAAACTATAAAGAAGCTCATCAAAGAAAAATCTACTATGTGTGATAAAATTCCGCCTCTTAAAAATGAAGACGGCAGTTTCTCATTAACAGATGAAGAAATTGCAAATACTTTGAATAATTATTTTGTTTCTATATCAACTGTAGACGATTCGTCAACCGTGCTTCCAATATTTAATCCTAAAACCAATGCATATATCGATGAAGTTACGATTACAGAACAAGATATATCTAATGTCTTAACTAACTTAGTGTTAAAAAAATCTAGTGGGCCGGATTAAATAAGCCATCGTAAGCTAAAAGAAACATCTTTTTCCATTAATCACCCTCTTTGTATTTTATTTAATCGGTCTCTACAAGAAAGTATTTATCCAAAATGTTTTAAATTAGCACATGTAATGCCTTTATTCAAAAAAGGTGACAAAGATATCCCTTCCAATTATAGACCTATATCACTTATAAGTTGTCTGGGCAAAGTTATGGAACGCGTCATGTTCAAACATCTTTTTAATTATCTTGTAAGTAACGACATCATTTATAAAAATCAATCTGGTTTCCTCCCTGGTCATTCAACTGTATACCAGCTTATTGACTTATATAATCTAATATGTAAAGCTTTTGACGAAAAACAACTCACTTGTATTACCTTTTGTGATATATCTAAGGCTTTCGACAGAGTTTGGCATCTTGGACCGTTATTCAAACTAAAACAATACGGAATCATTGGTAAACTAAATAAATGGATTGAAAATTACTTAAGCTACAGGCATCAACGAGTATTTATCGGGTCATCCTTTTCTGAAATTAAATATATAACTGCAGGTGTTCCACAGGGCTCAGTTCTAGGACCTCTTTTGTTTCTTATCTACGTTAATGATATTGCTGACACTTTAGAAAGCTCCACTAGATAATTTGCTGACGATTGTTCACTTGCAGTATCTTCCACGAATAAACAACTTATAGAATCAAGGTTAAACTCCGATCTCCAAAAGATTTCTAACTGGTCAAAACAGTGGTTGGTAAATTTTAACCCCTCTAAAACAGAGGTAGTAGCCTTCTCGCTTGCAGAAAGGGACCTTCCTAATTTGAGTTTTCAAAATATTGAGATTACCTTTGTTGAAAGCCATAAACATCTTGGTGTAACTCTAAGCAAGGATGGTTCATGGCACGAACACATCACTAACATAATTTCTTCTGCTTCCAAAGTTCTAGGATCTATGCAAATGCTCAAGTTCAGGTTAAATCGTGCAACGCTTAACCAAATTTATGTGTCATATTTAAGACCAATACTAGAATATGCTTCAATTGTGTGGGACAACTGTACTATACGCGATAAAGAATCTTTAGAAAAACTTCAGTATGAAGCTGCACGAACCGTAACTGGTCTAATACGCTCAGTATCCATTGAAAAACTCTTAACTGAAATTGGTTGGATATCGCTATCTGATCGACGCAAAATGCAAAAGCTAATTTTAGTGTATAAAGAAAAACGTGGGTTTTTGCCAGAATATCTTTCAGATTTATTTCCGCCTACAATACAAGAAATTATTCCTTACAATTTAACATTCAACCCTAACTATGTCACTGTTCCAAGACGCTTAGAAATTTTCTCCAAATCAGTAATTCCTTCTTCTGTTAAGTTGTGGAACGAATTTGATAATGAAATAAAAAAAACTCACCAAGTCTCTCAAGTTTCAAAGCAAACCTGAAAAATCACTTTAAACCACCTATTGTTCCAAAATGGTTTTTTAGCGGTGACAGAACGTTTTCTGTTTATCATGCAAGAATTAGAAATCAGTGTAGTGATCTAAACGATGATCTATTTCGAAATCATATTAGGCAGAACTCTCTTTGTGACTGTGGAAGTCCTTGTGAAGATGCTAACCATTACTTCCTAGTTTGTTCCAGATTTACTCGTCATAGATATATTTTGTACCAGTCTACGTTTATTTTTCAACCTCTAACATTACATGACTTATTATTTGGTAAAGAAACTCTTTCAGAGGAAGAAAATGCATATATTTTTATTGAAATACAGAAATTTATAAAGCGAACAGAAAGATTTAAGTAATATCTGTGATATTTTTTGACATATCATTTTTACATTTTTGTTGTATCCCGCCATCGGTATTGACATTAAAGGTATGGCATCGGTTGGAGGGTTTGGGATGTTGGGGACAGCGTAGCACAGTTTTTTTTGTTGTTGTTTTTTTGGAGCAATTCCTTCTATCTTATTGTTGATTTAATCCTCATTTATTAAATTCTAGTATTTTGCCTTTAGGTTTCTTTCTTTCCTCCTGCTTTTTGTTCCTTCTTCTCTATTGACTAAAACATATTTTCTCAATTTCGATTGTATAATTACTAAATCGGTTATATAGACTATAAAACAGACACTTAGGAAAGGGCTGTTCCTAATGTTGTTAAAACGTGTAGCCCAATCCATTTGCACTTTTTTTCGATTTATGTTTCTCTGTTTATACAAATGTCGAAACTGCAATAAAATATTATTAAGTTAAGTTAATGTTATAATAAGTAGTCGTAGTCGAAGTAGTGGTAGTAAACCATTGTAAATACATTACATGTACAATATGTTTTATGTTATTATAAGTGGTAGTAGTAGTAGTAGTAGTAGTTGTACTAGTAGTAGTGGTAGAAAACCATTGTAAATACCTTACTTGTACAATATGTTTAATGTAATTATAAATAGTAGTAGTAGTAGTAGTCGTAGTAAACCATTGTAAATACATTACTTGTACAATATGTTTAATGTTGTAGTATTAGTAGTAGTAGTAGTCGTAGTCGCAGTAGTAGTAGTGGTAGTAGACCATTGTGAATACTCTACTTGTACAATCTGTTTAATATTATTATAAGTAGTAGTAGTAGTAATCGTAGCAAACCATTGTAAATACTTTACTTGTACAATATGTTAAAAGTTTTTTAAAAATAGTAGTAGAAGTAGTGGTAGTAAACGATTATAAATACTTTACTTGTACAATATGTTTAATGTTATTATAAGTAGTAGTAGTCATAGTCGTAGTAGTAGTGGTAGTAAACCATTATAAATACTTTACTTGTATAATATGTTTAATATTATTATAAGTAGTAGTAGAAGTAGTAGTAGTAGTAGTAAACCATTCTAAATTCTTTACTTGTACAATATGTTTAATGTTTATTATAAGTAGTAGTGGTTGTCGTTGTAGTAGTAGTGGTAGTAAACCACTGTAAATACTTTACTTGTACAATATGTTTAATGTTATTATAAGTAGTAGTAGTAGTAGTAGTCGTAGTAGTAGTGATAGTTTATCATTGTAGATAATTGAGGGGTATCTAATTCTATAAGTAATTAGTTTAAGAGCTGATGCCTTAGGTAATGTTGGGTTTGTAAGAGGGTTTAAAAAAATAATGTGTAACAAAAACAGGTACATTATTAGCTAGAAACCTTCATACATGCCAAAGACATCGTATCAGTTCTGTTAAAAAATTTCAGCGTGATGGTCATTGATCTGCAACTGGTCTCTATACTTAGGTGAAGCGACTCAACATTTACTATACTACTGCCTTTACTGTTACTGCTACTACCACTACTTCTTCTATCAATACTACGTTTGTCACTACTAATTCTGTCACTACGACTTCTGTCACTACTATTTCTATCACTACTACTTCTGTCACTACACTTCTGTCACAACTACTTCTGTCGCTACTATTTCTATCACTACTAGTATTGTCACTACTACTACTTCTCACACTACTACTTCTGTCAATTCTACAACTACGACTACTACTACTTATAATAACATTAAACATATTGTACAACTGCTATCATTACTACTTCTTTTTCTACTACTTCTAACACAACTTCTTCAATCACTACTACTACTGTCACTGTAACTACTTCTGTCACTACTTCTGTGTCTACTTCTTCTGTCACTACAACTTCTGTCACTACCACCTCTGTCACTACTACTGTAACTACTACTTTTTTCACTACTACATCTATCACTCAACTTCTATCACTACTACTTCTTTCACTGCTACTTATGTCACTACTTCTTCTAACACTACTACTTCTGTCACTTCTACTTCTTTCACTACATCTTTTACTACTTCTTCTGTCACTACTACTATTGTTGTCACTATTACTTATACAAATACTACTTCTGTCATTACTTCTATCACTACTACTTCTGTCGGTACTTTTTCTATCACTACTATTCTGTCACTTCTACTTCTATCACCACTACTTCTATCAATACTGCTTCTATCACTACTACTTCTGTCACTACTACTTCTATCATTACCACTTCTGTCACTACTACTTCTACCCCTGCTACTTCTATCACTACTATTCTGTCACTTCTACTTCTATCACCACTACTTCTAACTCTACTGCTTCTATCAATACCACTTCTATCGCTACTTCTTCTGTCACTTCTACTTCTGTCACTACGACTTCTGTAACTTCTACTTCTATCACCACTACTTCTCACTCTACTGCTTCTATCAATACCACTTCTATCGCTACTGCTTCTATCACTTCTACTTCTGTCACTACGACTTCTGTAACTTCTACTTCTATCACCACTACTTCTCACTCTACTGCTTCTATCAATACCACTTCCATCGCTACTTCTTCTGTCACTTCTACTATATCCTTATTAATTATGTCACTACTACTTCTGTCACTACGACTTCTGTCACTTCTACTTCTATCACTATTACTTTCAACTCTACTGCTTCAACTAATACCACTTCTATCGCTACTGCTTCTGTCACTACTACTTCTATTATTATTAAATCTATCACTACTACTTCTGTCACTACGACTTCTGTCACTACTACTTCTATCATTTCTACTTCTATCTCTACTACTTCTATCAATACTGCTTCTATCACTTTTACTTCTGTCACTTTACTTCTATCACTACTACTTCTGTCACTTCTACTACTGTCACTTCTACTTCTGTCACTACTACTTCTGACAAACAGACAGACAATATGTTTAATTCAGCTCAGGAATTAGGTATACAACATGGGTTACATAAATACATCCGGTAAAAAAGAGGGAACACAATCATATCGGTTTTAGTAATAACTGAATTCATTAAATATTTTAACACGGTTGAGGGGAAAAGAATATTATTTTTAATGAATCAAATACTTAAATAATACAAGCGCAATCAGGGAAATAATGAAGAAAAAATACTTTCAGTTCTTAAGTGGTGAAATAAAATAAGCGAAAATAGGATATACTGATAGACAATTGAATTTTACGCGACAAAAAGTTATTTTTACAGCCTTCGAAACAAATTTCCGGCTTGTATTTCGTAAAGCGTGCTAAACGTGCTACTTCAAGCAATGTGTCAAAACAAGTTGCTGAAAAGTACAGTGATATCAAAGATGAACATTTTACATACTAGTAACATTTTAAATCTTTATATTTAACATTTATATTTTACCTAGAGAAAAAAAGAAATGAATGTGGTTCTTTATCGTTCAAAAAATTAATAAGTATCCTAATTAACAAGCAGCCGGTAAATTGTTTGCTTAAACCTATTCAGAAAACGTATTCGGAGTTATTTTCTAGGACATCACTATTAGGAGCAATTGAATGTATGATGTACATGCTTATGCCATCCGACTTCCATTTACACTGCTTATATCTTATTTTGGAGAGAAAAAAACATAGCCTGAAATGTCAACAATATCATATCTATAAAGATGCGTTTCAGAAACACAAAAAAACGTCAAAAGCTTTCACAAAATCAATGAAATCAGGAAAGTTGACACGTTGGCCTAGTCCGTTCACATATAAACATCAAAACTTAATGTATTTGTTTATTTCAGGATCTGATCCCCGAATGTCTTAGTGTTTGGTTGAGACCAACCACAGAAGTTTAATCTATCGTTACACAGTTAGAAAACACGAAAACTAAGAAAACTTATTTAACTCTAACAGAAAAAACGTCTGGCGTGACCAGAACTGGAGAAAAACGGAAAAACTGTCGCCTTACTGTCTGATAAACTGTTGCGTGATTTACTGACGGACGACGGATAATTGTGAAAACTATTCCAGCATTTGTTACGCGGATATTACAACAATATGAATTAAAAATTAAGGTAGACGATCAACAACAAATAGTTTCTTTGGGAATATTCAACAAGAAAACAAGCCCACTTTCTTACATTTATTTTATAATTGTTTTATAATACGCATTATTTTCCTTACCTTCTCATTAATCTAATTTAGCAAGCTTGACAGTCAGTCAGCCACAATGTAGATTGGTCAGCCATGTATAATAAAACCATTTAGTGTTATATAGACCATTTCTACAGCCTAGCTATTCGTACAAAAATAAATATACACCCTCTGTTTGAGTTCACTGATAAATATCAAGGGAGTTTATTGGACTTGCAGAGAGTTTTTTTTCTTTAAGCTGTAGTAATTGTGGCATGTTCTCATTAAAACAACAGGTTTAGAGGCCGTTAAAATGTCATCAGATAATTGCTTCCTTTTACGCCTATGCAGTGTGTGATATTAGCTCGCAATTTGAAATCGGACCAAGATCATAATTATAGCAGCTTCACGATAAGATAACAGTAACAGTTAGAAGTGCTTGCTGAGAAGTGAAATGTTTCTGAAATTTATTCCCGGAATATATTTAAACGAAACCCATTTAATATGTAGTTTTTGTTTGCTCTATCTGTTTCATTTGACTACATAATAAGTTTTAGTAACTGATAGCCTTAAAAAACTTAATTCGTTTTTTTTTTCAGGGAACGCTTTGTAAACCGTACAATATGTTTCACATTGACATAATTTTACATAGCCAATGTACGCTGTTTGAAGTATCCTTCGTGTGTTTGAGGAACGAACGAGCTGTCAAGAATGACTTGATAATGCGACGACGTCTCATGGGGTATGATCATTTTGATAGATAGATGTTGTTTAAGCATGCATCGAGATTGCGAATCATTTTGCGGCGACTTTGATACAGGCATCGATATTGTAAAAACATTTATCGGTGTCCTTGATGCATATATCGAGACCGTAAAAAACATTTAGCTGCGTTCTCGATGCATATATGGAGAGAGCGTAAAAACAATTTGCGGTGTCCTTGATGCATGCATCAAGATCGTAAAAACATTTGGTTGCGTCCTTGATGCATTATCGATATCGTAAAAAAACATTTGGCTGTGTCCTTGATCCCCTCAAAGACAAGAAAAGATTTTTCTGCGTCCTTGATGCATTATCGATATCGTAAAAACACATTCGGCTGTGTCCTTGATCCACTCTATGACAAGAAAAGATTTGTCTGCGTCCTTGATGCATTCATCAAGATTTTCTTGTTCGCTTCTCGATGACAAGTTTGCGAATTGTAGCCTAGATGAACAGGCACAGGCTTGGTTAATTGTAATTCAAAACAGCCTTGATAGGTTTTTTCTCCTTTTTTCTTTCCTTTTTAAGACCTTCTAACGTACCAGTCACGTTGACCATATAATTGTTTCAAAACCTTTTTAAGAAACAAAAATAAATAGAAAATGATAATCATACGAAATAAGTACATTAGAGGAAACGCAGTGATATTGACATGTCGTGTGAACATTTATTGTTGCCATTGTTTTTTTTCATTTGCATGAAATTGTTAATAAAAATGCAATTTAACCATTTGTTTCACAATTTGCATTCGTTTGCTTACTTTAAATGTAAAAACAGCTATTATGCAAATGAAAAAAATCAAAATCCTTTTTCTCTTTAGTCTTCTTGTTGTTACGCAAGTAATGTTACGCAAGTCACATGGCACTGCATGTCTTGTTTAAGCTTTTTATTCTAATTATAATAGTACTACATGAATTTATTTTGGATAATTGTCTGTAAATGTCTGTTTCGGATAACTGTAACCGTCTGTCATTCACATCATGTTGTATTTTGATGTTGTACTTCAAAGACAGTTCTGTATCAATTGTGTTCGATAATGATGTTAATCGTTTCATTTTGAAAGAAATCGCCCTTTTTTACATATAGAAAGGCATCAGGATTATCGCCCACCCCTGAGGAATCCATTTAATCTCAATTATCTGTTGTAGTTTAAGATTTAAACCTAGAAAATGAGTCTTTTACAAACAAACCACATAATAATTTGACCTGCATGCCACCTTTTTTTCTCGCTCTAAAGCGATCGATGATTTATAATTTACTTCACAGCTTACTGTTTGTTTGAATTATCACAAATGACCATACAGTTTGAAAAACGAACGATTATTCAAAATTCACATTTATATAATATACACTGGTCAATTTTTTGTCCAGAATATATTATGACTGAAGCCATTTAGTACCTTGTTACTAGTTTGTATTTAATATATATTATTTTGGTTTCTTCATAACTGACAAGCTGATAATATCTATGACTTGGGCGAGAGCAAAATGTACAATGGGCATTCATTCAATTGATTAGGTTTCGAACTTATATTTTAGTATCCCTTGCGTTATAGCTTATTCTGCAGTGATTTGATAGGTTCGTATTCTCTCCTGGGGGTAATTGGAATTATAATAAAGAAGAATACACTAATTAAAACACTAATTAACACTCTGGCATTTCATCCAATTTTAAAATGCTCTAAACTAATATTAACGCAGTAAAGAAATGGGTTGTAACGCTGCTTTGATGCTGAAGAATCAAATCTTTTTTAATTTGCATTCTTTTCCATTTTATGAAAGAACTCTACACATGATCCATGACAGAAAATATGGTAAGTATGACTAAGGTAGGAAAGAGGTTCTCTGATATTATTCTAAAATTTCAAAAGAAAATGTCATGAATTAGTTACATTAAAGTGTGATTGAGGCACTGTACACGGAAAATGAATGCTGATAACAATCATTAGTCTATGATAGAAATGAAAATCATAAATAACCAGCTTGATTAGTTTCTCTTACATTTACCTGAGATAGATACATAAGAGTAATTAGCTTGAACAAGAAAAGTTGTACTACAAGTAAAGAAGTATTTTCAACATTAGTTCAGAAATTTTATTTATACATGATACCCCAGACGACACAAGTGGAAAACTGAAAAACTTCTTTTGATTTTACCCATATAAAGACTCGAGCAATGTATTAATACAACTTTGTTAATTTTGCAAAAGCCCCTATTCAGGTATATTTTAAATTGTTTGTATATCTTCTTTAGAAATCCTATCATTTCAAAGCATTTATAAATGTACATTGTTGAGCCATGTTTTCTTACTCTTTCAGAGTTTTTTGCATATGTGATATTTAAATCTGTTGACAAAAAGGTATGATAAAGTTAACTAAGCATTATATTTGATCTTGATCTTCTGTCTCTGAGAAAATTTCTTGAGTAATTCCATAACAGAAGTTTCTAAGCGATTGTTCCGATCGGTTCTGGAGTTCGAATCCAACTGGGAGCTTGAATACTGACAATACGTTGGTAAATATTACTGTCATTTACGCTTCCATTAACTTTTTTGGAACTTTTATTACCATTATTATCTCAGTTTAACAATAGGGGCATAAACTTCCAAGAGGACATTATTAAAGTTTTAAACAAAATTTAACATACTGATGTCCCGGTTCAACTAGATAAAACTCTGAGAAAACACGGTTTAAGAACTTGGTCAGATTCCAGAAAGAAATACATACTTTTGTGAATAAAATGTAAAGCTTTCATAACAAAATATACTCATGTATTCACTTGTGACATTCAGAGCTAACGTGTATTAATTAGACCGTTAGTTTTGTTTTCAGAAAAAGGTACTCAGAATTACTTAAACTTTTAACGAATGTTAAGTTTGCTCTAAAAAAGAAATAAAAATAATGATAAGAAATCATAGTGCGTTGTGAAAGTCATTAAACAGGATCTGGCGAAATGAAGCAGGTGGGGGAAATAAGAAAGATAGAGACATTAAAGCACTGTGACACGAGTTATCATTAAAGGTGATGAATACTCCCTCCACCCCTGCGCCAAATAACGCTCTGACACAGTAATTTCTACATTTATAGTTTGTCTGCCATAATATGAAAAAAAGTTGAAAAACTCAGTTCTCTAACTTATGTGGAAAATAAACTCAGCAGTATATAGAGGATATTCATGAGTGGCGATATGATAATATGAAATATGATAATTTTCATACCACAAGATGAAAATAAATCCCGTATTTAAGGAAAAAACTTGGATTTTCTGTTTATTATATGCTTTACTCTTTTTTGACCTTAAAATTCGAAAGAATTCCCCTTTAGTTTAGTGTATTGGCTGAATTTAGAAGAAAGTAGTCCGGCAAGACACCAGTGAAAATACGGAAAATATGTTTCACTGCAGTGAAAAATAAATTTTTACAGTGAAAATACGGAAAATGAAAATACGCAATATATTTCATCAATATTTCTCAATATTTCATTTATAAGTATATAATAAATGTTAACATTATGGATAAACACACATAACTTAACCATCCTGCAAAAAATATCAGCAGAACTCAATATACACACTACATGCTGAGAAAAAACATTGACAAATTAATGTATTAAAAAATCAAAGGTCCATAAATCAGTGAAAAATCATGGCAGTAGAACGCGGCAAAATATGCGCAACTAGACTTGGTAATTATAATTCTTGCAAAGTATAATTAAAATCTGAGAAACAGTTGCTGAGAAACAGTCTGGACAAATTTTGTCGCCCGACAGACGGACGGACGGATGAACCGACAAACCAACGGAAGTGAATCCAATACAGCCCCCAGATATAACAAGATGCGGAATCAAACTGTTTTACGCTTTTCTTGTTTCAAACGTGTGTACCCATCGATTACTATATTTCTTACTGGGGTAATATGTAGTGGAGAAAACCGCCAGACATTTACATCTATTTTTCAGTGAAAGGAAGGTTGATCGTGCCAGAACTGCGCTGACTCTGTCCACGGTGCTTGACCAGGGCCTTTATTTACATAGCATTTTATGGTGATAGGTGCTTGAACAGGGCCTTTATTTACAGATAGGTGATTGAACAAGGCCTTTATTTACACAGTGTTTTATGGAGATAAGTGCTTGAACAGGGCCTTTATTTACACAGTGTTTTATGGAGATAGGTGCTTGAATAATGCCTTTATTTACAGAGTGTTTTATGGTGCTTGAACAAATTTCACGACAATGGTGTCGTACGGTAAAATGATTCAACGAAATGTAGCAAAGAAAAATTAGGATTTAATTAGAATGGTGTAATTTTGTTCATACTATTTTATTATTTGTTATCTAGCGGCGCATTTTCCATGAAACAGATACGAGTGATTCGATAAAGCCTGCATTACAAGAATAAAAATGTATTTAACGTTAAAAAATAGAAAAGAAATTAGATACATCCTATCATAGAAAACATCGCTTGTTACTGTAGACATCTTGATATGGTTACGTTTGGATCGTTTGTCACACAATCGATCCAATGTAACTATAGACACCGAGTTTACCGCAACTGACCTAAGAACAATCAAATTGTTCTACCTACCATCAAAACAAATAATTCTATCTAATTAGAAGTTCATTGATCTTTTAGAAATTAGATATTACCTAAATTAGATGTTTCTAACTACCGTGGTATGAGAATGTTGTTTTCGATCCATCAACTTAGATTATAATTGCTGTTAAAACATGAGACAATTTTATTTGTAAAACAAAATCTTGTGAGTAATACAAAAGAGTTTGCTGTAAGACTAAACAACTGCATACACTATGTTTTTGTGTAGGTTATTTCCTGTAAAAAAATAAAAAAAGAACTTTAATACTCTTGATAACTCTTATGTTCAGACAAGCTGTGCACATAAAAAAGTAATAATCTTGATAACTCTTATGTTCAGACAAGCTGTGCACAGACAAAACTAATACTCTTGATAACTCTTATGTTCAGACAAGCTGTGCACAGACAAAAGTAATACTCTTGATAACTCTTATGTTCAGAGAAGTTGTGCACAGAAAAAAGTAATACCCTTGATAACTCTTATGTTCAGAGAAGTTGTGCACAGAAAAAAGTAATACCCTTGATAACTCTTATGTTCAGACAAGCTGTGCACAGAAAAAAAGTAATACTCTTGATAACTCTTATTTTCAGACAAGCTGTACACAGAAAAAAGTAATACTCTTGATAACTCCTATGTTCAGACAAGCTGTGCACAGAAAAAAGTAAGCTGACACTAAGCAGTTAAATGTTAGTAACATTTTTCCTCTGATACCGTAGTTTTATCATGCATACATTATTTCATTGCTAGACTTAATTTGTTAACGTTTTTGTAAGCAATTTAGCCTCTTTTGATTTCTAAGCTGACCCTGCCATTTGGCTTCTGTAGTTCGATAAAGCCAGGCCTTTCTATTTTTTTCAAAAGTTTCTTCATATAATTTGAATTATTCCATGCAAAGTGAAGTTTTAGTAAATTTCTGTCAAAAGGAGAAATTGAGATGCTGGGAAAACCAATGTTAGCATAGAAAACTTACGTGGGTTTACAAATTCAAACTTAAATACAAAAGTGTAATTTAATTCCTAGTTAGTACTTCGAAATGGTATTGAAGCTGTAAGCTGATGGCGTTTGAAACGTAAACCATCACATCTGGTGTATATCTTTGACTTCTATGCGTTAATAAAATATCGCTGGGACTCTCATAGATTTTTTTCTGTTATTTGCTGTATTAACTCATAAAGAGCATTGCCTACGCGTCTATATATTACGGTGGCACAGATGTGACATAAGTGTTTTCTTTTTCGTTTTATATATGTAGTGGTAACGAGAAAATATGTAGTGGTTACGAGAAAATAAAGTTGTCTAATTCATTTATTAATTAAATCATTAATCACTCGTTATTTCATGTAAATATGAAATATGTAAATAAAGGAATTTATCGGTGGTGGTGTTGGTGGTGGAAAAGAGATGATATATCGTGGTAACGAGATATTATGTAGTAGTAACGAAATTCTGTGTTGTGAAAATGAGATTATTAAGTCCTAGTAACAAGATATTATATTGTGCTTAAAACACATGACTATTTTAGTCGTTGTTACGGGTAATGTCACGTGTTAACGAGAAAATAAGTCGTGGTACAATTATATTATATCGTGATAACGAGATAACAAAGTCTTGGTAACGAAATGATATGTTGTGGTAACGTGATGATATGTCGTGGTAACGAGATAATAAAGACGTGTTACGAAATAATATGTCTTGGTAACGAGACAAAAAGTCACGTTAACGAAATATCATATAGTGATAATGAGAGATTATTTTGTAGCAACGAGATAATTTATTCGTGGTAACGAAAATTAAGTCTGTGGACTGACATCGTTCAGTATTGTTTGCGCTAACACAGCCCTCTACGTGACAGCTGAAGCATAGTATGGCAACTCTCAGTGTAATTATAATTTCATGACTGCAGCGGAAAAGATGCTTACAATACTTGGCATCATCAACTGTGTAAGTGAAAGAAAGACTTGTGCGCTTGGAATTACGGAAAGCAAGGCTATTATCAAGCCTATTAAATTGTTACTTTGACGATGGTGATGATAATTAGAAATATTCCAAAACGTACACTGATTGTTGATAGATTTGATCCAAGCAAAATTCGTGCCCATTACTAGGTGGAGATATTGCATACGCAGAATTAGCCCAGTATTCCTAAAATCGCGTCAAATAAGTTTGACTGTATATAAATATGAGGTAAAATGATGATTACACGAACAACCCTAACGGTTAGTTGGGCTTGATTCTACTCTAAAAGTAGGAAACAGTCACCTGGTAGGATTTTATATTGTAAGAACTTGTTTCCCAATCGATGTTAACATACAGGTCAAGAAGAACTAAGCTAAAAACTAAGTTTCATTTATTCTGCATAAACAATGGGTATTTCATATTAAAGCAAACACGCATACTTTATCAAACTAGATCTCCACGGGCAACAAGTCGAAAGGTGTCAAAGTAAAAAAGATAGAAAATTCTCGAATTGCCATGCAGAGTTATGACCTTTATGTACTACATTTCTGTTAAATGTCCCATATAACTGTGTGAAGTTCCAAAACAGGTCCTTCTAAAAATAATAGAGACGCGCTGGAAAATGAAAAATTAACAAAAGGAATTAATTCAAAACAAATGCTAAGCAGAGTTATGGGTCTTGTACTGTGTACTTCTTCGTATTGTCGTTTATCTCTTAGTGAAGCTTCAAGAAAGTCTCTCTTATAGTTACTGAGTTTTGCTCTGGACAAAAATATAATAATAAATTAAAATCAATAAATAAGACATAGTTATGGTTCATGGACAGTGCTCTCCAACTCACCAAGGCTGACAAAATTTGGCCCGGACAAGGAAACCCATCTATATGATTAAGCTGTGACACTGAGCTAAGAACCTGTATTGGAACGCGACACGTGTCCTCTTATCAAGTTGAATAAAAGTGCCAAGGCATACTTTTCCATGTATGGAGAAGTAATGGCGCGGACAAGCAAATATGTCTGTATATTTCACATTTCAGCTATCTCTGTGATCTTTACCTTCAGGATTGCACGCGATACCCTCTCTAATCTAGGTGAACAAAAGTGCCACGATTTTTAATAATCCTTCATTGCCTGCAAAAGTTATAACCTGGGCAAGCAAATATGTCCACAGTTTTTTACATTTAAGCTGTCACTGTGACCTTGACCTTCGAGCTAAGAAGCTGGGTCTTGCACTCGACATGCCGTTTCAATGAGGCAAACATTTGTGCCAAGTTATTTGAGAATCCCTCCGGCCATGGTTGTCTGCCTGACGGATAAACTGACTCTGATTTACTGATCTTTATCTAACTGATAAAGAGGAAAACCATTCAGTGTTATATAGACCAATACACAGCCTTGCTATTCATTCAAGAATTAAGTACAAATTTTCTGTTTGAGTTCACTGATAAATGTCATGAGGGTTCATAGAACTTGCAGAGCTGTTTTCTTTAAGCTCTTGTAATTGTGGCATGTTCTCATTAAAACAACAGGTTTAGAGGTTGAAAAAATGTCATCAGGTAATAATTTGCTTTTACGCCTAGGCAGTGTGTGATATTAGCTCGCAATTTAAGATCGGAATGAGATAATAACTTATAGCAGCTTCATGGTAAGATAACAGTAACAGTTAGAAGTGCTTGCTGAGAAGCAAAATGTTTCTGAAACTAATTCCCGGAAGATATTTAAACGAGACCCATTTAATATGTAGTTTTTGTTTGCTCTATCTATCTGTATCACTTGACTTCATAATTAGTTTTAGTAACTGATAGCCTCATAAAACTTCATTCGTTTTTTTTTCAGGGAACGGTTTGTAAATCGTACAATATGTTTTACATTGACATAATTTTTACATTGACATAATTTTTACATTGACACTAAAAGCTGTCATCCTTCATCTGTTTGAGTCCAGAATAACTAAATTATCCGACGAAAAAAATGTTAGAAATTTGACATAAGCATCGAGGTTGTGAAACATTTGACGGCGTGCTTGGTGCAGGCATCGAGATTGCAAAACATTTGGCGGCGTCCTCGATATTCGTTTAACATTTGGCGGCGTCCTCGATAATCGTTTAACATTTGGCGGCGTCCTCGATAATCGTTTAACATTTGGCGGCGTCCATAATGCATGCATCGAGATCGTAAAATACATTTTGTGGTGTCCTTGATCCACTCATATAAAAAAAGGCTGCGTCCTTGATGCACGCATCAAGATTTTGTCTTGTTTTTATCATGATGACGAGTTTGTGAATTGTAAATTCATTGCAGGCTGGTATGGTCCAAAGGGTAATAAGTAATTTAAATTTTGTTTCAGATTCTCGTTTCATCTATTCAGTAAGATTTTCCTCAACTGTATGATGCTTTCGGTTGTTAAAGGTCTGACAAAAGCATTCTCACATTTTTCTTGTTGGCAAGTTATCTAGGGGTGAGAATCTGCAGAGTTATATTTTCTGAGTATCTTTAAAGTAAATCGTAAAAAGTTATGTACGTCTTCTCACGTGAAGTTAACATGATAGCTGAGAAACGGTTATATAAAAACGATACATTTTCATTTTTTTGTTTGAAATAAATGGAAAAGCTTGACATAATGGGAAGATAGATAATATATGAACTTACGTGTAGACAATGAGGGACATTCCTGATAACAAATTATCTCCCTTACTCAGATAAAATCAAAGGTAGACCAAATAGCACATTGGTCCTTTCAGTTGGAATCCTCTGACTTTATCCTTGTTTCTAACTGTGATGGTCGTGACTTTTAGTTGTGAAAATTGTCACTTATATATTAAATAAAAAGTTAAGATTATCAAAAAACAAAGATAATGGTGTTAACAAAACATTGCTAAATTTATTGTGTAATCTGACTACCACTGTTGCAAATAATTAGGTTTAATTATCACCATATCAAAAGAGAAAATAGCGATAAAAGCAGAGGAATCCAAATGGAAGGACCAAAGTAATATCAGAGAGTATTCAGGGTAGATAACAACTAATGTCCCCCATTAAGATAGTACAGCGTATCCAGGATTTCAGGTGGGGACATAATATTTCGGCCGAATTTCGGTCCGTTTTCACAGTTCATAATAAATATACGCACACTATGCAAAATGCAAGCTACAAAAAACAAAAAGGATAGATCAAAGCGAGCTTGCGTGATCCTTGCAACATGCGGGCGTGCATTGTCCTGCTGAAACACAACTGGAGCATTCCTTTGCATGAAAGGAATGGCTTCTGCATTCAAAACTTCATTTATATACCTTTGGGCATTTAAGTTGCCTCGAATGACTAAGAGTCTAGTCTTTTGTCCTCCATAATACCACCCCAAACCATAACTCCCCCACCCCCGAAACGACCATGTTCTCTGACACAAACAGGAGTAAATCTTTCACCCTGTCTACCATAGACACGTTGACGACCATCAGCGTTACTCAAGCTGAATTTGGATTCATCTGAAAACAAGACTCTGTTCCAGTCTCGTCTACGCCAACGATGATGTAAACGCACCCAGCGTAAACGTGCCTGCCGATGACGTAATGTCAAAATACTGCCTGTGTATGGACGCTGCGCTCTAATCGGGCGATTTTGTTTACGTAGCCGATTTCTAATTGTTTATGGGCACACATTGTACGCTGGTGCCGTCAACGTCGCAGGTTGAAATCTGTGACGTAAGTGCGTCAAAACGATGTACCGATCGTCCCGTTGGCTAGTTGCTCTTGGTCTACCTGACCTTGGACGATCATGCATATCACCTGTCAGCCTAAAGCGCCTGACAAGCTCATGCACTGTGTTGCGCCGGCAGTTAAATGTCCTGCTAACGTCAACGGCAGAGACGCCAGCTTGAAGCATGCCGATAGCCCGATTTCTTTTGGCCTCTGATAAACGTGGCATTTTGTAACCATCAAATGTCAATGGTGATTTCTACTGTGTCATCACTTGGTGAATGTATCGCGCTTTTGTTCACATTCTATTGCGTTTCATTCATTGAGCACGGGCGTCACGTGCGAAAGCGGCTATTTGACGATTACCCAATTTCGAGTATCAAGCTTCCTACAGTTTACACACATATTGTGTATCGAAAATCTACGGATATGAGATAAATATGTTTATATTAGATGCCCATGTTAAAAAGATATTGCAACATTAAAAGTGTCAGGTTTCTTTTTTGGTTGAGTTTATTTTACCAGAGTCAGTGAGCATCGGAATGAATGATACTTCATTTTCGTGGTCTATTATAACACCTATGGTCCGGGAATTTTAGGTGGCGCCTGGTAGACCCCCTCCAGATCCGCTAGACCTAATATGGTACCTGTATCCTAAAGATTATTCAGTTCCATCAGTATTTATCAATTGCTAATGGTTAACCTCCTTTCACTGATGGTCATGTCACCTTATGTTTAATTACAACTGAACTTTTTCCCATTACATTATAAGGTAATAATGGTTGAATAATATTAAATTGTCTATCAACGACATTCAGTAATAAACTTTTCGTAAACTACACAATTAACCTTTTTTATGTTTTGCCGAAACAGCATGGTTATAAAATTAGTGTAAGATTATCTGAAACACAATACTAAATTTTGAAATCCTGTAGTGGGTGGGGTAAATTTATCCAATGTCGTAAGTTCTCACCATTTCACGTTTTTGTTAATTTTGTGTGTTTTTTTTTATTGTAAGCAATTTTTGTTTTTTGTGTCTGATTTTTTTATTTTTTTCAGTGATTATACTATCCATTGCTGTAGTTTTTATATAATCATTGTAAAGGACACAGTGATTTAAAATGTTTTCTTTGCTTAATGGACGCATACATGTTGTGGTGAATAGCTGTCGTATCCTATAAATCTCTTGGAAAAAGTAGAACATAATGTCTTTATTTTAACATACCATAGTTAGTTTCTCAACTGTTACCAAAGGTTGAAAAAAACTATCCGTAACATCCCCACTAGAGTATGATAAATATTTTGAATCCACTAGAGGGAGCTTGTAGATAATACTTTCACGAAGATCAATAATATAACCTTTACCTACCATTTACGAAAGAAAAAATTGATGTCAATGCTTAAGACATTTTACTTATCAATTTAAGGTGCGACTGATGCGAGAAAGTTCATTGTAGGTTACTGGTAAAAATAAAACTACACTAGAGAGTTGCCTCAATTCCGTCTGTAAATTTCTTGATTCTATTCCAAGTTTTTACATGATCCATGTTCAAAATTTGATACATCATTTGAAAGTTATGCATTCAAATAATCAACAAAAATCGCCTTTGATTACACAAAGGTTATACTAAATATGATAATTCTCTAGAAGTACCCATATATCTGGCAAATTAAGACTACATGAATCTGTTTTGAACATTTGTCTGTAAATGTCTCTATCGGATAACTGTAACCGTCTGTCATTATTCACATCATGTTGTATTTTGATGTTGTACTTCAAAGACAATTCTGGAACAATTGTGTTCGATACCGATGTTAATACTTCCATTTTGAAAAGAAAAGATATCAGGATTATCCCCACACACACTCACACACATACACACACACACACATACACACCTGCAGAATCTGTTTAATCTCAATAATCTGTTGTGGTTTAAGATTTAAACCTAGAAAATTTTTACAAACAAACCACATAATAATTTGATCGGCATGTCGACTTTCTTTCTTCTTCGCTCTAAAGCGATCTATGATTTATGACTTACTTCACAGCTTAATGTGACAAAGTAACCGTTTGCTCGAACTGTCACAAATGACCCTACAGTTTGTAAAATGAGTATTCAAAATTCACTGGTCATTTTTTTTCCAGAATATATTAAGACTGAACACATTTAGAACCTTGTTGATAGTTTGTGATCTGTATATATTATTTTGGTTTCTTCCATACTAACAAGCTGATATGACTTGGACGAGAGCAAATGGTACAATAGCCATTCATTTAATCGATTAAGTTTCTAACATATATGCGTGGTATTGTCTCGATCGTTATAGTTTATCCTGCAATGATTTTATTGTTTCTTATTCTCTCCTGGGAGTAACTGGAATTGTAATAAGAAAAAACACACTTATTTAAACACTAATAAACACACTGGCATTTCACCCAATTTTATGATGCTCTAAACTAACATTAACGTACTAAGAATAGTATTTGTTCTGACAAATTGGCTGTTCAATTGCCTTTGTTATGAAAAAAACAAAACTGTTTGAATGTATATTCTATTCCACTTTGTAAAACAGCTCTACACATGATCCGTGATAGAATATCTGGTAAGTATGACTAAGGTAGGGAAGAGGTTCTGTCATATTATTCTAAAATTTCAAAAGAAAATGTTATGAATTAGTTAAATTAAGATGTGATTGAGGCACTTTACACGTAAAATGAACACGGACGGCTGATGACAATCATTAGGAATGGAAGAAGAGACTGTGTGACCTTATCTAACCATTGACGAAGATAATAAACGGGGCCGCGAAAAGGACAGCTTCAGATTCTTGATTTATTAATTAGTTCCAGTAGCAATATAAGTGATGGTGTTGAAAATAAGGTTTGTGTGTAAATGGCTAGCCTAAGATAGAAATAGAAATAAATAACTAGTTTTCTTAGTTTCTCTTACATTTATCTCGAGTAGATAACATAAGAGTTATTAGCTTGAATAAGAAATGTACGGCACACACACATGATTCCACATAATTTTAGATTAACCTATTTAAAAAAACTCCAAATTATGCATTACAACAACTTTGTAACACTTTCAGGTATATTTTAGTCCAATAGTAGTAATCCTATTATTTCTAAGCATTTATAAATGTGCATACTTTTGCAATGTTTTCTTACTCTTTAAAGTTATAATACTGCCCAAAATCGTCATAAAAAAATAAACCTTATAAGAACAATGGTACGTTTAAAAACATTATCAACTCTCAATCTGCATGATTATTTTTCGCGGATGGCAAGATATGTTCGAGATACAAAAGGATAAAATTATCAAATTATTTAATGACCCGCCGACATTAATTCGCTTTGGAAATGCCGAACATACTTCGTCGATTTCCGTAAAACAAGCCGTTAGTATCACGTGATCAAATTTGAATGAGTGATATAAACAACAATAGCGGATCAACCAAAACAAACTGGTCAACGTGGTCGCCTATGTCTCACAAATTCCGATAGAAACAGGCAAAAATGCAAAGGGAAATACTTGAATAAGTTCCATCCACTCGTTATACACATCACGATCGACGTTGTGTTTATATGCTTGCTCGGTTTATCAGCAGTTGACAAGATGTACCCCACCCACTTCATTCAATATCAGCCGATATCTATTTCTAAAAATAACTTACGTATGCAAATCAGCATAAATTCGGACGCATTCGAGGAATGGCGGTGAAGGTATAGAAAACGAAAGTTGGCAATTTTATATCCGTTGACATCCGCGAAGCCGATCAGGAAATAAGTGAAATTAAGCAGTATTTTTTCATTTTAGCAATGTCCGTATGCTTTAATGTATAATTTTTTCAAAACTGGCGATAATGTTATATTTTTGTTCCTGAGCAGTATTATAACTTTAAGCATTATTTTCTTTTCTTTCATGTATGTGTAAAATGTTCAAATTTGCTGAGAAAAAGACACGGTAAAGTAAACTAAGCATTATATCCATGTCTGATAAAATTTGTTGAGCAATTTCATTATAAAAGTTTCGAAGCGATTGTTCTGATCGGTTTTAATAATTGACTGGCAAATATTACTGTACACTTCTTTTTCTTCTTTTATCACCATTATTATCTCAGTTAAACAACATAAACTTTCTAGAGGACATAAACCAAGTTTTACACTAAATATTACTGATTAATGTCCCGGTTCATCCAGAGAAAACTCATAGAAAAAAATGCTGTTATGTGCTGTATTAACTTCTATTTCCCTACTCAGATTCCAGAAAATGATAGATTGTTTGAAAATATAATACATGTATAAAGAATTCGTACAAAATATTCTTATGTATTCACTGGCGACATGCAGAGCTATCATATATTAGACCGTTACTTTCGTAAGTAATTAGAGTTTTGTATGGCATGTCAAACGTTGCAAAATTCAGTAACCAATATTTTTGTTCTATATCCAATATTTATATGGTATGAATCAAATTTTATATCATGTAATGCTTATTGATTCCATCCTGTGAAATATTAATTTATATGTTTATATTTTTTTGTAATATATATATTTCAATGAAACAGATACGAGTAATTCGATAAAATCCCGCATTAGAAGAAAGAATAAATATATATTTAATGTTGAAAAAATAAAAATGATGCATCATGTCACAGAAAACGTCGTCTGTTAATGTCTTGATATGGTTACTTTTGTATGGCTGTAAAACAGGAGACTTTTTAATTGCGACTGCGTATGCTAAGTTTTTTTGTGTTTGACGTTTCATTCGAAGTAAGTAAATAGATGTAAAAAGACCTTTAATACTTTTGTTACCTCCCTTGCTTTAACAAGTTGTGCGGTCATTCTAAGCAGCTAAAATAAAGTAACATTTTCCTCCAATACCGTAGTTTTATCATGCATCCTTTATTTACTTGTTGGATTTAACTTTTTAATGTTTATTTAGAGCAATTCAGCCTCTGTTGATTTCTAAGCTGAACCTACCTTTTTAGGCGTCCTTAATTTCTGAAGTTCGATAAAGCCAGACCTTTCTATTTGTCTTTTATCAAGGTAAAGAAGACAAAATAGTTTTTTTCTTATAATTTGATTTATTCCATGCAAAATGCAATTTCAGTAAATTTCTGTCGAACGGAGAAACTGAGATTGGGGAAACCTCTGTCAGCGTAGAAAACTTATGTGGGTTTACAAATTCAAACTTAAATACAAAGTGTAATTTAATTCCTAGTGAGCACTTCGAAATGGTATTGAAGCTGCGTAGTTATACCGTCTGAAACTTAAAACCTTCACATTTGGTGCATATCTTTGACTTCTTTGCGTTAATTAAGTGTCGCTAGGCATATCATAGTTTTTATCTGTTATGTGCTGTATTAACTCAGAAAAAGCAGTGCCTACGTCTATATATTACGATGGCATAGATGTGACATGCGTAAAAGTTTATCTGTTTCATTCTAACGAGATAATGTGTAGTGGTAATGAGAAAATATGTAGTTGTTATGAGAAAAAATAAAGTTGTTTAATTCATTTATATAAACAAATATGCGGCATTAATTCATGTATATGATATGTCGTTGTAATGAGATTATTAAGTTGTGTTACGAAATAATATGTCGTGGTAACGAGAAAAAAGTCGGGGTAGCAATATATTATGTCGTCGTAACCATAAAATAAGTCGTGGTACCTAGAAATTATAGTCGTGGTAACGAGACATTATGTCAAGAGGTCGGGAAAATTGAGCCTGGGAGCAATATAGTTCAGTATAGTTTTTGCTAGCACTGCCCAATGGCTGAAGCAAAGTATGGCACTCTCTGTGTAATTGTAATTTCATGACTGCAGTGAAAAGGATGCGTACAGCTTTCAATACTTGGTATCATCAACTGTGCAAGTGCAAGAGAGGCATGTGCGCTTTGATTTACAGAAAAGGCTACTAACTGGTCTTTTACACTGTTGTTTTGACGATGGTGATTAGAAATATGTCAACGCCCATAGATATTTGATGGATTTGATCCAAGCAAATCCCTGCCCGTTACTGAGTGTAGATATTGCCCGCACAGAATTAGCTCAGTATTCTTTAAATTGCGTCAACTCAGTTTGACTATATGGTGACGATGTAGATGAGACAAAATAATAACATGAAACACCGAAATTGTTAGTTGGGTTTGATTTTACTCTAAAAGTAGGAGACAATTTTACAACTAAACATTCACATTTGAAATAATACTGCTGAAAGACTCGTTCAATATATATTTAATAAGAGAGACATTCTTTATATAAGTTTGTATGTTTTAAATAAAACAATGGCCAAAGAGATTTGAAATATATCACAGATACTATAATATCATTCATTTCTAAACATCTTTTACCTTTTCACCATCTGAATTATACTAAAATAAATCTTAAGTATAGTTTGCAGTCGTTTGTGGTTCAAACGTATAATACAGCTTTTAAAGGACGACCTTGTTTGAATACTCTCACGCAGTTAAACCCAGTTTTTGCGTATCTGCAGTCAAAGACATCAATATGTACATGAACATTTTTGAATAAGCAATAAAGTCATTTAATTTGTTGAGCGCTATTGCTTCAATTACACTTCCGAATTACTACTCACGTGACCATAGCTATTTCGCATTTAGTTGATGTGTTATCAAATTAGTAAAACCATGATTTGTAGAAATGATATTATTTTAAACTGTTTGAATAATAGAAATGTTCATAAAAAACATAGTTATAACACATATACAAATTATTTTATTTTAGTATATTCCATTTGTGCAAGTAAATGTTGGTCTTCACTAGTTGAAAATAATAAAGTTGTTGGTCCTTGTCATTTTCAGGTGAATTTGGGATTGTAACAAAAACCCAGTGCTAGTAATGAACGATGGTTCCTAACTGCATCTGGTGATCAGTTATATTGAATATGATATTAACATTTCTTATTTGACCTGCTCTCTTCATAAGCTGGGAGTGCTAAGGGGTTGTTATTTACATGATCTATGACATGGCAAAAAAATATTATATCAATAATTAAGCACAACTACATTTATATATACAGTGACCCTTTCATTAATTTCAGCATGCACAAAATACATACACTGTTTAAGTGAGATTGGAGTAATAAATTCGCTTTTCTATATGTGTTTAATGTGAAATATTCGAAGGAATTTTGAGATGAATCCCAGATCTAAATGATACAAAAGTCGTTGAACGCGTAAATAGCATGATTCATCATACATCTGACCTCAGAAAAGTGTTGTTGCGGTTGGTTTAAATAGCGAAATGAAGATTTCATTGCGAAATGAGCAAAATGGAAATTCAATAATCAAAATACTGATATAACTAAATTCAAAGACATATTATTTTTTTAAAACATGAACAAACATAATGTATTGCAATTTTTTTTTATGTTTTCAGACTAGATGAAAACAAAAATATGTACGAAAAATGTCACTTTGATCAATGTTTTGAAGCTCATATGGCGGAACGAAAAAAATCAACAGCAAAAGGGAGAAAAGTACAATAACCTTTCTAATGTTGAAAATGTTGAATTCCTATCTGAAATCATTATATGTTATCAATGAGTGGCTTTTATACATTTGAAACGCTTTGTTTTTACAGTATATATTTATTTCTATTCTCCATTTTGCCGTCGACCGTCTTCATTTTGCCATGAAAAAGCACAGGTCAAAGTGACATTTGCCGAATATATTTTTCGTTGATATCTAATCGGAATACTTAAAAAATATTAACAACACATTATCTTTGTTCGTATTCTAATACAGTATATCTTTAAAAAATGGGTAATATCGGTATTTTTATTTGTTTTAATCTCCATTATCCATTTCGCCCATTTCGCCACGAAATCTTCATTTTGCTGTTTATACCAATCCGTGTTGTTGATCTTTACATCAATTTAATATTCTAAGAGATCATTTTGATATTGTTAGTTATTTGAAGTAAGTCTCTAAGCAAAAAAAAAGCTTCTACATTGATTCCAAAAGAATTACTATATATCATTTAAATGTTTTTAAAGATTTAAAGATTATTAGAAAAGTATCTTTTAAAATAAAATTTGATAACTTATTTCAGCACGAACTTTAACGAGTAATACAGGCTTACTTTCTAGCAAAATTTGATGTGATGTAGAACATATGCACTGTGATGACTTTATTAAAACTCTATAGTCATCCCTAATAAAGGAACCATGAACTTTATTCTTAATAGAGATATAAATTGTAAATAATAGATGTAGTAAGTACATCTCCCATTGAATGTTCTGAATATGGTGCACTGTCAATGCAAAATATTATTACTTATTATTATTATTCAAGAAGCCGTATCAAATTTATTGCTTAAAGAATACTATGTTTTTTAAGTCTTTGATGAAAATATTGTTTCCATTTTCTAATAGGACACAAACACTTACCTGACGTAATCGACTAATTCAATTAAATTAATTCTGCGTTCATAATAAATAAGCAAGCTTCTTATATGATCGTGAAGCTAATAATTTCATTTTTCAAACAGAAATTGTCACAGACGTTTCGAGGACGAAACTTTCTATTCAGTGTTTGATCAGGTAGTTACTTAAAACTTAAGTGTCAATATTTCAAAGCAACAGAAAACCTTCAGGGTTTGTTCCATGTTTAATGTTAGATAATTATTAGATATGTACTTTACTGATAGGGAAAAACTTAATGACTGACTTTGTTACTACAGTGTGTCAGTTATTTCAATAGCTGTTTGTTTCAGCCTAATATTAACGACTGGGATTTAAAGGGTATTATAAAGTAAACACCTCCTGGCAAGCTTTTAAGGCAAGGTTTGTTGAACGTGGGAATTATCTAGCTAAAGTAGTTTAGTTAAATGGGACGCAATAATTTAGCTAGAACTAATTATGTTCTAGATTTTAAGTTTTAATTGAAATTGTATTCATTTCAAAAAATAGCTTTAGCCTACTGACGATTAATATTGTAATTGCACCTCACATTATGACACACTTTCTTGAAATGACTTGCAGGAGAGAATGATAAATTCTGCATTTTACTTCAGCTTCTAATTTTTTCAGACGAGCAATCGAACGAAGCTATTTGCAAAGATCTGAGTCTACAAAATAACTTCTTCAGCAACTGTAGCTATTTTCTGTTCCAAAGTTTTCATTTTGAAGAAAATTATACATACAAATGGATGCGCTGCAATGGTTGTTTACAACTCAAACAAACAACGCATGAAAAGTACACGTAACCGTTTGACAAGACTGTGTGAAACATGTTTATTCTAAGCACCTTCAAATCTGCTTTGATGACGAAAGATTTTATTGACGTTTAAATGTGAAAACTGTTCCCTTTGATAGTTCAGATAGGATTCTGTCAAAAAGCATAAACACTATTTCGATGAGGTTCTTAAAGCTGGTAAAAAAATTAACACACTGTAAATTTAAAAGCTTCAGTCTAATATAATGCTTTTAAATCTGTTTTATGGTATATCAAAATTGATATGATGTCCGGTGTAAAACTTGAAGAAATATTTATATGGTAACAGTTACCTTATAAAGTCAAAATTGCTTCGACTGTTTCTGATTTCATAAGAGTCTTTGCTATCAAACGACGATAGAAGACCTTTAAGATTAAAGAGATAATTTTGAAATGTTTCTTCTGAAATGCTTTTGTGCAAGTGCCATCTTTATCCAGAGGTACACTGAAAACTAAATATATAGGAACATTCTTTCTTACACTCAAACTGCTATTTTAAGACTAATGATATTTTCACTATTAGGTACCTGACAATCATTGCAGAGTGAATTGAGAGCTTTTTATATATCAGTGGATATTACTTAATGAAATAAAATTATATATGTAAAATATACGTTCTTTTCACACTGATAAAGCTGAAACTAATCATTTACCGAGAAATGACGTCATACAACATGGCTTCAAAGTCAGCATTATCATTTAAAACGTTTAGAGTATTGTTCTGGTGATTGTTGAAGTAATCTCTGTTTATGTGACGATATACTAAAAAGATCTACCTTTAAGCTCGAAATAAATAAATGTTGTTTTAAAAAGAAATTGACTGTTAAAACAGAGCTGAAGATAACAATATCAAAGTGTTTGTAATGCACTTCTATAAGGTCGTTTAGCAATTAATTTAAATTCAGAAAAAAAATTTTAAGATGACATTTCTTGTTATATTTGATTGTTTAAACATTTTTTGTTTGAAATTTTGCTGCAGTTAATTTCTTTATGAGAATGATGTGAACATAAACACTTGTTTGTGATTGGTCAAGATGTAATTTGTTAAAACAAAAGGTTGTTATTCCATTTATTAGGGATAATTGCATTTGATGAGAAATCTAGCTGTATGTCTTGACTGGACCTGTTTAACAGGCCCGCTGAGTGATTTTTATTTCAGCTTCATCATCATATTACACTATGTGTTCAGTACAAAGTGTTAGCTAGCAGACATTGTCAGCTCTTTCTTTTCCAAGGACATATATAGGTAATTTACTATTCTTCGAAAGAGTTTTTTTATTCATAAGGCTGAACACATTATTGTACACTTGAATCAAAGCCACATAATATTATTGCATTTCCCGAAACTAATTTTTACCTCGAAATAATTTTTAAACAGCTCAAAATGATGACTTGTCATTTGAATTGAATGTAAGTTATTACTGGTTTTCAACATCGTTTTTAATTGAGAACTCTTGACTTTTAATTGTATGCATTATCAGAAAATTACGCATCACTGTCCGTGCGTATGAACAAATTTCCTGCCGTTGATTAGAGCACTGGGCCTATCACTGATATAGATAATACGGAACTTTAGTTCATTGTGTTATTTCGTATGAGTGTTTTTATTGTTGGATTAACTTAAAATAACTCTGTATTTGGGTAAAAAAGAGAGACTGAATTTTTTTTTAAAAAAGCTTTGATTGCAGAATCACATATTTGTTAGTTTAAATTTATTATTACGGTGCCCTTAAAAGCAGTAATACATGCATTTTTTTTATAAAATATACGCACTTTTAGACATTGTTCTTTCATAAATTAAACATACATAAAAGAAAATGTATTTCATTGCACCCGAATTAAATGAGCGCATAGAAGTCATAAGACTGCATCGTCCTTTAATGGATATTTGTTGTATCAAAGTACAACCAGCTTGTATCTCGTATATCATTTAAAACAGCTCACAAGAAATGAAACATATAAATGAAAATCGGATGCCCGAAATTAAATCAGATGAGTTTTCGTTGATTTACAAAGGTTTCTTCTGCATCTTAATAATATTTATTCACGCCTTTGCTGTTATACCTGAAATGAGAACTAAACTGATAAAAAAGTATTTATTTTTTATGCATTTCCTTATATCATTTTTATGCAGGTATCTTGATAAAATACATATCAAATAAGAATGTAAATGATTCGGCAGATCAAGAAATTTAAGGTTTTAAAGCAATTCTATATAAAAATTCAAAAGAACTGTATTGAGCATATTGTAATTTCTTAATGTACATCTATATGTATTAGATTAGTTCATGTGAACAAACCCTCTGACATAAAAGAGATTATTCCAAAACTATACTCTCAAAAGATAAAAGAATTGCTGAATTAAGAATTGATTTTATGATTGTATTTATCGAATTTTTTCAAAACGTTATTGCAAACCATGTTAGCGTTAGCTTCTATCAAGTAATTAGAATAAAGATTTCCGTCCTTCACCCTATTTTTTCTGCTTTATCTGCTCTTGATTTCTAAGGAAAAGTACAAAGCAGTTTTATAGTTCCGTTAAAATGGAATGTTAAATTTGAAAAATGAAAAGGAAAAATGTAGTTTGAATAAAATTAAGAAAAATTGTATAAGGTGTCACATTTGAAAAGTAACAAATATCACGTCAAAATGTTAATGCAAAAGCGTTTATTTACAATACTTGTTCCATAACTGTTACACTGCAAGTTTAAGGCATCAGTTTCTAGCAAATACTAGCTTTTTACACTGAAATTTGCAAAAATACTTGCAACAATTGATTATTTGAGTAAAAAAAATAAAAATTCATTACAGATCAGACTAGCAATATCTTCTTTTTTTATTTCTGTTTATGTCAATTAAAAGAATGTTTTAACTTGAAAGGTTTTTACCCGTTGGCATTCTATTAGCAAATCTTGTAAAAAAAATAGCCAAGAGTTACTTAAGTAGCGCGGACAATCCTCGTACCTTTCTTACAAAAAATAGAACAATTAAGCGGTTGAAAATGTCAAAACATAATTTGATATAATTTTTCATGTTTGAACTTTAAAAAAAGTACAAAACCACGTTGTTTTGATGTAGTTTTCTATTTATTGCAAGAAATTATGTTAATAATTAGTTTGCAGTTACATCGACGATTGTCCATTCCTATCAATAAATATTTTTTTTAATTGAAGCATCATATTTCATCTAAAGCGTTCCTATCAATCCTCTAAATTTCTTTGATTGGAGCGTCATATTTCATCTTATACACTCCTATCAATCCTCTAAATTTCTTTGATTGGAGCATCATATTTCATCTTAAGCATTCCTATCAGTCCTTTAAATTTCTTTGATTGGAGCATCATATTTCATCTTGCCCATTCCTATCACTCCTCTAAATTTCTTTGATTGGAGCATCATATTTCATCTTGCCCATTCCTATCACTCCTCTAAATTTCTTTGGTTGGAGCATCATATTTCATCTTTAGCATTCCTATCACTCCTCTAAATTTCTTTGATTGAAGCATCATATTTCATCTTTAGCATTCCTATCAATCCTCTAAATTTCTTTGATTGAAGCATAATATTTCATCTTTAGCATTCTTATCAATCCTCTAAATTTCTTTGATTGAAGCATCATATTTCATCTTTAGCATTCCTATCAATCCTCTAAATTTCTGTGATTGAAGCATCATATTTCATCTAAAGCGTTCCTATCATTCCTCAAAATTTCTTTGATTGAAGCATCATATTCCGTCTTTAGCATTCCTCTCAATTCTCTAAATTTCTTTGTCTTGAGCATAATATTTCATCTTAAGTATTCCTCTCAATTCTCTAAATTTCTTTGATTGAAGCATCATATTTCATCTTAAGCGTTCCCATCAATCCTCTAAATTTCTTTGATTGAAGCATCATATTCTATCTTTAGCATTCCTATCAATCCTCTAAATTTCTTTGATTGAAGCATCGTATTCCATCTTTAGCATTCTGCGCCATATTTAGCTTAATTATTTTGCTATAAGGCTGTCATGAAAAAAAACAACACTTAGAAAAAACAAAACATCAATTTATAAATATTCAAAACGGGTAGCACTACACACTGTTGATTACATGTACAGTGAATATGGCTGGAAAACTTCTGCAAACAAAAAAAACAAACCAACAAGAGTGTCGTCTCAAAATACACCCGTCACAACTGCTTTTAGTGAAGATTTGGGCATAATGGATAAAAATTGTGTTAGTAGGAAAGCCAGTTTGACTATATCTAGTGGTGGATAGTGAAACATACATTTTAAAGAATCTGAAGTAATACTGAAATCCAACCATGCAATGGAAGATATAGAGGATATTTGTTTGTTTTTGTGGAAGATGAGAATTTATTTCATCGAGTGAACACCATATGTGATATTTTCACGAGTGGCGCAGCCACGAGTGAAAATATCAACATATGGTGTTCACGAGATGAAATAAATTCCCATCTTCCACTAAAAAACAAACAAATTTTCTTTTTATTTTATGCCAACACATCAAAAATGGGTTTTTTTATGACATTTTTAATCAGGGCCTTCAATAAATTCCCCATGGTGAGCCCCAAATCAGTTAATGCGTACTTTGGTTACTCCGCACAAAAAAAGTGCAGACAATCTCCAATACATATGATAACTTTACTTCTGCTGAAATAAACTGAATACACTTTCATCAAATAATATTTATTTTTGTCTACACAGTTTATCAATATTTATTGAATTTTGCCATGCATACTTTAATTATAAAAGCAGATTAATACTCAATATTCAATAGTTCGGGCACAAACATGTATTATCAAAATGGTAATTAACTGATTCAAAACAGTGTATTATCACTTTTATCTCACTGATATTTCCCTATATTTCATTGGTAGGCATAAAATAAATGCTCCTCACAAAATCTGGATATATCATCATCTCTGGTGACCTAGACCTTGCAACAACAGCACCGCGAAGCGGCACTATTGCTCGTCAGTTCTTTTTATCGGAAACAAGCTTACAAGTATCTACCCATTCCCCAATCCAAAAAAAGCAAAATTAGGAAATGAAAAAAAATGCAAATACCTACGCATCCCAGAAAAGGAAACAAAAAGAGAAAAGAAAAGAAAATTTTAGTGCCTACTTATCCAAAAAACCAAAGAAAAGAAAAAAATCCAGGGGCAGAGGGAGGAAGGGAGCAAAGGTAGCAGATACCCTCTCGTTCCTGAAAAAAATATGAGAAAAAAAATTAAGAGGAGGGGGACGGTATAAGTACCTACGCAAAAAAGAAAACAACAACATATATAAAAAAAGAAAACATTTTATTTTAGGAGGGAAGGGTAACAGTGGAGAGGAGTCCCATGCAGGGTGGGAAAGGAAAGTACATTCCAATCCAATGTAAGTAAATATTTAAGTTGTAGGCTTTGTGCTTTGCCATTAAAAGGTTTTTTTGCTATATTAGTCTATGCAAAACCAAGTGACCCCTGGGATGGGGCTAATTTTCACCCTAGGTACATAATAACAACAATCTTGGTAAAGGCCTACTAGAGGATGCCTCACATCAAATTACAAAATCTGCGTCTAGCGGTTTTAGAGGAGATTTTCAAAGTTTTTCCTATTTTACTAGATATAAGCCCCAGGTCGGGGCCAATATTGACCCCGGGTCATGATTTCAACTAACATGGTACGGTCAACTAGACAATGCTACACACTAAATATCAAAAATCTAAGCCTTATGGTTTATGAATATTCAGTAACATTAAAGTTTTTGCACGACGACGACGACGAAGACTCAGTGACCATTTTAGCTCGACTGTTTTCTTCGAAAACTTACAAGCTAAAAATATTGACCTGGATAATGCGTGTAACACTCAGTCTCATAGTGGTAGACATTTGTGATAGAAGCCCTTGATTCATGACGACTAAATGGTCCATACACACATTTTCATACTTTTATCTGACCTCTGACCTCTGTTTGACCTTGACCTTGGCCACAGGGACCTGAATATTTCGTGCAACACTTCGCCTTACAATGATGAACGTTTGTGCCAAGTTATATTAAAATATCTCATTGCTTGTAGACGTTTTTTTTTCGGACAAGCTTTTTCCTCTGACCTCTAAGTGTGACTTTGTCCTTTGACTTAGAGACATGGTTCAGGCGCGCGACACTACGTCTCATGATGCTGAATATTTGTATTAGTTAATACTAAAATCTCTCCAGGTATGTAGAAGATATGCTCCGAACAAAATCTGGATATTTCATCATCTCTAACGACCTTGACCTTGCATATATGGAACTGGATTATGCATGTATTGCACAGCTTCATGATGATTAACATATGTAATACACACGTTTTCATATTTTTATCTGATCTTTGACTATGTGTGACCTTGACCTTGACAACAGGACCTGAATTTTGCATGCGACACTCCACTTCACAATGGTGAACATTTGTGCCAAGTTATATTAATTAAAATACCTCACTGCATGGAGAATTTTTGCTCCGGACAAGCGTTTTCATCTGACCTCTAAGTGTGACCTTGACCTTTGATCTGGAGACCTGGTTCATGCGCGATACTACGTCTCATGATGGTGCATATTTTTTTCAAGCAATACTAAAATCCCACTGTCCATGTAGAAGATATGCTCAGGACGCCGCCTGCCTACCCGCCAGGGACGTTCCTATAATACGACCCGTTTTTTTTTCAAACGGGCAAATAAAATGGATAAAACTTTTAGATAGATTGCCTTCGACACCAGCATGTAACTTTGTAACTTCCAAAAGATACAAGAGAATGAGTTCTTATATTTTTAGACTGACGTGGATCTTACGAACTGCAAAATTGATGATGTTTGAGGCATTTTTCCGTTAAAATTTGACTGCCTTATGGACAGATGTTTAACCAATGTGTCTCTGGAATCACTATAGAAATATTCAGCCGGACCTGACGCCATCCTTCCGTTTTCTTCCGAAAGAAGATTCATGCTCTTTCCTTTAGATGGATATTAATTTGTCTTTGCAAAATTCTATTTCCAATGCCATACATAATAAACTCTTAGAAGTAATAAAATAAATATAATGGAGATTTATATGCTATAAGAAGTGTGATTACCGCACTTAAATGACACCAGTCATGTAACTAAGACGTTTTATTTTATGCCTACCAATGAAATATAGGGAAATATCAGTGAGATAAAAGTGATAATCCACTGTTTTGAATCAGTGAAATTACCATTTTGATAATACACTGTTTGTGCCGGAACTACTGCTTGATGAAACTTCAGGAATTTCCCCACCACGTAAATACAAGAGAATCCGCTGTATTTCAGACTGTGACAGCGAGTGAAATTTATTAACCTTGTTAAATCCAATTATAATTTTGAATTCCTGAGCCTAACTAGTTGTGAAAAATGATGAAATTCGCCATAAATTATTTAAAATGTCTGATTTGTTTACATAACTCACATGGACAATATCCAATATGGCCGACTTTCAATTCAATTGATTGAATATTACTCGGTATTAATCCGCTTTTATAATTAAAGTATGAATGGCTAAAATTCAATAAATATTGATAAACTGTGTAGAGAAAAATAAATGTTATTTGATGAAAGTGTATTCAGTTTATTTCAGCAGAAGTAAAGTTATCATATGTATTGGAGATTGTCTGCACTTTTTTGTGCGGAGTAACCGAAGTACGCATTAACTGATTTGGGGCTCACCATGGGGAATTTATTGAAGGCCCTGATTAAAAATGTCATAAAATACCCATTTTTGACGTGTTGGCATAAAATAAAAAGAAAATTTGTTTTTTTAGTGTTCTCGTGAACACCATATGTTGATATTTTCACTCGTGGCTGCGCCACTCGTGAAAATATCACATATGGTGTTCACTCGATGAAATAAATTCTCATCTTCTACAAAAACAAACAAATATCCTCTATATCTTAACAGTTTGTAGAACAAATTGCATCATTATGTGCCCTTTATTTAGAGAATGAATCGGTTATTCAACCTTTCAGTCACTGTGTTCGATTTTTTTTCTGCCTGTACGACAATCCAAATGTATCAATGTAATTCTAATGTTTGAAAAAAAGGGAAAAGAAAAACCTCATATTACTGTTTTCACCGAAAATGCTTTACTCATCAACATTATAAAAGCCTTGTAAATTTTAAATCTATTTATATAGAGGATATTTGTTTGTTTTTGTAGAAGATGAGAATTTATTTCATCGAGTGAACACCATATGTGATATTTTCACGAGTGGCGCAGCCACGAGTGAAAATATCAACATATGGTGTTCACGAGAACACTAAAAAAACAAATTTTCTTTTTATTTTATGCCAGCACGTCAAAAATGGGTATTTTATGACATTTTTAATCAGGGCCTTCAATAAATTCCCCATGGTGAGCCCCAAATCAGTTAATGCGTACTTTGGTTACTCCGCACAAAAAAAGTGCAGACAATCTCCAATACATATGATAACTTTACTTCTGCTGAAATAAACTGAATACACTTTCATCAAATAATATTTATTTTTGTCTACACAGTTTATCAATATTTATTGAATTTTGCCATACATACTTTAATTATAAAAGCGGATTGATACTCAATATTCAATAGTTCGGGCACAAACATGTATTATCAAAATGGTAATTAACTGATTCAAAACAGTGTATTATCACTTTTATCTCACTGATATTTCCCTATATTTCATTGGTAGGCATAAAATAAATTTTTATCATCAATTATTATAAAAGAAAAAACCTTCTGTAATCAAAATTTAATTACAGTTCGTAAAATGGATCGTGTTACACTGTGATTTAAACAGTTATGTAAATTTCACGATGCACCTGTGCAGCTTCAATCCAGAAAAATACGAAAGAAGCATGCAAACCTTGAATAGAAAACCTTGACCATTCTTATTTGTGGGACTGGCTGGAATTAGATTAATTGGTTTGATGATAAATCGTCTCTAACCTGCAGCAAGGTAACATGTTAATAAATGTCCTATTACTTCTCTAAATTTAGAAGCATATTAAATATTTGAAAGGAGTGTTAGGCAGAACCAATGTAGCTATTCAAGCAAAAGTTTTATAATTCCGAAAATCGTATACCTTGTTAGTGAGCATATAGTGGCGAGTTATTTGTTATGAAACGATTTTTCGAACGCAGGTATAATCACACCAATTTATGATTTTAAGGTTTCCACTGAATTATTTATCTTCAAAAGTTTAGAAAAAACACACAGTAAAAAAATTCCATAAATAAACAGCATACTGATCAAAAATATTATTCTACTATATTTTTCAAATCTAAAGAGAGTCAAGTGACAAGAATGGTATAGGTTACAATGAATCAGGGAAAAGTTTCCAAATGTCAATAGATCTTTTTTTTTTTTTAATATGATCACTTTAGGTCTTCTGTCTTAAAATATGATCATTTTAAGGCAATTTCGTAAAAAGACTACGCTGGATTGACAAGTGACCTTTTGTGCCATTTGTGGATGGCCATTAAAAGATAATAACCATCAACCTACACCATTTGTTCCTCATGTGACTTCCTGACTTACAGCATATTCAGTTTATTTCACTGGCATGTAGAGACTTTATTTACATAATCGTCTGTATATCAGACAAGAACTTTTCCTATTTTTAGAGCACGGTGACAGTAAGTAAGCCTTTGTTGATCTTTGTACTTAACATGAAACATAAATTTTATTACATGGTATCAAATATCATGTCAGTCTTCTCCTCCAATAACAGCAGTCGGAACACATGAGGCGACTTTAATGTAAAATAATGTAGTAGGCGCCATATGGCACTATTTTATAATACATGTGGTGTCTGCTAAATTGAAAACATTTCTTAAAGCCTCTACCTGTTTATACTTTAAATTAACATTTATTTTCATTTTTTCTAATGCATAAGACAAACACTGCTTGAGTTCTGCCATGTTTATTTATATTTTTATTAAATACACTTACATACGAGGTCTTTATACGAAGTCGTCGTAAAAGGCCGAGTAGTTACGATTGCAATAACAGATGTATGAATATACAGAAATACATCTTCAAACTATGAGTATTTTGAAAAGCATGGTTTCTATTTTGCATTTTTATTTAATTGTTTGATACCAGTCTAAGTTTTCACTGCATTTAACAAATGTCATCAGATGAAATCTGCAATAATGTTTTATAAAAACATGTATTTATAAAATAAGAACAATTTTGTTTTAATATTGTACACTCTCCTTAGAACAAAACAACACTGGAAAGCAACCCTGTGAGACATCTCTCAATGTTCTAGCAACCCAAAATTGACCTTTTTTTACAACAAACGATGAGCATCTATTACCCAGAAGAATAGGGAAATTAAGTACAAGCAGATAAAGAAAAAAAGAACCAAACTTGCTCCACCTCAAGAGTCATTTTAAAATGAAATAAGGGCTACATGTAACATCGAAAACATTTGGAAAAAATAAAATTATAAAATTTCAAACATCCAGAAATATCTGAAAAATTGTATCATCTGGAATTGTGTACCTGTGTCTTCACCCTGGAAACAGCCTTACGATTATACTAAACTTCTTATAATTAAAGATTTTGAAATGGAAAAAAAAAACATGAGTAACAAAAAGAGGTTTAAATTGAAATCAGATACTTCTTTAAATAAGCAGAAATAAAAAAAATGAACCGTGCTAAATTGATCTGAAGTCTACAGTACTGTTTTCTGGGATAACGTTATTTGAGAGACTCACGACTTTTCTACTGACCGAATATCTTAACGACTGGACAGTTTCAAATTTTATTTAATCAATCTCTATGGCCTTGGACCCATCTGGACATATATTGCATTTATAAGCCACAGAAGGGGGATAAATACACAACAGATTTGTAATAAAATAACCGTTTTTATTGTCTTCAGACAGAATCTTCAGTAATGTGTTTAAACTTTGTAGAGGAGTTAAATAAGAGCACTGCGGAGTGGGGGCAATGCTCGTCTGTTTTATTTGTCGGAAACGGGGACATATTAATAGATTTTGATCTGAATAGGTATTATTATGTGTAGGGAAACTGTTTTTACTCTGAATGACTTTTTTGAAACCTGACCTTTAGACGGGGCGAACTTTGGCCCCAGGTTTATAATTTGAACAATCTTGGTAGAGGTGCACTCTACAATGCTACATACAAAATATCTATGCTCCAGGCTTTGTGGTTTCTGACAAGAAGATTTTTTAAGCTTTCCCTATATATGTCTATGTGAAACCAAGCTACCAATGGGGCGGGTCCAATATTGGCCCTGGGTCATGATATGAACAAACTTTGTAGAGGTTTACAAGACAATGATACACACTAAATGTCTTAACTCTAGTCTTTGCTGTTTCAGACAAGAGATTTTTCCCCTTTATATACGTATATGTAGATTCAAGAGACCACCGGGGCGAGGTCAATATTAACCCTGATGTCATGATTTGTACCTGTTTGGTAGAGGTTAACTAAACAATGCTACACACTAAATACACACTAAATATCTAAACTCTAAGTCTTATGGTTAATAAGTTATCAGCTACATTAAGGTTTTTGCACGACGCCGAAGACGACCCAGTGATCAAAAAAGCTCGACTTTTTCCTTCGAAAACGGACGAGCTGAAAATAGCTTAATTATAGAAAGAACTAAAATGACTGCTTGAGCAGGCTGTCTTTTAAAAATTGAAGAACAACTGAATTTTATAAGGTGTTAGGGGAGGTCGGCGAGTAAAACGAGAACTTTGTAAACTGCATCTATATAGGTAAAGTTCCTGAGTAAACCTGGATGAAAAGTCATAAGTCCATCGTTATGCTATATGCCTTTGACGTAGCTTCTAATTATGAGTTCACTAAAATTAAGGACACAGCAGATTTATGGGAATATGATCATTAAAGACCACTGTATTATCTACAAAAAATATATAAAAAATTAAATTGAAAATTAATGACAGTTTTCTGTCATTGTTTCAAAACAGCACCAGAAATCAATAGATGAAAGAATTCAGATATGTTGGGTACTTTAGAACTGACCAAAGAGGTCAGTCACACTTAAACCCTAGTTTCCTCAACATTTCAGACGATAAGGACATTAAAACAACCGGAAAAAAACTGACGTGAAACCTTTCAAAAAAGTCAATAATGACTCTCCGATGACTGAAAACAAGACTAACTTTCGAAACTAAAGTTACGAATACATACAATATATGAGTGTAGACAAGCATATGTAAATGACAAGACGATCTATATATATGTGACATGAATACTTGTCTATATACAAACAAGGTAAGTCTTAATGATACAAAGTAAATTATGCAACTGAATCGTGCAGTATAAAAGAAAAACAAAAAACTGTCAGTACATCTGAAAAGTGTGACTAGAAAGTGGTCTAACTTTACAGAAGTTTTATACGGCAACTTACAGTATGCTACCATTATTGGCAGATGAAGGAATTACCAACCTAAAACAATATTGTCAAAGAAACAAAAGGTTTACAGAACAGAACTATGCACTATGCAACCATGCACGTTTTGCACTTTAAAACGGATATTTTTTTCAATGATCAACCTTTTAAGAATTAATAGAAAACCCTATTAAGGATATTCATATCACTAAGCATGACAGTACTCAAATGCATACAAAAAAGATATCTCTTTATTTTTCTAAATGTCAAATACATGTAGTGAAGAAAAACAGTATCACATAAAGAGAGCCTGTAACAGAACAAACTTAAACGGTAGCTTTTGATATTTCATACCATAACAGTTTGTAACCTTAATAACTAGCAGTTAATACATTGCACACATCCATCCACATAATACAATTCTCGGTATGTCGCCTTATGATTGACACGATATGTTACAGACAATCCTTACTAAACGTTGTGATTAGCACCATATAAACAATATAGTTCATCAAAATAACAAAGTAGCATTTAATTTACGGTTGAAGCTGTCATGTACTCGAGCGTCATATCATATATTCTACATTACACTGTTTAATTCAGGTGTAAAATTAGCTGTAGCTAATTCTGATCACCTCATTAATAACTTCCAGGTACATGTGGGTGTAAACTGAAGTAAAAGACCTTTATCCCGTGTAGGAAGCCTTGTGGGCAGCTGATATAAATAGGAGCTAAGAGTCAATTAGCATGCAACACCAGCAGCAAGCCTTCTACGAAGTTAGAATTATAAATGGTCTGTTTCGGATGTATTTATGATACGCATTGCAGTTCCGTCCCACTTTAGAATGTATTTTTGCATCTGAATAAATGTACTTGGATCGTTTCACCTGAAAGTAGTAAAAAATGCATCTGCATCTTTCCAACGAATCTTAAGGTAGTCATAATGTGCCTGAACCGCCGAAACCTTCGAACGTAATTGTTTGGTTTGCCGTTGTTGTCTTAAAGAGAAACAGTTCATTACGGTAACGATGGTTAGTTTTAGGGCATCATAGGCAATTGTCACATCTGTGTTCCGTATTATAAAAGACCGTCTGGAAGGTTTTGATGATGTAACTTCACTACACTGAAGGCAAAAAGAGACATAGCCGTAATAACTTTCATAATATGAAAGTACGAATAGCTTTAACACAGATACCGTAATAGGTATATAATATTATGCACTTTTCAAGTTTGTTTCACATATTGAATTTTACCAGTTTTATTATCAATTACACTAATGAAAAATGACATTTTAGATATTCGAAACACAAAGACCTTGACAAATTGCAACTTTCTTAATAATGAATCCATTCCGATACATATGTTCAGAAGCATTATTTTAGGTGTTTTCAAAACCGATAATGAAGCGATTATTGTACTATGATAATGTTAATGCTACAATTTATAGAATTATTGTTACCACGTTATTATTCATTACTTTATTATATTGCTGGTCATAAGTTATAAATAGCAAAAGTAAAAAACACAATCTAAACGAATTGATTTTCTTAGGTCTTGTCCATCTATGAGCATAGCCGTGTTGTAAAGGTATAATATAAATAGAGAATAATAGGTTGGTGTCATTGATGGAGAAAGTTTTTCTGGCGAGGGGTAGGAATTTATCTGACCATGTTTACAAATAGATGTTAACAAGACCACTAGGTCGACACATATGGCAGGGTGCGTACACGTTAAAAACCTGTAATCGTCAATATTGTTCTAATTCACTGTTAAAGTCTCCCTAAGTTCGCTTTAAATAATGATTGAATAATTGTTTTTTTTTAATTAATAAACAATATATATTTTAAATATAATCAAAATTATTAAGTATTCTATAATACATGGGGTTATTTATCACAGAGTTATGATCCTTTGTCGTTTTTATTTAATTTTATAATCATGATTTTATTTTTATTTTTGCCAGGAGCCAAAAACGTAAAAACTCCTTTCCTTTCGTTTCCGTCAGTTAGTAGTTGTTGTTGTTGTTGCTCGGAGTCCACATGTATTTCAAGATTTAAGATAAGGATAGTTATGTTTCTTGACATAATTATTAATTTTAGGAATTTAACTTCACTAAGTGATAATAAAAACAACAATAGCCATCGGTGAAGCAATCTATATATTGATTGTTTTCAAGTTATATTACAAATCAAATTTCATCACAGAATTAATTAAAAGAGAAAATTTAACAAGCATGACCATGTCTCTAGTTATAGTTTAAGTATCAAATGAATCCCTTTTAATGTTTTCGAATTATACTCTGGACAAAATTTATTGTAACATTAAATAAAGGGAGATAATTTTAAAACACAAGGTAGAGTTCTTTGTCACTGCACTTCTTGTTGCAATCATTCTGTATTTCAAGTCAATCCTTTGTATAGTTGTTGCAATGCTCCGGACAAAAAACCTATTGCACTTCTCCTAGTCGCCGTCTAATTATTTTTTAAGTTTAATTTTTAATTCCGAGTTATGCTTTGGTAAAAAAAAACAAATCTAATAAAGGGACGTAAATTTTAAAAAGATCTATCCAGAGGTATGGTTTTTAGACTTTGTTCTTCTCGTTATCTATGTTCTTTGTATTGGTTTTGAGTAATAATCATGACAAAAGTTCGGACCGACGGACAAATGGATGGAGACTATAACCAAATCGTCCAACTATATATTGATGTGTCGAAGCTCAGATACTAGAAAAGAACTAATTTTATTGTTCATAAATTGAACTATTTCTCAGACTATCACTAAAACTAAGAATATTTCTGTTAATTTCATATCAGAACAAAAAAACAAAGTCTTGATGCTTTGATATTGTATTAATGCGAAGTCAGACAAAACAGCTTAATGATACTGTAATACACTAATGGAGTCAGAATATAATTTACAGTAACATTAAAGAAAACCACTTTATACAGGATTATAATAACGAATATATTTAAATATCGCCGATTTTACATTTAATTTATAGCTTTAGTACTTAAGCACTAGTAATAATCATTTCTTTAGTTCTTTGAATTTATTTTAAAAACAGATGATCTCTCTCCAAATGACCGTCGTAAGAAGTTGCGTGGGAGGTATCTTCAGTTAGGAAATCCAACGTGGGTATTATCAAGGCTAGCGCGTCCGATGGAGCTACCGACAGTTTTTAAATCCAAATTACATGACTAGAAAGCGATAGAAAATCTGTGAGATGTTTTGTCTCCGTCTTTTAAAAGAGCGTATTGATTAATCGGAAAAACGTTTTTTTGTCTTAAAACAAATATATTTGTACAGTCAGTTTGATATTTTCTTATGACTCTTCTCTAGTCGTATTATTCCCTTACTGTGAAAATTATAATTTTAATGAAATAATAAAGCACTCATGATATTAGTTCCTTATTCCTTATTCCTTTTTCAAATAAGGAATAAGGAACTGGTTTCTTATTCCTTTTTCAAATAAGGAATAGGGAACTAGTTCCTGATTCCTTATTCATATCTAAATAAGGAACAGCAGAATAAGTATTATAAACAAATATTTATGGTTGATCAGTAGCCTAGAACAACACTGAAAACACTGAAAAAGGAACAGAAGATACAGCAACTGCATTAACATTTTTTTTTATAACTCTGCATTAGAATTGCAAAAATCAATCATTGAATAAAGCACCTGCATCTAAATACTTTCAAAAATGTTTAAGTCGAACAAGGAATAAGGAACCAGTTCCTTATTACTTATTTAATTTCGAATAAGGAACAGAAGAAAATCCGCAAAGAAAAACAACAGGGGCAATTATTTCTGATAAACCTGCATTATATTTGCAAGGATCAATTATCAAATCAATGCATAAAGCATCTGCATAAAAATATTTTGAAAAACTGTTCAAGTCGAATAAGGAACAAGGAACCAGTTCCTTATTCCTTATTCAACTCAAAATAAGGAACAGAAAAAGATACGAAAATATAGACAGCAGTTGCAATTATTTATGATATATCTGCATTTGAATTGCAAGGATCGATCATTAAAATCATTGCATAAATCATCTGCATCAAAATATTTTGAAAAAATGTTCAAGTCGTATAAGGAATAAGGTACCAGTTCCTTATTCCTTATTCAACTCCGAATAAGGAACAGAAGATAATACGCAAAGAGAGAGAGCAGTTGCAATTTTTTGTGATAAATCTGCATTAGAATTGCAAGGATCAATCATTAAAATCATTGCATCTGCATTATATTATTATTAAAAAATGTTCAAGTCGAATAAGGAATAAGGAACCCGTTCCTTATTCCTTATTCAACTCCGAAAAAGGAACAAAAGAAGATACGCAAAGATAAACACAAGTTGCAATTATTTCTGACAAATCTGCATTTGAATTGCAAGGATCAATCATTAAAATCATTGCATGAAGTATCTGCATAAAAATATTTCGAAAAAATGTTCAAGTCCATTAAGGAATAAGGAACCAGTTCCTTGTCCTTTATTCAACTCCGAATAAGAGACAGAAGAAGATACGCAAAGAAAGCACGCACCTGCAATTATTTCTGATAAATTTGCATTAGAATTGCAAGGATCAAACAAGAAAATCATTGCATGAAGCATGTAAATGAAAACATTTTGAAAAAAAAAGTTCAAAGTCGAATAAGGAATAAGGAACCAGTTCCTTATTCCTTATTCAACTCCGAATAAGGAACAGAAGGAGATATTCAAATAAAGAACACAATTATTTCTGATAAATCTGCATTACAATTGCAAGAATCAAACATCAAAATCATTTCATAAAGCATCAAAATAAAAATATTTTGAAAAATGTTCAAGTCGAATATAAGGAATTAGGAACCATTAGAATTGCAAGGATCAATCATCAAAATCATTTTTTAAAGCATATGCATCAAATTATTTTGAAAAAATGATCAAGTCGAATAAGGAATAAGGAACAAGTTCTTTATTCCTTATTCAACTCCGAAAGAACGCAATTGCAATTATTTCTGATAAACCTGCATTATAACTGCAAGAATCAAACATCAAAATCATTTCATAAAGCATCTATTGAAAAACTGTTCAAGTCAAATAAGGAATAAGGAACAAGTTCCTAATTCCTTATTCAACACCGAATAAGGAACAGAAGAAGATACGCAAAGAAAAAACGCAATTGCAATTAATTCTGATAAATCTGAACTAGAATTGCAAGAAACAAACATCAAAATCATTGCATAAAGCATCTGCTTCAAAATATTTAAGAAAAATGTTCAAGTCGAATAAGGAATAAGGAACCAGTTGCTTATTCCTTATTCAACTTTGAATAAGAAACAGAAGAAGATACGCAAATAAAGAACGCAATTGCAATTATTTCTAATAAATCTGCATTAGACCTGCAAGAATCAAACAAGAAAATCATTTCATAGTGCATCTAAATAAAAATATTTTGAAAAAATGTTCAAGTCGAATAAGGAATAAGGAATCAGTTCCATATCCCTTATTCAACTCCAAATAAGGAACAGAAGAAGATACGCAAAGAAAGAACGCAGTGCAATTATTTATGATAAATCTGCTTTACCATTGCAAGAAACAAACATCAAAATCATTGTTTAAAGCATTTGCTTAAAAATATTTTAGAAAAATGTTCAAGTCAAATAAGGAATATGGAACCAGTTCCTTATACCTTATTCAACTCCAAATAAGAAACAGAAGAAGATACTCAAAGAAAGAATGCAATTGCAATAATTTATGATAAATCTGCATTACAATTGCAAGAAACAAACATCAAAATCGTTGCATAAAGCATCTGTTTAAAAATATTTTGAAAAAATGTTCGTCAAATAAGGAATAAGGAACCAGTTGCAATTCTTATGCAGATTTATGAGAGATACCTGCAACTAATGTCTTTCTTTGCGTATCCTCTCTTGTTCCTTATTCGGAGTTGAATAAGAAATAAGGAACTGCGGAATTGCGCTCTTTCTTTGCGTATCATCTTCTGTTCCTTATTCGGAGTTAAAGAACGGGTTCCTTATTTCGTATTCGATTTGAACATCTTTTCAAAATATTTTTATGTAGATGCTTTGTGCCATGATTTTAATGATTGATCCATGGAATTCTAATGCACATTTATCAGAAATAATTGCAACTGCTGTCTATCTTTGCGTATTATCTTCTGTTCCTTATTCGGAGTTGAATAAGGAATAAAGAAGTTGTTCCTTATTCCTTATTCGACTTGGACATTTTTTTCAAAATAATTTGATGCAGATGCTTTATGCAATGATTTTGATGATTGATCCTTGCAATTCTAATGCAGAATTATTAGAAATAACTGCAACTGATGTCTTTCTTGGCGTATCTTCTCTGTTCGTTATTCGGAGTTGAATTAGGAATAAGGAACGGGTTCCTTATTCCTTATTCGACTTGAACATTATTTCAAACTTTTTTATGCAGATGCTTTATGCAATGATTTTAATGATTGATCCATGCAATTCTAATGCAGATGTATCATAAATAATTGCAACTGCTGTCTATATTTGCGTATCTTCTTCTGTTCCTTATTCGGAGTTAAATAAGGAATAAGGAACATAATATTCGTATTTTTATCTATTTTTACTCAAACTTCCGGGTTGAGATTCTGGAATACTTTTTGCGGGACTATTGCTTTATTTATGCGCTTATCGTTCCCACTAATGCAAAGCAAATTTGCAACGCACACTATTATGAAAAAGGAAATATTTTTCTCAGAGTGTAAGCAGCATACAGATGTATAGAATTTTAACAAATGTCCTACTTTACAAAATCTCCATTATTATAAATACATTCATTTGTTGAATCGATATAATAAAAGAAACGTTTATTTAAGTAAAAAAACTCGCTTTTATAATTTAATGGCACAATTTGCAAATTGAAATACCTATTAACTTCTACACATTGCATGTTTATCCTGGTAGAGTTATTACTTTTTAACACTTTTCGAGAATTAGCTATTCGTAAATCAAAAAAATACTTAAACGAATTATAATAATAGTCCTAAATCGATTATTTTGTTAACTCTGCCTGTGTTCTCATGCAATAATGTATGACTACCCAAAACTGCCACATGTCTAAGTCTAAATTTTATCGTTGTGATGACTACTATATTGTTCTTAACAACGACCTGTAATAGCCTATCTATCGCTCGAGTGGCATGTCATTATTTCAAAGTGAGAACATGCAGTGGATAATCTTTCTGAATATCCTGAAAAAATACGAATATCAACATTGTATCATGTTAACGTATACCTTCAACTAAATACTCTACCTTTCCAGGTTTTCCATAGTAACAGCAACATCGTTACATTCTCTTTAACCCTTTTAAGAAAATATGAATACTGCCTAAATGACTGTCGTAAGAAGTTGCGTGGGCGGTATCTTCAGTTAGGAAATCCAACGTGGGTATTACCAAGGCTAGTGTGTCCGTGCTGTACATATTTTTTTCTTTTTTTGTGTTATCCCTGGTATTGGTGTGCATTACAAGGTCTATAATTTGTATGTATACAGTGTTTTGTTATATCATGCATCATGTTATTGCCATGTTTTATATGTGCTCTTTTACCTAAATAAATCTATCTATCTATCTATCTACCGACAGTTTTTTAATCCAAATTACACAGAAAGCGATAAAAAAAATCAGCAAACAAGTTGACATGATCTAAATTGATAAAATCAATCTACGTAGATAATATTTCTGTACGAAATACAAACTGAAGGTAAGAATCATTGAAAAATAAGAGATGTCCTTGGGTTTACCCGAATAATGCAAATTTTGGAAATTCCGCATACAATTTTAAGTGTTTGCGAGAACTACAGAACTCAGGGCGGTAAGTTAAGTATCAATGGAAAAGAATTTGAAAACCGCGTAGGCTGGCATCGGTCCTGGGAATTAGAAATAGCCAAAAAATATAAGATTACCTGATTTTCGTGGTCGAAGTGACAATCTCAGACGGCCATTTTGTTCATTGCTGAAACCCTAAAAGTCACGTGATTCCAAGCCGTGTTAAAGCTTCTGGTTTTATTTCGTAAGCGCGTAATGTACTCTCGATACAATATCGTCCACCATAGGATATCACGATCATCTATTGCAACGGATTAATTACAGGAATAGGTGAAGCGAGAACGTCAAATGAAGTGAGGCAATGATTTTAATCAAGCTTATTTTCTCATTAGCGTACTTACAGGTGAAATAGATAGGCTGTTGAGGTTCTTTATAACAGTTCCGAAATAACAGTAATATTGTAGTATTTATAGAGAGTATTGAGCGGACCTCATCACATACAGTTGCTATCAGTTTTATAGCTGTCTCTGTACCTTAATAAATCACCTAGAATCTGTTTGTCAAGGAAAGTCAGTTTTTATCAAAAATGTTTAATTTTATGATCAAAATCTTGCCGCTTCGATACAAAAAGTTGTACCTGTCAATATGTTTTAGTATATTTTATACATTTTAATGCAAATACCTGCTTCTATTCTACAAAGCAGACTAACTTCAAGTTGTATTTACTGTGCTGGACTCGTTTCTGAAGGTTAAATACGGACGTTACATCAAATGAAATAAAATATCTGTCTTGAATGTTGAAAATGTTTCCGAAAGGTTTTCCAGTTTCATTTTCTTTGAAACTGCAGTATTGTGATCTTTTGGTTAAATGATGCAGTACAATTGTTCTCATGTGACAATTTAAATATACAACGAGGCAAAACTTCGAGGAAATTCACTACTGCAGCATATTGCATTCTTTGATCATACGATAGTACATAGATTGTTTCATCATTAATTGCACTGACATATTAGACATACTGTACCGAATGTAATGATTCATCTATTAAAGGAAATTTGATAAGGCAAATGAGAATGTTGTATTTCAATTAAGGCGAGCATATGTGAAATTACTTTGTTTATGGATCCTGTTTTTGTTTATCAACACAGTTGTGTTTGTTAAAAGACAAGATGTTGAACTATTACTTTGCAGGTCAATCGACATTTTTAACTGGTTGCAGAATCAAATGACGTCAGGAAAAGTTCAGTACATTTGTACTATATAAACGTGAAGAAGAGGATTTGGAAAATGGATCAAATTCATCAAATGTGCTCGCAAAATAAATCTGACTTTAATAAAAGCCGAAATTATGATATTGCTGACACTTTGTATGAATGCCTATTTAGTTGACTAAATTACTTTCATTAATATGCGTGTCTTTTAATGGTTTAAGTTTTATATTTCTGCACAATAATCACACATATATAAAATATATTTAATAAAAAGCAAAAAGACATTTAATTATGGTAAAAGTCTTTAACTGACGCTTAATTTTTAAACTAAAAACGATCAGGATTAAAATGCATACTGTGTAAAATGTGAATCTTTTTATTTTTTGTTTTAAGTGTTGTAAAATTTTAAAGCAATAGTATATTCAGAGTAAATCTACATCTCTGTAAGGATTGGCCAATAAAAGATTACCCGAAGGTATGAATACTGTAACAACATCTTGCAACATTCGGAAATAGTTATATCACCTCATATAATCTAGATTTCTGATGGATTTTGACATTGCAGCTTATTTAATCAGACGTTACCATTCGTAAAACGATATGAAACTGCATATAATGATGTTCTTTGGATAGCTTCTTTACTTGTTTAAAGTCTATTCATTAATCATTTTCATTTAGATTACATTTGTTTTACATATTTTACGATGGTTTTCCGGAAATTTAAATTGAAAAGCTTAATTGAAAAAGTTTTTTCATTCATACATAAAAAGGTTAATTTTGGGTTAATAGTCCTTAAATTCCTTAAGATATTATTAATGTAACACATACCTACTTGTGCGAGGCACTTCAGAGTAATATGTGACGTAACATCACAGTCTATTTGTCACAAAACTTATTAAAACTATGTTTGCATTTTGAAAAACATCTGGATATACCTATTAAAAATATTGCCCTTTTTACCAGAATTCATAATGACGCACCAACAGTATTCTGTTTGATCCAGCCACTCTTCTTTGGGACAGATTAACTTCTTTTTTCCTCGAAATGCTTTACTTCACTGATTCCTCTACTCTGTCTCTTCAGAACAGTTGTTGTACAATACTAGGGCATGTTTAAACACAAAACCGCTATTCTAGTCTGTTGACTTTTCTTTATTTAAAAATGAGTTTTTTTACGCCGTCGACTTGGCAATGGCTGAACGAACTGCGCCAATACCATTGAGAAATGTTACAGTGGTTTTCAATATGTCAACGTAACAAACTTGACATCCACATCACAGTATTAATATACAGTTCATGATTTATTATGGAAAATAATGTCAGAATTTCAATGTGATCCGTAAAATGGAGGTTAATGTTTCCAAGAAGCAAAGACTACAACTATAAAATATATAACTTAATGTCTACTATAAAAATATGTATCTTAGTGTTTACTTTAAAAATATATCACTTAGTGTTTACTATAAAAAAAATATAACTAAGTGTCTACTATAAAAATATATAAACTAGTGTCTACTATATAGAGGATATTCAAGTTTTTTCTATAAATACGGGTTTTATTTTCATCGAGTGGTCTGAAAATAAATATTTCATGAGTGGCGATAGCCACGAGTGAAATATGATAATTTTCATACCACAAGATGAAAATAAATCCCGTATTTAATGAAAAAACTTGAATTTTCTGTTTATTATATACTTTACTCTTTTTTGACCTTAAAATTCGAAAGAATTCCCCTTTAATTTAGTGTATTGGCTGAATTTAGAAGAAAGCAGTCCGGCAAGACACCAGTGAAAATACGGAAAATATGTTTCACTGCAGTGAAAAATAAATTTTTACAGTGAAAATACGGAAAATGAAAATACGCAATATATTTCATCAATATTTCTCAATATTCCATTTATAAGTATATAATAAAAAAATTTATTACCCTTCCAGATTTTTTCTCCTTTTTGATTGGCTATTGATCCGTCGAAAGAAATTGATATTACCGACCCAGACAGGTAATATACACATTAAACTTCCCCTTTGGGTACCCCACGTAGTAAACAACATGCGCTGTGACGATGCGCGAACGATTCGATGTTGTAAAGTGTAAATTCCGATATACAAACACTTTTTAATTGGCAAATAAAATATATGTACCAAAATAGAGTAATGATAAATATTCTCAGTAGTATTTGAAACAAATATGACTTCGCCAAACCTTGATATTAATTCTTCAACAGACTACTCCTTTTCTCTTGTTTACATTCGTTAGGTACGAAAGCAAATACTTCATATAGACAGAGACATTATTATATGTCTCTGATGTAGATTTATAGACGAAGTATTGAAATAAAAATAAAAAAAGTTTAAGAAAATAATCTGTACTGAATGCACGGAAATATTAACCAAAATTTATGGCTTTCATTAAAGATATAAATTTAATATGCAAACAAACATATCACTTCTGGGAAAATACCGCATTTCGCCAGCACAAATTATGTTGTGACGTCATTTTGAAGTGTAGGGGTACCCTAAAGGGAATCTTATTTCGACGTTTCATTTGAAACAGCAATGATTAATTTTAAAATCGTCTTACTCGGCAGGGGAAGGGTTATAAAATTATTATTTGGGTTTATGAGTGATATATGTGAATATATTACCTGCCAAGATAAAATATCACCCTCGCCTATCGGCTCGGGTGATATAAAATCTTGGCAGGTAATATATCCACATATATCACTCAAAAACCCAAATAACATATAATATGACTTAGTGTCTATCAGTAAATCATACTAACAATTACTACTACTAATGTAAAGCAGTACCGAAAAATGGCTTTTCTGAATCTTTTAATATAATTTCTATTTCAATTTCGAGCTTGTACACCAGCTTTTAGAACAGCCCTCTTGTATGAGCTACTACAGCACATATGACTGATAAAATCATTTATGATACAGGTTAAATCCGATAATGGAAGAAACGTGTTCCTCACGTTTCACACACTTGTCAAAAGTGTTTTTAGATCTTTAAAGAGATTACACACTCTAAAGTTGAGGGAAGATTCACTGCAAAATATATCACAACGACTTTTATAGTCGTGTTAAAAAAACTCAACAAGAGAGCCATGATTGCCCTAGATAGCTTACCTGAGTACATTTTCTGTGGGTCTGCTGTTGAGCGAACATCAAAGCAATATTAACGTTTCTGAATTGAAAAGTTTCAAAGACCTTATATTTCATACAAATAGAACCCATGTGGCTGGGCCAGTTCTGTCCTAGGGACATAATTTGAACTAGCGGTTTGTGAGGAAAAAATGTTAATTTTAGCGGTTTGTGAGGAGTTGTAATTTGACTCAAATTATTGACAAAAATCTATTATTACCTATGGCTGCCACTTTGTGCTACTATTTGAACAATTCGAATAGGTGAATATATACAAACATTCCTGTAAAATTAGATGGGAAAAGATCTTGCGGTTCAAGAGCAAATGTCATTTGTATATTTCTCTATTTTTAGCTGTGGTGGTCCAACCTACAAAGAAGCGAACCTTTTGAGCAAAGTAAGAAAAAGGAGCTATGAGGAATGCTTTTGTGAAATTTGATTAAAAAAAAACTTTGAAGTTAGGGAGAAAAGTCATTTGAATTGTTTTCTATTTTTAGCTCTTACAGCCTTTATGTACAACAGAGCCGAACTATTCGAGCAATTTTAAAAAAGAACAATACCTGGAGCATTTCGTAACGGTTTGTGAGAAGATGTCATTTGAAGCCAAATGAAAACGAAAATCTATTTTTAGCTCTGGCAAACAGATTGTGCAACGGATTGGAACCATTTTAGCAATTTTAATAGAGAGCTTAATAAGTAACATTTCTTTGAAATTTGGTGGAAAAAGATATAGCAGTTTAGGAGGAGACATCGTTTGATTTCTTTTTTCTGTTTTTAGCTTTTGCAGTTCTTTTTGTGTAATGCAGTGGAACCGTTTTTTGCAAGTTTCGAAAAGGGCAATAAAGTAACATTTCTGTAAAGTTTTGTGAAAAATGGCCATGCAGTTTTGGATTCTGAAGACGCAACGACGGACGCCGGACACAGGGTGATCCCAATAGCTTACCTTGAGCATATGCTCTGGTAAGCTGAAATAACATATATACCTTATTCATCATCACTGACTAAAGGGATAATGGACTTCGCATTTTAAAAACAAAAACGCACTAGACCTACTACAGCACGGTATAAACCGAGAAAACAATATCTTCAAATGATGTCAATCTTATTGTGTGACTACATCATTTAACTTCGAACAAATACTGATATACGATTTTTAAACCTAAAGGAAAACATTCCAAAGTTTATTTCTTTAATATGTCATCCAACTGTATTTTAACGCGTTATGATAGAAAAAATGTGCAAAAGATGTCTTCAAATTGAAACATAGGGTTAATGCCAGTTGAATGTTAGCACTTGACAGAAAAACCGATTGTAACATGTCTATATAAAATATTTCTAGAAAATTTAGATTTCTATAAAATTTTGAAAACTTACATGGTCAGGTTCTAAAAAGGTGGAATAAATGGCGGAAAATTGCAATTATGGTTCTATATGTCAACGTTACACTGCACACCTGTGGTAAAATCTAAAGCTTAAAAGGAATTCTCAAATCTCATGCCTGATCATAATTTTAAAACTTTGTACCGCGACAGTCGGATGAAAATAAGCTCATTTTTTATTTTGTTTTACTTTGCAATGCGAAGTCGGCGGTAAAAATGTTCGGGAGGGAAGTGAGATACAGAGGAAAACGTTACGAAACATAAAAAACAGGATTTTATTTTGATTTATTTCGAGAAACTAGTTACAAAAACAGTTTATTAATTCCTAGCCAGTTCCTTTAAACGGCATTAAAGTTGCGAGTGGATTGGTTTTTGAAAAAAATAGCTACTAAACCTGATGCACATTTATGACTTCTTTGCAAAATTCAGTTATGAGATTGCAGTTCGTAATAAAATCTTTTTTACAAAACAATAAATGATATTTTAGTCCGCCTGACCTTTTCGCCCTCATATCCTCTCTTTTCAACAAAAAATATGAATTTGTCACAAATAGCTGACACAGCATCACAGTTAACTGTGGTTTCTGTCAACTGAAAAGTGAAAGTTTAATGACTAAAAGATGTTTAATTTCATGTGAAACATTTTGTTTTATTTTTTCGTTCAAGGAACTTTATTTTAGGCTTTAGTCACCAGAAAATATGGAAACTATAAATAACACGTGTACTGATAATAAAATTAGCAGAAGATAATGAATATCTGGAAATCAACACTGTTAATAATAATAATATTTATAATATCATATGATAATAATAATATCTTTATTTTTCGAAGGTAACATGTTAAGACATTCAATGAAATTAAAAATCTTATTTACAACATGGCCTTCTGAAATATAAACAAAATAATAACACAATCAAAGAATACTTCAAGACCAAATTTTTAAAATTATGAGTAACTGAGAATGAAGAAAGAAAGCAAACTTATGAAAAAACACGTCGAATACATTTACTACCGACAGACACTAAAAAAATTTAAGTTAAAATAATCTATATTAGTTAAACAATAGGACATACAATTATATAACTATTTAACTTCCTACATACTGAAAGTTGATGAAATTGAAACAAAAATTATTTAAAAGGTAAAAATATTAAAATACTAAAAAAGGGAGAGAAATAATGAGAAGAAAAAAACATTTTTTAAGAATGACTACAAGAAAATTACTGATAAAATCAATGAAATATGAGAGGTATTCACGTACGTATATGAATCACATTAATAATTACCATTTTTAAACTTACTGTTATTACTTATCTTAAACTCCGATAAGCATAGGATTTGATAATTTCTTAGAATGATATTATAGTAAAACAACATGTAATGTCTAACTGCCGCTTTACTTAGTTCAGAAGATCCTCGCGTTGTCTGCGCTGGTCCGCTACGAAATGATTTAAACAAAACTATTCTCTGGCAAGACTGACAGTCTGCTGACATCATTTTAAAAAGCTTTAGCAATTGAAATCAACTGGTCCATTAAAATATCTAAATCAGCAAATATTGACAGTGACTGTCGAGAATAAAATATAAGTATAATATTTTCTTATCTGAATGAAAAAATAAAAAGAACATTGTAAACTTTAGTTAATAAAGTGGTAAAATCCAAATCAGATCGTTAATTGGAAAATCTTATAAACAATTTTAATCACTCTGTCATGGTTCTTGCTAGTTGATAAATACTTTTTTATAATACAAGAAACTATAGGTTACTCAGTGCTTACAATAGAAAAAAAACGTCACAGGAACATTGATTATTTTAGCATAATACATGTAACGTTCTAGAATGTCTTTCGATATTCAGTGTAACCAAACAAAATGAAAACAATAAAGTGGATTCGATCAAATAGATTACCGCTTTTAAACCGACTTCGGACTTCATAAAGTGACATTTTAAAAAAAGTCAACCCAAATCAATAGACAAGCTATGCTATGTACCACAACATGCTGCTTGTCAAATTATTTCGAACTATTTAGCCTGCTCTCAAATATTTGATAACAACTTTCACTGTCTTATTTCAGACATATATTTTCCTAACCAAATGTACATAAGCTTGAATAATAAATTCTTTAATCCACTGGTATTAATAGGTATTTGTACAGGAAAATGTTAGAGAGAGTATATCTTAATAATCTAGACGTCTATACACTGTACTTCCGGTTAGGAGAAGTCTATGCCATTATATAAGCTTGCTGCAGTTGCTGTGTACATCAATTCTTTAATTCAATCTATCGGAGATGAATCATGCCCTTTAAAAAAACAAAAAAAATGCATACTTTAGTTCTAATTCACCTAAATTACTGCATCAGCTGGCTGTCACTTCTGACGTTTTTCTTTTTATAAATGAGTGCGAAAAAAAAACAAGAAGCATCTGGCGTGTATTCATTTAGCTGCTGAGGGAGCGTAGTATCTTATATGAAAACGTCGGTAACAGATTGTTAGGAAGGGAGATGCATGTACTTCAAAAAATTATCACAATTAGCTTAAGTGACTTCTTGGCACGTTTACTTGAAGACTATATAACGTTATGTCTTACATCCTAATTTCCTTAGAAATGACCTTTAAACGTCTATTTCAATAAAATCATAGTCAATACCATTTCCACTTTTAACACTAACTGTCATCTTAAAAGCTTGGCTTCAAGACTACATCACTTGTGCTTTACCATAGAACGGAACCCTTTGCAATTACAGGCTTTTCGTCACTACGTTTTTATCTAATCAGCTTCAACAATTCGAATGAAATACACTGAATTGTTTGGCAGAATCCTGTCAAAATTGTTAATCAAAATTGATGCTAATGGAATTATAAAATATCATGTTTTCAAAACAAGTCGGGCAAAAACTTCAAGGTCTTTTTTACTTAACAAAACAGCCATGTTTGCCCTGAATCGCTCACCTGAGAACTTTCACTGTGGGTCTGCTATTGAGCAAACATCAGAAGCAAAATAATAGTTTCTTAATTGAAGATTTTTAAAGATCTCATATCTTATACAAACAGAACCCCGAGGCCAAATTTGATCCTAGGAATATAATTTCAAAAGCTTGGTTACATATCCACTACACTATGCTTGATACAAAATATCTAAGCTCTAGGGCATACAGTTTCAGGCAGAAATATTCTCAAAGTTTCTACTACTCAAATTTAATGTAAAACAAGTTAATGACCCTAGGGGAAAAATTTGAACAACCTTGGTAAAGGACCCCTAGGTGAACATGTATTCAAAATATCTAACCTCTATGCCTTGTGGTTTCAGACAAGAAGATTTTCAAAGTTTTTCCTTTCTGTTGCCATAGCAACCAGAGTTCTTGATTGAATTCAATTCTTTAAACAACTTTGGTAATTTTCTCTGCAAAGAACATTCCTGCCAGGATTTATCAACTTTAACCTGGTAGTTTAGGAGAAGATGTTGATTAAAGGTAAAAACGGGCATATGCTCAGGTGAGCTAAAATACCTTCTTCCGCTCTGTTGAGTGTCATTTCTTGTTTCAAAATAAAACAACACTTTTGAGGAGCAGTCTTGTGGCAGTGATTGCTGAGGTTGAGAAGTGTGTCATATTAATCAACTTCTTCAAATTTCGTTGTTATGAGATAGTTCACTGTCACTGAAGTAATTGCCTTGCTTGATTTCCTTTAGACAACACAAATGAACTTTCACAGACGTGCATAAATGATGGTATCAATAACATAATTAAGGCTAAAATCTTTGTACTTCTGGCTTTGAAATGCATGTCTGTTACACCATATGAACAGGTGACAGGGACTTTACCTGACAATGTGTTAACGTGATTTCCCTGTGACACGGACTTTACCTGACAGTGTGTTACCGTGATTTCCCTGTGACACGGACTTTACCTGACAGTGTGTTAACGTGATTTCCCTGTGACACGGACTTTACCTGACAGTGTGTTAACGTGATTTCCCTTCACACATTTAATATAATATCATGTCGTTCATTATCAAGATCTAGAGACTGAAAACATTATATGGAAGATAAAAGTGAAATCATTTAGCAGCAACAATGTTAGTATTAGGATGTATCCATATTGAGAAACTTCTAACTCGTAACATAACATTTCATTCCACATGTAAAATGGAGATTTTTTTTTCATTTGTAACGTCTGTTAAGACAATAGAAAGTAAATGAAAACGTTTACACTAGCAAGATATACTTTTTGTCTAACACAAAATGAAAAACACTTATTGTCAGGTTGGCAGTAACTATTTCAAAGAATTTTTTTCTTTATTGTAGATATTATAATACGTATGTAGAAATATTATGTTGGAATCACAAAAAAAATCTTAAACGTCCTTTTTCCATCTTGTCTTTGAATGCTTCATTAATTTTATCACTTTTCACTTCATAGAGCCCAGGCAATTGTTAAATATTCCCGTCATTGGCCGCACATGTTTTACTGTGCTGTAGATATGTCACCTGCTGATGAAGGAAACATGTTCCAAGCTTCTCACAAATCTTTCAGAAGTGTTGTAATTCTTTGTAGCAATTATTGCACACTCTTACAGGCTCTTTAGCTATTGCAAGTTGGGCTTTCTTTGAGGAGCATTCACCGCAAAATATATTCCCACAACTTCTACAGTGGTGCTACAATAAACAAAGAAATTAAGCATAGTGTTAGCATAATTCAACAAAACGATCCGATAGAATAAAATGTTGTTGAAACTTATAAAAAGTTTTTGATCAACCAAGTGTTTTAAGCTTCACCATTTGGTTCAGGATATGAATATAAAGCAATAATAAAAATTGAATTAGTTTGTTTTGTCGTTACTTAACATCAGAAAATGCAACTCATGGCCATGGCTTGTTTAGGTAAAATGTATTTCAGCTCAGAGAATTTTCACCACCTTCAGGGTATAGCAGCAACAGAAGAGAATATGATCCAGTTACGTAGCTTTTTTCAAAAATTGGTAGTTATTACTATAAAAAATGTAATTCTAGAAAATTCTAATAGTAATAATTTTGAGGTTCTAAAAATTGCTTTTCCTTGTTTAAAGTCACGAAGGAACAAATTATATTTGCATTGTTCAAGAAACAAGACATAATAACATATTATAATACATAATGTAATTATCTTCTTTATCTATGAAGAGTTTCGATGTTCGCACTATTCTAAAGCCTAAAGTGGTCGGACTTTTATGTTTTGGTACTCCCTTGCAGCTTGTCTAATAACTTCAATAGACAGTTGTATCAAACTTATTTTAGATATCAACCTTAACTGAATGATCAGCGCGATTTTAGAATCAGGCTTTTATTAGACATAAACGTTGTCCGATTAATGAGCTGTTTCATTTTAAACAAGTGTCTGACTAATTCTAAGACACAGTTGCGAAGCTTAAGAAATACACTCTGTCTTTTCACATTTTCAAAAAAAAATTCCTCTGTCTTTTAAAAATTGAGCTTAGTTTTTATATGGCAAGAAACTCTGCGACTGGCTATGATTATATTTTATTAAATTTTAACATAAACCTGACCAGTTCCCACTGTTGTTGGGACCTATTATTAAAGAAAGTAACCATCAAGTCTTTCTTAAAACGAAGTCCTAGATTCTTCTAGGTCTTAATACTCTGAGCCTTATTTTTGAGTTTCACGATCACATATTCTCCTGTTCACACTAATCAATTACATAGAAGTTTTACGGTGAAACAGCTCAGCGAAATAGCGTACAAAAAATGTTTAATTGAAGCTTTAAACTAATTCCGATTAAATTTCCTAGGTTTTACAGGAAGCTATTTATTTGTGACAAAACAAAGCAACCGTAAATAAAACTATGTACAGTGTAATTGTTCCTTATGGCACACTTTTCCTGGAATAGGATACTTTGCTAAGAGCGTGCATCTTACATTCAAACGTAAACAATTTAATGTAATTTTCAGTAAATGTTCGGAAATGGGAATTAAGTAAAATAAAGCAGACATTTTAATCTACTTTAAATTTTCGTCAGTAACAGCTGTAACATTGCTGATATTTCCTTCTTGTAAACGATTTGTGACACTTTGATGATTTTGGCCGTATGCTTACTGGATAAACAGAAGAAAAACAGTTCTGCTATACAAAGTGAATAATATCAAATTTTGTTCATGACAATAGAAATCAATTATTCTGTCAGAACTGACTGAAATGATTCAGGGATGGTAGCTTCAGATTCCTTCTCAGTTTGCTAAAGTAAGTGTAGTTTAATCTAAACAGAACATACCTCTCTTGACGATTTTTCTGACAAGATTTAAAATAGGTCATGTGGGGTAAAAAGGCATAGATTTGTGGAAAAACTTGAGAACACGTAAGTGATCATATTTCGTACAAATCTGTTTGTTATGACGATCTTTATAGGTGTTCTTTTGTTGATCTCTAGGAATAGATTAAATATGTGTCTTGTGGGATTATAGCTGGTTCATTTTGGGTCAACAGCTCAGATCAATGAAAATAAACATATGAGCTCTTGGTCACTTTTGACCAACCAACTAGAATTGTTCAGAATATTTGTGTTGTTAAACTATTAAAACTTGGTCATATGTGGTCATAAAATAGGTCACTTGCTTAAAGGTAAAGCTTGCAAATGATCCAGTTGAAGATCACTGTCTCAAGACTGAAACTTAGTTACATATAACCAAAACCTACATGCAGGTCAATTAACTATAATATCTGATATATTATATTTGACCTTGACTAGTAGATAAAATATCTATTACTTAAGACACAGATGTCCTTCTAATTCTTTCTTGTATAATAAGAGCTCAGCTGATGGCATGGCAATATACCCTTGAAGGAAGCTACCAACACTAAATGACGTTTGTCTGAGACATGTATTATCCAACATCTAGCAAGTTAAGAGTATAAGAATAATAGTTCTACAAGTTTCCTCAATGAGGTTAACATCTGAGATTGTTTCATCATTACTCTGAAAGAGCTTTAACAGATATGGAGTGGCAGGAGTTCTATGCCTCAAACCTTTTACCATAAGATTCATCCTTGACCTTAAAGCTGTACTTCTGAAATGTTGGTTCTGCATGTTGTCTCAATGAAATAAACATTTGACCAAAGTTTAATGAACAAGAACTGTCACTGTAAGATGACAATGCCCCCGCAGTGGTGCTTTGACTTTAAGGGGAGGACCAGTCATTCAAAAGTCAAGGTCAAATAAGTATAGATCAATGGGAAGGTCATTTCCAAAGGGGTATTGTATCAAAGTATGAAGTAAATCGACTTTCTAACAAGGAGGTTACAGTCAATGTTAAAGTTTTTGGACAATTGGTCATTCAGGGGTCAAGGTCAAATATATATATATATATATATATATATATATATATATAAGTCAGTGGGAAGGTCTTGTCCAAAGGGATGTTGTATCCAGGTATGAAGTAAATCCACTTACTAATAAAGAAGTTATGGTCAGTGTCAAAGTTTTTAGGCAATTGGATCTTCAAGGTGAAGGTCATTTAGGGGTCAAGGTCAAATAAATATAGATCAGTGGGAAGGTCTTGTCCAAAGGGATGTTGTATCCAGGTATGAAGTAAATCCACTTACTAATAAAGAAGTTATGGTCAGTGTCAAAGTTTTTAGGCAATTGGATCTTCAAGGTGAAGGTCATTTAGGGGTCAAGGTCAAATAAATATAGATCAGTGGGAAGGTCTTGTCCAGAGGGGTGTTGTGTCCAAGTATGAAGTAAACCCACTTACTAATAAGGAAGTTATGGCCAATGTTAAAGTTTACGGACAGACTGACAGACAGACGGACGGAGGGACTGATGGTTCAAAAACTATATTGGGGGCATAAAAACCTTCAAGTGGTTCAAGAGACAGAAGACCAATAAAAATTAACATTTCACCAAAGTTTTGTCAATATCGCTCAGGTAGCTGAAAGATAAAGAATAAACAACAAAATAAGTCCAGAATATGTGTTATCCATAAAATTTAACTTCAGCATATCTGGAATATTGGCTTTAAACATAAACATTTAACCCTACTTTTATGAATATCTTGCATGGTGTTAAGGGGATGTGTATCAGACAATATATGACTCAAATTTTTTACCTTGAAGTGTGACCTTGACCTTATAGTGGTGGCCAGAAATGCGAGTTCTGCACATTGTCTAGATGAGATAAACATTTGACTGAAATTTCACGAATATCCTTCAAGCAGAATTCTTTGGCCAAATCTTTGACCTTGAACTGTAAGCTTAACCTTAAAGTGGTGTGTCTGAAACATTGATTTTGCTGGTCATCTATATTAAACATTTGATCAAAGTTTATTGACTATCCTTCAAGTGTTTCCATAGACAAAAAGTTCTTCATTAACATGTTTAATCCAAAATTGAGCAACTTCAGTGCACCTCAAATGTTGGTTCTGAACATAGTTTTGATGAGATAAACATCTGACCAAACATTCATGAATATCCTTCAAGTTGTTTAGGAGATATGGAGCAGACAGAATTCTATGGCTCATATTTTTGACCTTCAAATGTGAACTTGACCTTATAGTAGTGGGCTTGAAATGTGGGTTCTGCACATCACCTCAATGAGATTTACATTTGACACATGTTTCATGAATATCCTTAAGTGATTCAAAAGATATAGTGCGAGCACAAAACTGCTAATGGACAGACAGATGGATGTATGATTGATCTGACGAACAGACTACCTGGGTCAAAACATAATATGTCCCTTTGGGAGAATAAAAATAGATATATTTCTATTCAATTAATTTGCTATTTCTGTGAACAAAATGCAGAATGCTATCTAAAGGCTGTGGGAGCGTAGGGATACAATGTTTGCAGGTTTAGGGTATCAAACAGGAAGCTGTAAAAGTAAAGTTCTTACTAGAAAAGGCAAAGTTAAGGAGTTTATATGGGAAGATTTTAGAATACATATTTCTGTAGAAAATAACATATAAATTGAAGGCAAAAAGACTTGTATCATGTCACATATTGTCTTCCTGCAATGTCTCCAATGTTTTCATCATTGTTATAAAGGAAAACAGATCATGGATGTAAACATAAAGGCAGAAGCTCACTGATGCTTTCTCACTCATCTTGTACTAAATATGAAACATTTTAACAAACAAAACGGAAAAGTTTCACTATTATTGTTTTATTAATTTATTCTGGCAGCATTATTTTCAAAAAATAAGGCTATGTCAACATATGTTAAAATATTGTAAAAAAGCTAAAATATCTTGCATTCAAGTTAACAATATAATATCTGATATGTTGTTAAAACAAGTACATTAAAACAGAAGATATTTTTATAATATCTTCAAAGTAATGATAATTTTTAAGTATATAAACTAAAAGTATATGCTGTACAAAAAGAATATCATTAAACATAAACTGCTTTTGCCTTAAAACAAATACGAAAAAACAGTAACACTGCACAGCTGTTTCTCATAAAAGTCAAGAAATTTTGAACTGTAAATGTCATTTCTTTCTACAAGTTGAGAGTGAAATATATCCTGTTAACTGAAAGCCTGGTTGTACTTCCTATAATCTGTTAATAAAAGGGTATTGGTTTTACGCATGTGGAATCAGGTTTACAAAGAACAAAAAGCAAAATGTTATAAAAAAAAACATCATAAAACTGTTAAAAGTTGATGAGATTTTAATAAAACTGACTAACATTCTATCAAAGTAGAACTGACAGGATTTTAAAAGTACAGCAGAGTAAAAATAACAAGCTTCTTAAATATTCCTAAGGTAAATGTCATCTAGATATCCTTCCTGAAAGTTTTCACCAGACATCCTGTCACATTTCATTTATCTCTAAAAACAGATTTAAAAGTTTTATAAAGTAGTGGAAGCCTTGTTAAGTTGAAGCTTTCACATCTATATTATCTCAGCAATTTGATCAGAGACTGCTTGAACAATGTACCTAAGAAAGTATTAGTGTCTTGACAAAATGTGATTGTTTTTAAAAAAAAAAAAAAAAAGATTTCAGAATCGTTCTTTAAATTTATCTTGTTCAAATTAGATCTTTTTAAAACTAAAATCAATGCTCACCCAAAGGTACGCTTTATTTTCTTAACTTTGTTATTTACCCATGTAAAGAAAAACTTCTTTCTTTAAAAAAAAAAAAAAAAAAAAAAAAACAATGAGACTATCAGATAACTGTTTAAACTAGAGCTAGCTAGAACTAGAAATAGCTAGCTTCTTTAGAAGCTAGATCGATCGACCAATTTATTCTGACATGATTTTAATATCCATATATATAGGTCATTAAAAATATTTCTTTATCCTCTTACATATAACTTCACTGCTATGAATAAAAACAGGGATCAAATGTACATATCTGAAAAAAAAACAATAAAACAAACTGCTTTGTCAAGCAATTTATGTACAGCATGCAGAGCTCTGCTGTTTAAACAGAAAATCTTTTCACGCCTTGGAAGTGTAACAAAGCACATCAGCTTTTCTCTTGTGATCTTTCACACAGTTAAGCTAAATTCCCAGCAAAACTGTGATATATATATGGAACAGCAAATAAATTCATGGCCAGTGTAGATTAGCATGAAACAAACAATATCTGTTAAATCAAACAAGATTTTAACTGAAACAAGAGGGCCATGATGGCCCTATATCGCTTTCCTGAGTATGACTGCTTTTTAACAAAGTTGTTATGAACCTGGTTAATTGACCCCAGATGACCCATATTCCAACTTGAGCTATAAATTATCAAAACAACCTTTCGAGGTTCCAGCCTCTAGGGTGTTAACAAAGTTTTTCCATATTTGGGATCTGTGACCTAGTTTTTGACCCCAGATGACCCATATTCGAATCTGACCTAGAAATTATTAAAACAACCTTTCTAACAAATATCCAGGATATTTGGGCTGAAAATGACACCTATAGAGTGTTACCATATTTGGGCTCTATGACCTAGATTTTGACCCCAAATGACCCATATTCGAACTTGACTTAGAAATCATCGAAACAGCCTTTCTGACAAGTTTCCAGGTTATTTGGACTGAAAATGTTACCTCTAGAGTGTTATCAACTTTTTTCCATATTTGGGCTGTGACTTAGTTTTTGACCCCAGATGACCCGTATTTGAACCGGAGCTAGAAATCATTGAAACAACCTTTTTGACAATTTTCCAGGATATTTGGACTGAAATTGTAACCTCTAGAGTGTTAACAAGGTTTTTCCATATTTGGGCTCTGTGACCTTGTTTTTGACCCCGGCTGACCAATATTCAAACTTGATCTAGAAATAATTGAAACAACCTTTCTGACAAATTTCCAGGATATTTGAACTGAAAAAGTAGCATCTAGAGTGTTAACAAGGTTTTTCCATATTTGGGCTCTGTGACCTTGTTTTTGACCCCAGTTGACCCATATTCAAACTTGATCTAGAAATTATTGAAACAACCTTTTTGACAAATTTCCAGGATATTTGGACTGAAATTGTAACCTCTAGAGTGTTAACAAGGTTTTTCCATATTTGGGCTCTGTGACCTTGTTTTTGACCCCAGTTGACCCATATTCAAACTTGATCTAGAAATTATTGAAACAACCTTTCTGACAAATTTCAATGATATTTGGACTGAAAACTAACCTCTAGAGTGTTAACAAGTTTATTTGGGCTCTGTGACCTAGTTTTTCACTCCAGATGAACCAGATGACTCGAGCTTTAAATTATTGAATCCACCTTTCTGACAAATTTTCTGGATATTTGGACTGAAAATGTAACCTCTAGAGTGTTAACAAAGTTTTTCCATATTTGGGCTCTGTGACCTAGGTTTTTTATTCCAGATGACCCATATTCAACCTGAGCTAGAAATTATCAAATCAACTTTTCTGACAAACTTCAAGGATATTTGAACTGAAAATGTAACCTCTAGAGTGTTAAAAAGGTTTTTCCATATTTGGTTTGACCCATATTCAAACTTGATCTAGAAATTATTGAAACAACCTTTCTGACAAATTTTCTGGATATTTGGACTGAAAATGTAACCTCTAGAGTGTTAACAAAGTATTTCCATATTTGGACTGAGTGCCCTTGTTTTTGACCCCAGATGACCCATATTCGAATTTGACCTAGAAATTATTAAACCAATCTTTCTGACAAAATTCCAGGTAATTTGAACTTAAAAAGTAGCCTCTAGATTGTTAAGAAGATTTTTCTATTTTGTGCCCATGTGACCTAGTTTTTCATTCCAGATAATCCATATTCAAACTCATCCAAGTAATTACTGGTACAAACATCCTGAGTAAGTTTCATGGCAATTGTGGCAAAAATGTGACCACTCGAGTTTTAACAAACTAGGTGTGGACCTCTGATGGATGACAGACAATGTACATTGATCGATCCTAATAGCTCACCATGAGCCTATGGCTCAGGTGAGCTAAAAAATACAAATGCACTGGATCAGAAGCAAAAGGTAATAAACTTAAAAAAGGTTTAGCCTTTAAATTCTTTAAAAAAACAACAACATGCAATTCAACCTAATCATGAACTGGTTATAAAAGTGCAGGTAAACGAACAATGCTATAATTCAATGTATCTATAGTTTTAAATGAAACAGCAGTACAAGATTACAAGACAACACCTAGAATAAACTTGACCTTTACCATATCTATATAAAGTTGTCATTCTATCATGTAATAAATGTTTCTCTCTGGTTATAACACATCCTAGCATATATATTTAGTATATATATTGTGCTACAGAGCACAACACTATATCAACTTTTATTACTTAATTTTAATTTTTTGGAAAAGATTTGTAAGAAGTTTATTTTTTCTGACATTTTAAACACAATGGTACTAGATATTGAAAAGGTATGGATATACAGTCCATATAGGAGACTTTATATTGCAATTAATGTCAAACCAATAAACTACTGTATTGAAGTCCCTTTTATAGTGATACTGGAATGATAATGGAACAAAAAACTGGGAGATATAAATTATCATGCTTCAACTTTCAAGTTTCCTTCTGTGATTTATCACATATTAAAAATATCATAAACAAATAAAACCAAAATATTTGGGTGAATTTTGTGCTACAAATGCAATGCATTTATAAACTTTCTTGAAAATAAATAAACTAGCACCAGTCCACAGGCTTCACCATCTTTTTGTCCGTGAGTGCTGCATATGACATTTTCATTGATCAAAGCCATTGCAGCTACTTCTCTAGATGGTTAACAACAACAACATTACTTTTTCTCTAGTTTCAAGCATCTTTTGAACTCACTTCATCATTTGGCACTCATAAGAGCTACTTATATCAACATAAGGCACACTTTAATATGAGGCACAGGTCTTTTGACCTGTGTAAAAGGCTGAGCTGCCATTATTCTAAGTAAACTATCTTAAACGTACATGTATATGCAGCCTCTTTGCAATTACTCCTCTGTATTTATCAGCTTAGAGAATATACTTTCATCTAGGATGTTATCATTCTTTCTCATCTTCCACTGTCTTAATCCTCATATTCAACACTTTCAAAAGAAAAAAAACTCTAAGGTCTCAAGTTCCATTGCTGCATAGTACAAATACACCACTGTCTAAGTAAACAGTCCAACTACAAGAGCTTATGCCTGAACAAGCTCCATGAAGCAGGCATCACAAACTCGCACTGGCTTCCTTGACATAGCAGTTCTGGCTTCTCTTGATGAACATTCATTACAGAATATATTGCCACAGTGTCTACAATGGTGCTACATGGTAAAAAAAAAGGTAAAAGGAAAGCATGGATAAGCGTGCACATAATATTGGCAGTTTGGAATGAAATATGCAAGAAATATTATAATGACAAGAGGGCCATGATGACCCTATATCGCTCACATGAGTACTTTTGCTCTTAACAGCACAGCCAATGAAAGGCATTCAACTTACACAGACATCCAAAATTATGTTCACGTATAGGCAAGTCCATTAAGCTGATGGTTTAATTGTACAAGCAAAATTAAGCATGTGGATAAGACTTAGAAAACAAGGAAGTTGAAGTTAAATGCTACATACAAACTTAGCTGAGCCTTTCAGTTTTAGAAACTTAAAAAAAACCCTAAATCAATTATCAGTTATGATTCCAAGGGTGGGGTCACTTCTAACCTCAGTGCCATGCTTTCAACGAGTGTGATACAAAACCACTAGGCAATGCTTTATACTAAATATCACAGCTCTAGGCCTTACAATTATAGAATACATTCTGTTTTAGAATTCCTACAGTAAATAAACTAGAGGCCCAAGGGCAATGCTACCTCTGACCCCAGGTTCATGATCATAACATTTTTTGTAGAGGAACACAACATAATTCCAGGCACTACATATCCTAATTCTAAGCTTATTGGTTTGTAACAAGATTTTTTAATTTTTCTGATGGAAGTCAATGGTGAAAAAAAAGTGACCCCCATTGGGCAGAGCCAATTTAGATTCTAAGGTAATCCTATTAACAATGTGGCAGAGAGTTTAAAAGGTAGAACTGGTAAAGGTCTACCAAAAATGTTATTTATCAAATATCTAAACTCTTGGCCTTTCAGTTTCATAGAAGATTTTTAATCTTTTACTTGAAAGGTCTATGTAAACATGTCACAGGTGTTGCTTGCAACATGTAAGTCCCCTACCAGTTCTGCCTTGAAAATAAACTAGAACAATCACTGAATGTGATTAATAACCCCACAATACTGCCTTGTCAGAGAAAGAGGGGAAATACAGAATGTGTCATGCACATCCAAACTTATTGATGATCTTGCACACCAAGTTTCAAATTTACAGAAGAAGTGTGTGTCAAGATTTTGCTATGATGGGCCATAAAAGCACATTATATGAATTGGTGCACTCGAAAAATGCATCACACACAAGACATTTTTTTAAGTTATTCATTTAAGTAACTTAACAAGTTCTGTATGGAATGAAATTCTCTGAAAAAATTGGTAGGAACATCATGCAAGGAACATCCCTACCAAGTTTCATTATCTTTGACCAAAGATCTTGGAGGAGATGCCATTTGAAACAACTGTTGATGGATAATGACAGATGACAGACAACAGGAGATCACAAATTTAAAGCTATTTTTGAGCACTTCATGATCAGGTGAGCTAAAAATGCATAAACAAGTATAATAAAGGAAAACACAGCCAATAAACAAGAAGACTGCTAAATAATATATTACACTCCAATACCTCCATTTTGACATGTTTACATTTTCTGAGCACTTGCATGAGAATCCCAAGTGACTTTTAGGACACTTCTTGATCATTAAAGCATGTATTAAGTTATAAATCATTATGTACTAGTACCCTTTATTTAATAGCACTTACTATCTTTTCATTTAAACCCCTAGGTAAGCAGCCATAACTTTGGTATCTGGCATTTATTTAATTAACTTTCCAGGAAAATTTTAAAGTCTTTTCACTTCTCATCAAATACTTCTACAGAACTGCCAAAAAAAAGTTCTGGTGTAAAATTGTAAAATCCTGACCATGCATTTTGCTGACATGAATGTCTTCCTTAATATTCAACTTAGGGCATTAATCATTAGTTTAACTGCAATCATAAATCACTAATTTGGGCACATAGAAATACAGATGTCAGGTACTACAGTAACTTGTCTTCTCAAACTTTTCCAATAAATGTAACTAATTTATAGTGCTTTTCCTTTCTTGGTAAAAAAACAACAAAGACCTAGTACAATAACAAATGCAAGACAGGGATATGAAAAATCACTATACAGGTTCTGTATATAGAGTACATACAGGAAAGAAGGCTGTTTCGGTTATTTGCAAACTGCAACAAGCTAATGAGTTTTTCAAACAGGTCTAAATTCTGTGAGGCAAACATTTTTTAACTTTCTGATACATTCCATTCTGATCTAATGCTGACAGTCATCTCTTGAAAGCTCAGTTTTTATTGCTGACATTAACTTGCACAGACATTGTGCCCATAGTACAGCAAGCAGATATCTTAACTTGCACAGACATTGTGCCCAAAGTACAGCAAGCAGATATCTTAACTTGCACAGACACTGTGCCCACAGTACAGCAATGTGCCCACAGTACAGCAAGCAGATATCTTAACTTGCACAGACATTGTGCCCATAGTACAGCAAGCAGATATCTTAACTTGCACAGACATTGTGCCCAAAGTACAGCAAGCAGATATCTTAACTTGCACAGACATTGTGCCCATAGTACAGCAAGCAGATATCTTAACTTGCACAGACATTGTGCCCAAAGTACAGCAAGCAGATATCTTAACTTGCACAGACATTGTGCCCATAGTACAGCAAGCAGATATCTTAACTTGCACAGACATTGTGCCCAAAGTACAGCAAGCAGATATCTTAACTTGCACAGACATTGTGCCCACAGTACAGCAAGTAGATATCTTAACTTGCACAGACACTGTGCCCACAGTACAGCAATGTGCCCACAGTACAGCAAGAGATATCTCAACTTGCACAGACACTGCACCCACAGTACAACAAGCAGATATCTCAACTCGCACAGACACAGAGCTCTCCTTCACATAATTGATCAACAGACATTAACTGCACTGACCCTAATGACATAACTGACAAGCAGACACAAGTAAGTCAACACAACATGGAATCTCTTGTAAACTGAAAAAAGAACAACCTAAGGAGATAACCAATCCACTTATTTCCTATTATCTCAATTATCTGTATATCTGGTTCTAGGGGTGATGTAATTTGAATAAACTTACAAGAAGTAGGGGGATAATGTAAATGCTTACCCTTCTAACGGTGACAGAGAATTTCTTGCTGCATGACATACATTCTTTCACTTCACTGTCATCTGCCCATTTCCTACTCTGTACTTTAGTAGTTGTGATCTTAAAATATTATTTTACCATAATAAAGTTATTAAGCACTCAGAAAGCTGTTTCACTGTACCACAATTTCATTATGATTATATATTGGATAACTAAATGCACCATAACAAATTTACCTTTTGAAAGAAAACATTAGCATACCACAAACACTAGTCACCAAGTAAAGAAAACAGGTGCTATTGAGCATTTTTCAAATTATTCATGTAGTATATACTTACAGAAATTTAGTCTTTTTAAACAATATGTAGTATATAAACACAGCTGGTAGTGTAAAAGCAACTGTATATCGTATACCCCCAGTTAAATGCCCCTGGTAGTGATGCATTTTACAGCTGCACCAAAAATGCAAGAAGTAAAGTTTTTGAAAAGTGCTTAAGTGATTTCTATTTCTAAGGAAAGTGGTCAGCACTCTGTGTAAACATCAAATATGCTTTAAAAAAACATACAAATCCACAAGTAAATAGGTCCTTTACCACTAGTAGAATGATAACAGTAATACAAAGTGACCTTACTCAGTTAGAGTTCTAGAAAATGTAATACAAACCACCTGTCACTAGGCAGGCATTTCCCTAGAGCTGTGTCATTGAATTATTAGCCAATGAAATTGCACCATCAAAAACTACACTTGTGTAGCATTTAACAGCTGACTTTAGGCTAGTACATTATGATTACCATATTCAGATATTTGTACTGCCTACAGGAGTTAAATAACATTTGGATTTGCCCCAAGAGCCACTCACAGAGCTGGTTTACAAGTCAGTATTTCCAGATAGAATGGGGGGGGGGCACGTTTATTAGGGGATATACGGTATTATTTACTTCAGAAACAAGACATGATCCAAAGACTTGAGGCTTTGTTTACTCATAGAAACACGATAATCAGTCCCAGTCATTAACTGACGCTCCCTTTGCAGTCATTATGCAAGTGTATGTATTTATCATTTTACCTGCAGAGACTGGTTTTCTCTTCCCATTTCATGTAAGGCAGTTGTCATATCATCTACTTTTCTCTTTAGCTCTACTGTCTTTTGCTGTAACTTCTCACATTCTCCTTCACTCTTCAGGCACCTTACAAAACATAAATTACAAGGTAACATCTTTTAACCATTCAACTTCACTGAAAAGCTATGGGTCTGGGTTTTCTAAAGAATCTATATTTGGAATTAAAAATCCGTTGGAGAAACACAAAGCTGTTAAAGAATTCTTATGAAGTCCTGCACAATTTTCTGTTCATAATCAGTGACTGTTTGTATTTTCTTTCTTACTTCTTTCTGGGTTCTCCGCATCATTTCAATGAATAACATAAATCACAGAATTACAGCTTATAGTATAATATACAGTTAACAAATATACATCTGTTTCTAGTTATGGTTAAACTTTGCATGTTGTAAAGTATATTTTGCAATAAACCCACCTATCCAAGAGTAACCTTCTCTCATCATTGTTATTCTCCAGTTTGGCTTCAAGCTCTGTAATTAAGTGAACATTTTCATAACAATTATCCCAGCCCTTAATAACTGCACTTTAAAACCTAGCCTTCTTTCTAAAATCATCACTAACAAAAAAAAAATACTTGTAGTGCAAGGATCTGTACTTTTGTCCACAAGGTTACAGATGCCATTTAGTTCTGACAATTGATGGCATTCCCTCTCTTAAGTGACCATCTCAAAGTATGAGTGGTTTTGTATAACATCTACTATTTAAGCAGCTGTGGAGTGACCTACTTTTTTAATTTAGTATAACATGACATTCCATAAAGCTAAAACTCATTTACTTTTTAATGTCTATCAGCCTTTTTATTTTGAATTTCTTTAGACTGTTAGAAATTAAATATAGATAAATCTGAGTGGTTTGATCAGTTTTGTGTACAAGGCAAGTCTTGAGCAGTAAGTACTTAACAATTTAAATGTCAGTCTCACAGAAAATGAGAGTGCCCAAACACCATATTATAAAGTGTTTGTCATATGCGTAAGATTTACATAATCATGGAAAAAAGAACATGAAGACTGATCTAGAATGGGAAAATAATGTTTGAACATAAACAGTATGGACAATGAAAATACTGTTTGAAGATATCTTTTTCCAGTAAAATTTCTGAAACAGTAACAAACTGTACCTGTTAATAATGTTTCCAAGCTTTGTGCAGAAGGGACAATATTAAAGTCGAGTAAATATGCTTATATTTAGACCAAAAGTCACAAACCTAATTTTTCACCCTTCAATTCGTCTGTAAGTTTACTGAGCTCTGTGACTTGTTGCTGAGCTATCACAAGATCAGCACGCACGGTTCCTAGATTCTCATTTAGCACCGACATCTGAAGCTCAGTACGAGCATTCTCCTCATCCAACTGACGTTGTAAATCTTCACATTTACTCTCTTTCTCATCCTGTTGAAAGATAATCTGTATACAAACAACTGATTTTTCTGGTAATACTTCCAGTGTTTTCATTTAAAAAGGCTTTGACCACAGTATTAGTATAAACTAACATGTAGCATCTTGAAACCCTTCAACCTTTCAATGGATCAAAGTTATTAAAAAGGCTTAACTAAAAGAGAAAAATTATTTTAATACACTGCCAACCAGATTACAGGAGGAAATTTTTTCTTTTAAGAGCATATAATGGTTATTTTCATACATCTGATTAAATATTTATATAAGCCATTGAGGACTACAGGCTAGATAATTCATCAAGTGAATCTTCCACAGCATCCGAGAGAGACGGTGAAAGTTTCCTCTTTGTTTTCTCAGTGCTTTTCCTTACCAGTTGTGTCTGTAGTGCGGAGTTTTCTTCTCGTAACATCTGCTGGACACTGGCTGTTTTATTCTCTGCTACTTTTACTGCCTCTTCTGCCTGGCAATGAGAAGCATCAATATGCTAGTAACTTTTCAAGTAATTTATAAATGAATCATATTTCCTTTCAGCTTGAATAATCTAAACTTCAATACAAGTATTCAGGAAATATTTTGACAAGTACTATACTGACAGGAACTGTTTTTCCTTTTTGCAGTGACTACAGACTGTGATCTGACTGCACATTTATGTTTGTTAGTACATTACCTTGCACTGTACTGTATTGATAGTGGTAACTCATACAGGAGGAACGATTTCTCCACTGACACAATCTATACATACATTTCAAGACCTGACTACATATGTACCAGGAATTTAGAAAACATAAACACTTGTTGGACTCTGTGTCTCTGTGTATCCTCTAAAACTTTCAAGTTTAAAGGTTGTTTGTTACACACAGCCCTGACTGTCATTTTATTCATTCATAAATTAAAAAAACAACATATGGTTATTATCTGCTTTATGTCTTCTAGCAGGGTTCTAACAAAGTAACACAACATTACAATAAAATCTTCAACAGGATTGCATAAAATATCCACCAAATCAGACCTCAAAAATTATTTGAGTATTTCCCATTAGAAATGGAACTGATGTTCCCCCAAGGCCATATAAAGTTCAATACTCTTTGACAAATTAACCCTGAACATGCTGAATTTTTGTAATGAATTTGCCCAGCTTTGAAATTGGAACAGTCCATTCAAAGTTTAAGGGATTTCAATATCAAAATACAAAAATGGAGCTACCAACAGCATAGAGCCTGGTCAGACTGCACGGATGCTAATCAAGGCTAATCAATTTCGGTTCCAGCAGGTTAAGGGTTAAACAACTATATTGATCTGTACATTTATACTATCACATCCTTTTAAAAAATAAAAGCCTCACAGTTGTTTACAAGGTGAATCTTAAATTTCAACTACAAAGTTCTAGACAAAAAAAAGAATAACTTTCTGAAATGTAGAGGCACTTTGACATGACACGTGAGCAAGACAGTTATTATCTTGTATTCACAAATTGCAATAAATGCTCAAGGAATTTTCTAAAGTCATTACATCTGAATGGGCTCTAGGTGATAAACTTCTGTAAAACAAAGAACCAATGTCAATCAATATTGCAGGAAAATTATTTGCCAGACACTCAAGGTCTAATAAAAAGCATGATGTTAAAACAGCACCAGACACCAACTGGGTTTTTTTCTCTCTGATGTATGTTCAGCAAAGTATCGCTTCTTTCCTAATAATTACACACTAAATGCATCCTAAATTAACTTAACTAGTATTTCTTGGGGCAGAAATGATTCAAACACATAAAACATTCTATTTCTACTCTTACTTGATAGAAGCTAAGACCCAACATCCTGCAGTTAAACTGTCACAAAGCAAGTCTTCAGCATTTATCTTTCGAAACGTAAATATCAAGTCATGCTTGCAGCCAATACAAGGCTATAAATATGGACACTAACTAATGAGGTTTTGTACACTAGTAGTGAAGTCATTCAATATAAAAATGATGGTTGAAATGTCTCCAGAAAACTGGTGTGAAAGTAATTAAATAATCTATAATTAGAAACTTTTCTGATAAAACTTTTAGACAATGCCTTAAGAAAATCTTGTAGTATAGTAAATGACTCTCTTTTTTTTTTGACTGCTTATTTCAGCCAGTTATATCCAGCTTTGCTATGAATGCAGCACTTGTCAAGGTATGCATTTCTTGATCTGTAAACAGCATAATGGTATCAAATTCTACAGCAACTTTATTTATTTATTTTTTTTTTTGGTGGGGGGGGGGGGGGGGGGGTAGTATATAAGCTGTATTAAAATCAATTTTAAATTACATTTGTAATAAATGAAATTGTCAGATCTGAAGTGATTCTGTTACGATATTTTAGGGCAGAATTCCTAATTGTCAGTTTTATTGTCTCTAAAATAATAAAATAATAGTAACATTAATACAGTCATGAATTAAATATCAAAACATTTTAACCATGAAAAATTACCCTAAATGGAATAAATATATAATAAATATGGCTTAATATTTATCTATTTTACTGAAAATGATTTTGAGACTAACAGCTATAAACTTAACCTTTTTTGTTTTGGAAATAAGGTACTCAGTTACTACACTTGTTCAATATTTGCCCACGTCCGAAAACATTTTTTTAGTACTGTATTTATGCCGATCATCTTAATAAAAGATATTTCTTGTTTCTCTTATATGCAAATATAAAGCACACCTGCGCCTAAAACCTGTCTGTTTGAATAAAGTCCCCCTTGCACTTACATTACAGTTACTCTAGATAAAAACATACTGACAATATATCATATCAAGAGGAAATCAGAGAAGTGGTCCAGTGGTTAGACAGGACTCCCAATCCAGAGGGTGCTAGTTCGAACTTTCTGCATTCCACAATTTCAGGCAGAGCACCAGTTCTAACCCAGGAAGTAGTCACTGAGTGAAATTGACTAAGTTGCAAAAACTTGTTTCCAAATCAATATGAAATAAATGAGTCTAAACTAAAAAAAGAGGTCAGTACAAACATATTGTACAGTACAAACATAAAAGTTGGTAGCAGTCCATTAGACAATATTACACACCAAGCTCATAGCTTAGTGATAGTAGACAAGATTTGATAGTGTGTGTGTGTGTGTGTGTGTGGGGGGGGGGGGGGGGCGCATTATTCTTGTTGCCATAGCAACCTAGTTCTATACTGTCTGGAATTCATCAAACAACTTTGGTAGAGTTTCATGAAATGTACAAACCTGCCAAGTTTGATCAACTCTGACCAGATGGTTTAGGAGATGTTGTTGAAAGTTAACAGTTGATGACGCATGACTTGTAAAAGACAGAGGGTGATCAAGAAAGCTCACACTGAGCATGTTGTGTTCAGGTGGGCTAAAAAAGACATGTCAATGTCTTACTAGCCATATCTATCATTACAAAATGAAGAGTTAATTTGATTTTTGTACTTTCCTAAGTATGTCCTATTAATAGCTTAGTTTATCTGCATACAGAGAATTTCCATTACTTTTATGAAAGCAACTTAAAGGGCAACAGTGTCTTACAAGCTAACACTGCTACGTCACACCATTTCTTCACAAGATTTGACATTTAGGTACCTGCAGCCAATCTTATGAGAAATTTGGTTCATCTTCAGGAAATGCTTAAAGCACATGACAGATATATTATCAAATACAACAGAAGGACAATCAAACTAAACTGTCACAAAGTCAGCAGGATATATTACTTTCAGAAAAATGTAAATTTCAGCAACTGTTGTGTTAATGTCAGCAAGTTATTGTGTTAATGTCAGCAAATTATTGTGTTAATGTCAGCAAATCATTGTGTTAATGTCAGCAAATTATTGTGTTAATGTCAGCAAGTTGTTGTGTTAATGTCAGCAAATTATTGTGTTAATGTCAGCAAATAATTTGTGTTAATGTCAGCAAGTTGTTGTATTAATGTCAGCAAATTATTGTGTTAATATCAGAAAATAATTTGTGTTAATGTCAGCAAATAATTGTGTTAAAGTCAGCAAATGTTTAAGTTTGTAACTGTCAGGAAATCACATAGTATTTGCTTATATCATTAGATTATCTTTTCTTCAAAACATTTCAGTACAATAACAGCAATTTCTCAGTTCTGCTCATGACCAGTAAAATTCCAACTGAATTTCACAGACTTTTGTTAAAGATTGTTACAAGATCCATTTTCTAAAAATGTCTGCACACAAAATTTTCAACATAGGTCAGATATTTTTTATATGTTTTTCTCAACCTTTTTTTTGGCTGGAGGTTTTTTCATATTGTAACAACAAGTTGAGGTTTATAAGACACGGGCATCCCCTTGGCTGAAGGTCTCTTCATATTGAAACAAGATGTTTATAAAACACGGGCATCCCCTTGGCTGAATGTCTTTTCATATTGTAACAACAGGTTTATAAAACACGGGCATCCCCTTGGCTGAAGGTCTTTTCATATTGTAACAACAGGTTTATAAGACACGGGCTTCACCTTGACTGAAGGTCTTTTCATATTGTAACAACAGGTTTATAAGACACGGGCATCACCTTGGCTGAAAGTCTTTGTATATTGTAACAACAGTTTTATAAGACACCGGCATCCCTTTAGCTGAAGGTCTTTTCATATTGTAACAACAGGTTTATAGGACATGGGCATCACCTTTGCTGGTGGTCATTTCATCTTGTAACAACAGGTTTGTAAGACACGGGCATCTTCTTGGCTGAAGGTCTTTTCATATTGTAAGGACAGGTTTATAAGACAGGGGCATCACCTTGGCTGGAGGTCATTTCATATTGTAACAACAGGTTTATAAGACACAGGCATCCCCTTGGGTGGAGGTCATTTCATATTTTAACAACAGGTTTATAAGACATGGGCATCCCCTTGGCTGAAGCTCTTTTCATATGGTAACAACACGTTTATAAGACACAGGCATCCCCTTGGCTGAAGGTCATTTCATATTGTAACAACAGGTTTATAAGACATGGGCATCACCTTGGCTGGAGATCTTTTCATATTGTAACAACAGGTTTATAAGACACAGGCATCCTCTTGGCTGTAGGTCACTTCATATTTTAACAAGAGCTTGTCACAGACAAAGCAACAGTCCCCTACCAGTGCAATGTCCATCTCCCTAACACCAACCCATAATATTATGTGGAAATTGACTAAAGAATTTGTCTGAGACATGCATAATCTCCATATGATCCTCTATCCATGTACAAAGTAACATCAAAGAAGAAAATGTCATAAGTCAAGGTCATTTAGAGGTTAAGGTCACAGAAGTATATGTTGTTTCACGAAAATTCTTAAAATTCTAAGTTCAAGGGGGATAAAGCTAATAATTTTGTCGCTAGAGTTGTGAACAATAAGGTACATTATCTTCATACTCTCACCAATCCAATTTTTTTCATGAAAATTCTAAGTTCAAGGGGGGATAAATCTAATAATTTTAGTGCTAGAGTTCCATACTATCACCTATCCATATTTTATGTTTCATAGAATTATTCTTAAAACTTTTTGAGTTATCAAAATATTGTTATATTTGCCATATTTTAAGTATATTTGTTGCTATAGTAACCAAAATTTTCAACATATGAAGAAAAAAAAAAACGTGCATAATCTCCAGACTGCCATCTACCCATATTTCAAGTTTCATTAAAATATTTTCAGTACTTTTTGCGTTATCACGGGATGCAGTTTTTGTGACGGATGGACAGACTGATGGACAGACGGACTGATGGACACACAGACTGACGGACGGACAGACGGACGGAGGGTAAACCTAATGTCCCCTCTGGTTAAACCGGTAGGGGACTAACAACAGGTTTATAAGACACGGGCATCCCCTTGGCTGAAGGTCTTTTCATACGGTAACAACAGGTTTATAAGACACGGGCATCCCCTTGGCTGAAGGTCATTTCATATTGTAACAACAGGTTTATAAGACATGGGCATCCCCTTGGCTGGAAGTCTTTTCATAAAGACATGGGCATCACCTTGGCTGGAGGTCATTTTATGTTTCATGTTAAAAAAGCAAGTTTGAGATCTTTTCCTTTGTTTTTTTTCTTCCTCTCAAGTCCTCCAACACTGAAGTCTTAAATTATCTGACAGCTGTTGTCAGTATAAATCAATCTTATACCCTAACAATCTGCAGAAATTGTTACTGATATGGAATCAGATGACAACTTTTTTGTGTGTCAATATCAGATGTAACCATTTTCTATAAATATAAACAATTGGGGTGGGCTTTAGGGTAGGGTTATCATGCAAGTTTGTGTGCACATGCAAGTGTTAAAAATTTGAGCTTTTTGACAACTATTCAAACTCAGAGAGAGAGAGAGAGAGAGAGAGAGAGAGAGATTATGAGCAAAAGATGTTTAAACTATACTAACAATACATTCATTACCTGGTTTGATTTATCAAACTAGCTTCCTGCTTTGTCTCAGGAAGAACAGTCTATTGTCTACTGTTCGTGTATGAAGTATTTGCAGCACTAACAACCATTTCTTGTGACATATCAGAGCAGACTTTATAGATTATAGCCATTTATCAACAGAGCACAAAAACAGTAATCTGTAAAAGTGTTAGCCTAATACAATGCTTTAAGACATAATTATCTAAGAGGAAAATACTAAATTTTTCCAAAAAGGGATCACAAATATTTCTTCCCCTAAATTACCTCATTTCTTTCCAGGGAATTATATGCTTAAAACAGTAATGAACTGTCAGAACTAATTTTTTCTCTGTCATGTTTAAACTACATAGTAACCTATGAACAGCAAACACCATGCGGATATTCAGAACTTGTTCATTGTGGAGAGATGTTGGGTATATGAGTTCAAAGCTTCTGTCACTTTTCTAACTCAGAGCTCATTACAATGAATGTGAATATTGTAAGAATGTACTTTTTTAAGTCTTAGCACTTACTGTTAAATATTTTTATGATACATGTTCTATGTCAAGTTTCCACTACTTTTTTAAGGGATTGTTTGGAAATCATTACTTTGCTGCATGTTTCAAATATTACTTTTAATATGATAAATCTTGTGCTAACAATTTGTTTATTACAAGGACAGTTTTCAAAGTTTCTTGAATGATTTATTTCTTTACAATTCTAGTACAGTTTGTAGATAAATTTATGAAAAGGTATACATAATTCCAACAACCAATATTTTTGTCACAAAGTATGGATGTTATAATGCAGGACTAAATTACAAAAGTGACTCTCTACATTTTTAAACAGTATCTCTAGAGATATTTTCCAAGTAACTGATCCAGAAAGATTTTGAACATGCTCATGTTTATCCCATGCAGTTTTTCTGAAGACTTGATTTGCTAACTCCAATCAAGAATTTTTTTCCCCATAAAAACGTTCTCTTTACAATGATGTGTTGCTTATTTGTCTGTGATATATTTTGCCTGAGGTACGTGTAAGAAATCTTAGACTAGATCTATGATTTTTTTCATTATAAATGCATATACTTTTTTTGCTTATTCATTCTAGATTTTTTAAAAAAAAAAAACAACAAATAAACAATAATGATCAAAGATCAAATAATGTGGTAAGAAGAAGCCCTAAAAACTGTCAAAATCAAAACACAAACACATTGTTTTTTTTCTTTATGTTGTTGTTGTTGTTGTTTTTAATTGTTCACATTAACAAGTCCAATGATTTTTATTTTCATCATAAATACATCTTTTACATTTTATTATCTAATTAAAATACTTAACTGCATGGAAGCTACTTATTAATAAGTAAAAATCATTGAGACATGCAGATTGGAAGCAACTATTAAATAATGTTTTCACAAGTGTGACTGATCAAAAGTAATTCAATCAATTTATAAGATCACTTGCCATAAAATTTTGCTATTTGTCTCAACTTTAACATTGATTGGGTCATAAAAAAAGTTAACTGCTTTGTTTTGACAGCTATGCAGAATATACAAGGGTCCCATTTGGGCAGGTTAATTTGCATAAATCCCACAGAATAAGGCGTGATTTATCGATTTTTGACATTTCATTGGATATTTATTAATAAGCAGACACAAATTTCTACTTGATGGACATGCCATATTATCATTTTTTCAAACAATATCCCAACGTGAAAATACACTGTAGTGTGAATTTCCATTCCAGTGAAACCAATGTTAACACATTAGGTCACCTAAATTCACTTCAATTTTACTACAATTAAATGAAAAAGAATTTGTTTATGGCGTAAGCATCAAGTGAGGAAGTGTTACGCAACATGTTAAAACGTGGAGGAGATAGTTTTATTTAGAACCACAACATGGAAGAAATTGGAATATTTATTAATCACATTCTCTGCTAAGGTAAAATTACAACCCGTTCTCCCAGCACAAAGTTTGAATATACGAGAAGTAATCACATCATTTTTAATTTACAATTTACAGCATGTTATTTTTTGTGCCTTTATCGTGTTTCTTGCACTTAAGGTTAAGTGTTTTTTTTTTCATTTAAAAACAGATGAGCAGTGTAATTCTGCACTACTGCCTGGTACAGTAGGGATCAATAAATCTACGTCACAGCCAAAAATTGCGACGGAAATTACCAATGTCGAAACGGAAACAGCTGATCATCAAAAAACATTTTTTCTTATCAAAAGCAATATTTTCATAATTTCGCAATTAAACCATTTTTATCAGTACATTATGATTATTCTGAATAGACAAAGTTGCTATAGTCGTGTCACATGACCTTTAATAAACTTCAATAAAAATACTGTAGAAAAATAATGTTGATAATCTGAAAGGATTTACGGACGTTTCAGTAAATGACCAGTTCGGTAAATTGGCAATTATATAGTAATTATACGGTAACAATGGGATATATCACATATTTCCAGTGAAACTGAATTTTAATCACTAACTGATTAAATCATCAACTCATATTTGTAAAGAATGGCACATAATTAAAGACAAACAATTAGGACAGTCACTAATTAAATTACAACAGTTTTCTTTAATCTCTTAGTTGTACTCAACACATTAGCAGTCTTTAAAACCCGCTAATTGAGTAATAATAGACGCGTGCCCGAAAATATCAGAGCACTGACTGTGTTAAATAAATAAAACGCACGTATATATCTCTACCTGCATATCGTAGTGATGTTGTGAAACCAAAGTATAACTGATTAATCTGGGTTCAAACTGTATTCTTAATCTTAAGTGTAACTTAAAAAATGATGTAACTTTTTAATTCCTATCAGAGCCTTTTTGCTACAAATCGCGATCAATCAGACTGGATCCTGATAAGATGATGAAAGTAAGACAAAATGTTTTTAATTCCTTTGCCAAAACCGATTAGAGCCTATTCAACATGACAGTTGCTTATAAAATTTACCAGACCACTGTAAATAGTTAAGACACTACCCAACATGATGAGGAATCAAAATGAAAACAAACTAGGTAATTATTATGTGTTTTTCATATGTGTGACAACTTTCTCCATTATTTACCATATAATTACCATATAAATGCCTTTTTACCGAAACGTCCAAAGGGTTTACTATATAAATCCAGTTTACCGAACTGGTCATTTACCGAAACGTCCGGCACCCTCTGAGAGCACTCATATTGTCCTTAAGCTGCAGGCTTTTTGCTAAATTCCCTTTATTTGTCAGTCTACTGCTTTCAAAAGATGAACAAACATCTTTATTAAGATTGTTCAAACCACCAGTTTGCAACCAGTCAAAATGCTTAAATCTCTAACTGGCCTAGTCTATTGTTATGGTTTTTGTCACTGTACCATTCATATTAGCCCTGCACTTGAAGTCAAGTTAATATTTCAAAGTTACTGGTAAATAAAAATATATATACTTGAACAACTGCACAATTCAACAAGGAATATTTATTTGTCTGTAAGCATTGTATTGTGCATATGTGTATTAACATTGCTAGAAATATTTTTAGCAAAATGACTGAATTTCTGCAGTTTCACAATAAAATCCTTTATCATTGATTCCACAAAGAAAAATGTTTGAAATAAATCTTGTTTTCAAGAAATAATGTTCCAACCCTAACCACTGGCATCCCATTATTTTGTATTTAAAATTTTGCTTCCATAAATCTCATTTAAACTTCAAGGCATTTATCTCTGTGAAAGCTCTCTGGTGTATGTCTAATGACTTTCTGACACAAAATGATTTCTATTAAGTGCACCAGACAACCTGATTTTTCCAGGCAATTTTTAAGTCAATGACACCAATGTTACATCAGTCTGCTTACTATGTAATTAGCAGATAAAAAACAGTTCATTTAATAAGAGAAACTAGTAATGTAAGTGACTGGCTGTATTTAACACTACAGAAAATGTTTTTGAACGCAATATCATCAAATACTAGTGTCGCATGACATTATATTAAGCAAACACCTATCATCAAATCCCGGTGTCATATGACACTATATTTTGCAAATGTCAGTGTAGTATGACACTTTTATCGAACCCCTATCATCAAATGCCTGTGTCATATTACAAAATATTGTCATATTAAACAATATTTTGCAAATCCCTATCATCAAATGCACTATATAGTGCAAACCCATCATCAAATGCTAGAGTCATATGACAATGAATTGTGCAAATATTGGTGTCATATAACACTATATTGTGCAAATCCCTATCATCAAATGCCAATGTCATATGATGCCACATGTAAGTTAAACTCTGAATAAACAGACGGAACTGCCTACAGATATTGCAACATCTTTACAGAAGCAAAAGGGAAACACTTGTTTTTATTGCAGTTTTTGCAAATAGGAACAATTTATATAACATATTCTTTATTTATAGCTGTTTTTGTCACATTTTTTCTTCAAGAAATAAGTAGAATACTATTAGTAAGAAAAGTTTGTTCCTAGGTATCAATGAATATCACCTGTGTCACCTGTGTCCATTTGTTCCACTTACTCTATGCGAGGAGTGAGAAACCCCCAAGAATACAAGAAATGAGTAAAGGTACAAGCTAAAATGAAGTAATTGTGTTCAATAGCAAGAATAACTATGCTACAACTTAATAGCAAGTGTACAGGAAAGCAGAAGAGGGCTGAACCAGTCTACTTAGGTATATAGGTTAGTAATGATCTAATAGTTGGTTTCATGTTATAACTTGCTATTCTGGTAAAATAACAGCTTCCATTATAATACTTATACAATACACCTTCTGACTTGGAGCTAAGTGAAAATAGAGTTTGAAGCAAAAACTCAACAAATTTTAAAATTAACTGTAAATGTCATCAATATTTCTAGGTTAAGGTTACCTTCTTTATCTTATCCTCCATTCCATCAAGCTGATTTTGTATCTCCACTTTCTGTGTTATCAAGATTCCCTTTGCTTCTTCTAATGCTGCAACCTCCTGCAAATATTACATATGAATAATATCAATACACAATATCATCACAAACAGTTCTATATAACATCTTCATTAGACTATTTCTGTGCAAGTTAAAACAAGTGCTATGTTCGAATGAATGCTATGCGCCAAGCAGGGCCTCAAAAAGTTTAAAGTTTTGTGACAAACAAACAAACAAACACACAAACAGACAGTCCAAAAACAATATGCACCCTCCAGAACTTTTCCTTATGCTCAATGTCAAATGTGTAATGCAAGCTAGCCATTTATCACTGCTATTATTCAGTCACCTAGACCCTTAAAATTCTGACCCAAAACACAAGTTGCCTGAGAACAAAATGCAACAGCTATGGCACTGAAAGGACTGATAATAGAATAAGTATGATGAAAATTTTTACAAGTGTTCAGGTATGCAAAAACTGTCTCAAAGGTTTAGTTGCATAGTTTATACCAGACATCCTTAGAACAGGATTTACTGTCATTTTCTAAAAGAAGATGTAGTAAGCACAAAAATTATTCTTTTTTATAATAATTTTCTTCACTAGACCATTAACTCACAACGTTAAGTTGTGCAACTTTACAAACTATTTCTCCTAAGTCTATCCATAGAGTTTTCGTAAAAATTCCAAACCCGCAGTTTTACCTGTTGTCGTTCTTTCTTCTCTCTTTCCAAACTGGTCTTCAGATCTTTCACATCTGTTTCGTAAGATTCATTTAAGGCCTTCAGTTCTGTGTTCGACTTTCTCAAGCTTTCTAATTCTGGCTGTGTAGTTTCCTACAAAGCAAGGTTCAAAATGAACACCATATCGAAATGAACTTGTGCTGTGTAAAAATGCAACGCAACAATATATATACAATGAATGCAACTGAAACCGAACAAGGATAAAAAACCCATTAGAAACAGTTTACAAATCAATCAATTTCAACCTCTCCAGTGATGTGCCCACTTGTACCATTCTGATAATACATAAAAAGAGGTTAATCTGAATCATTATTTTATAAATCAATCTAGCAACTGTTCAGCAAGTTTTTCATTTAATAAAGAGTGCAAATCTCGTTAGTTTTTGTTAAGTATATCATTACAAGAAACTCACTTTGTATTTCTGCAGCTCTTCATTGACTGCTTTAATCTCCTGCATCTCTTCGTCCAGTTTTACCATCTGTGTGTTCATAGCACTGCGAACCTAGACCCCAAAAAAACCCAAAAAACTTCAATCCAACTGTTATTTTCAGTCTGGCTTTTCAAAGACGAACAATTTTGGAGACAGTCAATGGGCCAATCAAATCTCCTGATCAAAATAAACACTCACTGTTTAAGTATAATATTTGATAATATTTCTGTATCTTCAAGAGGTGCAGAAAGGTCATTAAGGTCATCCAAAGAAAGAAATAAGAATAATTTATTACCTCACTGAGTTCGTCAAAGGAATTATTAATTTCTCTCTCCCTCTCAGTAGCTTCATTCAGCTCCTCTGCCAATCTACTCTGTTTTTCTTGTAGTATATTAAACTGTTCTTTCTTTTCTTCAAGTTCAGCAGTAGTTTTCTCCAACTTCTCTTCAGTTTTTTGCAACTCTGTTTTACAAATGTTTAGCTGTTCTTCTATATTCTTCAAGTGTTCACTCGTTTCTTCTAATTTTGAGGCACTTTCAGCAAGGTCAGACTCTTTTCTACCTTCCAGTTCCTTTGTTTCACTAAGACATTTTTCTAGATACACGATCTTTTCACTACTTTCTTCACACTTTGTCTGTAAAGCTTCTTTCTCGCCTTTAAGAGTTCCAACAACTTTATCAGACTCTTCAACTGCAGTTTTTGTCTCCAATAATTCAGATTTTGTAATTTCTAACTCTCCCCGAGTACCAGAAAGTTTTTCTTCTAATAAATTAATCGCACTTATTTTTTCATTTAGTTCATGTTGAGTTTGTGTTACTTTTTCAGCAATCTTACTTTTTTCCTTTTCAAGTGTCGCCACATTATCCCTCAAACTGTTTCTTTCCTTTGTTAAACTGTTCACTTCTTCTTTAGTTTGTTTCAGATCTGTGGTAACTACATTATACTGAGTCTGTAAGTCATTAAATTCACTCTTACTTCTATTTGTGTTATCCTTACTAAGATTCAATTCTTCAAGTTTCCCTGATAATTCTTTCTCTGTACTGGCCAGTTTATCTCTGGTCCCTGATAATTCTTTCTCTGTACTGGCCAGCTTATCTCTGGTCCCTGATAATTCTTTCTCTGTACTGGCCAGCTTATCTCTGGTCCCCGATAATTCTTTCTCTGTACTGACCAGTTTACCGCTGGTCTCTGATAAAGCTTTCTGTACATCCTGCAGAATTCAAACATTAATTTAGCAACTACTAAGTGACAACCTTTACATCGTACAATAGAAGCAGCAGTTAAGTAGTGTTCCAATCCTTAATTAAGCTCCTTCTACAATGAATGAAAAATGAAATATGGTGAAAAATGCCATTCTTTGAAAAATTTACCAGGTCCATCACTAAAAAGGAGAATCTTCTTTCCACTTTATGTTTTAAAACAAACATTGATTAGACAGATACAAACAGAGCCTTGCAGAAGCATAGACATGTTTGCTGAGACAAGGGCAAACTTCTCTGCAAACTTTCTTATTCTAACAATAAAATGGTGTGTTTGATTAACCAGCTTCAGACATCACACTATAACACCTGAACTCCCATATTTCTGGGGTTTCTTTGGCTTTTTTATTTCATGGTGGTGGAACGTATTCAGAACTGAAATATATCATTTCTAACAAAAAACAAACACTAGATTTTTGATTAAAATAAAAATAATCTACAAGTAGATGAACTCAGAAAAATATAGCAGGAAAACCTTACCTGCATTTCTTTATTTAAGTGTTCATTTTCAGTCTGTTTCTGTCGTAGCTGATCCGTCAACAGTTTTGTTTCTGACTCTAACTTCTCTGCCTGAAAGAAAATATGAGAAATTCAGAGATAAACCCTCATTAAGCCAAGGCGGAAACCCGATGAAGTCAAGGTTACAATCTGACTGAAGCAGGTAGCAATATACTGAAAGTTACTGCTGGGGAAACAAAGTCCTGGAAATAGGAAAAACAAACATGATAAAGAGTCTGTTTTCATCTTGATAGCCAAATAAGGAAGTAACTAGGAGTCTCAGTCATGTACAAAAAGCCTTAGTCTGACCAAAATAGAATTTGTCCAACTAAAAAAGCACATGTGCAGAGCTATCAAACTATTTCATTTATATTTGTATCGTAACATGATATCTATTTGGATGTAGATTTTTTTTAATATATTGGTAAATGCGGATTAGTGTGGGTCCTTATTGCATTTAACACATTTAAAATGTTGAAGTAAAAGCATTCATTAGTGTTTTCTTTTAATGATTCTTATTGTACTGAAATAAATCTTTATGAAGCCTTTAAAATTTATAGTTGCTCAAATATACAGTAACATTCCTTTGTACTTTTCAGGTAAAATAAGTGTAAGAAGTGTCATCAGTAAATCCATACATTTTCTGTTAAACTACTTTTTTTGTATTTTATCTTAGTAAAAATAAATATCACAATATACATTTTTTATAAAATATTCTAACCTTGCAGTTCATTTAAAATCTTGAGTTAAAAAAAATCGAATTTTAATACATCTAAATTTTGACTGTCTGTTAATTGATATAGTTGTACAAATTCTGTGGTAAATTTTTACAGTTATTACTGAAAGAAACATCATGTATGGATTTTATTTAATTATTTTTATTCTTATCATGAATCACTCACACAGCTGGAAATAATACCAGAATTTATTTTTCTAGGTGAATTTATTTACATGTATTTTTTGCCTGAGTGGTAAGAGTATCATGGCAGTGCTAAATCTTTCCTTACCTCTTAGCCTTAAATGATCAAAATTTCAATTACTATAATATCTAAGTATGCAGAATATAATTTACACAGATTTCTAAACTATTTCATTGCTTTCTGCATGTTATTTCAACAGATTCTTCACCAAAATATTGTATGTCAACTACAAGAATTTACCATATAGTCTGACAAACAATATGAACATTTCTGTTAGACATAACAATATCTTTTGTCACGACTTAAGTCTTCAATAATATAAATGTACCTGATGAGTCATCAAAAGTTTTTCAATTTTCTTACCACCTCTTTAAACAATGTTAGCACATATTATCTATTCATATACCAGTATATAGTAATAACTTTTTAGATACTGCATATTACCTCTGTCTCAAGCTCTTTCTGTACGTCAGAAAGTTGATTTTCAAGTTGTGTTTTTTCCCCCTGCAAGCTGGCCTTTGTCTGTTCAAGTACTGCTACCCTAGATATTAAATCTGCCTCAATTTCAGTCTTCTCTGCCAGGTCTGTCTGAAATATAAGAAAGCAACATGATTAGCCTGAGAAAGTCTGTCTTTTCATAACAAGTGATATCTGTTGAGGTGGATACAACAGAAAGGTGAGGCTCTGCTGAGTTTCATTGAAATCCCTCCATACCATGAAGTGGTACGTTAGTATACTACATGTAGCAATCAAAGGGCCCATAACTCTGTGAAAAAATAATCATTACAGTTCATGCTGGTAACACTGGCATCATTTCTTCAGAATACTGAGACTTCCTATTAAGTTTCATTTAACCAGCTGTTGCTGAGAAACAGCTTGGACAAGAATGTCTGACAAACAGACAGACAGACATAGTTACATGTATTAAGCTGCTTCTTTATACTCTCTGGAACTTTTGTTCTAGAGGCATCAAAATGCTATGATATGTATTGATGCTGGTTATTCCAGTTATATGCTGCTTTATTTACAATGTGATTTTAAAGCTAGTAACCACAGTATCTAGAAAAGCTAAATCAGATGGTTACAAAGAGACAAGTTACTACTAACCTGCAGTGTTTCCAGTTGATCTTGTAATCTAGCTTTTTCATTCTTGTGGTCTGCTTTCACCTGTAATGAAAAACTCTGACAAATCACAAAGGAAACAAGATGGATCCAATTTACATCAAAAGTTTCACTATAACATTGAAAAGCTGAGAAATAGATGACGAGGTACTAATCTTACCTTCTCTAGAGTACTCTCCAGTTCTTCTGACTGTGTTTTCCACTCCTCCACTTGTTTTTGTGTCTGTGACAGTGACATACTAGCCTCTTCAAATGATTTTGTTAAGGTTTCTACCTCAGAATTCTGCAATACAATAGAGCTAAATGAGAAAAACTGAAAAAAAAGATAAAAGCATGTTTGTACAATTGGTTGTCAAATTAGTGTGTGTACTATCAGAAGCTATTTTCAACTGAATTAAGGTTGAGCAAGGCATGCAAAAAATATAGTACCATATCTCATGGGAAAGACAAATGCTGGGCCCCCTTGCTGTAGAAGAACCTTCTAGAATTCAAACAGTAAGAATGGTATTGGGACTCACATAGAAGATTACCTGTCAAAAATAGGTTTACAGTTTAAAGGTACCCCAATTTTAGCAACTCAATCATACTGGGGCACAGAATGGAACAAAATGGAAGTGAATTCAAATATAACCTTTAAGTAGAAAAATAGCTATCAAATCAAAACATATATACAACAAAGATATCTATTAACAGTAAAAACCTGTTCACTTCAGTCTCATCTTTGTAAAACTGATGCACTCATCACTGTCTCACAATATAATACAAATCTGCACAGTGTAAACATTTTGTCTAGCATACCTTCATGTTCAGTTCCTCTGTGGCGCTAGACTCCTTCTGCTGAAGATTTGCTATCATTTCCTTCTGAGAACCAATCTCAACCTCTTTAGTTTCTTTATACTAAAATATAGATAATATACTGTAACACACTTAAGTTTCATATTATATTAATCTTATAAAGAACAGGTCTCTGGATATTGTGGGAGTAACTGGTAGGTTATGGTAGTCCTACACTGTAAGACTGACTTCACTTACTACAGGCTTTTATCAGACAAAATGAATGATACAGGCACATTAAAAAGTGCCATTTTGATTAATCGTGATATAACTGACTTTGGAATAGAAAATGTTTCCATCATAGTACCCAAAGTGCTCCTTTCACCTGCAATGAATTTGACAAAAAACACCATACTGGCTCGAAAACTGCATTGTTAAATGAAACAAATTACAGATATTCACAAATAAAAAATTAAGACCACATTTTTGTTACCTGTGTAAAATCAAGTTGTTTTTGGATAAGTTCTAGCCGTCTGTCCTCTGCAGTCTTCTGGAATGTCTTCAAATCTTCCTGTACTGAGGAATACTGCTGGCGTAACTCTTCCAGTTGAAAAACCTGTACAAAAAAAATGTAAGAAACAGATCATATTTCAGATAGTGCGGGAGAACTTACTGGCACATGAGTTGATAATGATAATCAAATCTTCTAAATGGTTTTAAAATTAAGCTTTGTCTGCAACTTAAGACCAGACCCAATTTATCATAATATACATATTATAATATACATATTATATAATTCTTTAGAATTCTAACAAAGGATATAACAAGAATGCAGCTTATTCGTAGGATTTCTATACTTTCCAAATATATGAAATAACTGAAAACAGAATGCAAGCAGCCTATGTCTAGAATTTTTGTGGACAGTCCTCTAACTGTGTTAACTGTTACCTTGTCATCCAGCTGCCTTTCCAGGGCACTTTGTTTCTGTAAGAGTTCATTATGTTTGTCAGTCAGGTCTTTAAGGGCCTCCTCTTGCTCAGAGAACTTTTTCTTCCTGTTTACAATGTCTGCCTGAGCCTGGAAGAATGGTAAAATGAAACTGATATTACACAATTTAAGGCATGAGGAATCAACTTAAAAATCTGATTGCTATACACATGTCATAAGTACAATGTACATGGAATAATGCATAAACCTATGTTCAAATGTCACTGAAAGTGAATGACAAAATACCAGTGTCAAAATTCATTCATCTCATTGACACTTTAACCAAGAACTAAACATAAACTATGCCTGACCTTTTCCAGTTGTTGTTGTACTCTTGTGAGTTCTGACTTTTTCTCCTCTAAACTGTTCTGAGCAGTTTTAATATGGTCTTCCAGATCTGCTCTCTGACTAGCTTTTGATGCCTCTGAGGCCAACAACAGCTCTGTCTGTGAAATATAACATTTAAAAATGGGTATTAACTGGCCTCAATGTTTCACACTCAATGGTTAAGCATGGAAAACAAATGAGTGAGTGAGTGAGGTTAATGATATGTTTACCATCAATCCACTCTCTAAGCTATGGATAACTATTTAGTTTTGGAGTAAGTCTGCAATATGTATCATGGTGAGGTTAAAGATTCGATTACTATTACTCCACTCTCTAAGCTATGGATAACAAGTTTGAAGTAAGTCAGCAATATGTATCATGCAGTGAGCATATTCTTCCTCCACACTCTTTTACTGACTCCCTGATTCAAATCCCAGCCAAAGTAAGCGTCTTCAGTGACGTTCAAGATTCCACACTTTGGCTCAAGTACTTGTTTCAACCTAAGGGTATGAGGCAGTTATTCAGCAAAAATAATATAAATTGCAATATCTTATTTCCCAGTCAATGAAAAGTAATATTGTATTTAATAAAAAAATTTCTGAAGATTTAATTTCACACAGAAGTCACTGCCATTACTTATAAATAAGGTTTAAAATTTTTCTAAATAAATATGGCATGCATATTTAAGAAGACTACATATTAGGTCAAAAAGTATTGAAAAAGTCGTTTTTCAAAGAATTAACGTTGATATGAAATTCTATTTACATTTTAGAAGGCTGGTTTCTGCCTATTGCAGCTCTACATTACCTTAGATGTTACAGTGGATTCAAGTTCCTGGATCTTCTGATTTGCAGACGCAAGCTTTTCTGAGTGATCATCAAGGTTACCCTGAAGCTTGGAACATTGTTCCTCAGAAGCTTGCAACTGACCTTTGACTTCCTGTAACTTCCTGTAGAGATCATTAGTAGCTTTTGTGTGTTCCTCTTCCAATGATTTGAGGGATGATTCCAAAGAGTTGATTTTATCTTTTAGATTTTTCTGGAAAAAAGGTAGTTAAATGGTGCAAGGTTTAATGATGTTGGTATCTTACTTCACTTATAAGATCAAAGAACAGAAAAGAACATTAAAGAGGCTCTTAAAAACTGTTTTGAGTGTGATAGAAATGATGCTGCAAAGAATGCACCCATACATCAACTAACATTATGGAAGTTTACACTAAAAAGTACACAAACCAAACCATAGGCCAGAGTTACAAACATGTGATAACTTCAGTAACTCAAAACTGAATTTTCAGCTGGATTTTTAGCTTGAAAATTGGATTTTTTTATGGACTTGTTTTTGCAAAAGGAAAGACAAGAAGAACAGCAAAGAAAACTTATTAAGTGTTTTTTGTTCTTTTTTTAATGCATAAAACTGAACACATTTAATCACAGCATTCATACTCTGAGTACTCCTCACACTCTGCAGCCTTTTTGTGTCTATCTGCTATCACATGTTTGGTAATATCATTTTTCCCACCATAACAAATTTTGAACTCAAGTTTGCACCACTTGCAAAAAGCATAATCTGTTCCCTAAGCACACTTTCCTTTCCATTTATATTGAGATTCCCACTGATGATTGAATTTTGTTTTTGTCTTTTGAATTTTAGATTTTGGACCCAAGTCCTTACAAGGTGAATGATCCCATTCAGGAATCTTTTCCATCTGAGCATACATTTTCTCTTACGTAAGACTTTATTCTCCATGGTTTTTAAATTGCAGTAACTCATTTCAAACTCGCAAAAAATAATCACTTTCCAACTTACCACAAGTTCCCAACATCAGAGATGTCGAATCCTGCACCTTAATAATCTAACAATTACTGTACTACTGTTGTTTATCTGTTGTGTGCCAATAAAATTGTAATTACGTCACAATAAATCCCTAGTCTCAATAATGCGACTTTAGGCAGGATTTTATAATCAGGAATTTTTAATAAATACCGCAACAGCTGGAACTGATAATGAATATCAGGATTTTTTAAAATCCCGCCAGGATATCACATATATGGAGCTATAGTGGCTTGAGGCTGAAGTGGCATAGTTTATTGTATATGGAAGTGTACTTTTAGGGATCATGCTTCCCTGCAAATTCTGTTTAATCTTTAAATGTTCAATTCTGTGATTTAGCATATATCTTAAACTTCAAGTACACCACATAATATGCTACATCTACCCAAACTTAAAGTCTGTGTTGCAGATTTGGGTATTTCATTGTTTCAATTTTTGGAAACAATGTGTAGGCCCTACCATGCCTTACAGGAATTATGCTGAAAAATTCATCTGTACAAAAATTTAGAGTTGCACAGGGCATTCAAACCAATCATAGCAAGGATTACCTTCTCCTCTTTAAGTTGGTTAATTGCTGTTTCAACACCCTCTCCTGCCTCAATCTGAAAAAAAAATTTTATGTAGTAAATCTTGTAAGGTCAATTCTGGTACATAGTTTGAAAATATAATTCCTGTAAATCCAGGTGTTCTAGATTATATTGAATAAAAAAGCTGATGAAACTCTTGCATTCAGCACTTGAAATAAACACATACACTTTGTGACCTTTAGATACTGGAGAAGGGCAGGACAGTGACTGCCGGTAAGACTTATAATTCATAGGTTGCAGAGCTGATGTGTCTCTCAACATCACACTTCATAAGAAAGGGTTGCAGTGTTGGTCATCACACATTAAAACAATGCTGAATGTTTGGGTGAAATACACAAAGTATGTACATGTAAATTATTACACTTAGGCATTAACTCAAACATTAAAAAAGTATTATTTTACTAATTGTATCAAGTACTAAACAACAACACGTACTTCTGGGCAAATGATAATGGTGGACAACACAGGATTAAAGGTTTTAGAACCCAGTTATCATTTACTTTATTTTTAGTGAACTAGCATTCTACAAACATTTACATGTAGTATCTCTTCTAAAAGAAATATTTCATATAATATTTCATTTCACTACCACAAAAAAAATTCTCATTAACAATGCTTTAAAATCTGGAAATAACTGTATAAAAGTATAAAAGAAATCAATCTATGAAATCTACTACTAACCTTAGCAATTAACTCTGTTCTTTCATTGCCAAGTTGTTGTATCTCATTCTTGAAGGAAGAAATTCTGTTATCTAGTTCACCTATTTTCTCATCCCTGAAAAAAACTGTATGAAGTTAAAAATTTCTCTCAGCAAATCTTTTTTTTTTTTTTGATAATAATTTCATCTTTGTTATGAACAAGCACACAATGAAAGCTTTTACTTTCATAAAATATTCTTGCTCAGAAATATACATTTGTATGAGAGCCTTTATGTAAAGTTGAATTACTGATCTATCAAAAATGTTGTCACACAAATAATGCATTTGTGTAACAGCAAACAACTTTAAGATCACTTCTGCAAAACTGAAAACAGTTGCTGATCAAAAATGCATATTATCTGGCTAAATCTGGTAAAACTGTCTATAAGATCTAAGGACTAATGTAAATGGTTAATGATAATATTTATAACTCACCTAAGTTTCACCTGTCTTGATTCTTCTTCAAGTTTGTTAGACAGTTCTCTTATCTGAGTTTTACCTGCATCCTTCTCAGAACACTGTAACAATAACAGGAAAATCTAGCTTCCAGAATAAAAAAATAATTCCTATCTGGCTTAAGCTCACATCAGGGTCCTCACTGTATTCTTTCTTACAATGCTTAATAAGACAAATCTTTAAGCCTTAATAAGACAAATTTTATGAATCAATGCTTAATATGGCCAAAAAAATGTGTTTTTTTAAAGACAACTGTGAACCTGATATAAACCCAAGAACTTATGACTGAGGACACCTAAAAATCCATAACTATACCATAAAAGCTCGAGACTATATGATTATTAAACATTTGAGCAATGCAACATATTGTATACTCTGCATGAAGCCATAAAAATAACTTTGAGTGCATACAAAATGCATGCAGGTGTCAGGATGCTACACGGATGCTATATACAAAGTATAATTAAGATCAGTCAATTCAAACCCAAGTTATTTAATGGTAACTGATTTTCTGTTTTTAGTAACAATGACCTTGACCAAATTGATCCTTAATAAAATCCTAAGCTAGGTTCCGTGCAATGGTGATATATACCAAGTTTGGTCAAGATTGACCGATAAATACTTAAGTTAATGACTGGAAACCAATTTTATATTTTAGTAACAGTGACCTTGACCAGACTGACTGCAAAGGAAAAAAATCACAAGCTAGGTTTTCATGCAAGGGTGCTTTACCCCAAATTTAGTCAAAATTAGTCATTCCAATCTTAAGTTAATGACAGGAATCCAATTTTCTATTTTCAGTAACAGTGACCTTGACCTTGAGCCCAAATACAATCCCAAGCTAGATTTCAATGCAAGGGTGCTACACACCATGTTTAGTCAACATGAGTCATTTCAAGTCTAAGTTATTGACTGGAATCCAGTTTTCTATTTTTAGTAACAGTGACCTTGACCAGACTGGTCCTTAATATAATCTAGCTAGGTTATCACGCCCCCTTCCCCCCCCCCCCCACCCCCATACCCCAATCTAATAACCAGGTTTCAACTTCATTGAAACTCTGGTTCAAAAGAAACAATGCTTTATCAATCAAATTTCAAAATTTCTTCTTTGATTGTATCTCTTTTCATTCACAGTTGCTTTTGCTTATGTCTACAACTTTACAACACAATTTATTTCCATTTATTTAGCTTCTATATTTCAGGACCTGCTTATAGTTCATCTATAAAAGACAGCTTTCTTACATGCAAGGTATTACTGCATTCAATTTGTAGGAATGAATATTGTCTTTAAGTTATCCATGGAATTTTAGCAACACAAAACCTTTGTTATGTGAGAAAATAACAATCATAACATTTTTTAGAAGAGTCCGTATATATAGTTCCAATAAACTTATCCAAGCAGCTTCCCATATTATTTGAGTATCAGGTTTTGACATCCTATTAAAGGTCATGCTAACTTCAACTTTATCAGCTTTTCCATCCCATTTAACAACTAAGGTCATATGGTGACATGGCCGACTGGAGATCAAAGTGCATTTTCCTGATTTGTATTCAGACATGCTAACCACAAGGCCACCAAGAACAAGTAAATTTTTTAAAGATCTGCCGACAATTTCTCACATTCAACCACAAATGGAGAGAGTTTTTATATGCATAATTATATTATTAAGATGTACCTGCACTTGATACTGCTCCTGCATGGACAACAGTTTCTTGCTCAAACCCTCTACCTCTGCTTTACTTGCTTCCAGCAGTGACTGACTCTGAAATTCAGGGTTATATTCTTTCATAGTCATTTTTTAAGTAATGATTTAAAATTCCTGAGTTCTAGTTGTAACAGAACAGGTTCTCATAAATACAAAAAGTACCCTACCATATAATAAACATGTGTCTCTTCTTTAACACTGACTCTGCTATATTTCTAAGATGGATTTGTGCACTTGAAAATCCAGGCATCCAATTCATCATTTATAGGGGTATTCTCTGAAATCTTAGATACAGCACTGAAATCAGACACATAACTTCTTAAATATTGTAGTAGATTACATTAGCAAACAGATTTACAATCATACTTTTTCCAAGTCCAGTGTAACCTGATTAATTTGCAATTCCTTGTTATGTAGCTGTCCTTGAAACTCAATCTTTGCTTCCATCTTCTCTTTCTCAAGACATGCTAACGATTTTTCCTTCTCTTCTATAGCTGACTGTAACTGTAATACAAACATAATCAAATGTAATGGTAATACAAACACAGCTGACAGTAACTGTAATACAAACACAATCTCTACTTTAAATGATAAAACTCAATCTTGACATAAATGACATCAAAATTGCAAAAACTCATTTTGTTGGTTAATATAAGTTGTAACACAGATGCTGCCCTTAAGGAAGTCAAATAAAACAGCAATCTTATTAATGTCACATAAAACGCTATAAACCTCTATAAGCACAGAGTAACAAACCCCATGTTTGATCTGAACAATGAATTTGAAGTAAATATTTGATCTGAGCATACAGTACAATGACAGGTAAGATCTAGGCTTAGAGTATGAATTATATCTTTTATCTGAGAACAGAATATGAAGCATACATGTATGTTTGATCTGGGAAAGGTGCATGAAACTTAAACCTGATTTGAGTATAGAGTATAAAACCTATATTTGATATGAGCATAGTGCATGATGCATATGTCTGATCTGAGAATAGTGCATTGAGCCTATGTTTGATCTGAACATAATGCATGGAGCATGTGTTTGACCTGAGCATAGTGCATGAAGCATATATTTGATCTGAGCATAGTGCATGAATATCATGTTTGATCTTTAGAATACTGCAAAAAGCCTAAATTTGATGTGAGAATACTGCTAGAAGGACTATGTTTGATCTGTATGAATCATACCTTTGATCTAAGCCTACTGCATGAAACTTTTGTTTGATCTGAGCATTGTGCATAAAGCCTGTGGTTGATCTGAGCATTGTGATAAAGCCTGTGGTTGATCTGAGCATTGTGATAAAGCCTGTGGTTGATCTGAGCATTGTGATAAAACCTGTGGTTGATCTGAGCATTGTGATAAAGCCTATGGTTGATCTGAGCATTGTGAATGAAGCCTATGGTTGATCTGAGCATTGTGAATTAAGCTTATTTTTGATCTTAGCATACAGCATGAACCCTATGGTTGATTTGAGCATCATGCATGAAGCTTAGGTTTGATCTGAGCATTGTGCATGAAGCCTATGTATGATCTGAGCATAGTGCATTAAATCTATGTTTGATCTTAGCATTGTGCATGAAACCTATGTTTGATCTGAGAATAGTGCATGGAGCATATGTTTTATCTGAACATAATGCATGAAATCTATGTTTAATCTGAACATAGTGCATGAAACCTATGTTTGATCTGAGCACACTGCATGAAACCTATTTTTGATCTGAGCACACTGCATGAAATCTAATTTTGATCTGAGCACACTGCATGAAACCTATGTTTGTTCTGAGCATTGTTCATAAAATCTATGTTTGATCTAAGCACACTGCATGAAATCTATGCTTGATCCGAGAATAGTGCATGCAGCATATTTTTTATCTGAACATAGTGCATGAAATCTATGTTTGATCTGAACAAAGTGCATGAAACCTATGTTTGATCTAAGCACACTGCATGAAATCTATGTCTGATCTAAGCACACTGCATGAAATCTATGTTTGGTCTGAGCATTGTACGGTTGATCGGAGAATACTGCATAGAGCCCAAGTCTGATCTGAGAATACTGCTAGAAGGACTATGTTTGATCTGAGAATACTGCATGAAGCCTATGTTTGATCTGAGCATACTGCATGAATCTTATGTTTCATCTGAGCATACTACATGATGCCTATCTTTGATCTGAGAATAGTGCATGAAATGTATGTTTGATCTGAGCATAAGGTTCCAAGTAAGAATAAAAATCATTACATTTTTAACTTCTTCTTGTAGTTCAGTATATGTGCTTGCACTTTCCTTGAGCTGCTTCCTGAGTTGTATTGTATCTGTTTCCAGTCTGTCTATGGTTGTGGTCAGTTCCGTGATCTTCACGGACTTTTCCTGTAGCTGTTGGTACACTGAATCACTTTTCTCCTGTCCCTATAAAAAAGGATCTCACTACTAAAAAGCTTAAAACAATACAATTATTAGTCCCCTAGGACCAGTTGCCAGGGTTACTGAGACACAAATAAAATGCCTGTGCTATAACTACAAGTCAGCAAGGTAACCAGTCCTGCAAGGCAGCTTAATGGTGATTGGCCAGTCTTAGATGGTCACTTAAAGAATAGGACTGTTTTATAAATGTGAATAAATTATGACTTCAGTTAATGACACTTTGCTTTTTTTTATTTTTCAGAGTTTCCACTCCAGCAATCAAGTTAAAAATGTGCTTATCATATAAAAGCTAACCATTTTAAAATGGAATAAACAAGACCAATACAACTTTATAGGCTGATATTTGTTAAAAACAGTTGTTTAGGTTGAAAAATAAAACATATATAAAGGGAAAAAATTTGCAAACTGCTGATGATCACAGACAAAAAATTAATTATTCATTAACTGCCTAAACACTTAGCCAAATGACCTCTAACTAATCTGCAAATTCAATGAAGAGTGGAAAAATACATTCTCTGTATGCACTGTAAGGCAAGGGTTTATTTTTTGGCAGCACAAGCCATTATACAAAACTTGGTCAAAGATCTTGTTTGCCATTTTCAACAAGTACTTTCTTCAAGTTTTATCCATCTTCATAACACAGTATACAGTAGTGCTTTAAGAACCACTGATTTGAATTACTCAACAACACATGACATTGTATAAAGTTAAATACTCAAAGAACTCTGAATATCCAATGTATATCTTTCACCTACAGAAGCTAAAGAGAAAGACTTTTTATTGAAATGTGTGCATTTAACATTGTGTATAATTTCTTTGACAATATTACATTTTTTTGTCTGACTTGGTTTTTTTTGCATTTCCTGTTTAGAAAAGAGGAATAACTCTGTGTTACCTTCAGCATTGAATCCTGAATATGAATCAGCTGTTCATCTTTCATCACAAGTTGATTTTGAGCTTTTTTAAGCTCAAGCTCCATCTGTTCAAGCTCAGATTTGAGCCGGACCACTTGCTCATCCTTCTCTTTTATCACAGACTCTCTTCTGGCTACATCCTCTGATTTGGCACTTATCTGACTATAGATAAACAGTATTTAATATTTCATTACATTTGAAAACCTTTACTATAAATTTTTCATCATAACATGATGATAATATGAATTCGGCCAGTTTGATCTTTTCTAATTTTACTGTAGACAATTGTCTTCAGTCCTATGATACACTTTTGCATAACTACTAGCTCTTTCACATTTTACAATGCAAATTTCTTTAGTATTAATGGAACGCACATTAAACTGTGGCTAATTAACCACAATACAATGTTTTAGACAATTAAGCCTGTCAATGGCACATCTGGTCATCTGTGCAAGCTACTCTTAATAAAAAAATAACTTGAATAAGATCACTTTTTCCAAATTAAAAATCTTCTACAGTACAAACAACTTCTGCAAGGAAAATCTGACCTCAAACATCATTGGTTACCCCCTGTACATATTCTGTACAACGACAATATGTACATGGGACAACTGACTGTCCATAACTCATTTTTAATGAATAGTAGTGAGCAAGGTGAAGGAACTTTTTGTTCAGTGACAATGATTTATCTGCATTACAAATAAACAATCTTAAATTTTGAAAGTTGATCTATGTCAAACAGGGATTTTGTTACTTCAAATAGATGTATTACCCAGAATTTCAGACATCGCTTTCTTTTAAAATGTAACCTGTAATAGCACAGGATAAGATTATATTCCAAAAAGGAAATATTTCAGAAACCTATGAAAATACATCAATAATCATTCAGGAGTATGAATGTTTGGAACCAATTGTCCCACTGTTGATAAATAGAGTGAAATGGAATGGATCAAATGTGAGTTTCAAGACCATGCACCTTATGAAGAAGGAAGTACTGGAAAGACATGCAACATAATTCAGTTTATACATGTAGATCATACAAGTTTTTAAGAAACAATTTTAATGTTAGTGATTAAACTGATATCTCTGCATATTCCATACTACAAGAGTTCCAGATTGGAATTTTTTTTCAATACGGAAAAACTACTGTCAGGTATAAAGAGATAATCTTACCTTTCAAGGTGCTTCTTTTCATTTTCTGCTTTTGACAAATTTGTTTCTAGCTGTTTTATTGCATTGTCTTTCTCTCTCAACTGTTTTTGTGTTGCTCCCAGTGATTGGCTAACACCCTCTTCCTTCGACTGAAACTCTTTAATCTGATTGGTCAGTTGCTCTTTCTCAGACTTCAATTTATTATTTTGTCTATCTCTTTCCTCAAGTTTTCTTTGAGCTTCATTTACCTGTTGATTTAAATCTTTCTCCTTTGCCACAAACTTTTCCTGCTGCTGTTTCAGTTCATTTGCTGCCTTTTCTTGTTTGGTTTTCAGTTTAGCAATATAAGCCTCTTTCTCCTGAATGGTTCTCTGGGAATCTTCTAACTTTTGTGTAACCTAAAATGTTTGCATGGAAATATAACATTCTGTCCTTTAAGATTTGATGGGTTAAAAATGATGACCGTCTCTTAGCAAACCACAATGAGACAACAGCATTTCAATTTTGACTGGTCATGTTTTTTGGTTCCAAGTGTGTTTTGATTGCCTTATATGTATTTTTTTCTGTTTTCATTACTTCAAATACCAAATTATCTGCTTAACTGTCAACTGTCTGTCTGAACATTTCCCATTTCCTTAATTTCATTTTCTCATCAAACAATAATTTGAAAATGAATACAGAAAATACTGTTCTCTACATTGTAAAACATGTTGTCAACTTGAAGCGTCACCTATCAAAATGTACATGTCTTACTAGTTTTGAACATGTTTTTGTACATGCACAGACTGTAGCAAAAGTGACTTCAGACATTGTAGTAAAACTGTGTATGTCATAGAACTTAAATATATTCTGAATATTTCTATTCATACTTTACCTGTCCATGCTTCTCCAGGAGAGATTTCACCTCAGTATCTTTAGAATATGTCTGTGACTCATACTGTTTCAGCTGTTCTTCAGCTTTTGATAATGATGTCTCCAGTCTGAAGTTAAATACAGTCAATACAGTAAAATTCCTCTATTAAGACCACCATTGGGTATAAAGGGAAGTGGTCTTAATTGTGAGTTGGTCTTAATACTGGGTTGAGACCTCGGCAACATACGTTTTACATAATTATGCAAGTTCATAAGGGGAAAAAAGAACATTATTTAGACAGAGCAAAATACATTATTCATCATTATGATGTTATTATATTCAATGATTAAACATTTCAATAATGAATAAGCATTTCAATAATTTCAGTTTCGTTTCTCCATGCTGGGGATTTGTCTGACACAATTAAAATTTAAATGTAAATATTCTGAGTTTTGAAGTTAGAATAAATTTTAAAATAAGATCTTACGTTTTTTTTAAACAGAATTAACACTTAACTAAATTAACTCAGTATTTTATCCTGCCAACTAAAACGATCTCTTTTTCAATCAACATAGGTAAGCATCGATCTAAGATTATATTTTGCTTTGGACCCCAGCAAACTGAAAACTTATTATACCCCTGATGATTCAGTTCCCTTCCCAATTATTTACTCGTGTCGCAAACAAGTTGTAATTGAATCAATTTTAAATAACACTTATATCATCCTTTAGTATCCTTACTTTCAGTAATCACCTGAAGAAAATTTGTTTTTTCACAGCACAGACTTTCTTTTGTTTACACATGCAGCTGTCGTAAAGCAGTGTCGTAAACACAGTGGTGTACTCAACTGATATTGATGACATGCCCGGGGGCATAATTTTGAGTGGTCGTTATCGAGGCATTACAATAAGAAGAAAATATACAAAATGATCTTGACAAGATGGTCGTATTACCGGATTAGCGACGTGGTCTTAATTCTGATAAATACCTGTAATAGGACAAGAATAAAAATGTTTGGTTCTTTTCAAAAGTGCCCGTAATAGCGGCGTGGTCTTAATTTCGGCGTGGTCGTAAGGTAGTAATCTACTGTATCTTAGAGGTTTATGTCCTGAAATCATGAAACTATGAATAAAGCACATGGTTCTACAACTTTCTACAAGTGTCTCAAACTTAGGCAGCTACAGCTATTCAATCAAATGTCCTTGACCCAGACAGAAATTAATTTTCAAACCCACCCTGCTATTTCAACCAAAGGCTATAAAAGATGACTGTTGAACTTACAATACACACTCTGAAATGAAAACTCAATGTAACAGTTATACACATTTGTGACTTTCCAAATGAGTTTAGGTAAGATATGCTCTTATCATCTTTTTCAAAATGGTAATAGTCTAATATTTTCTCTTGCTTCTTCCAACTGTTCCCAAATGTTCACAAATTATCCATTCTGAGTAAAAGAACAATCTATTTCCTAAATTTTACTAAAGACAGGATCTGCAACTTTCTTTATACAACTTTTTATTCTTTCTTAAAGTGAATGCATATTTTCATATTAAGATCAAATTACATGCTACAAACCTTGCAATTTCCTCAGCTTTTGGCAACTTCTCCAGATCTGCTTCAAGTTTCTTTATTTGGTCTTCATATCTATAACAAACAGAAGTGGCCCTTTAATCAAAGAGACATAACTGCAGCCAACCTGTGACAATTCATTTCTAAATGGAGCTCATTTTGTGTGCAGAAAATAAACTAAAGCATTAAAACACTGGGCAAAACATCCTTGAAGAGAAATGATGAAAAGGGGCATTTCTTCCGAATATTATTTGCTTGTTTTCACTCAAAAGAACATCCACCATAATGTCTCAAACAAAAATTAATGTCTCAACTACAGAGTTTATCATTATGGAATTATAAGATATGAGCTCAGATGAGAAGAGAGAGCTTCAGAGAGCAACAGAGAGCTTTCATAATCTGACTAAATAATATAGAGCTTTCTGATCATTAAAACCAAAAATATTGCAAGAATTGTAGCTATAACAAATACATACCTCTTAATTTCGCCTGCTTTTGGTGCCTTTGCCAAATCTTCCTTAAGCCTGGCAATTTCTTCCTCAGATCTGTATGCAACACATGACAGACAAAATCAGCTTTGTAGTTAACAATCATTTCAATTATCTGATGAAGAACTATCACAATTTTTACATTCAATCTTCCTACATAAACAGTCTGTTTGATGTGTCATTCAAAAGAAGTACCAACAGTAGAGAAATAATGATGCATTCATGTGGCAAAATGTGGAACACCTGAATGAATAACTTGCAGACTGCAATGTCAGGAAGGTTGTACATTATGAAAAAGTAAGTACAAACTTAGATTTGCCAGTTTATTCTGAATTAACAGAAAAACACAGAATGACCAAGAATTACGCTGATGAATTCTGATCGAAGCTAATATTGCTATCAATTCCCATACATTTTCATAGCCAGTAAAATGGTACTATCTGAACATATCCTAGTCCATATATCTGATTTAAAGAAGAGCTAAAGTAAACCATTACAGGCACAACAGCCTGAATTGAGGATTTCTGAGATACATTTGACAATAGCATGCCTTGTAATATTTCTGTGATTTCTATCTATGAAATCTCATTCTTTCACAATGTTCAGAAAATGTGTCAATTCTTAAAGACATATTGGAAACACAAAGAACATATTAAATCTTATTCAAAGAAACATTTACCACTTTTTTAGATTAAAGTGATAACAGTGCCTGCAATATCTTATTTATCATTTGCTGCTGGTATAAATCCTAAAATGTTTGTAACCCTCTACCTTAAAAACATCCACTTCGCAAAAAACAAAAAATAAGGTATTTTTAAAAGTTTCTAGCTTAGGAGTCTGTATGATAGCGGTATATAATACCTTTTCACAAGTTCTCTATAGCAAAAACATTCCAACCTTAACAGATACAGAGTAAAGTGTTTGGCAATACTTTGACCCCTTATGTAGCTTTTATCCATCTACAACCAAGACAGACCCAATTATCAAAAATCTGTGAGAATTATGATTTTCTTAAAAATCAATTTATATTGAAAATTCCTATTACTAAACCAAACAACTGATGATATTGACAAAATCCAATGGCACCGTGGAACCTACACGAGTACTTGTTGCTTGAGTTTATCACACTGTTGTTGTACAATTTCTTTCTCTTTCTCTTGCTCCAAGGCCACCTTGTCCATCAATGTCTGTACAGAAATCAGCTCCTTCTTTAAAACAACAACATCTTCAGTGCCAGGTCTGTGCAGATTGATGGAAAACAGGTGATGAGTTGGGTAGTGGATAAATATACATAAACATAGGTAAGGAGGGATGGTAAATATGCAATAAATGCTGACCAATCTAGTTAAAATCAGATCACTATGTGTTCCCTCTTATTCCTTGATTGATTATATAGAGGATATGTGTTTGTTTTTGTGGAAGATGAGAATTTATTTCATCGAGTGAACACCATATGTGATATTTTCACGAGTGGCACAGCCACTCGTGAAAATATCACATATGGTGTTCACTTGATGAAATAAATTCTCATCTTCCACTAAAAAACAAACAAATTTTCTTTTTATGTTATGTCAACACGTCAAAAATGGGTATTTTATGACATTTTTACTCAGGGCCTTCAATAAATTCCCCATGGTGAGCCCCAAATCAGTTAATGCGTACTTTGGTTACTCCGCACAAAAAAAGTGCAGACAATCTCCAGTACATATGATAACTTTACTTCTGCTGAAATAAACTGAATACACTTTCATCAAATAACATTTATTTTTCTCTACACAGTTTATCAATATTTATTGAATTTTAGCCATACATACTTTAATTATAAAAGCGGATTAATACCGAGTAATATTCAATCAATTGAATTGAAAGTCGGCCATATTGGATATTGTCCATGTGAGTTATGTAAACAAATCAGACATTTTAAATAATTTATGGCGAATTTCATCATTGTTCACAACTAGTTAGGCTCAGGAATTCAATATTATAACTGGATTTAACAAGGTAAATAAATTCCACTTGCTGTCACTGTCTGAAATACAGCGGATTCTCTTGTATTTACGTGGTGGGGAAAAGTAGTTTCGGAACAAACAGTGGATTATCAAAATGGTAATTTCACTGATTCAAAACAGTGGATTATCACTTTTATCTCACTGATATTTCCCTATATTTCATTGGTAGGCATAAAATAAAATGGGTTTACTTCCTGTTTCAATCATCACTTATTTACAAGTTGTTTATCTAACAACTGTTCCTGGGAAAATCCAGTATAAAAATCAGCTATCCTATAAAACTGTCAACTTGCCCAAACAAGTTCTTGTTATGAAACCAAGAAGTGACAACTGTAAATCAGAGATTTCAGTGATTTGAAATCAAAAACCTTAGTCACTTGACATCAAATTAGGGGACTCGGGTGTAAAATAAGAAAGTCCAAGTGAAACATATACTAGCATTTTAAAGAGTAAGATTTGCTTTATCTTTGTTCCAAATGTTACTCTATACATGTGAAACCTTGAACCTTACTGAATGTCCTAAAGCAAAATACACAATGTACATAGAGAAGAGGTAGAGTGAAATATAACTACTGTGTAAAAAAGGTTTTGCTGGACAATATTCATTGAGGACTCCCTACAATGGAATTACATTGTACTACATTATAACACACTGGGAAAGATTACCTTTGAGAAAGTTGAGTTTCTAAGCTAGTGGCATAGCGCTCTTTTGCTTCTATCTGTTCCTGAAGTAATGTATACAAACACAAGTTTCATATCAATCAATCAACTGTTTCAGATGAGATTAACACTGGAAACAGTATTGTTAACATACGATAAGTTTACAACAACGTAACTTACTGCTATCTTAACTTCTGTGACTTTTAATTTTTTATGACAAATTTTTTCTTTTCTTTTTTTTTTGGCAAAATTAATCTAGAACAGATGTTAGCTTCTAGCTACCACCTACAGGCAGCTGGCTAATTTTCTAGAATCCTGAGTATTTGCGTAAATGGAAAATTTGGCTAGTATTTTTTTCTTTCATTGTGCCAGCAAGCAAGTCCCTTTCAACATGACAATTAACATTTCCTTTGACAGTTTTAGAAACTTTCATTTATATGTATGCCATAAATGATAAGATGTTTAACATTCAGACATATGAATATATGTATACCTTTAATGATTGGAGATGATCTTCCAGAGCTTTTTTCTGACCTTCATATTCATCAGCCTTAGCTTTAGCATTCACTGTGGCCGTGGCCTGAAAATGACAAATATACTAATACCGGTATGTGTTCTGGGGCAAATAAGCTCTCCTATAACAACTAATAACAGTATTACATGACCATCAACTAAAATGAAACAAGAAATCGGTAGAACCGATGGATGCTCCCTGAATAAATGCCAATTCCAAAAGGGCTATTGTTTAATATGTATTTTTTTAAAGTATGAAAAATAACAAAGGGCAATAACTCCTAAATTATGCAAAATTGTGTTACAGTTCTTGCACGCTGCCCTTCCCCTCATAGAGATCTATCTACTTATAAAGTTTCAAGCTGATAACTCTTATACTTTGTGAGATATGCCCCGGACAAAAAATAAGTATGAGAAATTTTAAAGGGCAATAACTCACTGCTCCTTAGTGAGATCTTACTACCTATGAAGTTTGGTCTTGATATCTCTCATAGTTTTTGTGTTATGCTCCGGACAAAATTATGATGGACGAACGGAGGAACGAACGGGCAAAAGGGATGGACAGACAAAGTGGCGACTATATGCTCGCCCTTGGGGAAGCATAATTATCTCCAAGGGCTTTCAGGTTATGCTCCGGACAAGATTTTTCTAAAAAGGGAGATAATTCAAAAACGCGGCAAAAATAGTTATGGTTCTTTGGCACTGCACTCCGCCTCAATGCCCTCTACCACTGTGTGCAGTTTAAACAAATTATGTCTAAGGGTTTTCAGGTTATGCTCCAGACAAGATTTTTCTAAAAGGGGTGATAATTCAAAAACAGAGCAAAATAGAGTTATAATTCTTTGGCACTGCACTCTGCATCAATCCCCTCTTCCACTGCGTGCAGTTTAAACAAATTATGTCCAAGGTTTTTCAGGATATGCTCCGGACAAGATTTTTCTAAAATGAGAGATAATTCAAAAACAGGGCAAAATAGAGTTATGGTTCTTTGACACTGCACTCCGCATCAATGCCCTCTACCACTGTGTGCAGTTTAAACAAATTATATCCAGGGTTTTTCAAGTTATGCTCCGGACAAAATTATGACGGATGGACAGACGGACAGACAAAGCGGCAACTATATCCTCGCCCTTCGGGGAGCATAAAAAGGAAGACAGAAAAAGGTAACTCCACAACACACTTGAATAAATCAAATGTTTACTTCAGGTAAAACTATTTTGGCTCGACAAAATACTGACATCAAGATGTCATAAAAGAAGCAATCCACTACTCACACTTAAACCAAGAGACAATTTGTCTATAAGCTGTTAAACAAATTAACCTGCTCAATCTAATGGGTACCAACCCTCTTTCATCCCTAAATTGGCCAGTTAAAAGTACAATCTTACTACTGTGTTGGCATTTAACGAGTATTTTCAGGTCTAAAATTTCTACTTTTTGAATATGACAAAGAGAGCAGGTCTAGGAATCAACAACTTTAAGGCAGGAAAAGGCCTAAAAAAAAGATGTGTATAACCATTAGAGAAATGAGAACCTTTGTTTGAGGTATTCAGTTGAGGTTTTGGAAACATTCTGTAAAACAAAGTTATGATCATTTACATAACATAATCATAAAAGTACCAATAGTATTAACTAAAAAATAATTGAGAACAGAAGACTTAAAAGCTATATTTAAAACATCATATCCCATTTTAATCACTACTTCTGTTCTATCAGTTGAAAGGGCAAGGTGACTGGGGACCAAACAATATTCTAGTGTATGTTTTACTTACAAGTTCAGCAGCTTTGTTCTGGTACATATTTTTCTCCTGTTTGAGGGAATCCACCTCCGCAGACAGCTCAGATATCTTGGTCTGCAAATGATGGACCTCTGACCCCACTGAAATAACATAACACTAGTGTGACAGAATCATGCATAATATTCCAAGATCCTCAAGCAAACCAGTAGTCCTGTCATTTAGAATAAGACCTGTAATCTCCTCTCCTCCACCAATACAAATAGTTCTCTTTTGGATGAAATGTTAAGCAACGGCCCTGTGTAGTAGTTCTGTACACTGAGCATGTAAAAGAACCAGGAGTGTATCTGGAATTGGCTGCTTTCTGTACATTGCACTATCTCCAACAACCTATAATAACTAAATTTTTTCAGAGGCATTGTTTATATGGGCAACAGGTATAATGCAATAACTTAAAAGAAGAGAAAAATAAAAGAATAAAGAAACTGCAAGATTGTATGACATTGCTGTTCAACTGTTCAACTGCATTAATTTGCTGTTATTACAGAACTACAACTAAAATCTCTCTGAATTCTACAGAATGTCATGACTTGACTTATATTATAGCTACAGGTTAATTAAAAAGGAAGATGTATAATACAGACTTGACAAAATCATACTTACACAGTGTTCTAGCTTCCTCGGAACCTTTCAACTGAAGACGCATCATCTCTAACTCATCTTTATCCTGAAAAAATATGCATTTATATACAATAACCATGATTATTGAAACCAGTCTGGCAGTAAAATGTCTGTAGCCAATCAAATGGTTGCCTTTAAGTGTTTAGTTTACTTGATTTATGACTCCCTAAATTAGATGCTAATATTATACAAATGACATTTTAATGAATAAAGTACCTATGGTAGCAAGTTTTTAGGGCAGAGACTTTAAAAATTGTTATATATTGGTTTGTGTGCCTATTTCTGTGCTGTATCTTCTAAATAGTTAAAAAAATAAGCCTTTTCTTCTTTTTCATTTTTGACACCTGTTGTATTGATTAACATAAAAATAATACCTCCTCAGTTAAAGGTTTAGCAGATCTCTTCCCTAATTTACCACTCTGGTCAGCCAAGGCTTTCCTCAAGTCTTCAATCTCTCTACGTAAGGCAAATACATCACCATCCCTACAATATACAAAGCATACCAGCATGTAAAATCTCAGTAAATGTTTGGAAGTTGCGGGGGGTGGGGGTATTGTTTTGGGGGATGGAGGTGTCTGTTGCTGAATATTCATGTGAATCTTTTCTCTTTACATGGAAGCAAAGGCAAAACACAAGCAACAATATAAAAAATTGTCTATAACTTTAAAAAGACCAGTGATGTAAAACAAACTTGCAGGGTTTGAACAAAAACAGAAAACAGATGGACCTACCACTAATGAAAAGTGCACAAGCAAACTAAAAAAGCAGTTTTTCATCAATCAAAATTTTCAGTTATATAACTTTCTACCAACCCCAAAAAGGCAGAAAAATGCTAGCCTGCTTGTAAGTTACATGTTATCTCTTGCGCACACACAAAAAAAAAAAAAAAAACATTTCTTATGATGATCAAATAAAGAGTGAACTCCAGTTTAACACTTTTTTCGAACAGGACAGGCCTGACCAGGAGCTGAACCCAATCTCCTGATTTGTAGTCAGACTTGCTAACAATAAATCCACCAAAGACAGGCATCAATAAAGCAGGACATGCACCAGCACTATCTATACTGGGTAATCCAAGTTCAATGTTTTTTCAACTGTACCTGTTTTCAGATGCTTTTTGTTCATGCATTTCCTTGTAGTGGGTATGAAGATCTTCAGCTGAGGACAGGGACTTATGGCACATTGGACACAAAAAACCTTCCTGAGAATGTACAAAGCATTTCAGAAATATACACAGAAAACTAAAAAAGCTGTTTTTGCTATCTTTAAGATTTCATAATATCTTGTTATTAGTGCTTCAGTCATTCCTTCTGTCTTGTTTGCCATACAAGTAGTTCCAACTTTGAAATATTTCACTCAAAACATTTAATGCCAACTAACATTTGGGTGATTTCAGGAATTTAAGGCATGAATCATGCACTTGACACAGGAAATAAGTCCACAATTAACCTAACCACTCAGCTATCGAAGACTATAGTTTAAAGATAATTTATTCTTGTATAAATGACAGATATATGAACAATGTTAATGTGTATACTCATATTTTTTTAATCAAATATAACAGATGTTTGTGAAAAATATATGCCCCACTAATGGCAACTAATTAGTGATGTTACAGGGACTTCTAAACAAGACTTTGACCTTTGACCTACTGACCTCAAAATCAATAGGGTCATTTACCAGACATGACTGACCTCCCTACTAAATATGATAACTGTATGCCAAAGCATGCTCTAGTTATTGACTACAAAAGCTTTTTTATGGTCAAGATCACAGTGACCTTAACTTACTGACCTCAAAATCAAAATGGGTCATCTATCAGTCATGAAGAACCTACCCACAAAAGCTGATGACTGTATGCCAAAGTGTTCTCTAGTTATTGATTGGACAAGCTTTTTGTGATCAAGGTCACAGCGAACTTGACCTTTGACCTACTGATCTCAAATCAAAAGGGGTCATCTACCAGACCTGACCAATCTCACTGCCAAATTTGGGGACTGTAGGCCAAAGTGTTCTCTAATAATTGATTGAAGGTGATCGTGACCTTGACCTTTGACCTACTGACCCCAAAAATAATAGGGATATTCTACTGAATAAGGGCAACCATCCTACGAAGTTTGAAAGCTGTGCGTCAAACAGTACTTGAGTTATTGAGTGGATATGATTTTCAAATTCAAGGTGACAGTGACCTTGGCCTTTGACCTACTGACCCCGAAAACATAAGAGGTCTTTCTCTCAATAAGAGCAACCAACGTATGAAGTTTGAAGGCTGTGAATCAAATGGTAATTGAGTTATTGATCAGAAAAGGTCTGGTCTATGGATGGACTGACTGACATGTGCAAAACAATATACCCCGGCTTTTTCAAAGGGGAGCATAACAATCAAATTCAATGTGATTTTATTAAAAAAATATGCTAGTCTGTTGCTGATTAGTAAATTCACATTTGAACTGTACACAGAATGTAAAAGATCAAATCAACATACCCCAGAGTTGTCTGAAGATGCTTGTGTTGCTGCATTGTGGGCTGTATCAAAATGTTTCTGTAAGGCATCAGCTGATGGCAAATTTTTCATACATTGTGGACACAAAAAACCCTACAAAAGACAAAAGAATAAACATACTCCCTTACCTATGTGCTTTGTCTGTCTGTGTCTTGTGCAGAGGGTAAATAAGGGGAAAAGAATAATTAATAAACTTAGCCAACTTCACAACAAAGAATACTTAATTGAGCAAACAAAGGAAATCACTAAGTTCATAAAATGTCTGCTTAAGACTGCATCAAATCAAATAGACAACCAGACCAGTTTAAGCTCAGCAAAGATCAAGGGGCTGAACCGCCAAAGGTAACAATCCTTGAAAATATCTGCAGCCTTAATCAGGATTCATACCTTGGACTTCTTGCTTGCTGTGTTTACATTCACTACTGCTACACTTTTCAATTATAACTGAATGTTTACTGGAGCTGTACATAAAACAGTGTGCTCAACTATTCGCTAGACAATATAATAAGAAGTTACTAATATGTGTGCATTAAAGTGTCTGGCATGTAAAAGTTTAACCAAAAAGCAAAGCCAGTGCTGACAATAATGCCTACAAAAGGGAGACTGCAACAGGCCTCCTTATTATTATAAAAAATATGTCTCATATTTTCCAGTAGTATGGTCCTTTGGAAAATTAAATTTTCTGCTAATTTAATTTAATTTTTGGAACCTATATAGCATCTGCCTTAAAATAAAATGATAGAGAAAGGCTAATCTCTTAGACAAAAAAAAACAACAAAGAACAGTTATTGTGACAGAAAGCTTTGCTTTAAAAATAGTCTTTTGACTCCAATTCAAATAAGAACTAATGTATTCATACATATATTAATTGCAAGCTTTGTAATAAACAGTATTTCAGGGTTTTTTTTTCTGGCATTGTGGTCCAGTGAACAACTGCCTTTCGTTGTGTAAAAATAACCTCTGATAACTGTGTCAGGGAATTGGTTCTTTTGCTAAGTGATCTAAAGGGTTGGCTTTCGATGCGAGAGGACTCGAGTTTGAATCCTGCTCTGGGCAGTCTTTTCCAAGATGCGTTCCATCATTCTGTTACATCATTTTTGCGTTTCATCATTCTGTTACAAACTTTCATGTCTCTTAGACTAGTCTGTAGGGTGCCTAACCAGCCAACCTAGGTCCTTTTCTTCACGAAAGTAAGTTGTGCTTGTGCAACACTAAATTAAACAGGTAGTATTTAAGTATGATAAGGATTCATGTACAGACAGGTTCAAATGCTGTAACTAAGTATCCTTGTCACAGATAAACAACATGAATTACAATACTGTAAAACTAGTTTTCACACAGCAAGGTTCACTGTAATTGTACCTGAGCTTCTGTTCTACTGTCATGAAATGTGCTGGGTGTGGCAGGAGGCTGAAAAGGCAAAAGTGGATAACAACTGAATACATGGGATAGCATGGAAGTATAAGGAATTAAGCTTTATTTCCTTTATAAAAATTACTAATCAGCAGATCAAAAAAATGTGAATTTTAACATTTTCAGAATAAATCATATCTATGGTTAGAAGGTCATGATGGGACTGGAGGACTCGCCTGAATATAACTGCTCAAAACCACAAGTGAAAATTATGTGGATTTTTTATTGAAATTAAAGACAGAACTAGACAATGTCACATGCACTATTTGTTTCTGAAAATATGTTTTTACAAGTTTCTAATATCTTTCTTCAAATGTTTGGAAGTCTCAGCAGAGCTTAATGGTTTCAAAAAAGATTTCTTAATTGTTCTTCATTATTTATAACACACTTGATGCGTACATGTTTTGTAACTTAAACAAAAAAATACAAAATCTTGTTGTGCTTTACTATTTCTCAAAATTTTGTAATTACATTGTTATAACATTGACTATTATTCCAACCTTGATTGATTTTTATGATGTATTTCACTAATTGAACAATTTCAACATTTAAAGATTATGAATTGTAATTTGATTGTATCTAGTCAATATCTGTTACCACTGAAAATAGCTAAGGCTTAAAAAAATGGATGCACCCGAAATGCTATTTATTGACTTCTTCAAATGTGCTGCATGTACAATGTGAGCAGTATTAGGCTAATTCTGATTCAATGACAGCATGATTTTACGTTATATTCATGAGTTTATTATACAGTCTGTTAAACTGCAGCTTGCAATGTGAATTAGATCAGTCTTTAAAATATATTTGTAGATAGCACATTTGTGTTGTTTAGTTTATATACCTACATTTGTACAGACTCACTTATATTATAACCAAATAATGTGTGTGTGAATTCCTACTACCTGACAACAAATAACTTCCAATACTTCACTGAAAGCTTTGCATATTATTAAAAATAACGATAACCCTTTAGAATAGATCCATGAAAGTTTTAACAGTGTTCGAAATAAATCTGAAATCGAACTTGCCCATAGGGAAATTCTGAGGCGATTTCAACTTGCCCTTCTTTATTTTGATTTGCCCTACTTTATGTACGTGGAGAAACTCATTAAATCAACATGAAAACATACTGGAAAGTGGTTAAATTATTTAAGTACTAGTAATAAACTTTATCAATTTTATGTAATGTTATGATTACTGATACTGTAACTTCGGTTCATAAGTCAAACTATCAGCACAATCATTCACCACCCATTCTTATTTCACAGCACACCTCACTGAATTCCAAGAATGCTCTTTCAGCACACTCTAATCTTTCATTAAAATTCTGTTTTTTTTCTCTCACACCACCCTCATTCATTTAAATGTTGTAGTGTTTTCATAGCAACAGTGGCAGATGGGTCCTTCTTTGCTATTTCATTTGAAATTTGTCTATATTTCTGGTAAAAAGGGGAAAAAACGTGCGAAAAAGGCCAATTAGAGGATACTTAATAATCCACCTTCTACTGTTTTCAATACTCTGACTGTAAAAAGATAATCACACTTTAACAATTTAAAACTACAGGGCATGTCTCTGTCTTTTCTGTCTTCAAACAGATTAACAATCATTTCAAAGACTGTAATATAACCAAGAGTATCTGGCCTCATATTTTTGAGTTGAAACAGCGACTGTCAAGTTTGTTACGTTCAGGTTCAGGTCGAGTACTGGTACAATTACTGACCGATAGCTTCTGCTTTCGGCGCTGATTGTACTTTCTGTTTCATCCCGTTCATCCACCTCCATCTGTAAAAATTCCCTGACTCAGAGTATGATCCGATGGAGATATATCTTTTTGCCGGAAAAAAGGCTCAATACGCTTTGTACTTTTTTGCATGAGAAAGTTTTATCTTTTTGTTATACTTTCTCCAGTTGTTAGACATTTTCCTTGGATTTCCCCGGATGGAGAAATAAGAATGCTTCCCGTCATGATATATGTTAGAGCCCAAATGAATTTGGTTCCTGTCTACATGTTATTTTTAGCGAGTGAGGAATGCTGGGACAAAATGGCGTAATAATTGCTATATTTAGCCTTGGATTGAATATAAAATTGTTCTCGTCCATAAATTGTATGTTTGAAGATAAATTACTATTTTTTTAAAGAGAATGTTATATTATTTTACCAAAACCATCAGAAAATGTTAAATTTGATGCTGGGGAAAATGAATTTTTTTGGGGGGGGGAGAGGGGAAATCAATTTTTTTGGGGAAAAAAGCAAAGGGAAGACGCCGACTATCAGCGTCAATTTGTTAGTAAAAAAAAAAAAACCCTGCAATGAAAAGTCTGTTTTACATTCTTAACAAAATTCTTGGCGGAAAGCGCAAAAAGACCGAGAAATAGGCGTAAAGGATACAAAATCGGCGTAAAGAACAGTATTTTTAAGGTTGCCCATCGGACAACTTCATTGACATTTTAACTTGCCCTCTATGAGTTTTTACTTGCCAGGGCAATCGGGCAGGTGGCTATTTCGAACACTGTTTTAATTATTAAAAGGCGAATAACTGCCAAGTTAACATAGCAACAAAAATACAGTCCTCCATTATTATGAACTTTATGACTTGAGCAGACAAGCAGCTGACATAAAATTACATGTACCTGAATATTAAGATCAGTTCAAACAAGTTTTACTAAAATACAAAAGTACTTCAAAGTGACATAACTAAAGATTAAAATGGTCTGGGGAAGTTAAGTCTTTTGGACAGAAATATCAGGGCTGAAATGGGTTGGAAATGAAATGGGTTTGGGCTGTAGTGGGCTGTTTTATTCCACTGCTGGGCTCTCACTTTAGGGAAAGGGTTCTCGACTGGTGGAACCTTTGAACCGACTTTGATTAAATTGGACTTTTCAAGTGATGGACACTTTTCCCTAAACAATACTGAAAGTCCTGCGATCACATGATTTGTACTTCAACTATTGTATCCGAAAATAATTTCAGACGAGTATATAGATACTTTAATTCTTTTTCTAATTCATTGATACTAGGAGCTGAGCTTATGATGACTACCTTCTCAGAATCTTTCTTTAAGAGCTTCTTAAACATTTTTGTATTATACAGTAAAAGTGATCTCAGCTTAAGGAACGCAAAGACATTTAAGTGACACTACGCCCCTTCCATCAAATTTTTATCTTGATTGGCGAATGCTCGCATTTCGGTTCTATTTTCAATGAGCGTTCAGTTTACTCAGAAAGCGGAAGTCAAGGTCGTTGCGACCTCTGGTGACCGGTGCAGAAGTAAAATAAGCAGACAGAAAAATGCTTGCTTCCAGTGCAAACAAAATTTCAGCCCTTTCCAGGGTATGTATCTTTCATGGAGTGCCAGTTCGAAGAAGACATCAATCTAGAAGCTTTGTTGTATCACTGTGAATTTATTAAATAGACCCGAAATCTTGATATTTTGAGTCTTATATTTGTGCCCTTGAACGAGAGCAAAACATCAGTATTGCAGTAGAAAACTGTTGTCAGGTTTTTTTTATTCATTTAGTGAAAACAACTGAACTGTATTTTACTCTTCTCAGTTTGCAAGACTTTGAAAAAAAGCCGAGTTCAGTGATTTTCTTACCCATAATTTGACGCCGAGTATCTGCTTCACAATTCAAAAAAATGCTAAAATTTCACAAAAATATGAAGAAAAATTCACATGTTTATTCATGAAATCGATGTAAAAACTCTTAAAAGTTAGGCAAAACTTTGAAGAATTTAACCAAAAATAATTGCCGAACGGAGACCGAGTATTTGCCTTACAGAAATACCATATGACGGCTTAAAATAATTATCGTTAACTTCCATTCAAGTAGACGCTCAAGACCGTACATAAAGCGCTCAGTTATATGGAGCCCGATTATCGGTAAAATGGTATTTAGTTACGTCCAAGATGTCCAGAAATGGCAAATATTACATTAAAAAGATTTTAAAAAGCCAAGCTGCCGGTACAGCGACAATATTTTCAGCATTTCATACTGTAAGAAAAATAAATGACCATGGTGATCAGCCTAGTAGTAGTTCTCTTCAGTGTTCCAGTGGAACTTCTAAATCTGATCCCTTGTCATTGCCAGTAAATAATACTGAAAATGAACAAGAAGCAGTTACTTTGTCTCCTTAGTCAACGCTGTCACCCCAGCCTGATCATGAAAAATCTTGTGAAGCAGACATTTTACCAATTTTTTGTGACCCAAATGATGTAATGCCAAAAATTAAAAAAAAGTTGAAATTCAAAGAAAAAGTCAGTTACATTTGAGTCATTTATCCTTTCCATTTCATTACAGACACTTAATCAGACTGCATGTACATGTAATTGTTTTTAGTACATGTATAATTCTTTTATATTTCAGAATTAAGGTGTTAATGTTTATTTTTCACAATTTTGAACTTTAACGCATTTAAAAATTCACAGTAGAAATAGCATGGGCTGTTTCACTAAAAAGTGAGAAAAATTCATTCATGATTGTGAAGTTCTTTAGCTTTGACCAGAAGTATCAGTAGATTTAACTTTTGGTCTGTAGATTTTATGTTTGTTGTAAAGTGCATTTAAATATAAGTAACGAAAAATGTGCTGTTTTACATGTATCCACTGTTTCTCAGTTTGCTGGCCTGACTCACCTGCGAAGATGCACAGGAGCTTTCGTTTCTTTTCCACATCGCCATTATTCAAATGGAGGTATGCTTACAATAAAAGAATTAACAGTAATAACTTACTTGTTTTAAAAGTGTTTTCATTGCTATTAAAGTCAGTTTTTGTCATTGTGCTTATCTCCAAATTCCAGTTTTCAATATAACTTCAGAACATTTCAGATCAAGTTTCATTTTTGGTAACAAATACATTTGATGGACATATTTCTTATATTGTTTCCGTTTGCGATATGATATACAGAATTTGTATTTACATTCATAATGATATAACATATGTATGTTGGGCTGATAAAAGTTCTTGACACATCATGACTAAAAGTAAGATTTTGAAGAATTCACAAATCTATAAAAGCCAAATATTGTTTTATAGTTATTGTTTTTTATCAAGTATAATTGAATTGATTGTGTAGGACAAGTATTTGCAAAATCAGAAAAAAGTGATTCAGAATACTTCCTTATATTGGTACTTCTGATTTCTGTTTCAGTGGAGAATGACCTAATTGTGATTGGTTCAGGCCCAGGGGGCTATGTTGCTGCCATAAAAGCAGCACAGCTTGGTATGAAGGTCAGCATGTATTCTCAGTACCAGCTTTAACTTCTAAGATTTAGATAATGAAAACTGTGATATTCTAAGCATTTTGGTACTTGTTTCAGCTTACTGTATCATGTCAGTTTTGTTTCTTTAAATTATCTATAAAGTCATCTTGACAGAGTCAAGATGTTATAAATTTGCTGTAAAGAAAAAAGTACATAAACTTAGAAATGCTTAGTTTTACTTTTAAAAAAACTGTAGTGATAATATAATACTTGCAAGCATTCCTGTCAGTGTAAAATCATGTTAGCTAATATTTTCATGTAAATTACAGTTATGTTGCAGTAATGTTGATCCTTTCATTTGTAGACAGTGTGTATAGAGAAGGACGCTACCCTTGGAGGAACCTGTCTCAATGTAGGATGTATTCCTTCAAAGGCACTTCTCAACAATTCACATCTGTACCACCTGGCAGTGGGCAAAGATCTCAATAACAGAGGAATAGAATGTATGTATTATTTGAACCCCACCCGCTTTCTAAATATCTGATAAAGATTTGCCAATCGTTCAGTGTTCACATACCCAAAGGGAAAATTTATGTGAAAATTTTTATTGTTGCAATTAGTATTTGGTAAGTGTATGTGGAAACGACTTTTAGAAGACATGTTTACTTTTCTCCTACCACTGACCATACATTTTTTATTTTCATAGTTGAAGGTGTAAAGTTGAACTTGGACAAGATGATGGCACAAAAGGAAAAGGCTGTGAAAGGTTTAACAGGAGGCATTGCTCATCTCTTTAAACAAAATAAAGTATGTACTGTTACACATGTTTGTACATTAAGTTGCCTGTAAAATTTGCAAATAAATAATTTACTCCTACAGTTTTCATACATCTAAAAATGCATTTTGTTTCCATTGAATTTTATTTCCTCTTAATTATTCAAAGGATTGAAAAAGTGTGTGTCAGGTGTAAAGAAGAGATATGCAAAGTTATGTAATATCAGTGAGTTGGATAGTCAACTATTTGCATGTTCTAGCCAATTTTCAAGTTAACAAACATACTGGCATAAGTAGATACTGCTAAACAAAGATATCAAATTTTCAAGCTCTGTGTGAGAAAATTGCAAAAAAAGTACATGTGCACTGTACAAAAAGAGAACATTTTTCAGTCACTCCATGTGGTAACTTGTCAATAGTATTGACTAACTGTTTTGTGAGCTAGGCTGGTACTTACAGAATAGTAGCTTCAATTAAACTTGATCAGTATGTGAAACATGTTCATTTAATTAGAATATTGTAATCCTATGTTTGTAGAAATGGAAATCATAAATAAACTTTTGCCACTTGCGCTATAAATCTAAATTTTCAGGTAACACATGTTAATGGCCTTGGTACAATCACAGGCCCCAATGAAGTGACAGCATTGAAGAAAGATGGAAGTTCTGAAGTTCTCACAGCCAAAAATATACTGATAGCAACTGGATCTGAAGTCACACCTTTCCCAGGAATTGATGTAAGTTGTATATTTGCAACTTCAATGTATACCATATGTTGCAGTTTAAAAAAGAATTTTCCTAAAGCCTTTTACCAGTAATTGTTTACGAACCACCATTGGTCTGAAGTTTTACAATAACTGTATCTTAAATAGTTATACCCTAGCACAACGAAGTTGTGGGGGGGTATACTGGAATCAGCTTGTCTGTCCATCTGGCCATCCGTCGGTTTTTCCTTGTCAGCCAAATAACTTAAGAATCCTTTGACCCACAGTTTTCATATTTGATCTGGAGATTGGTCATGGCCAGTAGATGACCCCTATTGATTTTGAAGTCACTGGGTCAAAGGTCAAGGTCACAGGGGCCTTGACTAAAAAAGCTTGTCCACCAAATAACGTAAGAATCCTTTGACCCTCAGTCTTAGTTCACTAGGTCAAAGGTCAAGGTTGCAGGGGCCTTGACTTCAAAAACCTTGTCCACCCAATAACTTAAGAATCCTTTGACCCACAGTCTTCATATTTGGTCTGGAGATTGGTTATGACCAGTAGATGACCCCTATTGATTTTGAGGTCACTGGGTCAAAGGTCAAGGTCACAGGAGCCTTGACTATAAAAAGCTTTTCCGCCCAATAACTTAAGAATCCTTTGACCCTCAGTCTTCTTATTTGGTTTGGAGCTTGGTCATGACCAGTAGATGACCCCTATTGATTTTGAGGTCACTGGGTCAAAGGTCAAGGTCACAGGGGTCTTGACTAAAAAAGCTTGTCCTACCAATAACGTAAGAATCCTTTGACCCTCAGTCTTAGGTCACTGGGTCAAAGGTCAAGGTCGCAGGGGCCTTGACTTCAAAAACCTTGTCCACCCAATAACTTAAGAATCCTTTGACCAACAGTCTTCATATTTGGTCTGGAGATTGGTCATGGCCAGTAAATGACCCCTATTGATTTTGAGGTCACTGTGTCAAAGGTCAAGGTCACAGGAGCCTTGACTAAAAAAGCTTTTCCGCCCAATAACTTAAGAACCCTTGGACCCTCAGTCTTTATATTTGGTGTGGAGGTTGGTCATGACCAGTAGATGACCCCTATTTATTTTGAGGTCTCTGGGTCAAAGGTCATTGTCACAGGAGCTTTGACTAAAAAAAAGGTTTTCTGCCCAAAAATTTTAAGAGTCCTTTGACCATCAGTCTTCGTATTTGGTTTGGAGGTTGGTCATGACCAGTAGATGACCCCTATTTTTTTTTAAAGTTCGCCGGGTCAAAGGTCAAGGTCACAGGAGCCTTGACTTAAAAAAAGCTTGTACGCCCAATTACTAAAGAATCCTTTGACCAGCAGTCTTCATATTTGGTGTGGATAGGGAAAAATCTAGAACCCCAAAAAGGGCAGGGTGCTGCAAAATTAGGGCAGATTGCTAAGGTGTAGGGGTAGCACATTATTGCGTACGTTCCTACTTGAAAGCTAGTTATGTCTGCATATTTCCAGGCACTAGTATAGATTTTGTGCTGTATTTAACAAAAAGAAAGATATTTCAATAAAACTTTATCATTCATACTGATATGAAATGTTTTATGTTATTACTTAGTGTGAATGTACAGGCACTGAAGATCTGCCAAAAAGTAGTGACTTAAACACACATATTCAATTCTTAGAGAATAGGAAACTTTTCGAATGAAAAACTGGCACTTCACTTATCTAAATCAATTAATTGAATGTTGTAAGTTTGTCATAAAAAGAGTTTCCATAACACTGTTTTCTATTAATATTAAAATACGTAGGGGTCGCGGAAATATGTGACAAACAGAATTTACCTGAGATTTTCACTCACTGCTTCATGTTTAATGAACTAAATATTTGCTGAAATTGGTTTTCTTCAATTTGCTTAATCTACTTGACTTTTCTTACAAATATATCCGAGAATAGAAACAAATAAAGGCGAAGTCAGGGAGTTTTTGCTGACAATTTTGCCCAAGTTGCTCACCTTTGAGAGTCCTGCTTTGATCACGAAGGATTCCATTTTTTCACATTCTGGTGCCAATTCTGCCTTTTTACATTTTTCTGACGGCATTTTTGTTACATGCATACATGTTTGTTTGCAGTGAAAAAGTGATCAGAAAATTTGATATTTCGTACTAAAAAACTAAAATTATTATATCCCCGCTTCGAAGAAGTGGGGGGGTATTCTGTTTTACCCTTGTCCGTGTGTCCGTCCGTAACAAATTTCCGTTGCAGTTTTCTCAGCAACTATAACATGCAGAAGCCTGATATTTCACATATTGCTATACCCTATAGTCCCATATGGTGTAAAGTGATTTTATGCTCCTTACTCATCTACTTCCTGTTTACTGAATATTTTTAGATTTTGTCACTATATAGGTGCATTACATCAACCAAACAACATCTTTATTTTCCTTCGCAGTTTTCTAAGCAACTAGAGCATGCAGCCGCCTGATATTTTGCATATTGCTTTATCCTATAGTCCCATATGGTGTAAAGCGATTTTATGCTCCTTGCCCATCTACTTCCTGTTTACCGAATACTTAGATTTTTACACATAGTTGACATTCATTCACAATTTCCGTCACAGTTTTCTAAGCAACTATAAGATGCAGCAGCCTGATATTTTGCATATTGCTTTATCCTATAGTCCCTTATGGTGTAAAGCGATTTTATGCTCCTTGCTCATCTACTTCCTGTTTACCGAATACTTAGATTTTTACTAGGGATGTAAGTGAACGTTCGAACGTTCGGACCCGATGCCAAACGTTCGAATGTATTTTTGATATTTGAATGCTCGGAAAAAAATCTAATTTATTTTGTTTTCATCACAAAATTAAATCATAAAGTGTTGAAGAAGTAAGAAAGGCGTTGTAAGTAGGTGAATTCACACCTATTGTTGATTTAACACCCCTGTTAACACCTTTGGTCAGACGTCCGTAATTATGCGTCGTCTAATCTTAATGGCCTGTGCTTTAAGCAAGTGTCACCTGCAGTGGGTAAGACAAAAGATATTAGTATATCCGTGTCAGTGTCGAGTTAAGGGTCAAACTTGAAGACAGATTGATTGTTTCACAGGAAAAAGAGAAATACAGGAACGTGTCAGTTATTGCCGCTAATCCCGATTTTACTTTATTATACTGGCCTGATTTTTGGTTGTTTTATTCTCTTGCAAACAGTTCACGCCGTATCGCTACAATTCAGCCAAAATGTAAATGATAGTGTCCATTCCTCGCGCTTGGTCTCATTTTCGTTTCGAACTTCTAATATAAATTAAAATCAAATGGGGATTTACCAAATAAGCATACTGGATACCGAGAAATACACTGTGTCAATGAATTGGAAACACTCGGATCTTATACAGTTAACCACATCGAGAAGCAATCTCCTGGCAGTGACCTCCCCTTCATTCTTGTCTTAGCTGGATTCAGATTTTTGTCTCTATTTTGTTTAGTTATAATTGGAATTGCATCGATTTAACATGCCTGGATGTAACGAAGTTAAAAAAAGTAACTTGAAAAAATGTGTTTATTTACTTTCGACCATTATCAACGACATGCCTGTCGGCAGTGATTATTGTACTTAAAGGGAAGTAACTGCTGCGTGAAGTTTGGTCGAGAAATTCAGTGAAAATTGAGTATGAGTTATTCGAACGTTCGAACGTTCGAATGCAAAATGATCCGAACATTCGAATGCTAAAATGAACAAATTTTGCCATCCCTAATTTTTACACATAGTTGACATACATTCACAATTTTCGTCACAGTTTTCTCAGCAACTATAAGATGCAGCAGCTTGATATTTTGCATATTGCTTTATCCTATAGTCCCATATGGTGTTAAGCGATTATATGCTCCTTGCTCATCTACTTCCTGTTTACCGAATACTTAGAAGTTACCAACACACAGGAAAGGAGGTTCACTTGATCGTGTTTTTGTGAATAAAGACTTCGATGAATCAGAAATCACAGATGTAATACCTGTTCATTATTCTGACCATTTCATATCCATCTAGCTGTGCCTTGGATGAAGTTGTATTAAATTCAGGTAAATACTCAGAAAAATTTGACACTCTTTATACATATGACAAATGCAAATTACATTATGAAAGTCAAATTTCTGATAGCGGGGGTATCACTAGTGAGCATTAGCTCACAAATTTACTTGTTTTTTTTATTTCTTTTGATTTACTAGTAACAGCGATTAGGGTTTTAATGATATGGGCGGTACTGACAACTTACTGAAGATGTTTTAACACCTGTCCCATTTAATCTTCACAAAGACTATAATTTTAGGTAATACAGTTTGCTTAATCCCTGTACATCACACGGTGTTAATTGGTTGACTGGTATCAACTGAATAAACAAACAGTCAAGCGACGCACATGATTAGGCATGTGCATATCAATCATATATCAATCAATTTAACAAATTAATAAGCAGTGGGTGGGACATAATTAAACTAGACCAATGCAAAAGGCGAATGGGCGGTCCTTAAAAGTCAAAGGACACTGGAGGAGGGGCAACATGGTGCTCAACATCAGGCAAAGGGGCGCCGGCAAAAAGGGGCGTGGCGCCGCACCCCACTCACACGCTCTAGATTATTCCCTATGTGTGGAGGTTGGTCATGACCAGTAGATGACCCCTATTTATTTTGAGGTCACTGGGTCAAAGGTCATTGTCACAGGACTGAGGAGCTTTGACTAAAAAAAGCTTGTCTGTCCAATAATTTAAGAATCCTTTGACCTTTAGTCTTCATATTTGGTATTGAGGTTGGTCATGACTAGAACATGACCCCTACTGATTTTGAGGTCACTGGGTGAAAGGTCAAGGTCAAAGGGGCGATGCCTACAAAAGCTTGTCTGCCCAATAACTTAAGATTCCTTTGACCTACAGTCTTCATATTTTGTGTGGAGGTTGGTCATGACCAGAAGATGACCCCTATTTATTTTGAGATAACTGGGTCAAACGTCATGATCACAGGTGCTTTGACTAGAAAAAGCTTTTCCGCCCAATAATTGAAAAATCCTTTGATCCACAGTCTTCATATTTGGTTTTTGGTTGTTCATAACTAGTACATGCCCCCTACTGATTTTGAGGTCACTGGGTCAAAGGTCATGGTTACAGTGGCTTTTACTTAAAAGCTTGACCTCCCAGTTCCGCGGCATAAATGAGTAAAAATGACTTAAATCAATAAAATAACATGTAATAAAAAGAAAATTTGTTATGCCCCTGCACAACGAAGTTGTAAGGGGGGTATACTGGAATCAAGTTGTCTCTCCGTCAGATTTTCCTTGTCCGCCCAATAACTTAACAATCTTTTGGCCCACAGGGGGGTTCAAGTCATGCAATGGCAGTTTCAGTTTTGAGGTAGTAGGTCAAAGGTAATGGTTACTTTGTTCTTTGCCACTAAAAATATGTAGAATACATAACTAAGCAATGTACTGGCTTACTACCCTCAGATTTAGCAGGGAGGTTGTCCATGACCTCTAAATGACCCCTGTTGATTCTGACAAAGCGCTATGCGGGGGTATTTACGCCATGATAGTGGCAGTTCTAGTTTGTGTAGTCAGAAAACTTAAATATCTAAACTTGATTTACCAACTCTCTACTTAATCAAGTTTTGCTGTTTTTTGGGGGGGTTTTTAGCAGATTTAGTTAGATTCATGAAATTGATCATGTTTGGACTGGAGAACCGGTATTAGGTTAAAGAAGATATACCATTTGTTGAAACCTTAACAAATTAGTGTGAATGTCCAACTTCTTAAGACAAATCCTTTTGTTTCAGATTGATGAAGAAACTGTAGTGTCATCAACTGGTGCTCTGTCATTGAAGAAAGTGCCAGAGAAGATGATTGTTATTGGTGCAGGGGTAATTGGTGTGGAACTGGTTAGTAGATAGTTCTTAACGTACAGCTTTAGGTAAAACTGTCCAGTCTGTGCATAGTTCTTTACATAGCTAGCTTTAGGTAAAACCGTCCAGTCTGTGCATAGTTCTTTACATAGCTAGCTTTAGGTAAAACTGTCCAGTCTGTGCATAGTTCTTTACATAGCTAGCTTTAGGTAAAACCGTCCAGTCTGTGCATATACATATAGATGCCCTGTAAGTTTCATGAATTCTTTTGAAAGTAATAATGTAACAAACCTGTGCATTTAATTTGCCTTTCTAGAATATTTTAAGATTGAATATACAGTAACTCTGCTTGTAATGACAATCAAGGGTCCATGTGATCCTGATATTGTTACATCTCTTGTGAGCCATCTGATTAGAATGAAAGTAAAAGTATTTCATTAAAGGTATGAAATTACCCCCACCTCAAAAGTGTTTTGCTACATCCAGAATATTGTTAAATCTGATATTTTCACCAGTGAAGTCTGGTCAATTGAATTTAATAGGAATCTGGTTAGGATCTAACTATTTGCATCATTACATTCGGAATATCATTGCATGTGATATTTTTACATCTGGAGTCGACTGTATATGTATTATGAATTACATGGAAGTGTTAAGTGTCTGGATATTCTACCACAGTTCCCTATCATTTTAATTTTCTTTGGAATATGTTCTTTTACATTGCATGTTACCTAACTAATGAAATATACTCTGAATAATATCAGTTTTCGTCATAGAATGAATGAATATTTCAGGGATCTGTATGGCAAAGACTTGGTGCCCAAGTGACCTGTGTAGAATTTCTCAGTCACATTGGAGGTTTAGGAATTGATATGGAAGTGGCTAAAAACTTTCAAAGAATTCTTAAAAAACAAGGACTTGACTTTAAATTAGACACCAAAGTTGTGTCAGCATCCAGAGAAGGTTCTAATATTAAAGTGGCAATTGAAGGTGTGAAAAATGGGAAAAAGGAAGAGGTATGTAGCATAAGTCATTAAGTGAAACAAATATTTAGAAAAAAAAAAAACCTTCATTTTTTATGCCCCTCGAGATATCTAGCAATGCAATAAAGGTGTGCTTACATCCATCTGATATATTCTGGAAACATTTCTTTCTTTAGTGTGCTTATTTGCACAGATGATCAGTTGTCGTCTTCTAATGATAGTAAATGCGGAGATCTTATAGGCCCCCATTCTACCAAAGTGAAGGAACTCAATAGAAAATAATGGAAATACATTTACACCTTGTAGGATTAGACTTCAGAGATAAATTTTCTTATTTGTTCACCGTAGTTTTTCTTACATTTAGCAAGTGTTTTGTTGTAAACCTAGTGTGTGTGACATCAGGGCTCTACAAATTTCTTTGAAATTGAGTTGTCAAGGACAACTGACTATGGCAAAATAGAGTTGTCCCAAAAACAAAGTCAGATGTCCAGGTGATAAGTATAACTTTTTGATAAGCATTATTAGTTAATTGGGCTTTTTATTTTACAAAGTCAATTTAAAAAAGAATTAGAAACACTTTTAAAATGAAAGGTTCTTTTTATGTGAACAAATTACAAAATGTTTAAGAAGTGATTCATTCTGATTGTAAAGTAAATCCGACAGAAATATTCAAGTCTTAGAGAAAGGAACATTTTTCATTGAAAAAGAAAAAAACTGGTACTTATAATAAAATCATGACCACTTACCTTAATCAGTCAATTGAATGTTGTAACTTTGCCTTGTAAAAAGTCTCCAAGACCGTTTTCTATAATGATAAAAAGACAGGGTCGCAGAAATATATGACATATGGAATTTATCTGAGATTTTCACTCGCTGCTTCATGTTTAATGAAATAAATATTTGCTAGAATTGGTTGGATTCATTTTGTTAAGCTTGTCTTAAATCTACTTTACTTTTTCTTATAGATAAATCCAATAATTAAACCAAAAATGCCATAAAGAATTTTTGCTCTTTTTGTGGTACCGTATACGTGATTTTTTCTGCGGTGACTTTATTTCTGCGTATTCTGCGGTCACTTTCAACGCCGCAGAAATAAAATCTGCAGAATACTCCACCCTGTTTTGGCGTGTTTACCTAACACGTGTCCGACATTTTGACCTGTATTGGACTAAAGTAATTACGACTAACAGATTATACAGAATGGTTGGTCATCGGATTGTATAACATTGCCGTCGGCTACTAGTAAATACATAATCTGTGTTTGTAAAGAACAGTGTAGATCCCCTTCAGCTAGTGATGGTTTTCCAATTACCGTATATTGTCATTGCTTACATATTTAAGGTACCGGTACAAAAATTTCACACGTCCATTCATGCTGATCCAAAGGTGCATACCGGTAATTTTCTATTGTTGTGCATTATTGTTGTTTGCACACATGAAGCTGATAAACAGAGAAACAGGTCGCTTTCCTATTGATTCGATTATTGGCCTCTAATTACATGGCCTTTTATTATGCGAATATTTATTGTTGTACCCTTTCAATGAACAAAACAAACAAACAAACATGCTGCTATTTTCTAAGGCGTGTCCGGTGGCGACGATAAATTTATTTTGAAATTTATCTCTGCTGTAGTGATGACAACGATACATATATCAGGTTAGTCTGTACCGGAAGTTTACTTTCTTATTGTGTTCTTTTCCGCAGAATTTAAGTCACAGTTTGTCCAAAGAAGGTGCCGCAGAAATAAAGTCCGCAGAAATAAAAACATGCCAAATTTTGAAAAAAACGCAGAATTTGGAGCCCGCAGAAAAAACCACGTATACGGTACCTTGTCTAAAAGCTTAGAATAACATTGGCAAAGCTTTAATGTTTAACCTTTTGCCTTTGAAATTAAGCATTCAATGAATTTGTTAAGACATTTACTTGCTTGAATTATTTTAAAGTCACACGATACTAAAACAGATTTACAAAATATAATCAATATCCATAGTAAATTGTAACTAGTCGTGATTGGTTGACCTTTTCAGCTCACTGCTGTCACTTCTCTATTAGGGCGGAGCTTACCAAATGCCAATCGGTTAGAAATTGATTACATCATGTTTATATAGTGGGTTATTTTTTTGAGCAGTTATCCGAGATTTATGACTGTCAAAATTTGAGTTGTCCGAAACAAAACTTTTGTACATATTGAGGTGTCCGAGAGCAAGTTTAGAGCTGTCCCGGAAGCGGACTATAGATTTTGTAGAGCCCTGGATATTGTCTGTTTAAAGATTCCAGGAATACTGCTTGTAGTTGCAAAAGAGATTCTTGTGATATATGATAAACAGGGATGTTTTGGACAAAATATTAACTGTTAATATGTATTGGGCTTTAAATTTATATGCATCAACTTGGAAACAAGTTCTTACAACTTATTTTAATTCCTTGCAGTACTTGACTGCTGATTCAGATGTTGCCTTGTTTTTCAGATTGACTGCGATGTGTTATTAGTGTGTATTGGTAGAAGGCCCTACACATATAACCTTGGTTTAGACACTGTCAATATCACAACAGACAACAGAGGTAGAATACCTGTCAATTCCAGATTCCAAACTTCAGTTCCAAGGTATGAAAAGTACTTTCTAGATTCATTCTAAGGTATGAACTCCATTCCAAAGTATGAACTCCATTCCAAGGTTTGAACTCCATTCCAAGGTATAAACAGTACTTTCTAGATTACAAATCTCCATTCCAAGGTATGAACAGTGCTTTCTAGAATCCAGACCTCTGTTATAAGGTATGAACAGTACTTCTAGATTACATTTCTCTGTTCCAAGGTATGAACGGTGCTTTCTAGATTCCAGATCTCCGTTCCAAGGTATGAACAGTACTTTCTAGATTTCAAACTTTCTTTCCAAGGTATAAACAGTACTTTCTAGATTACAAATCTCCATTCCAAGGTATGAACGGTGCTTTCTAGATTCCAGATCTCCGTTCCAAGGTATGAACAGTACTTTCTAGATTTCAAACTTTCTTTCCAAGGTATAAACAGTACTTTCTAGATTTCAAACCTTCTTTCCAAGGTATGAACAGTACTTTCTAGATTTCTAACCTCCTTTCCAAGGTATGAACAGTACTTTCTAGATTTCTAACCTCCATTCCAAGGTATGAACAGAACTTTCTAGATTTCAAACCTCCGTTCCAAGGTATGAACAGTACTTTCTAGATTTCAAACCTCCTTTCCAAGGTATGAACAGTTCTTTCTATAAGTAACTTGTCTAAAATAGAACTGGAAATATGATTATGTCAGCTTTGACTGCCACTAACATAAATAAGCATGAAATTATGCATACACAATCAAATAGAGTAAAATTCAATCATTGTATGTTTTACAGTCTGTGCATTGAAGTGAGGCTTATAATTGTCCAGGTATGAAACTGAAACTATGCGAGGTATTCTTTCCTATACATTTCTTTGATAAGTTTGACATGTTTTGTATACTTTTCTTACAGTATATATGCCATTGGAGATTGTATACAAGGTCCGATGTTAGCACATAAAGCGGAGGATGAAGGTAAGTGAAAACTGATTTAAAGGATGGACTTATAAATACTTGTCTACATTTAGGTTGTCTGTCTTACCATTTCAGAACAGTTGGAGCCATGTACAAGAAATACATGGTACATATGGGCCAGTAGGTGTCCTATAGTTGTTGTCCTTTCTGTGTGTCTTAATTTAAATGATTTCCAATTAACTTGCATTGCATTAACATTCAAACCAAACTAACATACACCTGGTAAGAAAGTCAAGTTTCATAACTCTGTAACAAATATTTTGGAAATTTTAGCTTTAAAAGATTAAACTAAGTTTTCATGTTGTTTTTGTTCCAAGTGATTTGAAATAGGATGTTTAAATCGAATAAACTTGACACACAAGCCAAAAAATGCGGTGTACATGTACATTTCATTTTATAAAAAAATGTTACAACATTTCCATGATTTTCCTGTAAATCTGAAAATGCTCTTTATTGATAGTTTGTGTAACTTGCGATAATAGTTGTAAAGTCAGTTTGCAATATTCTGTAAGGCAAATAAATATCAGTTTAGATCCATGCACAGACCATTTTAGGACATTTTACAGAGTTTCCTGTCATTGACAATTACATCTTCTGACAAATCTGCATGTACGTGTATGCATTATTTTTTATTACTCTTAAAGGTATTATCTGTGTGGAGGGTATGTGTGGAGGGGCTGTACATATAGATTATAACTGTGTACCTTCTGTTATCTACACGCACCCTGAGGTGGCCTGGGTCGGTAAAACAGAGGAACAGCTCAAAGAAGAGGTATGTATTTATTCTGCACAAGTCATTATAGCTTATTAGTTATTTTTACAGTTATAAAAATTAAATTAATTGAATTAAAGATGATAAAAAACGTACTTGTTAAAACTGATGATTCAATGTATCAGACAGCTGAGTTAAAGTCAGGACTTGATTTTTAGTACACAAATATGGTGCTGTGTGCACTCATACGACTGTAGTCTACATGTATAGTTAAACAACAAGTTTTTTAAAGCAAACTGACGTAAATATTTTGAATTACTTTGCATATTGATAATTATCTTGCCTTTAATCTGATTTTAACCTTAAAATAGGCTGTAACTTCCTACTTTTAGACGAACAATCTCAAAGACCACTATTGATTTAACTAATAAAACTTTATCAGGATTCAGTTTTAATGAATAGCGTAGCTTGTCTCGTAGATATTTGAAGAAATGAGCTCCTGTATTTTATTTGTTGTCTAGGGAGTAGAATATAATATTGGGAAATTCCCATTGGCTGCCAACAGTCGAGCAAAAACAGTTGATGATACTGATGGATTCGTAAAAGTTCTGGGAGATAAAGCCACTGACAGAATACTGGGCGTTCATTTTATTGGATCTGTAAGTGCTCGACCTTAAACCAGACTCATCAATCATGATTTTCACAAGCTTGTTTGATTAGAGTGGGCACAGTCTGTAAGAGTTTTATTTAAGGCAGAGGATTTAAAGTGCCCCATAAGTTGAGAAAAAAATATAGTTTTCAGTTTCTGGCCATTAGATTTTTTTTTTCCACTCAATGAACTTTGCTTGAAAAGAGCCACAAAACCCAAGGTAATTTCTAGTAATATTCTTATAATAAATTACCGTAAAAATTCTATTTTTTGCGCCGGGGTTTTATTAGAATCATGGATTGTTTGAAAGTTGGGGATGGGCATCAATTGGAGACACTTCTTCACAAGACAGACCGATTTTCTAAGCAGGGATTTATAAATCCCTCATAATTACAAGAAGAAATTGAATCCGGAGAAGAGCAGATGTTGACTTATTGCAGATAACACTAAAATCTGTTCATTTCTGCTATTACCGTACATGTAGAGTCTGGTATGTGTGAAAGTTTGCCGAGCACGGGAATTAAAAATAAGCCTGGCGCATCTTACTACTTTCTTACGGCAAAAATAAAGGATATAAAAGTAAAATAAAAGACAAAATAAGTAAACTTTAATTGTAAAGGTAAGCTCAATTTCGCTCAAATCGGGAGATGGGCATTAAAAAGGGGCAGTTGTTTTTTCAACTTTGGGCTGCAAAATGGCTGTTTTTTTTGTCCAAAATATGGGGAGGTGGGCGTATATTAGAGGATGGGCTATAAATAGAATTTTTACAGTAATGGAACTACAAGATTACATAAAGTCTTAATTGATAGTATTAATTCATTTTTCTATGTCTGTGTAAAGAAGGGATGTATTATAGGAATACTTAGGGCTGGTTGGCAGTAGCATCCACAGGTTGCACACTCTGTTAGTCAGGCCCTGATCAAAAATAGTCAGAATTTGTTGTGTCCACTATCTAAGTCAAAAAGTTTCAACCAACCTCTATGAACTTAGCTGATAATATTTGTAGGCATCTTGGCATTGTTTGATATCTAGCCAAAAAGCTATTGGCACTCTAGAGTTATGGCTTTTGAATTATCAAAAACTAGGCAAAATTAGCCTTGTCTACTCTCCAAGTCAGAGTTTTCATCATATCTTCACTAAACTTGATGATACTGATTTTTGGGATAATATCTCAGCAAGGTTTGATATCCCTTTACACACGACTTATGGCCCTAGAATTATCTAATATTGGCAAATTATTTAATATTGGCAAATTTGGCCTTGTCTGCTCTGTATGTGTAAGAGTTTTCATCTGATCTTTACCAAACTTGCCAGTAATATTTGTTGGCATGATATCTTAACCAAGTTAGATAACCAGCCAAATCCATTCAGGAACTAGAGTTATTACCCTTGCACTTTACAAGGTTAACCAAATTTTCCTTTTCATTCTCTAATTTAAGAGTTTTTATCCAATATTCAATAACCTTGATGGAAATGTTTGTAAGCATAATATCTCTGCAAAGGTCAGTAACCAGTCAAATCCTGTGAGATGCTCAATAGTTACGGTCCTTGAATTATCCAAAATAGGCAATCTTAACCTTCTTTACTCTCTGAATGAATGAGTTTTCGTCTGATACTCTTTATACCTGCTGATGATGTTTATGGGTGTATTATCAGCAGTTTCAGTATCAAGCCAAATTCCTGTAGAGTTATGGCACTTTAATTGTACAAAGTATGCCAGATAAGCTTTGTTCATCCTTATAGTAGGAGTTTCATCAGAACTTGAAATGTTTACATTTCTGTTGATTTTTTTTGTATGAGGGTTTTAATAGGTTCAAACTGAACCCATTGGTACACTTGCTTCCAATTAAGAGTATAACATCAGAACCATAGGATGGGCACATTTTGCAATATTCCGCAGTCTGGTTTTACTGTTATGATTACTGTTTCCTTAATTTTCATTTGAACAATATTTAGGGTGCCTTTTTATACAAGAAACATTATTTAAAGGTGTTTTGGTATCTATATAAACTGAGAGAGAAATATGGGGTAGTGGGGGGAGTTATTTGTTTCGACAACTAATGAGTGTTTATTGATACTTTATCTCAAAGTTAGTTAACCAGTCTTTTAACATTCAACACACTAGTCAGTGACTATAGAAGTATTAAGATTTTTAAAGCAGTAGAGACTAACTTTAACTTCTCAACTTTGTTTGAATTCTTACCTCAGGTTGCTGGAGAACTTATCAATGAAGCCGTGTTAGCTATGGAATATGGTGCTTCCTGTGAAGATGTTGCCAGAGTTTGTCACGCCCATCCTGTAAGTATACCTCGATTCTGTGACAGATACATTTTGATGTAATGAACACATTGTTTGATGTTAGGTAATGATTTAAAATCTTAATAATAAATTAAGGTGATAACCTTCTACAGCTTGTGGCAGTTTTGAATGACTAGGTTCAGATCAGTTTATTTGAAGTACTTACAACAGTGTGGTAAACCTTGAAGTTGAAGAGTCTTTTTGTAGAAAAAAATTCTTGATTGTACAAATTAAAGGAAAGGTTGAATATTGTATAGATCCTATTACCTTGAAGGCATCTTATTCATGTGTTGTTATTGAAATGAATATCAGTTAAATAATGAATATTGTCATTAGCATATTCTTACTTCTTGTTTTAAGAGTGCTGTGATGAAGCAGTAGTTTTCTTTTGTGTGTACATGCCAGAAGAAAGAATGTTCTGCATTTCAGACTGTAGCAGATTGTTCTGTATTTCTGGCTGTAGCTGAATGTTCTGTATTTCAGACTGTAGCAGAATGTTCTGTATTTATGTCTCCCCTCCTCTGGGGGAGACATATTGTTTTTGCCCTGTCCGTCTGTCCTTCTGTCACACTTCGTTTCCTCTCAATAACTGGACTACCATCTCCAGAGCCTTCAAACTTCATAGGATGATTGCCCTTATTGAGTAGAAGAACCCTATCGATTTTGGGGTCAGTAGGTCAAAGGTCAAGGTCATAGGAGCCCGAAGAGTGAAAACCGTTTCCGCACAATTACTGTAGTTCTATTTCACCCAGAGCCTTCAAACTTCATAAGGGGATTGCCCTTATTGAGTAGAAGAACCTTATTAATTTTGGGGTCAGGTCAAAGGTCAAAGTCACAGGGGCCCGAAGAGTGTAAACCATTTCCACCCAATAACTGGAGTTCTATTTCACCCAGAGCCTTCAAATTTCATAGGGTGATTGCCCTTATTGAGTAGAAGAACCCTTTTGAATCTGGGGTCAGTAGGTCAAAGGTCAAGGTCACAGGGGCCCGAAGAGTGAAAACTCCTTACCTGGATGATCTTTGATTTATGCACTGCTTACCTTGATTATTTACTCATCATTTAGTAACCACATACATAGATGATCATGCGATATTTAGTGAGACGTACTGTATTTGCCCTGTCTGTCTGTCCATCTCTCACACCTTGTTTCCGCTCAATAACTGGACTACTGTTTGACCCAGAGCCTTCAAACTTCATAGGGTGATGGCCCTAATTGAGTAGAAGAACCCTATCGATTTTGGGGTCAGTAGGTCAAAGGTCAAGGTCACAAGGACCCTAAAAGTGAAAACCGTTTCCGCTCAATAAGGAGTTGTATTTCACCAGAGCCTTCAAATTTCATAGGGTGATTGAGTAGAAGAACCCTATTGATTCTGGAGTCATTAGGTCAAAGGTCAAGGTCACAGGGGCCCAAAGAGTGAAAACTGCTTACCTGGATGATCTTTTATTTAGGCACTGCTTACCTTGATGAACTACTTATCATTTAGTAACCACATACATAGATGATCATGCCATATTTAGTTACTCTTGTGTGCTCAACTCCCCCTATGCCCATGGGTTAACCCTATAGATTTTGGGGTCAGTAGGTCAAAGGTCAAGGTCATCGGGGCCCGAAAAGTGAAACCCATTTCTGCTCAATAACTCGAGTTCTGTTGCACCCAGAGCCTTCAAACGTCATAGGATAATTGCCCATGCTAAGTAGAAGAACCAAACAGTTCCACTGTGATGTCAGGTGACATCAGCCGTGCCTAGAGTAAGGTGTGAAACTATCACCATATGTATGTTAATATATATATATATAATGTTCTTTATACCATAATAAATGACAGAGGCTTCTGTTTCAGAAAGGTGATATCTCTTCCTTGGCCTTCCTTCCATGGGGTGCAGGGGGGAGACATACGTTTTTAACAAAAAACATCTAGTTTAGACTGTAGCTGAAAGTTCTTTATTTCAGACTGTAGCAGAATGTTCTGTATTTCAGAGTGTAGCTGAATGTTTCATATTTTAGACTGTAGCAGAATGTTCTATATTTCAGACTGAAGCAGAATGTTCTATATTTCAGACTGTAGCAGAATGCTCTATATTTCAGACTGTAGCAGAATGCTCTATATTTCAGACTGTAGCAGAATGTTTTGTATTTCAGACTGTAGCCGAGGCTCTGAGAGAGGCCAATCTTGCTGCTTATTCAGGGAAACCAATCAACTTCTGAGCAGAAACTTCTGTGTTGAAAACAAGAAATCTTGACAGCTGTTCTTATTAGAGAATGTCTAAATGTGGAATGGAAAAAAATGTAGACACTTGTTGATGCCTTGAAAATGTCCCAGACATAAATGTCAAAAGGATGATGCTCTTTCATTTTTGTTAACTAACCTACTTCTTTCATCATTGGTTTGTTGGTGGTCACATGACTTGGTATGAAAGTGGATATACACCACTGTGGCAGTATAGTATTGACAATGGGCATTGAAAGTGTCTGTCATTGTCTCCAAACTGAATACCTTTATCTTGGCTTGTTACAAAAATAAATACTGTTGAATATCACAATCTGTAGACCTGATATAATGTCCACCTCAGTTGCTTCCCTTGATGTACCACATACATTAGGTCAACAGATACAGACCTCACTGTCAGAATATTTTTACTATTTTTTAAAAATGAGTAGTTCATTCTATGGTATACAGTTTTGAAGATTTTGACACAGATTTATCTCTGATGATAAGATTTAACATACAGTTTGATTTGTGCTTGATGATATTTCAATGAAGATTTTGCTGTTATTTTCATCTTAGGATATTTAAATCCTTATCTTGTTTTTCTGTAAGTGCAGTTTAGGAAAAGATTTGAGTCATAGAAAAATGAGTAAATCTTGCCAGTGGTTGAACTCACAACAGGTTCTTGACACTGCATGCATTTTCATTAGAATCTCAGAAATTCTTCTTTGAAGTGTCATATGTCAGGTGCAAAATATACTGAATTGAAATGTGAGCTTAAAGAAAAAAAATTGCTTAAAATGTTTTTCCCTATCAAAACATCTTGGTAAGTCTTTGGAATCTATTTCAGACAAGAGTGATGTATAATTTTTATGTTTCAACCAACTGACAAGTGAATGAACCACTAGTCTGATTAATGTGTATTTTCTGCAGTGGTAGCATTATCATATTCATCATGTTATTTATTTGATAGGAACTGCAGTATATTTTTACTCTTGTTAAAGCTTCTCACATTAAAGCGCTTGTAAATAAAATTATTGTACAAAGGTTTTATTACTTATGTTTCCCAAGCTTTTTTTCAACCCCTTTCGCCTGACACATTGGTATTTTTATATTCATTATGTCAGTTTTTGTTTAACATTATAGGCCAATTGTTATTTTTGCCAGTAACCAATTGAATTGAAATAAATCCAGAAATTACCTCTCAACAAAATTAAACACTTCCAGACTAATATAACAGGGATGGTTGTTAGCATAAGGAAAGTGTAGTCAGTTTATCAACTGTAACTGTAGGGTGGGAATTATGGACCAGTTGCCATGGTCAAACCTGTAAAAAAAACTAACCACTGAAGGTTGAACAGTTACGTTGTTTTAGACAGTTGTCTTAGGAGGAACATCATCTAACAATGGAATTTCTAAGAATGAATTGTCATAACTGATAAACTGTCACAAAACTTCATGAAAGATGAAGCAGTCTGTACTGGCAGAAATATACCTGGTAAACACTATTTTAATGTAAGAGGAGAAATAATATGCAGTGTACCCCACCTGTTTCATATTTCTGACTGGCAGAAAGGTTTGGCTTTGTGTGGACCCTTACATCAAGAAGGAACTAGAGAAAGACCAAGGTTGGTCATTTCATAACATCACAGGTCTACCCTCTAAAGCAGCATCATTTTTAGCTCACCTGTCTGTCGTCCGTCCGTCCACAATTAGTTTGTTAACACTCTAGTGGTCACATTTTTGCCTCAATGGTAATGAAACTTGGTCAGGATGTTTGTCTCATTAATATCTCGGACGAGTTCGAACATGGGTTATCAGGGTTGGAAAACTAGGTCACAGAGTCCAAATATGGAAAAACCTTGTTAACATTCTAAAGGTAGCATTTTAATTCCAAATAACCTGGAAATTTGTCAGAAAGGTTCTATCGATTTCTAGCTCAGTTTTGATATAGGTTTTCTGGGGTCAAAAACTAGGTCACAGCCAGAAAGTAGAAAAACCTTGTTAATGCTCTTGAGGTTACATTTTTAGTCCAAATGTCCTTGAAATTTGTCAGAAAGGTTGTTTCAAAGAATTCTAGCTCAGATTTGGATATGGGTCATCTGGGATCAAAAACTAGGTCACATGGTCCCAATATGTAAAAAACTTTTTAACACTCCAGAGGTTACATTTTCAGTCCAAATATCCTGGAAATTTGTCAGACAGGTATTTTTGATGTTTTCTAGCTCAAGTTGGAGTATGGGTCATCTTGGGTCAAAAACAAGATCACAGAGCCCAAATATGGAAAAACCTTGTTAACACTCTAGAGGTAACATATTCAGTACAAATAACCTGGAAATTTGTCAGAAAGCTTAATTCTATGGTTTCTAGCTCAAGTTTGAATATGGGTCATCTGGAGTTGAAACATCTAGGTCACAGAGCCCAAATATCGAAAAACTTTGTAAACATTCTAGAGGCCACATTTTAAGTCTAAATGTCCTGGAAATTTGTCAGAAAGGTTATTTTGATGATTTGTAGCTCAAACTTAGATATGGGTTATCTGGGGTCAAAAACTAGGTCACAGAGCCTAAATATAGAAAAACCTTGTTAACACTCTAGAGGCTACTTTTTCAGTCCAAATATCCTGGAAATTTGTCAGAGAGATTGTTTCGATAATTTCTAGCTCAAGTTCGAATATGGGACATCTAGGTTAAAAAACTAGGTCATAGAGCCCAAATATGGAAAAACCTTGTTAACACTCTAGAGGTAACATTTTCAGTACAAATAACCTTGAAATTTGTCAAAGAGATTGTTTCAATAATTTCTAGGTCAAGTTCGAATATGGGTCATCTGGGGTCAATTAACCAGGTCCATAGCAACTTTGTTAAAAGCAGTCATACTCAGGTGAGCGATACAGGGCCATGATGGCCCTCTTGTTTAAATGCTTGTCTGTATATCTAAATAGTATAGACATACTGTCAGATCACCAGTGGTAGGTTGTGGGTGGCCTTTTTTTTGTCCACATTTTAGTGGAATTTCTTTATCAGATTTGGATAAAATGTTTAATGGCATATTTTGGGTAAGTTCCTTATCCAGAGGGGACACAAATATGGCCTTTTATTAGAAAAAAAATTGGTAGTTTTCATATCCTTAACATTGCATACTGACTGAAAATCTAGGATAAGTTAAATATTAAAGCCCAGATTCTCCAGAAGTGCCTGAGTTATAGCCCTTTTTTATTGTTAAATTTAGCAAAACAAAGCTTTAACATTTCCTAACTTGCAATAGTTCTTATTCAAACCTTACCAAATGTGGATAAATAATTTACTAGTATGTCTGTGAAGTTCGATATAGTAGACTGCTCCAGAGTTCTGGCCCTTAGTTAAAATTTGGCAAAACAAAGCTTGTCTATTTTTTTACTGGAACAGTTTGCAAACTTGGCACAAACTAACTTGTATTGTATCTTTATTAGTTTGATATTCTGCAATATTGCTCTAGGGGTGCCATAAGCATAGCCCTGTGTTAAAATTTGGCGAAACACCGTTTATCCGTGGGGATTGGGTAAAGAACTCCATTCTTCTGTCTGTCCGAAACCTTTGTCCAAAGCGTTACTGTAACCCATCATAAGGCTTTATGAAGCACAGAGAAAAAAACAGCTCTCACTTGCTCATTTTCAGAGATAATGTCTCTTGATAACAAAGCATTGTCAAGACAACCTTGAATCCACTGACCTGAAGAATAGTTTTTCATGTACAGAAGAACTACATGTATTACTCCAGCTAATCTGTTTATTGTACTTTGTAAACATTTCTGAGAAAGTTTATGTGGAACTTGACTTTGTAACAATTCAATGTTCAGATTTGGAACTTGGGATAAGATGGAATTTAGAAGTGCAGAAATATTGCAGCCCTTCCCTATATTTTCTTTGAGCAGAGTTATTGCTCTTTATATATAATTAATTGTAAAAATCCACAAATAACCTTTTTTCTGGGAAGTTGGCACCTCCTGTGTGTATGTTGCCCCATTGAGTGAGGCTACTATTTCAATCAATTTCACTTCTTATCATATGTGTAGGCTGAACTGACCTTTTATGGCATTTTTATTATTTCACAATTGTGAAGAATATGAGAGAAGATAATTCAACAAGGGGGCCATTGGCCCCAAAGCGCTCACCTGAGGACAGACTGTTATTTGTGTGGAAGCTATCATTATTTCTTGTAAATTTAAGCTCTAGCCTTTGAAGCTTCAAAGGATAATTTCTTATAAGTTTTTACTATATGCAAATAATGAATATCTATGACCCCCAGCAGGCCCAATTTTTACTCCGGATATAATTTGTACAAACCTGGAACAGGTTCACTAGACAATATTTCATGCCAAATCATTAAGCTTAAGTCTTTGTCATTTCAGAGGAGAAGTTTTTTAAGTTTTTACTAAATACATACATGGAAAACCTATGACCCCCTGGGACGGGGCCAATTTTGGCACTAGGGGCACAAATTGAACAACTTTCGTAGAGGACCTATAGATGATGTCATACATCAAATATCAAAGCTCTAGCCTTTGTCATTTCAGAGGAGAAGATTTTTTAACTATATACATAATTATAAGGAAAACCTTTGACCCCCTGGGGCGGGGCTAATTTTGAGACTAGGGGCATAATTTGAACAATTTTGATAGAGGATCTTTAGATGATATCAAATATCAAATCTCTAGCCTTTGTCATTTCGGAGGAGAAGGTTTTTAAAGTTTTTACTATATACATATAAGGAAAACCTAACCCCCGGGGGCGGGGCCAATTTTGGCACTAGGGGCATAATTTGAACAACTTTGGTAGAGGACCTATAGATGATGTCATATACCAAATATCAAAGCTCTAGCCTTTGTCATTTCAGAGGAGAAGATTTTTTAAGTTTTTACTATATACATATAAGGAAAACCTGTGATCCCCTGGGGCGGGTCCAATTTTGACACTAGGGACATAATTTGAACACATTTGGTAGAGGACCTATAGATGATGTCATATACCAAATATCAAAGCTTTTGGCCTTGTACTTTCTGACAAGAAGATTTTTTCAATTTGCATTTTTGAAACTTCTTTTTTGGCCCTGTGACCTACATATGCAACAGACCAGAACCATTTGAACAACTTTGAAAGGGGACCACCCAAAGATCATTCCTGTGTGGTATGGTTAATGTGCAGTCATTGGTTTCAGAGGAGATGTTGTTTTTATGAAATTGTTGATGACGGACGCCGGACACGGGGAATCACAAAAGCTCACCACGAGCACATCGTGCTCAAGTGAGCTAACAAAACAGAACTGATAAAAATAATTAGTTGATAAGATAATCTATAAAATATTTCAAAATGTTCTACAAGTAACAACTGGGACCAAAAGTTCAACACAGAATAAAACAAAATGCAACACTACTAGGAATATATTTTATTTTAAAATTGAAAATAACTGAGTGGATTTTCTTATATACAATGTAAAAATTAAAGTGATATGTATAAGCATTTTGTGAAATGTCTACATAATATAAAAAAAATGATCTTGTACACATTTGACTGACCTAACTGACATATTATGAATGTATCAACAAATCAAGGACATAACAGGAAAAAACGACTTGTTTTATTTTGTAAAACACGAAATACTTCTACAAACTGTAACTGGTGGTGGGGTAATTTCAGTCAGTTAGGTCAGTCATGTCTGTTAAAAAGGATTTCAATGACCAATGTTCTAAATATACCCTGGTAAACTTCCACATCTAAAGGGATTTCAAAACTTTCTTTGATATTTTTTTTCCAACAAAGTCGGAAGAAAAGCCTGTGTTCCTTATCACATTATATTCTTGTAAAATATCTGCACAGTGATACATTAAGTTGTTGGAAATGCAAAATATAGATCCGGCAACGAAAAACACAGCTGCCTAGCACCAATGATACTCATTTTTGTAATTAAGACAAAGATTCAAAACCTAACAATAGGTTATATGTTCATAACTATTTTCTTGTGAGACAGGACTACAATGACTAAAATCACAGAAATGCAAAAATAGATAACAAGACAAACATGGCATATCTTTTGAGACAACATTGGCAAGTTTCAAAGACTAGTTACTGAAACAAAGTTTTAGATATTAGGAAATATTTCTGGGGTTGACTTAACACGTGCTAGAATATATTACACTAACACGTTAGATCCAAGATACCCAAGAGACCAGGTTTTTTTTTTAAATTTTAAATGCAAAATACCATCTTTCAGTGCCCAAATCCAGCTTTAACAAGTAGCCACCCTATTTGAAAACTTAATTACTATGTTACATTATGCTTGGAACAATATGTAGCATCCAACTGAGATCTGAATCAATGTAATAAAAGTGAAGCAATTTTCAGATGACAACTTTTCCTTGCATTACTGAAAACTGAACTTCATGTTTAGTCCAAAGTTCACTTTATTATTTCGCACAAATTCATTACACTTGTCTTGAACTGTGCATGAAAAGGCAGACACATGGCAAACACATAAAACATTGAACACTGACATCCAAACATATTTCATTAGCATTACTAAAATTATAAACAATTACAAAATTAAATAACATGTAATGTAAATGCAATGAAGGAATGAATATATACAAATACAATGAATATACTATAAAAGCAAGTGTGAGATTACAATATATTGACAACATTATTTACTTCAGTAAGAATTCAGGGTGAAGGTATAGACTGTATTTTACAGAAGAAAAAAAAAACTGTTCACTTACAGAATGAATAAAATAGGTATTCTATTAGTTTCATACTTCAAACAAAGTAAATTTTTCAAAAAAAATACTTTGAAAAAGAAATGAAAAACAAAATCATGTAAGTTTTGAACACCTTTGTAGGTGAGGGTTTTATTTATTATAATCTAGTTTTCACTAAAAAAATTTAATACCTGTACGTGTTAATAATTGTCAGACTCTTAAATAAGACAAACATTTAAAGTAACAAATGTACGTACTCTCACATTTAACCCTTTACCACATGGTTAAGTGTTAAATCGCATATGCGACCAGTGCAGATCCAGATCAGCCTGCACATCCGTGCAGTCTGATCAGGATCTCCACTGTTCGCTTTTCAGTCAGAAATACTTTTATGGATATAAAAGCGAACAGTGGAGATCCTGATCAGACTGCACGGATGTGCAGGCTGATCTGGATCTGCATTGGTCGCATATGCGTTAAAACACATATCTATGGAGTAAAGGGTTAAAAATGTAACATTTAAATTGCACTGAAGAATTATGGCACCAAAACTGGACGTAGATATCAAAGTTAAGCACATTTCAGGTCATTACATGTGAAAATAAAAAACAACTGCAGTAAAGATGAAAAACAGAACTCAATAAAAATACAATGGCACCAAAATCATGTAAGTTTTGAACACTAGAGGAAGTAAACTGAGACACTTAACTGTATAATACCAGTCATAGCAGAAATACATTAGTCTGAAAAGTTTTTAAGATCACTACCTGCTTACTTGTTACACTGCTTGAAGTTTCACTGATATATACACATGTGTATGTATGTATATATATATATATATATATATATATATATATATATATTACCAACACTTTGAAAGGTACTGGTATATGGTAGGATTTCTTTATGCAGAGAAACTGACTAACCATGGTACATTTAAAGCATATTTTCTTGAATATATGGAAATCAAAAGAGGTAAGGATTTCATAAAATGTTGGATTTTCAAAAGAAAAAATAACATCCTCTATAAATCAAACATCTTTCCTAACAACCCACAGAATATTTGATCTAAACTGTTTGTTTCCAAACTAGAAGTAAAATTCAGATACATCACATGGTAAAGGAAAACCTTCATATATTTCCAGGTCACAATGCCCTCAATGATATATCAATTCAACAGAAAACTTTACCTGGTCTAAAATACTTTTATGTGAAATGTAGAAGAACAGATATTATAGGAGTTACATTAAAGTATTTTGGCCAATGAGATTCCTCAAGTAAATAAAACATTTTACATACAATACTGCTTCATCAGGGCAAAGTTTCTCTACAAAAAGTAACCTTAAAGAAACTGAATAAAGGGCTTACACAATGCATTTCTAAAATGTGAAGGTGCAATTATACGGACTTCTATTTGAATTAATTACTTATCTCATTACATGGCCCATTTTAATTCTAAAAATTACAACTTCCAAGCCATATAAAATGGAAGTAATGTAATGTAATACAAATCGCTAATGTTAAACCTTCACATGCTCCTGATGAAAGCTTCTGCCTGATTGAACATTACTTTGAAGAAACAGTTAAATTTTGTTTGCTTAAAGCTCAATGACATTAATACAACTGTTTCCTTTATCACATATCAACTTTCTCATTAAGTCATTTTGTTGTACCTGGAAAACCTTGAACACCACACCCTCAAGAGCCTAACACATTGTTCCTTCTGATCTATAGTAGTGTTAATTACATTGTTACCTCAAACATCTGAAAGTGGAAGCCACAATTTTATCATAATGTCTACCAAGCAGTGCACGACTTTAACACAAATTTTGAAATACTGTACAGATACTAAAACAAATTTTCAAAAATTAACCGGTTAAATTTCATTAGACTAGCAAAAAATGAGTACAGAAGCACATAAATCAACTACAATGAACTAAAATTTCACTTTACTAATCAACAGAAAGCATTTCTGGTGTACGTTTAACAAACACAAAAAATCTACTTGTATTTACAAACAAAATCAACACAGATTATTCAGCATGAGGTGGGTAGACAGACAGAAAGGAATTTTATGAATCAAAGTGTAAAAATCCTTCTTCACAACAGAAGCTCATTATGCTTCTTCAAAGACATAACAAATTGTTCGAAGTAAATCTTTCTGGATTTTCAAGGAAAATGCAAGTAAAAAAGTTAAGGCAAAAATATTGCAACCTTTTGAGATTTTGAACAGTACAAAAAACATTTAGGCAATTTAAAATTTAAAATAATGTTGGCCACAGAAAAGCAAAACTGAAAACTTTAAGTTTTAAATGGAACACAATCTAACAAAGCTGTGCAATGATTAAAAAGCATATTTATGTTTACACAGTGCTATAATACAGCAGCTTTCCTACACACAAGCTGCCTGCAAAGCAGACGTTAACAAGCCTGCTACCCTGAGCATTTAACCCTGAACATGCTGAAATTTTGTAATGAATTTGCCCAGCTTTGAATTTGGAACAGTCCATTCAAAGTTTAAGGGATTTTAATATCAAAATACAAAAATGGAGCTACCAACAGTATAGAGCCTGGTCAGACTGCCTGGCTCTATACTGGTGGCAAAGGCTAATCACTTTCGGTTCCAGCAGGTTAAGGGTTAAGAGTTTGTACAATAACCTGTCCAGATTTTAGTTAACATTATACCCTTCATTTTTTCGCTGAAACAGTACCCTCAAGAATTTACACTGTCAGCAATGGAAACAAAGCAGCTGATAAGCCTATTTCTAGTTTTCCATATAACAGTAACATGAACGTAAGTTTTGATATTGTCAATATACTTAATGTTCTATGCACAGCTATTAATTTTGATTTCTTTGTATAAGGAAATATAAGAAAAGCATGAAAAATCAGAAAAAGATGTGTTATAAACACACTTGAAAAACTATCCTTTCTTTGTTCAGTAGTCTGTGCTTAAAGATATTTGTAAAATTGGTATCAAAAAAATTGAACAATACCATTTTGTGTATTATTTCATTTTGTAACAATAACTCTGCAACATCAAGAAACGTTATTCTGTGTCCACAGAGTTTATCAAAGACAACACCCACTAATTATGTGATAACTCTACAGAATGCAGCCAGCCAGGACAGAAGTCAACACAACAAGAAGACATGAGAGTGTTGTTGTTGGTGCAGAACCCATCATGTCGTGGCTAACATAGGTAACATTGGTTGTCGAAGGATCATAGTTCACCTGTGTCACTCGACCCCCTGAAAAAAATGTAAAATTTCTTGTTACTGATTGTGAAGAGAATGTGTTGTGCATTAAAAATGAATTATTTCTGCAGAAGCATGACTTTGCAAATAAACAGTTGTCAATGACTTTAAACCTTGGTCTTCATTTGTTTCCAATTTCAATGTTCTGTATGGTTAACACAGATGTGAAATTAAGAAATGCTGACTGTGCATAAATATGTTTGTTCATGTACATGTATATAACCTATGCTGCCAAGACTTGAATGAGTCAAAGCAAACACCAGAGGCTGGGTACCATGAACCTGATGTTTACAAGAAGGCTGAACTAATATTATCATAGCATGTCCTTGACCTTCACTTGTTTTAACTTTATGACATCTACAGTAAAGTTCCATGAATACAGCCAGTCAAACAAGTGGTCAGTTTGTAAGTTAACCTTATTTCTTCTATGTTTTAGACTATGGTTTTGCTGGTTTTCAAATGATTTAAATAATCAAAGTGTACTTTATACTGAAACTTTACTAGTACATATATTACACTGTATGATGACTTACTGGTATATGTGAAGAGTGTTTCTGGTGAGCTCTTTTTCCCATCACCACCTACACTGTATCCCAGGACTCTAAGGTGATAGAGGTACCCTGATTGTATCTGGTAGATGACCCCTTCTGTATTCTTGCCACAATACACATCAGATGCATTCTTTATATCATCTGTATCCCTCCAGTAACGAATCTGTAAATTTTAACAAATGAAATTTTGCTTGATTTCTAAAATAAACTGAACCAGTTTCTGATCTGAGTTTTATAATTCACAAGTTGACAGACGTTCCCTAAAATTTAAACATCGAGCCCAAGATCAGACGGTTGTTTCTAAACACATGTTTACTCAGAAATATTGCTTGTACCAAAATAGTACTGCAAATTTACCTTGAAAATTGTAACTTCGATCCCGCTATCTTGCTATGCATACATCAAAATACATGGCTTTCACTTAAAATGTTTCAAACAACAGTATGCTTGGCAAAAGACTAAACATTCAAGTTTCCTTTACAATTTTTGACATTTGTCAAAGTTAACTTAATAGTTTATCAATTTAAGCCAATCAAAGTGGTAACAGTAGCAGTTCAGAATTAAACTTTATTTCAATACTCTGATTCAAAATGTTTACAAGCAGACAAAAGTCCTTCTTAAACAAAACAAACTAAGACTGTTATGAATGCCCACTGGCTAGTTATGCAGGTGTGTTATGAATGCCCACTGGCTAGTTATGCAGGTTTTGTTATGAATGCCCACTGGCTAGTTATGCAGGTTTGTTATGAATGCCCACTGGCTAGTTATGCAGGTTTTGTTATGAATGCCCACTGGCTAGTTATGCAGAATTGTTATGAATGCCCACTGGCTAGTTATGTAGGTTTTGTTATGAATGCCCACTGGCTAGTTATGTAGGTTTTGTTATGAATGCCCACTGGCTAGTTATGTAAGTTTGTTATGAATGCCCACTGGCTAGTTATGCAGGTTTTGTTATGAATGCCCACTGGCTAGTTATGTAGTTTTTGTTATGAATGCCCACTGGCTAGTTATGCAGGTTTTGTTATGAATGCCCACTGGCTAGTTATGCAGAATTGTTATGAATGCCCACTGGCTAGTTATGCAGGTTTTGTTATGAATGCCCACTGGCTAGTTATGCAGAATTGTTATGAATGCCCACTGGCTAGTTATGTAGGTTTTGTTATGAATGCCAACTGGCTAGTTATGTAGGTTTTGTTATGAATGCCCACTGGCTAGTTATGTAGGTTTGTTATGAATGCCCACTGGCTAGTTATGCAGGTTTTGTTATGAATGCCCTCTGACTAGTTATGTAGGTTTGTTATGAATGCCCACTGGCTAGTTATGCAGGTTTTGTTATGAATGCCCACTGGCTAGTTATGCAGGTTTTGTCATGAATGCCCACTGGCTAGTTATGTAGGTTTTGTTATGAATGCCCACTGGCTAGTTATGCAGAATTGTTATGAATGCCCACTGGCTAGTTATGCAGGTTTTGTTATGAATGTCCACTGGCAAGTTATGCAGGTTTTGTTATGAATGCCCACTGGCTAGTTATGTAGATTTTGTTATGAATGCCCACTGGCTAGTTATGTAGGTTTTGTTATAAATGCCCACTGGCAAGATATGCAGGTTTTGTTATGAATGCCCACTGGCTAGTTATGCAGGTTTTGTTATGAATCCCCACTGGCTAGTTATGCAGGTTTTGTTATGAATGCCCACTGGCTAGTTATGTAGGTTTTGTTATGAATGCCCACTGACTAGTTATGTAGGTTTGTTATGAATGCCCACTGGCTAGTTATGCAGGTTTTGTTATGAATGCCCACTGGCTAGTTATGTAGGTTTGTTATGAATGCCCACTGACTAGTTATGTAGGTTTGTTATGAATGCCCACTGGCTAGTTATGCAGGTTTTGTTATGAATGCCCACTGGCTAGTTATGTAGGTTTTGTTATGAATGCCCACTGGCTAGTTATGTAGGTTTGTTATGAATGCCCACTGGCTAGTTATGTAGGTTTGTTATGAATGCCCACTGACTAGTTATGTAGGTTTGTTATGAATGCCCACTGGCTAGTTATGCAGGTTTTGTTATGAATGCCCACTGGCTAGTTATGCAGAATTGTTATGAATGCCCACTGGCTAGTTATGCAGGTTTTGTTATCAATGCCCACTGGCTAGTTATGTAGGTTTGTTATGAATGCCCACTGACTAGTTATGTAGGTTTGTTATGAATGCCCACTGGCTAGTTATGCAGGTTTTGTTATGAATTCCCACTGGCTAGTTATGCAGGTTTTGTTATGAATGCCCACTGACTAGTTATGCAGGTTTTGTTATGAATGCCCACTGGCTAGTTATGCAGGTTTTGTTATGAATTCCAACTGGCTAGTTATATTGATTTTGTTATGAATGCCTGATGGCTTTCCCTTCTTTGCTGTATTTTATTAGTTCCACAACTTCATAAAAAAGTGAAAAATATGCATATCAGGAAAAACCACAGTCAGAAAACACAGCCTCTCTACACAGTCAAAAAGTAGAGGAACAAGCCAAGGATATGCACATCTCTTTTTGATATTGAATGTTCCCACAAAGTTTCCTTGAAATCCTTTCAGCAGTTGCTGAGAAAAAGTGTGGAAACAAACGACTATTCAGGGGCCATAATTCTGTGTTAAATGGTCTGACCGAGACATGCTAATGACATGCGCATCTCCTTTTGATATTGACAGTTCCCATAAAGTTTTGCTGAAATCCAGTATGAAGTTGTTGACAAATAGCGCAGAAACAAATGTTACTCTGTATACATACTGCATAACTAATCAAGGGCCATAACTCTGTGTTAAAAGGTCCAACTGGAACATGTCAAGGACATGCACATCTCCTTTTGGTACTGAAAGTTCCCACAAGGTTTCAATGAAATCCAGTCAGTTGGTGCCAAGAAATAGTGCAGAAACAAAATTCAGATGACGCAAGGACGGATGGACAACATCAAAACAATATCCCCTTCCCGATTCCATCAGCGGCGGATAAAAATAACTTAACTTAGTACTAATATTACTCTTATCAGTCTTGTATATGTTTATTTCATGAGGGTAAAACTCTTGATATTAACCTAGTAATATGTACATGAAAACAAGCATGTAAATGTTCTTGAGAAAGTCCCTTACCTTATAACCAAGCAGGGGTTCCTCATCCACTGTAGTACTAACTCCACGATACCTGACTAACACTGCATTCTCCTCATATGGGAACACTTTAATGTGAACTGGGTAGTTCCGAGGTGCTGTAATACAATTACTTAATGATTACACACATAATTGTAAATTTTCTCTAAACTGTCTATTGCATGTAAATGCTCTTTGGCACTACAGTGAACAAAATCTTTATAGATCAAGTTTCCTATAAGGTATACAAGTCAATAATGATAAAAATGTAATGCATTCTGTCTTAAGGAACTGAATCTACAAAAGGTCATATAACAGTAGTACCATTTATTTGTGTTTGAATAAGACCTTTAATCGTTACCATGCTAAATATCTAAAATGGACTTTTCCATCTTTAAAATTGGACAGATCCATTAATTGTTGATGGAGGTCCTTATGGAAAATTTACCAACTTAATGGTGTATAGTACAGAACATGATCAGATGGCTGGCTGATCTTGATCTGTAGTGGTTGCAAAGGCAGAGTCAATGGCCTCCAGCAGGGTAAGGGTTAATACTGATGTTTTGAATCTTCAGTAATAATGGGGTCTACATCACCCATTCCAAAAGACTGAACCATCAGCATGCAAATTTTTACTTGCAACTTGATTATATTTAGATGAAGACTATTGATTGCTACAGTTCCATATACAGCTTTCTAATAAAGAACAAAACATTTGAACAAAAGATCATTTTATGAAATATAATAAATAAGAACTATCTTGGATCTAATTATATAAACTACTCTTCAAGAAGAAAATTGTTCAACATACTTAAAATGTTCATGAAATACCCAAAATAAATTCCTTTCACATAAAGTAATATATAAATATTCATAATGTAATACCACTGAAAAAAAAACAACTTTTATACAGAAATTATCATGTAGAAGTATCACTTAACCTTTATAAAAATATCTCATCTACATTTGTCTAGTCAAAATATTGTTACACAGAACAATGTACAATAAAATTCAAGCAAAATTAAAGTTAATAAGCTACAGTGTCAGCTAGAGCTATCACTGAAAGTGATAAATACCCCGACATTTTGCCTTGTCACAGTAACAAAAGCAATAGGACACCCAAAATGCAACCCCAAGCAACCACTGCATACAAGCTACTTGCACACCAAAGTTTCATTTTACTGCCTGGAAAACGTTATTCTACTTTTGGCAACAGTGACCTTGACTTTTAATGCAGACACCCCATATGCAATCCCATGCTATATTTATATACAAGCTAGCTATTCATGAAGTATCATTAATCTATGACAAACTATTCTCTTTCTGACATCATGAATTATTAAAAACTAACAGAAGAACAAACTAACCGACAAGATAACTTCTATAAACTAAGTCTGTGAGAGTATAACAAGCAAAGACAAACTGACTTAATCTCAAGGCTTCACAGCTTAAAATAAGGTAATAAAGCAAAACATACATCGGAAAAAATTTAAAGGAGAAAGGCAGCAATATAGGTATAAAAGCATCAGATATCAGAAAACAATGTCACTCATATCTGCAAAAGATCAAGAGTAACATTACCAAGCCAGCTAGAAAATCCATATACACAAAAGATCAAGAGTTACATTACCAAGCCAGCTAGAAAATCCATATACACAAAAGATCAAGAGTTACATTACCAAGCCAGCTAGAAAATCCATATACACAAAAGATCAAGAGTTACATTACCAAGCCAGCTAGAAAATCCATATACACAAAAGATCAAGAGTAACATTACCAAGCAGATAGAAAATCCATATACACAAAAGCAAGCACAGGAAGCATTATGTATACTTAAATAAAACTGGATATATCTGATTTCAATGCAATGAAATAAGCATTTTACTTTAAACTACAGAAATTTTTTTAATTCATACCTAAATTTGGATTTAATTTTTTAAACTCAGATTTTTTCAAATTGTACAGGTGCTGTTTTACCTGAAGACCATTTTTATTAAGTGATTACTCAATACAAATTATGGATATTTTTTCAGGAAACCTGTACACTTTGTTTGAAATGTATGACCGAAAACTAAAGTTATAAATCCATAGACTTTTGCTTCAAAATTATTCATTGAATTTTAGGAATTATTTATCAAAATTGTTAATATGTATATACCCAGTTTCATTTGTTAAATCCCATTTACAGCAATAAGTTACCACAGCACACCAAGTGTTAAATAGATAGGCAGAGAGAGTGCAAACTACACAGTGCATTCCTCAAACCTGATTTATCAGTTTTCTGGTGAGCCACTTCGCTTTTGAGTCCATTTCCAGCATTATTAAATACTGTGACCGTTACAGTATACCATGTATTGTTTGTAAGTCCAATTATCATTCCCTTGTTGATATTTCCATAAAATATCGCTTGTCTTGCTCCTTGACGGTTTTCATAATTCAGCTGAACAGTTTGAACATTTCGTGTACTGTTTGGAGGCATCAGCCAGTAATCAATCTAAAAACAACAGCAAATCAAATTTCAAGAAGTGATCAAATTTGTTATAAACATGTAAGCATATAAGATCTTACCAGCTTTGTCTGTCGACTGGTGGGCCACTTCACTCATCAGTCCGTTTCCGGCATTATTAAACACTGTCACAGACACAGTGTACCAGGTATCTGGCTTTAAACCAATTATCATTCCGGAGTCTGTATTTCCATATATAACTGCCTGAATAGATTTAGCACGGTTTTCAATATAGTCCTGTGAAGCCTGTGAATTAACAGAGCTGTTTCCCGACATCAGCCAATAGTTAATCTAAAAGCAAAGTGGTGAAGCAAACAATGGGAACCAGCAAGCAAAACAAAAATGTGTTTATAAGCATCTCATGACAATAAACATAACATAGATGAAAAATGAAAATGTTGCCATTTTAAGAAGTTAAACTGACTTACTGTCATTAATCTATGATATTTAGAAGGAAATGTATACAAAAATGAAAATTAAGTAACAAAATATTAAACTGTACATGATAGATCAAGGTGGTCTTGACACTCAAAATACAAGAAAAGGAATGGACAGAGTTGTAAGAACATTATTCCATGACAAACAATTAATTAAGAGTTTCTGGTAAATGAAACATAAGCACTGGAAAAGAAGAATTATCTGTAATCATATTTACCTGTTCATTCAAAACCAGACCTTTCACTGAATTTGATTAATACATATACCCCCACAATACTGCCTTGTCAAAGGCAAAAGGAGAAAATATCTAGCAAGAACTGATGTATCACAAAAATGTCCCACTGAAATACTCTGAAGATTTTCAACACAATGAAATCTCCTCTTTATACTGCTGTTGAGAAATACTAATGCTGTTGTTGTTGTGTATCAGAAATGTATTGTTTGTTGAGAGTCTAATAATAAAAGACTAAATTGTCAAAATTGTTATGACATCTTATGACTTACTGGATGTGATGATGTTAACACTTGTGCCATCTTATTTCAAAATCACTTAATAAATGACAAACTTACAGCCCACACAAAGAAAATATGGACAATTTTTAAGTGTGACCTTGACCTTTGAGACAAGTTCCTTGTTACAGGCTACACATTGTCTCTATTTGGTTAACATTTGTGCTAAGTAATTGGAGTATCTTACATTCAATGGTGAAGTTTGAACTCAAACAAAATAGCATTCAATTTCTACCTCTGACATGAAAATATGACCTTAACCTTTCAGACAGCAATCAGGTTCTTTAGCACAACACACTGTCACATCAAGGCAAATACTTGTGCTAAATTATTTGAGTATCCCTTGATCCATGGAGAAATTAGAGCCCGGACAAACAAAGCAGGGCTCAATTTAGACCTTTGACCTCTACGACATTTTGAATAGCAGTATGGTTCTTCCACACAACATACCGCATTATATGAAACTTCTGCAATCCATAATAAAGTTAGAGCCTTAACACATTTTGGGATGGATATACTAACCAACCAACCAATCGACCAACCAATGGACAAAGTGATTCCTGTATAGCCCCTCAATCACCTCAATAGATAGTAAGGGTATAATAAGGTATTAAGTTCTGCACTGGACTTTGCTTTTCATCTCCTGAGATTTTTTCTAAACTCAGATAAATGGACAGACATATATAAAAGATATTACCTGTTATGTATTTCTCTCAATATTTCTCCAGTATACCATGACCAGATGGATGAAATTAAGTCAAAACTGGATAAACCAATACAAAGTATGTATAAAATCTTTCCAACATCAAATACTTTTATGTGTGACCTGTGCACTACCATGAGTTACAAATGTAGTTATTTTGTGAAATCAATGCACTGTTTTAGGCAAAAATCTTTGGCACTACTTTACACATTCATCCATGATAATCTTAAAGAAAGAAACATCTACCCTTGTGTTAATGTAAGCATCCTTACCTTGAATCCTTTAAGTTCACCTTTCATAAAGGTTCTGTCAAGGGGCACTGGATCCCAGTGGACAATAAGGGCTGACTCATTGAATGGTTCCGCAAACACATTAGTCGGGACAGCAATTGGCACTAGATATAGATTAATTCTGCATTATTTTCAATTTTAAAAGAAACAAAGTTTAAAAAATAATAAACATTTAAAGGAATATTTGGGAGAATTTGGATCAAACTGCTGAGTTTTCAATATGGAAAAAATGCCATATTACAGGGCTCTCGCTAGACTCAGAATTTTGGGAGAAGTCACTTCGCCCTGGGTTGAAGGTTAGGGAGAAGTGGACAGACTTCAGAGCGAAGTGGATATTGTTTCGTTACTCTTTGTTTCGGACAACGTATGCTTATGTAATAATAAATTTCCCTTGAATAATTGATCCCTTTTATCAACCAGTATTCAGAAACATAATGAAACTAATATCAACTATTGATACGCAGACCTTTTGGAAAACAATGATCGACGATTAAAATGTACTGTAACACTTCCGACGATCAACCTTTCATTGCTGACTTGTTTTTCACAGAAAACCTGACAGATTGCACCTTTTTCGTCTCGTGATACAATATTCATACCTACACAGTTTAATCGCCGTCATTGCTCAGAGGGTACCCCCTTAATTGTCGAAACATCGCAATCAAATAGTGACCAATTAGTGGTAATTTATAAACACTGAAATCAGCTAAAAATATCCGACAGAAAACTCATTATTATTCATTACTCAATAGTGCTTTTTTAAAAACTAAATGCTGATTGGTTTATTTCGCCTAAGTGTCGGTATCGAATGTTCTGGTTGAAAAGATATAAATAACATGGGCGGAGTCTTCGCTCTGTACGTCACACATGGCTATAAGGCAAGAAATAGCGAGAGGCTGAGTTTTACGGGGATTTCCTAATGAGTGGCTGGCAAGCGATTGTTTATGTGTATTGTAAAAAAACTGTGTATCGTAAAAAACTGCCACATTTCATGACTCCATTGACTCTTATCTATGTTTGCCAAGGGCAACTAAATTTTGATAAGGCGACTTGATTTTCGCTTTGGTCTTCACGTAAGGCGAAATTTGAGACAGCAGAGCGACGACTTCGCCCGAATCGCCCCCTCGCGAGAGCCCTGATATTACCCTAAATATTGGGAAAGACTTAAATGGTTCTGGTACTGTTATAACAGCAGTAAAGAAAATGTCAAATCCAAACTAAAACACGTACTGTAATTTCCTCGTGACTCCATTTTCACAACAATTCCAAATCAACAGACTTTGCAAACGTGTATATCAAATTTTCATTCTTTAGTACCACTGAATAACAAATTTTGGTTGATTTCTTGGAAGAAAGCAGCTTCCATGAGAATCATGAATATTTCATCTTGCCAACAAACTCAGTGTTAAAGGTTTTCTATTAAAGCCTTGTGAAAACATCTACATTTTAATTTTAAGACAAGAGCTCCACTGAGCAGCGCCAAAGCTCGTCTGTTTTACATGTCGGCAATGGGGGCCATAGTTATGGTTCTTGTGCACTAATCCTGAAGGAGGTCAATATACCTCTGACGTTTCATGTCAAGATGTTGATATTGTTCATATAGATACCTTTGATCATTCAACTTAATAAGCAATTCTGACAAAAATTGTAAGTTAAAAAGGGACATAACTCCAAAAATATAGCTTTCAGAATAATGCCCCTTGTGTTACAACTGCCTTTTGTCATGATAAGCAAGCATTCAAAGTTTCAAATTGATACCTTTTAAACTGTTTGAGTAATGGGCTACAATAAAGTTTTCGCACGATGACGACAACAATGACGACGACAATGCAGCGATCATAATAGCTCAACATTTTCTTCGAAACAGACTAGCTAATAAAAATGATCTGTCTCTTTATTGTTACTACATTTAATTTAGGTAGAGCTCACGTATATATTTTTAACTTACTTTCTTCTGCTGAGTACACGCTGTTGTTCTGGGCGGTGGGTCCGAGTCCAAAAATATTAAACGGGGTGACCTTGACTTGGTACACAATGTAGTAGTTATCTTTTTGAACCAAAGCAGATGCCTCACTCTTGTTACCATTCACTATGATCTAGACAAAATAACATACATATGACTTGTCTTCATCTACTTGAGCACTAAATCCCAGCTGAAACATTTTTGTATTCATGAGAAATGTGAAATATTTATCAAAATAGGACCGAAAATTGTTTTTGCTGTTAACATTATATAATTATGTACTGTGTCTACAGCATATAAGATGGAACAGTTCCTCTGAAAAAACTGCCCTTTCATACTAGTACAGAATGGTTTCATACCTGAAAACTGACCTTTTATTTTAAAATGTTTAGTCTTGATGTACAATGGCTGCTAACAATTCTTTATGGCCATACCATAAAATAACATAAAAATGATTTGGCCAAAAGCTTTTCTTAATCTGACATGTAATGAGTCTTTTCATGTAACAACATTATGTATGCAAATTTTACCTTGTTCCATTTAATATTACTGGTTTCCTCCTCTCCTGGGGGTGGTCTCTTCCTAAACTCCACCTCATAACCAATCCCCCAACCATTGTGGTCTTCAGGTGGCAATGCCTAACACAACAGGTTTGTTAGATTTTAGCTTAATATTTCTTTTTAAATATATCAGACAGACAGCAAAACCAGTTTCTTGGTCTGGAGAAACTGTCTAAAAACTTTACAGTCATACAGCTTTCACATTCACCCTACCACACATTCAATGGAATAACTACCAAACTAAGTTTCTTTTAACTGAAGAAAAATAACAATAGGTCTAGACCTACCTACTCACATATAAACAGAGTAACTACATGTATTTATAAAACATAATGCAAGTTCATAAGCTTTATCAATGCAACTGCCATAACCCTGTAATGGCAAGCTGTAAATAGATAGTTCCTATAAACATAATGGTTATCCATACATACAATGTAAAACCTGTCAAGCATTACTTAGAAGAGGACCATTACTTTTTTATGTTGTATAGTTATACTTACATCCCATGTTATTCGTATGGTGCCAACACTCCCTCCTCCTCCACCTACATTTTTGGGTGGCTTAGTTGGTTTATCCCCAGGTATTACGGTACGTCCTGTAACATTTGCTCATTTTATTACATACTGAATAACTTTAAAATATTATAAAGACAGATGCATCTTTACACAAAATGATTGAGAAATTACATTAACAAAAAACAAGAGATGTTTGTGAAACACTTATGCACCCCGACCCCAGCAGTATACATTATGGCTAGTGTACATGGAAATGAAATTTACCTTTTGAACGTAAAATCAATAGGGGTTATCTACTGAGATACTATCAGAGATGCATCAATTTATCAAGTAGGATGTGTCTAACTAAAACTAGACCTAGATATTCCTATCATAAATCTGTATACATTTCGGTATGTGCAATCTCTGCAAGGAAAATGAATGGAAACTGCAAATAATTGGAATTTTTCTAATAAGTCCAAGGGGCATAACTCTTGTCAAAAAATGCTCGATCAAACCCAAAACAGAACGTGACCTAGATATTCTTATGATAAATCTGTATACCAAATTTTATTTCAGTATGTGCAACCTCTGCGAAGAAAATGAACGGAAACTGTTTGTGGACAGACCGACTGACAGACAGCAGCAAAGCAATATGCCCTCCCTTTATCAAAGGGGGGCATAATAAAATATTATAAAGATAGATGGATTCATCTTAATTCAAAATGATAACAAGATGCATTGAACTAAAATCTGTAGATAACGCTTCACTTCTTGTTAAACACCAAACACATTTAATTACCTCCCTTGATAGGCACTGTTATTCTTATTGTACAGCCTAACCATCTAAATTTAAACAAATAGAAACCAGAACCTACTAGTGGGTTTACTGTCTTGTCCAACACCATACATGTTAACAGCTCGAATCTTGAAGGAATAGCCAACACCAGGACTGAGGTTTCTTACCAGAAACTGTCGTCTCTGTGTGTCAGCCACACCCGGTATGATTGTTTCAATTTGTGGTATATCTATACAAGAATAACAAAATACATGTATTAATTTCTGGCAGATCCATAAAACAAGAACATCAACATTTGTCATTATTATTTTAAGATGTTTTACATTTATATTAAACTGGACAACTGAAAATATTTTGTATGTCCTCAATATAGATATTATTTCAACTTGTTTTATACATCACATATATGTATCAACCATTTTATTCAAACACATCACACTAAATGCTAATTCTAATTTGAGGCTTACTTATCTTTATAATTCTCTACTTACATGTATATAGTGGTCTCCACTCAGTTGAATAGTTTGTTTGTCCATATACCATGTAAGTTTGAATAGGTGCCCCATGTGTGTCTAACGGATCTGTCCATCTTAGAACAACATCAGTGTTCCTTACACCTAACTGGTCTGGCACGTCCTGTGTTATCTTGTCAGAGGCACTGTATGCCTGAACACCTGCAGGCTCACCAGGGGGACCTTTAAATATACAATAAGAGGTCAACATCTGCTGTATTCACTCTTACAGAACTGGTACTGCTCACAATTTCAATCCATAAACATTTGTTTATACTTATTTTTCTTACATCAAATACACTTCTTCAAACATATACTATCTGTGTGTAAATTGACTGCTTTCAGAAATTCTGTTCACCACATTTTCTAAAAAGAAAGTCAAACCTAAAACACCCAGTATCTATCTATCTGTCTGTCTGTCTGTCTGTCTGTGTATCTATCTATATGTCTATCTATCTATGAGTTGAAATTTGCTGACACGAAAACTGCATTAACTCGACACTTACGTGAATCCCTGCCAACCAAAATCATTATAAATTATGTTGCAGTGACTCATCATAATTACCAAATAATCAATAATTTTCACACCTTTGATTAGCGTTGCCACTCAACAATCACATTTTAATAGTTGTCAGTATTTAACACAGCAAGTTTTCACAATTTGATTACTCTTTGTTTGGCATTGATGTTTTTTCAGACAGTATGAGTGATATAATTACTGTGCAAAAAAGCTTTGACTCTGTGTCTGGTAGTCATCATCACTATGCTGCACTGATTGCATTCAATGTATCTGTATCCTTGTAGCTGCATTTGTAAAATATGTTGTTTTTTTTTCATGGAATTGTATATATTTCAGAAAATGTCCTATGAATCCTATATAATTCTTTTTTTGAGGACCCAGATCCTATAATGTTCACAATTTATATTGAAAGTTTTAAAAAATAACTTTATTTATACAGTACAGATAGTTTACAGGTGATAGCTGCAGTAGTCATTTTGAAAGTATTTACAGCTGAAAATTTGTTCCATGATGTAATTGGTGTGTTGTGTGAAAATTAAATAAGATTTTTGTCCAAAAATATAGGATTATATGGGGTCCAACATTTTACCAGAATCGATCATTTTTACCGGAATCTATCAGAATCAACATTGCATTACCGGAATCAACCTTTATTTCATACAAAAGCCAAGTTTTTAAAGATATAAAACATTATCTATCAATATATAATATAACTGACGTAATAACAAAAGAAATTTGAAGTATCTTCAAGTGGAAAGATTTTACAAGAGAAAGAAAATCGGCGAGTTAAGGAAAATTTGTACATTCTGATATACGCCAGAATCGGTCTGTATTTCTTAAATATATTAATTTAAATCATACAAAATTTATTTTTCATTACTTTACATCAGAAATAACATATTTACCCAAGGAATTTGAAGTATCTTCAAGTGGAAAGATTTTACAAGAGGAAGAAAATCGGCGAGTTGCGGAAGATTTGCGCATAAAGATATACACAGGAATCATTCTGTATTTCATAAATAAATTGAATTTAATACATACAAAAGTTATTTTTCATTACTTTACATCAGAAATAACATATTTACCTAAGCAATTTGAAGTATCTTCGAATGGAAAGATTTTACAAGAGAAAGAAAATCGGCAAGTTGCAGAAAATTTGCTCGTAAGGATATACACTGAAAATGACATGTATTTTATATCTAACTTGTATTTGAGTAACATATATGGTATTTATCATTCATATACCTCAGCTTGGTGTATGTTGTTTATAACAGCCCTGTACCAACAAAAAAGTGTGGAATTAACAAATTAAAGTGCCAATAAGCGGCTGCTAATTGTTCCTTATAATCAACATGTTATGACATCTCTATCTCACAAGACTGTCTTTGAAATACCGACGAATGTTTGTCCCAGGTTGATGCTTAACTTTAATACTCGCCGATTTTCTTTCTCTTTCAACATCCGATTATATAGGAATATAGAACATAGTTGACAGCCTGGATCAGCTATATTAATAGACAAAATAAGAGAAAAAGAGTACCTGTGACAAGCAATACAGCAGATGCATTTGCAGAATCCACTTGGGTTTGTGCAATACATGTGTATTCACCAGAATGATCATACTGAGCAAATATCAAGTACAGACCTCCCTCTTGATCCGGAGTATTTCCCTGTAAACAGATTACCAGGATGCAAATATTTCATTTAGCTATGCAGTATGTTCTATTCTTCATAATAACTAGTCTCCTTATCAGATCTGCCAAACAGAATTGTAAAATGGTCTTGCTACAATAGGTAAACTGCATTTTACTGTATAAAAAAATTAAATGAGCCCATGCCTTACCCTTCTGAAATGTTCATTATCTTCAATATCTATAATCCTTCCATTGAAGGCCCACAAGTATACAAGGTCAAGTTTGTTTAACTGGTTGAACGATGCCTGACAGTACATGAAGGCAGTTTTGTTGACCTCTACACTTTGTGCTCGTGGTGGCTGGAATATTACTGTGCGTTCTGAAACAGAAAATTCTGGACTTACAATATCGTCTTTATAAGCTTAGTGACAAGGTTTGCTTACATATACAATATAAAATTAAAAATTATCACAGTACTACTAGATTAAAAGCATTTATCACATTATCAAATTGTTGGTATATAGTACACATGACTGAATATCAATCACATTTGAAGTTTTCAGTATCACCATAAATCTTGTAAATGTAGAATCATAGGTTTTAACAAATGAAAAGAAACTAGAAATGTGTCCATAGGACACAGATGCCCCCACTCAACTTAGCTACTCATATAGCTAGCAATATGGCCACGAGATAGTCATACATGCTGAATCATTAATAAGATTGGTTTAACAAAATGACAACTATAAGAAACCTGTTGTGGTGTGAAGACTCAAAATACTGTCTCCAACACTGTGACCAATGGATGAATATTATCCTTCACAATTCTGTATGCATAGTTGGACATTCTTGGAGTTTGCAGATGGTATACAGGTGTTTTCATGTCTAATTTGTACTAAGTTCCTAAGTTATATGTTCTGTAAGGCTGTTTATAAAATGTCCATTGACATCTAAATAGCAAACAATTTTAAGCAATTGTTGGAACAAAATTTCACCATTTCCATACTTAAATGTTGAATTCTGCTTAAGCTGGTGCTAATGGGCATGGACAGTAACTTGCATTTTCCATTACTGTCCATGAACATGCTCAATCAAACTGAATCTGCAATTTGACCATTGGAACAGCCTTAAACTCAGTAAGAAGAAGGAAAATTTTTTAGGTATCAAACTGTAGGGCAACAATGCTGTGGTCTGAGAAGTAGGCTGACAGGCAGGATAATCTGGGTTGCAGAATATTATTCTGTATGTAGACAAGGTCAAGTGTAGAACCACCTCTGTGTAGAATTAAAAGCTAAGTTGAAATCTCAAAGCAGTACATCTGGAGAAGTTTGGTCTGCAATATGTGTTAGATCATTAATAAAGTCTGTTATGTTTGAGGATGGAGATCTATGGAGAAGACAGAATGACCTTGGACAGAGCTCTGATGAGATGGTAACTGACACTTGATCCATATGAGGTTGATGTGAAACACTGGAAGTTGTCACTGGCAACTTATCTCATTTGTAGAACAACAAACCATGGCAGTTGTCTTCCTGTGACATAGGCAAACATGTCAAGCTCCACCCAACACGCTGATGGTACTGTACTTGATTCTCATAGACATTTGCTTCAGTCAGACACAGTATGTTAACCCTGCTCAGAACTGGGTGATTCTAGCTCCAACGCTTTTGCAGTTACAGGCGACACAAGTTGAAAATTGCAAATTCTGAGTATGTAAGGGGCCATAACTCTAACAATTCCGAATAAATCTATACGGGAAACCCCAGGTGCACAACTTTACATGCTGATCAACATTCCTGTAAAGTTTCTTGACTGTAGGTGCAGCGCTTTTGCAGGTGCAGGCGACACAAGTTGAAAATTACTATTTTTTACTAAGTAAGGGGCCATAACTGTAACAGTTCCAAATAAATCTATACGGGAAACCCCAGGTGCACAACTTCACATGCTGATCAACATTCCTGTAAAATTTCTTGACTCTAGCTCCAGTGCTTTTGGAACAACAGGCGACACAACTTTTTGGGACAGACAGACATACGCACGGACTGACAAGGGCAAATCTAAATGGGCATAAAAAGTTAAGTCAATTACTGATATATTAGGGCTGACTATGTTGAGAAATTTTTATCAATCTGTACATGAAACTTTCCACAACTTCATTGTGTAGTCAAAAATAATAAGAAAGTCTTCAGTTAAAGGGTTTCTATATTCATTTTTAGGCAAATAAGAACTTACCCATAATGCGCAGGAATGTCCTATTCCTGTCTTCACCAAGTTCGTTAACAGCTCGGCATTCATATGTTCCTTCATCTGATGAAGATAATTCCCGTATCTTTAAATCACCTTCAATGGTAAGCTGCAAGCGTGACCCAGAATCTGTACCTGGATTCAAGTTAGCCCCATTTCTGTACCAAGAGATTTCGGGGAAAGGTGCAGCTTCTGGTCGGCACTGGATGGTAATGTTACCACCAACAGCACCCGCCATGCTTGAACTCAGTGGGAACTTGGCAAATGTTGGCTTCACCTCTGTAAGTCAAAAGATTACTGATGTTTACTCATTCAAAAATAAGAAATAGAATATTCTGATGATTAATTTTCACACACAGAGAAAACTTCCATCACACATCATACATTCTTCCCTCCAAATATTCTGTAAAAGCAAAGGTGTCAGATTATGTCAGTACTAAAGATATTAAATCAAACATTACAGTATTGTTCCTTGTACCTAGGATATAATGGTACATAAAAGCATCTTGTAATGATATAATGATACATGTTTTGGTCGTAATTCTTTAGCACTGCCAACATTTTTTAACCTAGACTTTTACTGAAAAGGACCCCATTGGAAATGTTTTAAATTCTAAAACTTTTGTGGGTTATCCTGTGTTGCATATACATGTATGTCTTGAGATCAATACATGTACTTCAATAATTTATAGTGTTATAACATTAATAAGCTTCCACCAATACTGAATTATATCTTAATGTGGTATCATCAAACTTAGTGATATGTAAAACTGTGATAATTGCATTGAACAAATTATCAATGTTTTATATGTAAATTGTTATAATCACATATACAGACAAATAAATCAATCAATCAAACTGGGGTACCTAGGATCCTGAGTTGGGCTGATGTAGAGGATACACCATGTGTGTTTTCTGCTATACACTGGTACATTCCACTATCCCTGTCATGTTGTAAATTACGAAGGTAGAGTGTGTTGCCGAAAACAAGACGATCTCCATCGGAGCTATTCTGGATTCTTTCACCATTCTTATACCAGCTGTATTCTGGGAAGGGAACACCTCGAGCCTCACATCGCCAAGTCAACTGACGTGTACCCTTGTCTAAATGTTGATCAGTCAATGGTACAATAAAATCTGGCTTAGCTGTCAATAAAACAAAATAAAATTTCAGTATTTCTTTTGCCCTATAACTTAAATCAGAGTTTTTTTCATTGTGTAGGTTGGCAATTTGCAAAACAAAGGTTCCTACAATGGACCAACCCCATCCAAGTATAAAACGACAGTCAGATCAGACTGGCACATGGGACACTAAGTTCAAGTTTAAGCCCATAACACAGTCATTGGGGCTGTTGTGAACATGTTTAACAAGTAACCATTACTGAGTGTCAGTATGGCTCCTTTGTAAAGATGTTTCATGTTATAAGCCAAACCTAATACATCAAGAGATTATAGTCATTTTAAATCATTCATCAGACTTCCAAAAAAATCATAATTTACCACACTCAATTCAAATGTTATTTCTCATGAGCAGGGGGCATAAAAATATATAACAGAAAAACAAGTACATTCTACATAGAGTGTATAGGTCTTGGAGTCTGATTCCATGGTAGATACACTCCATACTGAGCACTTGTACGTCCCAGAGTCATCCTGCTGTATGTTCTGTATCTTTAGAACTCTGTCACTATCTGTTAGTTCATAGCGACCTTTGACCCCATCTGGTACAGTCCATGAATACATCAGTGGCATACTGAAATAGGAGGTCCAGTCTTTTTTTTAGATTTTGGAGTTCTCACCAACCCTTTTTGTTTTGAAAGTGACTTTTTTTTTATTTCAAGGAATGACTAGAAAAAGCCTACATTTTCTACAGTTGTAAGTAAAATTGTTATAGGTCTACTTACAGGAATACAAAACACAAATTCAAATAAAAGGTATATGGTAGCATTTCAGGCAAACAATTATACTTTAAAAAAGATGCAAATAAATTCTTTTTTTCATTTTGTTATGCTTATAAATTATCTTATGGTCCAGAGCATACCAGCTTATAAATGTATAAATACAACCTCTGACAACTGCATCCGGGATTCAATTCTTTAGCCTTGTAGTCTATAGCATTGGTTTTTACGTGAAAGGACCTGTGTTCCCTTGAAGAATCACAGTCAAAGTCCTTGTTTCATTCAAGGATGAAAGTAAAGTAAACACCCCCATTTCCCAAAAAATCCTAACTTACGTTCCATAGGCGAAGCACTCCAGACTTATGTTCATGCCTACAACGGGTGACCCAGGTACAACATTGATAAAACTGTCTTGAATCCTTGGTTCATATGTACCAGCAGCTAAGTGTATAAAATTGCATGAATGTTATTTTCAATCCACTGAGCAACCATACTAAAAACATTTTATGAAATGTGATTTTTTTTTTTTAGTTATTTTTCTCCATTAAAATGACTAATATAACTTTATTGTAACCTTTTTCTTCATTTTTAGAAGTTAAACCTTTAAAAACAAAAAATTTCCTAGAAATGTAGCAGTATTACTTATTGTCGGAACCCACGTTCACTCAATACGCTATGCTTCTTAATGTAGTGGAAACGGAATATATACAGTGAGTTCCGACGATGAGTATTACAGACAAGAGGGCCATGATGGCCCTGTATCGCTCACCTGAGTATGACTGCTTTTAACAAAGTTGATATGGATCTGGTTAATTGACCCCAGATGACCGATATTCGAACTTGACCTAGAAATTATTGAAACAATCTCTTTGACAAATTTCAAGGTTATTTGTACTGAAAATGTTACCTCTAGAGTGTTAACAAGGTTTTTCCATATTTGGGCTCTATGACCTAGTTTTTTAACCTAGATGTCCCATATTTGAACTTGACCTAGAAATTATTGAAACAATCTCTCTGACAAATTTCTAGGATATTTGGACTGAAAAAGTAGCCTCTAGAGTGTTAACAAGGTTTTTCGATATTTAGGCTCTATGACCTAGTTTTTGACCCCAGATAAACCATATCCAAACTTGAGCTACAAATCATCAAAACAACCCTTCTGACAAATTTCCAGGACATTTGGAGTGAAAATGTAGCCTCTAGAGTGTTTACAAAGTTTTTGATATTTGGGCTCTGTGACCTAGTTTTCCACTCCAGATGACCCATATTCAAACTTGAGCTAGAAACCATAGAATTAAGCTTTCTGACAAATTTCCAGGTTATTTGGAATTAAAATGTTACCTCTAGAGTGTTAACAAGGTTTTTCCATATTTGGGCTCTGTGACCTAGTCTTTGACCCAAGATGACCCATACTCCAACTTGAGGTAGAAACCATCAAAAAAACCTGTCTGACAAATTTCCAGGAGATTTAGACTGAAAATGTAACCTCTGGAGTGTTAAAAAGGTTTTTTAATATTTGGGCCATGTGACCTAGTTTTTGATCCCAGATGACCCAAATCCAAATATGAGCTAGAAATCATTGAAACAACCTCTCTGACAAATTTCAAGGACATTTGGACTAAAAAAGGTAACCTCTAGAGCATTAACAAGGTTTTTCTACTTTCGGGCTCTGTGACCTAGTTTGTGACCCCAGAAAACCTATATTCAAAACTGAGCTAGTAATCATCGATAGAACCTTTCTGACAAATTTCCACATTATTTGGACTGAAAATGTTACCTTTAGAATGTTAACAAGGTTTTTCCATATTTGGACTCTGTGACCTAGTTTGTGACCCCAGATGACCCATATTCGAACTTGATCTAGAAATCCTCAAAGCAACCTTTCTGACGAATTTCCAGATTATTTGGGCTGGAAATGTTACCTCTAGAGTGTTAACAAGATTTTTCTATTTTTGGGCTCTGTGACCTAGTTTATGAACCCAAATGACCCATATTCGAACTTGAGCTAGAAATCTTTGAAGCAACTTTTCTGACAAATTTCCAGATTATTTGGGCTGGAAATGTTACCTCTAGAGGGTTAACAAGATGTTTCTATTTTTGGGCTCTGTGACCTAGTTTTTGAACCCAGATGACCCATATTCGAACTTGAGCTAGAAATCATAGAAGCAACCTTCCCGACAAATTTCCAGATTATTTGGTCTAAAAATGTTACCTCTAGAGTGTTAACAAGGTTTTTCAATATTTGGGCTCTGTGACCTAGTTTTTGACCCAAGATGACCCATATTTGAACTTGAGCTAGAAATCGTCAAAGCAACCTTTCTGACAAATTTCCAGATTATTTGGGCTGAAAATGTTACCTCTAGAGTGTTAACAAGATTTTTCTATTTTTGGGCTCTGTGACCTAGTTTTTGAACCCAGATGACCCATATTAGAACCTAAGCTAGAAATCATCAACAGAACTTTTCTGACAAATTTCCAAGATATTTGGACTGAAAAAGTAGCCTCTAGAGTGTTAACAAGGTTTTTCTATATTTGGGCTCTGTGACCTAGTTTTCCAACCCTGATAACCCATGTTCGAACTTGTCCGAGATATTAATGAGACAAACATCCTGACCAAGTTTCATGACAATTGAGGCAAAAATGTGACCACTAGAGTGTTAACAAACTAATTGTGGACGGACGGACGGACGACGGACAAAAGGTGATCAGAAAAGCTCACTCTGTCACTACGTGACAGGTGAGCTAAAAATATCAAACAAATAGTGTTTCTAGTTGTGCTATTCTGTATTCATCACATTTCTTAAAACAATAAAGGATAAACTTACCACTAGTGAAGACAGACAGTCGTACAGGTTTGCTGGTTCTACTTGGACTAAGTGTTGTACTAACAAAATTCTCGTTCAGATTCATGGTTGTCAAGGTTGCAATACAGTAGTAATAATAGTTATCAGCACTGGTTACTTCTGAGAAATACAACTTTCCATTGCCCGAAACAAAGATGTGACTGTTTAAATCAGGTCTGACATCCATCTTGCGTACTTTGTTTATATCTCCTGTGTAACGGTCCTCCTCTGATTTCTTCCACTGGTACACAACAGCTGAAATAGAAAAGTTGTATATTTTACCTTCACCCTGAAAAAGGCTCATTTCTTTAACTCTGGACAGTTTTGTTTCCAACTGAATGGGAGGTGGGGGGTTGGGGGGGGGGGCATAGATATGTAGGCAGATAATAGTCTGCAGTAATCCAATTGAGGTTCACATGTTTATCGTGAAATCTTCAATTGTGAATATTCTATATGCATATTGTCGAAAATGAAAATTCTCTGAACTGAAAGACCATGATGATTAATAAGAAAATAAAAGCCAAACGATAAATAACTCTACAAACAAAACTAGATCAAGTACACTGTAGATATATAATCTACCGGTACCTCAGCAAAAACTTTGAAGAGCAAGTACCTCTTCTTCAAAGACCATTCTTTAAGTAAACTAACTTCTCAAGAACAAAAACTGTTGCATGAGAAAAACAGCCTGATCTGAGATATTTTTCTACAGTGTATATTAAGCAACCTAACAGGACAGCAAGCTTTCATACTCTGGTAGACCTAGCCAACTTGTCTGTGTCATCCAGTAACTGAGGTGACTTCTCCCCTCTAGAACTTTCTCATTTGTGGAAAATTTTGCAAATGTGGAAGGAAAAAAAAAACATTACTTATAAAAAAATTTACATCCACTCTTGGTAGATTGTTACTTGCTCTTTTTTTCTATACTTTACCTTGGCTAAATTTTGATTGTATTCCTGGACATACAATGACAGCTCCTTGGTATTCCAGAGGAGTGACTGGTGCAGCCTGTATGTTTGGAAACTCACCAAGGCCTGAAAAATGAAGTTTAAGATATTTTAAAAAATGTGATTCCTTTTGCCCAACACTAAATTTAAGAGTGAACAGGGCCATTATAAAGCTATGCATCAATATATCTAATTTTAGATAAATTTAGCCAAGTTTTAATCACCACTGGAGATTTGCGGCAATCATAATGATAGCTTCATTTTGAATAAAGAAAAAATAAAAGTTCCTACCAAAATACATGTCAACTATGCAAGTACTTGATGAAAATGCATGGTTCATGCCTGCTGTTCATGCATGATACAAAGTATCTTAAGATTTATTATTTTCATCATCATAAAAACTAAAAACTAAAACGGTTAACTCAAATACTCACAAACCAGCAGCATTACATACAAAACACTTACTTGCAAATGAGAGTTGGGCTGGTGCACTGATTATGGTACCTACTACATTCTCAACCTTACACTGATACTTCCCAGCATCCTTAGCTTCAGAAGGATTCTCAATGGTTAATTTTCCATTAGTTATAGTGTAACGGTTGTCCATTACAGACGAGATAGGTGTTATAACTCCCGAGTTGTTACGAATCCAGCTGTAGTCAGGCTGAGGTATTCCGCTGGCAATGCATTCCATATACACCATACCTCTTGCTTCGTCCGAGATGACAACGGTACTTGATGCCTCAATAACAAACTTTGGACCCCTGTGTACATCATTCAGGTTCTTGTATGGAACACCATAATCTGTAAATGAAACATAGAGTCATTATTGCACTCATAACTGATATCTATTGTTGATATCTCTCTGTTAACTGAGCAAAAAAAAAATCTAACCATTACACAACTTTTAGATCTGCAAATATCATGAGTAATTGTGTAAGGACATGCTATGAAGTAGAAAGTGAACAGTATTAGTAAAAACAAAAGGGCTATCAGTGCTCTTCACTCAGTGAAGTACCATTGTCCTTTCTGAAAATGTAATATCATATTCAAGTGTAATCTATCATAAAGATGTAAGATTTTTTCATCAGGACAAACACTCTGACCAAGTTTGATGAAATTCTGTGCCAAAGATGAAACCTCTTGAGTTTTAATAAAGTTTTCCACTGATCTCAGCATGTTACCTTGTTTCTCAAATAATGTAAACCAGTTTCAAACTTTTCTCAGAAATCATCAGTACAAACTTTATCAGCAAGTTTCATGAAGACTGGGTCAAAAAAAGTTGCCTCTACAGTGTTCAAAGTTTTTCTAAGATTTAGGCTGATGACCCAGTTCTTGAACCCGCATGACCCGCTTTCAAAATCATGATAAATCATCAGGACAAATATTCTGACAAAGACGACGACTATTATACCAAAAATGTGACCTCTAAAGTGTTCACAGCACCTGATCTAGGTTCTGACTCAGTTTTGAATTTATCCCAAATATCATAAGGACAAACATTCTGAGCAAGTTTCATGAAGGCTTGATAAAACATATGGCATCTAGAGATTTCATAAGCTAAAATGTTCATGAAGACACAGGACAAATGCCACACTTAAGCTCACCCTGAGAACCCTGTGCTGAGAAGAGCTATCCTAAAAACTTTATAACCAGCACACAACTAATGCAAAATGATTTCTTTGAGCTCTACTGAAATTCTGATGATGGGTTTTAATTTTTTGCAATATCCAAACAATTAAATCAGCAATCCTCAAAACCATATGCTTAGTTCTAAATTCTATAAGGTCACAGAATCAGTTTTATTTTATTTTATTTTTTTGCAATATTTAGCCTTATTATTAACAGATTAGCATATCAAGAAAGCCAACAAAAATTATGCTGAATGCACATATTTATTTCAATCATTCTTTGTTTAACTTATCCCTCATATCAATACCAGTACTACTACACAAATGCAGAAGAACTTTGTTTCAATTTGTGTAATTCAGAAAAACAGGAAACAAATGTAGACAACTGAAATAGAATGGAAACCAAGAAGAATACAGTCACATGACAGCAGAAAGCTTCAACTGAATGACAACAGTGAACAAATCTCTCATCAAAATACATGCTTACTTAGCAAGACATTTTCTCAAAGCATGGTTGCCAGAAACAAAAGTTCTTACCATAACCTCTCTCCTGATCTCCTTTTTCAATAGTATGCATATTATATGGTAGAAATAATTTTAAACAAAACTAAACAAAAACATTTATTACAATTCAAAACATCTTCTAAAACCTGATTCAATCAAGGAAATGGCACCAGTTCTGAACAGTACAGTCATTCCTGTATGGTTGGAACTCTCTTCACTCAGTTTTCTCCATGCTTTAAGTTTGCACTTACATCTTATTTTTCAGTTATATTTCTACACTGGAATAATTAGAATGGCTCGAAATAGCAAAGCTGGAATTATTCCAGGTCTAAAGGTGTTTCTTATAGTTTCTATGTTAATCTACACTTTTTACTTTATCAGTTTTGCTTGAAATGACTAATACGGGCACAAATTTAAAAGGAGTTCACACTGCTATATTATACAGTAACAAACAAGAAGTTCTAAGACTCAACACAAAAGATCATTAACAAAATGTCTGTCTAGAAAGAAATTGTTGCAAAAGTTATATAAACAGCATGATGCTAAACCTAGCATGTATTCTCTTATTATAACATTTGCTGTGTTAAATGCTTGCTCATATTAAAGGCACCTTTTTCATGTTATAACATTAAATGACATAGCTACATCCACTCAAGAACATCTGTTAAACAGTTTGACTAAATGTAAACTTATTAAACAATCTGTACATATGATACCCTAGTTAGCCACATGTTAACTGCCCAGACAAAAACATGAACCAGACATGCCTTTGACTTCATCAGCCCACTTTCATTACTTGCCCTAGTAAAACTACTTCAAGTTTGCAAAATAAGCAGTTGACAACTACATGTTTACCTGTAAGAAGTGACCACTGGAAATAGCTGCTTCAGTTATTTGTCCACTTACTTGTCTAGCACTCTTAACAATACAGACCTTTAAAACAAGGTGTCCTCTTAAAAAAGTTCAAACATTCTTACCGAAACCTCTTTTATTTATATTGATCCTGTAGACTTCATTCCTACTGATCTCACAGATATAATTTCTTGGCTGTGACCTGTCAGAGACAGCAGCTACTCCATACAGTCCTCCTGTAAGACAACACATTGAAAAAAGTCAAACCTTCTAAACAGTTAACATTCTGTTAAACTGTCCACACAAGTTCTAAATAATTTAAAAGAATTCAAGATAATTCTCAGGGTTTCCTCTAAAAAATATTTAGTTATCCCCAACAAATTCACCAAGTGTTATAATTACTCAGAAGTTCTAACTAACAGACAAAGTCTGTAAGCATAACACCAGTTCATTTCAAACATGTATCACCAACAAAAGGTTTTTCAAAAATAATTTATTCATTGCAGTTTTAACATTCATAATCATGCAACAACAGGAGCATTTTGTATTTTACTATTAATATTAACCTAGGTGAATTTAAGGAGTACCATATCAAGAATTTTACCATCTGAATTCATTGCAGGCACTCTCTTATTCATGTTTTCATAAGGTGTGGAAAACAGTGAATAAACACATTAATCAATTTTAACATGAAAGACCTGGTCATAAAAGGCAAAGACAATTAACAACCATGCCCATTTCTACTCCCCTATTTCTAACACCACAAAATGTCATGTTAACAGTGTTAGAAATAAACACTTGCCCGATTGCCCGACAAAGTTGAAAATAGGCCGGGCAAGTTGATCTCGTATGTAAGTGTTCCGCCGGGCAACTAAACCTTTCGCCCGTAAAACCCCTTTTCGCTACTGAAAATATCTTTTCGTGTTTTACTATTCCTTTGGGTTGTATTCTACTGTAATTGTTATCTCTGATTTAATTCGTCGGTACGTTAACCTAAAAACCAATTGCGTGCACTTTTTGATTTTCACTTGGTCTCCGATGCCAAGATGGCAGCACACTATCCGATTTTTAGTTTTGCCAAGAAAAACTCATCAGCTGACGCAGACTGCGAACATCCAAACGAAAAAATGAAGCAAACTGAGACCAAAAAAAGACCAGAAGAAAAAATACGAACAGCAATGCCGCAAACGCGAATTCCAGACCATGAATGAAATGTTCTTTTAAAGAAAGAGAATAAACATGATATTGATACTGTTTATGTAGTATTTTATACGGAATGGAAATGGCAAAAAAAATGGAGGGCTAATATTGGGGCAATCTAAAGATGCTGGGGGCAAGTTAAACTTCAATGTAACTTGCCCTCTGGGCAGGTTGGTCTGAAAAAATAATTCTAACACTGCTGTTAACTGATAAACAAAGCAATCTGGCAGCTGATCGCCTTTACCCTTCATCACTGTTGTAAAGTTTTTGGAGCTAACAAATTTCTAACATTTCTAACTGCTTATGATAATGTAGAATTCAGTTATAGAATTCCCTATCAACTTATACATGTAAAATCATAATGAATCTAAGCAGAAGTATTAAACTTCAAGTATGAGATACTTAAGTTAGTTAAACTTTTTTCTTTGACATACCTGCATAACTAGATAAATACTACACACTTAACTCTGGACAGTAAAAAACAGCATGAACATGCAAAGGCAACAAACCATACTAGATGATATAATTTTAATTTAGCCTTACAAGGCAACTGTTAAATCCAAAAGAATTTCTGTGACTGTTTCAACAATCACTTGGAATAAATGCTTACAAAGAAAAATGAAATCAAAATTTTAACAACAAAAGCATTACTTACGGAGCATATCATACTTGTACACCAGTATATCTCGAGTTATGTCTTGGTTGAATGGCTCATGCGGGTCTATCCAAACGTAAGATGACAAGGACACTTCTTTGTTTGTTGCTGTCCATACAAATCGAGCATACACAGCAGAGGAGTCGCGTTCACCACTAGTGTACCATTCATTTCTATGGGTGAAAAGGTCACACTTATTCAAGTTTTTTTCAGACAAACGAATAGCAATACATATGAAATAGATAATTTTCATAAATAAAACAGTGATAAGTCACAATCAAGGTCTTAAGCTCTGTAGATAGAACAACAAAGCTATACTTTTGTTTATGAAATGTTAATGTCTTCTTATCAAGTAAATGTAAGTCCTTGTTTTAAATTAGTAACAATCCTATATTTTGAATTTTTGTGACTTGGAATTTAAAAAGGATGAGATTATTTCACAGGAGGATCAGAACAGATCAAAAGCCTGAGAAGATAGATCAAAAGCCAGAAAACTTTAAAAAGCCAGAAAAGATTGATCAAAAGCCAGAAAACTTTAAATGACAGAGTTTCAGATTACAATAATAATAAAATTGCCAATTTAACATGTGGTGCAAACATTCATTTACAACTATCATACTGTGAAATCATTTAAATTCGAGGGCATAAAATTTCGTGGTTTGTCGACAGAGGGCAATTTCGTGGGGTCGTAAATTCGTGGAATTCAATTGCTAGGTAAAAAAAAATACGGGGCTGAAAATTCGTTGATTTTAACATTAGGTGAAAGGAAACCTTACAAACAATATCCAGCATTTGTGCTATGAAATTGTTGATGCGTGCAAGTTAACGTGTTTCCACTTACCCAAACAACCGAAGAGTCGTTACTACATGTATGGTAATTAACCTACCAATCGGTCTTCTCAATTAACAAGTGGCAAGTGTCAATTATACTTTGTAATATGTTGCGCATCGTTTTCATTGTTAAAATTTAAGGTGTGTAAAAACTGTCTTTATCAATTCTAAAGCTGTGAAAAACGTCGGCCTTCCGTCTTTGATAATGTAAAAATAAACATTTCATTCAGGGACCGTATAAATGCAAATAGCATCTGCAGTATAGTGCAGTTTGACAGACACGTGACACTACGTCACTACAATTTCTACTTTCAGTTTGGGTGTACCTAGTAAACAAACAAAATATGGGTACACACCTGAAAAAAACTCATCAGTTGGTTTAGTATCCGATTCTTACCTATGTTTATCGTTGATTCATTGAATGAAGTACAAAAAAAGCTGCAGGTAAGCACACAACTTGTCTACGGACGATGTACAAACTACGAACCTCGTCTCACGCCTTTTTGGTGCTATTGACTGATTGGGCATACTTAACATTATCTTGGGCACAATTTGTTCGTCGGGACTTGATTTCGTGGGTTACCTGAACCACGAAATCCAGGAAAATTAATCCCCAACGAATAATAATGATTTCACAGCATCTGTATGCAAAACAGCACAGATGATTATACATAAAGAATTTCTCTCTTCTTGTTAATAAATGATTACTGGATCAGACCAGATTAAATGGTCGACAAGTCCATTAAAGAAATTTAGCAACAATAGGGTTTATCATTTCGTCTGTTAACTGGAAAGTCCAAAAGAAGACCTTTAAAGTAACAATTGTATGAATTTGGGTAAAACTTTGATTATTGCATAAGACAGAACACTTCCATGATCCTGCCATTTGGGGACACCGGGAAAGTTGTTGTTTTTCCTTTGCTGATTTCACCTTGTCTACACAGAAAAATGAAAAGAAAGTTGTCCAAAATTTCTTGTCAATATGAAGGTCAATCACAATGAAGTGGTGTTTGATAATGCTTAGTATTGTAGCATGATAAATTTTTACACTTTCCCAGTTTAAACATTCTTAGTCTGGAAGTAATTACAGCATCAACTTTCCCAATTTCTATGGTTTTGATGCACAGCCTCGCTTCTCCCTGAGTTTCATTAAAACTTCTCTCTATTTTCTCTTAGGGTGAAGTCACTTCTTATTTTTTCTGGCTAGTTGTAACCCTGCACTTTACATTCAGCAGAATGCCTGGTGGTGGGGAAGGAACAGGGATGATTCAACAGCACATATATCGAGGGTTTAGCGTGAAACTGTTGTATCTGCATTTTCCATTTTTGTCCAGGAGAAACAAAAAACTGATTTTCTCTGCATATATTCTAACTATATTAAATATAGAAAAGGATCTAAACAGTTAATGTATCACAATTAACCTAAGCAGAGATTTGAAGATTTTAAATTTGTTGTTTTAAAGAAATGCATCAAAATGTCAGATACAATAGTTTCGCGCTAATATTTACTGTTAAATAGCATTTTCGCTTAGCGTGAAACTATTGTATCTGCAAAGTTATTAAAGGGAAATTATAAATATTTGCTTCATTTTTTTTAATAGAGAGATTCCATGTTAAAGACATGTTTCATTTATTTTCAATCAGTAATATCAATGAGGATATCCTACCTTTAACTTGTTCGGTGTGAAAGTATTGTATTTGCATTTTTTGGGGATCTGTGCTATTTTGTGTTTTGTGAATTCATTTTTTTTGTTTCCACTGCACATATTCGTAAAGCATCATAGCAAAAAATTTGCATCATAGCAGAAAACTTACAGAAAATGTCTTAGATGTGAATAATTTCTGATTTGATTAAACAGTAGCAGCTGTAAGACATGAGCAATATGGCCTTTAGTTTAAACATATGAAATTTTATTTTACATCTTTGAAAAACACGATTTTGCAGCTTATATTAATCCTGCACGATGACTGCATCCTGGAATCAACCAGTACTTGCACCACAATAGAATGAGAAAGTACCAGATAAGTCTCATCTCATGTGGGGGTTCGGACCTGTGATCTACAGATTGAGAGTCGGACATTATACCACTTGACTATGGTCCTCCACTTGGTGTTTGACTTTGAAATAAGATAACAACATATTTCTCATAACAGAAACAGAGGAAATATTTATTGGCTGAAAAATTGTAACACTCTCTATTATTCAGCAAACAGAAACATTGAGACCTGGGGTCATATTCATATTTAAGTATCTATTAAAAATATTAGATATTTTTACTCAAGTTAAAAATTTTTAAGCCCTATATATCGTACACTAAAAACTGTTATACATTATTTTAAGATATTCTTGAAGTAAATAACAAATTTAATATAAAACAATATTGTACATTTCTTTCTTGACCTTGTGATAAGATATTTTTTTTCATATTTTGAGAAATATATTCAGTTTTAAACTACAATGCTTAATGAATACAACCCCAGGTATAACACAATTTTTTTCAAACAATTAAAAGGAACATTTACATTCAGTTAGCAAAAATATACATTTTACAGCTTAGGCATTATATTTCCTTGATCATAATTAATACATTGTAAAAGTTTCACAGCACGTTATGCCAACAGTACCTTGCAAACAAATATTTCAAACCGTCCACAAATAAAAGTATCATGACATAGCTTTTCAAAAACACTCTCTCACTTAATAAAGACAAAATTAATTTACAGAGTGAGGTAAACATATAACTTTACATGAATACATCAGAAGTATGTCACTTATTATCTCTTGTCAAATCAATATGAAATAATACATTGTATTTGCCGAAATAGATTATATCCTGGCAAAACATAGAATTAAATCAATGAGCTTAGTTTGAAGAAGTTTTTGCTAAATAATAATATTTATTGGCGGCGCCGAGAACGACGACGCCTATATTGGAATAGTGTTTCATTTTGTACCATGCGCTGACGTAATCAATTTGGGAGAATCTTGGATCATTATCAATGTAAAAAAATCCAATTATTCTGTACATCACTTAAAATATGTCACTTCATAAATCGTATTTATTAATTAAAAAAAAAAATTGATCCAAATCAGCTAAGTTTGTATTTTTAATCAAAAGTTTTTGATGCAAAAATTACAGATTTAATTACTTTTCCCAAAACAAATCAAAGCGCTGCAAGTACTTGTATATTCACTGCATTTATCTAGCAGTGTGTTGCTACTTAATCTGAAATGCAAATCTTTGTTAATTCTTTCAACTATAGCTATATAAAGAAAGGTGAAGCCGAGTGGTTAAAAGGTCGGACTTGTACTCTAAGGATAGCTAGTCAAGACACGAGTTCAAACCCTGTCAGCGGCCGTGTCGGCATCGGTTATTTCCTTCAGCAAGAAACTTTATTCTCATTACTTAGTACTGGTTGGTTCCAGGGACGGATTTGAGAATGGTTCTATTAGCTAAAAGCTTTCGTCACAATCGAAATAAAATTGATTTGTATAAACTAACTTGAAAACAGAAATTGTACAAAATCTGTCGTTTTAATGCAATAATAAAGAATGAGACTGTCTTTGTGAATACAGACACAAGGATGAATTTGAAGAACACTCTTACTTTGCTGGAGTCAATTCAGTCGTTATAGTTACAAAAAAACATATCTATTCACTACGCCACTAAACCGTTAAACCATGAATATGATAGAGTACCAGTTGTTCTTTGGGTGTTATCTAGTGCAGACAAAATACAAAATATTTGAAATGATGTAATACCATACTGTGAAAAGTGGAATTCGAACAAAGGTGTTACATGTAAGGTTTTATTTTTTGGATGTCGATAACATAGGAATTGTTATTTCAAAATCGAGGACACACCTTCAGAGACAAGTATCTTGGTATATTTTTCACCAAATCTGGGAATATTATGCATACAAGAAAATATTTAGTAGTAAAGCCCTTCATCTATTATAGGAGAATGTGTACTCCATAGTTGATTACCTATCGGAAGCACTGTCGGGTCGGCAGCTCTCTTTGTTCCAATTTCAGAAATACACTCACACTGCTACTGCTACACAAAAATTCGATTCCCGTTTCCTACCAGAGATGGTAATTCCTTAGATATAATTTTCTCTTAAACACAGACCGGGGAAAAAGCAAGATTACGAGGTGATTTTAAATAATTTATAATGACCATTCGCTTCTACAGTTCTCTTCTACAGAAATAACCGTCCATGGATCTCAAATTCTCATTCTCTGTGGGAAGAAAAACATATTCTTGGAATTGTCATTCAAGGTTTAAATTTGAAATTTTGACATGTCTTGGGCTGCCTAGAATCTTTGGACAGTAAACTTAACAACCCTTTTGAAAATTTCCGATCACTAAAGTCATCCTTATTTCAATTTACTTAATGTGCTATCGATGGTTCCAAAATGTTCCTTGGTCAATCGCAGCAAATCTATATAAAGTATAGTATTTAATATACGTTGAAGGCTTATGACCACTGCATGTGTGATGGTATTTTCTTCATGCATACAATATAAACAATGAAAACATAACATTTCTTCAAGAAGTAGATTGAAAATCTGAGTTTGTAAAAATTGGATTATATCCTGTTTATCATGGTTGCGCAACCAGGATAGAACAGAAAAAGACACAAAACAGTAGGATTTAAACAGACTAAAATCATTAAAAGGGTATAGATTGTTGAAATAAAGCAAAAGTAGACATTTGGAATATTCAAGTGCTGAATTGTGTCGCAGACGAAGAACACTTGATTATTATCCCAATTTTTAATTTTAAAGGGAGACAATATGCAATTTTCATAAAAAGTGAAAGATCAAATGATTTTTTATGAGAATATAGTCATTCATATCTGGTCATTTTGTTGAAGAAAAGTGAATTCACATGATTTCACATCTTCAATAAAAGTGATTAAAACATGGATATAATTCAAATGTCCCCCTTTAAAATCTTTTTACATCCCATCTGTAAATAACTTGATTGTATCATCAAAATGTACAACATGTACTACACACGTGTACAATTGTTTAGGTTAATTTATACACTTATTATTTATCATATTTCAAAACCATGTGCGCCGCCTTTGATGCTTTGCATCAAAATTAATCTTGTCATAATTCTTGGCTGCTTCCTGGAGAAAGTACTACTTAAGTCCAAAATGCAGAATGTCACAAATGATTATCAACCTCCAGTGACCTCAAAGTATTGTCATTCAGTATATATGATATCTGATTACCGCTTCCATACACTGACTAGTCTAAGAGTAGTCAACAAAACCTGTATGTATTATCATGGCATTGTATTAAGAGAAAAAGGTTAATGATCAACAATAAATCATCAGTGCTACTTCAGCGTGTCGATACAATTACAATACTGTACATGTCAAAAGTCTACGGTTAAATCCTTTTAAAAATATTTTTAAACTGTACTTATGTAAAGAAAAACATTTTCCTGAAAGCAATAAGCTGTTTAAAGACTGTTTACCTATTTTCCAATACTTTAATTATTTCTTCTAACGAAACTTTTCCTGGACAACAGTCACTGACAAGAACTTCTTGTGGACATAATTATAAACTTTTGTAAAATTGATCTAGGTGCCTTTATTCGTTAAACATCTTAGATAAAACTTTAGATTTTTCTTGCAGGACAATAATTTCTTATAACTCATGACATAAAAGAATCCAAAAATGATTAAACTGTGCAAAATGTTTCAAACAAACAATATACTTTGAAAACCTTTCACAAAAAAATAAAAACACAACCCTATTATATTTAAATAAAATTATGCACTGGAAATAAAACAATGGAAGTCCAGTAAATCAGGTCAATTCAATAACAATGCACCTTTTCGAACAGGTGAACAATTATTTGTTCCTTATAGTCAAGACTGTTAAATATACATGACCGCCTAGATGTCCCATTTATGGCTTTTTTTCCAGCAGTATCCCACTAAAGGTCTGTTTTTATGTTTACTGGCAGCTGCAGATTAAACAGCAGATAGAAAGTTCTACTATCTTACTCATGGATGAGCTGCTTTAAAAAGTCAAATTTACTCAATTATCATCTATTGCCTGTGTTTCATGGGGCAGCAGAGCATAAAATATGTGGTGGGGCTTTGGTATTATGTCATCCAAGCACAACTTTACAAGATCTTTATACTTGTCAATAGAAAGAGGAATAAGATCTCAGGAACTGCAGGACATGTGTTGTTGGATTGAACATCAAAATGAGGCTGGCATTTTTCTCTCTTCTGATAAATTTTCTGTTTCTGAAACATTACTAATCCAGAATTTATTTGCAAAATGGCACTGTAAAAGACCAACTGTAGCAGAAAGGCCTGACAAAAATTCAGTACTGAAAAAAATCACACTGGATATTTTCTTTTATCAAAAGAAAAAATGTTGCAGTGTTATGAAGTTATGTGACTTGTAACTACTCCATAATTTGTATAAATTAAATTTGGTCCAAAGTCTAAAAGTACTACTGAGTGGAAAAGTGTTATGGTACTGTTTTGTGACACCAGCTCTAAAAATCAATAGTGCTTGTTTTCCAGGCGCCATAAAGCAAATAAGACGATGAGTTCAACACTCATTGAAAACATAACAGCGACTAAGAATTAAAGGCCCCAAATCTCTTATGAATATCCCCCTAAAGTGAATATTATGATTACAAAATGTAATGTAATGTATGAAATATGAATAACAATCTGCACAGTACAGTAGGCCTACAGTACAAGTCATAATATTTTTTCATTATTTTGTTCAAATGGAGGGAAAATAAATCTATAAGTGTTTCACTGATTCTAAATGATAAGTGTTAAGGACATAATCTTAAATCCCTCCCCCTGAAAAAAAAAGCGTTACCGTAATGCATTTAAAAGTACAAAATATAGGAAAGATAAATATATACTCACATTGCAGAATCCACAGGCATTCGGCACATTTGTCTTGCCAATAATGGTCAAGTTATCATAAAATAATCTCCCTTTGATCATCAAGACCAAAATAACTATCCAGCACCCGTTAACTATATAATATATATTATTTTATGATACTTTGATCATCAAGACCAAAATAACTATCCAGCACCCGTTTACCATATAATATTATATGGTAAACGGGTGCTGGATAGTTATTTTGGTCTTGATGATCAAAGTATCATAAAATAATATATATTATATAGTTAACGGGTGCTGGATAGTTATTTTGGTCTTGATGATCAAAGGGAGATTATTTTATGATAACTTGACCATTATTGGCAAGACAAATGTGCCGAATGCCTGTGGCAGAATCCACGAACACTAACACACAAATCTGAGCACTCTGATCTAAAACATCTTATTCCATAAATGTTAATTCATACCAAATACATTAATAGTAATAAAATCTGGCCATCTTTGTGGTTTTTCTCTCTATTTATCTTTCAAAAGCTTGTACTGAGAAATATAAGTAGATTCTATATAGATTCTAACTTTATGATGTCATCAATGATGTCATCATTGCCTATAGGTCATGAAGTGTATTTTACCAATGAATGATATTTCTTAGAATTACTTACAATCAACCTTTTGAATCTTTACAAGATTATTATATATTAATAAACACAATCTTTAATGCAGATACAACATTTTTCCATTGTTCATGTAAAATGTTAAGCGTGAAACTATTGTATCTGCCATTTTACATTTTTTCACTTAAAATTATAAAACAGAATTACACCCAAACATTTATTAAAAATCAATGATGATATTGGGTTATTATATAAATATTGTTAAAAACAATTTTGCAGATACAAGAATTTCTCTTTTTTTATTAATCATGACTGCTTTAGTGTGAAACTATGGTATCTGCACCATGTCAGATACCATAGTTTCACGCTAACTATATTGCTTCATAACAGATACAACATTTTCACACATATGACAATTTAAGAGTTTGTTATTACACTTGATACTTAATATTTATTCAGAAGATGTATAATCAGGATAGTGATGTATTCATGCAAAAAAGTGATTTTTTGTGAATATGTCAGATACAACAGTTTCACGCTAAACCCTCGATATGCATAGTAATCATTATACACACAAACCTCAAAGGGTCTGTTGCTCTCAGTCGTTGTAAAATGAACGAGTCTTCAGCTTGGCTGTCAATACTCAGCAAAATGGCCCCATTTTTCTGAAATAAAAAAGAAATAAATAAGTTACATATGAAGAGCTCCATCTTAAATTACACAGTTTCAAAACTCTGGTGTGATATTACATGTTCCTCCTTTCTGGTCTAACAATACTGCACAAAGAACTTGACTTAACATGTTTATATGGTACAATCTTTAAATCCTTTACAAGAGAAAGGACATAATTATATTTGGCATGAGGTAGTTTTTAATTCTAAATTGATCAGAAGAACCCTAACCTTAACACAACATGCTACTGGTATATAAATGGCATTATTTTCAGTTTTAAAAAGTCATAAAATCTGCAAAGTACAATAGCGCAAACACAATTATGAGTATGTCTTACATTTATCTATTTAGACTAAGCTTATAAAAGCCTGCTTGTTCAGCCTATTGTAACTCAAGTCTAATTGTAATTTAGCAAGCGATTCAAGCCCGATTGTAAAGGAAGCCATTCAAGCCTGATTGTAAAGGAAGCCATTCCAGCTTATTGCTATTCAAGCCTGATTGTAAAGGAAGCCATTCCAGCTTATTGCTATTCAAGCCCGATTGTAAAGGAAGCCATTCCAGCTTATTGCTATTCAAGCCCGATTGTAAAGGAAGCCATTCCAGCTTATTGCTATTCAAGCCCGATTGTAAAGGAAGCCATTCCAGCTTATTGCTATTCAAGCCCGATTGTAAAGGAAGCCATTCCAGCTTATTGCTATTCATGCCCGATTGTAAAGGAAACCATTCCAGCTTATTGCTATTCATGCCCGATTGTAAAGGAAACCATCCCAGCTCACTGTAAATTCAAGTCTGATTGTAAAGGAAACCATTCCAGCTTATTGCTATTCAAGCCCGATTGTAAAGGAAGCCATTCCAGCTTATTGCTATTCATGCCCGATTGTAAAGGAAACCATTCCAGCTTATTGCTATTCATGCCCGATGGTAAAGGAAACCATTCCAGCTTATTGCTATTCATGCCCGATTGTAAAGGAAACCATCCCAGCTCACTGTAAATTCAAGTCTGATTTTTTAAGGAAGCCATTTCAGTTTACTGTAAATCAAGCCTGTAATTAAAGTCTGGTTGTTAAGAAAGCCATTCTACTTTACTGTAATTCAAGCCTGATTGTAAAGGAAGCCATTCCAGCTTTTAATGTAATGTATGCCCAAAGGAATCTATTGACAGTGAAAGACCTTTTACACAGTGGATAAAAACTGTATCCACAGCAACATTATAAATATTAAAACAGTGCATGCAAATAAATTTTAAATGTTTATTGTTACTTGATGAGTATTTCAGTCAGGTTTTACTAGAAACAGCTCAAGAGATATAGAGCAGATAAGAAATATTCACACATTATATAGGCATGAACATGAGGCCTCTATTTGTGTCCTTGACCATGACCAAAGTAAGCCAAACCTGTGCTCTGCACAACATCTAAGTACTTTAAACAAGAGGGCCATGATGGCCCTATATCGCTCACCTGAATATGACTGCTTTTAACAAAGTTGCTATGGACCTGGTCAATTGACCTCAGATGACCCATATTTGAACTTGACCTAGAAATTATTGAAACAATCTTTCTGACAAATTTCAAGGTTGTTTGAACTGAAAATGTTACCTCAATGCGTGTTAACAAAGTTTTTCCATATTTGGGGTCTGTGACCTATTTTTTGACCCCAGATGACCTTTATTCGAATCTGAGCTAGAAATCATTAAAACATCCTTTCTGACAAATTTCGAGAATATTTGGACAGAAAAGTAGCTTCTAGAGTGTTAACAAGTTTTTTTCTATTTTTGGGCTCTGTGACCTAGTTTTTGATTTCAGATGACCCATATTCAAATTTAACCTAGAAATCATTGAAACAACCTTTCTGACAGATTCCAGGTTATTTGAACTGAAAATGTTACCTCTAGAGTGTTAACAAGGTTTTTCCATATTTGGGCTCTGTGACCTAGTTTTTGACCCCAGATGACCCAATTTTGAAATTGAGCTAAAATTAATCAAAACAACCTTTCTGACAAATTTCTGGGATATTTTGACTGAAAATGTAACCTCTAGTGTTAACAAGGTTTTTCTATTTTTGGCTCTGTGACCTAGTTTTTGAACCCAGATAACCCATATCCAAACTTGAGCTAGAAATCATAGAAACAACCTGTATAACCAATTTCCAGATTATTTGGACTGAAAATGTTACTTCTCCTTCTACAAGAAGATTTTCAAAGTTTTCACTATATGCCTATGTAAAACCAATGACCCCGGGGTGGGGCCAAATTTGACCCCAGGAGTATAATTTGAACAAACTTGGTAGAGGTCCACTAGACAATGCTACATACCAAATCTTAAGGCTCAGGGCCTTGTGGTTTCTGACAAGAAGATTTTCGAAGTTTTTCCTATATAAGCCTATGTAAAACCAATGACCCCAGGGTTGGGCCAAATTTGACCCCAGAGTTATAATTTGAACAAACTTGGTAGAGGTCCACTAGACAATGCTACATACCAAATATCTAAGCTCTATGCCTTACGGTTTCTGACAAGAAGATTTTTAAAGTTTTTCCTATATAACTCTATATAAAACAAGTTACCCCTGGGGTGGGGCCACTTTTGACCCAGAGGCCATGATTTGAACAAACTTGGTAGAGGTCCACTAGACAATGCTGCAAACCAAATTTCTTAGCTCTATGCCTTACGGTTTCTGACAAGAAGATTTTTAAAGTTTTTCCTATATAACTCTATGTAAAACAAGTTACCCCTGGGGCGGGGCCATTTTTGAACCCAGGATCATAATTTGAACAAACTTGGTAGAGGTCCACTAGATGATGCTTTATGCCAAATATCTTAGCTCTATGCCTTATGGTTTCTGACAAGAAGATTTTTAAAGTTTTTCCTATATAACTCTATATAAAACAAGTTACCCCTGGGGTGGGGCCACTTTTGACCCAGAGGCCATGATTTGAACAAACTTGGTAGAGGTCCACTAGACAATGCTGCAAACCAAATTTCTTAGCTCTATGCCTTACGGTTTCTGACAAGAAGATTTTTAAAGTTTTTCCTATATAACTCTATGTAAAACAAGTTACCCCTGGGGCGGGGCCATTTTTGAACCCAGGATCATAATTTGAACAAACTTGGTAGAGGTCCACTAGATGATGCTTTATGCCAAATATCTTAGCTCTATGCCTTATGGTTTCTGACAAGAAGATTTTTAAAGTTTTTCCTATATAACTCTATGTAAAACAAGTTATCCCTGGGGCGGGGCCATTTTTGACCCCAGGATCATAATTTGAACAAACTTGGTAGAGGTCCACTAGATGATGCTTTATACCAAATATCAAAGCTCCAGGCCTTGTGGTTTCTGACAAGAAGATTTTTAAAGATCCAACTTTTAAAATCTGTTTTTAGCTCCTGTGACCCAGAAATGCAATGAACCGGAACCATTTGAACAAACTTGATAGAGCTTCATGCAAGGAACATTTTAGGCAAGTTTCATTAAATTTTGCCCAGTGGTTTCAGAGGAGATGTCGTTTGAATGAATTGTGGACGACGGACGGACGGACGGACGCCGGACAATCAAGGATCCTAAAAGCTCACATGAGCATGCTCAGGTGAGCTAAAAACAATTAAAAAGTCATTCCAGCTTATTGTTATTCAAGTCTGACTTGTGAGGAAATCAGTACAGATTATTATACTTCAAGCCTGATTGTAAAGGAAGCCATGCTAACATATTATACTATAATCTCTCCAGAGTTTTTGAACACTGAAGTATTTTACCTGACACTCATGGGCTGCATCATCATAGTTCCGTGGGTAAAAAGAAAACTGGTAGCACATGTCTCCATTGGGTATCCAATCTTCAGGGCACACTGAAAACATACCAGCCGAAAGTTAGTCCATCATTCATTCATTATTTGGGTTCTATTATCTATATTTCAGTGTTCATTCATACTAACTCATATCTTAAGTTTGTACCAAGGGGAATAATACTGTTTTAACCAATCTTACTATTTTAAGAAAAGAAAAGTGGAAGTTTTAATATCAGTTTATCTTGCTCAAAATAAGTTGCATTTTTGAGTACCCCCTTCATAACTTCACTTCAAAAATTTATTCAGTAATCCTATTTTGCAATTTCCCCACATGTACATGCAACAAGTTATAATAGTGGAAAGAAGCATTCATAAAGACTCTTTTCACTCCTCGAGTTATACACGACTTACCAAACAAATTTATGTTCTGTGCCAGTATGCCACCAACCGAAACAAGAAGTAGTAGAATTGTTCTCATTTTTACATATCTGGAAAATAGAAAGAAAAATGAAAAAGAGAGAAAAATTAAAGTATACAGTAAAACTCTGTTCATGCAAGCTAGCATCATTAACTTGAGATCCCTGGGTAAGTAAAAGAAGCTTTTCAAAAAAGACAATCCTCATCAATCTCTCTGTATGTTTAAGTACGAATTACCATGGATAACTAGAACACAAATAACTTGTTAACTTGAAGACAACTTGTGGTTCAGACAGGTATTTTCCTTCTGAATTCATCTGCGGCAACCTGAAGTCTCTAACTGGAATATATTTCTTACCTTTGCCGACTATCTCATTTTATTTACACTATGAGGATCATTTTCATTGTTGGCTATAAATGCATGAAAAGTGTGTTTTTTCTGAAAGGTTAATCATTAAATGAACAAACAAATACAAAATTGTATGCATTTTTTCAGTACATAAACATTAAACAAACTAATTTTTGATATCCAATATAGCAAGGGAGGTAATTCCTTTCCAAAAGTTACATCATCTACAATTTGGCCATAAACTCGGATCAAGTATCAATCATGGGTGATATTTTCCTACAGTAGCAGATACAGAAAACAATATTTGATAATATGCATATATCATCTGAAGTTTATACCCTAGACTGAAAGGAAAACTGCATTTAACAAGAACGAACTTTCCATACACCATTTGTTTCATACACATTTTACAGAGACACAAGCTTGATGTGTTCTTAACTCTGTGAGATTGCATTTTCGCCAAAGAACAATGCAAGGTTTACCTAAGTCAAGCTGCTGCTAATTATTTTAGCATAAAAAAACATAACTCAGAATTTACTGGGTAAAATTTCATGGAGTCAATATAAAAAAATATATATCAAGCATGCCCTAATTCACCCCCTAATGGGACCCGAGTCTTCCGTCAAAAGTCCTGTGTGTATGCCCGCCACTAACCACCTTCAGCCCCACACACTATTTATAGGTGCATCACTTCAGCAGTAAATAAATTTTTTACTTTCTTTAGAAGTTTACCATTTGTTTTAGAATTTAATCATCAAACCATCTTTTTCACACTTGTAATATCTAATTCTTCAAGAAAATGCATATTCTGCTCATGTTTTCACACTCATTTTGGGTGGTTGTTGCTACTGTCAAGTTAACATATATTACTGAAGAGACATTACTATGACAATTTTTTTTAATTTGATAAAGAAGAAAATTGAAAAAATACTGATACAGTACTGTAGCCATTATTGGTGTTCATTGCACGACCATTATTTATTAAACAGACGTGCTTTAAAGTGCTTACTTTGTGTCACTTGCAAAAAGTTCACGAAAACTTTATAAATGTGAATAAGGAGTACCAGTATGACGAGACATCGTATGAAAACAAACTATACACAACCAACTTCTGAATATTATGAAACAGGATCTAAATCAGGTGAGTCATTTGACGTCAAGGTGTGTAATGTTTACTTGTAAAGTTCTGTTTACTTAAAAGAAAAAAATATTTGGCAAGCACTACAATTAATTTTTAAAATTTTTAATATCTTGTTCTTTGTTTTTACTTACAAAAGGTAATATTAATCAAGATATGAAAACTTACCTGTTATTTACCTTTCAAAATGGCGGTTTTCACCTGTAAACTAAAGAGTTGTTTCCCTTCTGTTCTTAGGTCATAAACCTCTAAAATAAGACATATAATGGTGTGAAACCACCAAATAGATTCCTTCTTTATTCTATATAAAACTCATAAAGTTCACAAGGCTGTAAAACATAGCAAAACCTCTTTTAAATAGTTTTAACTTACATATTCTTGTAGATGTATATCTGTACTCATGAAAAATAGCAAAAAAGTAGGGGTTGTATTACAAACAAGACAGATATTTCTGCTAATGTGAACCTACCTGTAAAAAAAAATAACAAAAAATATGAGCTAATTTTCAGATTAGGATATTTAAAACAATTTCCTATTGTGAATTCTATTCTGAATGTATATGAGCATAAAATTGCTACCACACTATCAGAAATAGTCAAACAAAACGATTCTGGTAAAAACAAATACACAGATCAGGGCAAAAATGTTAAAAATAGCCAAGAAAACTGAGAACTTTGTATAGCCGCCATTATGCAGCTACCGTTTTTGAGCTCCAATAGACTGAATTGGTGGTTTCATACCTAAATAAGAACTAAGTGGTAGTATGCTTCTAAATGTCATAATACTATTTTCCATGAAATTTTATTACTTAACCACGTGACAGTATCACATAGCATACAGCCCCTTAAAATTCACCCTTTACTTATCTATCCACTTATTATCGATACAGTATAGGTAAAAAGTTGTTGTTTTTTTTCACTTTTGTAGGGTTTGTATTCTCAGTAACAGGCTGCTAGCTGCCACCTGTGTTTTTAACATGTTTTGTTTTTCAAGAATATCATAACTCTCTGAAATTATTCAACAATCTCTTTTGTATTCAGGCAAATTTAAATGAAATTTTACCATATTAAATACTGCATGGGCAGTGTAAATATTTTTCCATTGAAATAGCTAATCATTATTACGACTTCAGAGGCAGGATTCCTGCCTTCCTAAAGCTGGATATCGACCAGTCAAAAAATAAAATGATATTCATGTGACTAAGTACAATTAAATGGACTGTGAAACAGCATGCACATCAATGAGTATATGACATGTTTTATATCTATCTTTCTTTTAATCTGCCAAGGATTCTACTGCAGGTAGGGCTAGGTTGTTCAGAGATGTATATTGCACTAATGTAGCAAAAAAAGTAAAAAGTCTTTAAATAGCATCTTATTACATAAAGGGAGGTATTCCACACTTTTAGAACGCTTATTTTGTATATCTGTAGCTGAAATAAATAAAAACATAAATAAACAAGATCTGTCTGCAGACAGCATCATCCACTTTTCTAAGTGCTGGATAAAAATAGATAAGCTAAGTCAAACAAGAGGCCCAAGTGAAACAAGAAGGCCATGATGGCCCTGGATCGCTCACCTGAATACATTGCCTTTGGGTCTGCTGTTGACGCTTTTTTAAGGCTCTCTCTATGTAAATCTATATGAACTAGAAATGGGTTTTTGATTGAACAAAAACATATGTCTCCCCCCAGCCAGTTGCTGCAGGTAGTATTGAGTCAGACGATTTTAAAATTTGACATTTAGCCTCCAAATGTGACCTTGACCTTGAGACACCACACCCGCAAAGTGGTTTCTGCATGTCGCCTTGATGAGGTGAACATCTGACTCAAGTTTCATAAAAATCCTTCAAGGGCTTTTGAAGATACAGAGTGGACAAAATTTTGTGGCAATTGACATTTAACCTCCAACCTTGACCTTGAGACACCACACCTGCAAAGTGGGTTCTGCACGTCGCCTTGATGAGGTGAACATCTGACTCAAGTTTCATAGAAATCCATCAAGGGCTTTGGAAGATACAGAGCGGACACGATTTTGTGGCATTTGACATTTAACCTCCAAGTGTGACCTTGACCTTGAGACACCACACCCACAAAGTGGGTTCTGCACGTCGCCTTGATGAGGTGAACATCTGACCCAAGTTTCATAAAAATCCTTCAAGGGCTTTGGAAGATACAGAGCGGACACGATTTTGTGACGGACAGACGGACGGACGGACAACCAGGGGAAAAACAATATGTCTCCCCCATTTTTGGGGGGAGACATAATTCAAGTGACCGCCAGGGTAGAGCTAACTTTCACCCAAGGGGCATAATTTGAATAAACTTGGTAGAGGACTAGTCCTCTAGCTGATGCTCTATGCAAAATATCTAAGCACTAGGCCTTGTGATTTCAGACAAGAAGATTTTTTAAGTCTTCCCTTTATAAGCCTATATTTTTTTTATATATAAAGTTCAAAAGTCTTAGCCTCGTAGTTTTTGACAAGAAAATTTTTAAAGAGTTTGTCTATGTAAAACATCTGACCTGTGTGGCAGACCAAACTCTGGGCATTGCTGCTTCATATAAGAATTTAAAAGATTTTTCCTATATATTTCTAATTAAAAGATGTGGCTCCCCTTCTTCACAGGCTGTAGCAGTAGTGACCCCAGGGACATAATTATGTCTTTCCCCAAATAGTGGGAGGGAGACATTTTGATTTTGTGCTGGCTGTCTGTATGGATGTTTAGATGTATGTCAGTGCAACTCCTCCCACATGCAAGATTGAATTTTGAAGAAACCTTACAAAAATGCTCAGTATCTAGTGTAGTTGTACATATTGGCACAATATTCTGCTTGACTGATTTTTGAAGGAATTATGGGACTTTACAGATTTTGATTTTTATCTTTTGTCAGCACAGCTCCTACTTTCATCAGATTTTAACAAAACCTTATAGAAATGTTCAGTACCTAGCAAACTTGTGCATAATGTCACAATTTTCTGCTTCACTGATTTTTGCAGGAGTTATGGGACTTTACAATTTTGATTTTCGTCTTTTGTCAGCGCAACTCTTCCTATGCGGACACTTGTTAGTGGACTGAGATTCAACAAACTTCATAGTCAGGTTGGCCAAAGATCATGGTCACAATGACCTTAAACAGAAAAGCCATTTCTGATCAATAACTGCAGAACAATTTGTCCCTGGTTCCTCAGGCGTCCTAGACAGATTGGTCAGCACCACAAATCATGTACATAATACTTTCCTGAACAAACAACATTTGTGCTCCAATCTCTGCAGAGTAATTACTAGCTTTCTCCAGCAAAAAGGTGCTATTTTGTCTGGTTCTGTGGCCCGAGTTGGCAGGGTGGGGGTGAGGGTTGGTTTCCAACTGGAAAACAGCACCTACTTTAAATAAACTTGGAGACCCACTAGACAATGCTGCACACCAGTTCGGAAGTTTCAACCTTATGGCTTTTGATAAGACTTTTATGTGTTTGTCTCTATTAGAACTCTGGGCTTTTTTTGTGGTTTCATCCAAGGAGAAATTTCAAAGAGTTTTCCTGTATGTTTCTGTGTAAAACATGTGACCCCCACTGGCAAGGCCATTAGTGTCCCAATGGTTTAATCTGAACAAACCTTGGAGAAGTCCACAAGACAATAGTACATACTGATTTATATAAGTCTCAGCATTATGGCTATTGACAAATAGATTTTAAGTAATTAAGATTTCTCAGTAATATTCTATAATTAACAACTGATCCCAACTCCAGAGGCCAAAAGGAGCAAAGTTTGGACAATCTTGGTAGAGGTGAACTAGACAATGCTACATTCTAAATTTCAGAGCTTTTGACCCAGTGGTTTTAGACAAGAAAAGTTTTAGAGTTTTTCATGCTTGTTGCCATAGCAACCAAAGTTGTGCATGGAATGGAATTCTTTGAAAACATTTGATGCAGAATGATGCCAGGATCATCCCTACTAAGTTTCATCAACTTTGGCCACATTGTTTCACAGATGTTGTTAAGTGGTGGACAACGGACCATATACACCAGACAGAAGGAGATAGCAAAAGCTTATCCTGAGCCTCTGGCTTATGTGTGCAAACAAGTATGTGCCACCGAGCAGTACAAAAGCCCCAAGTTTTGTTAAAAATGTTAAAAAAATATATAGGTATTATACAAAAATGTATTTGATTTTTAGTATTTGATAATTTAAGAAAACTAAGTAACTCGAGTCAAAAAGTTTTGAAAAGGTTTTTCTTTCAAAAAGGATTTATTTTCTTTATTTTTCTTCACAATCAATCTCAGGAACTTGACATTTGTTTCTTGAAATTATTTACATCAGGTTTCTTTTACACCTTGTTGTGTCAAGACATTTTAGTTTAATAACTAGTAAATAAATTTATCAATGGGATATTTCCTTAAAGGTTTTAACAGCTTGGCTAATTGATTATTATAATAGCCAAGGTGGGGGCTTCCTGATTAAATGTAAAAACTAAAAACTAAAAACAAGTCTGTTAGGGTTTGAGCTAAGTCTTAAGGTACTTACTATTTGCATATTTGTTACAGTAAATTTTATTGGTCAATTATTTGATTACTTTGTTAATTTCATTGGTGTAAAACATGGAAATACATGAACTGCATATAAGAAAGAATTTTTTAGGAGAAAGAGGGGAGGATTGATAATAAGATCAGATAAAGTTTAACACAAGTTCTTTAAATTATTTCATTTGGCTTTTATTCATTGGATTTTGTTGGAATTTATAATATATCAGGCTATTAAGTGGAATTCATGATAATTAGAAATAATACAAATTCTTGAAACTGCAAACTGAGTTGTGTTGAACTATTACCATCAGACTTGTTACTCAACTTGTGAACGCTGAGTAGAACCTGTTGCTACCACGGCTTAAGGGCTAAGATAGCTGATTCCCCAAATCAGACAACTCCCTTTAATAGACTACCGGTCGCATATGTACATGCAGGACACTTGACATGCACAAACAACTGAATACAGGTCAACAAATGAAAGACATAAAAGTTACAATCGTTTATTATAAGTCACTGAAGTACAAGACTAGTTTCGGTACTTTAGAGAAAGTAAAATGACGACAATTTTGAAATGTCTTCGCAACACTATGAAAATTTGTAACTCCCTGGGTAGCTCTATTATGACCCAGGATTATTAAATCAATCTTGGTAAACTTTCATAAAACACAGGTTTAACCAAACATCAGATTCTGTGTCAGACAAGAAGAGCTTAAAAGATGCTTTTTTATGTTGTTGCTGGTTTTATTTGTTAAGTAAGTCTATCAATAACATGCAGTATCTAGGGGAATGTCAACACAGACAGCTGAGGCATAAGTCTGACAATTTTCCTAGTCAACCACTGACAATGCTTCAATATATATATATGAATATCAACTTGCTTTTTTGAAAAGAATTTTAAAGTTTTTCTATATTTCCTTTATAAAATATCAGACCAGTGAGACTGGGCAAATAATGCCCCTATAGATATCACTGATCTTGGTAGGGGTTTACTGGACAATGCTACACACAATATTCAGGCCTTGTGAAGTTTTTTTAACTAAATACCAGTAACTGACAACAGGCAAAAGCCCAGTATAAACACACCACTCTCAGCTGTGCTAAAAATGAACTACTGCTGTCTTAAGACTGGAAAAGCTGCATTTAAAGATTCTGTATGTAGCACTACACAGAAGTAATGTACAATATTAATTTCAATGGTTATTAAATCAGTCCCATCTTTTACTCTGACCTATATACAGCACCCATCTTTAACTTTGCCACCTATGGAGTGCCCCATATGTAACTTTGTCCCCCTAAGTAGTTATCAAATCAACCCCATCTTTAACTCTGCTCCCTATGCAGTACCGCATCTTTAACTCTGCGCTGTATGCAATGATTCATACCAGTCTTAAAACTACAATACATGTATTATACTTCCAACTAATCTTACTTAAAAAACATGCTTAGTTTGCTAAGGAAAAGCATTAATCAAAACAGTAGTTCCAATGAACTTTTTGTATTGAACAAATGCAAAAACAACAAATCAAGGACACTGCAAGGTATGGATAGACAGCACTATATATCTTTAAATACAGAGTATAAATATATCTCCAGACTTTTTTTAAATCTCAATACAGACACACTCAAAACGTTATGCTATTCATTAATAACACATTCACTGCTTTCCTTTTAAGTATTTCTGTTCATTGATTCCAGAATATTCCAGCACAACATCAGAACCTTGAACTGTTTTGAATCCAAATTCAACTTTTCTATTCCCCAAGTCTTCATTTCTTTCCTTTTTTAGCATTACTGTTCATTCTCTCGATATATCTCTTTAATTCTTTATTGTCTTCTAAATCTGACATCTCTAGTGGTTTTTCATTTAAACAGCCTCCCCGGGGACACCTGCAACAGAAGAAACATTGTTTATGTCTGACAAACTAAAGGCAATTTGTTCAACCAGAAACAACTATGTCACATCAAACAAATGCTGGCGGTTACAGCACTGGATAGACAATAAATCTGTATATAGACGTCAGAGAAAAAAACCCATTTATTTTCGTACAAAACTGGTTGGCCAATACAATATCAGTCTCAACAGACAGAATACAGTTTTCTTAACTATAAACATAAAATAAGGTAATTAACAAGAGTAACCTGAAAGACGAATCAATATAAGGGAGAGGTTGAAATGATGAATAAAAACATCTTAAAATTCTTTTTTTTTTTTGGTTAAATCCTAATGAACCATATACTGCGTAAGCTAAACACACCCTTCAATGATAAGTAAGTAATCAATTATACTTACATAGCTTTTTCTTTCCTCCGTTTTATATACTGTTGTATACCCTCCTTGTCATAGTTGTGACCGCAGTGTTTGTTGCGGACAGGATGAACCATCTCCATACCAGTGTACACACATTGGGTGTTCACCTTCTCTTCTGTCATCTCAACATCTTCATCACTGCCTTGAGTAGATACCCCAAACCCCAAAGGTTCATCTGTATAAAATATAATCTTGTCACTATCATCATCAGATTCATTTTCGAAAACCCCGAGAGGGTTAGTTGAAAATTTGTATTACAATCCTTTACAATTGTATATTACATATAACAAGCTGCACTTACACCCTTAATTCAGTAAAAATAAGGGCAAATCTATATCTGCCCCCGCTCCTCTCCCCACAATTGGTGGGGGGATAAAAACTGCCAACCTTCTAACAAGAAGTGTCTGAAAGGATAAGAACTATCTTTGAAACTTTTAGGTAAGATCAATTTAACATCAATGTTACTAAAATAAGAACTATTTAAGAAATACAAGCTAAGTTTACCTTGATGCAGTGCATTCCTCATCCTTTGGTTAAATTCTTGTATCTTATCATGTTGCAGTAACATTGAGTCACTGGTTTCCGACTTCAGCTCCTCAAGTTTTCTGTCTAGTGCTGTTTCCAGGCTCACATCTGAGTCTTGAGACTGGCAATAGAATATTGTATACACAATTTCAGGTATCTTTCATGTGTCTAAGGTTTGGACTGAGTGATACAGACCTAGGGCAACTGCATTTAGACTGCCAAATTTGGTATGCAAGAAACAAATGAAGCATGCAAAAATCTGTAGATGTAAACAAAACATGATTTTAAGCAGAAAAGGTGACTTATGTAAGAGTTTTCCTTTATTGCCTCTAAAAAACAAATTTTTAGCAAGTCTTTTTCTGTTACGAAATTATTTTAAAAATTATTTAATTAGATCAAAGGAAACAGTAAATATTTCATGTAAGAAATTCGAAAATAATTCATTAAGTGTAAATCTTTATCACTCATATCATGATTTTTTGTAATATAAACATGTATTTGCTTCTATATACAAAATGACACATTTTAGCATGGTAAAATTCCTTTAAATTGTCATGTATTCTTTTACAAAATAGGATCTCTCTTCAAAGTTTCAGTGCCAAAGTGGGGGAATCAAGTCATCCATTCCAAGCAATCAACTGAAACTAGTAAATGTTTCTTCGACCATTCTATATACCTGTTGTTTTACAAAATCTACTGCCTCCTGTAGATGTTTTATCTCCTGTTCCATCTTCACAAAATTCAGCATCACCTTACGGAACTCTACCACATCTTTCTCAGACTTTTCTGTAAAAGTAAGTTAAAGGCAGTCAAGATTCAGTGTGTTGTTATAGCTCTTCTTTTGAATTTTCTAATATTTTTCAAAATGACATTTCTTGGTACAGAATAGTTAATATTTTTCTTTAAATGTGTAGTATTAGCAATCATCAATAGAAGATATTATTTATGCTTTTTATACTCGTGCTATTAATAGCACTTAAACCCCGCATCACTACACATGATCATGCAGGTGACATCTGAAGGGAAAGAGCCAGGACATTGATTTTAATCCATTCCATTTAGTACAAGTTGAGAATGTCCATATCAGCATTTCTTGTTTCCCCATTTTCTATTTTGCCAATAACTTAGCCCCTGGAGATTTGTGATGTTTCATCAAAATTTTGATCTGCATAATTATGGTCTCATCACATGACTACATGATTGCAGTTAATTTGCTTTTTTGTAGATGTACAATCCAGTTACTTAAATGCTTTGGGGCTGTATTTACCTTACAAAATTTGGAGATTTTTTTTTAAGCATAGATAAAGCAAAAAGGTAAATTAATCTTTGAATGTGAAACAGGACCTTAAACTTATTTCTATGTATGCTTCAATACAGTTTCTTTTCTTCTTAAGCAAATAAATATTATAATTGATATCTCATTACCTCTTTAGTCTATATACTTTCGTTATCTAAACAAGAACTGTCACTTTAAGATGACAATGCCCCTGAAAGAGGTGCTTTGACCTTTGATCTGAGAACCAGTCATTCAAGGGTCAAGGTCAAATAAATAAATATAGGTCAGTGGGAAGGTGTTATCCAAAGGGGGTTGTGTCCAAGTATGAAGTAAATCCACTTACTAATAAGGAAGTTATGGGCAATGTGAAAATTTCTAGACAACTGGATCTTCAAAGTGAAGGTCAATCAGGGGTAAAGGTCAAATAAATACAGGACATTGAGATGGTCTTGTCCAAAGTGGTGTTGTGTTTAAGTATGAAGTATATCCACTTACTGATTTGGAAATTATGGCCAAATAACAGTTTCTGGGCGACTGGATATACAGGGGTCAAGGTCAAATAATTACAGGTCAGCAGGAAGGTCTTGTCCAAATGGGTGTTGAGTCTAAGTATGAAGCAAATCCACTTAATAATAAGGAAGTAATGGCCAATGTTAAAGTTTTTGGACAATTGGATCTTCAAGATAAAGGTCATTCAGGGGTCAAGGTCAAATAAATATAGGTCAGTGAAAAGGCCTTGTCCAAAGGGGTGTTGTGTCCAAGTACGAAGTAAGTCCACTAACTAATAAAGAAGTTATTGCCAATGTTAAAGTTTTTGAACAATTGGATATCAAGGTGAAGGTCAATCAGAAGTCAAGGTCAAATAATTATAGGTCAGTGTAAAGGTCTTGTCCAAAGGGGTGTTGTGTCCAAGTATGAAGTAAATCCACTTACTAATAAAAAATGTTAAAGTTTGCGGATGGACTGACGGACGGACAGTTAAAAAACAAGAGGGCCATGATGGCCCTGTATCGCTCACCTGAGTATGACTGCTTTTAACAAAGTTGCTATGGACCTGGTTAATTGACCCCAGATGGCCCATATTTGAACTTGACCTAGAAATTATTGAAACAATCTCTTTGACAAATTTCAAGGTTATTTGTACTGAAAATGTTACCTCTAGAGTGTTCACAAGGTTTTTCCATATTTGGGCTCTATGACCTAGTTTTTTAACCTAGATGTTCCATATTCGAACTTGAGCTAGAAATTATCAAAACAATCTCTCTGACAAATTTCCAGGATATTTAGACTGAAAAAGAAGCCTCTACAGTGTTAACAAGGTTTTTCGATATTTAGGCTCTGTGAGCTAGTTTTTGACCCCAGATAACCCATATAGGAGGCATCATGGTCCAGAGATAGAGGCTCCGGATCTGAAGGTCGCGGGTTCGAATCTCGTCAGAGGCAAGATTCTCTCACGATCTTCACATTCCTCCACGCTGCGCGATTACTGGTATGGAACCCAGGAAGCAGTCATCGAGCGTGATGAATCTAAGTTGTAAGAACTTGTATCGCAATCGATGTAAAATAAATGAGTCTAAACTAAATAACCCATATCCAAACTTGAGCTACAAATCATCAAAACAACCTTTCTGACAAATTTCCAGGACATTTGGACTGAAAGTGTAGCCTCTAGAGTGTTTACTAAGTTTTTCGATATTTGGGCTCTGTGACCTAGATGTTTCGACTCCAGATGACCCATATTCAAACTTGACCTAAAAACCATAGAATTAAGCTTTCTGACAAATTTGCAGGTTATTTGAACTGAAAATGCTATCTTTAGAATGTTAACAAGGTTTTTCCATATTTGGACTCTTTGACCTAGTTTGTGACCCCAGATGACCTATATTCAAATCTGATCTAGAAATCTTGAAGGCAACCTTTCTGACAAATTTCCAGGTTATTTTGGCTGAAAATGTAACCTCTAGAGTGTTAACAAGATGTTTCTATTTTTGGGCTCTGTGACCTAGTTTTTGAACCCAGATGATCCATATTCAAATTTGAGCTAGAAATCACAGAAGCAACCTTCCTGACAAATTTCCAGATTATTTGGTCTAAAAATGTTACCTCTAGAGTGTTAACAAAGTTTTTCAATATTTGGGCTCTGTGACCTAGTTTTTGAACCCAGATGACCCATATTTGAACTTGAGCTAGAAATCCTCAAAGCAACCTTTCTGACAAATTTCCAGATTATTTGGGCTGAAAATGTAACCTCTAGAGTGTTAACAAGATTTTTCTATTTTTGGGCTCTGTGACCTAGTTTTCCAACCCTGATAACCCATCTTTGAATTCGTCCGAGATATTAATGAGACAAACACCCTGACCAAGTTTCACGACAATTGAGGCAAAAATGTGACCACTAGAGTGTTAACAAATTAATTGTTCACAGACGGACGGACGACGGACAAAAGGTGATCAGAAAAGCTCAGTCTGTCATTACATGACAGGTGAGCTAACAATATGCCTCCCTTTGGAGGCATACAAACAACAACTGATAGCAAGTGCTTGGTAAATTTTTAGTTACAGCTCAGTAACCTACTTTAGAAATATCAAGAAGAGAATGATAGTTAAAACATAATCCAGAGAACTACAACAGAATGAAACAAGAGCCATGTTACACATGGTTAATCCCCCCGCCAGGAAGAAGCTACCTGAAGGTTGTACTTTCTAACACTCAATGTAATAATGTTTGAAGAAATCCCACAAAAAATAGGCAAGGTAGAGTTATTGTTCTTGCAAACTGCACTTCCTACCAATGTGCTATGTCAGTGTATTAAGTTTGAAGAAAATCGCTCAAGCACTTTTGGAGTTATGCTTCAGACAAAGTTTTTCAATTAAATCTGATAAAGGGGAATAATTCTAAAAGTAGGCAAGGTAGAGTTATTATTCTTACACACTGCACCTCCTCCAAGTGTGCTCTTTCAGTATATGAAGTTTGAAAAAAATCACTCAAGCAATTTTGGAGTTATGCTCCGGACAAAACTGGAACGGACGCACGCACAGACGGACAGAGACCATTTCTAATATCCCCTCCGCCTTTAGTGGGGGGATAATAAGTTCAAGAATTCAAGAATTAGATATACATGTATATGCTGGGATTTTAAAATGTAAACAAGTAAATCTGATAAAGGGGAATAACTCTAAAAAATAGGCAAGGTAGAGTTATTGGACTTGCACAATGCACTACCTACCAATGTGCTCTGTCAGAGAATGAAGTTTGAATAAAATCCCTCAAGTAGTTTTGGAGTTATGCTCCGGACAAAATTTATCAAGTAATTCTGATAAAGGGGAATAACTCTAAAAAAAGGCAAGGTAGAGTTATTGCACTTGCACACTGCACTACCTACCAAAGTGCTCTGTCTGTGTATGAAGTTTGAATAAAATCCCTCAAGTAGTTTTGGAGTTATTCTCCGGACAAAATTGTTTCGGACGCACAGACGGACGAAGGGCATTTCTAATATCCCCTTCGCCTTTGGCGGGGGGATAAATAACAGCCTATTATCATTCTTAAGTCCCTGTATTGTATTTTTAGCAAGAATCTGTTCATTACTGATTCACTCATTTGTCTTTTCACCTGTAGACAGAAAATGTTAGTAAATCTCAGATATAATAATTTCAAATGATAGGAAAGAAGTAACTTCAAATAAAATGGAAATTATCTTAAGTCTAAGAATTTCTGGTAACTGGGAAACAAACATATTAAATGAAACTTTACCTTTCTTACTTTCCAGGAAATCTATTGCCACCTCATTGGCTATATCCATTCCCACCTTTATATACTCCTCTACTGTGTTGATGGATTTCACAGCTTGGTCAACATGGCCAAACCCTGCCATTTCAGTATTAAAAGATTGTCTTTTTCTTCAGATCTCATCAACTGTCAAGACAGGTTATCTGGAAAAGTAAGATATAATCAGTAGTGATGTGATGATAATCGAGTTAAATCGAATAATCATTGGCAGCCATGTTATGTTGGCAACAATGGATTTTCATTTCAGAGAACTGATGTTGCATGGGGGCAAGGGAAGTTTCTCTTCGCAGGAATTTATTTTAACAGAAGTACATTTGATATTATAAATACATTAAATAACTGGATAAATAAGAGATCAAGTACTATTTAATTTATCATGCATCCAGACAGTATTTGTTCTGATAATACAGGGTGAAACTGTTGCTTCTGAAAGTGTTCCCACTTTCTCTGTTTATAACATTCTGATTTTTTCCCCGATAGTAAATCCAAATGCTCTCTCTGATTCAATTCAATAATCGATTTTCATTTCAGTTTTATTTTACAACACCTATAATCAGCACTTTCATTTAGAATTGAGTTTTGTAAAACAAATATGAAAAAGTAAAGAAATTTGTAAAATCTTACTAAGCAGACAAGTTTCTCCCTTTTGAATCAATAACAAAGGTCAAGAACATGAAAATACTTTTGGAATTTTCTTAGGTTGATACTGCATGCATTCTTAGTAAAAATCTAGAAAAAACAAGACATGCCCACGGGCAAAATGTCGAGCCCGCTCGTCTTAATTCAAACCTGAACCTTTAGGCTTTGGATCAAGGAGAAAGATGTATACATAGGTGAGATGTGAGCACATCCTCTGTACACCAAGGCAAAATCTTGACATTGCATCATCTTTACTTAGGTGGCCTTGACCTCTGATCCAGTGACCTGGTTCATGTGCATGACACAAAGTCTCATGATGAACATTTGTGCCTAAAAAACTCAATTCATGTTATTTGAACATTTTGATATTTTTATTTGATCTTTGACCTCTTGTGACCTTGACCTTCATTTTGCGCAAGACAACTCAACTCACTATGGAGAACATATGTTATAACTTATATAAAAATCCATCCATGTATAAAGAGATATACTCACAAATGAATGTTTTAATTTGTTATTTGACCTTTGACCCTGAAGTAAGACCTTGACCTTTACCACAGACACCTGAAGTTTTCACGTGACACTCCGCCTCACTATGGAGAACATTTGTCCCAAGTTATATTAAAATCCCGCCACGCATGTAGAAGTTACGCTCCGGACACGGGTATTGAGCTGACCCTCCAAGTGTGACCTTGACCTTTGAGCGGCAGACCTGGGTTTTGCTTGTGACACACCAACCCATCATGGTGAACATTAGTATCAAACTATTTTGTAATCCTTCAAAGAATGAGCAAGATATAGACCAGACAAATCCAGACAAACACACGGACTGACAGTCAACCTCACCACAAGGGCGCTGAACAATTTCAAAATCCTCTGACCACTAAGCATAATACTTTAAAGCATAAGCAAGATACAGTGCCAACAAACAAATTTTTGAAATAGTATTCAATTAGGTCATGTATATGTTTAAATGCACAGTTGTTCATTTAATATGCCATATATATATTTATATGCCTGTATACTTGTTAGACATTGTTTTTATTATTTCGTGAATGAAATTGAAAAAAATTCAATGTAATGGCTTGATTTGATGAGATGTTACACGGAAGCATCACTTCTCCCTAAATTTCTAAACTTCTCCCTATTTTTCCTATAGGGAGAAGTGACTTCTCCCTAAATTTTCAGTTTAAGGTAGTCCCTGCTGTTGATACTATTGTAAACCGTCAATGTCGTTATATATTGTTGTCGTGATAGGTCGGAGTCAATTCAGACTTAAATAATAAAGAAGAACTGAACATTTGATGTCATTTTTATTGCAGATTTAAAGTGCAAAATCAAGAATGTCAAGCGATACAACTTGTTCAGATTTTATACCATTTTGAAACTTTGGACATGTTATCACTCAAAAAGTTTTGTGTAACAATCAAACAAACTCGCTTGTTGTTTGCAGCATATCATGCCACTATTACTTAGGGTAATAATTGCTTAATAACATTAAACACAAGGTGATCTGCGCAACAGGTATCACTGAAAGAGGTGTGAAAACACCTGTCTGATGGCAATGCGCTATATTGCATCTTTATTTCACTGTTAATTGCATTATGGGACAGTGATAATTGTTCACTCAATTGCATTTTTCATTAAATCACATTTCGTTAAATTGCATTTTATCTTAATTGAATATAGAAGAAAAAATGATGGGACCAATCATTTTTTTTGTAGTACTCTGTTATTTAGTTATACTGCAATTCATAGCAGCGTGATTGTACTGTACAATAACACATTGTCTCATAATGGTGATCATTTGTGCCAAGCTATTTTAAAAACTTTCCATGCGTTTAAAAGTTATGGAGTGGGCAGAGGTTACGGACGGACAGACTGACAGACAGGGCCATTTCTATAATCACCTCCCCACTACGCGGTAGACAATTAAAAACACCCTACCATGAAAAGTGAGAGGCAAAATATCATGCATATATTACTGACACCAAAAACCTCATGGTGAATATCATACTTTCAAATTTGAGAAAGCATCTAACTGAAAATGAAATAATAAGATCAAGCTGAGAGACTACCAACGACACAAACCTTGTATTAAAATGTCCGCCTTTCGTTTTCTGCAAATGTCGAAATAGTATGGAGGGGAGGATACTCTGTGATTCAATTAATTGAACTTGAGTGAAAACTACGAAATGCTAAATAAAAGGTTTGAACTTTGAGTGAACAAAAAATCTGAAAGAAAAAGCTAGGATTCAGTCCGATTGGTATCTGTTCTTAACAATTAGGATATTGTCGAAATACTTATTGAATTCAGTTTACAAACTAGAATAGAATTACGGACAAAACGGACCATAGGACAAAACGGACCAGACGAATTTTGAGACATAACGGACCACATTATGTACCAAACGGACCATCCTGAAAATATTTTTTGTTCCAGAATTACTTTTTATTGGCTTCAGTCCTGAGGTTTTTTTAAGTCTGATGTCTAAATCTATCAAAAGTAAATAAAATTTGCCGTCATATGTATTATTGTTATGATATAGATCTATCTGAATAAAAATTCGTTCAAAATTCGACTCAGTTGATTTTTTCCACACTGAATAATAACAATAATAATAATAATAATAATAATAATAAAGATACAATAACGTTTTCGTAATAGTTTTATATGGGATTATATTATTTTCGCACAAGTTTTTATAACAGATAGAAGTCCTAAATTAAATAAACACATTCGACTGATTCACACCTTATTGATAGTGTTTCACACCTTGTTAAGTAGTGTTGATCGCTCAGTATTTACCATACATAACATAACATAACATAACATATAGTTTATTCGACATAAAATTGTATACATACAAAATATAGTCGACTTACAAAATACAACTTATGCAAAGCAGATTACCATTGTGTATTTACCATACACATAAACTATGTAATCGTTACTTATGAAGATTGGGACAGCAGAGAACAATACTAAATAGTGATAATATTGAACTTTGAAATTGTAACAGTCAGTGAACATACGAAAAGGTTTAAAATTGTTAAGGCTTTTATTTTGGAACTTAAAAAAACAAACTTGCATGTATGAATCAAATTATAGCATGGAATGCCTCAATCAGTTGTGATCATTCATAATAAAAAATGTCAATGCAAAAGCGTTACAACTGCGGCATTTTCAGCCATATATTTCTTCGTATCTTCCATACAAAACAGCCAATCTTGATGAAATTGTGTTTTACTTTACATTAAAACCAGATTATTTGACAACGGTTAGTGGTATATTTTAATATAAAATGACCAATTCCAAACTTTATTTATGGGAAACAATAAATCGCAAAAGCTAATAAACAAGGAAAATTCAAATGGACTTGAGTCTATTTGAGTGTACGTTTTTTTAATGTATATTTAAGGAACCTTAAGCTACAGCACTCTATTTTGTTTGCAGATGCCAATAAAAGAAATTTAATATATATCTTTAAATTGAAGACCTGTCTGTTCAGAACAGCAACAACATATTTGTTCAACCTTTTATTTCCATATATCTCTTGAAGTTAATGGTGATAATTATGGTACTGAAACTTTGTAACAAAATAACATGAATTTCATGGAATAACATGCTTGAACAGAATAACAAACATGCTTGTGTCACGGGGTCCAAATCCACACAATGTCTGTTTGTCTATATTTGTACATTTTGTACCCGTGTCAGTATATATATATATATATATATATATATATATATATATATATATATATATATATATATATATATATATATATATATATATTGTGTTACTGTCTATATATGTAATTATCATACACACATTTCCATAAACAGCCCGATCCTATATCAATCCCCATATCATCATTATCATTCATCATTCATTAAACTAACAGTTAACCCGTTTGACCTAACCATATTTGCATGCCGGGCCTCTTTTTTCTGTACGGAAAATTGCCAGTATTATATTCCTATATGTACAATTGGAGCGGGGTTAGTGTTATCAAGTATTATGTAATTCTATGTTTTGATTGGCTGTTAGAAGATCCGATTATTGCCGAAGCATTGCGTATTTTTACGATGTACCACCTGTTGAATCAATTTGCGAAGTTGTGTTATTCCGGAAATCTTCGGACAGAATCACTGACAGAATCACGTGACTGTCTGGTAATATTGTGTAGGAACATTGAATGTTATTGTTTTGAAATCTATTAATAGTAACAAGTAACTGGTAAGAGATACAGGTAACTTTTTGAAGGCTGTCAAAAATATGGCGGTTGATAAAAATGCAAAACATATAATTTTGTAATTACAGTTACAAAGTCATTTTTCATCGAACAATTCAATATTTTAAATCATTTGAACGGTCTGGAAACTCATATTTTACATATATAAAAAATATTTTTCGAAACTGTTCACTTTCTTCTTTGTAAATGGTTAAACTTAGTGCATCTAAGGTGCTAGAAAAATGTTGAAAAAATGCTGAAACGACAGGTATAAATAAGTTAAGTTTTCTTTTTTAAAAGCAAAAATTCAAAATCTGCTTATATTTTCAAAATATGAATTTAAAGAGTCTTCAAATGATGTAAAATGAAACAATGTTTTTGTTTAATGTTTTCAAATAATACAATTCGGCTCACAAAGAAAAAAAAACATCTTAAGTTAAAAATTCAGTCTGGTTCCCGGTGGTACTTTGCTACGACAGTGACTGTTCCTCACCTGGTCTTTAATATGTTGAATTATATCAAAGTAATCAAAGCATGGTCATACTTTATTATCATAAGTGATATTACAAGTATATTTGTTATTCTATTCAAGCATGTTTGTTATTCTGTTCAAGCATGTTATTCCATGAAATTCATGTTATTTTGTTATTTAACAAAACAAACACTGTTTCAGTATCATAATTATCACCATTAACATCAAGAGATATATGGAAATAAAAGGTTGAACAAATAGGTTGATTTTGTTCTTCACAAATTGGGCATTACCTTAGTTATAATTTGTCTGAACAGACAGGTCTTCAATTTAAAGATATAAATTAAATTTCTTTTTATTAGCATCTGCAAACAAATTAGACTGCTGTAGCTTAAAGTTCCTTAAAAATACAGTAAAAACCGTACACTCAAATGGACTTATGTCCATTTGAATTTTCCTTGTTTCAGTTGTCCCGGATATTTAACAACACGCATGCGCACTTAATGAAATATTCAGTTCAGTAAACGGCTTGCGCCAATCTCTACTTCTTATTTAATTTTTATCAATGGTTATGTTTTGTGCCTTTGCAGGCCAAAACCCGCCAACGTTCACAAAAGGACCACACGACACTTGAATAGAATAACAAATATACTTGTAATATCAATTATGATAATAAACTATGACCATGCTTTGATTACTTTGATATAATTCAACCTAAAGACCACGTAAGATACAGTCACAGAATTCTTTGTGAGCCGAATTTTATTATTTGAAACATTAAACATAAACACTATATCAATTTACATCATTTGAAAGCACTTTAAATTCATATTTTGAATATAAGCAGATTTTGAATTTTTGCTTTTAAAAAAGAAAACTAAACTAAATTATACCTGTCGTTTCAGCATTTTTCTAGCAGCTTAGATGCACTAAGTTTAACCATTTACAAACTAGAAAGTGAACACTTTTGACAATTATTTTTTTAAACATGTAAAATATGAGTTTACAGACCTTTTAAATGATATAAAATATTGAATTGTTTGATGAAAAATGACTTTGTAACTGTAATTACAAAATTACTATGTTTTGCATTTTTATTAACTGCCATATTTTTGCCAACCTTCAAAAAGTTACCTGTATCTCTTATCAGTTACTTGTTACTATTAATAGGTTTAAAAACAATAACATTCAATGTTCCTACACAACATTACAAGACAGTCACGTGATTCTGTCCGAGGATTTCCAGAATAACAAAACTTCGCAAACTGATTCAACATCGAAAAAATACGTAATGCTTTGGCAATAATCGGATCTTCTAACAGCCAATCAAAACATAGAATTACATAATATTGGATAATACTTACCTCGCTCCAATTGTACATATAGGAATATAATACTGGCAAATTTCCGTATAGAAAATAACACAAACCTAAGGTCTACAAACCTTCAGGTTGGAAGCTTATGAAAAGTAATTGTGCAGTAAAAATATTTTTAATATGGTCTGATTCGTTCCTGGATATGGTCCGTTTCATCTCATAATTTGGTCCGTTTTGTCTCAAAGTATGGTCCGTTTCGTCAGATCCGTTTTGTCCCATGGTCCGTTTTGTCCGTCAGGCATACAATAGTTCCATGAAAATATTCTTTGTGGCGATTGTCATATGATGAAATAAAATTTGCAAAACTGAAATGTACCTCCGCCTGAAAACAACCACATACACACACAAAGTAAGTCCTGCATATGGCGAACAACGATAAAAAACAATGTAAATAAAAATTGAAAACATTAGTGAGGTCGCACATTCTATATGATATTTTTATGTGCAATATTTTATCTTAATGCTATAATACCGCCCTTTAACAATGCATAACACAACTTGCTACAAAGAAAATTTGCTGTTTATTTTTACTTATAACTTGACTCTTTGTGGATGTCAGCGAAAACAACACGTCTTTTCGTTTACTGAAACCTCTCCACAATTGATCGGATTTAGTCGGAAGATGCTAATTTACATACATAAGTTATTTTAAGAGTTATTTTAAGAAGCAATAGCTCATTTACAGGACCTGGCAAATTTAACTTCTTCCTCCGTAATTAAAAAGTTGATCATGTGACATTGACAACTCGGTTTATGGATACTGGCGAAGTATGTTCGGCATTTTCCGAAGCAAAAGACGGGCGGGTCATAAAATATTTTTGATAATTTAATCCTGATGTATCTCAAGTACTTCTTCCTATCCACAAAAATAACCATGCAGATACGATGTTGATAGTGTTTTTAAGCATACTAGAGTTCTTATTTGGTTTATTTTTTTATGCCAATTATGGCCAGTATTATAACTTTAATGATTCGGTATATCGATCTATTCAACATCAACATATGTCGAACCAAGTAATTCGGGCTAAGTTACAAAAAGGTTGAAACAAAATGTTACTTGTCAAAATTCTTACAACTGTTTTGTTTTCAACAAAACCATGTTCAACAAATACTAAAAAAAAAAACTCTATAATTCTTTAAATACCCGATCTGTAAAATATGAATACATTCATACAGATGCTGCTATTACATCAATAATCAAAACATTACAATATTCATTATGTTAGAGTATTATTATAATATAACTATACTCACGCTTTATTCAGTAATACAGAGATAAGACTGAATCTCTATTGGGATGTATGACCAAATATAACTGGTTCGTCTGTCAAAAGCGCGGTTACAGTTAATCTCTTCAATTTTTTCAGTCATTATAATCAAATATGATACTAATATAATGTGTTTATAGGCATGATGTAATGATACATATATGTTCATAGAACTTTTATGAAATATGTTAATGATATGGGCCCTGGGTGTGCTGTGTGACTAGTATCACTTGTCAAAAAATAGGTGGATACTTCTAATTCGATTGAAGCTGACTTGTGTTTTATTAGTGATACTTTATCAAAGATCTCATGGCTCTATTCAAACAATGGACTTTATCTTATCATGACCTGCATGGTTATGCGGTTCAAGGTTTAAGAGTAATTTCAGAACACATTTAGGGTCTATTGTTATGTCCATCATTCCGTTTTCTATACACAAGTTTTTTTCATTCCAGACTATACCAGTCCAGCGCATTGCCACTTGACCACTGATCCGCTCCTTTTTAATGAAATTCTAACTGTATCCTTATGTTTTCTTTTTGTGGTATTGTGTATCCCCTGTATGACTAACTAAAATCATATATCAAATTTTACTCAATGTTTTGTATAAATTTCCATTTAAAATTCTTGTATCCATGTGTAACCCTATGTATCCCTTGTAACCATGTATCCCATACTTATCTGATTGAAAAAGAATTGTGTTTTTAGGAGATATCATATATGGCACAAAAACACAATTCTTTTTCACACAGCCTCACAAGGGATACAAGGGATACACAAGGTTACAGTGGAATACAACTGCTTTCCATTATGTAATAGATTTTCTAAACTGCAACTTACATGTTCTTTATAATGTAAGTTCATATTAAGGAGAAAATATAGGAATAGATAACACCTGGATTGCATTTTAAGAGTTAGACAGCATCAGATTAAGTTTTATTTTGGAGAAACAGAACATCAGATAAATAAAATTTAAATAAAATTCATTTAATGAAAATACTACTTCTTACTGAATCTTCACAATCTATTTTAATGAACCGATGCGTTAATTAATATTATTTGCGTGCATGCAAACGGACATACGTCACGCTTTGCTACTTTGTTTCTGTACTGATCAGGGGAAGTTACCGCTGCGGGGAGTTTGGCAAACGGATTGGCGTGCCAGGTAATCAACGAGGCGTGATCAAATTTGATTGGTTAATGAAAAAGCCGCCGTATTCAAGGGATTTGTTTTTATTTTTATTATTTTTTTAAAAACTTTTATAAGGAAATAATGTTATAAGGTTTCGTTACTGCTATTTTGCTTACAATGGATGAAAACTTTTTAAGGTAATGAAACTGATACACCTCAAAGATATTTCCATTTCAGACATTCGTAGCCACTGCTGTCAGTCATGTATAATCGCGACCTCCTTCATGTCCTTTGTTTAATCTATACTTGTAGGGTCGAAAGTCAGTGTGACTGGAGAAACCATCCCTTGATAAATAACACCCGTGCATTAAAATCCAAAAGAACCGAGTACTGATATCCATTTCATCGATTTAAACGATTTTTGAAACGGTTTGTGCATGTCTATATATGAACCTCAATTATTTTTTATTCTGAGTACTTGACACATACCTTTGTTGAACTCCACTGACCATTCTTTTTTTCCATTTTTCAAGGTTGTGCAAATCTTTTTGCAAGCTTTGTGCTAATGCTTGTGATTTAATTGTTAAATAGACTATGATGTTGTCTGCAAGTAGACGCACCTGGCTCCTGACACTCCCTGGAAGGTCATTGATGTATGTAAGAAAGAGACATGGAACTTGGACCAATCCCTGAGGGACACCAGAAAGCACCGGGAGCCTGTCAGAAACCTGATTTTAGACAAATACTTGTTTTTGAGAAAGTCTTTTATCCATGAAGTGATGTGTTGGTAGCCTAATTTGGCGTTGACGGTTTGACCCATTTTATAGAAATTTTTTTATCATTGTCAAACCGTAGCACTTGGAAACAACATTGCCAATCAAAAGATTTTCTCGATGACTCTTCAACAAGTCTGATTAGTTGGACAAATGTGTGGGTGAACTCCCAAGTGTTTCAGCTTGTGTATGCAGGGTTTCCACTGGCCAATTTTATTTTTCCGCCAATGGGGAGGGTTCCGGGAGGGAACTCCCGGATGTCGAAAATTTTTCAATTTCTCATTTTTAAAAACTTAATTTACAACATATCTAGAGCTTCAACTGTTATGAATATTTTATGGCATTAAAGCATTTTAAAATGATAAATCTAATATTTTTCTGACTTTAATTTTCTAAAATCTACATACATCATATCAACAAATTACAATTGATTTATCATTATCAGGGTTCACACTGGCTTAAAAAAATAATAGCCAATATTCTTAATTTAAAAAAATGATAGCCAAAAGTTCAGATATATTGATACCTCCACTGTTTTCTTAGATCTACATAAAACCATGGCTTCATTTAGCATATAGAAATTTAACTTGCAGACATTCACAGAATGCAGCCCTTTTGTCTGAATCACTTACTGAAAAATGGCATCATCACCAATGTACTTATATTTTTTTGTCTTTGTACTAAAGATTTTTAAACAGAACATTGCTTCTTTTCGTTTTAAATAATTCTAAAAAAATCGGAGTGGCGAAAATATGTGACAATTGAAATTTTTTCTGTTTTCTGCAGAAATATACATAATTTTGGTTGTTCTATATTAAATTGAGTGGGAGTAAATACTTTTTAATTATTTTAACATTGCTTTCCACTGGCGATGTAATCAAGCAGCTTAAAACAAATTTCAAAATTTGCAATTTCAACGAGTAATTCTCCCAACATGTGACCGTCGACAATAAGGTTAAAATTGACATGTAATCGCCGCTGGGAGTAACACTTTTCACAACTTTCATCTGCATTTATCAGTCAGCATTCAATTAGGGCATTTTTTTTAAATATACATCGGAAAAATAATTTTTTTATGCTTTTTTTTCGCCACTTCCAAATATTTTTTCGCCATTTGCGAAATTGGCGAATTGCAGCGGAAACCCTGTGTATGAGTTTATGGTGGTTGACTTTGTTGAATGGCAGTGTCTAGAGGTACGGATTCGTACCTCTAGACCGTTGGTCTAGGGGTACGGATCAGTATTCCTAGACAATACTAGTAGGAATGTCTAGGGGTACGGACCTTCGTTTAACTTACTTAAACTGTTTCTAATGCTACAAAATGAAGCGATTGCAACTGTAGTTCACTGGATCACCATCCCGATGTTGTTTTTTTTCATGCAAAATTTGTTTCGAAAAGCGAAGCTTAAATTTCATTTTCATTTGTGTGTAAAATCCAATCGAATTTGAATAGGTCGATTGAGAAAAATTGTTGTCGTCCAGCAGAAATTACAATTTGTGATCTATCTGAACTAATCAATAATATATAGTGATGAAACGATGATCGAATATAATCGAAAAATCGTTGCTCATGTCAGCGACAATCGATAGCAGAGAAGTCAACTCGATGTCGCTAACGAATTTTCGGTACTTGGTGCTTTTCCGTCTTTGAGGTATTTTCATTCGTTTGGGTTAATAAAGTCAAACAAAAATGGCTGACCAAAGCAAAGAAATTTTTTGCGACGAAGTTTATTCATATCCAGGGCACGAAAGATCGTCAGTATGGAAATTCTTTGGTTTCACAAAAAAAAAAATATTGGACCACCAACCAAACAAAATTTTAATATGAACCGACTGATATGCAAACTATGCCAAAAAATCTTACGCAAATAATGGTACGTATCAACCGATCAAGTAACTACGGCCGGCATTCATTCACACCAATTTCAATATACAACTCGAGTTAATTATCTATACAAATTAAGTCAGAAGGATTCTCACCTATGAACAATTAATAGGTAATAATAGAATGTTTTGTTATAATCACCCCAAAATGGTTGTCTTTATAGCGTATTCGTACTCAAATCAATTCGTGCTTCTTTTATTTCCCCTGAATGATTTTTTTTACAATAAAGGGTAGCTGAAGAATTGAATAAGAATCTTTTGTCATTGGCTAATTTAATTTTTAGATAATGGATCATGTTTCCAGTGAAAAAATATTTAAGCCTACATTTCAAATTTTTTAACTTATTTATAGGATGAAATCTGTTAGAAAAAGTTTTTTAATGTGCCAATAATAATTAAAATCATGAATTTATTTTTTTTTGTGTGTGAAGTTCTGTGAACACACGAAATAAACTGAATTCAAGATTTCAGTCGTAACTAAATTTAAATGAAGGATGTGAAAATCTTCATAGCTAAGGTTTACTTTTAAGTAGATCTACATAAGCACTTTTTGTCAAAAAGTGCTTAAAAAATAGATAAAGATAACTTATTTTAAAAAAATACATACAGTATAATGATAGTACAGGTAACACTAACACAAAAGACAAAAAGTGTAAATAGTTATCAAATACAACAAATAATGTGTATTTTCGATTATTTTCCGATTATGAATCGAAACACCTTCTCCGATTCAATTCGATAATTGATTGTAATGGCCAACCGATTTTACATCACTAATAATATAAATACTAAATAGTGAATGTAAAAATAACAATGTACATAGTGAGTGTAAAAATAACAATGTACATAGTGAGTGTAAAAATAACAATGTACATAGTGAGTGTAAAGATAACAATGTACATACTGACTTTAATAGAAAAAAATGAAAAAAGTAAACCAGACATTGCATAAACTTGAATGAATTTTTGCTAGAGAAGTGTTGAAAACGCTTATAATGACTGTCAAAAATCTACCGCATCACTGATAGGTTTATGTGAACTTTTCATAGAGACAGTACTGTAGAATCATAAAAAGAATGAAAGTTGATTTATTCAGTTGATGATTCATTCGGTCTTTCTGGCTCAAAAAAATGAAGAAGAAGAGAGTTCCTCCAGGTGGTGTGGCCTGGATGTTACTGAACATTATATAAGTGTTCTAATTTTGTTTTATACATTCAATCTTAAGAGGCTATAAAAATGTAAAGAAATGGTCATTTGTCATGCACATTTAGGTTCAGCTAAAACTGAACGCTCTCTTCTTAAAAAGTATATGCAAGATGACAACGATATGTTTCTATTTTCGTAAGCGGATATTTGGATTTCGGATTAATCATATATAATCGGAAAAGGTAATTGAAAATAACTTGTAAGTCTTCGTCAATCTTAGGTAATTTAAGTCGGCTGGATACAAAAAAACACTAAATCTAAGTTAATTCTAAAGTAAATTAATACTTTATTCTATCGGAAAATAATGTCCATATCCCTAGACAATTCTACACGTATTGTCTAGAGGCACGGATCCGTACCTCTAGACTGGCGGTCTAGGGGTAAGGATCCGTACCTCTAGACACTTCCTTGTTGAATGCTGTACTGAAGTCCATGAAGATGACATCAGGTTTGTTGACCTTAATCTAGGTTGTTGGCTATTTCTTGTGTAAAGCCAATGAGTTGGGTCTCACAGCTATGCTTTGACCTGAATCCATGTTGCTGGGGACAGAGTATGTTGTGTGTGTGATCCATCATGTTTAGAACAATGATGTGTTCCATTAGTTTAGATGTGAGTGATATTGGTCTGTAGTCATTAGGTTTTGACTTTGACTCTTGTGTGTGTGTTGTTTTGATGATGGCATGTTTCCAATCCTTATGAACTGTGTCTAGTGATCTTTGGAATATGATTCTGAGGATCGGTCTATCTCTGTGAGTAGTTCTTTGAGTAACCTAGGTGGGATCTCATCTGGACTTTGTGCTTTAAGTTTATGTGGGTTTAGTCCTGTCAATAACAAGCGATGACATTAAACTTTAGGCTTTTTGCTTAGGCTAAGTGTTGAAGGCTTTGAGAAGATTAATTCGAACTGTTGATTTAATACGTTGGCCTTTGACACTAGGTCATTGTGAGTATGACCATCAGTGCTGAGTTATTACAGATTCAGAAGACAATTCCATAATAAAACCCCCAAATGATCTGATATCATGCCCTTCATCTACACTTTTTGCAAAAAAAACTTTGTTGTTTAGATTTACTTTTCCATTCAATACTACACTGGTTGGTAAACTTCAGTTAAGTCACCGCTCTAGTACTCTTGTTTGATAGTCTTAGGAAGTTGTAAGTATTTAAGTCAGGGCTTATCTGCAAGGGCGATTCAGGCAATATCTTTGCCGTGCATATTCCGATTTCGCTCTTTCAATAGATTAAAGAGAGGTAAACTTTGCCAAAAAAATTCTGTATCAGCTATCATTATTATGCCTCAGACAGGTTGCGGACATCAATTATCGAATCAATATCCTCCCACAATTGAGACTGTCCCTTCTTGTTGGCCAAACAGAGCATGGAATATGCATGGCAAATTTACATATATGTATGATGTCAGGTTGGCTAATTTGACATACTCTCTCAACACATATACTCCCTTTACACACCAGGACTGTGTTTTGAAAAATGAATAAAATACATTGTGGAATTTGATCCTAGCACATTCAGTAGCGATGAATTTTGTGTGGATCATAAATTTTCAAAATCTGTGTTAATTGGATATTCAGCTATAAAAAACTGTGCTCAAAATTCTTTAGAAATAAGTACATTTAATAAAGTTTGGAAAGGGCACCTGACATGGAACTGAAACCAGCAGCTGTCGAGACACTACATAAGCTAATCTGTAGCTCAGCTGTGCTAGCCAGGAGCTTGCCATGGGTGTACCAAGCATTACCACTTAAGGTTAGTTTCTTGTACGAACCAAAAGGGTAATGAAAATCTCAAATGTTGTCTGCTGAAAGGATCTGAATTAGTGACCTTTTGGTCTACCAATGTGTACAATGTACCATGTTCACTTATTTAGAGATATAGTATTTAATCACAAAATGTACATTTCAGGTTACCAGAAGGAAAAAAGTCAAGGAGACATTCTGTCTCAGGGTTGTTCCCAGACTTTCCAAGTATTGTAAGTGTTTTCTACTTAATTACTTTCATATATTTTTGTTAATTATATAACCGCAAGTAGGGGCTAAGGTGAACAATTTGAACAATGCTGATAAATGTTCTCTGGGCGGTGCTAAATATCAAATTTTAGAACTCTCAGCTTAATGATTTTATTATCTTTGTATAATATGTGACCCCTCAGTTGGAACCAGTAATGATAAGGGGTGTACATGTAGTTTGAACAATTTTGGTACAGATTCACAGGACAATGTTACAATGGCAAATTTCAGAACTCTAAAATGTTTCTGACAGGTTTTGTAAAGCGTTTGTTTATAATAACACTGTGATGGAGCAAGTTAATACTCAAACAGCCAAGTGTGAGTAATCTTTGTCCTTTGGACAATGCTTTGTGCAAACTTTTAGAACTCAAAGCCACACAGTTTTACTCAGGATTTTTTTTTTTTATACATTTATATGAATGTAAAAAATGTGACTCTTGATCAGAGCCGTAACTCCAGGGATATACATGTAATTTGAAAATTTTTAATAGAGGCTCACTAGACAGAGCTGCACGCTGTTTTGCCTTCTAGTTGCTATAGTAGCAAGGGTTTTGCATGGGATGGAATGCTTTGAGCAACTTTGGTAGAGCTTCATGCAAGGAACTATCCTTCCATGTTTCATCAACTTAGACTTTAGTGGTCAAGAAGGAAATGTCATTTTGAGCAGTCTACTGACAGATGACCTGTATTGCATGACAGATGACACTACACAAAGTCCGATCTATAAAATTGCATCTCAAATCTTTTTGTGTTATACTATCATAAATGTATGCTCATTTTACTTAAAGTGATGCTATGATGGCATATGGTTGTTAGTTCACAGTCTGAAATGACCATAGGTATAAAGAACCATTGCTTTTTGATGGATTTGTAAGGAATTATGTGATATCTGGGGTCTCCCCATTTGACCCACAGCAATCAAAGTTTATAGGATGATTGCCCTTATTTAGTATAAGAACCATACTGTTTTTTTGGGTCAGTTGGTCAAAGTCACAGTGACCTTGAATGTGAAAATGGTTTTCTCTCAATAACTGGAGTTCCATTTGGCCCAGAACCTTCAAACTTTATAGAATGATTGCCCTTGTTGAGTAGAAGATCTCTATTGATTTTGAGGTTGGTTTGGTCAAAGGTCAGGGTCAGTGTGACCTTGAATGTGAAAATGGTTTCCACTCAGTAACTGGAATACCATTTGACTCAGAGCCCTCAAACTTCAAAGGATGGTTGCCCTTATTGAGTGAAGATCACAGAGATCTTGAATGTTGCAGAGGGGAGACATCCGTTTTTTTGTGTTTGTATATTTCCTATATGCATGGCAAGGCAATAAACAGAGAGGGTACAGTGGAAAAGCTGGAAATGCCATGCTATGCAGGAGGGGGACTGGACAATAGCCCACAAGGACAATAGTCCACTGCTAAATTTTGTAGGGAGGACAATAACCACTGTTTATCAAAAAGGGTTCAAAAATCAAATCTGTACATTATCGTGAGAAAGTATACCCACTTGTAGGTTAAAAGCCATAATGTTTTTAAGTGCAATTGAAATTCCAATACACATTCAGTCTTCTGGCTTTGAATAGTAGAAATAGACAATTATTCAAAACTAAAATGAAGTTTGCCTATTTCTTCCAGATATTTAATTGTTTGAAATATTTACATCTACATTTTTTAAATACAAATTCAATCCTTTGTTTATAGTCAAAACATTAATTTTCATATTCAATTATACTGTGCAATTTTACTCATTTATACCCTGTGTCTACCAAACAAAACATGAGTAAAAAGTGTAGAGCTGTTGAAAAATTCTTTGAATCTGGATCTGCTATTTGTTTAAACAGAAATGTCAGAATAAAAAAAAAAGTCTACACTGCTTACTAATGAATACTTTTATTTTGAACTCATTACATACTCAATTTCTTAATTAAATGTACAATTATGCATATAAGTGGGCTATTGTCCTTGTGGGCTGGGAAAGTGGGCTATTGCCCTAGTGGGTTATTGTCCAGTGGGCTATTGTCCTAGTGGGCTACATGTATTGTCCTACACTCATGCAGGAGACAGTACATTTTGTAAGGTGCCTCTTACGTGTAGCATCAGCTATATTTGAATCTTAAACTAGATTTGCTTTGGTTGAGCATCTGATAAATTCTTGTTAGTTATTCCTTTTTATCCACCAAGTTGTGGGTCATTTTCTTTTTTTTTTATTTTCAGAGAAAAAGGAAAAGAAAACTTGAAGATGATAGTTACAGTTTACAGAGTTTTGAATCTGGAAACAAGGTGAGAACTTGTATACAAATCTGTTGTGCTCGATAAATGGTTAAACCAGTGTCTATTCTAGGACGCGCGATTGCGGGATTCACGTTATTTTTTCAAAGATCGCGCACATTTTTGAAACATGTGCGCGAAAATCGCGCATCCAAATCGGTAAACTTGCACAAAAACTGCCGGAATTCCTAGTCGGGGATTAATTTACATGAACACCGGAAAACTAAGAGGGGTAATCCGAAGCTAAATAAAATGAATTATGGTCGTTTCGTCAAACCGTCGTTTCGTCAAACTTATTTTATATAGCAAAAAGTTGTTTCGTCAAATTAATAATATATAGTATTTCACACCTATTGAAATCAAATTATAACTGATTGCTGAAGTGTGTTTGTGATTCATTAAAATGAATGTACAATCGGCAACCTAAATAGCGGGATAATAATCTAATTTGTATAATTACCGGTAAGACAAACAATTAATCAGCGGTACCTTTGCGCGACGTTTAATGTGAACAGCTTTAACGTTAATAGTCTGTTTGCATGTGATTGCATCTGTTTGACACTTCGGTAAAATCGGTAGTTATCTACTCTAAAAATTAAGTTTGACGAACAAACTACCTGTTTTGTACAGAAAAATAAGTTTGACGAAACGACGGTTTGACGAAACGACCAACACTCAATAAAATAGACACGAAGTGTTTAACCGAACGAAAATACTAGTGTTTACATTAAACATGTGAAATGCTTAAACAATGGTGTTTGGTATTGGTCCCCCCATGTTTTTGAAAATCCCCCCTATTTTTTGAAGTGAGGGGGGAAATTCACCCCTATTTCTGAATTTCTAGAATAGACACTGTTAAACTGCATTGCTTTTTGACAGAGAGAAAGTGTCTCAGGGTTTTCGATAGACTCTGACACTCAAGAGTCAGTGACTCTACCAGTCTGATTTTCAAGGGTCAGTCCAAGATTTCCAAGAGTCAAACAGTAATTTTCAGGAGTCAGCTTCTGCTCTTTGTAAGGCCTAAGCATCACCTGGCAAACTTCTGTTTTCTGATTTTATTCTGTTTCCATCTTGTTGCAACTGAAATTAGCAAAATCGGTGTTGAAACTTACTGATGCTTCAAAGTGCACATTAAAGGGAATGGGCACAGTACCATGCTTCAGAAACCACTTTCTTCATACCTCTTACGATAGGGAGACTGGGTGTCAGCGATTGTCTGAGTAATTTCAGCCAACTGGCAGTGCGTTTTTCATTACTTATTGATGAAAGAAATGGAAGACTGCCTTTTTATATTATGATTGACACATTGCTTATAATAGCCATTGGTCAAAATTGACTCATAGACCAATTTTGCCACAGATCAAATAAGTGTTTTTGAGGATTTTTGTTAATCAAAACCTGAGACTTGGGGTCAACTGTGTATGTCACTGAGCAAAGATAAACAAATATTCACTAAGAATGTCTCCCAAAGGAGGATGTCATATTCTTAGACTACATGTATGTTATTGTATGCACAGACTTAGATCAACACCACCAACTTAGATCCATTTATTTCAAGCAGAAATCATGTTAATGATAATTATTTATTGTGGTGTGTTTCTATGTTGGATTATCTCCACTCTAATCATCTCCCCTGGGAGAAACCTTATGAGTATCTGTTTTCAGTGACAGCATTTGTTTCCATAATCTATGGAATATGAGAGATAGAAAAGCATTGAAACTGGCAAATTTGCAGATTTCATTTGGGTTCAAGACTTTTATACCTAACGTGTGTTCCTATCACAATAAAATAGTCACAGCATTTCAGAGCATCGTTACCAAGTCCACCTAAATGAAATGAATGAGGGGCATATGGCCGCAAATTAACTACATATAATTTAAATGTGGGGCAAATATTATCATAACAACATGTAGGTAAAGGCAAAGTGTTTGAGGGGCTAATGTCCAGGAATGTCTGGATTCCTTTGACTTGATGATAAAGTTGAGCTGTTTGAATGAAAGAATGGCTGTTTCACTTTTGGGAAGAGCAGCTTGACTTGGCTTCCTTAAAGAGACATAAAGTGATGTCTAATCAGAAAACATTAGGAATAAAATGAAATTTCTTACAAAATCATTAATATGAAACCTTTAGTGGGCAAACTGTTTTAAGAATGACCTTGAAAGGAAAGAGCTGTCAATTTTAAAAGATAAAATTCAGTTGGGGGTATCTAAAAAAAAGGGAAGGAGTTCCAGTAGTTCTCAAGTACTTCAAAATTATATGAAAAGACACATATTGAGATGTTCAGTTGAGAGTTACCCATTAGCTTTAACAATGGTTGACGCAAGGAAAAAATACAAGGAGGTGTTAGAAAAATTCATATCCAATGAAATAAGTAACTGGTTTTAGTTCAAACTGTGTTACTCTGACTGACTTAATTCACTGGTTTAAACCTGACTGCATGGCCTTCGATAAGAGAGAGTTTGAAGTTTGTAACAGAAATATAGATGATAATTAGGTAATATATTTGCCTAAAAACTGACATTGTACAGAATAACAGAAATTGTACAGAAATTGTAACGATCTAGTTTTGGTCGGGTATACATCTTTTACCCAATCTGTACATGATCATCTTGACTTCTACTTGAGCATTATCCGATCGAAACCCGATCAGCTCAACCTCTGTTCGATCTATTGTCCAGAATAACTAGACTACTACCCGACTGCTACACAACCTCACATGATCGCATCCCGATAGTTATTCGACCATACACGAGGTCGCCTGACCAAAACAATATATAGATGTAAAATTATTGTTTCCTCTGAACAATTTGATACAAGACCATTCAGGACTCAATTACGATCATTACTCTCTGGTCGGGTGGAGATCTGGCAACCATCGAGTGGAGTTCAAGTTAGTTTAGTTGAGTTTGTGTATGACTGGCGTATAGGTCTGGGTGATCGAGGAGAAGTCGGGATGTTGGTCGGGTTGTCTTTGGGAAGAAGGCGTAGAAAATCGTGTAGGGTTGACTTGAGGTCATGTAGGAGTCGTGAATGTGCATTTAATCGAGCTTGGTCGGCTTCATCGGGGAATTTATGTGATTTGGACAATTGAGTTGATCTGAACGGCAGTGAGAACACAGCTTTAAAGAGCACATGGTGTCTGAAGCTGGTAAAGTGATGTAATGTGAATATCGGAGAATTTTATGGAAAATTACTTTCGCTCAATGTTAAAGGTCATATCTTATATTTAGGAACCAATTAACAATTGAGACACAATATATCATAGGTCATTAGACCAACAAAGGATATTGTGTATTTTTAAGTCAGTTTTCATAACATGTAACAAATAAAAATATAAGGCATCCACAAATGTGAAGAGAAAAAGAGTAAGCAAAGATGAAATTTCACTAGACAAATTAACATTTCAGTTAACTGAATGTGAAAACAAATTGCGGAGGATTGATAAAATGCAGTTTCACAGTAAATACCATCCATTATCAGACAAAATTTGTCTCCATGATGCATGGAGTTTCTCTACTATTTTCCTCCTTATGTTTGCAGAGTTTAAGAGAAAAATGTACATATCACAGGAGCTGTACTGTATTTTGCTTGCTTACTGATAATACATTTGTATTTACTGAGGCATTAGGTATGTTCAGTTATTAACTGGACTAATGAGGTTAATAAGAGTAATGGAAGTGACATATTTTGTTTTACAAAGAGTTGGAACATGTTCCTTTGAACATTCATATTAAAATGTGCCTGACCTAAAATAATCATCAAATATTTTATTTCTGGACTTTGAGTAATGTATGGCCTGAAAATTTTAGAAAGCAAGAGAATAGTAGGCATTTCTGCAGTATTAATCAAACTTTGAATGCCTTTATTACCTTAAAAATCATCACTTCCTAAACTAATCCGACCTGGCAAGGTTTTTCCTTGCGTGAAACTCTAACAAAATTGTGAAGCATTGTCTTGTCATGGTTCGTACAGGTCTGAAAAAGTCCCTGAATTTCAGCATTGGCCTTTAAAAGACCCTAAATTGAACTTGGCCTTCAAAAGTCCTTAAAAAGTCCTTGAAAATAGCATGGATAGTGATCAGAATAATACAGTCCTCACAACTGATGCTTCAAATATGAATATAATGAATTGATTGGCGGCGCCTAGAACGGCGACGCCTATATTTGAATAGTGTTTCATTTTGTACCATGCGCTGACGTAATCAATTTGGGAGAATCTTGGATCATTATCAATGTAAAAAAATCCGATTATTCTGTACATCACTTAAAATATGTCACTTCATAAATCGTATTTATTAATTTTGAAAATAAATTGATCCAAATCAGGTAAGTTTGTATTTTTAATTAAAAGTTTTTGATGCAAAAATTACAGATTTAATGACTTTCCCGAAAACAAATCAAAGAGCTGCAAGTACTTGTGTTTTCACTGCATGTATCTAGCAGTGTGTTGCTACTTAATGTGAAATGCAAATCTTTGTTAATTCTTTCAACTATAGCTATATAAAGAAAGGTGAAGCCGAGTGGTTAAAAGGTCGGACTTGTAATCTAAGGATCGCTTGTCAAGACACGAGTTAGAACCCCACCAGCGGCCGTGTCGGCTTCGGTTATTTCCTTCCGAGCAAGAAACTTTATTCTCATTACTTAGTACTGGTTGGTTCCAGGGACGGATTTGAGAATGATTCTATTAGCTAAAAGCTTTCGTCACAATCGAAATAAAATTGATTTGTATAAACTAACTTGAAAATAGAAATTGTACAAAATCTGTCGTTTTAATGCAATAATAAAGATATGAGTCTGTCTTTGTGAATACAGACACAAGGATGAATTTGAAGAACATTCTTACTTTGCTGGAGTCAATTCAGTCGTTATAGTTACAAAAAACATATCTCTTCACTACGCCACTAAACCGTTGAACCATGAATATGATAGAGTACCAGTTGTACTTCGGGTGTTATCTAGTGCAGACAAATTACAAAATATTTGAAATGATGTTATACCATTCTGTGAAATGTGGAATTCGAACAAAGATATTACATGTAAGGTTTTATTTTATGGATGTCGATAACATAGGAATTGTTTTTTCAAAATCGAGGACACACCTTCAGATACAAGTATCTTGGTATATTTTTCACCAAATCTGGGAATATTATGCATACAAGTAAATATTTAGTAGTAAAGCCCTTCATCTATTATAGGAGAATGTGTACTCCATAGTTGATTACCTATCGGCACTGTCAGGTCGGCAGCTCTCTTTGTTCCAATTTCAGAAATACACACACTGTATTACTGCTACTGCTACACAAAAATTCGTTTCCTGTTTCCTACCAGAGACGGTAATTCCTTAGATATAATTTTCTCTTAAACACAGACCGGGGAAAAAGCAAGATTACGAGGTGATTTTAAATAATTTATAATGACTATTCTCTTCTACAGTTCTCTTCTACAGAAATAACCGCCCATGGATCTCAAATTCTCATTCTCTGTGGGAAGAAAAACATATTCTTGGAATTGTCATTCAAGGTTTAAATTTGAAATTTTGACGTCTTGGGCTACCTAGAAACTTTGGAAAGTAAACTTAGCAACCCTTTTCAAACTTTCCGATCACTGAATCATCCTTGTTTCAATTTACTTAATTTGCTATTGATGGTTCCAAAATGTTCCTTGGTCAATCGCAGCAAATCTATATAAAGTATAGTAATTAATGTACGTTGAAGGTTTATGACCACTGCATGTGCATGTGTGATGGTATTTTCTTCATGTTTACAATATAAACAATGAAAACATAACATTTCTTCAAGAAATAGATTGAAAATCTGAGTTTGTAAAACTTGGGTTATATCCTGTCTATCATGGTTGCGCAACAGGATAGAATAGAAAAAGACACAAAACAGTAGGATTTAAACAGACTAAAATCATTAAAAAGGTATAGATTGTTGAAATAAAGCAAAAGTAGACATTTGGAATATTCAAGTGCTGAATTGTGTCGCAGACGAAGAACACTTGATTATTATCCCAATTTTTATTTTTAAAGGGAGACAATAGGCAATTTTCATAAAAAGTGAAAGATCAAATGATTTTTTATGAGAATATAGTCATTCATATCTGGTCATTTTGTTGAAGAAAAGTGAATTCACATGATTTCACAACTTAATAAAAGTGATTAAAACATGGATAAAATTCAAATGCCCCCCTTTAAAATCTTATTACATCCCATCTGTAAATAACTTGATTATATCATCAAAATGTACGGGTGCCGGACGTTTCGGTAAATGACCAGTTCGGTAAAATGGATTTATATAGTAAACCTTTTGGACGTTTCGGTAAAAAGGCAATTATATAGTAATTATATGGCAAATAATGGAGAAAGTTGTCACACATATGAAAAACACATTATAATTACCTAGTTTGTTTTCTTTTTGACTCCTCATCCTGTTGGATAGTGTCTAAACTATTTACAGTGGTCTGGTCAAATTTATAAGCAACTGTCATGTTGAATAGGCTCTAATAGGTTTTGGCAAAGGAATTAAAAACATTTTGTCTTACTTTCATTGTCTGATCAGGATCCAGTCTGATTGATCGCGATTAGTAGCAAAAAGGTTCTGATAGGAAACGTTACATCATTTTTTAACTTATACTTAAGATTAAGAATTCAGTTTGGACCCAGATTAATCAGTTATACTTTGGTTTCACGACATCACTACGATATGCAGGTAGAGATATATACGTGCGTTTTATTTATTTATTTATTTAACACAGTCAGTGCTCTGATATTTTCAGGCACGCATCTATTATTACTCAATTAGCGGGTTTTAAAGACCGCTAATGTGTTGAGTACAACTAAGAGATAAAAGAAAACCGGTGAAATATGTGATATATCCCATTGTTACCATATAATTATATAATTGACTTTTTACCGAAACGTCCAAAGGGTTTACTATATAAATCCAATTTACCGAACTGGTCATTTACCGAAACGTCTGTAAAACAAATGTACAACATGTACGACACACGTGTACAATTGTTTAGGTTAGTTTATACACTTATTATTTATCTTATTTCAAAACCATGTGCGCCGCCTTTGATGCTTTGCATCAAAATTTTAATCTTGTTCTTTAATGGAAGAATGCAAAAACATGCTGCAGTCATTTCATTGGACAATTGTTTAAGTGTTAAAAAAGTTTGATTTAGAACATATGACTGTAGTTTCAATTTTCAGTTACTTATTCCTGGAAGTTTAAAACCAGTGTTCTGAAATATTATTGAATCTGTTGATATAAAGAAGAAAGGAGCCTCTAATTAGTCTACATGATATGCTGAGTACACTGGGACCCCGTTACAGCGCTCTAGTTGGGGTCCAAGGTTTCAAACCGCGATATATACGGGGTTCCAATATATAACGCGCCTACCGAGATCATATAGTTGGCCTGTTGAATTTGCTAGAATTACCCCACCCACCTATTTAACATGTAACTGTATCATAATGTTAAAGTTAAAACATTCAAAAAACCAAATTTGTTTGTAAACCACTCAAGATACATTTTGTATAGAGAAAAATATTATTTCGTAAAATATTACCTGCTTTGTTTAAAAAAACCAGATAAAAATCGCATAAAAAAATGTAAAAATGTATATGTTAGCAATTCCCGGGAAAACCGCGTTGTAAGCGTTACGAAAGTAAAACCGTGAAAATCGGTAAGTTACAATGTGTAATGCTGCACATAACTCAAGTATATATGTAAGATGTATCTACCCGTCGTTCCTGTTTTCTCTGCTGAAGAATTCCTTCATCTTTCGTGGTTGTGTAAAAAAGTTCAAACACACACAAAAAAAGAACAAAAAATAAACAGAACACTGTTAAATGGAAAAGGTGAAAAAAAAAAACAAAAAAAAACGATGTTAGTTAAAAAAAAATAGAATGAGCAGAACAAAACACGTGCTGTTAAATGAAAAATTTGAAAATGTAAAAAAGCAGCGTAAAATATTAGTGAATAAACTGTTATAAAGTAAACACTGAAAAACAACTCTCAGATTCTTAGATGCAGTCCTGTAATATCTTCGTGAGATACAACGAACTTAATGCCGTTCGATAGAAAACGCAAGGTTTTCTAAACAGATTTTCGGCTTGTGTTTGTTACTCAGTTCATCGATGTTTGCACTTCGAATTTGAGGTTTTCATAACAGTTTGATACCTGACTGATCATCGATCACAACGAACAAAGAAGTGGATTAACGCCAGACTTTGCATGCTTTTCACCCTTTTCCCGCCCTAGAGAGTCCTAATTACATAGTTAATTGTACTTCGCTGACACATTAAACAAGTGTTGTTATGGATACAGCACATAAGATACATTATATGCATGTAAAATAAATATGGTCGGTGAAAAATAGGTTTTTTATTTTTTATTTTTTTTTTTTTTGGGCGGAGCCATGACCCTTGAGCGTTATACTGAGGTAAGCGTTATAATGGGGTGTGTAGTAACGGGGTCTGAGTGTATTATACATAAGTATATGGACCCTGTAAAGGTAAGACTGGCCTTTAATGTCCCGAAAAATTCCTTGAATTTCTTGCTTCAGTTTTTGTAATATGCTTGTGAATTTTGTTTCAAAGTATGTCCATGAGCTCATTACTGGCTCAGCCTTAGGGGTAATTTATGTCTTCTTGTAAAAAACCACAAGGCCATTAGTTCTATAATTTAAGTATTGTCTACTGGACCTCTACCAAGATTATTCAAACTTTGGCCCTGAGGTCATCTTTTGAAGTTAATATTTTGATTCTGCATAATTTGTAGCATTAGCTGAACATTTCATATGTAGGAAAGGATTCAGAAATTGAAAAAAAAACAACTAGAAAACATTTCTCTTCATTTTCAAAGAGCAGCTTTTGTGAATTTGTTCGTTTGATACTTTGATGATGTCATTTTAAGTTAGAGTTCTTTTTAACACTTTCTTTACAAATAACTGTTATTATACCCCCACCACAAAATGTGGGGTGGGCTATAATGGATTCGCTTTGTCTCGTCCGTCGGTTGGTCCGTCCGTCCGTCCGTCTCCATTATCGTGTCCGCTCTATAAATCCTATACCAATTGAAGGATTTTCTTCAAACTTGGCTGAAATGTTCAACTCAACAAGGGGATGTCAGAACCCATGTTGCCCAAGTGTCTGCTTAAGGTCAAGGTCATAATTGAAGGTCAAATATCAAACAATCAAATATTAGACATTATGTCGTGTCCGCTCTGTAAGTCCTACACTAATTGAAAGATTTTCTTTAATCTTGGCTCAAATGTTCACCTCAACAAGGGAATTTGCAGAACCCATGGTACCCTTTTGCCAGCTTAAGGTCAAGGTCACACTTGAAGGTCAGAAATTGACTTAGAAAATATTCTTAAATTTTAACATGTATTTGAATATTTCTGAAACTAGAAAACGTATTTGCTTGAAACTTAAAATATATATGAAGTGTCACAATTAGGATATGCAGGTCAAGTTTCATAACTCTGTATTGCATTTTGACAAAGTTATGCCTCTTTTTAAGTCTTCAAATTTACATACAATCAAATATTAGACAATATGTCGTGTCCGCTCTATAAATCCTATACTAATGGAAGAATTTTCTTCAAACTTTACTCAAATGTTCAACTCAACAAGGTTATGTGCAGAACCCATGTTACCTTTGTGCCAGCTTAAGGTCAAGGTCACACTTGAAGGTCAAAATTGACTTAGAAAATGTTCTTAAATTTTAACATGTACTTGAATATTTCTGAAACCAGCACAGGTATTTTCTTGAAACTTAGAAGATATATGAGGTATCACAAGTAAGATATGCAGGTCAAGTTTCATAACTCTGTATTGCATTTTGACAAAGTTATGCCCCTTTTTAAGTCTTTTTATTTACTTACAATCAATACTAGACAATATGTCGTGTCCGCTCTATAAATTCTATACTAATGGAAGGATTTTCTTCAAACTTGACTTAAATGTTCACCCCAACTGGGCAATGTGCAGAACCCATCTTTTTTAACATGTACTTGAATATTTCTAAAACTAGAACAGATAATCATTTGAAACTTAAAATATATACAAAGTGTCGCAAGTAAGATATGCAGGTCAAGTTTCATAACTAAAAAAAGTGGGGGGGGGGATAACTTTGTATTGTATTTTGACAAAGTTAAGTCCATTTTTATGTCTTTAAATTTATTTACTATAATATTTCTTAAACCAGAACAGATATTTACTTGAAACTTAAAATTTATATGAATGGTTACAAGCAAGCTCAGATGACGAAAATTCTACAATTCCATTGAATTATGACACAAGTTATGCCCCTTTTAGGCTTAGAAAATGTTCTGATATAACCATTAATACTTTAATGTTTCTGAAACCAGAACAAATATTCACTTGAAACTATATAATATATAAAGGGTCACAAGTAAGCTCAGCATGCAAAGTTTTTACCACTCTTAATTACATTTTGACATAATTATGCTATTTTCTTAACTTCACTGCTTTTGTTTGTTTTAGTACATTGGGAAAATGAAAGGTTATTTGTAACTGTTTCGAACATGATTTGACAATATATATTTATACTATTACCTGTACAATTTGTTTGTTTTTTTCACCAGAGATAATTTCTTTTTATGTATATGTATTTGTGCCACTAAAGTTATTCCCTTAACCACCTTTCCATGTCGTCTTCTGTCAAGGACATTGGTCGGGGTATGAATCGCATTCAGCGATAGTTCTAGTTGTACCTCATGTATATAAGGAAGATGCTAAACTATTGCATCTCATTTATTTCATATCCAGTTAAACACTGGTATTGCAGTCATGCTTTCCTGTAATAAAAATATTGAACCAAGTAAGCTATTTTGGTACATATGCTCATTTATTCAATATTAACCCTGCAATTAAAGGGTCTAAAATAGACCGGTAGACTGATATCTGATACTTGTCACAGACTTGGTCTGGCTTCCGTCTTCCTCAACAGTAAACTGGTATTGATTGTGGCAAACATTCAAGATTGATTGCTTTTAGAAAATAAGTGTTATGCAATGAAATAAAGATTGGTTTAGATTTAATATACAGTGAAACTTCTCTATTAAGGACAGCTATGGTTCTGGAACAAATTGCCTTTAATTGTGCGGTGGCCATAATTGTGGATTTATTTATTATTTAGGTATACTTGTGTGTTCTTTTTATGAATGTCCTGAATAGCGGGGTGCCCTTAGAAGTGGAGTGCCCGTAAGGAGGAGTTTTACTGTAGTAGGGAAAAGCCATGGTAAAAACATCACCATGTTTCTTATTCTAAAAAGTTAGAATAGTATCTTGCTGTTTACCGTTTTTCAAAGTGGTCAAACATCTCTGTTCTTTCTTTGCAAAAGCTGTCAGGTTTATCTTTTTTAGCTCACCTGAGTCAGAAACCAAGAGGCTATTAAAAATCTTCTTAGAAACTGCTGGCTTGAGTTGAAAATGATTTGGATAAAAATTTTAATGTTCCTTATGTAACCCCCTTTATAAATTGATAAATTTACATTGTATTGTGATCCTTGGAAAAACATAGTCACCAGGGGTGGTGCTTACTTTTATTTTATATTGAGGGGAATGGGTCCAAAATTCAACCCCCAAAAAATCCGCTTTGCACTAAGTTGAATGTCTTTCGTAGGCAGATTAAGGCAGTTGAACTGTGGAATCATATTTTGAAGTTGTAACTTTTATGTCAAATTTGCAAAGGTAAGCCCATTTAATGGTCTCTGAGGGTCATACTTAAATTGTAGCCCTAAAATTTCTTCCTATGTTTTTTTGGTCAGAATTTTCTGTTAGCATCTTGTTTCATGTAGAAATTATAAATAATGTTGATCATTTTGGTGTTTATAATTTATGCATGTAAATAATAGTGCATATATGGATTCTGTAAATTTTCCTGTTGTTTTTATGCCCCAGAAGGAAGACATATAGTTTTTGAACTGTACGTCTGTCATTCTATCCGTCCGTCAGTCTGTCTGAAAACTTTAACATTGGCCATAACTTCCTTGATAATAAGTGGATTTACTTTATACTTGGACACAACATCCCTTTGGACAAGACCTTCCATTTGACCTATATTTATTTGACCTTGACCCCTGAATGACCTTCACCTTGAAGATCCAATTGTCCAAAAACTTTAACATTGACCATAACTTTTTTATTAGTAAGTGGATTTACTTTATACTTGGACAAAACACCCTTTTGGACAAGACGTTCCCACTGACCTATACTTATTTGACCTTGACCCCAGAATGACCTTCACCTTGAAGGTTCAATTGTCCAAAAACCTTAACATTGACCATAACTTTTTTATTAGTAAGTGGATTTACTTCATTCTTGAACACAACACCCTTTTGGACAAGACGTTCCCACTGACCTATATTTATTTGACCTTGACCCCTGAATGACCTTTACCTTGAAGATCCAGTTGTCCAAAAACTTTAATATTAGTCATAACCTCCTTATTAGAAAGTTGATTAACTTCATACTTGGACACTACACCCCTGTGGAAAAGACCTTCCCACTGACTTAAATTTATTTGACCTTGAGCCTTGAATGACTGATCCTCAGCCCAAAGTCAAAGCACCACTTTGGGGGCATTGTCATCTTACAGTGACAATTCTTGTTCTCAAATAAACTTCCTGGTTAATTGTTGTGACATGGAAATTTATATCTTTTACAGTTATATAATGTAGACAATGACTATTGTTATGGGTCTGAATGGGAGGTTTTTATTCAATGCAGACAGCCTGTTAATACTTTGAGGTCTTCTTTTATGAAAGATCTTGCTGGAAAGTTCTTATACACAGGAACTACATTTGTAGGACTTGAAAACAACAAGTCTGGGCTTTGATTGGAAAGTATTTTCTCCCTGACCTTGATTCTGCAGATTTAAAAGGATTCTTGAAGTTCATTTGTACTTGAAACATAAAAGTACTTGCTCAGGCTAGTTGATCTTTACAAAGACTTGTACAGGGTGATCCATAATATCTAATACCATTTTGATGTCATATTAAACAATGCAAATGCAATACATTAGCTATTTAATTATACCACTGAAACCAGCAGAGATCAAAGTTTCATATGCAATATGAAATACAGGAAATGTAAATGTCATTTGATGTTGATGACATCATTTTATTCATGTTGTATATCCAGTATGGCAGCATCTTATAAGAAGACTGCAGAAATTGTTCAGCTCTATTTTGAGCCTCACTCGCCAATTACTGTTATATGAACAATAAAACAGAAGTATCCTCATGATGATAAAGTTAATATCAAGCTTCAAGTGCTTCAGCTTGTAAAGATTTAACATGACAGGTTCTGTTCAGGACAGCCGACATCAAAACACTAGCCAACCTAGGTCTAGAAGTGCGGAGAATATTGCGGAGGTGCAACAAGTTATTTAAGAAACACCAAAGGGTCGGCGAGGCAAGTTCTTGGTGATACAACAAACACCTCTAGTTATACCCCCACCACAAAATGTGGGGGGGGGGCTATAATGGATTCGCTTTGTCTCGTCCGTCGGTCGGTCGGTCCGTCCGTCTCCATTATCGTGTCCGCTCTATAAATCCTATACCAATTGAAGGATTTTCTTCAAACTTGGCTAATATGTTCACCTCAACAAGGGGATGTGCAGAACCCATGTTGCCCATGTGTCAGCTCAAGGTCAAGGTCACAATTGAAGGTCAAATATCAAACAATCAAATATTAGACATTATGTCGTGTCCGCTCTGTAAGTCCTACACTAATTGAAAGATTTTCTTTAATCTTGGCTCAAATGTTCACCTCAACAAGGGGATGTGCAGAACCCATGTTGCCCATGTGTCAGCTCAAGGTCAAGGTCACAATTGAAGGTCAAATATCAAACAATCAAATATTAGACATTATGTCGTGTCCGCTCTGTAAGTCCTACACTAATTGAAAGATTTTCTTTAATCTTGGCTCAAATGTTCACCTCAACAAGGGAATGTGCAGAACCCATGTTACCCTTTTGCCAGCTTAAGGTCAAGGTCACACTTGAAGGTCAGAAATTGACTTAGAAAATATTCTTAAATTTTAACATGTATTTGAATATTTCTGAAACTAGAAAACGTATTTGCTTGAAACTTAAAATATATATGAAGTGTCACAATTAGGATATGCAGGTCAAGTTTCATAACTATGTATTGCATTTTGACAAAGTTATGCCCCTTTTTAAGTCTTCAAATTTACTTACAATCAATACAAGACAATATGTCGTGTCCGCTCTATAAATTCTATACTAATGGAAGGATTTTCTTCAAACTTGACTCAAATAATCACCCCAACTGGGCAATGTGCAGAACCCATCTTACCCTTGTGCCAGCTTAAGGTCAAGGCCACACTTGAAGGTCAAAAATTGACTTAGAAAATGTTCTGAAATTTAAACATGTACTTGAATATTTCTAAAACTAGAACAGATAATCATTCGAAACTTCAAATATATACAAAGTGTCGCAAGTAAGATATGCAGGTCAAGTTTCATAAATAAAAAAAGTGTGGGGGGGGAGATAACTTTGTATAATTGTATTTTGACAAAGTTAAGTCCATTTTTATGTCTTTAAATTTATTATGCCCCCACTTCAAAGAAGAGGGGGTATATTGCTTTGCAATTGTCTGTCTGTCGGTCGGTCCGTAGACCAAATGGTTTCCGACCAATAACTAAAGAATGCTTAGGCCTAGGAACTTCAAACTTGGTAGGATGATTGTCCATCACCAGTAGATGACCCCTATTGATTTTGGGGTCAAGGGGTCAAAGGTCAAGGTCACATTGACCTTGTAGGTAGAAACCGTTTCCGACCAATAACTAAAGAACGCTTAGGCCTAGAAACTTCAAACTTGGTAGGATGATTGTCCATCACTAGTAGATGACCCCTATTGATTTTGGGGTCAAGGGGTCAAAGTTCAAGCTCACAGGGACCTTCATCCTAAAAACGGTTTCCGATCAATAACTAGAGAACGCTTTGACCTAGGTTCACCAAACTTGGTATGCTGGTTGGTCATCACCAGTAGATGACCCCTATTGATTTTGAGGTCATTAGGTCAAAGGTCAAGCTCACAGGGACCTTCATCCTAAAAACGGTTTCCGATCAATAACTAGAGAATGCTTTGACCTAGGTTCACCAAACTTGGTATGCTGGTTGGTCATCACCAGTAGATGATCCCTATTGACTTTGAGGTCATTAGGTCAAAGGTCAAGATCACAGAGACTTTCATCCTTAAAACGGTTTTCGATCAATAACTAGAGAACGCTTTGACCTAGGTTCACCAAACTTGGTATGCTGGTTGATCATCACCAGTAGATGACCCCTGTTGATTTTGAGGTCATTAGGTCAAAGGTCAAGCTCACAGGGACTTCCATCCTAAAAACGGTTTCTGATCAATAACTAGAGAACACTTTGACCTAGGTTCACCAATTTTTGGTATACTGGTTGGTCATCACCAGTAGATGACCCCTATTGACTTTGAGGTCATTAGATCAAAGGTCAAGATCACAGACGTTCATCTTAAAAACGGTTTCCGATCAATAACTAGAGAACGCTTAGGCCTAGAAACTTCAAACTTTGTAGGATGATTGTCCATCACCAGCAGATGACCCCTATTGATTTTGGGGTCAAGGGGTCAAAGGTCAAGGTCACATTGACCTTGTAGGTAAAAAACGGTTTCCAATCAATAACTTGACAACCCATGCGCCGTTGACCCTCAAACTTCATATCTGCATTTGTCTTGGCCAGTAGATGACCCCTATTGATTTTGGGGTCAAAGGTCAAGGTCACATGTATGTCAAAACAATTCAGACCAATAACTTGGCTACCAAATGGCATCGGGTTTTGTGGACTGTGAGACTTACATTTTAGATAACATGTATATTTGGTCACTAGGTCAAAAGTCAGTCACAATAATCTGGCCACATGACTAATTGGCTGCCGATAGGGGGCATACATGTTTTACAAACATATCTTGTTTACTATAATATTTCTTAAACCAGAACAGATATTTACTTGAAACTTAAAATTTATATGAATGGTTACAAGCAAGCTCAGATGACGAAAATTCTACAATTCCATTGAATTATGACACAAGTTATGCCCCTTTTAGGCTTAGAAAATGTTCTGATATAACCATTAATACTTAAACGTTTCTGAAACTAGAACAGATATTCACAAAAATGAAAGGTTATTTGTAACTGTTTCGAACATGATTTGACAATATATATTTATACTATTACCTGTACAATTTGTTTGTTTTTTTCACCAGAGATAATTTCTTTTTATGTATATGTATTTGTGCCACTAAAGTTATTCCCTTAACCACCTTTCCATGTCATCTTCTGTCAAGGACATTGGTGGGGGTATGAATCGCATTCAGCGATAGTTCTAGTTATGGAACTGTTTACAGAACTTTACGTTTTGACTTGAAATTGTATCCTTATTCATTACCAGTTATGCAGCATTGGTAAGAGCTGACAGAGTATCGCCTTTTGTTTTGCCCGGTTTATGGTCAATCATGTGGAGATCGCAAAACTCCCCAGATCTTAGTCAGCTGGATTTTTTTCTAATGGGGATTTTTGAAAGAAAGGTATACAAACGTAAACCACAAACTCTGAATAAGACTAATTACATCAGACATATGCAAAAAATGTTATCAAAAAGTTTAAAAGAAGAATTCAGCAAAATGGACATCTTTTCAAAAAAGATTTAAAAATGATTTATTCTTCTCTCTGACACACTTTTTCCAACAAGCAAACACATTCAGCAGGGGATGGCCATGTCAACATGGTTCTTGTTGTTTTAGTATAAATAAAACTTAAAAATCTGTAGATTATTTTCATATTTAAATATCTTAAAAAAAACCCAAAATGACAAAAGATATGTTCTGTTAAATGGTATCAGATATTTTGGATCACCCTGTGCATATGTCTAGCACCATTTAGTTTAGTTTTTAGCTCACCTGAGCACTATGTGCTCAAGGTGAGCTTTTGTGATTGCCATTTGCATTGTGTGCTGTCAACTTTTTACTTTAATTAAACAACATCTCCTCCTAAACCTTTTGGTAAAAGTTAATAAAACTTTGAAGAATTGTGGCTTTACCAAATCTTTTTAAAAAAATTTCATTCCATGAAGAACTCTTGTTGCTATGGGAACAAGAATGCAAAATCTTCTTGTCTAGAACTGCTTTAATAGCCCTGAGGTTTGAAATTTGGTTTATAGCATTTTCTCAATCAAATTTGTTCATATATTGTCCTTAGGGTCACTATTGGCCCCACCTGAGGGGTCACAAGTTTTACAAAGTAATATAGAAATCAATTAATAGCCTGAATTTAATTCCGAAATAAAGTATGAACTATAACTTGACTGTTCAAATAGAGGAACAAAATCAAAGATAAAACACCGAAGAAAAACACTGCCTCCCCAAACAGTGAATATGTCTTCGACAAGAACTGGAAACTAAATAAACAGTAGTATGAAACCACTATATATACATGTATATATATTATATATATTAATATATACACACCAACTTGAAGTGAAAGACAACTAAATTGAATCTAACCGCTGGAAAGCCTATACTTAATTCTGCACCGCTACATATCTGTTTTGGACGGTGTGTCATCTAAAGTTACTCTACCAAGATTCTTCAAATTATGCCCCTAGGTTCATTAATGGCACTGACCTGATGTCACTTAATCATACATAGGTTTATATAGTAAGGACTTAACAAATCTCTTGTCTGAAACCATGTTCCTTTGAGCTTAGATATTTCATATGTTGCATTGTCCAGTGGACCTCTACCAAGATTGTTGAAATTACAACCTTGAGGTCATTTATGGCCTTGCCTTGGGGTCACTTGATTATACAAAGGCTTACATAGGAAAGACTAAAAAAAAAATTCTTGTCTAAAACTGTATACCCTTTAACTTAGATATTTTGTATGTTGTATTGTGTAGTGGATACATACCAAGCTTGTTCAAATTTTGACCCTGGGGTAAAAATTGGCCCTACCAAAAGGTTCTTTTTATACAAAATATAAAATCCTCAAAAATCCTTAATTCAAAACCTGTTATTGCTTCTGCTGTTTGCTCAACAGCAGACCCACAACCAAAGTTCTCAGGTGAGCAACCCAGGGTCATCGTGGCCCTCTTGTTTTAAAGAATTTTTAAATCAACCATTCATCTTGTGTAAAATGACTGTTGGAATTTAAGTATTGGAACAAATTTTATGTTACAGAGCTACATGTAATGAACACTTCTTATAGTCAGAGATTTAGGTGTAAATTCATTGAATGTTATTTGTTGCTACACAACAGTTACGTAACTCTCAATAAAAATAATGGCTGTGGTTAACAGTGATCACAGAAGGTTTTGTCTCATGGACATTCCTCTCCAGTTACTGACAGATTTTGTTTGAAATATCAGAGTTGTTTCTAGGAATTCTAAAAACAGAAAAGGAAAACAAAAGAACAGTTTGTTTAGAAATGAGAAAATGAAATCAGCCTCTTTCTTATAAATATTGTTCTTATAGATGAATAAGACCAATGCACTGTTTCAGGAAACTTGAATTTTTCCACTGCTAGTTGTCTTATTTATATTTACTAAGCTATAATCAAAACCATTGGTCTGTCAGGCTAAGTGATAATTGACTTGCCTTGCCACTGGCTACACAAAATAAGAAATAAATAACTACTAAAAGATATTGTGCAATTAACTTCTCTCAGATTAGTATCACAAACAAGTGAAAACCAGTTGATTTTGACCGTAGGGTGAATATTCCAGTGCCTACATGACAAAATTCACAGTGAACTAAGACTTCTTACTAACAGAAAACAAAAACAACATTCCATACATTATGTGATAATTTGTATATAAAAATGATAAATAGAGCTGTATTTGTTGAAATTATAATACTGAAACTATAACAGAAACTCTTGTAATGGAACATCTTCTGGATAAAAGGATATTAATTTCTGAATTTACTGAAACATTTTTTAGATATTTTTCTCTGTCATTTAAAGAGACTGTACTCCAGATTTGACATAAAAAAAAAATTTTGTATAAATTATATATTTAGATGCCGTGAGATTATAACAACATAATATTTTACTTCAAAACTCATTATAAAAGTCAAAATATAAAAAAAATATTTTTGCTCCAGCTTGATTTGAACTCTGGACCCTCATGTTAACAAAATATTTCCAACGCTTTTACTGTCACCACCATCGCCCCATGTGATATTACAGATATTTACTTTAAATCTTATACAATATAGTTATACCGTTGCATTATGGTATAGCACTTTGAAAGGGAAAAAATCAATTTAAAATGTAATTATTTGACTTATTTTTTGTCAGTAAGTTATTTTTTAAGCATTAGTCATAAATATTACAAGAAATTTATAATACAAAAAAACTTTCTTTTTTTGTCATCTGGAGCACAGCCGCTTTAATGAATTTGCTAAAATTGTCTTGATCAAATTGTTGTTGTTACAATGATTACTCATATCATCATTCTGTGTTATTTAGTCTCTGATAACTATAACTTAAAGTGTATGGATGCTTGAGTGGTTTCAGATGTCATACAAATAATTAGACCATGTTGCGATTGTTCTCTAGGTCGGAAGTAGTCTAACTCGCAGAAAGGAAATTAATACATAGAGCGGACCAGAATTACAGTGAACAGTTTATATTTGTTACCATTATGTACTTAGAGAAGATGATGAAAATGCGGTTAATAGTTTACGTCCAGCGACATTTTATCAATTTGTTGTATTTAATGGGTTTTAGTTACAAAGAGCTTAACTAGCGAGAATATTATTGGTTAATCATAGAATGTTTTAGCCTGACATACTTGAGACTTACAACTATTTGTCAGGTAGACAGGTTTAAAAATGTTTTCAGACAAGTCTTGACGTCAGACCTGTTAAGTGGGCTTTATTTCTTTTATATGGATGTCTTAAACAGTCATGCAATGTTAATGGCGAAAGGAGGCTCTTTTCTTCTGAAAGAGATACAAGAAGTTTTGCTGGCCCAATCGGTAGAGCATCGGATTGTCAATTTTGACGATCATAGTTCAGTTGCCAGCAGGGCAGGCATAATTTCTCCGTGATTATTGATCTATAGGTCATTTGTCCCTCACCTCTGAAGCAAGTGAGGAAGTAGTCCCTCACTTGCGGAGAAATTGGACCCCCCATCCAAGCATTTGCTGTGAAGGATGGGGGTCATTATTGGAGAATGGCCGGAGGCCGAAATATACAAGCACCCTCCCATTTTTCTTTTCTTGGCAACTTCATTATCCCACTCCTTGAGGTAACTGTGTCAGTTTGACTATTTTTAATGTATGCACAGAATAAAATGGTAAGATACGTTCCAGTTTTGTTCACAGAACATAGACTATATAAGTTGTATTTACTGATTACACTTACTGTGTGTCGTTACCTTTGAGGATTTTTCTGGTGAATTAAAATCCTTAATGTTTGGTTAAACAAGCCAACATAAACTTATCTTTAAAAGCTATGGAATGCACGGGATATTTTTCTGATTTATAGTTACTGTGGTCACGTGACAGGTCAATTTTGATTTGACCTGTAAAGAGCGACAGTTTTCATGGGTCACTGAAGTGATATGCTTGTATATTTCGGCCTCCGGCCATTCTCCAATAATGACCCCCATCCTAAATTCACAACAAATGCTTGGATGGGGGGTCCATTATTTTCGATGGCCTACGGCTCTCATATACAAGCATGTTTAAAGAAAATACAACATAAACAGAACATATGTCAATCATAATCATGAAAGGCTGATTTATTTGTCAATCATATTCATATGTTAGTTTATCTATGTTTTAGAATAAACCCTGTGTAAAATCTTCATACTCGAAGTGAAGATTATTATACAAAACAACATGAACATTTTTCAATAACATCATAATGTTATGGCAGTTTAATCCATCGTAAACAAGTACCAGTTATCTGAACTATGTACATAAAATACATAAAATCACTGGCAATTCAAAACACATTCTTGAAAGTTATTGTCACAATCATCCTTCACATCTCACAAATAAAAAGTTTTAAAATTTTTGGAGGATGACCAATTTGCAGTCTTTAAAATATCAGAAATTTTGCATCCTGCTTTAGCTGCAGCAGATGAAGATGCTCCACGAAACGAATGTGCTTTAAATTCCTTAACTTCAATGCCTGCCATAAAAAGTACACTTTTAAGCCAACGAGCTAGGGTACTTGTTGAAACAGCCTTGAAGTCTTTAAAAGACACAAAAAGTTGTTTATCCTTTCTGGATTTTTGTGTACGTTTAAGATAGTTTTTCAGTGTCCTAACTGGACACAGTTCAGCTTTATCATAAGCTTTTAATTGTAGAACAAAATTTTGTCCTGGTTTACAAGACTTTAGTTTGTCGCCACAGTGAAAGAATACGGTATTGTCTTTTTCACAAAACTGATCAATGTTCAATGCTTTCAATGTCTGAGCTCTGGCTGCAGTACACAAGGTAACCAGTGACACAAGTTTAAATGTCAACAATTTTACTGAAAGAGAATCCAAAGGCATCCATGCTGAGATGAGACTAAGAACTTTCCCAACGTCCCAAGTTTTAAAATATCTAGGTTTTGATGGTATTTCATTGTGTAGACCTTTCATGAATCTAGTCAAAATATTTGTATTCAAATTCAAAGATGTATTCAGTATTTTAACAGTTTCCAAAATGACCGATTTATGTAAACTAATGACACTATAAGATTTATTCATGTTTCTCAAATACACTAGATATGATATTAGATCACTTTCAAATGGTCTAAAGGGATTGCACATCCTGAGATGACACCACATACTCCATCTTGTCCATGCAGTACTATACTGCTTCTGCGTCCCTGAACGCCAACTTTGTAAGATAGATTGGATAGCCTTGTCCGGAATTCCTTGACTCTGTAGATTTGTCCAGATACAATCGCCCCAACTAACTGTAACTTCTTGCCCATTGGATGCATTTCGTTGTTGTGAGGAAGAGTCAATAAATCTTTGTGGCGTGGTAACCTGATTGGAATAGAAACAAGTAAATCTAAAAATAAAGGATACCAGGTTTGATTTGTCCACAAAGGACAAATTAATACAGCTTCATCTACCTCATCTTCCTTGATCTTATTCAAAACCATGCCTAAAAAGCGAAAAGGAGGAAAAAGGTATCGTTTCCATTTTGACCAGTCAAGCAAAAAAGCATTTGTACAGACAGCACCCGGGTCAGGTGTCCATGTAACATATTTGGGTAATTGTTTATTTAATCTAGAAGCAAAGAGATCAATATCAGGTAGTATTAACTGAGCAACTGAGCTTTTAGCCTCCACTCAGTGCTATCAGGAAAAATTCGAGAACAAAAATCAGCTTGCAAATTGTCAATGCCTAGTAAATGAAAAGCAGTAATGAAAATATCTCTTTCAATACACCATTCCCAAATTCGTGTTGCTAACTGATCCATACTTTTTGACTGCATACCATCCATATTATTTATGTACGAAATTGCTGTGGTATTATTGCTTTGAATTGCAATATGGACACCTTTGTAATCACTAACCCATGCCTTCAAGGCAAAGAAAATAGCAAGTAGTTCGAGGTAATTGATATGATACACAGATTCATGGAGAGACCAACGGCCACCAGATGATTGCTTTAAGTTTACGAAAAAAGACCCATATCCCTGACGAGATGCATTGGTCTGCAGTGTCAATGAAATACGATCCTGTCTAATTTTCTTGCCATTTTTTAAAGCAATGGTTTTATGCCACCAAATAATTTCTTCTTGTGATTCTTGATCAAGTTCCATGATCGACTCAAAATCTGAGGAAAATCGTTCAAGATTTCTATAGTGAAGAGGTCCTTCCAAGACTGCAAAAAATGTGCTAATAACGAGGCTAATAAAAGATGCCAATTCATGTATTTTAACTTGTTGTTTAGACAAAAGTTGCCCAGCAAAAGATTGCACTTTTTGAATTTTATTGTCAGGCAGGAAAACTCTGAACAAGACTGAGTCGATTATGTTACCAAAGTAAGTTATTCTTTGTGTTGGAATTTTGACAGACTTTTCTTCATTGATGATAAAACCTAGAGATTCCAACTTGTTATTCATTAGCTCCATATTTTGTAAACAAATGTCTCTATTTTCATTCATATTAATATTATCATCAATATAATATGAACATCTTATGCCCATTTTCCGGAAAAGGGCATATACTGGTTTGAGAACCTTTGTAAAACAGTATGGAGCTGAACTTAGACCAAAACATAGGCATACAAAAGCATAGAGTTGATTCCTCCATTCAAATTTTAGATATTTATAATAGCTTTTATCAATTGGAATAGACCAATACGCCTTTTTTAAATCAAGGCTAGTGAAAAAATCATTAGGTTGTATTAATTCTAATACAAAGGAAAAAGTCTCTTGCTTGAACTTTTCATAATGAACAAATTCATTCAATTTCCGTAAATTAATTATCGGTCTGAAATCACCATTAGGTTTTGTCACGAGGAAGATATTTGAAATAAACTCATCAGGCTCATGAGTAGATGTGATAATAACACCTTCTTGCAACATGTTGTTGACTTCTCTATCAATAACAATTTTTTCAGAATCTGAAAATCTAATTTTATGTGGAAGTGTCTTTTGAATAGGAGGATCATCAAAAATAATTTTGTATCCCTGAACTGTTTCCAGGACCCATTTATCTGTTGTCAACTTTGACCACTCATTATAACATGATTTTAGTTGTTCAGCAGTGCTTTGCCTTACCTTTGTCGTGCAGACATTGCTCAGTTTGGGTTCTGGTTCACAGTAGTATTTGTTGGCAAACTTTTCTTCAGTTTAGACTGTGGGATATCATGTTTGTAACCAAACTGCCCATATGGAGAAACACGGCCACGCCATCTTCCACGTCTGCCCCTAACAGGACCAAAAGAAGTGGATTTTTGTGAAAATTTACCATTTCTGACGCTGGTTTCACATTTTTTAAGCTCCTTAGTGACATCATCGCCAAAGAGATAAGTGGTGATGGGTGTATTTATGTTACATATACCTGAATACTTTTGTTTTAAGAAAGGCCGGAGTAAGTATCTTCTTCTGACACTCATATTAAATTGCACCTGGCCTAACATAGTCAATGAATCAGCAATCAATGTTTTGATTTCAGGAATTTTACTGATATATGGTTTAAGTAACTTTGCCATAGACATAATGGGAATCATACCCGCAGTAACTAGGTTTTGTGTGTCCCTCAGTAACTTATCAGTTGTTTGCAACCTACGGTGATGAACAAGATCACCCCAGATTTCATCATTTACATTTGGAGCTGACATGTACTCGCAATTTGATTGGACTTTATATTTTGCCACTATATCATTAATAGAGCATTTTATTAACTTGGCAAGTGATTCTGAAACAGGGTCTCCCCTGTCAGGGGCCTTTATTTTTGCTTGCGGCCATATATCATCATCCGAATCCTGATCAACTTCATCTCCAAAGAGAGATTTTTCAAAATCATGCGAGAAAGATTTTGCAAATTTTGACACATTTGTCGGATCGTTACTACTTTGTAAGTTTTTGTCACATTCATCAGAAGAAGAAAACTGGTTCTCATTATCTGAGAGACTTGACGTACCTGCATTCGATGCATCTGGCATAGAATTTTTCGGTAACCCCAGTACAGACTTAAGTTTTTCAATGTCATTTGGCGTAATTTTGTCTAAATCTATCAAATTTGCCTCCTGTGAGGTATTACGATCGCCATTTTTTGTGTCGCCCTTTCGAAGAAAAGGTGATACATAGGGATCGCTTTGTCCGTCGGTCCGTCACGAAAACTTAACGTTGGCTATAACTTTGCCATTTCTAAACATTATCTTACCAAACTTTCAAATTTTATTGCTTATGACAACAGGGTCAGATTGATGCCAAAATTTCTAGGTCAAGGTCACATTTGAGAGAGTTATGCCCCTTTTTATACATGGATTTTGTCATGAAAACTTAACGTTGGGAATAACTTTGCCATTTTTTAACATTTCAACATCAAACTTCCAAATTATATTGCTTACGACAACAGGGTCGTGATGATGCCAAAATGTATAGGTCAAGGTCACAATTGACAGAGTTATGCCCCTTTTTGTACTTAGATTTTGTCATGAAAACTTAACATTGGCTATAACTATGCCATTTCTTAATGTTTCTTCATCAAACTTTCCAGTTGTAATGCTTACAATTGTATCACTTAAGACAACACCATTTCTCAAGGGCAGATAACCCTCAAATTTTTTTTGCAATGTTATGCCCCTTTTTCAAGTTAAAATTTCTTGGTTAACCTTTTTCTTTATGTCCATGTCTCAAAAAGTGTCAAGGATATTCCATTCAAACTTGGAATAGTTGATCACCAGCAAGACCCCTGCAAAGATTGTTGGTACCCATGTCCCTGGGGTCACAGTTAGCCCCACCCCCGGGGTCACTTGATTTTGCTTAAACTTATATATAGGAAAAAAAACTTCTTAAGCCTAGAAATAAAATATTAACTGACATGAGATGGGGTAAGTACTGCCCCCCCTCCCCCCCACTGTCCCCTCTGCATGGGAATCCATAACAGAGTACCCAAGGGTGACACAAGTGTTCCACTGAACACCCATCTAGTATTATCAACACGTGACTGATCATGTGATTGATTATTTGTCGGTTTTGGTGCTCTTCGGTTTTTATTGTTAGGTTTATTAACCTTCGAAACAACCGACTTTAATGGGGATCTCTTAGGGGAAATTCTAGTATCGGGAGAAAAACCCGAGAAAGTGTCACTATCAGAGGAAGTTTCTTCAAAAAGAGACAAGACATCGTCTTGTTTTTCACTTCTCTTACGCCTTGACATCGTCAAGACTGGTCAAAACAAAAGGGCGTGGAATAAACTCGAGATAAAATTCTCGTGGCTAGAACAGAAATAAGTCTGTATGTAATTGACGCAAAGTCAAGAAATAAATATTAAAGTAAATTCCAGCCCGAAACAAATCAACAGCAAGCCTTCACAAGGCCACGTGGTCACTTACCTGTACTAATCTTCTACACCTGCCGCGACTGGGTCGCTAAAATGACTATGGAATGCACGGGATATTTTTCTGATTTATAGTTACTGTGGTCAGGTGACAGGTCAATTTTGATTTGACCTGTATAGAGCGACAGTTTTCATGGGTCACTGAAGTGATATGCTTGTATATGAGAGCCGTAGGCCATCGAAAATAATGGTAAGTAAGCTGGTTGGATACCCAGGAACACTGGTGAGGTGGATAGACCTTAGGTGTTAAACTGGCATTAAACCCCAATAAAACCAAATACAAGAAGTTTTGTAATTATCACAAACAAAATATTAATATTAATTTCCTTAATTAGTAGTTATGTCTTTGATGAGTGTAAATGAAGCTAATTATGCCTCTGTCAAAAATGGTTCTCCGTGTATTCAGAACATTAAATTTTGTCAAGAGCATAACAGACAACTGTTCCCCTGAAATCATTTAATTTATTGACTTGATACTTTTGGGATATGTAGATGTCATGGAGAAGAAATCCAGAGCAAAGAATAATAACTCTATCCTGGCTATTTGCAGATTTAAATTTGCTGTTCTTAAAAAATGATTTAAAAGTTTATCTGGAGCATAGCTGTTTTGTTCAGTGTTTGGACTTAAAACTTTATAATTAGTTTGATGGCATATGTAGAAGTGCAGTAAATGAAAACCATTGGTCTTATATTTCTATATGTAGAGTTATCATCCATTGTTTAAACATTGTCAAACCATTTAAACTTGATTACATTGTGTAATTGTCAGGAGAAGCAAAGAGCAATAGAACTATTACTCTTTTTCCATTTATGCAGATTTATTGCCCTTTGTTTATTTTTTGAACACTGATAAGAGAAGCACTTAGATTTGCTTTTATCCCTTCCATCAGTCCTTCTGTGTATACTAATAGATTCTTAGACTTTTGTCACATGTAACTCTAAATGTGTAACTGCTAGAGCCATGAAACTTTCTAAGAATAATTGTCAGCTTGTAAACTTAAGAACCTGGGTATTTCTGTGCAAATTTATTAGAGATTAACAGAGTTGTGCCCCCTGATTAAGCAAAAATAACATTTATAGACTCCTTGTTGTTAAGGACAATGTTTATACGCACATGTAATTGTACAGGATTTTTTTGTGACAGTAAGCAGAATGTGGGGGCATTCATGTCCTATGGACATGTCAGGCCATCAAACCAGTTTAAAATCAAGTTTTGACTTTAAAAAGTCCAATAAATCATGCATCTGTAGGTACATGTATATACTGGTATTATCTTAGAATGTGAAATGTGAAATTGTTTCAAATATTTTATTCAGTACCCTTTATTTCAGGGTCATGTAAATATTATCCAATAATAACCATAATGAATCTGAATGTTTAAAAACATACAATAATGATACTGCGGCATATTTACAATGGTCTGCTTATACACAACGATCTGGAATGATCTTACATGTACCTGAAGAAGCTAACAGAAACTTGCACATTATAATTACACAAACCATTCTTAAATACAATATACTGTGCAAAATTTATGTAGAGAAAAATCTGACAAACAATTATTAGATAAAAGAGATTGGTCGGTAAAGAAGTATTTCCAGCCATTTATTTGTTATTGTAGTTTAATACACAATAGCAGCTTAACAGATTACTAAGTCTTCTTGTTTACAAAACAATACCTTCTTAGAAACCTTAAAAAAGTCAGACCATATTACAGAGTTAAGAAGTTTCAAGATATTTGCTAATACGTTTTAAAACAAGGCCAAAGTTTAAGGAGACACTGTAAATACAATGATATCCTTTTATGATACAGCATTTTATTCTGCAATTGAATTTCTTTATTGACCGAGAAAAAAAAATATTGGAAAAGGCAGGCAATAGTAAATAACGCAGGGTAATGATTTATTTATTGGTTATTTATGTTTTGCGAATGCTGTGGTTACCTTAAGCTTGAACAACGCCTCTCATACTGTGATATTGGGGTTGCTATGGACAGAGTTGCAACATGCCTAGATGGTTCTTAGAAGAGTGACACAATCAAAATAAACAGAGAACTTTGAGAAGTGAGGACGGTAGTTAAACATACGTAACTTGATATTAAGAAGTAAAGAGAAAAATTGTTTTGAAAAGTGATTATCTGATTAAATAATTGTTCTATACCTAAAACAGATAAAATTTATATTCATATTTTTTTGGGTCAAATTTGACTATATTCTTGAATTCAAAAGAAGCTGAAGGAATGATCGGATGTTTATAGAGGAAGTATATCCAACATGAAAACGTGTAACTAAAGAATTAAGCTGAACATACAGTTGTGTAAGTGACAAAGTTGTACCTTAAAGGAATAGGAAAAGTTTATAGGAGAATTAATATGTTGTGAATGAGAGGTATCGGGATGGAGACATTAGTATTGTCGAGCTTCAGTACATGTTTAACTTGCAGCATTAAAATAGATATTATTGATGTGGATTCGGAATATCTGTGGTCAAAACAGACAGACTTGCAGGTAATTGTTACAATGTGAAATCTTTCATAGTCACTTTTTAGCAGTCATCCATGATTTCAATTTCGTCTCCCTGTTAGAATTATTTTGTGAAATTTAAATAGTAAAAAAGGATGTGTTTCTGAAACAAGGTCTTAATAGAATGTGAATTCATTTTTGTCTATTTTATTTAATCAGATAATAGAAAAAATAGGATTATTAAAAAGTAAAAGTTAGACATCTTCCTTTCTGGCTGCCGGCCCGGTTAGCTCAATCGGTAGAGCATCGGATTGTCAATCTTGACGATCCCGGTTCAATCCCCATCAGGGCTGGCAAAATTTCTCCGTGATAATTGATCTATAGGTCATTTGTCCCTCACCTCTGAAGCAAGTGAGGAAGTAGTCAGTCACCTGTGGAGAAATTGGTTAGTAAACTGTTTGGATACCCAGGAACACTGGTTAGGTGTACTGACCTCCGGGATATGACCTCAGCTGTTAAACTGGCGTTAAACCCCAATTATGAATACAACAACCAATCCTTTCTGGCCATACATTAGTTCAGTCAGTTTGAGAAGAAAAGAAAGGAGTTTAAGTTGCTCCCCAAACTCACTATGTTCAGCAGAATGTCAAATACAAGCTTGATATGCTGGTTTTGAAAACATTTATAGCATTTAGCTATGTGTTCAAACCTTCTGTCTTATACTAAGACCTTACATGTATGCCAATGCCAAAAATAGTATGATGGGGTATGAGTGAACTGTGAGTAGCACCTGGCCAAATCTACCTTTACTGACACTGGGTTGGTGGAGTCGTCTCATGATGAACTGATAGTATTGGAAGAATTCAACTGTAGGGTACCATCTACATTTAGTGTAAACCACACTATTTCATTATCTGCATGTAAAAGTGGGAATAAATAAACCTGATCTTTGTTTGCAAAAATAAATGAACACTTATAATTTGATCTTCAGTTTGTATTAAGTCCACCCCCCCCCCCCCCCCCCCAAAAAAAAAAAAAAAAAAAAAATCTGCAAGTTTTCAAATCTAGAACTATTTTTAGCTAGCAGAATGGTACAAGTTTAAGAGCTGGGCTGCAGCATTTGATGGATTTTGGGTAATCCAAATTGTTGGAAAATGTAGCATTGACATTTTTGGCTGTGGGGAAACCTCTGCCGCGAAAACAAATTTTGTCACTTTTTTTGACAGGAATTTGTCTTTTGCAGAAAAAGAGTCGTCGAAAATCAATCCTTCGTGTATCGTCACTTGCAAACCTGCTTTCCCCAAAAGCCACTCGAAAAGAGTCATCACTTAAGGTAAGTGCTTCCAAAAGACTTTGCAATTGTGAATTCATTGGTCAAATTCAGTGGGTTTAGTCATTCAAGGGAGACAAGTCTGAACATATTTTTATTTAGATTTGAAAGTGAAATAAACAGTGGCTTTTATGTTTTTCTTTTAAACATGCTTCTTATTCTTAGTGGGGTCTAAAATTGCAATTTATTTTTTCAGCATTTAGTGAGTAAAAACTACTTTATCATATTGACTTTTTATGCTCCCTGAAGGGTTAGCATATAGTTGTCGCTTTGTCCGTCGGTCCGTCCGTTCGTCCGTCCGTCCGTCATAATTTTGTCTGGAGCATAACACAAAAACTATGAGAGATATCAAGACCAATCTTCATAGGTAGTTAGATCTCATTAAGGAGCAGTGCAGTGCACAAAAACCGTAACTCTTGCTTTATTAATTTTTGAGTTATTGCCCTTTGAAATTTCTCATACTTATTTTTTGTCCAGGGCATATCTCACAAAGTATAAGAGTTATCAACTTGAAACTTTATAAGTAGATAGAACTCATTAAGGAGCAGTGCAGTGCACAAGAACCATAACTCTTGCTTTATTAATTTTTGAGTTATTGCCTTTTGAAATTTCTAATACTTATTTTTTGTCCGGGGCATATCTAACAAAGTATAAGAGATATTAACATGAAACTTTATTGGTAGATAGATCTCTATGAGGAGAAGTGCAGCTTGCAAGAACCGTAACTCTATTTTGCATAATTTCGGAGTTATTGCGCTTTGTTATTTTTCATACTTTAAAAAAAATACATATCAAACAATAGCCCTTTTGGAATTGGCATTTATTCAGGGAGCATCCATCGATTCTACCAAGTTCTTGTTGTATTATTGCAGTCAATTTGTTTCCCATTTTATCTTCAAGACATTTCCTAAATGTTCATGTAGGTATCAAATAAAAATGTTAAAGATTTTAAGCCAATACCTTCCCTGTTACTGAACAGATATTGAATGCAAAATCTCTGTCACATGTCAGTTACATACAGATTTTGTCTCAGATTGTTAAGTCAAGGTCAATAATTGGTTCAGCTTTCAGAGCAAATTAAATTGACAATGGTATTTTTTTCTTCTCCATATTCTAGTCTTTACCTTGTTAAGGAATGACTATATCCAGTAACTGATATCCACCTTGTAAATTTAGTTATATTGGGTAGAATAGATCCTTATTGTATCTAATTCACTGTACACTGGTCAGAAGGTGGAGGTCTTAGATTTCATCTATGCAGTAAGATTTATGAATAAAGATGTCTTTTGTTTGTAATAAAGAGAAGTTTCAGAACAGTGATATTTTTCTGATAAAAATGACTTTGTATCTGTTTTTTTCTAAACATACCCTTTTTAGCTTCACAAATCCAGTTTTACGTCACAACCAATTCCTTGTACAGTATAAAAGCTGGTGAGGTTTTTCTGCATTCTCAGTCTTTATGATTTCGGTATCGTAACAGGGGGCCAATTATTTTGTCAATGCTTAATCATGAAACCAATAGTTAACAACTATTTTATTGATTACCAAGAACGTAACATCTTTTTCACTACAAGATTGTCTCCTGAAACAATATATCAAAGGGATAAAAATTTGATCTGTTTAGTGTTTAGTGTGCTAAATTTTATCATTTTTATATTAGGTATTACAGGAAAACAGTGGTTTTTTAAAGTGGAAACAGGTCATGGAAATTTACCATTGGTTTTACTTAACTGCTAGTTAAAATCACCTCAGAGCTTCCATAAGTTACTGAACCTTTACACTTATAGTTAATTTTATGGGACCTAGGTATATGAACAAAACTGATATAATTTGTTGAAGGAAAATAGGACAACTGTTTTAGTAATACATATGTAAGTGTTAATAAAACTGAAATTGACTCTGCCAGAGTCTGAAACACAACTGAAACCTCAAGATTAAATGTGACTTGTTAGTAAATGTTGTCCAGGTAACAAATTAGAACAGCAAAATTGAGTATCTGACTTAAAACTAAATTGATAGCAAATATTTTTTATATTCCAGACCCTTTGAACTTCAGAAACTGGTAAAGTAGTGAATGTTATGGATTGAAAGCAGTTTTAGATCTGAAATATTTTGTTGTTACGTGCCCGTTTGAAAAAAAGGTCAGAGAAAAACGCTTGTCCGCAGCAAAACTTCTACATGCATTGAGGGATTTTAATATAACTTGGCATAAATGTTCACCATTGTGAGGTGGAGTGTCACATGCAAAATTCAGGTCTCTGTGGCCAAGGTCACACACAGAGGTCAAAAGTCAGATAAAAATATGAAAATGTGAGTATGGACCATTTAGTCATCATGAATAGAGGGATTCTATCACAAATGTTCACCATCATGAGACTGAGCATAGTCGTGGCGACAGAGTGAGCTTTTGTGATCGCATTTTGTCCGTCGTCCGTCCGTCCAGAATTAGTTTGTTAACACTCTAGTGGTAACATTTTTGCCTCAATTGTCATGAAACTTGGTCAGGATGTTTGTCTCATTGATTTCTCGGACAAGTTCCAACATGGGTTATCTGGATTGAACAAATAGGTCACAGAGCCCAAATATAGAAAAACCTTGTTAACACTCTAGAGGCTACTTTTTCAGTCCCAATATCCTGGAAATTTGTCCAAAAGGTTGTATCGATGATTTCTAGCACAATATCGAATATAGGTCATCTAGGGTCAAAAACTAGGTCACAGAGCCCAAATATTGAAAAACCTTGTTAACACTCTAGAAGTAATATTTTCAGTCCAAATGTCCTGGAAATTTGTCAGAAAGATTGTTTCAATGATTTCCAGCTCAGTTTTGAAAATGGGTTATCTGGGGTAAAAAACAAGGTCACAGAGTCCAGAAGTAGAAAAACCTTGTTAACACTCTAGAGGTAACATTTTCAGTCCAGATGTCCTTGAAATATGTCAGAAAGGTTGTTTCAATAATTTCTAGCTCAAATGTGGATATGGGTCATCTGGGATCAAAAACTAGGTCACAGCCTAAATATGTAAAAACCTTTTAACACTCCAGAGGTAACATTTTCAGTCCCAATATCCTGAAAATTTGTCAGACAGGTCTTCTTGATGATTTCTAGCTCAGGTTCAAATATGGGTCATCTTGGGTCAAAAACTAGGTCACTGAGCCCAAATATGGAAAAAACCTTGTGAATACTCTTGAGGTAAAAATTTCAGTCCAAATATCCTGGAAATTTGTCAGAAAAATTGTTTCCATAATTTTTAGCTCAAGTTCAAATATGGGTCATGTAGGTTCAAAAACTAGGTCACAGAGCCCAAATATAGAAAAAAAAAACTTGTTAACAATCTAGAGGTAACATTTTCAGTCCAGATAACTTGTGTTTGTCAGAAAAGTTGTTTCTATAATTTCTAGGTCAAGTTTGAATTTGGGTCATCTGGGGTCAATTAACCAGGTCTATAACAACTTTGTTGAAAGCAGTCATACTCAGGTGAGCGATAAAGGGCCATTATGGCCCTCTTGTTTAATTTATTAACTTGTATATTAAAATCTTGTACAAGCTACATCTCCAAAACCGCTTGGGGGATGTTTGTCCCCAAGCCTTATTATATATAAAACATGAGTAGGGTTGGGAATAAAACAATATTGTTCGTATTCAAGGCCAAACTTACAGCTATTTCATTGAATGATTGTGTCTTCAACCTTCATATAAGAATCTGAAGCAGAAAAACATTACTTTACCATTTACCTTCAGTTCATGCTCTATTTTTTGTCTGATCTCTTTTCCACAGGCATATTCAATTATATATTTACACCAGTTTCATTTCAAAGCCACATTTCGGGGACATATGTCAATTTCCAGTGACAGCTCGTTTGTTTTCATTTTGAACAGGTGAAAATCTTCAAAGAAAGCATTTTGTAAGATATGAGTGTTGTATATTTATCATATTAAAATAACGTATTAAAACTGCTGTAAACCATTTAATGTTCTGTACCACTATAACACATTTACTATTTATATTTTCATATACATTTTTTTTTCAATTGTTCTGGGCATTGTTTATGGCACACAGTCTAACAATCTATTACAAACTAAGTAGTCATTTCACTGACTACCATTGTCATCAAACTATCCTTCCAGTGCATGGTTTAGTGTCAGTTATCAGTTGACAGAAGGTTGAATAGAAGTCATTAAGGTCTCATCTATAAAAGTAATTGCGATTTCTAAAGTTGTTGATAATTTCAAGTGCCTGTTCCTTTGGGTGGTAATGTCTGGTAAGGTAAAAAAATCTAGTGCTACAAAGGGAAAAAGGCACATTGTTTATAGATGAAGATGCTGTGTGTGAAAACTCTGTCTTCTGCACAGAGCTGAAATTATATAGATTTCAATCTTGCCAGAAAACTTGTAATTTTAACCATTTGTGCAAGGGTTTACCACCAAGAAACTATTCCCAATGAAATAATCTAATTATTTAAGACAGTTTGTTCATGAATAGCTACTTTTCATTGTTAATCTGAATGTAGGGGGAAAATGTGAGAAACAATTAATATAGAACAGGCTATCATTTTATTTATGCTGGAAGTTAACTACTGAATCAATGCAGGGAAGAGGGAATTGGTTCGTGTTAATATACTTGTTATTTTTTTATGCATCCAAAGGAAGGGTATACAGTTTTTTACCTGTCAGTCCAGCATTCTGTCAGTCTGTCATTCCATCCAAAAACTTAAACATTGGCCATAATTTCATTATTAGTGAAGGGATTTACTTCATACTTGAACGCAACACACCTATAGACAAGACCCTCCCACTGACATTTATTATATAACCTTCAATGACCTTTATTAATGTCCCTTATTACTCAACAGATTTAGTTCATGTTTGCACACAACAACACTTTGGGAGAGATCTTCCCAATGACATTTATTTTGTTGACCTGAACCCCTAAATGACTCTGACCTTGAGGTTAAATTTTCCAAAAAAAAGAACCTGCTTCTTTTGAATCAACAGATTTAGTTAATGTTTGCACACAACAATCTTTTGGGAGAGATCCTCCAAATGATGTTCTTTTTTTTTTTTTTTTTTTTACCTTTACCCTTACATGACCTTGACCTTGAGGTCAAATTGTTAAAAAAAAAAAAAAAAAAAAAAAAAAAAAAAACCCACTTTGTTTAAGGATCTGCAATTAATCTCTGGTTCTCAGCTCAAAGGTCAACGCACTACTTTAGGGGCATTGTCATTTTTCAATGACAGTTCTTGTTTATTTGTACTTATAGGTAAGTTTAACTGATACATATTAATTCAAGACTGTCATTGTCCATGCAACAGTAATGGTAAAAAGAAGTGAATTTATCTTAAAGAAAAAGTGTCTGTGGTTATAACTTCATCAGTTCAAAATAATATTGTCAGGTTATGTCGTCACTGGTTTTACATACTGAAGCTGAAGTGTTATATAATGTCTGAAGAAATGGCATGATTACCTTTAAGTGTAAAGTGATTGCTTTATGCTGTCTGAAGTGCAGATTATATTGCCTTTTAAAGAATACAGTAAGGACTTTCTCTTGTCTTCGAAGAATGATTCATATATGCTGAAGTAATAGTTGAAGAAAGAATGCCTTACTCATACCAGTTTTAGACTCAATAGTTGCTTCAGTGCAGCCTGAAATAATTTTACTGGTTGACACTTTAGTCAGTGAGCAGATGTCTGACTCATGCACTAAACAGTTAGTGCTTTTATTAAGAAAATGTTTGTAATTTGAAATAGCTCGTGACGATAAAACAAAATTGTATTTCAGTGTGAGTTTATTATAAAATGAAATGAGTATAATTAGGTTGATATATTGTGCATTATAAATAATATTATAATGTTATTAATTAGTCGAATTCATATTGGCTTTGTTATTGGGCTTCAGACGTCATATTGGCCTGAAGCCAATATGACTGTCTTCAACCCAATAACAAAGCCAATATGAATTCGACTAATTAATGACAATTTTATTAATTAACTTTATAATACTATGTTCAATTATCAAACTAAGTAATCCAAAACTCGTAATTTATAACAGGGTAAAACTTGTGATCATCTGCTTTTCACTTCCGCGCAACATAATACTTGGTAAATATGAAAATCACTAAATGAAAAGTTGAACACTGCTAAATTTTCTGTGATCCGATAGCGCAGGGTCTCCGCGAACTTTTTTTGCTACTTTTTGAACTTTTTAAGAGATAAAAACTTTTATGTAAAAACTAGGCTAAGCATATTCAAAATGGCGTCCAACATGGTAAAAATCCTAGGCTTATATAAGGCCGAGTTTTTCCTGAATCCTGATTGGCTAAATCTCGTATTGGTCGACTTTTTACTTATTGGCCGTGTTTTTTTCGTATTGGATGAGTTTCGAGCTTTATTGGCGAGGCTTTGGTTGTATCAAGCCAACAACATGGTCAGAATCTAGTTCAATATTATAAAGTTAATTAATAAAAATACAGAAAGTATTGACTGTCTACATGCCTTTTTATAGAACATGAATAAATGATGCTATAAATTGTCCTTACGAGCTCAGTTACCTGGTATGATACTCTGGAACAAGCCTTAGTTACATCACTATTCTATTACATGTACTGCTTATTTATAGTTATTGTTTTACAAGGTTTGTCTCAAGTTATTTTTGTCAGATATCTTCTCTTTTTATCACAAGAACCAAAAAAAAACAACATGTATTGATTAGCTAAATTTCATGTGTTTTTTTCATTCAAAACAAAGGGGTATTATCCAGAAAATGAAATAAATCTATAGACAAATAAAACATTGCCCATTAATAAAATGTAAACAGTATGTTATTAGAATACATGTAAATATATAGGAAGTAAAATCATGCTGGGATAATGGTCACTGACCATTTAGAGGTCTGACTCATGTAACATAATATCATGCTCTTTGACTTAACAGAAATAAACAGAGATTTATATTTGACTATTTAATTATGAAGTCTTTGAAACTATATTTACTATCTAATTTTCATTTTTTAATAATTTTCAACACACTTCTGCAGTGGTGAAAAAAAAATCTGTACTGAATTGAAGCCAAGACATGAAGGCCCTTCCTTTTTCTGTTATGGAACTATTCCTGAAACAGTAATTATCTTTATTACGCTTCAAAATAATTGGTTAATGTAAAATAATGTCTGAATACTTTTTACAGTGGAAAGCTGGTGAGTTTAAGGAACATCATTTACTCTGCAGGGCACCCCTGTTTCTGCAAAATTGTAACAGGCTTAAGCTAATTATCAAGTCAGCTACTTCCTCAATGCGCAGATACTGTGTTTGATGATTAGAAGGTGAAAAATTGATCCTATTGTAAACAGATTAATTTGTTGACTGTAAACCACATTTGTTATAAGATTGAAGAAATTTTCAGGACTTCTGGAAGAGCTGTACATTGCAAAAGCAATCAAAGCTCTGAAGCACAGAAGCAGCATTGATGGGGTATGACTTGAAGGATGATTTTAAGAATAGAGAAGAAGATTCTAATTACAACTTCTTGTCACTAACTAAACAATCATTGCAGATGTTTTGATGGCACATGTTATCCATGTTATGCCTTTTGATTGTAACTAATTTCATGTTGCTAGGCAGACATTTTTACTTTCTCTTTCTTTTTCCAGAGGTCTCTCAGTTTTAAGGTTCCAAACATTCCAAATACCCCACGGAATACTATATCGCCTTACAAAGCTCCACCTCCGTCACCGGGAAGATGCCGTCTGTCACGAACATGGAGTGACATGATGAATGAGGATGGGACGACGCTGACAAAATTAAGCCATCAGGATATTAAACATCAAGAGGTACTAGTCTGTGCTAGCTAACGATACTAAGAAAACTTCATTTTTAACATGTATTACATACTTTTGATAATGATTCATATAATAGATGTATTTATTCAGTCACATAATTTTTTTGTGTGACTTTTTGAACATTTCTTTTCTTCTTTTACATTATTTCCTCAACTTTTACTGAATTTTCACACTGTGTTTGGAATATTTCTAATAATTTGTCAGTATTTGCCAGAACTGATGTTAGCTTTGACATGTATCATATTCTGAACTTGTATTTGGATCTTCAATAAGAAATATTATGGAAAACATTTCTGTTCTAACAGGCCATTAAAGTTAGTGAAATTCTAATGATATCTTTCATTCAAGAGTTTTACTTGTAAAATAATTGTGTTTAATGAGGTTATAAAACTTGTTGCAAATAATGATATTTCAGTAATAGTTGTTGAATGTAAACTGGTAATAGCTCAGGTGTTTCATGCTACTTCTAGGGTTTCCTTTAAGTAAATCTGAAGTCATTACTTAATTGGACACAAAATAGAGCTGAAAATGGTTAAAATCTATAGTTATCAGTAGCAGTTATTGGCAGATTGCATGTGCAGTCAAGTCTTTTACCAAGATTAAGCTAGTGCGGATATCTGCATAACGTCAAAAAAGTTATCTGATTATTGGAAATGGATCTAAAAAAAAAATTAGCTGATTAATCAGTGACCAAGAAATACTTTTATTCAGGGGTTGTGTGGGAAATGTCAGAAGGAGCCAGGTCTTTTTATGAGCCCTAAGAGAGTTCATACACTAGTAAATGCCTCTGTATGCTGTCTGTCTAATGAGTTAATTGAAACATTGAAGTCTGTTGTAACCTTAACCTTGCTGAATTTATTAAGTAGACTTGTCCATCACTCAATTTGGACATACTCATTTACTGTTGAAAGGGATGTCCAGGCTGATCCATTGAATGACATTGAATCTTGTAGCTGTTTGTTGGTGTTTTAGTCAGAGCCCCACTCTTAAATAAGTGCTTCAGAGTACCACTGGTTGTTCCAAACTATTTTTGATGTAAAAGCTTGTTGGGGTTCTCCACTAAGTTCCTTGTGTTTTGACACTTTTAGATTTGATAAAGAATTTTGCTTTAAAATTTGTCTTGATAAGGATGATCTGATATCGTCAGAGATGTACGAGATGAATGCATAGTAAGGGTGTTGATTTAATAAAGTTATTTGACACAATATGAGCTGATGTTGTGTAGGCAGTATCTCAACCTCCATCAAACATTTGAAAGACTAAAATGATGGACTTTTGTGACTGGAGTTTTGTTCCAAGTTGATGTAAAGATTGTTTCATGGTTGAAGTGTCTTCCAGCATAAGGAAGCAAATTTTGTTCTGGTGATTTAAACCTAGTTGGGTAGTAGAGATTCACACCCTCTTCACACATTGTTTTGGTCTTACAGATTTTTATAGGTAACCGACTTAGCCAGAATCAGAACTAACCAAGATCTGTTTACGTTGAAATATTTCAAGTAGGGTGTTTAGAAATTCATATTTTCTCTTTTCCAGGCAATTTATGAGTTATACCAGGGGGAAATAGACCTGATAGAGGATCTCAATGTAGTCAAAAATGTAAGTGAAACCTTAAAATTTCATTGCTTTATGGTAACAGCAAATATTTATGCATGTTTTAAGATTTCTCTTCATTTGGGATCATGCATTTATTAACCGTTCGCTGATCACTGGATAATTTCCTTAGCGGTTTCCCTATTTCATATGTACTACTAGTTTCTCGCTTTTTAATAAGTCGTATTTTATTGTTTAATCTGAAAATGATTTATTTGGTGTAGCTCTAATAACAGAGACTGAGAATTATATGCATGCAGTTTTACATAACTGTCTCTGCAGTGCTAACAATATGAGGAATTTGATGTAAGTCGAAATACCAATATTATAAGTGTAAGCAAGGATCATCAAAATGTTTCATGTTGTTTCAGACCTACCGTGATTCAATGCATAAATTACACCTGATGTCTAATGGAGAGCTGGAACAGATATTTGGTCCCATTGATGAACTCATACCAATTCATGAAGGTCAGGCAGTAACTTTTACTTGTTCTGTATAAAATAAAAGAAAACCAATTAGTTTCTCTCATACTTTTGAAATTAAAATTTAAAAAATCATGTTAACTTGTATAATTTGTGTAGACTGTATGGTGAATTATTATGTTGCATAGAGTTTCTCTGAAGAAAAAGTCTGAATGCAATTTGAGTGACCCAGGTCAAGTTCAAAGGATCTTACAAGATAGGTCATCATGAAACAAATGTGTGTAGAAAGACAAAGAACTTACATAAAAGATATAAAATTACACATGAGATTAAGAGCAGCCTTGGCTTTTCAGATAGTAAGAAACACTATTTTAACTTCATTTATTTCATGTATGCACTTTCCAACATTTTTCAGACTTGGTAAACCGGATGAAAGATCAAAGGCTACCTGATGGTACCACACAGGAAATAGGGTCACAGCTTGTTGAATGGGTAAGTTAATGGCACATTGGCAAGATAGACTTTATAATTGTAGTGGTATTGTTATAAATGGAAACGTTTGTGCACATAGATGCAGTAGAAGGGTTCCAATGACTTAGACATACAGTCTTGTTCTAAAAATTGGATAACCAGTCTGTAATTAGAATCTAGGGCCGGGAACGAATAAGGAATTTGATGTTCGAATATTCTTTTCAATGTTCGAATATATTCGAATATTCGTTTTTACAAAATTTGATCCAATATTTCTCTTTTACGTAGTATCCGAAATTGATTAGGTCGAATACTATACTACTATAATATGCTGAAATAATCGACGATTAAGAAGACCTTTATTATTATGTTAAAGTTTTTTGTTTTATTGATTGTAAATCGATATATTTGTTTATATTCTTACTATTGAAATAAATTCATAATTTGATTGTCAGTTTATCCGGCTGCTGATCATTTGTCTTATTAACGGGAGGTAACTCACATGACTCGACTGACCGTGAATCATCGCTCTTACGAACAAGCTGAATATTTGTTTATGTTCCCCTCCTTTTGCAGTATTTCAGCTTTTATCATTTGTTCCTGGGTCACACCAGTACTTGGTTACAGTAATCATTAACGTGCATTGTTGCACTAAACTATCTTTTCCGGACAGTAATAATCCTTTAGACTTATCAATAGAACGTGAAAACTAATTCCAAACATGTGACGGCATTGCAATATATTGACTTTGATTTTTTCAACAGAGTGAAAATACGTCCAAAATCATCCCTTAAAAAAATCTGAAAACAATGTTTGCAAAAAGTTATTGGTTCCGAGTAGAGCTTTAATTTTCCATTGGGTGAAAGAGTTAATTTTAGAGTGATGAATATCGATTGGTCGATTGTTCTAGAATGATTAACAGGATTAATACGTGCCGATTTATTCCTCTTCACAAAAATTAACACAATTATCGATTGATCGGAAAGATTAAAGCACAGAAAACAATAAAGTAAGATAATTAAAGTCGGAAATATTACATTATAAACTGTTAGACAGGTAAATTACAAACTGTGAAACGGGTGCCCTTTCGATCAACTATACCCCAAATTTTCACAGTTAATTGGCGATCATCGTTGACACGCGTTATACAAACATATGAACACCTGGTCAAGTGATGGTCAAGGGTTTAATTTACGATCTTTGACATTTAAAAGTAAAAAAAAAAAAATGAAAAAAAAATCAAAACCTTTCCTTTTATCGAATATTCGTATTCGTTTTTCAACGTTCGAATATTCGGTCGTGTTTCGAATATTCGAATATTCGATTATAATTCCCGGCCCTATTAGAATCTGAAACTACGTATTTTCTCTTGTCACAAATGAATAGTGTTCCATTACATTGTATTCAAATGTCTGCAGGAGATAATATTTGAAACAAACCAGTAAACAACATGTCCTTGACAGGTTCACAGGTGCTTGTTTTGGCAGACTATACTATCTGTGAGAAAGAAAATAAAAGAAAAAAGTAAATCTGCATTTCACACAGTTGTGATCAGTTGGAATTTTGTTCTGTGGTTCACCTCAAGAACTAAAAGAAATGAATCATACATGAATAAAAAATGAATTGATAGTATTCTGTAAATGTTTCAGATTCCCAGTCTAAAGAACTACATATCGTTCTGTGCCAACCAGGTGTTTGGGAAAGTGCTTCTGGATGAGAAAAAGAATGACCCGGCTGTTGACGATTTCTTACAAAGATGCCAAGATTCACCTTTCAGTAGAAAACTTGACCTTTGGGGACTTTTAGGTATATTTTCTGACATTATGCTGATCTCATGAGTATGATGAACAAATATAAAATAACTACTACTTGAAAACTATTTAAATGATTATATATTTCTAACTATAGTTTCCATGTTCGACTTGATGGCAAAGTAGCATAAGTAGTTTGACATTATTTCTATCAGCTATATTTTTGTGTTGAGAAATTTTGTAAGTTCAGTTTTGCTCCTAATACAAGCTTTCAATTGCCATCTCAGATGAACTGTCATAAGTTTTAATTCCTCAACTTGTTAACACCAGTATTCATTGTTCTTAAGTTAAATGGTCTTATTTTAAAATGAAGAAATTTAGTTACATGTGTTTGTTTCAGAAAGCATTAAAAATTTACAGCCAAGCTGGCTTGAAATATGTTTTATGATGTAAGCTTTATAAATGTGTATGTTACTTCAGATGGTGCAAGAGGGAGGTTTATGAAGTACCCATTATTGTTAAGGAGCATTCATAAATATGTAAGTATATACACATACAATATAAGCCTAAAGTATTATGTTAGAACTGTGTCTTGTTTCCAGGGTTAAGATCATTTGGGTTGGTTGTTTAATTACTTACCACATGAGATCTGAAGCTGTGATTGCCACTTGGGAACTCACAACCACCGAGCACAATTTAGACATTACAGTATTCCTTTACTATATATTTTTCAAATCCTCTTGGCACATCTAGACTAAAGTACCTCTACATTTCATTATGAATGCAGTACTGTGGAAAGTCGTTAATTCTTTATGCAGCTGAAAATGATGTAATACTGTACATATAGAACAGATAAAATACATGTGACTTCATCAAATATTGACTTTACAGTCCGGTTTTTTATTAAAAAAACAAAAATTCTCTATTTTTTTCCTGTAAGTAAGTTACAAGTAAATGACATATGAATATGTAAAGTTGTTAGTGTTTGGAATTGATTAGCTGTCAGCGTAAAAATCATCAAAGCATCTTATATGTTGATGATTGAAGGTTTACACAAAGTACAAATTTCATAGATAGAGAATAATTTTATCTTAACGTGTCTTTATAAGACAGTGATTAGGTATCCTAATTGAATAGAATTCTTGATTATTTGATTTAAATACAGAGCATTTTATCTGTTTGAAATTATGTGTTAGTACTGATTTTCTATATGACCGACCCCCCATGCAGAGTGTAGTAATTTTTAGTTGTTGTGTATAGTTCAAGATTCACAAAGCATCCCATTCCAGAGACACTTCTGGTTCTTTTACATCCTTAGTGTATAGCACTGATTCATTGGACCTCGGGTTAATGTCTCATCCGAAACATTGTTAGTTGTACAAGTACCACCAGAATACTGATCTGTCCCTTACAGAACATTGATTGGGTAAACAGTATGTATATATATTTTTATTCGTACATGTAACTTTTTTTACAGAGCACTGATTGGGTAGATTGTCGGCACCTTGCCGAGGCTGTTAGACTGGCAGAAGAGATAGTTGCTGAAGCAGACAGAAAGACTGGTGAGGCCAAGTGTATCTACTACAGGTCCAGGATCACATATCTATATGATGAACAGGTCTGTAGCACGTCTTTTTCCGATTTTTTTTATTTATTTATATTTTTTTTTGTGTGCAAATATCTTAGACTGAAGAGAAACTATCAGATAAAACAAATGAATGGAAGAGACAAGAACGAAAGACAGAGTGGAAAAGAAACTTACTTCGATGTATAAATATATCTTTCTCTTATAATTACAGAAACATGAAGACCTGGACAAGGCCAAAACTCTCCTGTGCAATGGCACATTGAAAAACAACAAAGGAACAGTAAGAACTAATATGTTTGTCAGAACTGATATAAGTGTTTGAAAAAGTTTTAATTAAGAAAAATCTCAAACGTTTTCATGTAGGAAAGAACTGCATATATTTATATTGTTGTTCATTCTCATTCATGGCTAAAATAGATTCTTTGTCTGTTTACAGTAAAAAAAATCCTAAAGAAAAATGCCTTCCAACCTTTTATTTTAACAGTGTCATCTACCACTATATAATAGTAATGATACTAATTTTGAAGACTGACGAGAATGGCATTATTCTAGTACAGATGAGGAGGTACCTTTCAGTCACTTTCAAATATCACTATCAAGAGATTGAAATTTTATAATTTCCATTTCAGAAATTACAGTTATTCCTGTTTGACACTATACTGGTGCTGACACGACTAGTGACACATAACGGACAGCAGGGTTTTCAGGTATATAGAGATCCAATACCTGTGACACAACTGGTTGTTGAAGATTTAAAAGATGGAGAAGTGAAAATGGGATCTTTCCGTTCAGCATTTGGTTCATCTCAAACTTGTAAGTTGTTTTCAGTGTTTAGTGATGAAAAGTACATGTTCATATGCTGAGTTTAAAGTTCAGAAGATTTTTTATATTTATGGTATTTTAGGAAAGATTCATTCCGTTCCTTCTTGTGAAAAAAGTTGTATTGTGTCCAAATTTAAAAAAATTGCTTAATTTTATTATTGTTTCAGAAGGTGACAATGCTGTTATGAACTGGAAAAGAAGTTATTGAGAGACAAAATGTCTTCTTTAGATGGTTGCTATATTTGCAGGAATTTTTACAATTGTTGTAGAAATAAAATTTTAATTTCAGCACGCAATTTACTAAGAGTGTCATTCAAGGATACAAGTCACGGTCAGTCACATACGTTGATGTCAACTGATGAACATGATAAACGGCAATGGATGTTACATCTACAGCAGGCGGTGAAAACAGTTCAGGAAAATAAAGCAGAAAAATTAGGTGGAGAGCAGACCCGTGTAGAAAAGGGGCCTGATTGAAAAGGGCACAGACATGTTGTTCTTGAAGGCACAAGATATTTGACTTTTACACAAGTTGATTTGTGTTGTTAATCACCGACTACACAAAATTGTGTGATGGAACACAAACGTACACAAAAACATTTGCATAAGTGCTATAACAGATCATATAAAGGACTTTATGTAAGAAGACTTAGATAGTTAACGTTAACAGAATGAGTACTATACTGGAAGATGTGTAGTTGGGTGATAGTTGCTATGGCAGCAGAGTGGGTTTACCAGTAAATATTGAAGGCAGAACTTACTGAGATGCTTACGCAGAAAGCTGGTAGAAATTGTAAAGAATGAACATGTTATTAGTGTAAAAATTTAGTAAGAGATACGACGATTACAGTTTTTGTAATGAAAATATTTGTGTTTGTCGATATATTACCTTGAAAGATACAGGTTACAGGCAGTGCTTTTTTGTTTTTTAGTCGGTCATTTTCTGTAAAATAAAATAGTTAGCCATTATTTGATAGATGGTTTGAAGAACTAGGCTTGCTTGGATATATAATGTAGAGAGAACACTTCTGTGGTAATACATACATTATTGTTGCTTAGTGTTAGATATTAGAATGGAATGATTATAAATCTCTAGGATGTTGGGAGGGTTTTTTTTAGCATTACTCAGTCATGTATATCAAGCTGTATGGGAGGAAAAGTAATATAAAGCACAAAGTAGTTTTCTGTATACTGTAAGTGTTTGTGTTGTCACAATAGATCCTCAGCACTTGTCACATCTGGTCAGAACAGGCATTATACATTCAGGGTATTGTGAACATATTTTACATTGTTAGTATCACCTGGACATTTATCTAAGAATACACACATTTTTACCATAAGGAACCATTAACACATCTCCTTAACAATACAAACATGATTTCTAGCATACATACATTATTTCACCTGTATAGTAATGACTTTGAATATCAGTTCCACTTTCTGGCCAAGGGCAAAGTAAACTGAAATTGTATTTTTAATTTGAGAATTTTGTCATTTATATAGCACAAACCCACCTTTTTGCATAGAAAACTTGATGTAAATACTTTAGTTGAGGTGTAAATTTCAGCATTATATTGCATATCATATAAACCGTTTTCATGTGTTATATTCACAGATAACTTGAATGACCATTTAGTTCGTAATGGTTGCAAACACAGGGTTCTTACTTTATATAAGCAAGGGAAATAATTATTGAGTAAAAATGCAATTTATTTGACACGGGCCAGTAAATTATATTGTAGAATTCTCTAAATCCTCTGTCTGACTCTTTCTGCCTGTCTCTCATTTCTTTCTTTCTCTCTCTCTGTAGTATGTATATATATTGACAAATGTACATGTAATATGTATATATTTATATAAGGGATGCAAATTTGTATTAAAGCAAAATGTATCATAATTTCCTCTACTATTAGAAACTTATCATATATTTACATTTTTAGATAAATCTTCATAAAAATTCTGTTAAATATTCTTCAGAAGGGTTGAAGGAAATTCAGGGTATCCCTTGCCATATTTATATGTACAAAATAACTTTCATCTTTTATTCTTTATATAATTTTGCATGATTAGGTAAGTTTATTTCTTTGCCATATTACCCTAGTCTTTGGGCAAAAGCATAAGTGCCAAGTTGAATTTGTAATTTACAAAATGATACATTTGAACTCTTGGTCATATTTTAACAGAACTTTGGAGATTTTTTTTTTTACAAGACATAACTTTTTTTAAAGATTGAATTGTTAAGTTTAATTTTATTACTTTTTATTATTATTATTTCCTTTCTGTTGCTTGGCACTCGTATTTTTGTTCTGAACATTATGTTTTTTTATTGGTGCTTTTATTTAAGTAATCTGGTCAAACATGTGCCCTAGTGTTAAAGAGACAGTTGCGCTATCACTGTAAATGAATTTTAACATATCACTGTCAGTATATTCAGGAAGGGTTATGTTATTACATTTGAAGTGTTAGGAAGTGGTCACCGTGGATAGTCTGTATCCTCAAATATATCATGAAGAATTAGCTTAACACAGAAATAGCACTCCTGCTTTACACTATAGTAGTAATGTGTCTTTGTAAATGATGTACATTTTGTTTTTTTGTCCTTGGATGGGGGTACTGAAAATCTTCAGTTATGGAAATTTTAGTTAGGAAATATTTAATCTAATTAATTGGATATTTAATTCTTTGTCAAAAAAGATTAATTAATAAGATATTTAATTTTTTTGTAAAAATTATGTTTGAGGCTGCTTTCTAGGTTATTTCTATGTTCTTAGCTAATACTAGGTTTAAAACCAAGCTTACAGCCAGACAGAGAATGATGGCTTCTGATTGGTCAGTTTTAGTATTCCTCTCTATAAATAAGAAATGGGTAATGTTAAACTTGTTGAATGAAAAGAAGTTTGAGAACCTTTGATTCTGAAGTTAATCGTCAGGTAATAGAAAAGTGCAGAAATTATTTTTGAATTTGCTAGTATCTACTCACATAACATCCTAGCATCAGTCATAGTACCAGATTTCATGAATATGCCAGTTAAAACAGATCTTAGTTTAGAAAAAAGAGTTTGTCACATAACACTTTTTACATGACATTTTTGCAAACATTGTCCATTTAGTGGTTGTCCCAATTTTTTATCTTTATTCCTGTACCAGTATTGTTGTTCGGACATTGATATCACATAATCACCTGTACATTTTAATCATTCAACAAACATATCAGATCCCTAAGGCCATGATAAATTATCTTATTTTTCTTTTCTTCCTTTTCCTTTTTTTAAATGGAATATTTGTTTTGCTTGCAAAAATGTATATTTCACTGACAGTCAAGGGCTTTGCTATATATTTATAGTGCTGCTTGTCACCATGCATGTTTTGACATCAGTTTGTAGTATTCAGTCTGAAAAACAATGATCATTTGGAAGTTCCCATATGTGTTATATATTTGGAAAAGAAAAGTCCATATTGTAGTTCAAAAACTTGTGAAATAATTCAAACAGTGTTAAAAATGAGTAGATTGGTGCTTAGACTGTGGAGTGGAATGTGCAACACTGTTAGACAGGAAATGTTTTTTAAAGGTTATTTTCAAGTGTTGTACTGTTCTGTTACTAAGCATTTTATAGTCTCTGCACACTTCATAATTTTTCCAGAATGTGAAATCATAGTTTGAAAAAGAATGATTGTCTTAACAGTTAATATATCATGGTGTTACTTGGAGTTTTCAACCTGATTACTAATGTACAACATTTAACTTGTAAATAGGACTATAGACATATGTTGCAACTACTAGCACAAGACATCAGGTGTATAAAGACACTTGGCAATATACGTGTTCATTTTAACAGGGACTTAAACACACATAAGTATATCAACTCCCAATTTAATTTGATTAAAAAACACACATAAGTATATTAACTCCCAATTTAATTTGATTTACTGTATTTAATTTGTATTTACTGTATTTAATTTGATTTACTGTATTTAATTTGATTTACTGTATTTAATTTGTATTTACTGTATTTAATTTGTATTTACTGTAGCCTTGCACTAAGCTGACAGTTCTTCAGTTTGATAATTTAGAATATCATTGCACATGCTACCTACCATAGTTCATTTAAGATTGTTTCCCTTGCCTATCTGCATTTAGCACATTCTGTGTATTTCTGCTTTTATAAAGCATCCAATAATGGTACTTCTTTTCAGTGGGCCATTTTTTGTGTATAAAATACCATTACACAGAGTACAAAAACTTGGTACGAGGATTTAGAGGATTTATTGTGGCTATGAAAGAAATAACTTTGCTTAAAGTCATTTTTTTTTTTTTTTGAGAAATGCGTTTAAAGAGATACCCAGTTTTTGAGAGGGGAGTTAAGAATGAATGTTTTTAGGCAATCATGATTGACTTTTTCTTACAGCTGTTTTTTTTCTTGTTCAGATAGAATACAATGTTATTTCTAGTGCTTTTATACTCATAAAATGGTCCACAGATTTTGTAGACACCAGGTTCCCTGTACTTGAGAATGTACAGAAATACTTGTACCATACTGGTATATGTTAAGTCATTTATACATATTTATCCTCAGTATTACCACCTGCTTAACCTCAAAACAGTGTAGTTAAGTTGTACCAATATGTTTAACAATGCCTTTGATTTATATTTGCATAAATAGGTTCGGTCATAAATCATCTCTTTTGTTATTATTTTTTCACTTTTATATTATGTTAAATGTTTTTAAAAAGAATCTCATTTTATTTGGTGCATTTCATCCATAACCACTTGCTTATATGAAGTTACAGGATGTATTTGTATTACATTACCTTAATTTTGAGGATACTTTTTTAGTCTGTAATTTTAAAAGCTTTTAGGAAGTAAAATGAGTGTTTTTTTTGGCTCACCTGAGCATGGTGTGCTCATGTTGAGCTTTTGTGATCTCTGTATGTCCATGGTGTGTCTGTCATTTGTCTGTCATCATAGCTTGTTAACAGTAGGACATATTTTACCACCAATGAGCAGAACATGTTGTTAGTATATTTATCTGGATGATTTTTAGGTAGGGTTTGATCATCTGGTGTCAGAAATTAGGTCACTAGCTTATATTTAAGGAAAACCTGGTTAATGCTCTAGAGAACACATTTTGAATTTAGTGTTTCTTATGATGATATTTAAGTCAAGTCCAAATATGGGTCAGCTGGGTTAAAAAACTAGGTCAGTTGCTAAAATAAAAAAAATGTTGATGCTCTAGAGGCCATATTCTGAAATCAGTCATACTATTTTTGTTAGAATGGTTGTTTTGGAGATTTCTAGGTCATGTTAAAAAATTGGTCATGTGTGGTGAAAAAGTAGGTCATCTGTTTATAGGCCATAATGTTAGAATGATAGTACTCAGGAGAGCATTATTGAGCTTTTATGAGGTGGAAATGTGTCGTGTAAAAAATTTTTGGGTGGTAAAATGTCATTATTTATGTAGACATTCCTTTGAAGCAGGAGACGTAGGGTAGCATGTATATTTGTACAGGCAATCTACATTTCATAATATACCTTGTTTAGGCAGTCTTGATTTCATATCATACCTTGTTTTTAGGCAGTCTAAATTTCATATCATACCTTTTTTAATATGTAATTAAATTGATAGACTTATCACTCAAAGATGAACAGAGATAGAAAATGGTATTTGAAAAAAAAAATTGAATGAAAAGTTTTAGGCTTTCATTTCTGTACGTGCATCAGTCTCCATGTTAGAAGTGTTATATTTTAGACAAAACTGTTGATTCAAAGTAAAGAAGTATATCGAGAGAAAGCTTTTAGCTTAAAAATCTAATCATTTTTCCTGTTTTTCATTTCGATTCTTATTCAGTATTTTATGAAATGACACTGTATGGCACAGATTTTAAATCAAAAGCTATTTAAAGTTTCCCTTCATTTTGGACTTCATATATTTGTTTTGCATGTAATTATTAACACTGGTAATCATTCATTGATTTCTTATGGCAATATTTTTCATGTCAACATTTCACATGGCTCACTGTAAATCAGTCTTTAATTTCCAAAAAAAAAAAAAAAAAAATTGAAAACAAAAATTGGTTACAACTGTTATAACAGGATTGTCACAATGTGGAAAATATTTCTAAATATGGTATCAATTTACTCAATTCAGATATGAAATTAATAAAAAGTATAAACCCTCAAGTTTTAGTTGTATTTTGCTAAAATAATAAAATAAACATCTGTGGCTCAGAGTTATCAAACCTGCAGGAATGATTTTATAGTGGTTAGTGGTTGTTGATTAGACCTTAACACCATGAGCCATTTATTTGTTTCGGGTTTCCGTACAATTTATACCACCAGCACACAGGACCTTGTCTTAAAGTCACTACACACGATTGGTAATATTAGTGAGGAACTAGGCTACTGCATTTATCACAGCTCAAAACAAAATACTAGAAATAAGAGTCATTTCTTGCGTGCAAGTTATCTTTATTCTTTTTAGCTCACCTGAGCATGCTCATGTGAGCTTTTAGGATCCTTGATTGTCCGGCGTCCGTCCGTCCGTCCGTCGTCCACAATTCATTCAAACGACATCTCCTCTGAAACCACTGGGCAAAATTTAATATAACTTGCCTAGAATGTTCCTTGCATGAAGCTCTACCAAGTTTGTTCAAATGGTTCCGGTTCATTGCATTTCTGGGTCACAGGAGCTAAAAACAGATTTGAAAAGTTGGATCTTTAAAAATCTTCTTGTCAGAAACCACAAGGCCTGGAGCTTTGATATTTGGTATAAAGCATCATCTAGTGGACCTCTACCAAGTTTGTTCAAATTATGATCCTGGGGTCAAAAATGGCCCCGCCCCAGGGGTAACTTGTTTTACATAGAGTTATATAGGAAAAACTTTAAAAATCTTCTTGTCAGAAACCGTAAGGCATAGAGCTAAGATATTTGGTGTGCAGCATTGTCTAGTGGACCTCTACCAAGTTTGTTCAAATCATGGCCTCTGGGTCAAAAATGGCCCCGCCCCAGGGGTAACTTGTTTTACATAGAGTTATATAGGAAAAACTTTAAAAATCTTCTTGTCAGAAACCGTAAGGCATAGAGCTAAGATATTTGGTGTGCAGCATTGTCTAGTGGACATCTACCAAGTTTGTTCAAATCATGGCCTCTGGGTCAAAAATGGCCCCGCCCCAGGGGTACCTTGTTTTACATAGAGTTATATAGGAAAAACTTTAAAAATCTTCTTGTCAGAAACCGTAAGGCATAGAGCTTAGATATTTGGTGTGCAGCATTGTCTAGTGGACCTCTACCAAGTTTGTTCAAGTCATGGCCTCTGGGTCAAAAATGGCCCCGCCCCAGGGGTAACTTGTTTTACATAGAGTTATATAGGAAAAACTTCTTGTCTGAAACCACAAGGCCCTGAGCCTTAAGATTTAGTATGTAGCATTGTCTAGTGGACCTCTACCAAGTTTGTTCCAATTATACCCCTGGAGTCAAATTTGGCCCCACCCCGGGGTCATTGGTTTTACATAGGCTTATATAGTGAAAACTTTGAAAACCTTCTTGTAGAAGGAGAATTAACATTTTCAGTCCAAATAATCTGGAAATTTGTCAGACAGGTTGTTTCTATGATTTCTAGCTCAAGTTCGAATATTGGTCATCTGGGTTCAAAAACTAGGTCACAGAGCCCAAAAATAGAAAAAACCTTGTTAACACTCTAGAGGTTACATTTTCAGTCCAGATATCCTGGAAATTTGTCAGAAAGGTTGTTTTGATGATTTTTAGCTCAAGCTTAAAATTGGGTCATCTGGGGTCAAAAACTAGGTCACAGAGCCCAAATATGGAAAAACCTTGTTAACACTCTAGAGGTAACATTTTCAGTCCAAATAACCTGGAATCTGTCAGAAAGGTTGTTTCAATGATTTCTAGGTTAAATTTGAATATTTGTCATCTGAAATCAAAAACTAGGTCACAGAGCCCAAAAATAGCAAAAAACTTGTTAACACTCTAGAAGCTACTTTTCAGTCCAAATATTCTCGAAATTTGTCAGAAAAAATGTTTTAATGATTTCTAGCTCAGATTCGAATAAAGGTCATCTGGGGTCAAAAACTAAGTCACAGACACCAAATATGGAAAAACCTTGTAAACACGCATTGAGGTAACATTTTTAGTTCAAATAACCTTGAAATTTGTCAGAAAGATTGTTTTAATGATTTCTAGCTCAGTTTTGAATATGGGTTATGTGGGGTCAAAAACTAGGACACATGGCCAAAAAGTAGAAAATCCTTGTTAATGCTCTAGAGGTTACATTTTCAGTCCAGATGTCCTTGAAATTTGTCAGAAAGGTTGTTTCAATGATTTCTAGCCCGGACTAGGATATGGGTCATCTGGGATCAAAAACTAGGTCACAGAGCCCTAAAAGGTAAAAACCACTTTAACACTCCAGAGGTTACATTTTCAGTGCAAATATCCTGGAAATTTGTCAGACAGGTTGTTTTGATGATTTCTAGCTCAAGTACTAATATGGGTCATCTTTGGTCAAAAACTAGGTCACATTGACCAAATATGGAAAAACCTTGTTAACACTCTAGAGTTAAGATTTTAATTCCAAATAACCTGAAAATTTGTCAGAAAGGTTGCTTCTATGATTTCCAGCTCAGCTTTGAATATGGGTCATCTGGATTAAAAAACTAGGTCACAGAGCCTAAATATCGAAAAACTTTGTAAACACTCTAGAGGCTACATTTTAAGTCCAAATGTCCTGGAAATTTGTCAGAAAGGTTGTTTTGATGATTTCTAGCTCAGGTTTGGATATGGATTATCTGGATTATAAAACTAGGTCACAGAGCCCAAATATCGAAAAACCTTGTTAACACTAGAGGCTACACTTTCAGTCCAAATAACCTTGAAATTTGTCAGAAAGATTGTTTCAATAATTTCTAGGCCAAGTTTGAATATGGGTTCAATTAACCAGGTCCATAGCAACTTTGTTAAAAGCAGTCATATTCAGGTGAGCGATATAGGGCCATCATGGCCCTCTTGTTCAATAATTACTTCCTGTTTATACAAAATGAATGAAGGCACAAAAACATGTAACAATAACCTTTCAAAATCAGTTATTACAGAAGTGGAGAATACCCTTGCATCTTGACACACTGTTTTGGCACTGGTTAATTGTGCAAGTTGCCAATAGGAAAAAAAAATGTTGGGCTCTCTATTCGAGTTTGTCAGTACCATATGCCCATATGAACAACGCCCCCTGCAGAGATTAGTTATTTCATGTTGTTGGGGATAGTGCAAGATACAGAAAGCATCCTGTTCCAGAAACAACCCTGGTTCTTTTGCATGCTCAGTATACAGCACTTACACATAGGACCTCAGTTTAAATGTCTAATCTGAAAGACAGTAAAGTTATTGGATGAGTGGGGGACTGATCTTGCCACCCTAGGCTTACCAGTCCAGCAAGATACTACTGACCCACTCCGAAAATGTTGGTCATGCTTATATATGCTCGAATATGTCTTTAAGGAAACCCAAACTAAGATGATTATATAATGGCCATCAATTAATCTTATGGCTGTTAATCCTATGGCTATGTGACTGACTGTTCGCATGTGTGTCATTTATTTACAGACACATTATTGTGTACATGTATTATCAGGGAGACACTCATTCAGTAAGATTACTCTCTGACTAGACAGTTGTCTGAACAAGGATTCTTACAATACATTTGTTTTAAGTAGCTGACTTAAATAATGTCTGAATAACTAACCTTGCCCTAGAAGTCTGAAAATGCATAATATTTCACACTGCCACTTCTAGAGCTCCTAGAAGCTGTCAACAATACTACTTTAGAAAAAGAAAAGCTTAACCTTTGACCCGGTGGACTAAAAAATATTCCAAGTGATCTACCGATCATGCCTAACTACCCTAGAGGAGTTTGAAGGTCCTGACAGCAAGTATTTTCAACTTCTTGACTGGTAACAATTTTCAAAATGCAGGTCCACGTGTGCTTGGCACTTGACCCTGTGGGCTTAAAATAGCAGTGGTCATCTAGTCATTATGCCATATCATTCTGTAAAGTTCGAAGGCCCTGGGAGCAGAGCTCAGTAGTTACTGATTGGAAACATAGGACTGGATACCAAGTAAGTTGGAACTTTGACCACTTGAGCCCAAAAACAATACAGTTCATCTACTCCTCATGCCCAACCACTCTGTAAAGTTTTAAGGTTCTATGTTCAGTTGTTCTTGAGTCATTGGTCAGAAATTCAGAATCCATTTTCACACTGCAGGCCCCTGTGAGCTTGATCTTTGACCTAGAAGGCCTTGAAACAATAGGATTCATCTACACAAAATGCCCAACCTACCAACCAAATTTCAAGTCTCTGCACCTATGTGCTCTCAAGTTATTGACTGGGAACTACTTGGTCTACTGATGGACTGATAGACATGAGCAAAGCAATATTCCCACATTTCTTCGAAGACGGGCATAGAAATATCAACGCTTATTGAAACAAATAAAACAATGCTTTAAGTTAAAAAGATTATACAGCCAAATAAAAAATGTTAATAATATAGCCAGACATCATTATAACAAGACTAAATACAAACATTTGTTATTAAAGGGAAAAGATAATAAGTAAAATAAACAAAGACTAAAGGTAAGAGATTCTGTAAACTATTTAACTCCTTAAAATGAGGGACAAATAAAACAAGAAATGTTTGTAAAACATACATGCCCCCCAGCCGCACCTAATTGCTTGTGGTTGGGCCAAAGCGTTCTCTAGTTATTGATCAGAAACCGTTTTTAGGGTCAAAGTCCCTGTGGCCTTGACCTTTGACCTAATGACCTCAAAATCAATAGGGGTCATCTACTGGTGATGACCAACCAGCATACCAAGTTTGGTGAACCTAGGTTAAAGCATTCTCTGGTTATTAATCGGAAACCGTTTTTTAGGATGAAAGTCTCTGTGATCTTGACCTTTGACCAAATGACCTCATAATCAATAGGGGGTAATCTACTGGTGATGACCAACCAGCATACCAAGTTTGGTGAATCTAGGTCAAAGCGTTCTCTAGTTATTGATCCGAAACCGTTTTTAGGATGAAAGTCTCTGTGATCTTGACCTTTGACCTAATGACCTCAAAGTCAATAGGGGTCATCTACTGGTGATGACCAACCAGCATACCAAGTTTGGTGAACCTAGGTCAAAGCGTTCTCTAGTTATTGATCGGAAACCGTTTTTAGGATGAAAGTCTCTGTGATCTTGACCTTTGACTTAACGACCTCAAAGTCATCTTCTGGTGATGACCAACCAGCATACCAAGATTGGTGAACCTAGGTCAAAGCGTTCTCTAGTTATTGATCGGAAACCGTTTTTAGGATGAAAGCCTGTGAACTTGACCTTTGATCTAATGACCTAAAAGTCAATAGGGGTCATCTACTGGTGATGACCAACCAGCATACCAAGTTGGGTGAACCTAGGTTAAAGCTTTCTCTTGTTATTGATCGGAAACCGTTTTTAGGATGAAGGTCCCTGTGAGCTTGACCTTTGACCTAACGACCTCAAAATCAATAGGGGTCATCTACTGGTGATGACCAACCAGCATACCAAGTTTGGTGAACCTAGGTCAAAGCGTTCTCTAGTTATTGATCGGAAACCGTTTTTAGGATGAAATTCTCTGTGATCTTGACCTTTGACTTAATGACCTCAAAGTCATCTTCTGGTGATGACCAACCAGCATACCAAGTTTGGTGAACCTAGGTCAAAGCGTTTTCTAGTTATTGATTGGAAACCGTTTTTAGGATGAAAGTCTGTGATCTTGACCTTTGATCTAATGACCTCAAAGTCAATAGGGGTCATCTACTGGTGATGACCAACCAGCATACCAAGTTGGGTGAACCTAGGTTAAAGCTTTCTCTAGTTATTGATCGGAAACCGTTTTTAGGATGAAGGTCCCTGTGAGCTTGACCTTTGACCTAACGACCTCAAAATCAATAGGGGTCATCTACTGGTGATGACCAACCAGCATACCAAGTTTGGTGAACCTAGGTCAAAGCGTTCTCTAGTTATTGATCGGAAACTGTTTTTAGGATCAAAGTGTCTTAATCTTGACCTTTGACCTAATGACCTAAAAGTCAATAGGGGTCATCAACTGGTTATGACCAACCAGCACACCAAGTTTGGTGAACCTAGGTCAAAGCGTTCTCTAGTTATTGATCAGAAACTGTTTTTAGGATCAAAGTGTCTTAATCTTGACCTTTGACCTAATGACCTAAAAGTCAATAGGGGTCATCAACTGGTTATGACCAACCAGCACACCAAGTTTGGTGAACCTAGGTCAAAGCGTTCTCTAGTTATTGATCGGAAACCGTTTTTAGGATGAAGGTCCCTGTGAGCTTGACCTTTGACCTAACGACCTCAAAATCAATAGGGGTCATCTACTGGTAATGACCAACCAGCATACCAAGTTTGGTGAACCTAGGTCAAAGCGTTCTCTAGTTATTGATCGGAAACTGTTTTTAGGATCAAAGTCTCTGTGATCTTGACCTTTGACCTAATGACCTCAAAATCAATAGGGGTCATCTACTGGTGATGACCAACCAGCATACCAAGTTTGGTGAACCTAGGTCAAAGCGTTCTCTTGTTATTGATCGGAAACCGTTTTTAGGATGAAGGTCCCTGTGAGCTTGACCTTTGACCTAATGACCTCAAAATCATTAGGGGCCATCTACTGGTGATGACCAACCAGCATACCAAGTTTGGTGAACCTAGGTCAAAGCGTTCTTTAGTTATTGATCAGAAACTAAGTGTCTACCGACGGAATACCGACCTACCGACCGACCGACATTTGCAAAACTATATGCCCCCTCATCTTCGATTGGGGGCATAACAAGGGGAAAATACTGTATAAACAATAACAAAAAAAACAAACATTTTGTTCTGACATACAGTTCTTGAGATAGAGAAGAAACAATGTGTAAAACTTTTTCAATATCAACTAAACAGATATGAAATTTCTAAAAATTGTGAATTATGAAACTGTAGTAAAAAAAAAATCCTGTCATATAAAGCTGAGCTTCAGAGCAGACACAAACATTTAAATTACCAGTATTCTGATGTGTAACTTCATTCAAACATGAGCTTGACCTTGTGTTCAGGACCCAGTCTTGCTCACAACACATTTTCTCTTTCTGACAGACATCTGTGCTCCTTCTAAAAATATTCTCAAGTATGGCTGACTTATAGAACAGAAACCAAATGATATATATACAGACAGTAAAAATGTGTGGATTTACTCTGACAGAATCTAGATGTGAGTAAACAGAACAAAGATACATCTACTGTGATATATATGCCAGGAAAGCTAAATTGACTGTATAATGGAAGAATGTAATAATGCCTTTTTTTCACCTTCTGCAGCTGAGTATTACGACTTGAACTGCTACTTACATCACTATAAAAACAATAAATAATAACAACAGTAGCACAACTAAAAACTGGGACTCATTGTTTTCAAGGTTCTGAAATATAAAATTTGTAAATTTATTGCACAGCAAAATGAGCTTATTATAAAGGTTGGGAATTAAAAGGTAAAAGTGTACCCTAGTAAGTGTAAGTGTAAGTGTAATTCAACATTTACAATTTATCAAAAAATGAAAAATTAAAATTGCAACACCAGTGTATAAATATCACATTTTTTAAACTTATTGTGGAATATTTCCGAGATGATTTCAACAATATGTAAACAAGAGCAACCAGATGGTCCCAATTTAACAGTTTTAACAGTTTCAACAATAAAGTATATTAAATGTGAAGTTTGGGTAAAACTGAGATTATAAACATTTCAATTTTCAACAAAAAAACATTACTGAGCAAAAGTAAAATGATAATACACGATCCATCAAAATGGAAAGTCCTAGCTTTAACTGTCATAAGACTGATTTTCTACCAAAAATTTCATAATATAAACTAATTACTAGTATTTATACTAAATTCTATAATTCAATTTTAAAAGTGATTCTTTTTATGCAAAAAGGGTCTACATTTTTCCAAGGGCCACAACTCTACAAACTCACAATACTACTGACATTAACAGGTATGGAAACATTTGCAATCCCTATCATGTCCTTTCAGGAGAATAGTGTAAATCATGTAGAAGGCCATTTTTAATATGCACCAATAAATGACATCAGAGTTTAAAACAAGAGCACCATGGAGTGGCACCAATGCTCATCTGTTTTATTATCAGGAACAACCTACTGATCCAAAAAAAGCAAATTAAGGAAATGCAAGTACCTACTTATCCCAGAAAAAAGAAACAAAACAAGAGAGGAAAGAAAGAAAAAATATTTTTAGTACCTACCCATTCAGAAAACTAAAGGGGTATGCAGGGTCCCTATGCATAAAAAAAACGGGGGGCAGGTCCCATAAAGGAAGGGTGGCCTGGAGGGAAGTACCTATCCATCCCAAGTAACTAGATAGTTAAGTTCTAGGCTTTGTGCTTTCCCATATAACAAAGTGGCTAGGGACATAATATGAACAATCTTGGTAGAGGTCTACTAAAGGATGCCTGGTATCAAATTACAAAGCTCTGTGTCCAGCAGTTTTAGAGAAGAAGATATTCAAATTTTCCTACATAACTATATAATTATAAGCTCCAGGGCGGGGCCAATACTGACCGTGGGATCATGATTTGAATCAAGTTGGTAGAGGTCCACTAAGGGTGCTACACACCAAATATCAAAACTCTAAGCCTTATGGTTTATGAGTAATCAGCTACATTATAGTTTTTGCACGAGATCGCTGACGACAAAAACTCAGTAATCACAATAGCTCGACTTTTTCTTCAAAAACAGACCAGCTAAACAATAATTTTACATAAATGGTTTATCATTCATATATATATATATATATATATATATATATATATATATATATATATATATATATATATATATATAACACAGCACTGATACATGGGACCATGTTAAATGATATGGTTCTTTCTGCATACATTTTTAAATTCATAACAGAAAAAAACCCACAAGAATGTGATACACGTAAGGATCATATCTATGTACAGGGATGAGAATGAATACTGACTTGGTATTTAAACATTTGATTTTGCAACTGGAGAGTATATGCAAACTGACATGGTGTTTTCCATCAGTTTAATAATTCATTTGCATTTGGAAGACTTCATACAATATCTAAAACATGTTTCACTGCCATTGCATAGGGTAACGTTCTTTCAACTGTTTTGTACAGACAATGATTTCTTAAGATTAATGTGCAAAAAAAATTACAGACCAGTATACATGTCCAATGCATGTATTTTCACATACTTATGATAAACCAACAATAATACTGTATCCTACGTGTTTGTTTTTGTTTTTTGACATGGGTCATAGTGTTATTAATGTTGTATGCTTCAATTTAAATACAAAGAATCAAAAAGTATTGAAGACAAATAAAAAATGCATCATATATTCACATTATCCTTTGCTTGTCCATAGCGATGGACCTTACAATCAGTCTGTTAATATGGCACAGCTTCATAGGTAATAAACAAACTGGCTAGTTGTTAAAATAAGTACAGAAGTGTGTTTCAGTAAGCCAATGCATCTATCTATCTATTTGAGCTTATTTATTGTTGGTACTGCTTGCCCATATGACCGATGCCCCCTGCAGAGATAAGTAATTTTATATTGTGGTTCAAGATACAGAAAGCATCCCATTCCAGAGACACCCCTGGTTCTTTTGCATGCTTAGTGTATAGCACTGATACATGGGACCATGTTTAATGTCTCATCCAAAAGACAATAAGTAATGTTAGTTGAGGAGCGGTTGATCAATCTCATAATCCCTGTGTTACCAGTCCAGCAATCACTGATCTACTCCTTCAGAGTGTTAAAAATTTAAGAAGATTAAATTATGGTAGAAACAATTCACACTTAAACGAAAAAGACTGAATAATCCCACTTATATCAGGATTAAAAAAAAAAAATAATTGTTACTCTAGAGAACAAAAGACAAATTCTGTATTTAGCTTGTACTGTCATAACTGCACTGTTGTATCTCAAGAAAAAAAGAAGATACTAGGTGATTAGGTGTGGATGGAAATAATGTAAAAACTATATAAGTCAAGTGTCAAGGTCTATGATGCTAAATTCTACCTTTAAGTACCGATTAAAAAAATTTTTTTTACTGTGATAATTATTGTAAAAGGCAAATGAAAACACGAATGTTGGTGTGGGATCAGAACATATTCAAAGTGGAATAATTCAAAGAAGTTCCAAAAGACACTTGTACAAGCAAATTCTAGTTCTCTTGTTTTCTTACACGAATTTTTAAAAAAACTCTCTGTATTTTGTATTTCAAAGGTTTAAACCATTGACAAACTGAACAATCTCAGTTTAATTTCCCCACTGAATTGAAAACACCAAAATTCTAAGTCCTGAGCTAAAACTTTAAAAAGTTTTCCTTATATTATGAATTGTAAAACATGAAAAAGTAAAACTGATTTCAGGGTTAGAATCTGATAACTCTAACAAAAGGACCACTAAACAATGCTACTTGGTAAATATCCAAGCTTTAGGCTATACTTAATTCGATTGTGTTGTAGGAGATATCATCTAATAGATTATACAAAAGCTGAAAATGAGCTTAAATATGGAACAGCTATTACCGGTATTACAACTCCCATTTGTTAAAAAAAGTTATTTACAACAACATACAATGTACATATTTCAATAAACATATACCTGTGTACAAGTTTACAGGATAAGAATCTCCAAAAACTCAGAGTATTTTCAATGTATAAAATGTATTTAAGCAATTTTCATAAATGAAAATAAAAATCTCAAACTTGCACTTGTAAAATATTTAAACAATGATAAAGTCCTTCAATATAATAAATACAAAGTAATGAATAAATCTTTTCTGAATTATGCGCCATATTCTGTACATATGCAAGTAAAAATCTGACAAAAGTAAAAGATAAATTACTCCGTTTCTTTCTAAATATACCTAATAATCTCTTTCATTTTTTTACTGGGGGAGTGGGGGGAGGGGAGAAGCAAAAATTAAATGGCTAATAAGTTTATACAACTCTGACACATAAATCTTGAACAAAAAAATATAACAAAGCATATTTCTTTTTTTAAAGGGAAGTAACTCCTTAAATGATTTGATTAGAGTTGTAAATTTTTAGTTTTAAATGTGCCAGTTAAGATTTTGTGATAACAGAATTCTTACATACTTCTTATTCAAACAAATTTATCAAGATTCTGATCTTTGATAAAAAATGACAGTATAAAAATAAATATCTTTATCACCATTTCAAATATCTTAAACAGATCTTAGATAGAACATGAGATCCACTCTATAAAAAACAGTAACAGTGAGTTAAAACAAAAATTAAGGCACAATTTTCAACAACAGATATGTAAAAATTTTAACATTTTTACAGTTAACAAAAGGTTTGCTTGTGTAATGTAGTAGACAAACTGTGATAACCACAATAGTCTGAGAGGTTACTCAATCAAAATTTACCCCACAATAAACAGAGCGGACTCTGATCTACAATATACATAGTGAAGAAGAAAGTTGATGAATATTACCAAAAGACTTTGAAGTTTAATAAACTCTCCTATACGTATTTTTCACTGACATTTCCTCAAAAATGAAGAATATCATTATGTGCATCACTTATATAAAAATAAGTGCTTTTAGTTTAAAACAGACAATTTCTTAACACCATGGCAAAAGGTCTTTTGATGTTTTCCTGGTATAAATTGTTTCATTTTAAATCTGAGTTCAGCAACCTAATTTAAATGACAATTAAATTAAAATTAAAGGCTACCCTTTGCCCCTAGGTAAAAGTCCTTTTTTATCTATCCAGAAATTTAGATATCTTTTGTTAATATGTTCATTTTAGATTTGACAAGTTATCATATACCGGTAAAAATATCACATAAAGCCAACTAGAGTAAACTATACCAGCAGAATACTATACTGGTGCCATTCCAATAACTTTACGCAGCTGTTCAAAAACAAAGAATGTAACAATTGTATGTGGTCCAATTCTCATCCAGTTTGGTATAAAACCCTTGTATAATCCTAGAAGTCCCTCTGAACGTAATGTCTTTGAGAAGCAATCAAATGCTGATTTGTAGGGTTTTGTGATTTGGCCTGTAAAATAAAACAATATAATTATGTCACGCCTACCAATTTTTTTTTAAATCTTAGTTGTAGCCATTCTTGCATTATTGTAGCTTAATTTATTTTCATTTTAAACCATTCTATTATTACACTGCAAGCATTGATTTAATACTATAAATGTTGCTCATTTTCGAAATGTCTTATGGTAAAAAATTTTGAAGCTTTTAAAACCTGTTAAAAACTTACACTGGTTCATGACTCTTGTTTTCACGACGTCTACTGGTGAAGTGGTCAATGCAGTACAGAATCCGGCAATCATAGAAGCTGTGACGTGAAGTGGAACTCCCTCTGTCATCAGCCCTGCATTGAGTATTAGATGTTTGGAGTGATCGTAAGCTGGGATCTGTAAAGAATAAGATTTTTTTTTTAGTTTTCAAGCTGATATAGATTTGAAACTGTGACTGATTTTTAAGTATAAGTAAACCTTTCTCTGCTTTAATTTCATCGAGAAAAAATATTACAACACAAGAAGCTCTGCAATGCGACGAAAACCAGGTTTTCAACGACCAAGTATTGATGTGACAGGAATTAGGAAGAAATATGGCAGTGAAGTAAAAATAATGCTGTTATTTTGGTACCAACACAGAAAGTTGGTTTCAATAGTTCAAAACAAAAATAAATCAGATACCTGAGTAGCAATGCCAGGCTGTATTTTCATGTAAGCTACACACATGCCAAGTTGAGTATCAATAGGTCAAAGTGTGCTGAAGTTATTGAGTAGAAGCTGAAAATTCTATTGTAAGCAAGTGACCTTGACCTTGCTCCCAGATATCTAAGTAGCGATCCGAAGCTGCATCTTAATATAAGCTACCCACACAGCAAGTTTGGTGTCAACAGGTCAACGCAAACTCAAGTTATTACGTGAAAACTGAATTTCTTTTTTAAAGCAACAGTGACCTTGACCTTGTTCACAGACATCTGGGTAGGAATCACAAGTTGCATCTTGATATCAGCTACCCAAATACTAAATTTGGTGTCAATAGGTCTAAGCAAACTTAAGTTGTTATGTGGAGACTGAATTTCTATTTTTAGCAACAATGACATTTACCCTGATCACAGACATCTGGGTAGCAATCCCAAGTAGCATCTTGAAATAAGCTACCCACACACCAAATGTGCTGTCAAGAGGTCACAGCTAACTCAAGTTATTATGTGGAAACTGAATTTCTATTTTTAGCAACAGTGACCTTGACCTTGATCATAGACACCTGGGTAGCAATGCCAAGCTGCCTCTTGATATAAGCTACCCATACACCAAGCTTTGTGTCAATAGGCCAAAGCAAACTCAAGTATTTGAGCAGAAACTGAATTTCTATTTTTAGCAACAGTGACCTTGACCTTGACCACAGACACCTGGATAGCAATCCCAAGCTGCCTCTTGACATAAGCTACCCATACACCAAGTTAAGCGTCAAGAGAACAAAGCAAACTCAAGTTATTGAGCAGAAACTGAATTTCTATTTTTAGCAACAGTGACCTTGACCTTGATCACAGACACCTGGGTAGCAATGCCAAGCTGCCCCTTGATATAAGCTACCCACATACCAAGTTTGGTGTCAATAGGCCAAAGCAAACTAAAGTTATTTAGCGGAAACTGAATTTCTATTTTTAGCAACAGCGACCTTGACCTTGATCACAGACACCTGGGTAGCATTCCCAAGCTGCCTCTTGACATAAGCTACCCATACACCAAGTTTGGGGTCAATGGGTCAAAGCAAACTCAAGTTATTGAGCAGAAACTGAATTTGTATTTTTAGCAACAGTGACCTTGACCTCGATCACAGACACCTGGGTAGCAATCACAAACTGCCTCTTGATATAAGCTACCCATGTACCAAGTTTGGGTCATTAGGTCAAAGCAAACTCAAGTTATTGAGCGGAAACTGAATTTCTATTTTCAGCAACAGTGACCTTGACCTTGATCACAGACATCTGGGTAGCAATCCCAAGCTGCCTCTTGATATAAGCTACCCATGTATCAAGTTTGGGGTCAATAGGTCAAAGCAAACTCAAGTTATTGAGCGGAAACTGAATTTCTATTTTTAGCAACAGTGACCTTGACCTTGATCACAGACATCTGGGTAGCGATCCTAAGCTGCCTCTTGATATAAGCTACCCATACACCAAGTTTGGCGTCAATAGGCCAAAGCAAACTCAAGTTACATATTGTATTGAACGGAAACCAAACGTTGACGCCCGCCCGCCCATCCGCCCGCCGACTTCAGCATTACAATAATCAGTTTTCGTTGAAAACCTGGTTAACAAGTCTGATATCCTTTTCAATACAAGAATCACCTGTCAAGTGTAAATTTTGTTAATTATGGTATGGGATATAACAGTGCTGCTTTCTTCATGAAAGTTCATGTTAACCCAGATTCTGACTCAACATAAGAATTCAATCTTTGAAGGAATGGCCATATGCCTTATGGGGACTGTCAAATTATCAAAGAAAGAAGTATTTATCAGTTCATACTAATATATACCAATAAAACCAATGTCAGTACAAACTGAAAAAGTTGGCTAGTGATGTCCCACTGAGTTCCACTATGGAAAGAAGCAAAACATGTTACTTTACAATTAAAAATACGTGTATCTGTGAATATAGGAACTCAATGTACTGAGATCTAAAGACACTTTCTACAATTAAATTCATATTGGGACAGACCTGATCTAGGATAGAAGCATAACCTTAGGATTTGTACTCAGATGCACTAACTATGCGGCCACCAACGATGGACTCTGTGAATAAAGGTCACCTGCCAATAAAGACTTTTTGTCAATGAAATTCACTTTCCTGCATGTACAATATAATCATGTTCTAGTCATATCCCTAGGTCACAAATTAGACTAAAATGAGAACCTCTAATTTACCTGGGTTGCAGTCAGAATGGCTGCCCTTTTCACCGTTGGTCCAACCCCAACATACAGGGCCCGCACACCACCGTCATGAAAAATTTCTCTGAAAGCACTGAAGGTACTGGAGTATCTTTTCCGTTCCCCATCCAGAAGTTTCCCTTGAGCTTGCATTCTTACTTTTACCAGATCTGTTGGTGTTGCTATGGAGCTTCCAATAGCACCTGCAAAACAAAAATAATCTGTTAATGACTATATGTTTCCCCACCCTACCATTATCCTACCATATAAAAATGGCGGGTTTTTTTTCAGATGTAACATTTGAAAACATTTCATTGGATACCTGGATATGACAGCAAAGAGACACAGACCAATAAGATATTCCAACTTGAAAGTTACATGGCATTTTCTTACCACACATTAAAATCCTTCTAAATATTGCATGCCATCCCTCTTGTCAGCAGGCCACTCATTTCATTACTGTAAACAAAAATTTGAAAGTTAAAATTTCTCTTAGCATACAATATCATTAAATCTAATACCAAACTTGGTCCTGTTTTGTTCAACATGGGTTACCAGCAAAAGACCCTAATATTTTGTAAGCTTTTATTTTACACACAAAGGGCCATATTCTGGTATAATGGTATGGCTCATGTCACCTGCCTGTCCAACCATCTGTCTGTCAGTCCGCATTTTGTTGTGCTGATAACTCCTTCTACAGTTTTCATCCATTTAATTTCCAGTTTGCTACACAAATCTACAAGATAGCCCTTCATCTGTATACTGCAGTGTGCTTGTTTTTAAAACTGCATTGTCCAATAGAGAAAGCTTATAAAAATGCTGTTCACAATATCTAGAACCGAGTAATGAATACTGGTCACAGACAAGAGAAATGACTTGAAATGAAATTACTTTGACATCCTGGGAAACCTATCTTACCACTTCTACCACTTTTATACATTTAGATCTGCTGCATTTGTTTTATGAAAAGGATTCTGATCCATTAAATGATTCCAAATAGGAAATACAATGACTGCGAACCCACTGAATTACGTCAAATGTGTCTAAATTTAGATGTAACATTTTGCTGTGTGAAAACCCAAAAGACATTAAAGACATCACAATATATATTTGAATGACAGACATCCTTTAGACCAAATGAAATTTCACTCAGGTATAGATCATAATTATAAATTAATAATACCTGATATAGCTCCAGAGCATATTTTCTTCCATAGTGGAGTGTGGGCAGGGTCGGTTGCTCCAAACATTCTCTTTAACGGTTCATATGCTCCCAATCTTATAGTACTGTAAGAACCCTCTCTCATCAAAGATGGAAACACACTGTAAATGAAGTATCTGCTATATCACTTTTTGTTATTTATGTTATTCACAGTACTTCAGAATCTCTGTGAATTACCCCTTTGAGGATTTTACAGGGGCATACACTAAAACTGATGATTATATAAATAATGCATAATATGCATTACGTCACTTTATTCTCTACACAGTGAAGAATAACTTGTAATGTAAACAAGAACTATCACTGTAAGATGACAATGTCCCCGAAGTGATGCTTTGACTTTGGGCTGAGGACCAGTCATTCAAGGGTCAAGGTCAAATAAATATAGATCAGTGGGAAGGTCTTTTCCACAGGGGTGTGGTTTCCAAGTATGAAATAAATCCACTTACTAATAAGGAAGTTATGGTCAATGTTAAAGTTTTTGGACAATTGGATCTTCAAGGTAAAGGTCATTCAGGGATCAAGGTCAAATGCTGTGTCCAAGTATGAAGTAAATCCACTTATTAATAAGGAAGTTATGGCCAATGTTAAAGTTTTCGGACGGACGGACTGAAGGATGGATGGACAGTTCAAAAACTATATGCCTCCCTTCGGGGGCATAAAAAAGGACATACCTCCATTTAGACACTGGGAGGGTGTTTATTTTTAATAAATCACTATCCACCCAAAAACTGTACGACAACAACTCTCTTACAGACAAATCAATGCATTTATTTTACCTATTTTGAGTTGCACTTAGTATATTTAACTGACAACCTGACATCTGACGGGAAATGATCTGTTCAGTATTATTCATATTTACATGATTTTGAAGGGAATAGATTTCATAGTATGTGTCTTTAATCAGACTAAAGTAAAAAGAGACAAAGAATGCTTACTTTATTATTATGGACTTTAAAATATCCTGTATTTACAGAGAACATAAAAGTAAAGTGCTTGTTTATTACAGCGTCACCCCTACTAAATGGGCTAGTTCCTAGACTTACAAGACACCTCTACTTTTGTAAAAATTTGCTCTCTGATTTCTTATCCTTACGTCAGGTGCTAGACGGTCATGTTATCAGTAACCATTTTTTAACTAGCTGGCTGCTCACCAACCGGCTACAATCAGAATGATCACCTGATGGGACTCAAACCTTCAACCTCCCCTTCTGTAAGTGTACCCATAACCAAATAGTCATGGAGATAGTAGAAGATAGTTTGCTTCGAAACTTTCCACAGCAAACTGAGCAAACCATTATTATAAACACTGCTTCACACGTTAGTCAGAGAGTGCAGTACTTGAAAATATTGCTGATACCCTTTGTAAAGTCCTGAGATACCCTCATCCTTCACAATTGTGGAACATCCTTTCACCCAGCCATCGTAGTAACGCCCTTTCAGATGGCTCAAACCTTTCTGTTCTGCCATTTCATTTTCAAGTTGCATACGAATTTTGACAACATCTATAGGGTTTGTAACTGTAAAAGAAAACATTTACACCATTAAAGGTACATGCTAAAATGCAATACTTTCAAAATAGAGGAAGAGTTGTATTGTAGGTGTAGACCTTCAATGTCTTTAACAAGATCTGAGGGATTGAACCTTATCTACAGACTCTCTAGAAGAAAAATAAGTACCAATATACTGGCTAAACAATTTCAGTACACACTGTATTATTCCTTCATAAATAAATTTCTATCCTTAGATTTATAGTGAAAATGGGCCTCCAATTTATATTTACTAACAACTTACTCAATACTGTGTCTTAATTTATTTGGCATTAATGCACCTCTTGAACACAATAGCCAACTAAACTGGCCTAAATACAGGTTTGTTTTTAAACAATCAATTACAATGCCTCTATCAATGATAAATTCTTTACAATATATTTCAGTAACTACAATGTTAAATTGCAAAATAGTTTATTTTTCTTTGTATTAGTATTTTTCTTTGGTTTCTATTGATCTATATTTCTAATAAAACAAAATGCTTTTTAGTTTTAACAATATACAACATTTGTCTGATAAATGTGTATATGCTTTACAATGTAAGCAATTAAATAACATTTGTGTTAACTAATTTAAATTAGCCTAACTTACTGTACTTACGGCTCTATCAATTTGAGGTAATTTGTGAATAATTACTAGATAAATGTATGCCCTACATAAAACTGAATCACTGATTTCTTTTCATCTGATTAAGTTTACTGCTCAAAAGTAACAGAAGTTTTTGTGTATAGTATGCAATACATAGTATCATCTCCACATATCTCTTCTAAACAGAGATCTAAATTTTCAAGTTAGGGAATGATGACATTTAGAGTATGGTACAAGTCCTTAACATGTGTCATAACTGAATTTTTTGTTTTCCAAAATGGTTTTGCTTCTTTTGTAATAATGTTGTATTCAACAAAATTAGTGAAAATATAGGGATTATTCTAGACACTCAAAAGGGACAGGGGGACCAAAAGCAGGGCAGGGTGTTGGATGTGTAAATGGCAATACTTTCTGACAGGGTCTTGTAAACAGTAAAGCTGTTTGCACAATCAGTATATTTGCATGCCTGTACATGCATTTGTAGAGGAAATTTCTACATTAATTTATGACATCTAAAAAAGAAAAAGTATTTACAGTAGCTAAAACAGAATTAGTAATTCTCATCCAATGTATACATTTATTTTCATGTTAATAAGGTACTGTTTGTCATGTACAATTTGTTTCATACAACACTATTGTGATTCAAGTTCTAACAGTGCAGCAAAAAATAGTAACAATTTATTATAGAACGCTCCTGGCAATTCTTATGTTACATTGTGGATAACTTATATATATAAATGTCACAGGGAAACAAATTTACATTATAAGAAAGATATTGCAGTGGGAGTGTTGAGAAGCTAAGCTTACAAGTAGGTTAAGACATACTGCAGAGTACAGAAGTACTGACTGCTTTAAAATGCTGATAATATGATAATTCGAATGTCAAACAAAATCCCCTTCGGACAAAATCCCCTTCATGTATTTTTGTATATCTGGACATAATCCCCTCCATGGGTGGACATAATCCCCTTCATGTGTGAAATTTTGCAGTGGACAAAATCCCCTCAATAAAATTGCTACCTAGGACAAAATCCCCCTCGGATGAATTTTCTGTTTATAAAGTGGGTATGAGAGAGACATACTGCATTATGCTGTGTGGTAATTGCCAGTACTTTATTCGGGAATATTGGTTTCAACATCAGTTCTATACTGCTAAGGCCTGTGCTAGATGGACAGTGTTGCACAATTCATTTCTTCCTCACCATCTTTCAGAATTCATAGACGAGTTGTAATAGTGTTCTTCTTTTTCCGTAACGGGAGTTTTGAAGTCCCTTAGAAAGGGTTTTCGGCCCTGGCTTGTAAATATCGTAATGTATAAATAAGCAGAAAATATTTCAATTATTTACATTTATTTTTCAAAGCAATTATGGCATAAGCTATTATAACACAAGCAAATAAATACGGATCAGGATGATAGTACATTCAATTAGCACATTGTAAATTTCTTATTGCGTAAATAAGCAGAAAATATATATTTTTAATGATAATTTGGTTGATAATTGATCTGAACAAATAAAAAAAAATATGTCTTATCAAGCTTATATAATTATAAAGGTTAACTTGATACATAATTATAAATCAAAAAACAAAAGTTCATTATTCATCAATTTTTATGGAGCATAATAATACATTAGAAACCTATGAAACAAGGGGATTTTGTCCGGGTAGGTAAGGGGATTTTGTCCAGCCTTGCAAAAACATGAAAAGGGGATTATGTCCACCCATGGAGGGGATTTTGTCCGGGTATGCGAAGGGGATTTTGTCCTAAGGGGATTATGTCAGTACACCGATAATTCAACTAAATGTGATCTGGACCTTAATTTTGAAAATCAGCCCATTATTAACAAAAAGACCAATGCTTTTGTAAACTAGCTCCGAGCATTGCATGCTAACTTACCGCTAACCAATGATGGATTAATAAATATCGATTGATTTTCCGTTAGAGGATATACAGGTGAATGCGCAACAGCATAGTTTAGTTATTCTTTCGATAGATAAGGAGTATCCATTCCCTCTCAATTAAGGCCCTTATGTTATATAAAAGTACTGTTTTAAAGAACAAAGTTACAATAACTTACAAGCACCAAGTTCAGAAGCATGTCTCCCTTTGCAGGAGGGGTAACATGGGGGTGCTTTTAATTCAGTGAAATTCTATATCTGTCAGGATGGGTAACATGCAGGTGCTTTTAATTCAGTGAAATTCTATATCTGTCATATAAATAACTAAGTTATTCACTCTTTATGATGGATACATAATTTTACAGTCTTGTTAAAAAGGTTTCTGTGAAAATTTATCAAAGATTGTACTGATCAGTTCATCCAAATCAGTCATTCAAACAATCAAAGGCATAATTCTTTTGTCCTGACAATGTGTGCCTATGAGTCAGCATGTGACCTTTCTCTAATAATTTCAAAATAAAATTTTCGTTTGTTAATTAGAGTTTTTGGAAAATGTTGACTTGCAACATACAATTAATTCCTTTACTTTTTTTGTGGTATTCTAAGTCTTTGGTTACACGAGCATGTACACTCATTGTACTTGAAGGTGGTGCTTCAACTCCAACTTATTACTGCCATAAGTCAATACTGACTGTACTAGGTGCGTGTCTGGAACACATTAAAATTGTCAATGATAAAACAAAGTAAATAAGATATTTACTAAAAGTGCTTTCAGTGCTTTGATTTTTTATATATAGCTCAAGTAACTTTTATTAATCCCCTGTCGCATAGCTGGGAGGGGATTATATGAATGGCCTCCGTCTGTCAGTCTGTCCGTCCGTAATATTTTAGTGTGTATGTAATCATGGTTAAGACATGCAAGATATATTGCGGATAAGAAAAGGACCGGTGCATGGAAAAACCGGAAAGCACCGGATAGCACCGAAAAACCGGAAAGCACTCAATTTTCCATTAAAAACACTTGAAAATAATGTTTTATGGCATTTTAAGTATTACAAATAGATTTATTAATGATATTTCAATAAAATGAAATGAATAATTTACCAAAATCATCAATTAGTTAACGAAGATGAGGTATATTTGCATAAGGAGTGCTTTCCGGTCCTGTTAAAATGAAACGCACATCACCGAAAAGCACTCAATTTTCTTTTTAAAACACATGAAAATAATGTTTTAAGTATTAAAAAAGATATATTACTGATATGTCAATAAAATGAAATGAATAATTTACCAAAATCATCATTAAGTTGACGAAAGATGAGCTATATTTGTATAAGGAGTGCTTTCCGGTCGCGTTAAAATGAAACGCACATCACCGAAAAACACTCAATTTTCCATTTAAAACACATGAAAATAATGTTTTAAGTATTAGAAAAGATATATTACTGATATTTCAATAAAATGAAATGAATAATTTACCAAAATCATCATTAAGTTGACGAAAGATGAGCTATATTTGTATAAGGAGTGCTTTCCGGTCCCGTTAAAATGAAACGCACATCACCGAAAAGCACTCAATTTTCTATTTAAAACACTTGAAAATAATGTTTTAAGTATTAAAAAAGATATATTACTGATATTTCAATAAAATGAAATGAATAATTTACCAAAATCATCAATAAGTTGACGAAAGATGAGCTATATTTGTATAAGGAGTGCTTTCCGGTACCGTTAAAATGAAACGCACATCACCGAAAAGCACTCAATTTTCTATTTAAAACACATAATAATAATGTTTTAAGTATTAAAAATGAGTTATTACTGATATTTCAATAAAATGAAAAATTTACCAAAATCATCAATTAGTTGACGAAAGATGAGCTATATTTGTATAAGGAGTGCTTTCCGGTCCCGTTAAAATGAAACGCACATCACCGAAAAGCAATTTTTACTTAATTTTACTTATCAGTATTCTTTTACATTTTTTTCTGACAGGCTTTATTGAGCACAAATCAAATGAAATAACTTATAGATAATGATCTGTATTTAGACACTACTTAGCATATGCGAGTGCTTTTCGGTCTTACAGCGTATATGTATCATCACCGAAAAGCATTGGTATACCATATGTTTTTATTTACATTATCAACGTTATTTTCGTACGTTAATACTTCATGGTTTGAACGTTGTTAGCACTATCAATTCTGTAATATTGTTTGCAAATAAAGTGTTAAATTATGATAAATTGTTCCTTTTTGTATTTTTTTCCTTTCCCATATTATTAAAAATAGTGGAAAAACCGAAAAGCAATGTTTGACTAATTGGCAAACAGTAGTTGTAGTATTGTATATCACACGTGTTAATCCAATCACTGCCGATAAAAGAAGTTGTTTTATCGCCTTAAGGTGTTGATGTAATTTTTAACTGAATTTTATTTTCAGATTCAAAACCATTTTCAACTTATTGATGATTTTGGTAAATTATTCATTTCATTTTATTGAAATATCAGTAATATATCTTTTTTACTACTTAAAACATTATTATTATGTGTTTTAAATAGAAAATTGAGTGCTTTTCGGTGATGTGCGTTTCATTTTAACGGGACCGGAAAGCACTCCTTATACAAATATAGCTCATCTTTCGTCAACTTATTGATGATTTTGGTAAATTATTCATTTCATTTTATTGAAATATCAGTAATATATCTTTTTTACTACTTAAAACATTATTATTATGTGTTTTAAATAGAAAATTGAGTGCTTTTCGGTGATGTGCATTTCATTTTAACGGGACCGGAAAGCACTCCTTATACAAATATAGCTCATCTTTCGTCAACTTATTGATGATTTTGGTAAATTATTCATTTCATTTTATTGAAATATCAGTAATATATCTTTTTTACTACTTAAAACATTATTATTATGTGTTTTAAATAGAAAATTGAGTGCTTTTCGGTGATGTGCGTTTCATTTTAACGGGACCGGAAAGCACTCCTTATACAAATATAGCTCATCTTTCGTCAACTTATTGATGATTTTGGTAAATTATTCATTTCATTTTATTGAAATATCAGTAATATATCTTTTTTACTACTTAAAACATTATTATTATGTGTTTTAAATAGAAAATTGAGTGCTTTTCGGTGATGTGCGGTTCATTTTAACGGGACCGGAAAGCACTCCTTATACAAATATAGCTCATCTTTCGTCAACTTAATGATGATTTTGGTAAATTATTCATTTCATTTTATTGAAATATCAGTAATATCTCTTTTTTTCTACTTAAAACATTATTATTATGTGTTTTAAATAGAAAATTGAGTGCTTTTCGGTGATGTGCGTTTCATTTTAACGGGACCGGAAAGCACTCCTTATACAAATATACCTCATCTTTCGTCAACTTAATGATGATTTTGGTAAATTATTCATTTCATTTTATTGAAATATCAGTAATATCTCTTTTTTTCTACTTAAAACATTATTATTATGTGTTTTAAATAGAAAATTGAGTGCTTTTCGGTGATGTGCGTTTCATTTTAACGGGACCGGAAAGCACTCCTTATACAAATATACCTCATCTTTCGTCAACTTAATGATGATTTTGGTAAATTATTCATTTCATTTTATTGAAATATCAGTAATATCTCTTTTTTTCTACTTAAAACATTATTATTATGTGTTTTAAATAGAAAATTGAGTGCTTTTCGGTGATGTGCGTTTCATTTTAACGGGACCGGAAAGCACTCCTTATACAAATATACCTCATCTTTCGTCAACTTATTGATGATTTTGGTAAATTATTCATTTCATTTTATTGAAATATCAGTAATATATCTTTTTTACTACTTAAAACATTATTATTATGTGTTTTAAATAGAAAATTGAGTGCTTTTCGGTGATGTGCGTTTCATTTTAACGGGACCGGAAAGCACTCCTTATACAAATATACCTCATCTTTCGTCAACTTATTGATGATTTTGGTAAATTATTCATTTCATTTTATTGAAATATCAGTAATAAATCTATTTGTAATACTTAAAATGCCATAAAACATTATTTTCAAGTGTTTTTAATAGAAAATTGAGTGCTTTCCGGTTTTTCGGTGCTATCCGGTGCTTTCCGGTTTTTCCATGCACCCGAATAGGACTGTAAAACAAATTTAGTCAAAGCTGGGAACAACATATGTCCCACGTCAGAGTAATTCAGTAGTAAAACTTAATAACTTAGTAGAGTTAGTTTCGATTAGATATACCAGTATATATACATTATATTTAAGCTGAAGTTGAAAATAATGATATTTTTTACCTGCGGCTGCACACATACATGACGTCCCAGCGAGTAAAAATCTCCATGCTTCTTCGTTTTGAAGATTCGACATGCTTTGAGAATGTCAGCCCTCAGAAACGTATCAAAGATACAACTATCTTTTCTGCTAGAATGCACAAGCTTAAAACCTGTTGTTTAGAATGCAAGCTCAAACGAGCACATGTAATGTAAACAATTACTCCTCTAGGTGTTTCATGGTCTAATTGCTGATATCCATGGTATAGTCTATTTCAAAAATACTCGTGTCTGGCCATTTTGTACAGAAATCTATTCGTAACCAGGATTGAATTTCAACGTCAAAGTGTTGCAGGCACAGTCGCATTCTCCGCTCAAAAGGTTTTCTTCTCATTTTAAAAATACTGTAAGCATTAGGAGAAGCGCAAACAATTTATCCCATATAATCTTTAATTATCGAAATGATTCAATAAGTTTAGGCACTGTCATATATCTGGGGGTTTTATAGTTATTCCACTAAAAGGAATGAACACAGCTGAGAGTATATCTTTTATTGCTGCCCAATCGTACTCTGCTGGGTAAATACACAATACATACTATATAAACAACAGAATAATCATATGGTGATAACAGGGGTATACATATAACAACATATTAAAGTACAGTATTATACAACATCTCCCTTTTTCTAAATAAAATAAAATAAAGTCTCTGATAAAGTAAAATAAAGTGAAATAACAGAAAAATTTCTCAATTTTTCTTCAGAGAAAATTCACACACAATTCTGTCACTGTTATCTACCACTCTCTGTGAGGTAGTACAATCATTAAATGTTATCACCATAGAAAAACTAATTAGGAGAAATAATCTCAGTATTGTCTCTTCACTTATTAGTGTTTCTGTTCCTGGTGGACCATAATGATAGTTAACTTCACATTTTTGTATTCAAATAATTAACAACAGGTTTGTTTCTCATATTTTATCTTAGTTTCACATAGATTCCTTTATTCTGGGTTTAACAATGCGAGCATATCTTTTGATATAAGGTTGTGCCGAAATTGATGATTCAGGCTTATCGTGGGAAATTGGTGAACTTGTTTTTTCCACATGAGAGGGACAGGGGTATCCACTTGAAATTTCCAAAGGTTTTGATTCGTCGGGACTTTGTTCTGGAAGATTGATTTCGGGAAGAATAGGCTGATGTTGAGGTTCATTTGATTTGAGAAGGTGGCGCCTATTTCTACAGTATTCTGCACCTTCTGGTGTTTTTACTGTATATGAACGTGCATTATTTTGTTTCATTGTCTGTAGCTGCTTTTGAGCATATTCGTAAGACTGACATATTCTTTCTGCTTTAACAAGTGTAAGTTGGTCTCCTTCCGTAATAAGTTTTTCTCTAATTTTCTCAGACTGGATTCCAAAAACAATTTGGTCCCTAGTCATGTCGTCTCTGTATGTGTCTCCAAATGCACAATCAACAGCAAGTGTTTTCAAGCTTGTGATAAATTGTTCAATGGTATTGTCTCCTTGTTTTTCATTTTTAAATTTATAACGACTGAAAACTGTGTTTGATTTTGGTTGAAAATGGAGTTGAAATTTATCCGAAATCAGTTTTGTTGATTTTTGTTCATCTTCTGTCAACTGCAATGTATTGTAGATCTCTCGTCCACGCTCACCTACCCACAATAATAAATATGTAACTTTGACTTCCTCTGATTTGTCTTTCAGGGCACCAGCAAAAATAAGCTCTACATGTTGTCTAAATTTCTTGAAAGCTACTAGCAGGTTCTCGCTGCTCCAGTCCATCTTTGGAGTTGGAATTCCAGTTAAATCCATTGTGGAATTTAATATAAATATTAATTCCGTCTAACTGGTGACAGGAATGTATTTTAACCAAAAGAGTTACAAATAATTCCACAATTATTAAATAAATCCCACTTCTGACACCATGTCATATATTTGGGGGTTTAATAGTTATTCCACTAAAAGGAATGAACACAGCTGAGAGTATATCTTTTATTGCTGCCCAATCGTACTCTGCTGGGTAAATACACAATACATACTATATAAACAACAGAATAATCATATGGTGATAACAGGGGTATACATATAACAAAATATTGAAGTACAGTATTATACAACAGGCACCCGTTTGAAGAGCCGCAAACTTCTGTGAAAAAAAACAAACAAACATGCAACAACACATATAAGGAGAATGCATATTTTTTAAACCAATAACTAATTTCCTCAAAGTCGTTGTACATTTAATAAGTGCAATCACATATTTTACTTTTGCGTCTCCTTGGAACAAACAACACAGAATTATTCGTCATAGATTATGAAGGGCGTTAATTATGACGTCCGTCTACTTCTAACGTGTTTCGAATTCGATATTGATGGATGTTGGCGACAAATGTAGTTTCAGTGAATAAAAATTATTGAAATATAACCAAAGTATCATGAACCGTAAACAATGATGAAATATTTCATCGGTTTGAAACTGTAAATTTCATGTTTGATAATGATCCACATTAGAGTTCGACATTGCTTTGCGCAGTAATCTTCTATTTATTCAACTCAAGGAAAAAACTGCTGCATGGTGTGGCACTACATATACCGAGATTAGCAATTTCCACATAGATTTTAATACTTCTAGACTTCATTTAATTGTGCTTCATTTTTATTTTTTGTAGCTTTTTATCTATTTGTTGTATGTGTTGTTTTTTCTCATGTAATAGTCACAGACACTTGGGGTAAAGAAATTGTACTTTTTTCACACATGCGAAGCCATAAGGCACTCATATTCCAAGTTTGGTGCCTGTCTGAGAACGTTTCGATAATTGCTAAAATTCACTGTAATGCCTTGAATTTTAGCAATTAATGGAGACGTTTCTTAGTTTTCCATTTCTGCCAGCGGAGTAATACTATGGAAACCCAGTTTTTGATGCCGTGCATGAGTTGAACCCATGACATGCACTTGTCTGGTTTCTGGCCGTACACTAAGATTACGTAATGACAGGTGCAGGTAATCCAGACTAATCATGTACTAGAGCCACTCTGAAGTACACATACTCGGTTTTGCTTAAATCCTCTGCGTGTCCCGAAGAGAACATGTGCTTGTTATTACAGTCAGTTGGTATTTTTGGTCTCTGTTTATATGTTTGTTTAGTTATATTAAGACTGAAATAAGATAGTAAGTTCAATAAAAATGAAAATTGAAGACATTAACTAGTTGGTTTCTTATCAGTTTCCTTCATTGCTTTCAGTAGACAGTTTGACCAGATGTGGCCAGAGGTTTTGACCATAATTGGGAACGTTTTGACTAAAAATGGGTACGTTTTGGGTATTTTTATTACTATTTTCAGAAGGGACATTTAACACTTTGACCAACAATTGGAATGGTTTTGGCCATATTTTAGCTGTTTTGAACATTTTTATTTTTCATCGGGATTTTTATACAATAATTGGGATTCCCCTTCTTAAGGAAATGAAAACTCAGAAGAATCAAAGTACTGAAAGGGATTGTGTTAATTATTGCTCGCAAGGCATGGAATTTAGTTTACACTCATTTATTTTACATTGACTGCGATACAAGTTCTTACAACTTAAATTCATCACGCTCGATGACTGCTTCCTGGGTTCCATACCAGTATTCGCGCAGCATGGAGGAACTTGAAGATCGTGAGAGAATCTCGCCTCTGACGGGATTCGAACCTGCAACCTCCGGATCCGGAGCCCTGTGCTCTACCCCTTGCCCACGGTGCCTCCTCGCAAGGCATTGAATCATCATTTCAGCTGTTCACGCAAATTTCCATGCCTTGCGAACATTAATTAACACAATCCTCTTTGAGTACTTTGATTCTTCTGAATTGTTACGAAATTACTCTCATTTTCATTCCCATGCGGACTTCAGCCCGCATGGTATTGGTATGCATTTTAGATTTAGAGCAATGGAGGAGCACGTGATCTGTCATCGAACGATGGAGGAGCACGTGATATATTTACAGTACATGGTTGGTTATTTTTTTATTAGACATTTTTTGATAAATTATTAATAAGAACTACTAAGAAGTGCACACATATTCATCTATATAAAAAAGTAAAAGAATATTGTGTTGAAGTTAAAAAAAAAATAATAATGTCGTAATTTTTTTATATTCAAAGTATCAATTACTTCGGCAATTGATCGACTGACTACATCCCTCTCGGTACCCACACGATGTTACTGATCAGCGTTTGGCGTCTGGAATTATGTGACATCAAAATTATCAGCGGCCACATTTAGGTGTTTAACTTTTCAACAAAAAAGCTTATATAGTATTTCATTGGGGGATGGGGCCGGGTGGGAGGGGAAAAGGTAAAATAGATCCAATGTTAAAAAGCTTACCACAAATGACCCAAGAACGGCCAGAATTGTCTAAAAACCACCAAAACAAATAGTTCTATCTATTCAAACATTAAAATAACATTTACGTAATTAGAAGTTCAGAAGATCATTTTGACATATATAAAAATTACCAAATTCAAATGGTTTCTTACTACCATGGAACGAGGGAAAGTAGTTTTTATTTTCCCATTTTACAACTTACTGTCTAATGTCCTATTTAGCGCAGTGAATCAAAACCATTGCTATTCTTGACAGTTTAATACGAAGATGAAAATTTGATAAGTAGGAAGCTTATAATTTAACATTTTGGATGTAAAGTGCTGCGACTCTTTTACTTTGGTTATTTATCAATAATTGTTGATTTATCTAGTAGTAATTCTTGTATATCTATTTAGACTTTTAATCTCTAGAGCGGACTATGAAAATTTGGCCGAGTTTGCAAAATTCAGATTACACAGTATGAAAATCGTGTGCGACACGTGACCAGCTTACAAGAAACTTGAATGTGGGTTCAAAAAGAATCGAGGCATCATTTTTCTTGTAAACTTTGATATTTTTTACATTTTTTGTTTGTTCCTAAATAGCTTGTCACTTCAGGAGTGTTTGGTCTTTTGTTTATTATTATTATTATTATTATTGTTATTGTTGTTGTTATTGCTCGGGATTGTTTTTATTCTACGTCATTTTACAGATAAAGCGACTTAATATTTGATGCACAGCTTTAAAAAGATGATTATTTTATTACGCAGAAACTTCGAAATTCTGTAGAAATAATTATTGTCTTGGAACTCCAGGTGAAATCGATACTTCTCACTACTTAAGTCAACAATTAAATTTAATTACCAGACCAACATATGTCAAGTCAGATTCTTTCAATCTGTACTAAGAATAGCAAAAGAACCTGAATTTTAAAGCATATCCCTCATGAAACAGCATTTAATACTTCTGATACTGTCTCTTTATTTTTAATATTTTTTCATAACAAGATAAATTCCTGAAAGTCATCAAAAAACACTATTATTTTTATGACTTGTTTTCTGTGACCTGACTCTGACCATAATTTTGCTCGCCTATCTGAAAGCCGACCCACTTCCACCCACCAATTCTCCTCATCCGAAAAGTTACAAAGTTACATATTTCATGTAAAATAAAGTCTGCGAACTCTTCTAAGCAATGTAAAAAAAAACAGATCTATATAGAACATATAGCTTTTCTTTACTTACAAGATACAAGAAACTTTATTTCAAGTCGGCTTTTATCAGTCATAAAACATTAGCTACAATGTTATTTACCGACAATAACAAAATATCACAGGCATATTACTGAACATATAAAAACCTGTAAAATAAATTACTTAAGTTCGAAGCATTAGTTAAAGCAAAATTAAAAATTAAATTTAAGAAGATCATGCAAAGAAGATCACAATTAAGACAAAAACAGTGACATTAAACAGCTCATACTGGAAAATATTAAGTTATAATACTGGCAAAAAGAGAAAAAGAAAGCATACAATCATCTAAAACTATATAGAGCAATAAGATATACTATACAAAGTTAAATTGCAACAAAAGTTAGCACATAAAGGCAAAATTTACATGCAAATAATAAGATGGGAATTGAATACAAAAAGACAATAAAACGTTGACATGATACAGCACAAATTGGCAACCAAAAACTACACAGGCAATTTTACTAAAACTGAAAGAACATACATACACAATCAAGTGGAGGAAAACGATTTTGGGTTAAAAAGCATAAGCAGTTACTATGGTAACTGAAATGAATCCTGCATCGTATTTGTATTTTTACAGGTGGCCAGCTGTTTTTCATTTTTTAGTCTAAATTGAGAAGTTTATTAACAATTCTGGATTCACAGCATGATTCTTAAATCTTATGGCAATAGGTTTTATCTACAAACGTTACCACATGCTCTTTTGTTATATACTTGTTTGTGGTGAAAATATAACTGTACTTCTTTGCTAAATCATGCAAATGTGAGGGGGTCAGGGAAAATTTTAGTAATTTTATACCTACACTATAGTCTTTTTCAAGAAAATATATGTTTACCTGTGACCTTGGCTTCTGCAGACGAACTCGTTCCTTTTTGGCAATATTGAACTTTAAAAAAAAGAGGAAAAAAACAGAGATTAATGACGTAAAATAAAGTATTTCGGTCGGTTTTGGTCTCAAGTAATTTATTTCAATGATAACTGTTTTCTATGATTTGACCAACTGTTCTAGCGATGTTTACAAATTTTAATGTGTTAATGATCTGACATTCACTGAGTTCGTCTTGTAATTTTTTTATGCCAATTATTAACAATGCATCTGGTATATAAACTATCATTTGAATTTCACATCTGTTCTGTATCACAATGCCGGTTACCTGTCAATTAATCAGTGAAGTGAGACAAACATCAAAGACGCCGACCGTGCGTGACATATGACACTTTTATCGAGGGAGGACAACGGAACAGCTAATATTGAACACAAATCGCTGCCATTTTCAGATTGAGTGGACGAGTATCGATTACCGACTCGCAAACAGGATTATTTATTCTGATATCATCAAAGGATAAGTCAAACAGGAAAATCCATTAAAGAAAAATTTGAATTTTTTGTTGGATAATATTCGGCGAATTGTCAACACTAATTTTTGTGTCAGTTACAGTAATTAAATTCATTAATGTTACGAGCGTATGTAAACAAAAGGTAGAAAAAGTAACGGAATTTATGAAAAATGGATTGGAGTGTGAAGACAGGTGTTTTACACGCCTTTTTACAGATTTTGTTTTTAGATTATATCACGAATTATGTTGTGCATGTTGATTTGAAAAGGAATACAGAGCTTGACAAGGATGTTATATTCAATGCCAGTCTTGGTAGAGGTTGGTCGTACCATTTAGACAGAGGGTCGCGGTCAGAAGGTTTGAATAATATCGTTTCATTAGATGCTAGTAAAGGTGTTCTTTATCATGAAAAGACAAAAGTTTTGTGTAAACATATCAGGGCAAATCCATTACATCTACAGGTCTTAGGAAAGACACATTCACATGATAATGAATTTATTTCAAATTACTCAGTTATTTCATTGACAATCTTTTTTGATAATTTACCATGCAGTGTTCCATATGAAACATCCAAAATAGACCATTCGTTACCTTCAAAACATTCTGTGCAAGCTGTGATATTTAGTGACGTGTTCTCAGATTGGGATAAATTAAACTGTGTTGAAAAGGGAAGAACTGTGTTATATTTGAATCAACATATCCCCTTGGCACTTCAAGAAAACATTTGTGATGTTACTGTCCAAAACCCAAACTTTCAATACCATTCAAGAAATTCATCAGTTTCTACAACACGTGTTCAGTGCCTCCTTGATTCAGATATTTCAGTTTTGTTAGAGCTCAAACCTTGTTCAGCAAGTGAACACAAGTCTTTCTCAGTCTTAGTTAGCATTCAGCCATCACATCCTTTATTCAGAACATTCCAAGTCCAAAGTCGGGATAAGAAACAAACTCGTCTCAAACGTCAAACATCGAATACGGCTCCCTCTTTTGCTCAAGCTGAATACAGAGCATCTGTTCCAGAAAACCAGCCTGCAGGCATCTCTGTGATACTGATTACGGCTACAGATCCAGACCAAGGCGAAAATGGGAAACTGACGTACTCCATGACTGCCATCCGTGATACGCGAAGTAATGATATGTTTATCATCAACCCTATATCTGGACAAGTGACAACAACCAAACAGCTTGATCGTGAGGAAATACCACGTCATGATTTTAGAGTAACGGCTACTGACAACAACATGCTTCTAAAGAAATCAGCTGTAGCAACACTCATTATAAATGTTGAAGACAAAAATGACCATACACCAACATTTGACCAAGAAGTGTATAAAGTTGAAAAATATGAAAATATTCCAGTTGCAACTACAATAACTACTGTAAGGGCCATTGATAAAGACACAGGAAAGAATCAGGAAATTCGATACAGCATCATTGAACCAGTGATTCCAACAACTTTCAAAATAGACCCAATATCTGGTAGTATTTCAACTTTGAAAGTACTGGACAGAGAGGTTCAGGCAAATTACAAGTTGGTTGTTCAAGCCAAAGATCAAGCAGACTTTGGAATGCAGCGATCATCCACTGCTACCATAGAGATAAAGGTTCTGGATGAGAATGATAACTTTCCACAGTTCAGTCAAAGGTCTTATACTGTGAATGTTTCTGAAAATCTAGATATCACATCACGTCCGGTTATTGCTCATGTTTCTGCAACTGATGCTGATGAAGGGCAAAACCAAGATATTACCTATAGCATTACTGGAGGTAATATGGATGACACTTTCTATATTGATCCAACTACAGGAGAAGTTTCAGTTCAGAAACCATTAGATTATGAGGTCAGTAAGGAATATAATCTAAAAATTAAGGCATCAGACAGTGGGCAGGTACCTCGAACAAACAGTACAAACCTTTGGATAAGGATAGATGATCTGAATGATAACCCACCGTACTTTCAGAGTTCTGTTTATACAGGTTCAGTTGTAGAAGGCGAAAGCATTGGAACACGTGTTTTAACTGTCCGAGCTTTGGACAAAGATGATGGAGTTAATGGCCAAGTAGAGTATTCTCTTATCAATGTACCCCCTGCTTTTCCATTTGCCATAGATCCTGACCAAGGTGAGATCTCAGTCAGAGCAACCCTTGACAGAGAAATCCAGTCATCTTACTCATTTACTGTTCAAGTGAAGGATAAGGGTCAGCCACAACTGTCTGCCACCGTTTCTGTAGAAATAACTGTTAATGACATTAATGACAACAGTCCTATATTCCCTCAAAAAATATTCTATGTCAGCATTTCTGAAGATGCACCAATTAATAAACAAGTAATACAGGTGACAGCTAATGATGCAGATACAGGGGTAAATGCTCGTCTGACATACAGCATAATCAGTGGCAATAATGATCAAGTATTTGCAATTGAGAGAGAGACTGGAATTTTAACTCTTGTTAAAACTTTGGACTATAAAATACAGAACAAATTCATCTTGACAGTACGTGCGTCTGACTCTGGTACTGGTAATAGATATGACACAGCTGAAGTTCATATAAATGTCACAGATATAAATAAGCACACACCAGTGTTTAGAAATACTAATTATCAGTTCAATGTTGATGAAGGAGCCCAGATAGGAACATCAGTAGGAAGGGTCCAGGCAATTGACAATGATGTGGGTGAGAACGGAAGAATTACTTACGCAATAATTGCAGCAGAAGAATTCAATATTGACCCTGTCACTGGTGAAATCACTACAAGAGAAGTTTTAAACCATGAAATCAATACCGCATATTCATTTGATGTACAGGCGAGTGATAATGGTGACCCAGTGAGACAAGACACAGCAAATGTTATAGTGATTGTGAATGATAAGAACAATAATGTACCCAAATTTGATAAACCTGTTTACGAAGCAAGCGTAAGTGAGGCGGCCTTTGACGGACATCTTGTTACTACAGTACATGCTTCAGATGCTGACTCTGGAATAAATGCACAGATAATCTACAGATTTAGTGATGTTGGTTCTGGTTATAGTGACTTTGAAATAGACGATGCAAGTGGGGCAATTCGTGTTGCAAAAAATAACAAAATAGACCGAGAGAAACGCAATAATTACACCCTGACCGTGTTAGCAGTAGATAAAGGTGTGATTCCTTTAACAGGAACTGCTCTGGTTAAAATCAAGGTTGAAGATATCAATGATAATGCTCCACAGTTTGCAAAAGATGAAATTACAGCACTAGTACCAGAAAATATGAAAATTGGATCCACCGTTGCTGTCATTGAAGCAGTAGATCCTGATGAAGGAATCAATGCCGATGTTGAATATTCTTTTGAAGGAGGATTAGATGCTGATAAGTTTATTTTAGCCAATCAGCCAGGCGATCCAGCCATTATCGTGAACCGTGTTGATCTGGATTATGAATCAGACAAGAAGGAATATTATATAAGGTTAAAGGCAGCATCTGGGACATTGTTTTCAATAGCACTGGTTATCATCAAAGTGCAGGATGTTAATGATAATCCTCCAAGTTTGAAAGATTTCACAATAATATTTAACAATTATGTAGATCACTTTCCATCTGAACCCATTGGAAGAGTTCCAGCATTTGATCCAGATGTGTCAGATCAGTCAAAGTTGAGGTACAAGTTCCTTGGAAATGAGGCGGGGTTCCTGCATCTGAATACTACTACAGGGGAGATTACTCTAGATTCTCGGTTAAACTCTGATATACCTAGGACTGGAGACATTCAAGTTGTTGTTTCAGGTAAGTTGATATTAAATTTATGTGTAATTTGTTGTTATAATGTTTAATTTTCTTACAAATGTTTAGAGGTTTCAAGCTGTTCGTAGCAATCAGTCACTTGAATCTTGATACCATTACAAATGTATTACTTGCACTCCTTGGTGCATGTTTGTAATTCAGGGGTTGACAGGGGAGTTATCTTAGTCCTTTCAGAAAGTGAAATGGTCTGTTTATACTTTCTGTTACCTGCTCAGAGTTTTACGTACTTAAACATTAACTTTTGAAATGCTTATCCTATCTTTATGACAATATTTGCAGTACTGATAAGTCTGAGCTGATAATGTAAAAAGGAAAACTCAAGCAAGTATTTAATGATAAGTGATATATATATGCAGATATATCTGATGAAACATGTTTTTCTTGTACCCTCAGCATAAAGACAGTATTCTTGTGAGCAATGCATTGTTCTGTACCGGGTTACTACCACTGAACCAGCTTTTCTGATAATCTGTCATCTACTTTCTAGGAAAGATATTTAGACTTATTATAGTTTTATACATTGAAATACATTTTTTAGTAACCTCAGATAGACTGAATGTTATTTCAAAATTTCTGCTAGCTTTTGCCAAGAAGTCACTGTCAGGATTAACAATGAAGTGTGGGTCTGGGAGCAAACATCTGATATGTTGTGTTCAATTGTTAAATTCATTTTTTGCCCTGGATTATCAGCTGCATCTGAAATGATTAGAAATCATTTTTAAGATCTTTAAAGGAAGTGTCAAAAAATGCCCATTGGGGACTGTTAGAAGGAATATAGATACATTGTATTCATCATTTGAATGACTTAATTTCTTTGCAGTTTAATGATTGACAAATATTTATTTTATTGTTATAAGAATAGCAATATGATTGAACAATAAGCATATTTGGTTGTATGGCTAGTTATGTTATCTCAGCCTTGTTAATTAATTCACATATATTGACAATGTATGAAAAATCTTGAGAACCTATAATGATGAATATGCCAGATGTTAAAATTTAAAGTGATAACTGGAATGAAAAAGGGAAGTGTAAATTAATAGATAAAAATATCAATTATAAACCTTTATAATTCTCAGTTAATCACGTTGCACCTTTTGGTCTTTTAACTTTAAAAGTATCCGCTTATTTAACTAAATGGTCTATACAGAATTTCATTTCATCTTAACAAAAGCCTGTTATTGCAACCATTCAACACTACCTTGACTAGTGTCTCATTGTTAACTAATCCTTTGTTGGGATAAAGAAATCCAAAAATTTGCCGAAAAATGGCATTACCTATTAAATAGTTTACTTTACTGTTCAGTGATTTTAGATCGTTTGTGATAACTGGTTAATAGAATAAATATTTTGTTTAGACTTTAAGGCTAGATAGTTTCCATTTTTATAATATTTACAATATGCTGAGTGTGAAATTAAACATGTTGAAACAAATAAAAGTCTTCTTAAAGTACCCGAATGATCAGTGTAGATTTTAATCATTGTCTCCTTCAGATCATGTCAGAGAAAGATTCTATGTTTTTTTAAATCAACTTGAGTTCAGTCACATTTGTTTGATTGTGGCAAAAACTAATATAAAATCCCTTTTCTATCTTTTCTTTTAAAAAACTGTAAAGAAGTTATCCTAGTGAATAATTGTGTAACCAAACATGGTCTCTATTTATGACTCCTGATGCCCCTTTCTATGGCCCTTAATTGTTACATCAGGGCAAAAATTAACTGAATTTTGCAGACAAGTCAACATGTTTTCTAAATTTCAAAGATAAGTGTTCACATTTGAACTTATTTTACTGAACAGTAAACAGTTGCAAAGAATTTATAGTGAAGCAAAACAAGAGGAGTTCTTTGGAATGGCATTACAATTGTGATGTGACAGGAAGAAGGCACTGTAGCAATTTATATTTAAAAATATCAAATTCTAAAGAAATATTTAAAACATATATTTGGGAGGAAGTATAAATATTTGATTAATTGATAAGGAATAAGAAGATTGAATTCATTTTTGTTAAGTGTTATACATTTATTGAAATACTGTCTGTTGTTCTTGATTAAGTGCTTCTGATTCCCTTTTAATTAAAAATTTGATTTAAATAAATGTTGCAGATGACAATATATAATTTTGGATGAATCAAAATCAAAATTTTGTCTATAGCAAGCAGCAGATAACATTTTAGGACATCCTTGATGCGCACATCAAACTCTTGTCTTGGCTTATTCATTTGGCCACTTCCATCTAGTTGGTTTCTCCTAGAGAAAGTCATTGTCTGGGTCAAACAGGCCGGTGTCAATGTGTGTTATGTCCCAAAAGCTACTTACATATGTTGTAAAACATATTAGCTTTGTTGTAAAACATGTTTTGCAGTCAACATAAATAAAAGGTGCAAACTATGCTTGTTAAGTTTTTTGTTGTTCAACATAAAACATAATTACTTTGTGATGAAAAATATTTAAAAGTTAAACATTTAGTAATTTTAGATCTCAGATATTTTTATTGCCTGTCATTAATAAGGTTAGATGAAATACAGTTTTAAACAGAGTGTTTTACATTAAGAAAAGAAGATTATAAGGTCTAATAGGCAAAACAAAATAGAAAAAGTAATACTTTTATAAATTTTAATATACTCATTTTATAACCTGCTGGGTGAGGTACATTGAGACAAATTTGGATTGGCTGACAAGACCTTGTCCTGATCTTCAAATGGCATGTTAAGTGAGGTGACTTAAAGTGAGGTAAAAAAAAAAGTGCAGTTATGTTTAATGAATTGACAAAAAAAATAATAAAACAAGCCTAAAGTAATGCTTTGGCAGACAGTTGCTCTTTAAACTTTAGTAAATAGGACATAATATCAGGTTAAGTTTGTCCAAAGTTTGAATCACAGTCAGGGCTTAGTTGTTAAGCTGACAGCCATGGTACCAGAAAGCTCTATGGCACATTTATCCCAGTCAGCTCAGAATAAACTAAAAAACAAAAACAGTTGCATCTAATAATTCACTCACAGAATTTGTGTTTTGCTTTAATATATTTTACAGGAGATACTTTATTAATTTCAGATGGCCTGAATGAAGTTCAGGCAACATGTCGTCTGCAAGTACGCCTTGTCACCTTGGAAATGTTAGAGAAAAGTGTAACTATTCGTATCAACAACATGACCAGTGATACTTTTCTTTCGCCATTGTTTGGGTTCTTTATTGATGCCCTGGTTATTATTATCAATGTAAGCAAGGAAAACATCTTTGTCATCAATGTTCGAAATGACACTGACGTGAAAGCCCAAATCCTGAACGTCACTGTATCAATAAGAGAGAAATCAGTTCGTGTTGGCCGCCAAGTGGTTGATGTATTCTACAGTGCAGAGTATCTGAAAGAACAGATCTATCTCCAGAGAACGTTGCTGGCCAACTACTCTAATCTGCAGGTTTGTATTAAAGGATTTTCTAAGATCACTGTATTAATGACATGTATATGCTTTTTAACCATCACCCAGAACCTTCCTAACCACTTGCTTGATTTATAGAAGTAACTTTTTTTCATAGCTACCTGTCTTAATGAAAGTTTGGAAGCAGATGGAACTGAAAAATTTGATTTCTTTGACTCTGAATCATGATTTGGTTCATATTGGTGAGCTGTTTCACCCTGTGAAACTGTCAATACACATAGCATATATTTAAACTTCTCAGTTGTTATAATTAGAAGCAGATGTCTTTAAATATCGAGCTGTTTGTTTGCCCATCAAGTTTAGCTTGATGACATAATTGCCTTCTCATTAATTATAAAAACAAAAGACTGTAAGACTTTACTCAGACTTTTAAAATATCATATTACAAATTTAGGAGCTGACAAAGAAATATGTCATATGCCTACATGTAAATGATATAAATTAATACATTCTCCAATATCTTGGGGGTTTGCATATAACAGGGACAGAATTGTAAAGCTGTTGGTAGGATTTCAATAGAGGAGATATTATGTGAATTTATTGTCCTCTTACCATGCAATAGAGTCGTAAGGTGCTCTCTGATGACAGACAATTTTTCTTTCCTGTGTCATCGTCTTGTCTGAATAAATAATGGAAAATTTATGAAAAAAGATCATGTTTGCTTTTAAACTATAGAAAATGCATAAAATGTATGTGGTGATATTTGAATTCTATGGAATATGAGCGTCAAAAATTTAATTTAATGTTAGGCTGCTGCTAGAAATATCAAACAAGAGTAGATGTAAATTTAATGTGTTTAAAAGTATATTTATGAAAATTGGGACATTTTGAAGAATGGAGCTTCGGTGCAAAGAAAATGGGTGACTTAGGTGAATACATTGGCCAGCTACACAGAGTGCTTTCAGTCACTTTATTCAAATATGAGCTTTCTCCTGTTTACAGTTAACACCATTTAGATTTCAGATATAGAATATAAAGTGGTTTTAAACAAGAATATACATAAGGTTTAAGAATTGTTCAAAGCTTTTGATAACAATAGCTTAAAGAGAAGAAGAATTTCTCTGTGTAAAGTGAACATTTAATGGGGTTTTGATCAAGAGCAGATTTTGCAGGTGGCCATGCTATGGCTAAGATACTGTCTCTGTTTTGTCCATCCTTTTATAATTGAATTATTTATTTATTTCTGTGGGTCCTCTTAACTTCAAAGTAAGTGGCCTAAAAATGGATTTTTGCAGTATAGGCTTTGTAACAGTACAGGAATTGTATGAGAAAGTGAGTATAATCTCCCGGGTCAAACATTGAAAGTACAAGTCAATTAAGATATGACTGACATTCAGTGTTTTAGTGTTTGAAACCTTTGATACGCCTGAAGCATTGATTGTCAGACCTATTGTTCTCAAAATAAACCCATACATAGCCAGGTAAAGAATCAACAGTGCTGAACAGCCTTATCAAACTTCTGGGCTTGCTATTTGAGACACTGGGCTGTCAGAGTACAAATATTGCCATCATAAATCTTGTATTTAGGCCTTTATGAAGTGGTGAAAAACTAGATAAAGGTAATAAGGCAGGGGATACCAGCTCTCTTGTAGATTGATATTTATGCCAGATTTATATCTTTATAATTGAATTTTTATGATTTAATGTCAGTGTTAAGCAGATCTGTACAGTTGACATATATGGTCAGTTTAACATATTTGATGGTAAGAAAATGTTTTCTGGGTTGTAAAATATCAATTAAGTCAGTATTAAATGTTAAGTTACAGTTACTGCTTATGACACTGGCTATTTCTTTTCTGCAGTGATGTTTAAAAGTAGAAATGAGTGAGTGACACATGTTTTTAAAGATGCCTTTTTTAAGGTTTTAGGTCAGTGTTTTGTTCTTCCAACTTCCAACTTAATTTCTTCGGTAACCAGTCTCTTCTCAACCAGTAGAGCATTAGATTGTCAGTCCATGGGTCCTTGGTTCAATCTTCACAAGGGCCGGCAAAATTTCTTTGTGATAATCAATCTTGGACATCTTAGATCCTGTTGCACCTTAGTCCTATATGTCACCTGTGTATCAAGCAAAGAAATTGTCAGTCATATTAGGAGAGCTAGGTTAGTAAACTAGTTGGATTTCCAGGAACACTTGTTGGTGACCATCAGGATATAACCATAGCTGTTGAACTGGTGTTAAACCCCAATATAAACAAAGAAACAGGGTAACAAGTCTTAGACTTAAACATCTAATTGGTCTAAATAAAAGAATTATCAGGAGCCAAAACTTAAGACTGGTCTCAGTTTTGTCCTTTGCCCAACATTGTCCTGAGGGATGGTTATAATATGCAAATCAAAACTTCTTCTTATATTAGAATTTTAGAAAACGAGAAAAAAATAATGACATAAATCTCATTAAAAAACCAATTCATTACAAGTTCAGGAAGAAAATTATTTCTGCTGTTTTATAGAATGTTTGGGAAAATTGAGATAAAATAATCATTTTGATGTACTTTCAGATTTTACCATTTGACGATAACCTATGTTTGACGGAAGTCTGTTCTGGATTTGAGAAATGTCTTTCAAGACTGAGGTTTGGGGAGGCAGCACCTTTTATTGCATCAGATACAATGTTGTTCCGTCCCATTTACCCCAACAATGGTTACAAATGTGAATGCCCTCATGGCTTTACAAGTAAGTATTTCAGGTCCAGGGTTTGAGCTGAGGCAACTAAATATTTGCAATAAAAAACAAGAAGATACGAAAGCTATTATTATTCTGTTGTTCAGGGCAGCTTAGTTCATATGAATACAAAATTAGATTGTTCTGTTTGATCATTTATTCAAGATACATCTAGATAATATATTTATGTTTGTATGTAATGATAAAGTGATAACTTAATGACATTTTGTATAAAAGAAGATAAAAATTTGCTTTTACATGTAGCGCAGATAATAAAACCATTGCAACAGTGAATTATATCAATATGGCCAAACTGTAGAAAAAGTCAGAAATATTAGACAGTCTTAATTGTCAGCTGTAGCCTGGTGAATAAATTATCATAGTTCCTTGATATTTATCTAGTCAGAAAAATTCTGCAGCAAGTCTGGTAACTTGTACATGTACATTGCAAATTAGCCATACTTTTATAGCCAATGCATTTATGGTACAAATAAGGCCTCTGCAGCTGTCATTGTATTAAATGGAAATGAGAAATGGTCTGCTGGTATCTGTGTAATTGTACATTTTCTTAGTTCAATTAAGATACTACCAGCATTGAGAAATGTCCCTTGGGAGGCTGGAACATATTGCAACTAATGTTTGATGGAGAAAAATTGGCAATAGTTGTGACAGATTCATTCCTCTTCAGGAAAATTTCCACCATAAAGATTACTGTGTCTAGGTTGCTTTACTTGAAACTTCTCCAAAGCAGGAACAAAAACAAAAATAATGTCAGAAGTATTTTTCATTTTTGATAAAAATCAAAAAGTTATTGTGAAGTTTCAGTAATAATGGCAGATGTTGTGCTTGTTTACTGAGTCTCTTTAACTTGTATTCCTGTATACTTTGCAAAAGCTTTTTAAATGTGCAGGGATTGAAATTAGCCGAAATACACACTGTGATCTGTTTTGACACATGTAAAATTTGACTGAGTTAATTCACATAAAGCGGAATAAGCCTAAACCTTTGAAATTGATTAAAATAAATCAAACACCGCTTTTGTATGGGACTGGCTGGTGGCCAATAAAACCCCAACAAAAGGTCCTTACAAATACCTGTACAGTTACCGTAGTAACATAGTAACAATTGTCACAAAAGTTGTAAAAAGGTCAGAAACCATGACCCCTTAACTAGCAAAGAGTGCTGGGATACAAGATGGGTGATATCCATTAAGCAAAGACTGCTGATAATGTTCAATGGTGACCCTTGTCAGAGCAGATTGACAAGCCCTTATTTTCTCATCATCTTCTGGATTGTCATTGATCCCCTGTCTATTTTGGGCCTGAGTACTTTAGGACAGCTTATCTTATTTAAGGGTCATTTGAACTGAAGAGTTTGATTAGATTATTGACATTTGAAGGTTATTGTATAATGCATGTCTTTCAAATTAAGATAATTGTGATCATATTAAGCAGAGAAATAAAGGCTGAAGGTTTTTTGTGTAAAATACTCTCTTAAAAACTTATAAAAACAAGACTAAGACATTGTTTCCTGAGTGATATCTGTAACATAAGTGAAAACATTTCATCTAAAGACATCTCTTACTGTAGTAATTTTAAAACCTGCTGATCATTAAAATTCAGTCCAGAAAATTGCAAAAAACCAGAATATTCAAATAGTTTGATAGTTCTAGTTCTCTCTGTGTTAAAAATGACACAGAAAATAATGTAAGATTCACATAATACCATATAAAAGTTAAGGATGCATTTACCTACTTGGTTGCATTCTTTTACCAAAAATGCTGAAAAGAATTGTTTCAAACAAAGTGTTATCTTTCCATTTCTTTTTTTCAGACAATAACAGCTTCTCATACTGTAGTGTGGAGATCAACCTGTGTTACTCAAACCCATGCAACAGTTCTAGGGGCACCTGTCATAGCACAGAGGAAGGTTACACATGTGAATGCAAACCAGGCTACACAGGTTAGTATGGAAATCCAGTTTAACCATAGTTTTTTTCTTCAAGCAAAATGTTACTGCACAAAACTGTACCAAAAGGTGAAAATATATTATATACTATAGATTTATGTGATGTATTCTCCCCAGTGTGTCCCAGTATGCTTAACAGAGGTGTGACTATTGCCCATTTATTTGGTTTGTAATAAGACTGGAACTTGTGACCCTTTATTTGTTGTCTGTGTAAGAAGTTTGTCTTGTGTAGGTAAAAAAAAGTAGCTTTATTGTGGTGAAACAACAAGCTTGTTTAGTTCCTACTATAAAATTGATTTAGTTCTTATGGTTGACTGTTGGTTTCTTTCGGTGAATGTTAATTTAGTACCAGATTGTGTATACATATGGAAATTAATTTCATTTCCAGTCTCCATTTCTTTGCATGGTGTCTTTGTTCAGGAATTAAACTGAAAAAAAAATACAAGGTTTTTCCTGACAGACTGTGAGCTTACAGTTCGTACCAAGTAATTTATTGCTCTTTTGTGATATATCTGCATTTCTGAATTTCTCAGTGGAATACCTATAATGGACCCCCATTAGGAGACAGAAAACATATCCGCAAAACAATTATCTGAAACACAAAAAACTAACATGTCTATCTGATGCTGCTTTATTAGAAGCTAAATGTAATCTAACATGTTACTTGGCTTCTAGAATCAATATCCCTAACCAATATTTTGTTACATGAGTACACATGGCTTGTTACTTGAGTATTAGGTTTTTCTAGTTATAGATTCTGTTTCACTTCTATAAATTGGTAATGCATATCTGTCAGTGTTATTTAGCAATTTAAGTAATAAAAATTCTAATTAGGAAAAAAAACTCAGCATGAACATTTCAGCTGGGGTCATTAAGTTGAAAATGAAAATGTAGTTTTGCATAAACATCATGCAAGGTTGTTTTTTTTGGCAGCAAGTGTCTCAGTTACTGACCAGATTTATTGTGACCACTTAGAGAAGTTCATTTAGTTTGTGCATATTTCTGTTGCTGTATTTGAATTGTTATCACTTCAGACCTTGCTTTGAGTTTATCTCACCCAAAAGTGAATAAATTTTATTTACCTAGTATTTAATAGGATTATCAAAATCACCTTGTTTTCAGAAGTGTTTCTTACCTACAATAAATTGCACTCAGATATGTACAACTTCAATAAATTCATAAGCCAGTTTGACTTCCAGTAGTAGAAGGGGATTATTAGTTTACAAAATGGTTCCCTGCATTTAAATATACATTGAATTAATATCGAGAGTGGTCACTTGAACTTTTCCGACAGGTAATTGATGATAAAAAGAATTTTCAGGCCATAATGTATATGAATTTCTTTGGTGCTTTCAAATTTGAAGGTATAGTTTTGGTCAGATTTTTTTTTGGCTGTTCATGCATCGGAGTTCCTTCAAATCAGCTGCAGTAATTTTCAAGCCTCTCTCAGAAACTCTTCAGTGATCTTCAGAGTAGAAGATAAATTTAGTCTGACCTGGGATTGCATACAGCATGCCACTGCAGTGGGAAATATTGATTGTCTATAAAACTAATTAAGAATTAATGACAAGGTGCACACAATGTAATCTCCTTCACATTTATCTGGTTTGTAGTAACTCCAAAGTTATAAAGGGCATAAGAAAAATCAATATTCTTGTTTGGTAATTTCTGCAAAATTTTATGCTTCTTAGATCATTGAGGCCAGATTTTCAGGTAGAGTAAATCTTTGATAGGACAGCATTGTTTTTTCCCATCATAGTCGATGTCTTATTGAGAGGGTTTGTTACTTGATAGTTGACTGCTTCATGTTCCATTGTCTTCCTGTTGTTTTATGGGTCTTGCCCGTGTCATTGAGTTGTCATACAAGAAGCCATAAACAATAGCATGACTTCCTATTGTTAGTTGATTGATACGAGATTAGTTGCTTCCTACTGTAATACAGTACTGTAATATTTCATGTGTGAGTAAGTAAATATAGAACTTGTTTTTGAGGAATGTTCTCAGTTTTAGTCATTGCTAGTTTAGACAGGTGTTTTAACAGTACTACACAGTTCATAATATGCCCCCGAGCTAACAATTCCAAATAGCTAATAGCGAACTTTTATCCAAATGTTGTTGACCTCTCTGACTCTGGTACCTTAATTATCTCTTGCACATAAAATCTTTTTGATTTCTCTACTCATTAAGTTTTCAAGTGTATTCACAGTGATTGTAGCCAATTCTTTTTTAACGAGTATTTTGTACCTAGTTTAGTCGGTATTCATTACATGAATTTTAGCTTTGTATTGCCGTGCACATTTTCTTTTCAGTGCTTGTTATCTAATGACAGTTGATAATGATACTTATCATGTGAAGGGTTTATGATGAAAAATTGTCCTGTCATTTCTTAAGTTCTGTTCAAACAAACCCACCAAGACTATGACATATATGTGGGGCTCACATATCTTCTTGCAAGTTATTGTTCAGTCTTACACGTTCTCCTTTTTGCATCTGACTAATCCAAAATCAATATATAACAGGAGAAAAATTATTTTATAGCTGTCACAAGCTTTGCTGTGAACACTTTTCATATTTGCTTGGCTAGGAGAACAGATGAAGAATAAATATCGCCAGTAAGGCATCTCAAGATTTGTAACCCTGCAGTACAAACAAGACCTTTAAGATTCATGAAAACTGAAGGCAAAATGTAGACTTCCTTCCATGTTTAAAAAGCTCATTTGAAGAAATATCTTTATTGATAGTTTTGACTCATTGGCTCCACCTATTGTTATTTTCTTGTACAAAATGGGTGCATTGCCTCATTGACAGATGCATTTTATAAACAGTATTTGTTGGGTTTTTTCCTAGTTGTTTGATTACTTTTTATGCCCCTGGGGGGAGGGCATGTTGTTTTTGGTATGTGTGTGTGTTTGTTTGATTATTTGTTTGTTTGTCACAAACTTAAACCTTTTTGAGGCCCCGCTGAGGGCATGGCATTCATTCATTGAAATGTATCATTGTTGTTTGTGTGTTTCACATATTTATGAGCATATTGATTTTGTATTTGACAGGGCCTAAATATTTGTCTTTATTACTAAAAAATAAATGGTTAACATTACTAAAAGGTGGGTTGAGGGTGATTTGATCAACTCCCACACCTTATCAATCTGTTTGATGACTTTCTCAGTCTGCAGGTATATATATAGCTACATGATGTGTGATCATCATTCTAGAAATGGCTCAGACAGTTAATTCAAAGCTGTCATTTGTAGTCATTTGCAGAGTGGACAATTAATTATTGCTTCAAAACAAGTAGTGTCTTTGTGTACAAGCCTTTCTTGTCTCATTTACTGATAAGTAACTTGATAAGAATATCTCATTCAGGTAATGCATTTTGCATGACTTTGGGCATTCATGATGGTTTCAGATAGAGCTCTAATGTGTTGTTTTTTGGTATTTGTAGTGGAATGTGCATTGAAATCTCATGAAAGGCAATGTGTCATATAAGGAGTGCATTTCGGGGTTCGCTTGTAAACATTTCTTTTTTTTAATAACTGCAATTATGCCTGGCAGTCAATCTTAGCTTCAAAGAAATGCTTGTGCAAACAACACATTTCACTTAAATGAAAAAAGCCTGTTACAGCGGCTACTTTCAAAGTAACATCATTTAACTCTTTTAACAGCTTGTGGTAATTTATGTGTGATATGTCTGTTAGCAGAGTATGCTATCATAGTCCAGGATTTTCTGAGAAATCTTATGCACTGACATGATGCTAATGTATTAATATTGTGTCAGAACAATATCAAGATGTAACATAAAATATTACTTACTGTGCTTCAAAATTAAGGAAAGGGAATTCATTTTTCAGATTGTTCTAGATAGTCAGTATGAACAGATCAGATGAAGTGTTTGATTTTGCAGGTGCAAGTTGTGAGGTAGATCTGTCTGTGCAGTATGACACCATTTCCTGTCCAGCAGACGTCTGTCAGCCACCATCTGTCTGTGTGCCACTCATTAATGGAGGTTTCAGGTGTGATCACTGTCCTAACCAGGTAGATTACAACCAGTTTTGTCAGCAGTTGGCACGCAGCTTCCCAAAAGGTTCTTTCCTCATGTACCCAACAATAAAGTCCAGATACAGATTTTCCATACAACTGAAGTAAGTACAGTATTTATAGATTCTGATTTCTTATAGAAATAGTTTCTCTTTTTATTTCACTGACAAGGTGTCATTAATCATAAGAAAATACAAGTTTGAGGTGTTACGATCTTGGAAATCTTCGTTAAGACTGTGTACAAATCAGTTTGTAGATATATAAGCTACAGTGCTTTATCTGTATGGGTCATTTACTTCTTAAACGGCTATGCAGCATAAGTAAAATGCTGGTAATTGAATATAAAATGAGCCAGGTTGAAGATATGTAAATTGAGACGTTTTCCGAGATCTATTGACACAGAACATTCACTACAATATTTTACTACAGTGAACAAACAGTTTTATTAGACACTTCAAACAAGCTTGTTTACACTGCTCAGCTTGTAGAAAATTTAAAATGTTTTTGTGTTTTCATATCTTTAATATCACATCTGAAAGAAAAATTGGTTTAAACGGCTTTGATAGGGAAGAAATATATCTTTTTGATGGTATTGAATTAGTCATCAGATAAAAATTGCCTTACATTTAAATTTTCTTGCAATTCTGAATACATGAATTGAAGGTATTTAAACGCACACATTTGCAGATGATCTTTAATGGTTTAAGTGTTTTGTAAAAAAAAAAAAAAAATCTTAGTTTTGGTAAGAGTTGTTTATTTTTAGGAGCTTTCATTTTTTGAAGAGTTACTGTGTTTGCACATTACTGTGTTTTACATATCATCATTTCTTTATCCCTCCACAATCTTAATCCATGTATTGCATGAGGTTTTCCATTTAAATTTTCAGGCCGACACAAAATTTGAATTAAATTGTCATTCATACATAGAGAGGTGTATCTAAAAATGGTAAAACTTGGCAGGATTTGATAGGATAAGATTGTCATAAAGTTTTTACACATGGGGCTTTTGTATCCCATAAGTGCTTGCATAAGAGAGATGTGGCGATAAAGAAGTACCGAAAACAGGAAATGGTTTTCGATAAAAAATCAAATTTAGGCCACTTAGTTTGCTGAAAAAATATTGAAAGCAAATATAGTTGTTTTGTTGATAATTGGTCATTTATATATGAGGTGTATGTGGCTAAACTGTAGGAAAGAATTAAGTAAAAAAAGATTAGACTGAAATAAATGAAATTGTACCATTCTCTTTGGCTGCCAGTATCTGAAAATTGATCAGCGGATTGTATTGAAGTAATTTGGTATGAATCCTGTTGTTAAACTTGTGCTGTGTTGCCCCGTAGTGGTCTTTGAACAGCTTATATAGCCTACAGTGGGTGGTACATTTTCTATCGGTACATTTCTTATTTGTAATTTGACCTTCTTAAGTACAGCCACTTAAACTTACCCATGAACGATGTAATTGCCACAAATTGATTTTCCGTTAGCCCATCCTGCCTTACCATAGAGGGTTTTATTGCTTAGGTAGAATTAATCCACCTGGTTTTAAGCATTGACCATTATGTGATGACCTGACCTAGTAAGCAGCTGATTGATTCTAAATGCTTGATGGTCACTGAGAGGAAGATTTAGTGAAATGATGACATTTTACAATTTGTTGAAAATGGTAATATTCTTATAGTCCACTAACTATATGAATTTTTCTGTGTTGTTAGAATGCTTGCACAGTAAATACGAAATGAGTTTAAGTATGATACTGTATTACAGTGCCTTCAGTTCACCAACATGTAATGTACAGTGAGCTTTGTTTAACAGTTCCTTGATCAAGGTTTGATCCCTGGTTAGACCATATAACAGTGTTTAGATGCCTCATTTGTCTCTGTTCAGTAGGCTTTGTTTGAACAGTTATAAAACTTACTAGCTGTTTTATGTTACAGTAACTAGTACAATAAATATCACTGTCTTGAAGGAAGCTCACATCAGTTTAAATGTTGTTTTGGAACATGGACATTTTCTGTATCTTCATATTACAAATTCCTTAAAAAATAATATTAATTATATAAATTGATGACTGTTAATGATTGCAGTGGTTATATGGGCATCTGGTACCAAGTTGCTACCAACAATAAAGCAAATCATATAGATAGATACATGTATGTGTGGTAATAATTATAAGTTTAAAATTTTGGTTTAACAAATAAGTTTAAACCTTTTTTTAGTGCAAATGTCACCAGAAATCTCAGTTTTCTTTAAGTCTGAGGAGTCATTATCTTGTTAAAGTATTTGTATCACAAGGGGGATTAAGGTCATTGCAAACTTTCTGTATATTTATCTGATTTAATGTCATTTTTTACCACAAAAATCGATAATTGATTCCGCATGTGCTTATTCTAAAACCTAACCAAACATTAGTCACTGAAATACATTTCATGTTTGACACAAAAATTTCTAACCACTGATCTGAATGTCTTTTGTACTAAGACCTTTACATTCATTCTGATAAAGGATAACTGCTCTTATTTACTGTAAATTCAATAATTCTAAATCAGCAGTTAAAAAATTACTACTGTACAATATTGCAATTGATTTTGACAGGCGTAAAATTGGAAGCCATTTTTGAATGAATGTAGAGATTATATATTATTTACATTATCCTTCCAGTTAAAGTTATTTATTAAATGTGATCATATTTCATACATTTCTGAATTCATTTATACCAGAGGTACACTATAAGCCTTTTATATCAATTTATGTACATGTTTATTTTGGTTGAATGAAAAAATAAATTAATATTAGGGTAGACAGTTGTAAGGTAAAAAAAGGGATAGACGGTGATGACTTTTGGATTTGCCATACCATTTTGATGAGTATTACTTGTTTCAGTTAAATCTAAATTCAGGCATTACCACCATTTACAGGCTAGTTAGAAATTTCTACAAGGACATTGGACGTCATCTTGAAATATGAATTTTCCATTTTGTTATTAATCTGTCCCAGAATAAGTATGAATACATACTGTTGTGCTTTAAAATCCATCCAGTGTTTAATAAGAGCAAACCAGTCAATACACTGTATTTTGAATAGAACAATATTAATAGTGTTGGCATCCTGGTCATACTCAGCCATTGAAAGGCTGTTTCATCTATTTAAAATAACCTGTTCCATTTCTGTTTGTTCAACAGAAAAAGTTCATCCCAGTCATAATGTTCATCTTGTCTCTTACAGGTTTGCCACCCAGGAAAGGAATGGATTATTGTTCTATAATGGCAGATTTAATGAGCTCCATGACTTCATTGCCCTGGAAATCATTGATGCACAGGTGCAGTTCTCCTTCTCGACAGGGTCAAATATCGTAACAGTGTCGCCATATATACCTGGTGGAGTCAATGATGGCAAATGGCACCTAGTTCGAGTAGATTACCTTAATATGGTAAGTACATTTTAAATATGTATATAAGCCATCTTAGTGGCCTTTTTATGTATTGTTTAGCTAATAGCTGTGTAAATGTGGTGTGCTTTTTATGCTGAGATGATGTCGCAGTTCAGACTCATATTCAAATATAACCTTGAAAATCAGTCTTTTATATTTTCATGTCAAAGAGTAAAATTATATTACATCATAATAAACAGAATAAAATGTCTGCTGTACAAAATTGCAGACTTTCTTATCTTCATTTTGAAAGGTTTTTGTATAGCCTGTCATATAAGGTAAAAATAGTCAGTGTATTGAATTATGTGGTCAAGCTACTGTCTGATTATGTCACAGTGGACAAGTATTTATCACCTATGTGGTATTGTCGGGTATATACACTATAATTCCAGCAAGTATAATAGACATAATTACATCAATTTACACAATACTTCTATTTATTGTTGGCAATAATTGTATCTGACACAAATTAGGGGTGGACAGGGTGATAATATCACTACTTCATGTCAATGGAAACTTCATTTTGTTGATCAGAATGTAATTACTCCTAATAAAATGATGACTCAGGTATGCAAGTAGATCTAAGTAATGCAATTATTCCATGGAAGCAGCACACTAAATTTTAAAAAATCATCACATACTGTTTGGCTTCCAAGAATTTTTGGTTTGTTTTGTAAGAGAATATTGAAATAATTGATATTCATGTGATATAATTTTTAAGGCCCCATTCTGCTGGCTGTTATACTGTCATCTGATTTAAGCAGGACACATTTTGTTCTATAGACATTCTAACTTAAGTCACAAGTGCATACTAGAAGAATTTGAATCCCCACTTCTTTTAAAGTCAGATGAAGATATTGTAATCTATAAGAAATGGATTTTTGTCATCATTTCAGTAAAAGGCCATTGAAGATTCATTTTAGAAAGCTACAAAACAAACTTTTCACTTTGAAAATAAGAATTTACAATCCATAGTGATATAAATTTCTAGTAGCACTTGTATACAATGTATATTATAAATTTGGCTCAGAGACAAGCCAGGTGCTTGTTTATTGCAAATGATGTAATTTACAAGCAATTAACAAGTACACTGCATAAATATCTGTGCAGGTAAAATGTGCAATGTTTTGCTGATTGAAAACTTTCAAGAGCTCATGCTAATTTCATATCACAAAGTTTTCTCCTCTCTGTTGCAAACTGATAGGTGTATTAATCATAAAGATTAGAGAATCCACTTTGAATGTACTGCAGGATAAATACAATACCAGGGATAGAAAGGTGTAAGATGTATTTATAAAATACACATATATATGTACCTGAGATTCCATTTTACAAGCTTCAGTTATTTAATTTACTGTGCATCTTCTGTGCATTTTCTGTTAGTGTGCTGTGAAACAGCTCGATCACCTGTCAGTGTAGTGGCTATACATTTGATACCCCGCAAAGACACTTTATCACCACTTTTGTAAAGCTCTTTTGACATTTTATTTACTAGTTTGAAATCATTTCTGGTAAATGGGTCTGTTTGGGCTACTAGAGTGCCTGTGGGTTGGGTGAGTGTGGAAAATTATCTGCTGTAGTCTGCTGGGAAAAATGGTTTAAGAATGAAGAATATCTGTAACAAGCTCAGCAGTACTGTAGGATTTGAAAAGGTTTTGAACTGAAATTGCAAAACTTAAGTAGTAATGTATGATTATGAGAAATGATTTTTCATGCATAAAGCAGTTAAAACTACCAAAGGGTTGAAATTTTTGGTGCACACTTTTAAATAAGTAATGATTTAGATAGTTGAAAACTGGATCCTTTAAGGGTCTCATAAAATATGTATCAGCAGGTTTGAAATATGTAAAATCACCCAGTATAGATCACTTTGCAACAATTTTAAACAATTATATTCCATGCATTGTGTTTAGGAAAAGAAAATAATCTGCAGTCAAGTGAGTGATTCATTATCCTAATATCTTCTTTGCAACAAAGAATATTGATGAATACAGTTATCATTTTCAGGCTTTTTAAAACTGTACAGACTAAAATTTGCAATCAGACATTGATTGTCTAAGGTGCAGAGTCTTGTACTACTAAAATTTTAAGATCAAGTTAGCTAAAGAAACAAAAATAATGGCATGTGATTATCATGTAAACTAATAGGTAAGGTAACTGGTACTTGTTTGAACAAAGATGGTGCAAAAATTGATTTTACGTTTTTGATAATCAGGTCATTAAGTGACTTTGGTCACAGCTTGGAAATCCATTAAATGAATTATACTTCATAATTTTGTTTGGGAGCTTTTTTTTATTCATATCTTTACAGAAGTAATGTAATTCAGGGCTGGTAGTTTTTAAATGTAAAATGGACTGTGTGAAATATGATGACCTGCTTTCAGAATAAATTGCATTTTAATGAGCACCTCTTTTAAATAATTTGTATGCTACTAGATGTACTAGATGCATTACTTTAAATGAGTTGAAAGTAGCCGTTTGTACCATATAGTGTCATCTGCAATATGTGCTTGTATATTAGGTGTACAAAAACGATTTATCAGTGCCAGAACAAATGGTTTGATATTTTATTTTTTGATAAACTTTTGTGAGTAGAGCAATTTATCATGTCATGAAATTTATTTGAACTTTCTGTGCTAATTCTGCATATCATATTATCATGAAAATAGAAAAGTTATTGGGAATTGGGTTATACTTACTTGCTTAATATTTCCTACGAACCATATACAGAATTAATTCACACGATTAGTTGAAAGTTTGAATATTTCTTCAAAACAACTTCAGACTGGTTCCTAAGATGTTTTTAATTAGGAGACCTGAAGGGACTGGTTTCTCAGTTTTATACATTTCTTCCTGTTTCAGACTGCTACAGTGACTGTGGGTGAGGATTGTGACACAGACATTTCTGTAAAATATGGACGTCCTATCAGCTACAACTGTGCTGCACGGGCTTCACAACAGTTCACCATGAAAAAGTATGTTTAGTTAATTTTCTACTGTTTTTACTGGTAAGACAAAAGAACTTTGATTGTCAAAGAAAGATCTTTTTATGTCTTTACAAATTACATGATTTAAAATTCTGTAGAATAACTACAAAAAAACAGGTACAGAAATATACTACAGCTGCAGAAATGAATAAAAGTTACACAAAATTTATAATGACTGTAGTGCCCAACAGCCTCAAAAATCATATTAACAGGCCTGAATATGATCATGCTACAAGGAAGGTAGCATTGAACAGGTGAACATGTAGATGTTACCTTAGCAGATAAAATCTTAAAAATTATTGTAACTTTTTCCGAAATTGCAGTTGTTCAAAGGAAGGCAACCCTCTAAACTGTCCAAAGCTTCTGGATTTAACGGGGCCATTACAAATTGGCGGTTTGCCAACTCTTCCGTCTAACTTCCAAGTGAAGAACAAAGATTATGAAGGATGTATGCGTGAGTTCTACATCGATGGGAGACTGTTAGATTTCAATAAGTCTGTTGCAAATAATGGCACACAGTCTGGCTGTGCAGCAAAACATGATCATTGTAGAAGTGCACCTTGTCAGCATGGAGGTATGAAACACATACAGTTATGTACATACTGCATATTATACAAATGTAATTAAGCGCAGACTGTAAAAGAATAGAGTAAAATCAAATGTTTGGTAACAGTACTTTACAGCATGAAGAAAATATTGTCTATAGTGTTATCAAGATTAAATTTTACATAGTTTTTATGGCAGGAAAAGCAATAAATCTTATGTATGCCTTGTACCAACATGTCTAAATTGACATCATAGAAAGTTGAAGAAAAGATGAGTAACATGAAGTTAATGATTTTAGAAAATACTCCTGATTTTACATTGCTTTTACTTATTAAATACAGGCACCTGTTTAGAGGGCTGGGAGACTTATATATGTATGTGTCCTGATAACTGGGGAGGAAAAGACTGTGGACAAAGTAAGTGATTTTTGAGAAAGATGAAGGAATAGATAAGCTTAAAAATCACCAAGTGATCATGTTTTTTAATTAGTCAGAATGAATAAGCTCAGAAGTGTTGTTAGATCTTGCATGTTATTTTTGTCAAGGAGTGAAGATGTAAGTTGTTGAGTTCTTCACTTCAAACCTTCACAGATCTACACTTCTGCCACTTGAGGCATGGTTACTTGTCAGAACTTTTCCACCAAATTTTGGGAAAAATAAAAAATGCGTTTTTAGAGTAAACAGGTGAAGTATTAAATTTTGATATTTGATATTTTGTACTGTTTTTTTCAACAGATTTCATGTGTATGTTTGGTACTTTGACTTTAATATAAAATGTTGTATTATGTGTTTCTAGTGATTGATCCACCTCGAAAATTGAATGGAAATGGTTACTTGCTATATGACAACAGTAATGGTTTGATTCCAAACGTACATTTTGGCACACAGTGGTTTAACGGAATCTCATTCCGAACTAGACACAAGAATGGTACCCTGATGTTTATAATTGCTGAGGATGGGGAATCAGTCCATATTGAGGTACGCTGATCTGTGTCCGTGTGTTTCAACTTCTGTTCCCAGTATAACTTTTGAATGTTAGTCCTTATATTTCAGTAGATTTTTCTAGTTTAATCATGGAAATGCATTTAAAGAACTTACTTACTTATGTTTGATAAGTTCTAATCTTGATCTGTAGAAACAATGTGCTGGTTAAGTTTATGTACAGTTTGATTCATAGGAACTATCTTGGCTTATATGAAGGAATGTGTATTGTGGTATTCTAAGCCAATGTAATGAATGCCTTGCTTTTGAAGCCTTAGATTTCACATCCTGTTTATCGTTTCCAGCTTATCAATGGGTATGTAACCTACAGTTACTCAAACCGTCTTGGAACACAGACCTTCAAGTTTGATGCGATTGCCGTTAGTGATGGTCACTGGCATTACTTTGAGGTTCGCTGGCCAGACAATGGTGACTTCATAATGATATTGGACTTTGGCCAAAGACAGGTATAAAGAATTACAAACAAGTTTCCAGAACATCCAGAAATTTCATGATATTTTAATGATGGATTTCACACAGCAAAGAGTATTGTTTATTGTAAACATGATATCAAAACCTAGAATCTTAGTTAAAATACGAACTGTACTCCTTGGGGCCAAAGGTTTGTCTTACATATTGTGGTTTCTGACTACATGTTTTTTAGGGGTTTTTTACAGCTTGTAAGTTATATTTTTCTTGCTATCTTCTCAACATGCCTTTTTCTCAAGTTTTCTTGACTCTGTCTTTTGTTAGGCAATATTTGTATACTGACATGCCACAAAATTATAGCATATTAACCTCATTGTTTCTGTATTGTATATACCATAGGGTAAAAGGTTGCAGTAAAAAAAATACCGATTGTCTATCCGTAGGTCTTGCATAAGATTCATAGTACCTTGGAGCAGAAAAAGATACTGAATGTTTATGTAGGAGCCCTTAAGGTTGGTGTAGCCCCTGCAGAAAATTACTTCACTGGATGTATCAAGGTAAGAAATATATTCTTTCCAGAAAAGATACATAACATCATGTGCTACATTATAGTTATTCATCAAAGTCATTGATAATTTTTAAACAAAGTCTTATACAAGGTTCATGAAATGAAACTTAACTGGTGGTATGGAAATGTATGGCAAAAACATGCACAGCTGTCTTACTGGTAAGAAGTTGTTTCAGAAATATTGTTTGACCTTTGGACATGACCAGATATTTTAAGAAGTATATATTTCAAATGGTATGGTTATATAGTATTTGTGTTTTGGCAGTATTTTGGGTATATCTTAAGCTAAAACTCTTGTTTTGAGTGTATATTTACTAAATAGTACCACTAAATTGGCTTATCCTGCTACAGAAAGTGGTCACAGGAAGTTGAAAAATTAGATTTTATTTCATAAATATATACTTAATGTAAAATCTTGGATTAATGTTGATACTAATTACTGATGAATTTTAGGGAATGAATGTTGGAAATAAGGAGAACTCTGTTTTACAAAACCCAAGTATGACCAATGCTGAGAAAGGATGTGACCCTGGAAATGCGTGTAGCAGTAACCCATGTACACCACGTGCTGAATGTCTCGATGAATGGCAGGGGTACTCTTGCAAATGCCCTGCTGGTGTGTCTTTTGTTCACTCTGTTGCTTTTAGTCTGTTGAAAAAGACCATTTTTCATTGTTTATACTGAAATATTATTGTTTAGTTACATGTGCTTTTTTAGGTAATTTAATAGAAAACTTCCATGACTATAGTAGTAAAGCAGCACCTTCACTTAATTTTCTGACTTGAGCTAGAATCTATGATGTAAGAATTATGAGGTTTTGTATCTAGATTACTGTAAGTTACTAATTCAGATAAAGTTGTGCCATTTAGAATAAAAGTTTTTTTTATATCATTTGTGTCAGTACAATCTCAATGAGTTAGTTTGTTTTGTTTGTACGATGACTGACAGACTTAGAACTTGAAATCTATTTTTAGGCACACTGGGACCAAACTGTGAAAATATTTGTACCAACTTTAACCCATGTCAGAACGAGGCAACATGTCGGCATCCACTTGGTGGCACATATGTTTGTGAGTGTGGTCAGCTTCAGTCAGGAAAATATTGTGAGATCTCATCACCACGCTCCTGTCCACAGAATTGGTGGGGCCATCCTGTTTGTGGGCCATGTCCAGGAAACTGTACCACTGAGAATGGGTTTGATCCAAGCTGTGACAAGAACACTGGAAAGTGTTATTGCAGGGTAAGTCTTTATTTTTTCTCAGCAATTAAATCAAATTTTAGAATGTAATGAATTAATTTGAATGTTTACATTTATCTTTTAGTTGATATTGTCACATGGTAACCATCAGATTTTAGATTTGTAATCAATACATGTTGCACTCAGTTGAATAACTACAGTATGCAGTGTGATGTCCATGCATTTAAAAGGGTACAATTACACTGTTTGTGAAGAAATTTTGATATGTAGATTTTAATAATACTTATCCAGTCATATATTTACAGCGAATATTAAAGTCACTTTCAAAAATCAGGTACAAAAGTTGAAAACTTTCAGTAAAAACAGAAGCTAATTACATAATTTAATAATAAAGTCTGCAGAAATTAGTTTGAAAGCTCACCATGATAAGTTTTGTAGGAAAACATTTTATGCTGTTGTTATTTATTTACAGGATAATTATTACAAGCCTCCTGGTAGTTATAAATGTTTGCCATGTAACTGTTATGGTCATGGGTCTCAAAGCTATCAGTGTGACCCTGTCACAGGTCAGTGTCCATGTATAGAGGGCGTTACAGGTCGTAGGTGTGACCAGTGTCCCAGTAAGTACGCAGAGATCCGACAAGATGAAGAAACACAACAGTATGGATGCAAAGGTAATTGTAAGCAACAGGTTTGAATAAAATTTAAATCAGTTTGCTTGCTCAAAACGTAAGTGTATAAGCCAGATTGGTAACTTGCCTTAAAATCCAGCACATTCAAACTTGAACTTGTTAGTAGCTTATGTAAAAGTAAGCTTGCTAAATAGGAAGCAAGGAGGTTTGAATAAATTCCCAATTAAATATTGCCAGGAATACAGTTAGAACCAAATGTTAGTTTTTCAAATGCAAGTCTTTAACAGTACTTTTTGAGTTGCGTTTTGAAAGGTTTAGGGTACCTACAACACTGTTTTCTAAACCCTGTAATTGGGAGTCAAGGTTTTGAAGTATTATTCATTGCATACATAAAACTTCTTTCTCATAATTGTTTTTACGTAATCTTCACCCTGTCTGCTATGTTACAGTGGATTATGAGGCATGTCCAAGGATCTACTCACATGGTATGTGGTGGGATACTAAGATTGCCAATGTAATGGTTTCCCAGAGTTGTCCAAACAATGCCATTGGTACTGCTACACGGAACTGTAGTGCCAATGGCCTCTGGCAGGAACCAGATTTCTTCAACTGTACCAGTAAAGTGTTCATGGACCATCTGACACAGGTACTTCAATATACTAGTTATGTAACTGTATAATTGAAGAAAAAGTATCTACATGTTAAAATATTATGAAATGTTTCTGTCTTTTAATGTTCATAATATCGTGATACAAGCCTTTGTATTGTGGGTTTCAACATTTTTTGCCTGCTGTAGTAATTTGTGCAGATGTTATTAGTTTGTATATATTTCTTTCATTACATTGAAGAACTTACTACATGCATAGCTTAAACTTTGATTGATTCAGTAACATTGTGATATTTGTTTTAAAGAAGCTGCTACCTTTGTTTAGTACAGAGCTGTTTTAGGTCACTCTTCCATTGGTTATTCAGTTCATTTAATATCCATGAAATCAACTTAACAAACAAGAAAGTTTTAAAACTTAAAAAAAAGTTTTTTCTCTTACTCTGCTAAGGATGTTTCATGTTGCATCTGGCGTAAAATGTCTCAGATGCTATCATTATCAAAACAATTGCTGTAATTCAGTATGTAATAGACATGTTCTGTAATTAATCAAAGTTTTCTTCAGTTCAGAAAATCTGTTGCCTGTAATTAACGCTAATGTCAGATTTGTTTGTGTGTGATATATAAGATTACATCTGTTTTTTTTTAATGGCCAAGTCAGATGAGAAAATACTTCTTTCTATTTTGTTTTTTCGACAACCAAAATAATTGATTAGAAAAAATTTTGCTTCTATTGCAGATTGAGAAAATAGAATCTGGCTCTTTGAAGATTAACACATTTGTTGCCAAGACAACCGTGGCTTCACTAGCAAACTCTACCTCAGAAACAGACTCGATGTATGGTAATGACATTGACATTACAGTGCGGATAATGAACCAAATTCTAGACTATGAGAATTCACAATCTGGGCTCAATCTTACAAGTGAACAAGACAGCTATTTCCTCTTGGTAATGTATCATTCCTTTGAATCTTAAAAGTACCCCACCAACTCTACTTTTCTCCTTCCAAAATGACATTGTGACAGCAAGAAAATATACTGTTGAAAAGAAAAATTGAGAGAATAGGAAAAAATAATAAACACTATAAAAACATATTTTGTTAAATGTATCCAAGCAATATCCAAGCCATAGATGTAATGCAGTAAACAACTTGGTCTGAACAATGTAATATGCTTGGTACAAACATTGTGATACACTTTGTATGAACAATGTAATGTGCTTGGTATGAACATTGTGATACACTTGGTATGAACAATGTGATGTGCTTGGTACAAACATTGTGATACACCTGGTATGAACAATGTAATATGTTTGGTAGAAACTCTGTGATACACCTGGTATGAACAATGTAATATGCTTGGTACAAACACTGTGATACACTTTGTATGAACAATGTAATATGCTTGGTACAAACACTGTGATACACTTGGTATGAACAATGTAATATGCTTGGTACAAACACTGTGATACACTTGGTATGAACAATGTAAAATGCATGGTAGAAACACTGTGATACACTTGGTATGAACAATGTATTATACTTGGTACAAACATTGTGATACACTTGGTATAAACCATGCAATATGCTTGGTACAAACATTCTGATACACTTGGTATGAACAATGTTAAATGCTTGGTAAAAACACTGTGATACACTTGGTATGAACAATGTAATATACTTGGTACAAACATTGTGATACACTTGGTATCAACAATGTAGATGTTTAATATAGTCTGCTGCTAGTCCTATCTAATCTTATTGTAAGGTGAACTACCTGCCAGACATTCAGTAAAATTCAGTTGAATGAAGGTTTAAATGCATTCAGTTCTTTGACATTAGATTTCAATTTTATGTATTTGATTTGATTCCAGTCAATGAATTGGAAATGTAGTTGATTGAAATTGGTAATTAATTGCCAAAGTTGATGGGTCTGGGTTGTGGAACATTGCATGACTTCAAACATTGGAGAAGTTATTGGAAGTTAAAAAAATAATTTAATTAGAATATAACATGCATTTCATTCCTGTCAGTTCTGAATAAAACATAAAGTAGGCATTATAAAATGTGATCTTGATCCGCTGCATAAACTTTTATTCTGATTTTAGCGTATCACTGTAATTACATTACATAGAATATGAGCTTTGAGTGATTGCAGTTGCCACAAGTTTTCAGATTCTTTAGACTACAATTTCTGTTTAAAGATTGAAGGTTGTTACCTTGTTATGTCTAAGCCTCTGGAGATTTGCAGGTTTTAAGACAAGCAACTCTGAGCCTCTGGAGATTTGCAGGTTTAAAGACAAGCAACTCTGAGCCTCTGGAGATTTGCAGGTTTAAAGACAAGCAACTCTGAGCCTCTGGAGATTTGCAGGTTTTAAGACAAGCAACTCTGAGCCTCTGGAGATTTGCAGGTTTTAAGACAAGCAACTCTGAGCCTCTGGAGATTTGCAGGTTTTAAGACAAGCAACTCTGAGCCTCTGGAGATTTGCAGATTTTAAGACAAACAACTCTGAGCCTCTGGAGATTTGCAGGTTTTAAGAGATTTGCAGGTTTTAAGACAAGCAACTCTGAGCCTCTGGAGATTTGCAGGTGTAAGACAAGCAACTCTGAGCCTCTGGAGATTTGCAGGTGTAAGACAAGCAACTCTGAGCCTCTGGAGATTTGCAGGTTTTAAGACAAGCAACTGGCCTTAAACCATGAAAATTACATTTTTTTGAGAATATTGATCTGTTGTTTAACCATCAGTTTAGTGATGGTCAGGGTGACCTGATTGATGTAAGTCAGTTTTGTAGAACATTTGTTAACAAGGCAGCAGGCTTTGCAACATAAAGCAGATTGGTTTCTATCTCATCAATTCTTATTTTTGTTTTCAGAATGTTGTAACAGTACTTAGTGATATTTTACAAGTTAAATATGGGAAGGAATGGTCCCGCTTGAACCAGAAGGGTACAGGTGCTGCAGAACTCCTTACAAAACTTGAGAATTATCTGTCAACATTATTATCTGCCCTTGAATTGACCACCACAAAATCATCAAGACCTTATAATGTTGTTACTGATAATATAGGTATGTTCGGTGGAACTCTTGCGTTCATATTAGTAATTCTTCAGGAGAATGTTAACTTTGAGTTCATTGTTTCTTAGAAGTTAAAAACAAATGGTAATTGTATGACTTTAAAAACTTTAAACACTAGAAAACATCTTCACAAAAAGAAGTTTATTTTAATTTTTTATGATGTATTTTAATTGTTTACCATTTTAACAACTGAGCTAGTTATATGAGGCAATTTTAGGTTGTTGTTTAGGAAAACACATCTAGACTTAAACTAGACTCCTGATATTTGTTATAGATTGTTCTTATTTTGTTGTGGTCAGTGGAGTGAAAATTTCCTTGTCTATAAACTAGTCCTTTTTTTCAGTATTGAGCGTTGACTTTATCAACAAGAACAATTACACAGGACGTAACATACCGAAGTTCAACAATATTGTCAAAACCAGTATGTTTGATGAAGACACAAATGTGTTCTTGCCAAAATCAGTTCTTTCGGAGCCCCCGCTTCAAGGTACGTACTCTTCTCTGAAATAAATATGCTTTAATCACAAATTACAAGAAATCATATAAATGACGTTTGAGCTAAGTTTTCACTTTATGGTAAAATTGTGATTTTATATCACTAGTGTATGTCAGACTTTAAGAAATTAGGTTGTTAAGCGTTTATATTATGTCTCCCACTGATGGGTGGGGGAGACATATTAGTCTTGTCAGTAGTGGAGTCTATGTTTTCAACCTTGAATAGTAAATCTTGTTGTACATGCTTTATTTAACACTTAACACTTTAAGGTCAGTTCTTTACTGTGTGAATCTGTCTGTGATCTGACTGTAGGTTTGTTTTCATTGATTTCCATCCATTATATGATTTAGATTTATTACGTAACTTTCTTGTATCAGATTTCCTGCGACCTGATATTCAGAAAATACCAAAGGCATATGTTGGCTACATTATGTTCAGACAGCTTGGAGATCTTCTACCAAAATCCTACTCTGACAATGTTAGGTATGTCATCTATGAATATTGAAAACTTTAGATATATTTTGAATGCATTTGTATTTAACTTTTTCAAATTTGAGAGTTGAAAGGTGAGTTTTAACCAACAGTTTAAACATGAGACCAAAAGATAATTTGTGTTTAAGTTACCTGAATGCAGTAAAGTTGTCATTTTATCTACATAATTTTACATGAAAATAATTTCCGAAGTTTTTTTCTCAAATAAATTTTTAGTTTTGAAAAACAGCAAAGAATGCCATGTATATTACAGGGTTGTTTCTGGTCGCCCAATGTCTGTGAACAGTCCTGTGTTTACGTTATTGCTGAAGGATGATGGGGAAAATGTGACTGGTTCTCTTACTGACCCAATAGTTTTCACATTCAAACAACTACAAGCAGAGAACCGAACTAGTCCACAGTGTGTGTCCTGGCAGTATGACTCAGCAGGGTAGGTATTTTACAATGTCTTATATGTGCATTTATTAAATATTTCTTTTGAAATCTTATAAAGCACCTCCATTAGCCACACACTATTTTTAGACCACACAAGAAGAGATTAAAGAAAAATGCACAAAAGAGATTGTTACTGTAATGGATTCTTGCTGATTATTTAAACATGACACATTGAATGTGTTTGTGTTCTTATTTCTGTGGTAAACAGCTGTAGTTAAACACAGAATGCTTCATCTGTATGCATTCTTAAAGTGTCTGCAAATAATTATTTAAAAAAGTTGTCTGTACTTTATTGGATAGGAAGTATTGTTTTTTTTAAATTATCTTAATATGTCAGTACAATAATCTTAAAATGTTGTTACAAGAATTCTAGGGAAATATGTGAACTGTGTTTGTATTTCTATAAAATTATGTTCAATAATTTAATTAAACTTAAACACATCAAGCTTCAGTGTACTCAAATAGATGTGTTTTCATTTCAAACATGGCCATATTAAACCTGCAGTGAATGTAGAAAGTTATTTCTTATACATACACAACCTCAAAGCATCGTCCCTGATATTTGATAAGTAAAAAGAGAAGTAATATCTTACAGGAAAGGCTTGTGGTCATCAGCAGGGTGTGTTCAGTCTGAACGGTACACACTGGAAACTGCCATGTATGTGAAGTGTACCTGTACTCACATGACCAGCTTTGGTGTGTTGATGGATATATCCAACCAGGAGGTAAGAACATGTTTTAGATAGAGTGAAACTGGAATGGATACATATGCATTATTCCCTAGATATGATTTCAAATTATCGCTTCGTTAATTTCAATGCTAGTTTCTAAACACATGAACATGCACTAAAAAGTTTTATGATAGTGTTATACAAGTTTTAAGGACTTAAATGATTTTACTGTGTTTCAGTATGTACCTGCTGAGCCAATCTCTGTGGAGGTGGTCACTTATATTGGACTGGTAGTCAGTATGGGCTGTCTGGTTCTCTGTTTTGTGATCTTATTTTTCCTGAAGAGGATCCAGTCTAACACAAACAGTATACACATTAACTTGGTCTTTGTCGTCTTTATCACCATGCTGACATTCTTGATTGGGATAAACAAGACAGAAAGTGAGGTGAGTATTTATAAAACAGCATTCTACACTTAGACAAAACTGCTGAGTACTTCAGTTTTAGAATTGTAAAATGGAGCCATACACATTTTACAACAGGTGGTGATGAATTGATAATTGTGTTACATTTGTTTAGAATTTTATGATTTTTACAGTGTGAAATAATATAAAAGTAAAAAAAACTGATCAGATAATGTTTAAAGTTCCCTAAATATGTCATTTTTGCATCAAATTACTTTTTTTCTGTAAAAAAAAAAGAGTCATTTTTGCATTTAGAAGATCAGAGGATTGAATTTTGTGGTATTAATTTTATGTTTTTTTGTTGATGCATGTATGTTGTTGATTTTATAGGAACTTTACTTCATTTTTTAAGATGATGTTATTTTACACGTTTTAGATATGTACATAAAATATTATTGTATTGTAAATAAAGTTCTTTGAAATGTGGGTGAACAAAATGCTGATATCTATGCACGTGTGTATTTCAGATACGGTGTCGCCTCGCAGCCATAGCTCTACACTATTTCTTCATGACAGGATTTTCTTGGTTGTTTGTTGATGTTCTACATGTATATCGTATGATAACAGAGATACGTAACATTGACCTTGGCACAATGAAATTTTACTACCTTATAGCCTATGTGATACCTGGTATAATTGTGAGCTTGGCTGTAGGACTGTACACAGAGGGATACGGAAATAGGAACTTGTAAGCATTTTTTACAGGTTTCTGATTGTATTTATCCTATCTAGAAGAATTTTATTTTTCAGTAAATGTACTGAATGAATTTTAATCAATATTGCAGTTGTTATAAAAAAAAGTGAAGACATTTTTATCTTTATTTGTTTAACTCCTAAGACAGACAGTTTAAATAATAATCTATCAGACTGTGCAAATGCACAAATCACAGTGATATAGATATATGTCTGTATTCAAACATATTGTTTGTTATCTCAACAGCTGTTGGCTATCGATGTCAGACAAGTTTATCTGGAGTTTTGCTGGGCCTATAGCATTTTCTGTGATCATCAATATATTTGTGTTTGTATTGGCAATGAAAGCAACATGTCAAGAGAAGATCAGTGTGTCTGACCTTGCCCCACTCAGGTAAACAAATACAACACATAGTAATTCTTTCATTGTACTTCTTCATGTTGCTCTAATCACTAAGCAAAGTAGATTCAGCCATTTAATTTGTCACTGGTTGTATTCTAGTTTCCAAATAGGATTATATATTTTCAGATAATCGGATTAGTACTTACTTTGAACTCATTGGTAAGTATTAGAAATATTAATGCATTAAGTGTTCCAGTCTTCATATATTGTAACAACAATAAAGCTTGAAGAAGATAGTTTAGGTTTGCACAAATTCATTGAATTACTGTACTTGACTTACTAGCTTATCGACATTATTAAAGGTTGTCTGAGTTAGTTTACTGTTATCCTTTTTTCATTTTTTTTTAGGATTGGTTTGTTTGCTAACATCATCATATTGTTGCTATGGGGAGTGATCTGGGTGACAGGTCTGTTATCCGTCAACTATAAGTACAATGTTTTACATGTGCTATACGCACTGCTGTGTCTCGCTCTCGGAGTCTTCATCTTCATCATGTACATCATTGTCAACACAAAGGTAATCATCTTAATCCATATGTATAGGAGCACTCTGTGAGGAATATTTCAATACCCGGACCTAAATACTTGCTTGTTTTGGTTTAGTTGAAAGAAATTTCATCTACAGTCCATACAAAATGAATAGATTTTAGGATATATTTCCTGTATGTATTTACTATGTTTTCACTAGTTGTATAATGATAACCAGCTTATGGAGAGAAAACTGCTTTTATCCGAAGGGAAACAGTTAAGCATGATTAATTGTCACATTAGTATCAGATACTGTTCTGTGTTGTACAATAAGGTAAGTCCTTTACATGGTATGGTGTGTCTTCTTACAGATAGGCTATTACATTAAGGTTGTTACAGCGGGAACCCTTTTTCTATCTCTTCTCAATGAAAGCTTGCAATAATTTGACTCATAGGGCTTTTATAATGGCATGTAGTTTCTAAAAGTAGCAGACATTTTTAAATATAGTGCAAATTTTTATAGTGCTTTTAAGACTTGGATGCCATTCTGAAACTGATTTTTGCTGTTAGCAACTGATTATAATGTAAGCATATTTTATCATGCTTTATATGAATTTGATCTACAGGTGCGTCGAGAATTGAAAAAGTTCTGGTATCGTATACGTGGTCAGAAGCTTGACCTTGATGACAATATTGGTGGAACTAGAAGCTCCTTATATAGTGTAAGTTAATGGCTGCTCCACTTTCAGTGTTAATAACAATGTTTCAGCAGTTTTATCAAGTTAAAAGCATTGGTAGATATTGGAGTTTGTTAGCATTTATTTGATACTGAGCTATTCATTTAGGAATCTATAATCAGATGGGCACTATCTGCCTTAGTAAAATAGAAATTAGACTTCCACTGTCATACACTTACATGTATATCAACTGACAAACTTGTGGCATTGTGTTTACAGAGGTCAGCTTTAGCCTATAGAAATGATTCATGTGATGGGGGATTAGCTAGAATCAATGTGGGTATATCAACCACATCCACAACTAGCCGTTCTACAAGCAAGAGTAGTGGTGGACTGTACAAAGGGGAGGATTATCTACGCAGCACAAGTACCTCCACTTCGGGAAATATGCCGCCTGTGAAATATCCCCATACAGGAGGTTTACCACCACCATATGCATATGACCCTGAAAAATCTGATGGACTTGGTAAGTTAGTCATGGTGTTTGTAACACAATGTTTCAGATAGGGTATAAATTGAATTTATATTAAAAATATTTTCTTCTTTGATACCCATTTGTTTTTGAGTGTAAACTTAATTTCCAAGTTTAAGTTTAACCATATCAAGAATAGAGTGAGAGTGTAGAATATTCTGAGGAAAATGTAACAGGTAGATGTTTGAATTAATGTTTGCTGTCTCATCATCGTGATATCACTTTATCATTTTAGAATAAATCTTTGCTGAAATCATGTTCTGAATATCTGATTAGGCTAATGATAGTGTGTCTGTGGTGTAACAAACGTACATATTCTCTGTTTCAGACCCAGACTCGATGCAGATCCACCCTAAACGAGAGACTAATGATTCTGATTCGGACAGTGAGATGTCAGAACGTGTCAGTCTTGATCTGGCATCAAGTCACTCATCTGATGATGATGATGACATTGATGTACAAATGGACTGGGAAAGTCAGATGCCAAAAAATAAGAAAATAGGTATGATATATGGTCTAGGTATTGATCTTTGGTCTAGGTATTGATCTATGGTCTAGGTATGATCTGTGGGGTCTGGGGTCAGTTCAGACATATCGAGATAGAATCTAGCATCTTAAACATATAACTCAGTTTCTTTGATTAAGCATGGACTTTCTGTTATATAGATGATTCAGACTTCTGTCATTTAGAGTACTGCTATTTTAGTATACTTGAGCTTTTTTCATTGTCAGTTTAGCTTATTTATTACAAGTTTGAGCTTATTTGGTTTTAATTCTGCCTCAGAGCTCTAAAGCTTTCCTTTATTGATACAGATATTAATGACCACAGCAAATTTCTTTCATATTTTTCATTTCCATTTTCAGTTAGCTTTATAGTTGTTCTTATACAGTGTATGTAGTCAGAATCTGTTTATATAGAGCTGTCCTTCATTTTGTTTTTGATACACTGTTCTGTGCTTTGTTAAATCTTGCATACATCTTTGTTTCCCAGCTATTCATATCACTTGGGTTTGCCACATAAAACATTGACAGAAATATATCTGAAAATACAAATTAAAATGTTCTTATGGACTACCCTAGGAGAGGAATGTGGCAAACTTAAATCTTATTCTTTACAGTAATGCTCTGCTAATGACAGTTTTTGACTACATGTATTTTAAAATCATACAAAAACCAGTAATTTGTAAGATCGTTTTAAACTTGGAACAAACAAAGTCAGCTATTTCGGCCAATTTATTTTTAAGACACTCTTTGACGGAAATAACAGAACTGAATTAGTAGAGCTTTATTGTATTTAGAGCTTTTGTTTTGCTCACTCCGAGTCATTTGCTTCTGCTTATTTCCCTGTAGATTGCCAAGAACTACTGTATCATATGAACAAGCTAGTACCAAAAGGTAATATGTGATGATTTTGTTCAGTTTTGGTACATGGTTGCATCCTGAATGTGATTGAAAAGTTGGCAACAATAGTAACAACCATGTTAGTTTTACAAGACTTTGTAAAAAGATGTAAATGAATTATCATTCAATTGCAGTAGAAGTATAGGTGTCTTAGACAGCTTTCATCACTGAACACATCTCATTTAGTTGCTAGTAGAGTGAAAAAGTGAAACAAAAGTATGATTGATTATCAGCACTTTTCATAGAACAACATTTTGAATTGGTTGTTAATTTGTTGCCAGCTTGGTGTGAATCGAGTACATATTGAAGGTGGTTTGGTACTAAAATGTTATCATTTAGTCGCTACACGTGTAGTGCATGTCTTGTTCTGCATGTTGTGATGTACAAATGCTTATCTATAAAGATTTACATGTAAAGACAATAATGTTGCATTGATAGTCACAAAGAAAGGCGTTCAGTGTTCTTATTCTTTCGAATGTGTAAAGATTTATGGATGGGTATATTTGAAGAATATGTTTCTTTACTAACCCTGAGAATAGTCCTTTTTAACACTTTAATATACTTTTCATAGTAAAGGTATCTCACTTTAGAAAGGTGTTGTGTAACAGGGAAAGAACGGTGGTGTCTTACTTACAGTGTTCATGCACTCCCAATCCATTTAAAGATAACCAAGGGATAAACAAGGCCAGTTCTCGATAAACTGGCCATCAGGTCTGATTGAATGTGATTGTTAGAAATCCAGTATTGCTTTTAGCTTTTGGGATATATAAAAATTGAACAGTTTATTAAAAAATGTTTTCGTAATAATCATAGTGTTGTACATTATAGCAGTCTAAAATAGAAAGAACTTGGGATGTTTAAAATAAAACTCAGTTTTGAAGATGTGGTATTTTAATACACCTGACCATAAAGGTTGACAAATAATGTTCTGCAACATGTGAACACATTAAAGAGGCTGTACTCCAGATTTGACATAAAAAAAATTTTTCATAAATTATATATTTAGATGCCGTGAGATTATAACAACATAATATTTTACTTCAAAACTGATTATTAAAGTCAATATAGAATAAAAAATTTTTTTTCGCTCCAGCCTGATTTGAACTCTGGACCCCTCACGTTAACAAAATATTTCCAACGCTTTTACTGTCACCACCATCGCCGCATGTGACATTACAGATATTTACTTTAAATCTTATACGATATAGTTTTACCATCGCATTACGGTATAGCACTTTGAAAGGGAAAAAAATCAATTTATAATGTAATTATTTGACTTATTTTTTGTCAGTATATTATTTTTTAAGCATTAGTCATTAATTTTAAAAGAAATTTATAATACAAGAAAACTTTCTTTTTTTGTCATCTGGAGCACAGCCCCTTTAAGATTTTCACAAATCTAGATACTTCTGTGTGTTGTGTCTTTGAGCTTGTACATATATTTATCCTTAAGGACTTCCTGGCTGAATGTCATAAACAAATAAATATTTATACACTTAAAGATCAACATTTTCATACAAGGTATATATGGTTTTACAGAGGAAGCAAAAGAACAGATAAGAAAACAAAAGGAAGAGTTCTTGCAACAACATCAACAGCAGCCTTCCCCTGTGATCCCCATATCTCAGCACCAGTATCAGAACCCATTTGATCAACATATATACTCAGGTATACACCATTTTAACACTTGATCCCGAGTGTACTTTTGATACACCCAGAGTTTGAGACATTAGGTACTGTTATTAACACTAAGTACTGTACAGTTCAAAGATGAGAGTATCCATCTGATTAGAAAAACAGTAAAATAGCAACAGTTAAGTGACAGCTAAGACTTGTTAAGACTGTAGCTACCAGAACTCTGTGTGAGTATATCAAGTAGCTTAAGAACACAGAACTGTTTTGATTGTCTTTTTGGTAAAAGTTATTTCAACTTACATATTTGTAAAAAATGTTTATTTCAGGACCACCATCACCAAAATATTCACCCAAACCTTTACATGCTCCAGGGCAGTGGCCCGGTGATCCACAGTTGTCCGGTTACAACGGTAGCGACTCAGAATATCGCACATCTGATCATCCTTCTGGCACACTCTCCAGCACTCAGCCGGATGTAACACTACAAACTCCAGAGTATAAAGGTAGCTCAAAATATGGGCCAGGATTATTCTCACATTTCCTTCATCAGCAATAGATTCAGTCCATCAGACTGGTGAAATATCCTACATTTATACAGCAGTGCCATCTTATTGGATCTGTTCTTGCACTCACTACATCTGCTTTATCTAATCCATCACAAATGTTACTGACTGAAAATATATATCACTTTGGTGCCATAAAATTCTCTAATGGTATTGTATTAGGTAATGCTGTATTAGATGTGAATCATAGAGTATTATGAGAAAAATCAAAAATGTATTTTGTGTAAAATAGGCTTCTTGCTCATCTAGCTTTCTGTCATTTTTATTTCATTCTTCAATCTTTAGTCAGTTTAGTTCACTACTAATCTAATTTTGTAATGATTTAAGATAGCAGTGTTCTCTAATCTGGCTGAATTCATATTTCCTCAATGTCTAAATTTTGTGCATAGCTTTAAAGTGCATTACCTGTGTTAGTATTACACTCATTGGTATTACATTTTTACTGTTTCCAATTTCTGGGTACAGCCAGAATATTTTATGTATATAAAAGAATTGTATACAATATTCATTAGTATATACATGTGGATGTGTTTATTGTCAGTCTTCTGTAAAGTTATTACTTATATATCAATGTGTAAGTGTATATAAGTTGTAAAACAATTAACTTGATTGAATTCTGAAACATACTTTGTGATTTCATCCATTTATGTAAATTAGACTGACTCCCTTTTTGTGTTCAATTTTATAATGAAGTAAATCATCAAATTTTAATATCTGTGGCCTTTTGTTGTAAAAACTGCTCATATTAAGAATTATTTCACTATTACTTTTATCAAGGATAATATGTATTTTGTTATATCTTCTTTGTACTGTATATATTCTGTTTTATTAAATCCTTTGCTTTTTGACCTATCTAGGCAGGGAATCTATGATTGCCACACCTAGGCGCACTAACAGTATCATGAATGATTCCATGAGTAGCACAGGAAATACACAGTCCCCTTTGGGCTCCCCACAGGTGATCCGTTCCCCACGGGAGACCCCTCATAGTCCGATACAAAAAATGAACAGTCCACTACATAGTCCTAGAGATCGGATGAAAGTTAAAGTGCTCACACATAGAGGCAGTGTCTCCTCAGATTCTGAGTAAGTTACTCGCTGTGACTTCAAAGATCTCTTTCTATTTTCAGATATATTTGATCATGTTTAAGAAGTCAGTTGTGAACTGTCAGTACATTCATGACTGTATCCAAGTTATACGAAGGTTATGGCTTTCAGTAGAAATCTCCTGCAGGTGACTGCTGAAATGAGGGCTTCTTCATAATAATCACCAGTCAGCTGCTAGAGATTTACAAATAATCGCTAAGAGAAATGTTTGTGTCTGTATCAGAATGGTGACTAAACTAATGAGAGTTTGCACCGATGTGTTTATTTATGGCTTACACTTTGGTTAAAAAAGTCTTTTATAATTTATGGTTTATCCAAATTTATAGCATGCTTTGCATTGATTTGTTGGTCACTTACTATCCCATAACTTAAATAATGGCAGGAACATTCTGTTAGATGGTGTCATGATTTTGATGTAAAGTGTAAAGAATTTTAATCTTTATCTACTCATCTGAATGTAATAGAAGTATACTATATCTTGAGAGAGAGAGAGAGAAAAAAAAAGAATCGGTTTTGATTGCATAATTTATCTTCACTGTTAAGTTTATAGTGACACCTAGGTTTGGAAGTGTACAACAGAAATTTTCCTGCCATTTTTGCATGTGTTTGTTTTTCAGTTCAAGTTTCTTTAGTATTTTGTTTAATATCTAAAGTTGCTACCCACAGATTTGATTTTGCTTCAGTAATCTACCTTTTGTTTGAAAAATAAACTAGAGATCATCAAGGGAAATAACCACTCATACTTGGCATGCACAAATTCTTCATTAATTTTGCTGCAAGTTTCCATTTCTTTTTCAAATTGTTTATTCTATTTATCAGGTTGTAGATATTACCACATGTGAAATGATATACTGTATTCCTTTCATGCTAGATACATGCCAAAACTTTTAAGAAAATTTTGTAAGCTTGGAAGTTCATGGTTGATCCCTCATAGATGATCTCTAGTGTAACTTTGACCCTGCTAAAACCATGTGGCAGCTTTGTGATCCCTGAAGACCTTTGTCATTTTGCACATGTTTGAACCCCTAATTATCTGTATTAATTCCGGTTCTGTTTCACACAGTTAAAAAGGACTAAAAGAAATATCGACAGTATTAGAAGGAAGAAAAGCAGAAATACTTAAATTGGTGTTCACTCATCTGAAAATCAGTACATGGAAAGAAAAAAAACGGGGGAAGGGGGGTGGGTGGGGGTGGAGTTGAGGGTTTGAATACTCTGAAATACTATATTAGAAAGCTGACCACAGTATTAAGACCCATGTGGTAAATCTTTAACTTCCATAACCACCTTATCACCACAAGTTTCCTAAGCCATCTGTTTTAGCAAGGTCAAAGTTCATTTAACACATTTTATTATGGTTTGGTTTGGTTTTTTTGCATGTTGTAACATTTGTTTTTGTTTTTTTTCTAACTTGCAGATGCAGTCATGAAACTTGTGTATGATGGTAATCTAAGGAAATAATTGTCGAGATAACCATGAACAGTGCTTCTTTGGTAACATGATGTTGCTATGGTCACAGAAAACTTAGTTGTTGTTGACTTCATAGTTTTTTGCTGAAGTTGAAATATGATGAAAGGATAAGAATTTGGCTAGGGTTTAACTGTGGAGATGACTGTCTACTAATAATCTGGTCTTAAGAAAGTATTTCCCTGTGCACTATGGATTTGGAAGTAATGCAGAGCTGTACAAATGTCAAAAAACACAAATATTTTGCTTTGAAATTTAAAGGAAATGTGTTACATAGTATATTGAAATTGAGCTATTCTGTGCTGAAAATGTGCCCCAAGATTCACCAATTGAGTGATTTCAGCAGTGGACTTGTGTTGCAGGTAGACATGGGTACCGGTAGTTACAAGTTGTTTCATCCTAAGTTGTATTAGTGATTCTTTAAGGCATATGACTGAAAGTAACCACTAGTCCTAAGACACGTAGACAGTTGACCACAGGAGAAAGAGAACTCTGTGAATCATACTCTGTACTATTATAGAAACTTTCACAAGTTAGGAAAGTATATGGATGAAAGACTGTTATACAGAAATCCATACTGTAGAATGAGAAAATGAAGTGTGAATTAGAGGTTGTGGTTTTACAACTATAAATTGTATTATGCATACAAAAATAGATTTTGACACAATTCTTACAAATAAGGGATTAAATTGTATATTTTCCTGTAAACTATATGAAATCCAAGGGTAGTGAGTGATGACTTACATGACATTCTGTCAGTCAGTTCAGATGTAGAAATTACACTCAAGTGTCTTGTAGCAGTGGTTTGTTTCGAGCATAATAATATTTGAGAACATGTTTATTTGAAGTTGTTAGAAGTGTAACTTTTTCATCTAAAAGTTACATTCCATTGGCAGTAATTTAAGAACATTTACACTTCATCAGACGTCAAACGTTTTTGTAAAACTGTTGTTAAATTAAATTCCTTTGGCAGTGTAACATTCAGCATTCTAAAAACAGAATATTTTGGTTCTAACAAGGATTCTTAGCAAAAGATCTTTATTGAAGGTGCATAATTCCATTTAATGCAATGAATGTTTATTAGATATTACTTAAAAGGTTGTTATAACTTAGGTTGTGTAGAAAATCGTGGTAATTTTTTTTTATATATAATGTTGATCTCAGTATTTTGGTATCAGTTATTCAGAAAAATAAATAGTAGAATGAGACATTCCTTGTATCTGTGCCATATATATATTAACTGGTCAGTAAATGATTCCAGATGTTATCACAGAACAGTAAGTTTGAATTGTCAGAAATAAACAAACTGTTTCATTAAGAAATAAGCAAACTGTTTCATTAAGAAATAAACAAGCTGTTTCATTAAGAAATAAACAAACTGTTTCATTAAGAAATAAACAAACTGTTTCATAATTAAGTCATGTCCATGCTCTGTTTCAAGCTAGGTTTTGGTCAGTTTTTTTAATATTACATATTAACTTGTGCCCATGATAATTTAAAATTAAGATAAAGTGGAACAGAATGAAATAATATGCCCACTGTCTAATCTAATCTATAAGTAATTTACACTTCAAATATATCAAGCAAAGATGGAAATTTTTTGATGAACTTTTGTCATCCAGTAATTACAGTCTACTTAAACTAGTTATTTAAAATATATTAGAAGTTTTAATTTAATTGAAAAAAAAAAGTTATACCATTTTGAACTTGAAGATTTTTTTTTTTTTTGAAAGAAAATACATGTGAAGTTTACAGATTTTATTGGTTGTGAAGTATTCTGGAATGATTTCAGATCATGACCTTTATACATGTATTGTGTTCTTGTACACTTGAATATACACATCTTTATAAATATGTTTTTCTATTTGTTTTGTTAGCATTTAAATGCATTTCTTTTGTAATGAATTTATGAATTGTATCCATAGATGTATTTATTTATTAAATGTTGATAATAGAAAATATTCAAAAAGCTTTTTTGTGCTGTAAATGAATTTTTTGTACAATATAAATGTTCCTTCAACAGGAAATAAAACCAAATTTACAAGATATGATGTTTTGGATTTTGTTGCAACCTGCATTGTACTTCAAAACTTAAGAACCATCCCTCTTCATAACTCATACTAGGAACTTTGTCTCAGAAGTGTTATGAGATTTTATTAGCTCCATGTATAGTTTGTTTATGGAGCAGGTGCTTGAAATCATATTGCTAAAAGAGCCATTCAGTACTTTATTGCGTAATAATTATCAAAAGCTTGCAGAACCTGTCCTCATAAAAAAGAAGTGGTGTGACAGAAACCAGTCACTCATTTCATACCTGCCTTCTGTGTTAGTAGCTCACCTGAGTAAAGCTCAGGGTGAGCTGTTAGTACCCTGTTTTGTCCATCTTCTATCTGTCTGTCCACAATTACTTCAAACAACATCTCCTCTGGCTCTAAAACAAAACAAATTCAAAGAAATTTGACAGTAATGATCTTAGGGTGGTCCTTTACTGATGTTGCTTAAAGAATGTCATTCCATGCAGAACTCTGGTTGCTATGGCAACCAAAAGGAAAAACTTTAAAAATCTTCTTGTCTGAAACCGCAAGGTCTACGACTTAGATATTTGGCTTGGAGCAACATCTAGAGGTCCTCTAACAAAGTGGCTAAAATAATTTCACTGGGGTCATTGTTAGTCCCACCCAATGGGTCATGTGTTTTACATAGACTTTTATAGGAAAATTTTTTTAAAAAAAATCTTCTTATCTGAAACCAAAGGTCTACAGCTTATGTTGCTATGGTCATTATTGGCCCTGCCCAGGGGTCACGTGTTTAACATAGAATTCTAAAGGAAATTAAAAAAAAAAATCTAGTCTGAAACCACAATGTCTAGAGCTTAGATATATAGCATGGAGCAACATCTATAGGTCCTCTTACACATTTGTTGAAATTTTGTCCCTGGGGTCATTATCGCGTGCAAGACCCATGTTCCCAGCTCAAAGGTCAAGGTCACAGTGCCAGGTCAAAGGTCCAAAATTTTAATGATAGACCTTGTCTGGGCCATAACTTCTCCCTGCATTGAAGGATTTTAAAATACCTTGCCACATTTGTTCACCTTGGCCTGATGGTGTGTTGTGTCAAAGACACAGATTCCTAGCTCAGAGGTCAAGGTCGCAGTGACTGCTCAAAGGTCGATGATAGACCTTATTTGGGCCATTACTTCTCCATGCATGTAAGAATTTGAAAATACCATGATACATTTGTTATGCTCCCTGAAAGAGACATCATATAGGCCTGTTTTGTCCTTCCATCATCATCTTCCCACAGATTCCATTTCACAGTCCCATCAACATAGGTGGCTTTCCATTGGCGGGCTCAACATGCTGCCCATGGGCATTCTAGTTATCTCCCAAGGGGTCAAATGTTCTACATAGACTTTCGGTACCCTTAAAAAAAAATTTTTGTCTGAAACCATTTGCGTGTGAAAAATTGTCCCCAACGCAGGGTATACATAGTTATACACTGCTCAAGTTAATTAAAGGAGCACCCATATAATCTATAAAATACCAAACGCGTTGAGTAGATTTATAAATATCTTTTACAGAAAAAACAAAATCGTTCTATTTACAAAAACAAATCGGCATTTTCATCGCCAACAGGCACATTCCTGAACAGAGGCAGTGTCCAGGATATGAACACTATCAAAGTAACTTTGAAATGGTGGTCTTAGAAGATAACAAGCAATGTCTGTAAAAGCAGATTCAGGCCTGGAAAAGTTTCATAGTGTCAGTAATGAGTGTATCCTCCTCGGGCGTTTAGGCACTCTCTGCATCGTCTGGGCATGCTCCTGATGACACGTCTGATCATATCCTGTGGTATGGCATCCCATTCTGCAACAAGAGCATGAAAAAGCTTACGGATGTCCTGCACAGGGTTCGGACGCGAAAAAAGTCTACGAGAAAGCATGTCCCAGACATGCTCTATAGGGTAAAGATCAGGAGACTTCGCTGGCCAGTCTATGACCTAAATACCTTCATCATCAAAGAAGTTCCGGACGATTCTTGCAGTGTGTGTTCGAGCATTATCTTGTACTAAATGAAAAGTTTCACCTATTGCACCAGCATATGGCCTAACAATTAGTTCTAAGATCTCGTCCCAATATCTCAGGGCTGTCAGACTACCTCCTCAAATCACATGAATGTCTGTGCCCCCATCAATGGATATCCCTGCCCACACCATAACTGACCCACCGCCAAACCTGTCATATGGAATAATGTTACATTCCGCATACCTCTCTCCTCAGCGACGCCACACCCTCACATGCCTGTCACAGGTCAAAACATGGTAGTGGCTCTCGTCTGTGAAGAGCACAGATCGCCAGTGGCGTAGTTGGCAAGTGGCATGTTCCTGGGCAAACTCTAAGCAAGCTCTCCGTTGACCTACGGTCAGAACTGGTCCTCTGGCAGGTCTTCGGGCATCCAAACCATCTTCATGAAGACAATTTTGACACACAAACCTCTGTAGCTTGCCGGAAGTCAATTTCATTGCCAGTTGCAGTACACTGGCCAAAGTTCTCAGGGCTAAAGTTCTCAGATGTCGGTCCTGACGAGGTGTTGTGATCCGGTGACGACCTTGCCAAGGTCTTCTTGTGAATTCTCCAGTCTCCTGATAATGACTCCTCAACCTGGCAACAATGCTACAAGAAACGTGTAGAACTTTGGCCACCTCACGTTTTGTAAATCCATTTTCGATCATCTGCACCGCCCAAGCAACATCAGTAGTTGCTTAAATACGTCACACACCCTGGACCGTTGTCAAAAGAGCAGATACAGTAAAAAGTTGCACTAAAACATTCATTTTATCAAATGTGCTATCGTGAACAAACTGTACACATGTAAAAGTCTAAATCTTATTCAGGAGTTACACAACAAAAAGAAAAACAAAATACCCATGCTTTGTAAATTTATTGTAAAGTGCACGGGTTTCTTCAGGATATTGACCGTCGATACCTACAAATGAAATTTGCAGCGAATATCTAGTATGGTGGGCAATTTACGCCATAACATATTTGCGCTCCTTTAATTAATTTGAGCAGTGTATTTTAAAAAGTTTAAAAACTCTTCTTGTCTGACCCTACAAGACCTTAGCTTAAATATTTTGTTGTAGTATTATCTAGTGGACCTCTACCAAAATCTTACCAATCATTTCATTGGGGTCAAAACTGATCCCACCCCTGGGGTCATTTCATTTCACATAAACCTGTATAGGAAAAACCTTAAAAATCTTGTCAGAAATCTCTAGCAAGCTGATACAAATCATGGTCCCTGGTTCAAAATTGGGCCCATCCCAGGGGTTACTTGATTTTTCATGAAGTTTTAGAAAAAGTTTTAAAAAAACAACCTCTTGCCAGAATATTAAAAGCCTCAAGCTTGGAGATATTTGTGGTGTACATCTGATACTAGCTAGCCATTTTTCAGGTGAATGACCCAGGACCATTTCGTCCTCTTGTCTTTGAATGCCTGGATCATGGATTCTGAACTTGGCAGTAACTGTACTTCCAGTGGGATCATAATGATTTATGTCCTTATTCCTCATAAAAAAATAATAAAAGCTGTCTCTGTAAGTGTAAAATGCCCTAAATGGGTATCATCAGCAAAATGTTTTTTTGTATGGAGCAGTTCTGTTCCAAGTGAAATGATGAATCAATGAAAACTGGGAGAATGCCTGTCTTTATTGATTTACATGGTGAACTACAAGCCAACAGATAGGTATAATTCTAAGGTTTATGCATCAAACTTTGACCTTGTCCACAGCTGCATGTGATGAACTTTGGTGTCAAATTATTTCAAAATCCTGATGTGAAACAAAGCTACGGTATACAACACATGACCAACATTATCTCAACATTTATGCTGGGCTATTTGATTTTTAAGAAGTACCACTGAATTACAGAGAAATAATCTCAAAAACATTTTGACCTGTCTACAGAAAATAGGGTAAAAGATCTGAACATCCTGATCTTCACATGGTTTTCCACTGATCTAACCTGGCACTGTTTTTAACCCACCATGACCTAATTTTAAATACGAAAGAAATTGACTATACAAATACATTGTATTCTAAGTTCTAGAAAAGACTGGGACAAATTGTGACCTAGAATTTCCTAAGCTTTTTAATCAATCCCTGCTGGTGACATAGTTTTTGATCCCACAGTATAAAGCTCTTCCAAAATTATCAAAGATGAATATTTTCAGCTGCTCAGTCTTAGGTAAAAAAAGTGACTTCCTTTATGACCTAGTTTCAAAGTCACCAGGACCAGTATTCTGAGCAAGCTTCATGAAGATCAAGTTCACTGTGACCTTTAGTGTTCACAAGGTTTTCCTTTTATTTGAGCTTTTTGAACTACATGACCCAGTGATGAATATTTATGAAGTTTTTTTTTTCAAATCCTGAAAAGTTCCAGAGGACATAAGCACACTAGGTAGTTTTCTATATCATGTATTTAGCAGGATGTACCAACAAGGAACCTAGGCCAAGTTATTATAAAATCTTGTCATGTATTACTCAATGACAAGTAGGCAGAATCCTAAATCTGGTATATGAAAGATGGTTTTCGGAAGTACTTCCATGTAATGACCAGTTGTTCCTAGTAACTCGAAATTGCTGTCAGGTACCACTGAGCTGTGAGCAAACAAATCATGGAAGGATGGTCAAACAGATGACCTCCTGGGTCATAAAAAAATAGTGATGGAAAGGACTGAGGCAATACAGCAAGAAGCATCTGAATATCAACACTTAGTACAAAATTATCTGCCATCAACATCCTGAATATCAAAGCTAGGAGAATGTAACCTTTGACAAACAAGAGGAATATAATGGCTCTACATATTATCTGGGGTGCTGAAAAATCAGGAGTAGAAGACAAAACTCATATATGTTCTTGGCAAATTTTTAATGTTTAAAAATGTGCTATGCCAACTGAAACAAAACAAATTCACATACAATTTTAAGACTATCACAAAACTGAAGTAAGAAAATTAATTTCAGCACATTTTTTCACTTGAAATTCACTTCCAAACAAAATCTTTATCTGTCTAAAAATGGCATGGTCTGCAGAACTCTTTACAATTGTTTCGCATGTTTAACACTTTGTTTTCCATTTTTTACAATATAATAAATAACAGTTTTTGTTTATCTTCTTATCCAGTACATAGATCCTCGTAATCTGTTATATTCAATCAGTCCTTCTACTGGACCTGAAATAAATAAAATGTAAAATATAACTGATATTGTTTATAATATATATATATTCACTGTGATACAGTCTGCAAACAATTTAAAAAAGGCAGGGGTCTCACAAGTGGGTGAATAGGGGGAAGAAGTCCCCTTCCGCACTTCAATGAACTCCAGCATTAATGCAAAACAAAAATTGGTCTAAATTTTCCAAATAAACAACAAGTGAATACACAACATCGTGTCAGTTCACTCTGAAACATTAACTAAGGGAAAAAGGTTTGTTAATTCTGTTTTACAACCTTGACAATCAGTTAAGAGGATTGACAGTTTATCTATGAACAATCCTGGGAAGAAAGTTCTGAAACCAGTGCAAGACGTCTGCAAGAAGCTTCCACTTTTCTCACACAAGTCAGTTGTGAGGTTCAAACCCATGCTCTTTAACATGTAAGAGGTTGTAGGGATATTCAGCATACTAACCACCAGGGTAGGGCATCTAACACATCAACACCCAAAAAATGGGGGAAATGGGCCAGTAGATTTCTTAGGTGTACTTACCTACTGCAGCTACAGCAGGACATTTATCATAGATATAGTTGTAACATGTTGATCTTACATCATCACCTGACAGAGCCTGAAACATATAAAGTCAGTCCTTGTGATACTACATAAACTGATTTATGATCAAAATACTGCCATCATGTATATCAGCACAACACTCAATGTAAATGGCTTAATGTTTAAAACTCTTCAAAACATCCATCACAACTGAAAGAATAACTTCAAGAATAATCATAATGCAGATGAAACCTTTACCACAGATCGAAGTAATAATCTGAAATCTAGTGCAAAACATTTTATCTGTCAAACTGTCATCTCTTTCCAGTTAAGTCTGCACCTTTCAATAATACAATATCATCTTATACATATATGTCAATTATCAAAGACAACTAAAAACAAAGAATTAAACACATTTAACTCTATCTCTCAAGTCTTGATAAAATGAAATTCAACTACAGTCCAACCTTACTTAAGCAGCCAGCCAAGGGAAACAGTAATTTTGGCTGCCTAAGCAAGGTGACCGCCTATTTAGGGGGTAATGTTGGCTCGTTTTCTTTAGTACTAGTGGTTACTTTTAACATATAATTGTAACTCTTTGTCAATTGTATACAAATGAATCTTTATTAACTTTTAATATGATTAATCAAGTTCAAAATAAATACATATAGCATCTTGCAATTATTTAAATTCTTTTAGATATTATCACTATTATCACTCACTTTCTAATCGCGACACGTGCGGTCTCAGCTTCACTCCAAGAAAGTAAATACATGTTTCTTAAAAGCTGTCTTAAGTAACGTATGACTCTGTAATGGCATGTTTGAAAATTTCCTTGTTCTAAGTTTACATTTTATCTCTGAAAGTAACTAAACATTCTTAAAAGACAGAAAATAATTCTGATTTGATTTTAAGGCGAATGGCGAAAATTGATTCATTACATAGTTAAGAGTTCTTTCCCTTCCGCGTAATCGGGATAATTCGTACAAGAAGGTGTTCTCCTAACGAGCCGAGATATAGAATAAAGCATAGTATTACCAGAGACGTATATTACATATACGTCTCTGATGAGATCAAAGGTTAAATCGACCGTTTACTGTGAGAGTCTATTGTTATTTTTGTAATTAAATAGTTAAAATTGAAACACATTATAATGCGTAACAAATAGTCGCCGAATTAACACACTCATACGTTAAAGCACTGTGTATTGTCACGTGTTTGCCTTCGAGGGTTTATTTTAGGGTTTGTCAAAATATATTCACACCTTTAGCAGACGAAACGTGACCGCTAAATTGGGTCGATTTTTTGGCAAATCGGATGCAATTACTGTGGCCGCTGGCCGCAGACGTAAGGTGACCGTTTAATTAACGTGTTATTTAGAAGGATTTTCGACGGGAGCGTCATGATATGACCGTTGACACCAGGTGACCGCCGATATAAGGTGACCGTAAGGGCAGGTTATACTGTAGATATAACACCATATAGAATTTCCCCTCAAATTATCTAGAAGTATGAATATATACAGAACTTACACTTATTCTAGCATCCATTTCATCAAGAGGTATTCTTCTGTCATAACATAACATTTGTCTGAGAAAATAAAACAATCATACACTTAATATAACATTTGTCTGAGAAAATAAAACAATCATACACTTAATATAACATTTGTCTGAGAAAATAAAACAATCATACACTTAATATAACATTTGTCTGAGAAAATAAAACAATCACACACTTAGAAGTATAAACTGTCAAACAAACTATGTATGTTTTGTATGAATTTCTCAACACAGACAAGATACTCCTTTCGGACAAGTAATACTTATAAGCAGAACAATTAAGTATACCAGGCATTGATTCCAACATTTTCAAATATTTTCAACTTAGGTTGCAATTTGTTACTTTAATACATATGAAAAATCACATCTATTTTACCCCACAACTCAGTACTATATATTTTCTTTTACTGAACTTGTGTTTAATTTTATGAATTTTGATACTAAAAATAAATGACAGAAATTCTGGACAGATTTTTGACAATTATCAACCCATCTCCACTGAAAAAAACTTAAAAGAACAAGGATTAGTCAACAATAGCTCTAACACACATACCTTCCTATATCTTCACAGATTGGAGTTGTGCCATCTAACTGTAACAATAAATTTGTCTTCAACAATCGCTTGGCTCTCTCTACCTCAAAGTCTGTGATACTTGTACACAATCTCATCCTGAAATTGTTATGTTAGTTTTGAAAATTTGTTTACCAGGGAAGATATTTACAATTACTAAATGACAGATAAAAAAATCTGACTTTTAACAAGTGGTTTATGTAAGGACAGTAAGATAAAACTTAAGTAGGCAAAATAGGCACTTCAAGCTTAATGGTTTTATGGGGCTGAGTTTTGCTGTAGGATTAGAGTCAACATAGAGTATTATCATCATATACAAATGTACAACTTAAGTTGAATCTTGTCAATAGAATTTGTGATATCTACTTTTCTCATGAAGGGTCGACTAATGGTCAGAATTCTTGAAAGCATTTATGTAATAAGGTTTAGAATCTAAAAAAAACAAGAAATGTTTGTAAAACATACATGCCCCCCAGCAGCACCTAATTGCTTGTGGTTGGGCCAAAGCATTCTCTAGTTACATTGTATTGATCAGAAACCGTTTTTAGGATCAAGGTCCCTGTGGCCTTGACCTTTGACCTAATGACCTGAAAATCAATAGGGGTCATCTACTGGCGATGACCAACCAGCATACCAAGTTTGGTGTACCTAGGTCAAAGCATTCTCTAGTTTTAGGATGAAAGTCTCTGTGATCTTGACCTTTGACCTAATGACTTCAAAGTCAATAGGGGTCATCTACTGTTGATGACCAACCAGCATACCAAGTTTGGTGAACCTAGGTCAAAGCATTCTCTAGTTATTGATCGGAAACCATTTTTAGGATGAAGGTCTCTGTGAGCTTGACCTTTGACCTAATGACCTCAAAATCAATAAGGATCATCTACTGGTGATGACCAACCAGCATACCAAGTTTGGTGAACCTAGGTCAAAGCGTTCTCTAGTTATTGACCGGAAACCGTTTTTAGGATGAAGGTCCCTGTGAGCTTGACCTTTGACCTAATGACCTCAAAATCAAAAGGGGTCATTTACTGGTGTTGACCAACCAGCATACCAAGTTTGGTGAACCTAGGTCAGAGCGTTCTCTAGTTATTGATCGGAAACGAAGTGTCTACCGACGGACCGACAGACAGACAGACCGACCGACATTTGCAAAACTATATGCCCCCTCATCTTCGATGGGGGGCATAAAAAATAATCCAATATGCTGGTTTATTTTGAAAAATAGTGAGTGAAAAGTAAGTTTCTACATAAAAATACAAGAAGTGCCTGAATTACTTTGTATTATTCTTTTTTTATCAGAATGACTGGGGAGGGCACAGCTGAAACGAGGACCGATTACCTGTCATACCTGTAATATGAAATGTCTGCTCTTTGATAGAAGCTAGAATATGGGAACATTTAACAAATACGTAAGTGAAAATGAAACAACTAACCATTCTTCCTGGACATTCCAGACCATACCTTCAACACTTTCTCTTTCACACACAAAGTATACACCCCTGCAAATGAGACAGAATTCTGAATTACATACAAAATAACAAAGGGCATATAGTGTCTACACTACCTACTTCTTTTTGACATGTTTTCTTATATACTTAATTTTTTTAGAATTTAAAACTTGCTTAAAAGCATTTAATCAAACTTCCACTGAAATTAAAGACCAAAGCTACCACTTAGTACAACTTAACCAAACTTCACTTTAGGTGAGACGTAAGTCCATTAGTGCTCTGAAAAAATCACTGACAACACAAGTTTAACTGAACTGCAAAAGATTTATTCCAATTTTTAACTGTAAAGTTTTAGAACCACTGTACAGAGAATTCACACACTGTATTTTAAACTACAACACCAATGTTCATATACCTTTTTCCATCCAAATATTGATGACAAAAATCACAAGGGACATCAACAAAACTACAGTCCTTAGCAAAATATCAAACCTTTTCTTTACAAAATGGCAAGCATATAAGATGTGTTTGCTAGACTGTGTTCAAAGACGGCAACTTAAGCTAAAAAGACTTCTTTACCAAAAAGAATGACACTAGAATGTGATGTGAAGTACAAATGCATACATACCAAAGACCAGTGTCTGTGTAACAGGTATTGAAAGCCTGATAACTGTGACACAAGTTGGACTCAGAGCATCTAGCAGCCAGTTGGTTCATCAGGTTTGATGGGCCTCCAAAAGAACGGTCCCAGCTACCAATGGCAGTGTTGGCCACCATCAAAGCAATGTTATCTGGGTTCTCCCATTTGGCTCCCTCTACAGCTAAAGCGATATGGGCTAGCGGCATACTGTCTTCTCTGTCACGCAGCTGAAGAAAGATTTGGTGATATAAAAGAGTTTCAAGTAGTGTTAAAAACTGCCTAGGAGTATCTGATTTTCAAAACGAAACAAACAAAAGGACGGCAATCATCAAAAGTTCTACTCTCTGCAAAGGACTCTATTTTCTGTGTCATTTCATTTACATTAAGTTTTCTAGTTTTCAAACTTGAACTACTGCTTCCAGTAATTTCAAGTTTAGAATAAATTTGTTTATGTTTATTGTGACAAAGTTTTGTAAACAAGTATATAAAGGAAGCAGTTAAATGTCAGTTGTTTGGTCAACAACAAAGTACTTGCATTTAAATATTTATGGCAACATTAAATTTAAATAAGAGGAGATTTGCTTAGGAAATACTTCTGCTATCCTAAATACAAGCATCAACATGGTAAGGGTCAAACACCCATACTTCTTTCACTGGCTTATTTTTTGTAACAATTCTTCACAATGGTATGCATCAACTCACATCACTTCCTGTGTAGCGGGTGGGGTACAGCTTGGGTGGAGATGTTTCATAGCCTGTTCCTACTTTACCAAAATATTTCTCGGCAAGTTCTGTCAGATGCTGATGGTCAACACCTAAAATATTAAACAGTCTTCACTTTACCTCACGTTATTTAACATGATTAAATACTCTTATATCATTACCTGCCATTAGCAGGAGGATAAAATTTGTAGTATTTTACCATTAAAGAATTTATATTCACCTCATAAATATACCATTTCTGCAGTAAATTATGAAAATCTAAACACATCAATCTGAATTATTTCACAGTATACTTGCAATAAACTGGGTGACAAATACAAGTGAAAACACAGAAATCAGAACATACTGTGAACAGAGTTCAGTAAACTTTTCTTACATCCTCTTGGTAAAATTTTAACTCTGATTTCTTTTAGCTTACTGGCAATCAAATGTCCTAGCTTCTATAACAGAACCATATTATCTATGAGAGGAAGGTAATTCTCTTTGGTAATCAATTATCCAATCATAACCATTAACAGCAAGGTGATTATGTAATGTGACTGGGGGTCTCTTTGGCTGACGATAAACCTCTTGCACTGGCCTTGGCATCCAGGTCAGAAGGCTATCAGGTTCAACATAATAGACGTAATAATAGGAAGTTCACTCAAACCTTCTTCCTTAGTCTAATTTCCATCAATGTGGTATTTCTCACTTGAATTTCTTTTAGTGAAATGCTTAATGTAAATGCAACAGAAATGATGTAATTTGACACTTGGGTTAAATGTGTGAAAATGTGTCATCTTTTCAGCATCTTTTGACAGTCTTAATCATACAATAATGATTCACGTAAGTTACAGACCTCCAGCTCCAGCTAGGACCATCCTCTGTCCCTTGTAATGATGTTTGATGTAATTTACTAAGTCTTGTCTCTGGATTGACCTGTAAGCATAACAAATACCTTGTACCATGTAAACAACAACACTTTTTCTGGTCCAAGAGACCACCATACAAGTGACAAAACTTATTAATGTGCATGGTTTCTGCCTATGAAAGTCACATCAACTTAAATTGTAGTAGTCCCACCTACTGAAACCACACAACTATCAAGGCAAGGTAATGCAACTACAAATTTCAAATCCTCATCACTATACATGTGAGCAGTATCATTCTAATCTCATCACTGTACATGTGAGCAGTATCATCCTTATCACTGTACATGTGAGCAGTATCACTCTAATCTCATCACTGTACATGTGAGCAGTATCATTCTAATCTCATCACTGTAAATGTGAGCAGTATCATTCTAATCTCATCACTGTACATGTGAGCAGTATCATTCTAATCTCATCACTGTACATGTGAGCAGTATCATTCTAATCTCATCACTTTAAATGTGAGCAGTATCATTCTAATCTCATCACTGTACATGTGACCAGTATCATTCTAATCTCATCACTGTACATGTGAGCAGTATCATTCTAATCTCATCACTGTACATGTGAGCAGTATCTTATAACATTAACTTACATGATATTTTCAGTGGGTCCAAGAATGGTACGACCCAACTGTGTTCCCTGGAAGGCAGTGGCATGTAGATGATCAAATACAACTTCCTGTAAGTTTGTATCCACCTCCTAAAAGACAAACAAATCAGAAATATCCTTCTTAGTTTGACACAAAAACAAACTGTTATCGTTTACTTAATGTTTTTATATCTACCATGTCTTAGACTAAAGATTAGTTCTTTTTTATTCACATATATAATGATGCTATAAAACAAGATGGCCATGGTGGCTGTAACTTCCTCACCTTAGTAAAACTAATGCAAAGTAATGAATTTATTAACAAAACAAATGGATTTTTTTTTGAAAGAGGTTCAAAGACCATGCTATGTAACAAGTTACAGAAGTCTCAGCCTTATGGCCTCTGACAATTTTTTAAGAGGTTGTTTATGTAAGTCTAAGTAAAATATCTGACCCCATGGTGGAGCCAATTATGACCCCAGGGGCAAAATTTGGACAGTCTTAGTAAAGGTCATCTAGGTAATGTCTCAAGCAAATTTTTAAACTCTGGGTCTGGTGGTATTGAATTAGAAGAGTTTTAAAGATCTTCCTATATATTTATATGTTAAAAATTTGTCTCCCTGCCAAGTTTCATTAACTATGGACAATTGGTGTAAGAGGAGATGTTGTTTAATGGGAAAAGTTTGCAAAGAACACAGGGTAAATGTGACACTGCTGTTACTACAATTTACATGTAAATCAACTCTGAAACGTATGTCTAATACTACAATTCTTCAAACAGTTGTCTTACCTGCATTTCCCTTAAGATGACCCCTCTTTCCCGTTCAATTTCTTTCTCTCCCAGTGTACTATTTTGGGTTATGTCTGCTAAAATCTCCACAGCTGAAACAGACAACACACTTGTTGTTTAATGCTGGATTTGACTGGGTTGTCGGGTTTGTTTTTTCAAAACCATTTTTAATACAATTTTCTGTTTATACACCAACTATGACCTGTATTTCAGTTCTGAAATGTGATCAGATAAATCTAACTTCTATTCAAGGGAAGAACCAGTACTGGTCCCTACAAACTATTAAGGAACTACTGGCACTCTTACAAGTCAAACTTGAACTTAGATTGAGCAAATACTAGAGCAGACAAGGTAGAATACATCTGTATATGATCTATTTCTTTTTCACAAACTCTAACATAGTGAATATTTATGTATTAAACTATACTACAATTTCATCAAGCTTCGAAGTAAATACCTAATTGTGTTAATTCCATTCCGACTTGTTCTGAGATCAGTAAAAGAGTTCGTTACTGTGTACATAAATTCAATATGCACTCTTTAGATCTCTGTTACTAAACACCAATCCAACAGAAGCATATATCTATATTTGTTTAATACCTTTCTCTAAGTCTTTTGAGAAACATTTGGCATAGTAAACAGTTTGTTCTCTGGATGTGTAAGCATTCAGGTGAGCTCCCATGTTTTCTACTTCAAGCTCTAGGTCAGTCTGTGATCTTTTTGAGGTTCCCTGAAACAAACAGAGATTCATATCATCTAAATATACAGCTGTCAACTATAATGACAACTAAATGACATACTGAATTTTTCACTAAATAGTATCCCAAACATTTCCATGTCACAATAAACTAAAACAATATCTATATTTCAAGATATTAAGCTGGTAAATATTTCTGTGGGAAAAAAATCCATCAGAGGGGATCTTCCTTGACTATTTACATAAGCTATCATTCTTACATTTGTTTGGTTTGATGTCCATGGATTGATTGTATTTCTATTGGTAGTTAACAAGAAATGAATTGACAAATTATTTAAAACAAAACTTTCCAACTTCAATCTTATATGAACAAGCCCTTTATATTGCAAACAGATAACATGAATTTGAATCATCTATACATCTGCTTCAACTAAAATATTCAAAAGATGAAATCATTCACACTGGTCACTGACACTATGGTGAGAGGAGTCGTGACTTACAGTTCCAAAATATCTAACAAAAGTTTACATTTAGCAAGGTACGTTTGTATTAGATGAATCAAGAACTACCTTGAATATCATATGTTCCAGAAAATGTGCCACACCATTGGTTTTCTCATCTTCGTACCTACTTCCTGCATTGATCCAAAGTCCAACCTAGAAATCATACAACAAATCATCTTTTGGTATAACAGTGAAGTCTGTTTAAGATATATATACAAAAGGGCCATGATGGCCTTATATCGCTCACCTGAGTACTGCACTAAACATCAAGGTCAATGAAGGTCACTAAAATTAAACTGAAGTGAATACAGACATCCAAAAGGTTAAAATAAGCTAAATCAAAGTTAAAACTTCTAGGCAAATCTATACACATCTTCCAAATTCTATGTATGTAGCATAAACAAGGGAGACTTGGGTATAATTCTGTCTCAGCAGCAGAATATCAAGGGTTGTCATCAGTATAAACACTGAAAACTTGACTTTGACTTGTATTTAACCTGAAAGAGACTAACAAAGCAGCAAGAAACACATAGTTATTATATATTAATATTCATAAAGATGGTTACTATGGTAACAAGGTTTTCTTTAGATTCAAGCCAGTGACCTAGATTTTGACTCCAGGTGAATCATATTCCAAACTGACCTAGAAATCAATGAGACAAACATTCTGACCAACTTTCATGCTCATTGGATACAAAATTATCCTCTTGAGTATCAACAATTTTAGTGTGGAAAGACAAAAATGACAGGTACATGACAGAAACATTACAGACACACACTACAGACATCAGGTGATCACATTTCCTCACTGTGAGCATTTTGTGCTCAGGCTGAGCTAAAAAACATATGATCTGACAAACAACTGACTACATTAGTGTCTTAGTTTTTGATTAAATAAACATTCTGGCATCTTGTTCTTAATTTGAATTTCATGTGTCTGTCTTTCATGGAGCCGTAGACAGAATTTTTCAACCTGCTGTTATGTCTGTGTACACAAAAAAAGGTATTATTATCAAACTACTAAGATGCTACCTGATAATAAGGCAAATATCTACCTTCTTAACAATCAAAACTTTTTACAACATCTTTTCAACATTTCTGGGGAACAGGACTCAAATTCTGTCCAAATCTTACTCTGCTAGAACCATTACCACAAGAACAAAATGAAAAAACTTACAGTACATGTAGGTAGTCCGGAGTCTTCTGTTGCTACTCTTAAGCCATTGTTGAGTCTAGAAACTTTTGTTTCTGGGACATTAAGCAGGGCTTCTTGGAATTTGGTTGATGACCATCTCTTACTTAGAACTGAAACACTTGCCTGTACCTGGAAATATTGTACAGTAATATATCTTAGCAGGATTTTCTTTTGATTTTAAGAACTTTACATGCGCATTAAAAATTATTTACCACTGGAATATTTCATGGATGACGAAAACACACAAATAACCCAAATCCTGTCAAAATATACCCAAATACAAGTGAAATATATGATCACAATTAATGGCTCAATTTTAATAGCAAGTGAAAATTCAACAAGTAAACAGTTACTGTAGTCACTTGTTTCCGTTAAAAGTAATAGTAATTGCTATTTTCACACAACTGTGTCCATGATAGGAATTATTTCCAGCATTTTAAGACCTCCAATTCTTTAATAGCTGACACTAATGCTTTATTGTAAAATAATTTTCACTTTCATTATTTAGAAATATCTCATGTTACATCATCCCCACCCATATTTGTTATATGCCAATATACATTGTAACTTAATTATTGTACTTAAAGAACATGCATTTAAGTTTATAACATATGGCAATGTTTTCTTGCATATGATATGATCATGATATGTCAGCACAAAAAACTCAACTCTCCCCCTACTTTGATCCAAGAGCAAATGAAGTGTACTTAATAAAAAAGAAACCTTTGATATTCAATTTGTCTTTGTTCATATCATTTATCAGTAAGGTTTGTGTTTGTAGCTTTTATGGAATTAAACAAACATTTCGGGGAAAGTCTTGTAACTATAGAACAAATGTGATTTCTCAAAAAGTTTTAAAATCAACTTGATATTTGATTTGGATTTTATTACACCAAAGAAATATTTTTTTATCTTCCGAGACCACAAAATGCACTTTCAGATCACTATCTCCATTTCTAGAAGTCAAAACCTAACAATTCTTTCCCAAAATCTATTCATTCAAAGATTGTGATGTAAGATATACAACATTCCATCTCTCTCTATTAGCGTTTATTCATCTTTAGTACCAGTTGCACATATGACCGACTCCCCTATAGAGATTAGTTTTTTTATTTTGTGGGAGGTAGTGCAAGATACAGAAAGAATACCGTTCCAGAGACATCCCTGGTTCTTTAACATGCTCAGTTTATAGCACTGATACATGAAACCTCAGTTTAATAACTCATCTGAAAGACAAATAATAATGTTAGTAGAGGAGTGGGGGATCAATCTCAAGACCTCTGTGTTACCAGTCCAGTGCATTACCACTGATTCACTTCTGTCCATTATCTATATCCCACTTATTTTAATGTGATATTCACAACTATAATGGTCCTATACCTGTGGTTCTGCCAGACAAAAATTTCTGAGGGTCATTCATGACCCCCTGTTTGAAAATGTGGAGGTTATTTGAAATGAAGGATCATATTTCAAATTATTGAAAAATAACAACAGTAAATCTCTTAACTATTTTATTTAACCAAACCGTACACGTCTTAAATCCGTATACCAATGTAGAACATTTAAAAGTCGGACAGACAATGTGCTGTTAATGACAGTAAATCGTTTATTTATACATATTTGCATACCAGAAGTAAATGAATAATTTCAGATGATTATAACTGGATGGCACTTATAGTTTGAGGAATAACTTAACACAGTTGTCCATGAGCTTGTATAGTACTAGTGAATCTAGTTCTGGCTTCCATAACTTTATATGTCGCTTTTACGATTTTTGACATTGCGCGACATTAAAGTTATGGGTCAACCCCAATTGCAAAGGCTACCAGAATTATGACAGTTTATGAACAGTACATAAATATTAAAATCACCCTTATCAATCAATTTGGGTCAAATAAATTACACCATTTCATAAACAAATAAATTTTGTATCTATTCATTGTTCTCTCCAGAAATAAAACCACGCAAAGGTACCTGAACTTAAAGTCTCGCAAGTCAAACGATAGAACAGCAATGGCAGCGAATTTCACAAAACTTAACTGAGCTGATAAACTTTGAAGTATTATTCCATCGATCAAACCATTTTTATTCACAAAAAATAAACTGAATTGTGCAAAATAGATAGAATTACTCATGTGTAGAGATTTTGTACAGAAAACGCAAATTTATTAAATTACAGCGTGACATAAATATGTCACAGTTCTGATTGATTTCAATACGGGACCGGCTTCAGCTTACAGGTGTAGCGCTACTATAAAACCTATTCGCTGAAGTCTCTAGTGAACCTTGCATAACATTCCTATTATGACTAAGTTACAGATCTATAAATGGATTTCCAACAAACTTTTTAAATTAACACGTAGCTTAAAAGTTTATTCTGAATTCATTTATCAAGTTACAAAGAAAGATATTTCATTATTTGTCTTAAACATTAAAATATTTTGATCTTATGACATTGGGTGGGGTATAACATGAATAGCGACACTGTTTACGCAATAAAAATCTTCCCAAAGGGTAAATTATTGACTGACATGCGGACTTTTTAAAAGTCATGAAATACTCAGTACATTTTTCGCAGCTGGCAAGGCCTGGGCCAGTGGTTTTGCCACTTTCAACAATTTTGTGGCCATGTTTCTCAAAATACGAAGGACGAAGCGGTGTACGCATGCGCTTCTTTCACAAAAATAATTCTAAAAGACGAAATGGTAAAATAATGAACAAATAGGAATAACAGCAAATAGGTCCATATTATTTTGTTTCTTTATACCCTAGTTTTACCAAAGATTTCTCTCAGCTGACTTAATTTTATCAGAGAAGCATAAAACAAAGATCTAGCCAAAGAGCTAAAATACCTACCTTACGGCCAGAATCTAGAATTTCCTAGTATTTTGTGTTTTCGCAAAGTTAACTTTGAAAAAAATGCTCAATATGTTTCCTTTACAAGGAGAGAGTCTCTTCGATGTGTTACAGTCTTACTTACAGACGTAATCATGACTTGTGGTACAGGTCGTATTTAATGTTGTTAGAAATTGTGACCTTACTCTTTTCCTTGTTGTGCTGAAATGGATGCTGAGACTCGCTTAAATTTGTTGAATAAAAGTTTATATGAACTGAAAACTCATGACAGATCCTATTTTTAGTATAAAAATTATCATTTGGGGACATCTTTCCGCGGAACTAGTGACATTTTGAGGCTTAAATGCCATATTTTATGTCATACTTAAGTCAGTCAGGCGCCACTATTTTCAAAAACGACCATGTCTCCTTACAGTTTGTTATACGACATCATTTGCTGTCACATAATAATTATGCACAAACGTACAGTCCGTTAAATAAACTGAAGGGAGTGGTTACACGTGCCGTAATCGATCTCGGTTAATCCGCAACTGCAACCATACACAATTCATAGCACAATTGTCAACGTTACCAAACCATGTGACTGCTTTTCAACCATTCCGATTGCCATAGCAGTAAATTGAGATCTGCCCACACATGTGTCACGTGAACGTAAAATTAGCAGCACTTTTCATATATATCAGACCTGTTTTAGACTGTTTTTTATATCTAGAGTGTGTTTGTGTTTTAAATAAGTAACAGGCCATGCCAAAAGTTTAGATGTAACCAGCAGAAGGTCGTGACGTTGCAGCAACACAGGTTAAAATGGTACGCAACATGTTGACATGAACAGTCATGACAGAAAAAAAAACACCAATTCACTAGAAATGTATTAAAGTAAAAAATCGGCTTAAATTACAAAGAAAAATTTTTCTGTTCATATGCAACATTTTGACAAAAAAAAAACAAACACAACAACAACAAAACTGGAGCCATTTACTAAAAATGTATTCATTGGCTCATATTACAAAAAGAACATTTCTCTTCAGCCTTGTATCAGATGTCAGTGCAGGCAGTCCATCAGTTTATTTTAACCTAATATGAAACTTCACGAAGTATTTTTTTTTTTTTTAAAAAAAGGTTGAGTGGATGTTATTTTATGATGATAGAAGATGAAAATTGCCTGAAGTTATAGTCTGTAGAGAACCAATGGTCAAACAAGTGCACTGTGTAGTAGTTCAGTTTGCTTGATGCTCTCTTAGAAGTTAATTACCGAGCTTATTTTGTGTATGGCAGTATCTTTGCTTTTGTCAAGCTCTTGAAAAGACTAAAATAATGAAGGGCTGTTGAGGCAATAGTCCTATAAATAAGCCATCACGTTACTTTTTTCACCTATAACATTCATTTTTCATGATATTTTGTTTTACTTTTTTCATGTATCACGTTACATGTAAAATGAAAAACATAAAATATCAGTGTAAGAGGTGAAAATAGTAACCTGATGGCTTATTTATAGAACTATTGGGGCAAGAATTCTGTTACACCATTTGTAGAAATAACCAGATATATTGACAAAAGGGCAACGGTGGCTTTTAATAGCTCACCTGCAGCCCTTTGCTATGAGGCCATAACTCTGAAATCCATGATGGGATGAGGTTGGTTAAGGAAATCAGATGACCAATATTCAGACTTGACCTAGAGATTATCAAGACAAATATTCTGACAAGTTTTCATGCCATTTGGACAAAAAATGACCTCAAAAGTGTTAACAAAGTAAATCTGTGTTTTGATACCAAGACCTAGTTATTGACACCTGATGACATATTATCAATACAAATTGACAACATGACCTATTTAATGCCCCCAGATGACCCATCTTCAAACTTGACCTAAATATAAAGATGATAAACATTCTGACAAATTTTCATCAATTTAGAAAGTAAATGTTGCCTCTAGGGGTAAATCTATGATTTGACCTCATGACCTAGTTTCTGACCCTATATGACCAATATTCAAATTTGACCTAGATCTCATGAAGACAAACATTCTGACAAATTTTCATAAAAATTGGAAAGAAAATATAGCCTATAGAATGTGAAAAAGTTTTTTATATGTTTTCACCTCATGACCTACTTTTTTAACCAAAATGACCCATAGTCAAACTTGACCTATATATCATCAAGACAAACATTCTGACAAATTTTCATGACATTTCGAAAGAATATGTAGCCTCTAGAAAGTTAACAAGGTAAATCTGTGTTTTGACCTCATGACCTAGTTTTTTACCTATATAATCCATATTCAAACTTTACCTAGATATCATCAAGACAAACATTCTAACAAATTTCATGACATCTGGAAAGAAAATAAAATTTAGTGTGAACAAAGTGTTTATATGTTTTTATCCTGTGACCTAGTTTGTGATTCAAGATTACCAAAATTCTTATCTGTCCTAGATATCATCAAGACAAACAAACTTGCAAATTTTCATTATATTTGGAAAGAAAATGTGGCCTCTAGAGTTTTAATAAAGTGTTTCTATGTTTTGACCCTGTGACCTAGTTTTCGACCCCAGACAACCAGTGTTCAAATCTGACCTTGACATCATCAAGACAACCATTCTGACAAATTTTCATGTCATTTGAATAAAAAATTGTGGCCCCTAGAGTGTTAACAATGTTTTTCTATGTTTTGACCCTGTGACCTAGCTTATAATCCAAGATGGCCCATATTCAAACTTGATCTAGAAATTGCCAAGACAAACATTCTTACAAGTTTTCATGCCATTTGAACATAAATGGCCTCTACAGTGTTAACATGGTAAATATGTGTTTTGACCTCATGACCTAGTTTTTGAACCAAGATGTCCCATAGTCAAACCTGACCTATATTTTATCAAGACAAACATTCTGACATTTTTTCATGAGATTTTGAAAGAAAATATACCCTCTAAATGTTAACAATGTTTTCTATGTATTGATCCCATAACCTAGTTTATGAACCCAGATGGCCTTTATTTAAAGCTGTCTTAATTTTCATGTCATTTGAATAAAAAATGTGATCTCTACAGTATCAACAATTTTACCTTTGATTTGGCCTTATGACCTAGTTTTCAGTTGGACACGACCCATATTCTAACTTATCCAAGATCTTATCCAAGCAATCATTCTGATCAAGTTTCATGATAATTAGGTCAACAAGAGGGTCATGATAGCACTGGATCGCTCACCTGTGTATTTTGTCTTTGCTGTTATACAAACATCAGAGGCAGTATTACAAATACTTATTGAAGATTTGTAGGTGTCTACAAACCAAATATCTAAAATATCAGTCAATAAATAAAATGTCTATGATAAAAAGTAGAAAAATCTATTGTTTGCTGCAGTAAGCTTGACCTTGACCCAGTGACCTAAAACCCCATATAAGGTTAGAGGTCCATGCAAGGAACCTACGTACCAATTATCAAAGATATTGGTCTATAATGAATGCTTTTTGAGGTAAAGTTGATAAATCTTGACAAAAATTCTACTTTAAGCCCTGGTGACCCAGGACCAGAGTCAATTTTAACCCCAGGGCCAAGATCTAATTAAACTTGGTTGAGGTCTACAAGGCCAGGTTACACATCAAATATCTTCACACTAGGCCTCGTAGTTATGACAAGAAGATTTTACTTTTTTTATTCAAGTCTTTACAAAATCTAGTGACCGCCTAGGGATGGGGTCAGTTTTGACCACAATAGCATCTTTTGAACACTTTTAGTAGGGGACTTCTAGATGATGCTCCATGCAAAATATCTAAGCACTAGGCCTTCTGGTTTTTATAAGCTCGCCTGTCACAGAGTGACAAGGTGAGCTTTTGTGATCACAATCCGTCCGGCGTCCTTAAACTTTTCATTCTAACGACATCTCCTCTGAAACCAATGGGCCAAATTTGATAAAACTTGCCATGGATGTTCCTTGCATGAAGCTCTACCAAGTTTGTTCAAATGGTTCCGGTCCATTGCATTTCTGGGCAACAGGAGCTAAAAATAGATTTTGTAAGTTGGATCTTTAAAAATTTTCTCCTCCCAAACCACAAGTCCTGGAGCTTTGATATTTGGTATGAAGCATCATCTAGTAAACCTCTACCAAGTTTGCACAAATCATGACCCCTGGGTCAAAAATGGCCCCGCCCCAGGGATCACAAGTTTTACATAGAGTTATATAGGAAAACCTTAAAAAATCTTCTTGTCAGAAACTGCAAGACCTAGAGTTAAGATATTTTGTAAGTAGCATTGTCTAGTGGACCTTTACCAAGTTTGTACAAATCATGACCCCCGGGTCAAAAACAGCCGCACCAAGGGGTCACTAGTTTTACATAGAGTTATAACCACAAGGAGCTAAGATAATTGTTATGAAGCATCATCTAGTAGACCTCTACCAAGTTAGTTCAAATCATGAGCCCTGAGTCAAAAATGGCCCCGCCCCAGGGGTCACTAGTTTTACATAGAGTTATATAGGAAAAACTTAAAAAAAATCTTCTTCTCCGAAACTACAAGGCCTAAAGCTTAGATGTTTGGTATGAAGCATCATCTAGTAGACCTCTACCCAGTTTGTTCAAATCATTGCCCCTGGGTCAAAAATGGCCCTGCCCCAGGGGTCACAGGTTTTACATAAAGTTATATAGGAAAAACATTAAAAATCTTCTCCTCTGAAACCACAAGGCTTGGAGCTTAGATATTTTGTATGAAGCATCATCTAGTAGACCTCTACCAAGTTTGTTCGAATCATGGCCCCTGGGTCAAAAATGGCCTCGCCCCATGGGTCACAAGTTTTACATAGAGTTATACAGGAAAACATTTAAAAATCATTTGTCAGAAACTGCAAGACATAGAGTTCATAGAGTTCAGATATTTTGCATGTAGCATTGTCTATTGAAACATTACCAAGTTTGTTCAAATCATGACCCCCAGGTCAAAAACAGCCCCGCCCCAGGGGTCATTAGTTATATAGAGTTATAAAGGAAAAACTTTTAAAATATTCTTCTCCTAAACCACTAGGCCTGGAGTTAAGATATTTGTTATGAAGCATCATCTAGTAGACCTCTACCAAGTTTGTTCAAATCATTGCCCTGGGTCACAAATGGCCCCGCCCCAGGGGTCACAGGTTTTACATAGAGTTATTTAGGAAAAACTTTAAAAATCTTCTCCTTTGAAACCACAAGGACTAGAGCTTAGATATTTTGTATGAAGCATCATCTAGTAGACCTATACCAAGTTTGTTCAAATCATGGCCCCTGGGTCAAAAATGGCCTCACCCCAGGGGTCACAAGTTTTACATAGAGTTATATAGGAAAACATATAAAAATCATTTGTCAGAAACTGCAAGACATAGAGTTCAGATATTTTGCATGTAGCATTGTCTATTGAAACATTACCAAGTTTGTTCAAATCATGACCCCCAAGTCAAAAACAGCCCCGCCCCAGGGGTCATTAGTTACATAGAGTTATAAAGGAAAAACTTTAAAAATATTCTTCTCCTAAACCACTAGGCCTGGAGTTAAGATATTTGTTATGAAGCATCATCTAGTAGACCTCTACCATGTTTGTTCAAATCATGACCCCTGGGTCAAAAATGGCCCCACTACAGGGGTCACTAGTTTCACATAGAGTTATATAGGAAAACTTAAAAAAAATTCTTCTCCATAACCACAAGGACTGGAGCTTAGATATTTGGTATGAAGCATCATCTAGTAGACCTCTACCAAGTTTGTTCAAATCATTGTCTTGGGTCAAAAGTGGCCCAGCCCCAGGGGTCACAGGTTTTACATAGGGTTATATAGCGAAAACTGAAAAATCTTCCCGTCAGTAAGTGGGGTACTATTTACAGCCAGAGCCTTCAATTTTATTAGAAGAACCCTAATGTTTTGTACATTTATGGGTGACAAGTCAAGTTCACAGGGACCTTTATGTGAAAACCATTTTAGCTCAGTAACTTGGATACCAGTATACCCACTTTCTTCAACAGTTATTAGGTATTTGTATTAGAGATTAGGTCAAAGTTCAAGTTCACAGGGGCCTGTGGAGTAAAAGCCTTTTTTGCTCAATATCTTGATAACTCTTACACCCAGAATCTTCAAACTTCATAAGGTTATTATATAAGAAAGCTATTGCTTTTGGGATTTAAAGGTCAAAGGTCAAGTTCACATGGACCTGTAGAGTGAAAATTTGTTTCTGCTTAATAACCTGAGTACAATAACACCCACAGTCTTTTAAAGTCATAGGGTATTTGTATTAGAAGAACACTATTGTATTTGGGATTCATAGGTCAAAGGTCAAGTTCACAGGGACCTGTGGAGTGAAAACCTTTTCTGCTTAATAACTTGACAACCCATACACCTAGAGTCTTCAAACTTCATAAGGTAATTGTATCAAAAGAACCCTATTGCTTTTGGGATTCACAGGGACCTGTGGGGTGAAAACTGATTCTGTTCAATAACATGAGTACTATGACACCAAGAGCCTTCAAACTTCTTATGGTAATTGTATTAGAATAACCCTTCTATTTTTAGGGTTTATTCATATAAGGTCAAGTTCACAGAGACCTGTAGAGTAAAAATTGTTTCTGCTAAGTAACTCAAGGAGTCTACAAACTTCATAACTAAGTAGAAGAACTTAGGAGGACAAAGGTCAATGTCACAGGGACCTTTGGAATGGAAGTTACTAGAGTACTGTTTTAACTTTCTTTGCCCATGCTTCAGTTAGGTGCATGGGGAGACATAGCATCTAGTTTATATTTCTTTCATTCATTTCTTTGGTTGCATGGTACTCAGATGAGCGATATAGGGCCATCATGGCCCTCTTGTAGTAGATTTTCGCAGTTTTCCCTGTATAAGCCTTTATTAAATCAAGTGACGTCCCTGGGGCAGAGCCATTTATGACCCCAGGGACATAATCTGAACAATCTTTGAAGAGGAGCTCTAGGTGAAACTGTATGCCAAATATCAAATAGTAGTTTCAGACAAGAAGATTTTTGAAGTTTTCCCTATTTATGCCACTATATAAACAAGACTAGTGACCCCCAGGGTGGGGTCAGTTCTGATCCCAGGGACTTAATTTAAACAATCTTGATAAAGGTCCACTCGACAATACTTTGTGAAAAATTTTAGAAGCTTTCAGGCCTTGTGGTTTCAGAGAAGAAGATTCCTTAAGTTTTTCCTTTACATTTTTATGTAAAACATGTGATCCCTAGGGTGTCACCAATTTTGACCCCAGGGACATAATTTGAACAAGTTTGGTAGATGATCTCTAGATGATACACTATGCAAAATATCTAAGCTCTAAGTCTTGTGGTTTTAGACAAAAAGATTTTTCTTTTGTTTGCCATAGCAGGGTTCTGCATGGAACTGAATTCTTTGAACAACTAAGGTATAGCTTCATGTATGGAACATCCCTGCCAAATTTTATCAAATTTGGCCAAGTGGTTTCAGATGAGATGTTGTTTGAATCAAAATGTTGACACACTAATGCACTCACACATGATGGAGATCATGTGACCACAATAGCTCACATGAGCAGGTTGAGCTCATCTAGTTGAGCTAATAAAAACTTAGACTTACATTGACAAGAAGTCATTTCTATCAGTTGTTTCAAAATATTAAGGAATATTAGTTTCTGCCTCATTTTACTTACTCAGGTGGTAGTTTACATGCTGCCTTCTACAGATTGATATGTTAGTATTACCAATTGCCGAAATAGCCGCTTGATTCTTAAATTTTTTATATTATTTGAAAACGAAACCTTTAAAACTATTTTGGAATGGAAATTATGGCTATTAAGTTTAATTTCTTAGTGCTAGCTATGTATATCAAAAAGCAATAAAATGAGTAGATATTCTGTTTTCTACATGTCAGTTTGTTGCCTTTGCAATGCAGTCTGTTATCTTCGTTCCAATTCTACACCATTGTGCACATGCAGAACCGAGCAATCCATAAGAACCAATTATTCAGGTTCTAAACGTGTATGTACTTTGATAACAGATGCATGTTTTAAAAGTAAATTTCTCTGTCATCCTCGTGTATACTTCTAACCCATGTTGCAAATAAATTTTCCTGCAATAAACAACCTTAGTTGATTTTCTGTTGCACGAAAGTGGCATGATCTGTAGAAATGCTCAACAGTCTGTAGATGCGTTATGCCTTACCAATGACATTTTAATACCTGGTGAAAAATGGCCCAAACTCTTTTCCTTCAGTATTTAGAATTATACAGCATGCTGTTTGCATTTAACTGTTATCATGTACATTATTTGGAGGACCCATAAAAGGTAGTAAGTTATGATTCGGCACTGTCAAAATGATAACATGATTATTTTGAGGGAATAAGAGGCAATGCTTCGAGTAAGTGATATTTACCTCCACTTAAATAAATTTGGGAGTCTTAAGGAGAGTAAGAAACAACCTATCTATTCGAGCTTATTTACTGTCGGTACCAGTTACCCATATGACCAACGCCCCCTGAAGAGATTAGTTATTTTATGTTATGGGGGTAGTGCAAGATACAGAAAGCATCCCATTCCAGAGACACCCCTGGTTCTTTTACATGCTCAGTGTATAGCATTGATACATGGGACCTCGGTCTAACGTCTCATACGAAAGACTAGTAAGAAACAACTTAAATGCATGCACATTTTATAGTGATGTTTTAATTCTTTCGTTTTAATGTATCACTTAAACTGACCAATACCAGTCCCCAAAATCATTACCTGTACTTCAGAGAAACATTAAATAGCCATAGAGGAAGTATATAGTGGCTTACATACAAACCTTGATAAGGCATATATTGGGGTATGTAAAGGGGAAATGGCAAAACAAAAACAATTTCACAATAGCAAAAACTTTATTCTATCACAGGTCAGCTGCATACAAAAAATACTTTAATATTTATACTGTGGAAAATTCTTAATAAACTGTAATGCAATGAAAACTTGTAAGAAAAAAGAAATTAAGTGTAATTTTCTCAGTGAAATTAGAATTTACATGTAAACAGGAGCATTGTCATTTAGGACGGATACAGTGGATTAGTTAAAAATAAAATATTTCAATACTATTATTTGTAAATACTAGAATTATAAGTGTTTAAACAAAGTGCATTCATTTCAGTATCACAAAATTCAACAAATATGTACAGTAACAATATGTAAATAAAAATAATTGAAAATCTTGGACGGTGTTTATCAGCAAATGCATGGAAGTATTTGTATGGACGGTAAAATAACACTGCTCAGTTCCTGGCAAAAAATAATCATGAAAAGTATAAATAACAAATACAGCTTTATTATCAGTAACTTAATCTTGATAAATTCAAACCCCAGAAAGTTTCTGTTGGTCCTTCTACAAACTCATCAAAAAGTTAGAAACATCTTCAATTTTATTGTTAACAAGTTGACGTATTTGTATCAAAGATACATGTATAAAGAAAACCAACAGAAATCTATTACTATTACTAATTGCCATTTCGTTTTCTTAAAACACACCTTTATTACATCTTGATATGTCTCAAAATAGAAAATGGAATGTTGTTTTATACATGTGTATATCACAGTGAAATTCATAACTCGCAACAATAAACAAACTATGAAGATTACATATTAACTGATCATTTGAGACTCTTAACATTTAAATCTGTTGTGCTAGAGTCAGTTATTTCTAACAAAAGTGAAAAAACTTTAAAGGTATTTTTCTTGATCAAGCCTTTTATTATTAGCTTTCGATTATTGTAACTGTCTGAAACAATTTGTTGAGAACAATCACACTTCAATATATTGTCTTAGCATTGACTGAAGACCGGTAGAAGTGTTAGTTTGTGTTGAATATAAACCAAAACAGCACTTCACAAAATGTCTTAACATTACAATATTAACACAAAATCTGTAAATGATTTCAAACAGTTCCCAAGGCATCACTTTTAACCGACATAATCTTTTACTGATTTCAATATCAGTCACATTAAGTAATCACATATTAGTCATCTAGCTGACACAACATAGCACAGCCACGTTTGATCCAGTGCTGAACTGGTTTATCTATTGGTAACAGCATGGCCACTACAAAGTTTGTTGAATGACCAGTCGTGGATAACACACCTTTCCTTTCACTCGTCTTGTATACAGGACAGCGGTAACGTTTGTCCGATTCATCAATGTTGTCTTTCTTGTTAGGTTTCAACCAGATCACGGGTACTGCCTCGTTCAGAATCTTCGGTAACTGTTCACCCAAGCACATCCTAGATAACGAACGAAATCAGTTTACATAACATCTAATGCGATAATTTAACGAACATGTATAAATTTTTTCAACCTTAAAGTGTCCACTCAACAATCGTCTCTTTAACACATAAGTATTAACAACCTAAACATTAAGCCCAGAAAAAACACAGCAGCAAAACTCAACCTGTTTCAAAGATATTAGATTTTACTAAAATTTTTCATAAAATATTATCTAATATAATCATATTCAAAGTTTTTCTCACATTTCATTAAATAATGTTAGATAGACGTAAAACAGAAAAGCTACATACTTATGTTTGTCCCATCTAGCACCATCCAAAAACAGCCCGTTGATATATGCGCCATCATCTGGAGCCTCGGTTAACAAGTCCACACTCAATGACAGCAACTCATAATCAAACGCCAAGGTGTCAATGGGTATGGTATATTTCCTAGCATAGTTCTGCATCACACCTGTCAAGAAAGCTTGGGTAAAGAAGAATCCAGATACCCAGAATACTGGTGGCTTGCCCGTGTCATACCATGTCTGAAAAAATAAAAGAACATATCTTTTACAAAATACCAGTATGTAAACTGCCTTCAGGGCATATACATGAATGAATTCTTGACTTTCATATGGTTCATGAACTTTTACCACTCTTGAAGTGAAAGCTAAAACATTTTATTTCAATGACATGATTTAAGCTGTACCTGTAAGAATTTCAATCTCTCCAGCAGGTCATTCACATAGCTTCCAAGGGGTTTCAGTGAAGGGTATGAGCGCTTGGCCCACATGGCCGGAAGTTTACCAATGAGCAGACTTCCTGCTAGCTGCTCAAGTTCCGCTGACATCACAACCAGACCCTTTATAGCCTTCTGTATGTTGATCAAACTTGATCGTACAATTGATGTCAACCTGTCAATAAATTATGAAGAATGTATGTAAACATTCAGGAAAAGTTAAAGTTGTGCTACTAAAGATTTATAAGCAATATCTTTCTGACTAGACAGGAAAATACCAACAGACCCATTCTCCTCACCTGAAACCAGTACCTTTTTTCCCCAAATGTGCGTAACTAATAAAACATATTTTAAATCTAATCATAAGCTAAACTGAAAGCTAGAGAAGATGCATCATTTTATTACTAACTAAAAATCAAGTATAATGTTTGGATTTAAACAGTAAACCAATATGTAGAAACTCTGACAAGTTGTTCTTCTCTACAACATATAAACAAATCTCAGACAGTAGGGCAAGAAATGCTAAAAGAGAGTGACCTTAAACTAATAGTTGAAAACATATACGCACTCACCTGTTAAATCTCTCCATTTCTTGTACCAGTACAGTGTTCATGCTTTCCTTGTAGTCTACAGGATACTTCTTAATGGCTTCTTCAATATCATAGTTCTTAGGAAGCTAAAAAACATGCAATTTTGTCTTTAGAAAGATGCATTACAGCAAAGCCTTAGCTTCATTTACATGTACTTGTCAACTGATCAAAATGGCAACATTACCCAGGGAGGTAAGAGAGAGAAATAAATTTTGGCCAACTAGGAACATATCAATCATTAATAATCATTATTTAAGGCAGATGTCTGCTTCCTTCAAGTTATCCTCACAGTCACTACAAATAAATTCTTTAATCAATTCTTACAGATCTGACAGCCCTTTATGCCCTAAGCTACAAAATCTGAGTGCATCTGTGTCTAGAATTTTACAGGCACTATCAATTCACCAATGTCATGGGAAATAGGGCACTCTGATGTTATATAACTGAGACACAGTCAATTAAAGATCAGAAACAAAGCACATATATTTACCATAAACCTCTTTAAGAGCAATACAAACTAAAGACAGTTCTATCGTATACAATGGAGATGTTCCAAAATAAAGTCTTACACTGAATGACAGGAGTTACATGTTTAGTAACATATAAAATATTTTGAAAAGGTATATTATATAATTAGTTTATATGATGTCATTTTTAGGATTATTAATTTTACGTGTCATATGCCTCTTCAACAAGCTATAATTTTGTATCTGCTTTACACAAGGAGCAAAAAATTTCAGACACTACTCCTGAGATGTTATTTGTACAAAATATGAGAAAAAGAAGACCTGAAAAAAATATTTCCAAATGCCTTTTTTGTGACTTTGGTCAATTATTATCATTAGCTCAAGAAATTCAACATAAGGTATTATACCCTTATACTACAGCTTAAGCAGATTAAACATGCTTTACTATATCAAACTCACCTTAGACAAGATGTCACCAGAGATTGTATTCAGTTGAGCATCAGTGTCACCACCTGCCCCTCCACCTGACCGACCCTGAGTGAGCAGAACTGAGTCAAACAGAAGCTTAGTTTCCTGTAGTTCCTTGGAGATATCACAGTTCTCATGCATACCAAATATCTCAGGTAACTGATTCTGTGGTAGACTCTGAAAACATTAAAGGAACATTTACCTCAGAACTGATGTCATGTCCTAAAACTAGACTCTGCCAAGTTTAATTGACAAAACTCAGCCAAAAATGAAAACTAAAAATGCTTTTCTTTTAATTTTTACATTCTTTCAGTTCCACGGCATTTTTTAATGATATGTTGATGAGTACTTTGCAAATTAGGTCACAGATTTTATTAAGGCCTATTTTGATTTAAATTAGAGTTAGAACATTTCAGTTCTCATTTGTTTCTTGTGACGCCATATTTTATTCATGTTTTATGTGTAACTTGCTGTATATAGATCTCTGATAATATATGAAAATAATGAACAAACAAAGACATAAATAATATTTAATAAAAATAAACTTTGATCAAAATGTGTTGCTAGAACTCAGTTTTTAACCCATAAAGTTTAGGCAATGCAAAATCTTATTAGTGATAACACTAAAAAGACACTGTGATGATAAACAAACAACAGAATAAAAAAAAGTAAATGTATAACCATACCTTGATAAACTCTATGTAGTCTTCATATTTTCCCTTAGATGGACAGAAGTAGACTCCACTTGGGGAGAATTTGTATTTGGGATCAGTAATGATGTGGGGATTGTAGAAGTCGTTCAACATAGTCCTGAGACATCGGCGATCCCAGTCGTCAGTTACTCTACCACCGTAGTTACATTCACCAGTCATGTATATGATTGCATCAAATGGTACCTCCTCATACTCATTAATGAACATCTACAAGTATATACCAGTAGTCATACACTGCACTTACAATTAAATTAAACAATCAAACATACCAAATTTTCTTTTGACCAAAATAACATAAAACTTTTTTTTTGATTTTCAAAAAAAATGTGGAACAAATAAATTCTTTAAATGAGCCAGGAATTAAAAGTTAAATTAAAAACAAAACTGTTTCCTACAAAAGTTTTCAACATCAAATATATAATAATGCAATGGTAATTTATTGTTGAGCCGTATGCTCAATTTTTAAGTGGTTGCTGCGGAAAAACCTGCCACTTACCTGTAACTGCCTACAGGAGATACGTAGATCAGACTCGTTAAAACCATAAGCAATGTTCCAACCAAGTGGACCAAACTTCCTGCGCTCTTGTACCAAGGCATGGAAGAAACACAGACCAAATAGCAGTCTTTCAAAGTTCTGAAACAGCATCAAAATTACTATAAATTCAACGGAGATACTATTACTATTGAGGCTTAAATATTTCAAAAAAGTACATGTTAAAAATTCCAGTTGAGAAGTAAAAGAACAGGTTTTTCTGAGTAATCAAAAACTAATTTTTGTGACTGATACTTGGTGCTTCAAACAAATAATTGATTAAACTGGTGACTTGTTGATATTCCTATAAATTGATGAATTTGTCTTAACAGCCCACTTTACCTGTTCTCAATTCTTGACCTATGAATCTTTCCAACTTCTGGTTTTTGTCTGGTATACATGTAAACAGTCAAAGTGATACTATCAGCAGACATTTTAATTCAAGATTCAGACTTACCGATTCTTTGCCAGGACATCCAGTGAAGAACTCTGTGTCTGAAATTGGGTCATTTAAGTAGGACTGTAGCAGGTTCTGACGTAAACCAGTCGGAGGTTCATTGGTCATCTTAACACCATTCTGTAACACTGTGACGGGGAACTGTAATAATGAGTTTATATAAAGTCAGAAAATAATAACTACAGAAAGAGCTGTCTCATTAGAAGCGAACAAGAAATACTTAAAACAGTGTAATTTAAGAATGACGTATGTGAGATGCCCTTGAAAAGAAATGATCATACCTTTATGTAAAGTAATGAAAAAATGATGAAATTTTTTATTCGTCTCTCACAAACAATTCTTCAGTATCAACTTTTCAACAAGTATCACTTTAAAGTTATTTAGGTCAATAAACTGTATCTATTCAAACTCACATTGACTGAGAATATCAAGTGGTAACCAAACTATGCATCTAAGTAACTCTTTGGTAAATCTAAGTGTTGGCATAAGTGTCTTGAACCTTCCTTCCCTCCTTTTCAGCTAAATAAGTATGCTACTAGCCTCACATTTACCAATCAGTTTTAAGAGTCAAAGTTTAACCTACCTTGTCTGAGGGATAACTGGTAAGCCAGAGACGGAACTCTGAGTTACAATTCTCTGTGCTGAAATCTTCACATAACTTTTCCAGAGGTGTCATCCAAGAAACAGCTAAATGACAGTTCTGTAACATGACCCACGTTCCCTCTTGACGAGCCTTCTCAATCATGCGAGAGGCAATTGGACCCTAAAAGTGTATGAAAGACATATACTGTAACCCAACGAATATTCGTGATCAATTAATATTCGCTTTATTCACGGATGGCCACAAAGCGCGAATATTTGTTTGCGCGAATAAGTCCGCAGGATTTCGCGAATAAATTGGAGAGAATATTATATTTTAGGCGTTGTTGATGCGTTGATGCAGCGTCGATGCAAAGCTACATGACCGGATGTATTCGAATTTTACGGGCACCTGTCAGGAAGCAATGAATATTATAAATATTGCCAATAAAATAATGTTTGAATAAATTGTTTGACAAAAGTGGAAAACCTATCGAGCATCACTAAAGGGTATTGTTATTGGATCCTATAAAATAATTGTTTGAGTGAATTGTTAGACAAAGGTGATAAAAACATATCGAGCATCACAAAAGGGTATTGAGTGTACTTAATTACAAACAGTGAAATACAAGACGGTTTACTACTAGTATTGATTTTTACCCATCATGTTTAACAGCCCGTATAGCTCAATAGGTTAGATTGCCGACCCACTTTCCAGATCGTGATCGTGCAAAAATGATGCTGAAATATCCCTGCATTCTGAAGGTTTATTTTTTTTAACCACCCTTTTAACGACATGTTTAGAAATGAAGACGAAGGATGCGTACATGTACATATAATATAGAGAAAACGTTTTCCTGAATTGTGATCACAATTCACTCAACAATACAATATATAAGGCTAGCATATTGTTAATCCCATATAAGACACTAATAATGGGCTCAATTATTGAAGATTAATAGTCGGAATCATAGATTTTACGGCCCCATCGGACTTTCGAATCCGCGAATATTTTTTTTTCGGAAATCAAAAAAACGCGGAAATTAATATTCGTGAATATGTCCGACCTCGGCAAAACGCGGAAATTTGTATTCGCGAATATAAATTGGGTTACAGTAGCATTCTCACTGCAGCAAAGTACATTAACCAAACATTTTGTCCTTTATTGTCCTGAAATTTCTTCAGTCACCAATGTTTTATACACAGCTATTGTCTTGCTTCAATTTGTTTCTTAAGAACTGATAATTATCTAAATCATTATTCTACAGTCAAGGAAAATATCATTAACTTCAAAACATTTCTAGCAAATGATTGATTCAAAACAGTGTGATGCAATTAAACTGTTTTTTGGCACACGAAAGTCGCAGAATACAACTTAGAAAAATTGCGGTAAAATATGTGTTTTTAAGCAAAGCACAATTCTAGGATATTTTCACAAGCAAATCATTCTAACTCTAGCAGTCAATGAAAAACCTGTGTGGATTTACTTGAATACACAATTAATTGGTACATATGCTTATCCATGTCTATACTCAGACAGTGTTAGCGTATATTAGATACAAAACTTTACAAACCTGTCCCTGTCCTAGAGAAATGGAGTTGAACTTGTCACCACTGAATCCCTTATCTTCTGCAAACTTTAGAAGGGCCATGGTAGGATCTGCCCCTGGAGACAGCACAAAGATCAACGGCGCTGTGCAGTTAGAATCCCCGTATGATTTTGCCAGGTCAAATGGTGGGGGTTCTATGAACTTCTTGCCAAGCTTGCTCGTGACAAACATGGTAATTGCAGCATTCACCTGGAGATAAAACATTACACCATTCATTAGTCTGTTTAAATGTGATTTATAAAGAATTCATTTGTATAAAATGAAGAATAATGAACTAGGCTATAATGTCATAAATTTATGAATTTCACTCAACATTATGTGGGCACAAAGTATATCACAAGCAAGCATTATACAAAAGGAAGAAGACAAGTATGAAACATTAGCTGTAATATAACATAATGATGAGGATCTAGACCTCACAAAATTTGTCAACTGTCCAAGGTTATTTAGAAATTGACAACAAATATGAAAAGCGAAATCATCAAAATAAGTTATATGAATAGCAGTAACAAGCAAACCTTGTCAGGACGTATTACACGAAGCACTATCATCTTCTGGAAGTCATTGAGTTCCGTGTCAAATGGAGCTGGTAACTGTTCATTGTGTGGTTCCTTGGAGTTGTAATACTCTGCCCATTTGTCCACATTCTTGACAAAATGCTCCCTGAAAATGAAACATTATCACATGTTGAAACCTGTCAGGTACATATCACTTCTTTTTTTATGTTTCAAACTCACTAAGTCTTGAATGCAAAAGGGATTTTTTTTTTACATTTACATAATCCCCATAATCAAATACCTCAATCATCATTGGTGGTCGGGATTATGAAAGAAATGTATCCATGTTTGTGAAGGGAAACAAATACAGGGACAAGTAAAGGGACAAATGTATGGTGATCAAATCAAATCAAAGCTTCCAGAAGATTTTACCTTGCACTTATAGCAATCAGTGTGAAATAAAATACTCTACTTATCTGAGGCTGTACAGAGACTTTCAGATTTGCTAAAGATACTCCAATATATTTGCTGGTCATTGAGATTGAATAATCATTAAATATCCAACACTTTACTGTGTTTTCAAACAGAGAACTATTCTGTAAAAACAACTGTGGTTGCCAACTTCTGTCTGCTTACTAATTTCATTGGTGTACTCTGGGTATTCTTAGTAGACAGAAGCTGGCAAGGCTTTATCGTGGTCTGTGAAACATAAGCTTTTACTGAACAAGTATTTACCTGAATTTCTTGAGTGGTTTCATATCTGAAGCTCGGCAAATCTCGTCCCAACTCTTGTCAGTAAGCCAGGTTGGTGCAGGATTGGCTAGCTTGTTCTCTAGACCAACACCACCAGTCAGGAAAAACATAAACTCATCTCGATCCAGCTCGTGTTTTGATCTAGAGTTAGGAAATAATTAATACTCATGAGTAAATATCATAAACCATATTATTATATCTAAATATCATGTCAGATTTTACAATTAAAAACAGCTTAGTATTATTAATTAAAACCAAAAATCGTCAGAAAATTATTCAAAATTTGATACTGTTCAGATTTATTACAAAATAGAAATATATAAAAATTACAATCATTAAATCGTTTAATATATGTTTCATTATTTATATGTAAATAGAATATACAGTAAATATTGTTTAACTGAAGTATCAAAGTAGACTTGTATAGAGGAGGATGGTGTCGAGAGAAGTTGAAAGTAATATATCATTACATTTAAAATTGTTATGACAATAATTTACTGATGTCTTAAAAAGCAAAATCTGAAACTTATTCCTTGAACTGTGAGGAATGAAAGGAAACAAATAAAATATATTTAGAATATCAGTAAAATATTCAGAAATTAAACATCATAAACACAGTTTTAAAAATATTTTTTTCAAGTTGCTATACAAGAAGGTAAAGACTTGTACTTCATTTAAAAACATTCATCGAAAAGAAGAATTTAGTCTCTACAACAGTTTTTAAATGCATATTAAATGTTTATTTTATATTAATACACACAGCTCAAAGATACCTTTCTATATTTGAAAATAAACATTACAATAACATTCTGATTCATCATCAAATATTTACTGAATGTATCTACAAGTGAAAAACATTAAGCTGAAATGTGTAGAAGTGAAACAATTCAAGTTTTCTTCTTCTATTTCACTTGACAGTTTACAAGGATAGTGACACCACTGGTACAAGTGTAAGAGTGAGAAGTGGACATTTAGGCTACACTCATAACTACAATGAAAGACCAGACCCTGTCATTTTTGTGAAGTCAAATCCTTCAACTGTGAAATCATCACCATCAAAATCCAGGGGTATGTACTTAAACCGAAACCGTCTAATAAATGATATATAAAACAGGATTAACATAGGGAAGATAACTCTGTGAAGACCAGATTACAGAATAACTTTGTTATGAATATTTAACTGTTAAGGACTGAGACATCTAAATTCTTTCAGCTCTTGTTTAATGGCACATGCATTAATACTTTCTATAAATCATTCAAATGACTGAAAGTGGAGTTCATTAAAGAACAAGAGTGACATAATGGCCTTACATCACTCACCTGAGTACCAATGTCTTTACTGAAAACAATCGTCAATTATAGTCTGTCATACAGAGACAAGGTTTTCTTGTTAGTCAACCTAGTTTTTTTTTTCAATGTAACTTAGTTTGAATCTTGTGCCCTCACTGGTGTCAATCTTGTGTCTTAGTTTTGGACTAGGTTTTAATGACAAACATTCTGATCAAGTTTCATGTAGATGGGGTAAGAAATAAAGTCTTTAGAGTGTTTACAAGGCTTTCCTTTCATTTCAGTTAGAGACCTAGTTTGAACATCAGCAAGTTTCAAAGTCAAATGAAAGATTATCAGGACAAATATTCTGACAAAAAGTCATAAAAAGTTGTCAAAAAATGTGACCGCCAGTGTTAAATTTTTTTTCCCACTTATTTCAACTGGTGACCAAATTTATGAACTCACACGATCCAGTCTCAAAACTTGTCTGAGAACAATCAGGAACAACATTCTATCATTTTTTTTTTTTTTTTTTACAAGGTTGTCCATTGATCTGACTTGGTGACTTGTTTTAGACCAAATGAGAACCTGTTTCAAACTTATTTGAGACCAAATGAGAACCTGTTTCAAACTTATTTGAGACCAAATGTGAACCTGTTTCAAACTTATTTGAGACCAAATGTGAACCTGTTTCAAACTTATTTGAGACCAAATGAGAACCTGTTTCAAACTTATTCAAGAAATCATCATGACAAACATTGAGAAAGTTTCTAGAAGGTTGGGTAACAAGGTTGATGGAAGCATACATAAACAGCATACATAAATAATGGTTAGAACAGTGGACTAGCAACAAAGGCATTAGCTTCAGAAAACCTGTCTTCAGATTCAGTCATTGCCACAGAAAGTCTGCACTTGCCTAATATTTTAATGTCATGAGAATAGAAATGTTAAGCTGTTGAAGAATGGTGCAAAATCAAATGCAAAAAGCCTCTGGTAACAGAAATTTAATGTTCTTGTTACAATTTGTGCTCATTTTTTTTCTCCAGAAAAAGTGGGTAAGGTGAATTAGAAAAAAAAAATAAATAAAAAAAATAAAACTCCTTTTAAGTTATATAATGATAAATACTGTTATATGGTCTATTATCATTAGTCAAACACACACAAAAACCACAGCAAGTTAATGATAAAAAAATATAAGATAAGAAGGAGAATGTTTATGAAGAAAGAACATCAATAAATGCATGCCGGTGTTAGTGCAAAATCAGGTCATTAAATTTCAGGCAATTTATCACTCCAAGCTAAACCTCAGCCATATACTTACAAAAGCATATTTGTACATAACAAGAACGAGAAAAGAAGTTTGTCTTTTTCGAAGAGGGACCGACACACGTTACAATAAAGATTGTAAGTAAAATGGTCGGACAGGTAACGTAAACGTTTCTCCAGTATCTTTGAACGATTGCTGAAATATCGGAAAAAACAAAATGTCTAAGAAACAGAGTTAAAGGCTTTTCAATTTCCATATCATCAGTAACATCAACTGTCACATTAAACGTAACATCAACTGTGTTGGTGGTAATACTTACAGGAGTATATTAGAACACAGTATGAATGAGAAAAGAATTTTATCTTTCTCAAAAAGGGACCTGCACACGTTACAATAGAGACTATATGTAAAATGGTCACATAAATAGCGTAATCGGCGATCCAAAATCTTTGAACGGTTGCTGAAATAAATAGGAATAAGAAAATAGCAAAGAGAGATAATAAAATTGGACAATATTAAGGAGTCTAACACTATCCATAAGAGGTCTAACACTATCAACAGGAGTTCTGCCTGAAAACACTCTGTGTGGTACTAAAACAAGACTTCTGTGCCTTCATTTTGTACAGACAGTGGAAATAACAAAGATATTTGACCTTTCTGCAAGGCCAGCCCTAATCAATATATGACAGGAGTAGTACATGGATCCCACATCTTGTATATTAGTACCTTGTGAAATCATTTTCTGGCTGAACTTCTATAGCACTACTATAAATGATCTGGTTAAGCCAATGTCTGATCTAAACTAAACTTAATTTTATGATACCAGAGATTTTGAATTGAACAATTAGCCATGTGATCTCATAAATGAGAAAAAACACGACTCATAATGGAAACTTACAGTGTATAAGAAAAGGCAGGCAACAGATTTCTTCAAAAAAAAATCTAGCTTCAGTAACATACTCAATATTTTTGTTTTACAATAAACACTATTCTTGGCAAATCTCAAAAGGTATTTTTCCTCTGGTATCATGAAATTGAATACATGAAATACTGAAATCACTGACTAATAACAATGATACAGCAGCGGAAACAAACTGTAAAAACAGGCTAAACCATTGTTTCAAATTGTACATAAACGTTTCATATAGTGGTACTGACAGTCTTCACCATTACAGTGCACTAGGATGACTTTACCAGCTTCATCACTTGCACTGTCTTGTGTTTGTATCTAGAAATGAAATTTACAAGCATATTCGGCCAGATGAAGAATGAAGCTTTGCAAATTATTGATTAAAGTTTTGTGCAAATACTAAAATGATTATTCGCAACCCCTGTCTTGTGCATTTAATGATATGCAACTTAAGATAAAATAAAAATGTAATATTTATTGAACGTCTTCCTTTTTTTATATTGCATTCAGTTACAGTATAAGTTTCCCTGATAAAACAAGATGAAAACAGAAAAGTCACACGAACCCTTTCAAAAATGTTGATGATCATTTGTCACATTAATACAATGGTGTTGCTGTGAAAATGACTACTGTAAGCTCAGTTAAAAAAAAATTAACAATTTTGTTATTGGAAGACCTCTTTCAGATTCTTCTTTTCATCTCTAATATCAGACCTGTAACATGTAAATCTTTCTTCTGAAACTAAAAGACTCTTGACTATGACATCTGCAATAAATGTGTAAAAGGTTGAACTGGTTAATAAAGGATATAACATTACACTTTGTTACAGTGATAGGTATAACTCTGAACATACTAATATCTCTTTTTCCCTGACAGCTGAAGGGAAGCTTGGAATCTATGTATTTTTGGTTTTCAGGCTATCATATAGTAATTTTATGATGGAAAGCTGTCAGATGAAGACATGATTGTTTAGCTTGTTTTTACAGTTTAGTATCTCCTGCTGTACATTTAGCTAAAGACTGAAGTTAAAACTCTGAAAAAGGAAAGAAATTTTATCATGAAACAAAATAAACTGAGCTGGCTATATACATCTGTTTGGTTTGAAAAGTAATTGGATTAAATACAGACATTTTACAACGTTCTGCAATAACTTTGGTTCAGATGAGGATAGTTGAAATTTATTATTTTCATTTATAAACTCTAAAAAACCTGCTTGTATTGAAAAATCAGTAATAGCAAATGTCTGTATTCTGTACATGCAAGTTGAAAATTGATCTTTAATACATTCTCATCCATATATCTAACACTTTTCAATATTGTTCTCAATAAGTATCCAGCACAGACAGGGCAATTTTCCCTATAACAGAAATCTTAACATACCTTTATTTTAATGTCTACTAAAAAAGACCTTCATTGGTCAAAAAGACAGAACATATTCTACCTCTAGCACAGAAGACAGTATCAGTCATAACTGTTTAAAACCACATCAAATTATATATGAAACAGGCCAAAATGCAGATTTTTTTGGGTAAAAAAAATAGAGTGCATACACGATGGCAGATTAATAGTTGAGAATGTATTGTATCTGAGTAAATTGAAATATACATGAAACTGCACTACAGAATACATGCTTTAATCTAGTGGTTGGGGTAATATAATTAAATATTCCCTTTGCCCATGATTACTCACAGTAACAGGTTAGTACATAGTAGGAATGCAAACACGACTTTATGTTTGGCGAATAAAGATCGTGTCACATTATCAAACAAGAGATAGCTAAAATGATCTGTGAGGTAACGTAGACGGCGCTCCAAGATCTTTGATTTATTGCTGCAAAATATAGAGTTACTGCTAAAACAATTTGTCAAATATATTGAATTAATGCATACAGTATCACTATAAAGCACTTGATCTACACAGAATAAATCTTTTTTCATATTTTCATTTCTTATACATATTTGTCCTTCCAAATAATGGACAATGTTAATTTAATTGCAGATCAGATCAGATGATTTTAAATATAATGATACTTAATTAAAATATGTTCTAGACATTACATCTGAGGGTTACAATCAGTGTACATGGTCTGTCCATCACTTACCATTTTCCCAAAGGTAAATTACTTTTTATGTACACAACTCTAACCACAAGTCATTATACTTAGCATACTGAGGTTAATGACAATTACTTACTCTGTTTTATTCAAGAATATTTCAGTTATGTCATAACAACATATAGACAGCATTACATATTCTTTGTTGCAGGTATAAAATCAAGGCCTCGATCCTATAAGATCTAGGTTGATGGCAATGCTCAAACTAATGACCTCAATCTGCTAAAAGTTGACCAATTTAAAGAAAGAACCCCCCCCCCCCCCCCACCCCAGCTTTGAACTGCTAATCACAAGAATCTGTTCTATACTTTGCATCCTCATTTCTTTGAAGTTTTCAATTCTCTGGAATATACATATCATAGTTCAGACATTATACATACCTGTCATGTATTGACATGATGTACAAGTTGACAAACCAAGTCAGGGAGTACTGGTACATAGGGTCAATGTTTGGAAGGTCGGCAATCGAGAAGAAGAGAATGGAGGAATGTTTGGCAATTGGACGGTATCCCATACGACTTGCCTCAATTTTCTCTTCTGTCTCTTCAGCAATCTGTGAAAATATGAACATAGTCATACAGTAATTCTGCAGCTGGTCTGCAATTCAAGTATCATAAACAGCTGGATCATAGCACTAAGCTTGTTGGTACCATAATGAGGGCAAGCTAATAAAACTTATACTAATCTTATAGTTCATGGTTGAGTTTAACAAACTCATACAGTCAAAGTCATATCTTGGGGCAGTTTACCTATAATTTCTGAAATTCACCGGAACTAGACTCACATCTTCTGTAAGAAACTGCCAGCATTCTCATATAAGTGGTCCTAGTTGGTAGTGGTTGGGAGAGTTTTACTGACTGTCTGATAACCATTTGGCATATGAGAACACTATAATAAACTGCTAAACAAAAGCAACAATTTTGAACAGCTTCTGAATTCTTCCAGACACTAAACATATTGTAACTCATTTACACCATTCCATAGCACAGATTGTCATTTTGACTTCTACAGAACAGATTACATGTCTCTAAGACAAAACTTAGATAACAGAAAACCTTTGTACCTTTTGTTTCTTTGAGATTTCATCTGACAGTATTTTGGAAGAGTCAAGAATCTGGATGGCTGATTCATCTTCAAGAATGTTGCCCTCTGAAGCTGAGAGTGTATGAAGAATTTTGTCTTCAATCTCCTTCAACTGTTTCCTGTTCTGTGCACTCTGTATAATCAAGGCTTGCCTCTCTTCTTCCAGCTCTGGTCTGTGTATAGTAATGAAATTTACTATGTATGTATCTCAATATTAATTATGTATCATATAAAGAAGAGTTTGTTTATCTTAAACTGTTCTTGCAGAAGAAGTTTCATGCTCACTTAAATCAAATGACTGATGTTTACAAGTGTACTTTTGTTAAATATCATTGCAATGAAATACATTAACACTGGAAGTCTGGAGTGAAAAGTCAAATCAATATCTTTCTATGATACTGAAACAACTCAAAATTCTTATCATAATTCACTGGCCAAAGATCTGAGGATTCTAGACAATGAAACAGTACTTTTCCAGAGTTGCAAGATCTTTTGTCTGACACTTAATTTGTTGAAATAGTAGCAACTCCTTTACACAGACGTACAAAGCAGAAATTCATGTCTCAGTTCTGCTATAATTATAGAAGTTCAAAATGAAATATACTTAACGAACTCACCTTTCTTTAGCGACCACAATTCCTAGCAGCTGATCCTCAAGTCCTTCTGGTGTGATCATGAAGTTGAGAAGTGACACCTTGGTTGCTACTTCTGGTAGGTAGTGTGGGTTACGCAGTTTTGTTGTGATGTAGAAACGGAAATCTTTGCTGTATTCAATGACATTCTCACCAAGTCGAATCATTTCAACACCACCTGAAGACAATAAAACAATGTCTCAATATTTTTTTTCAATAGTGAAAGGAATCTGGAGAAGGAAGGGATACTTTTAGTTAGTGACAAGAAAGTTATGTAAATTGTCAAGCTTGGTAAGACTTACAGAAATTTATGTTAGTTATTAGTTTTCAATTAAGCAACACAATATTAACACAATATTAAGGCAAGAACCTGCTTTTATTATAAATGTACATGTCATGTGTAGTTTTTAATTTTCATTATTATATCAGCCTAAAGATTTGGTACACAGATTGTAAGTAAAGCATTTCAGATATATTTATGATCACTACAAGCAGACGGCAATTTAAAATCTCAAGCATGGAGATACAAGTCCATGTTATATTTCTACTGAATACTAGGCAAGCCCTTTGTCTCTGCAAAAAAACATGCATTATGTGGTAGCACCTTGCCATGCAAAACTGTCATACTTGCGACTAGTTAACAATAATACAATCAGGTAAATCTGCTGCTACGGTGATCATCAATTCATGCAATTATTCCTTGTAAATCTCAAGCAGAAACAGAATGAACATTTGAACTGTTGCAAAACACCTCCAGAATGAAACCAAAAAAAAGTCTGCAGAAAAAAAAATATCACCTTAGTACATACTTTCATTCATACCAAGGGAGACAACTCAGTAACAAAAAAGCAAGTAAATGTTAACAGATAAAACTCTTGTGGATTATCTGACGACTCAATTTTCAAAATTAAATGGATCAATGACTGACAAACATGCAACTATTTGTTTTAGGAAACAAATATACATAACAAATTTAAAAAAAAAATGACAAAAACTTTTATAACATGAGCAACTTTGAATAAACAACACAATAGTAAAAAATAAAAATTAACATCTTACCATCTATATGAAAGTATGAAATAAATGCAAATCATGTGAAAACATATATTTCCATTGATAAATACCATTTCACTCATACATCTTTACACCTCAAGGACTAAGTAAATAATTATAACAGATCTCACTGATTCTGATAATGCTATTTTGAAAGAAAAATCCATATATATTTAAAACCAATAGTAACCTTACATATTTTTTCTAAAGAGATGAAAATATTTTTCTCTGAGAATTAGATATGAGGGCCTTCTATATCTACAGAATGCGTGTATATATTTTGCACAAACAACATATGAACCTTAAAATTCAATCCATGTTCTTCCCTTATCAAAATCCCTAAAAAACAACAAGAAAATGTTTGTGGGTGGGTGAACAGAGATACAACAGTTTTAAATTGTTGCCTAGAGCGTGTTTTTCACATAACACCTACAAAAGTTTACACATACTTAGTGAGTTGAACACATGATAAATCTATTTTCAATTTTGTCCAGAATTATGCTTCAATCACTTGACAATATATCCATACTTACTCTCAATAGATGTGGGTATAACTATATGTATTATCAAAATTTATATTACATTACAAAATAATCTGCCAGTAATGAATTTTAAGTAAAATTAGTTAAACTGTGCCTTTTTTAAAAATTTGAATTTAAATCAGGATGAATTACTTTTTTGTGTGAAAGCTCATGCAGTTTTGGGGGAGGGGGCGGAATTTAAATGAAGCACTGGCATGCAGTGAACATTTCAATTTCCTAAATGTATGGAATACTCTAAACTCAAATATCTGAATCCTTACAATTTTATCACTATTTGCCTAATTAACTTAAATTCACAAAGACAAAATTTAACTTTCAGTTGCTTCATTCAATTCAAATCAAATCCTCATAATTCAATCATGAAATTTTGTACTAGTCACGAATTCTGTTGTCATGTTGAGTTTTGGTAACAAATGACAAATGAAAATGCATGATATCACTATAAAACAGTTACACGTATTAAAACTGGAAGAAACATTTCACAGTATTCTATATTATAAAGCAGAACATTAAAAAAATATAATAAATTGTAAGATTTGTTATCACTGTATACTATTTGTTTCCACTGTATCTAATGAAATCATCTGACTTCATCCCTAAAATTCTGAGCCAAAGGTACAACACAATACCATCAACCTTACCATATGTTTCCAGTTCTATCAAATATCAATATATTTTGTTGACCCAATGATCTTTTTAGTTTTATTTCTGAGAAAGGAAGAACTTTTACTTTTACAAAGGAGGAAAAATATTTTAAGTATCAACAAAATAAAGTACATAATTTTATTTGAAGATGATGCTATATGTTATCATGTAAAACTATTTATTTTCTACTGAAAATAATTCAATATATTTTAGCAACAGGCATATAAAATTAAAATGGTATACTCTTATAATCAAAAAATGATATTTTCTTTTATCATCTGAAATTTTCTTCTTTTCCAGTTAAAAAGTATAAACAAATAGGATAATGTGTAATTTACAAAAAAAAAAAAAAAAAAAAAAAATGTGCAAGCATTTACAATACATTATAAATTTACACTGACCAGAAGTGCTTTTTTTATTTACAAATCCACAGAATAACTTTTACATTCAATATATTTCCTAAAAAAGGATATTTATTTTCTCGTATTTCATACAAAAACAACTGATAACTTGCAACTGAATTTCTTGTTTATATATTTTACAACACCTTTAAATTGAAATGACTTTTCATACATAATTACTAGAACAACAGCAATGGTGTGGGCCTTACCAACTTCTTCTAAATCCTCTTTTTAACAGAAACAAAATAGTTTTGAAAATTTTAACAGAGCAGCCAGATGATACCACTTTCAGTATACTTAACAATTTCTACAAGGGCATACAAGGACACATGATATGTGTAAGAACTTGATCAATCTTGTAAAATGCTTGTCTAACAGATTTTTTTTTCTCACTACCCTCCAATGTTATTTTTTAAAAAGCAATCTTTTTCAGCTTTTACCTAATATTTGAGGTGTATCTGAATAGCTTGTTTAATAGCCTACACAGTGCAGCATGGGTTCAAATCTCAGCCTAAGAACCAGCTGTAACCTTCAGGTTCTTGGTCCACATAGTTTTATTAAACGTTGATGTAATGATCACTGCAGGCTCTTGTTTCCAAAGTTTACAAATTATCACAGGTTTATAAAGTTCAGTTGTATCTTAATTTATATCATAACTGACTATGAATAACAGGTATATAAATTAAAGGATGTTTTTACCTACTATCTACTGGTGTCAAACAGGTTTTTAAACTACATCTATATATAATGTCTTCATTTCTACAGCTACTTAATGTGCAAACTTTATAAATACATATTTTGTGCATAAAAATCTGAAAAGAAATCTAAGTTTTCTTCTACAAGATTTTAGAAATACCAGTGGGAAAACCAACATTTTAAGTAACTATCTTCATTACTACCAGAACTTGTTTAGATGTGAACATCATTTATCAGGATAAGTTACTTATTACCATACACTGTATCTCAGTGGGCTTTTGTTGAACAAGTTGTAAAGATTTGTCATTTAACTAGGACAGCCACTTGCACATTTCCATAATTTGAAACCCACAGAAACAGGAATGATTCTGGAACACTGGGTACTATCCAAGAAACTCTGATACATCGAAATAGCTTTTAGGATTTTTAACTCTGGCGCTATTTGATTCCTATGATAGGCTTGTCTATCATACAATTAGGACCCATTCATTCATCATTTGAAGGAACATTACTTAAGAACTCACTAAATGAATAGTGAACAGTGTAGACCATGACATGACAACCTGATTATGGTCTGCACTGGTTGCCAAGGTAAAAAACAACTACCACGAACAGGTAAAATATTTCATTACCAGTATAATATGTCAAGGTATCTCATAATCTAATGCCAGTAAGTTATGACTGGGTATTCACAGTGGCATCAGTTAATCTAGCATATACTCGAATGACTTGTTGTGTTCCTTCAAATATAATTATACTGTCACTGTTTTCCTATGAAGTTCAGAATTTCCTTAGGCTATTTTCACATTATCTTCATTTCAGCTTTTTTAGGATAATGGAGTGTGATGAAGGAAAAGAGGCAAAGAAATTCCAAAACCAACATGCAATATATATATATATATATGGAAAATACATGTATAAAGGATTGTAAAGAGTGATAATACCATAAAAGGATAATAACTATATTTGCTAGAACCTACCCATTCCAGCTGTACAAAAATACACAACATATGGTATATATAAAATTCAAGTCAGAAAGACAAAAAATAAACCTTCAGCTGCAGAACTGTTCTACCTGAAAACTTGATCACACAAGTTTTCCTCATGTATATTGACTTAATTTGCTTTCAATCAAGAATTATGGATACAGTTTACATTACTTTTGAAGAAAACGAGAATGAGTTTGAACTTTTTAATTATTTCATCTGTTACTGAAGAACATTCCTGCCAAAAAAGAAAATTACTCTCAGTGTTTTAGTTCAAATGATAACTTTACTTATATTGTACATTTTTGTTAAGATAAGACTTCAAATTGGAAGAAAACTCAACTGTTGGGTAAATTCTTTTGTAAATTATAATGATGAACAGTTTAACAGCCTTTTCAAACAAAATAAGAAGTTTAATCACCATAAAGAATAAAAAGGTACAATGTGATTCACTGAAAATACTAGGGATACGTAACTTGATAAAAAAATTCAGACGTTAAACATGCATACTGTAATATACGATTACTTTGAGATTTATGAACACAGACAATAAATAAAAAAAAACTTTGATTACAATAAAAACATACTACACAGTTTATGTATATACTTGTTAAGAAGATGGGAACTTGGTATTACATAAATGGATATTTGGGATTCTTTTTTCAGGTTTTCAAAGGAGAGTCAACAAACTGGGCTGAAATAAAGATCTAGCATTTCTGTACTAAGCTATTGCACATCAAATCAAAGAAATAAAAATGTGTGTATCTACCGGTCTGACTTTGACATGAATGCAAAACTTCACCCTTGCATTCCTTTTTCGTTTTAGTACTAAATCTTCTAAAATAAAAGTCACCAGTAAATGAAATCCCCTAAATGTTTTTTGCATCAAAACTAAATTCTTCATTTCTGAAATAATCACCAACTCCACAACACCAACAGGTAAACAGTTTCTAAAACAAAACTTACAAAATGTCATATATTTTCAACTCTTAGTGCACCTAAACTATTTTTCTAGATCCCCAACTATAAACTCAAACACGGAAAATCAGTAACAATAATATTAATCAGTCAGTATTTGGCTATCTCACCTTCAACAGAACTCAGCGTGTTGTCCCTCTAACCTTCACAGATTTATCAAATATCAATCAAACCTTAAAGTTCCTTGAAGCTGTCACTCACCTTGTTTGAATGTCTGTTTCAGGAGGAGCGGCTCTAAGGATGGGTCTAAATCTTCCCCGACATTCTCGAGAAGTAGTGGGTTACCAAATGTCACACAGTTCTCCAGAGTTCTCATGTAGTCCGAGTCTGTTAACTTGATAACAGACAGTTTAAACTCTTTCTCCATGTTCTTCACCCATTTATTTGCCTGACCTTGTGGATCAATCATTAGAGGCCTAGAAGAACACATGTTCAAATGAAATTGAGTACAGGTTTTCTTTAAATCTAAAAAAAATGTGATGTAAGGAAATTTTATCACATTAGTCTTTGAAATGAATGACTGACTAGAGGACAGAAAGACTGGCAAATGGATAAACAAACTTCTTGTCACATTAACTTTTTAGAATTTTTATACAATTTTTTAACATTTTAAACCAGTATCATTTGATCAAATTCTTGACATGGCAGTAATATATTTCATTCTGTTGGAACAAATATGGTGATACAGGTATGTATAAATGACAAATGCAATCTCACCATCTTCTGGAGTTGGCTACAATGACACCATTATCAATAGAGAAGGCATCTCTAGGTAGACCAAAGATGTTCCATGCCTGAATTTTGATTGGCTCACCTAGACACTTGCTGAGGGAAAATTCCTTTGAGCATGGAATCTTCTTACTCTGTAACATTACAGTGATCAAGATTAACTGTGTATATGTATCTGCTTGTCTTGTTTCATTTACTAACATGTATATATATTCCTTACACATAAACTTCAAGAAGACAGTGGGAAAGGTGAAGATGGTCTCTTACTGAATCAGTCTCTTGATATAAAGAAAAAAAGAGAGAGGTCATTTTGTATACTAGATCCATGAAAAAAAAGGTTGCCTGTGGATTTAATCACATTCGAAAGAGTTAGCAGAATTGATAATGATAATCTAGTAAAAATGTTTAGGAGTAAAATAAAGTGGTCTCTTAAGACATGAGCAGCTAAACACAAATGGTCCAATGAGGAAGTTGTTTATATAGACAAGAGCAGCTAAACACAAATGGTCCAATGAGGAAGTTTTTTATATAGACAAGAGCAGCTAAACACAAATGGTCCAATGAGGAAGTTGTTTATATAGACAAGAGCAGCTAAACACAAATGGTTCAACAGGGAAGTTGTTTATATATCTACTTCTAACAGATCTTTCATACTGCCTACCTGAAATTGTGTTTTGAATTTAATTGATTTCCTATTTAAAGTCATTTCCTTCCTTATTTCATCAGTACATTTGATAAAGTTATCACCGACACTATTTAGACAATGTACTTACTATGCATTCATTAACCCAGTCATGTGTCGCCCTATCTCTAAATGCAGATGTAAACGGTCCAAGGTAGGCGATAACACCTGCTGAGATGAGCACATCTCCAGTTAGGTTATCATAGGTGCTCTGTAACAGTTCTGCTGCTTTTGTCCATCTTGTCTTCTCACCACCCAATCCACCAATCAGTTTCTCTGCACGAACTAGCTTCTTACCACAGAGGTCCACCTGAAATTCTAGCTGCTCCTTTTTGTCTGTCATCTCTTTAAATGTAGCTTTCAGATCAGCCAAACGTTTCTCAACAGCTGCCAACTCTGCACGTTTGGCATTTAAAGTTTTCATGGTGGTGCTAAGTTCCGACTCAGCTTCAGCCAGGCGAGCTTTCTTGGGGGCAACAACTTTAGCGACACGGTCATAAATCTCCATAGCCATGATCCATTTACAGAGACCCTCAGCTGCTGAGGAAGCATTGGCTACCTTTGCCGGGTCAAACTCCGGGTTTCCAATGTACTCCTTACGAATCTTCTGCATAATATGTGGCTGTAAAAAAGCGAGTTATACTTGTTTTTATTTTTGTATTTTGTACCTTATAACTGCATGTCATTTTAACATTTTCTTCTTTATGTGAATTTTTTTCCCCAAATTTCAATGTAAGCAATGATTTTAAGTAGTAAACAGGTTAATACACCCTCCAATAGTTTTTGTTTTTCTGAAGCTTATCTTTTCAAGTCTACGACTGCAATGTCTAGTCATAAAAGATTTCTTGAATTGAAAGCATAAACTGAATCTTAAATTCTTAGCTCTAATCTCTACTAAACTGCTAAATCATTACAAATATTGATAGTCAAAGCAAGCTGTAATTTTGTCCATACTTACAGGAATATTATCTTTGTCATATTCCTTCAACATGCTGAGGAAGCTCATGTCACCAAGCAGTTTCTTGGATGGTCCCCAGTAATCTAGAATCTTCTGTCCTGGTTTATCTGGATCATTTATCTTGTCTGGTTTTATGTCTTTCATGACACAGACTGCAGACATGACGATCTTCACACCTGATGGTGGATTCTTCATAGATTTCACAATAGTGATGTCAGCAGGCTGAAATCATATAAAGTTTTATAAATGCTTTTATGTTGCTTCTTATCTTAAAACAATGCCCTCCCTCCAATAGAAACTTAAAAATCCTTAAAAGTCCACATAAATCGACATTTCTTTATATACTTAATATATCAATCTATTTCAAGAGAAACATAATTAAGTTGTTTGTTCTGGCTGGATATTCTACTTTCAATATATCAAGTACATGTATATCAGTATTTCTATTTCCAACATAACAAATACATCATTTTAATGCACCTACAACAAAGCCATAGGATCATTCTTATCTTTAATGTGCCGAGGGCAGCTATAGCAGCCTCGAGGGCAAGTATAGCCTCAGAGAGGTCAGCCTCATCAAAGCCATAAAATCATTTTTACCTTTAATGTGTTGAGGGCAGCTATAGCAGCCTCGAGGGCTAAGATAGCCTCAGCAAGGTCAGCCTAACCAAAGCCATAGTATCATTCTCACCTTTAATGTGCTGAGGGCAGCTATAGCAGCCTCAAAGGCTGGGATAGCCTCAGCAAGGTCAGCCTCACCAAAGCCATAGGGTCATTCTTACCTTTAATGTGTTGAGGGCAGCTATAGCAGCCTCGAGGGCTGGGATAGCCTCAGCAAGGTCAGCCTCACACTCATCCTTCAAGGCTTGGGCCTGTGCAGCCTGTTCATTGGCCACCTGCTCATCAGCTTTGACAAGTTTGCTTGTTTCCTCCACCTCAGCTGATTCCTTCTCTATGACAACCAACATCTTTGAATTTTCCTCGGCTGAAACCACAAGCTGTGGCTGTAGTTCTTCCAGTTCCTTCTGCATGTCTGCAACCTGTAAATGGTAACAAAAGCCAATTTTCATAAAAATGTTAGTGAAAAATATATTTGATAAATAAATTCAAACTTATAGCAGTTCATTTGTACACAATTAACCAGTAAGATGAGAGAGACAGCCCTAAGGTCTCTCCATTTAAAGGTAGACTTTTTAGCAACGATGTCCTATCATTTTCATGTGCAAATTATTGCAAGTTTTATCACCAATTCACATATATCTAATTTTGTTTATTATTAGATTATATAGTTACTGTAATAGTTAATGAAAATATCATGGTCTGAAATAAGAAGAACTTGAACTTTGGTACAATAAATTTAGCATCAATTTAAAAGTGGTACAGTCTCCAGGCGAAAAATGGGCAAGTCCATTTCATGCTGAGGGTAAAATAGTTCATTCCAGAAAGAGCATACCTGACTTGCAGCAAAGGCCAGTTTCTCTAGACCAACTACATATCTTCTCTTTGCTTTAAGTGTCTCATCTTGTTTTGATCCAAGTAATGTCTTGAAAGAATTGATAAGCTCCAAATATGAAGTAGGTGTCACGTAATTATGACGTCCAAGCTCAAGTCTGTATGAGTTTGACAGTGCAATCGTGCTCTGGTGGAAATGTTTGCAGATTTTCACTGTCTCTTGTTTCTGATCATCCTCAATCTCTAAGTGTTCCAAGAATTTATTGGCAACTCTTTCCAAAGCATCATCTGGCCAAGCCTATATAAAATTTTGTAGTGTTAGTAAGTAATTTTTTTCTGCTTAAATATGCTCCACAGAAAACAGCCATATCCAACAGTTTAAACAGCCTTTTGCAATTAAACAGAAATATCTATTTCATTAAAAAAAAAATGCTGTTTTTGCAATACAAGAATTTCTTTTAACGTATATCTTTTAATATAAACAGAAAATGGACTTACTTGGAACCAATCAATGGTACAGCAGTTGATAAGTGAGGGGAACTGACGCAGTCTATTTCTGAAAGCATCTCCAATAGGACTGAATGCAATGATTATATGCAGGTTCTCTTTAACACGGTTTACAAAGAATGCAAACATAGCCAAGGGAGAGAAATCATCACCACCTTTTCCCTCAGCCTCCATCTGAGCCTGCATAGCTGGTCGTATACTCTACAAAAACATCAAAATAACATGTACTACAATGTATACGTACAGGCAGTAGTATTCTTGTAAAGCTGGACCAGAGTTCATTTAAATCCCTTAGAGTACATTCAATTTATGTAGAAGGTCACATTAAATCTTTTCTTTGGAATATTAGCAAAGGATAGTGTTGGAAAGCAGTCCGAAAATATTCCTCTTACCTGACTGATTAAGCTGTTTTCTATAAAATTTGAAATATTCACAGTAACAAAGTTGACCATCTCTTGTAATTTGTATGTTAACTTTTAAATACGTAATCAACAAAATATTGTATCTCTCCTGTTTATACTCGCAACTTTTAGAAAATTCAAATGTTTTTAGTAATCAATGTACTTGTCCAAAAAAAAGTACAAAAATCAACAAACTACCTCCATAATTTCTGATTTTTCATCAGCAGCAAAAATATTGGGGACTTCACCAGTGTTGAGCAAATTGTCAATATCTTCCAGGAATGATTCTTCCTTAATCTGTGTGTCTGTGATGAGGAACACCATTGTTTTACCTGTTCCAGCTGTCTTCAGAAGGTTCTGAAAATCATATAGAATTGTATGGCTATTATCTTTTTATTCAAACTGGTATCAAAATATGTAATTTTTTTGTTCAAACTTTGAAGACAAGGAAGGGTACTGCCTCACGCTGAAAAGGGTCAAAAAGTGTCTATGGTTCATTTTGTCCATCTACCTACAAAGGTGACCAGTGCAAGCATTGTATACTGTGAACATATGAAATTAACATTAGTCAATTAACCTTGTTGGTCTAAATACCATTTAATACTTGTTCTATGACAAAAACACAGAAATTCTGCTAGTTTATTTTTGTATGTAATGAAGTTTGTATTTCCTAAAACATTTATCTACGTGATTTTTTAAAATAAATTCTGAGCAATATTGCATACTGACACCTTCTTTACTGAATTTAAACAGACACTGACATTTCTTTTGTAGCGTAATACTTTTTGTCACACTGAATTTTCTGGTCACAAACATGACTAACTGATTTACAATATACAAAATGAGCATATAAAAAAATGTAATATTTTCTACCATCAAATCAATTGTACAGTAAGTGTGAAAACTAGGTGAAATGCAAAAAATTCATAGCAGGAGTTTTTCCTGTTCGTCAGATTCAAAGCTCTACTCAGCAATATGTTGTTTATGCTACTGCATGTCCGGTTTGGAGAAAATTACAATTAAAATCTTTACTTTTAGTAGGAGCTTACTGTCACTAATTCAAAACTAAGAACAATGCAGCTATTCAATGATAAATGTACATATTTAAATTGTGTTTATCTGTCAGACTGCCATTCGTGAGAAATTAATTACTATACCACAGCTCACTTACTATGTGTTTTTTTGCCCCCAGTATTTCAAATACAATTACAACATGACATATTGTACATACATGTGGGACAAACTAAGAATTTATATCATCTCATACAACATCTATCTTATATTATACCTGTTCTGCTCCTGCTTTTCTGAGAACTTTCTGTATTCAAAAATGGTACAATGATTTATTTGTACACTGTATTGGCATACCTTGGCAGCCTTTTTATGTAAGATCCATAAAAATATATTTTGGATATGATGACATTATATCAAAGCAACATATCATTATATCAACTAAAAAACTTGATTTTCTTTAAAATTTTAACTGATACAATAAATAAGAGCCCTGCATCATTTATCTGTGTAAAACTGCACAGAAATTCACAAGATAATTAAAGAGGGAGACCATTTATTTATTTCAACAATCTATACAAGACTCAGAAATAGAAGTAGTCCGAATTTCATCAATAATCATCAATCAAAGAGTTTCTGTGACATGTCTATGTGATCATGTAACCCCTAGAGCAGTGCCAATGCAGAACCCACAGCATAATTTAACAATCTCCATAAAAGTCAACTAGATAATAATTTACATACCATGTGAATTGTTAAGTTCTTAATCAATAATGATCATTACTATCAGATATGCTTTTTACCTTAATATCTTCCCTCCATTCAACCTTGCCATAGTTCTTAGAGATTTCTGGTTGAAATAAGCCATATCCGGCTGTGGCCGTAGCGAGGCGGGTCAGAGATTGTCGACCACTGCCACCAACACCTACCAGCAGGGCATTACCACCAGGCACACGCAACACACGACTGATACGGGACAAGTGCTCCAACACATATCTAGTGTAGAAAAATCAAATATAGAACTAATCTGTCTGAATATTCAATACATGTATCAGTGTATTTGAACAAATCAGAACAAATATCATTATTCTTCAAGTTATGCTCTTTTTAATTTATCACAAATGCTGGTTTTAAGTAATGTAAAATCTGTCATGGGTCCACAATTTTCAATGACTTAAAAAATTTCAATGCATAGCATGCAGATAAGCTATACATAAAAGCTGCAAGCTTTTGTATCAAATGGAAAATGACATATTTCACTCATGAATCTGTTTCTTAAACAGTAGAGAAATACAAGCATGTGTGGCCTGTATTAGATTAATACCAAGAACTATGTCAACGTAAACAACATCACATTAATTACAGTGAAACCTTGTCCTTTACTTTCAGTGACAAATAAGCTAAAACAAGTACCTGAAGATTACAAGGTTCATCCTATTTTTGTGTGTGTTGTTATACTCTTCGAGACACTGTTCTACGATCTGGTACATGTCATCAAGGGAGCGAACCTCGTCATACACTCTCTCTTCTGCCTCAGCATCTGGGTTCATGTAGTCACCAAACATCAAGCTACGTAAATCTTCTTCCTTCACCTACAGCACATTTCTCGTGTTAGCAGTCAATGCAGTAAATTTACATAAAAAATTAAGGTTATCATAAACTGATATCTTTCAACTGAATGCTCACTTATAAGAAAGACTTCTTCACCTCACAAATAAATACTGCAAATCAATATGTAAGGACTGAAAAAGGAACATATGTTCAGAGTTTATTACACAAAAAAGTGTGACACACAGAGCACACTCAGTAAGTTTTCAGAAATTTGTCAGTAAGAGATAACTTCATTTACACATTTGCCTTTTGCACAAAATTCTACTGATAGATTTTAGACACCTGCCAGATAAAATAAGGTCAGAACTCCAGTTTAATGTGATGCCTAATTTTTGTCTCGTGTATCATTGTAGACTGTTTTAAGCTTACCTTCCCTCCATCTGGTACAAGGTTCTCAAACAGAGAATCAAAGCTCTCCTTAAAGAAGTCCTTGGCTGCCTTCTTCACTGCCCTTTAATAAAATATTTAATGACTGTATACCACTTTATATCAATTTTAACTGAATGAGATGCTTCAACCTGTGCTAACTAACACTTTATCTAAAGTCTTGTATATTTCTTCCATTTCAACTGATATTACAATAAATTCTGCTATAAAGACCAGTCAAAAAGTGGTCTACATAACATTCTGGTCTAAATTGTAGATCTTATCTGATCTAAATATCAGACTTCAGTTCTTTCAATTTGAAGATTTTTTTGCAAGATTTTGTAATAATAATGACATCTTAATAGCAGAACTTTAGTGTACATTTGTATCAGTATTAAGGAAGTGGGGAAGAGAACTGTCCTAAATGACTCCAAATACTTCTATCTGCGTTCTTCTAACAACTCCTATCACTTGCTCTCAAAACTGGAGAATTATAATATGAAAATAGACAATTCAAGACATATGTATTCTTTCATTCACAACTTTTACTTACATTATCAAATTTAAAGAAAAAATGTATATATCCAATGGTATATACATGTATTTTTCACTTACTCAAATAACCACTGTCTGTCACTATCATCAGTAAGACGATCATAGAACACTCTCATCACTTCATGTACCCACAGTCTGAAAACATATTACATGGATACATGCATTAATGTTTGTGATACAAAATATAAAAGCAACTTTTACATGAGTGACAGCTATTTTTTTTACATTTCAAATTCCAGTCATGAACTTAACATACATGATAACATCTCGACAAACAGATTTGAACATACAACTTTTAAACATGAAACAATAAATAATTTTATAATGCTCAAGTCAAGACCTGGGTAAAGAAAGCAGAATATTTACTGATATAAAATCAATTACCTAAACTCAATTTTAATCATCTGTGGAAGACATACATGTACACAGTCTCGAAATACTCATTTGCCAGTTACCAATTAGATTTTACCTTGCATCTTAAGAGTGATCAAAAGGTGTTCAATAAAAACATTTCAATCCCTAGACACATTAAAAGTTAGACAGCCTAACTGCAAAGATTAGAAGAATAAAGGCATGACGCCTGTTTGATAAGAGATCCTGCTTACCTGATCATGACACGTTTGTTTTCAACTTGCGGCTTCTTGATAAGACAGACTCCCAGGATAATTCTTGAGAAGTCTCTCAAGTTAAACACGTAGTGAGACTTTGCTGGCGTAGGCAGCAAGTTGGCAATAGCCTGTTTGTACATCTCCGATGTAGCGGCAACAATCTGATTTCCCAGCGTGAAAAAGTCTGACGGGAATTCCTGACCCTAAGTTGAAAAGGTGTTACAATATAAGAATACACTCAACTTGTTTAGTGCAATCAACCCTCCTTAAATGCTCTGTCCTCCAAAAATTAGACCACAATAAAGTCATAACAACAGTCTGGTTTTATAAGCATAATACAAATTATTATCTTAACAAAACAAACACTGAACCAATCTTACTGGGAGGTACCATTACTAGATGCCATTTGTCATAAAAAATATACTTTCTTAATATCAAAAAAGTGGCGAGGCTCAGAAAGGCCATGTTTGTCCATGTTGAAATGAAAACAATAAAAAAGTCAGCAACCTTGGCAACTTCACCATAGAGAAAAACCGTTATAAAAATAACAAGATCATTTTTTAATCTTCTGGCCACATTCATAATTGATTGGGCCTTGAACAATTAATAGAAAACTGAAAAAACAATTACAATGAAAAAGAACCCATACAGAGTTAAAGTCACTCACTCTAAGGTAGGTGCTCATGATGACAGAGAAGATTTTTGTCATTGTCTCGTCACTGAACTGGTTCATTCCAACAATGTTGAAATGTCTCAGGAATCGTGGTGTCACATCATTCCTGCCGCCACCAGGGGGACCCATGGCTGCGAAGAACTGGATGTCTTGTAATGTAATCTTGGAAGTATCTTTTAGGTCATACCTGCATAAAATATTTTACATAAATCAGACTACCCTTATCATGTCTATTTTATTTTATTGCCGGAATGCTTTGTTATGAGTTACTTCATGGACAAATTTAACACATAAGGCTCAAAAGAGGCAAATTTTACAAGAGTACCATTTGAAAATCTTATTTTCAGTTTTGTTCTGTTGTGTTAAAAAAAACTTCAGTTAATAAGAGGTGCATTAATTAACCATCATTCTTAATAAGGACCACTACCAGATGTCTACCAACTTTAATTCTTAAATTTGTATCGCATCCAACAAACATTACCTGAGCAGGAACTTTTGAACAGCACAGTGAGAATATTTTCTTACAAACCACATTTTTATGTATTTCACTCCTTTCTGACAATCACAGTGACAAAATATGTGTTATCAAAGCATCAAATGAAACTTCTTTTTAGTGTAAGGAAAGAAATATACCAGTTTCCATGATCCAGGTACTGCCTGAGCAGTTCAATGGGTGGCTGGGCTCCATACACTTCCTTCTGTGGCATGTTCATGTCATCAACAAATATGATGGCTCTTTTACCCATCTGAGGGCCATACACACCCTTCCTTCTCTTGTCAAGACGAGACATGATGATATTCTGTTGAAAATGAAAAACACATTTCTTAGTACAGAAATATCTTTTTCTTTTATCACATAATTAAACTGTAATTTTTATATCCTTAGTGTAATTGAACAGAAGTTTGTTTTTTCTTTATATTTTAGAAAATAACGGTGTCATTTCAACTTAGATCTCTTTACCTGTGTCTGGTTGGCACTGGTCTGAGCTGAGAAGTTTACGAATGCTGGGAGGAACTTTTCCTTGGGTAGATCATGCATCAATTTATCCTGCACATACACCGACTTGCCAGTTCCTGTAGGTCCAACAAATAACAGCGGTCTGAAGAATAATCAGGTATATAAGTAACTAACTTGAAGACTAGATCCTTTTAATGTTAAGAGGTGGTTAAACTAATACCAGCTGAATACTGAGGACACTTATCAAACTTATAAGACTTTGCCCAACCAATGAAACTAAAATAAGAGAAGTAAAAACATTTAAGCAAACGTTTTAAAATCTACAGCAATGCACAGTGAGTTTGCATATTATGTACTTTTTCACGAATTACAGTTCAAACTCTTTACTGTATAAAATGAAGCTTTGTGTATAGAACATTATATAGAGACACAGGTATAAAAAAAAATGCATAAATATTCCTTGGATAACCAACAGGAAAGAACTGCTCTGAAGTCTTTACTTAGGACTTAATTTCATTGCATGCAACTATACAAACTTTCCCTGTTGTAGATCTAAATTAGAGAGTAAATTTGTGTAATGAAATGTGGTTTCGACTGGATACTTTAGAAAGGAGACATTTAAGCATGAAGTACATGTGCATACAAGAATATTTACATTTGTAAACATACATAGCAAGTATACATGTATACATATTTAAAACATACATGCAGAAATTTGGAAACTGCGAAACTGAACCTTTTAAAAAAAAGTTTACAGATAAAAGTTTGTATCCGGACTTAAATGAAATGACAAAAAATGATCAGTTTAAGTACAAATCTGCATAAACCATGAGTTTTTGCCTTAACAACTGAATTTTGGTTGTTGTAACACAGCAACAAAGACCCATTTTTCTAAAGGTTAAAAACAACTGTTTTTTGCAAGGTTTGTTATAAATTTTGTCAAACTTACATTCATTTATATATGTATTAAAAGCTTTTCTCACAATGGTAATGCAATTCTACTCACATAATCAGAATTTCATGAATGCATTTTCTGTCAATGGTCCATTTCAAAACCAAACCTTTTACACAATTATACAGTCACTATATGGACTGCCAGACAGATCAATTAAACTGATAAACACCATATTTATATATATATATATATTTTTTTCATATCCATATAAATGTACTCATATATAGTCATGTTTCATTGGTGCGCTTTAGTCACATGTAACAGCAGTAACAGTTTACACAAGAATATACATGTATATACATATTGCTTGAATTTACCTGTATATTCCTTTCACCTTCCTGTATAACATACATTTTTATTAAACCATACAGATTCCCTGACAGACACTTCAAAGTATCCAGCACTTACATTTACCTCTAGTTAACATTTACTTGAGCTTAGAATAACTGACATAGACCTGAATCATGTTGAGCAGACATTGTCTCAAGTATGATGTGCAGACATTTAATCCAAACATTCAACCTAAATAAAATGCATTGACATTTACCTAAAGTATACTTAACCAACATTTACTATTTTGACAATTAATACAAGTCTATGGAACTTCTTCCATATCAATATAGTCTTTCATTCTATTCTTAAGTTTCTACAATGATTTCACATAAATTTTTTTATCAAGCTCTCAATATTAAAAAAGAAATTAACATGTGCCCTGTTTCATCTTTGTAGAGTTGCAAAATCATACATACCTGTACTGAACAGAAGCAATTAATGTAACAAATCTCTGTTTTGCATTTAGTCAAGCAATAAAAATGCTGTTCTGTGCTCTCTTTTGTTTTTCATTGCCTTTTCACCATATGAAACTGTTAAAACACTAACCTTAAGCAATGAGGGTTCCTGGTTATTTTACTGAATGAAAAAAAAACACAAAAAGCCATCACTTCAAATGTTGACTTAAAAAATTTAAGTTAAGAATCGCATGAAAGAACATTGGTTAATGGTTCTAACATATATTTTGTACTTGACATTTAAGGGCTTACCTGGAATGATCAATACAGAGCTCCATGATAAATCTGTATCTTGCTGTATCCAGTGTTGGAACAAGCATTTCTCGGATCTTTTTCGTCTTTGGTTCAACTCCCTTCAATAACTCATTCCAGTGTTTCCAAGTTCCTCTGCCTTTTAGCTAAAATTAGCACAACATTATTACTTTACACTGCTGTCAGAATGTTTTTCTCAGAAAATATTTGCACTTTCTGTTGTAACAGCTAAAGTTTACTCTGTAAAAAAGCTATAACAGAAATAGTATACAGAAATTTTGTCTGTTCTATTTACTTTATTTGGGATATTCTTGAAAACATCAATACTCATAAAGTCAACATTGAGACAGTGGGAACTGAGATAACACCTTGTAGATATGCAGGCAAACAACTGACACTGAACATGTAACTAAAAATCTTTTGTATAATATATCTGAAAAGCAAAATGGATGCCTGTTAAATATTCAATACTCTTCAACCATTGAATATTTTTGACTGATTAGGAAATACAATATTTACCACTGACAAGATATATATACAAGTGCATAAATACCACAAGAAGCAAAACCAAAAAAAATATTGATCACCATTTATCGTACCTTAGCATCTTCTGGCTGACACTAAAATACATATTTACAAAATATCACATCCTTATGACAAAATATGATCACATCATTTCAGAATTTGACATCATCATTTCAAAATTAGACATCATTGCTTCTATTTTTGATCATCTAATTATATTTTACTGCATACCATACCTGTATGGTAGTTTATTTCATACAAAATAATCCTTGATCTTACCTCAAAGTAAACATCATAAATGGATGTGTCGGTAGGTATTGGCACATCAAATTTACCGAGCTGTTTTGGAATAGGATGTTTGTCTAATTTCCCATTCACCAGATCTTTGAAAAAAGCATCGAACTTGTGTCTGCCATCCACGTCCACTACAGCCCCTATTGACCAAGGTACGGCAAACTGTATCACATTCTGAAATAAAGAACAGTAATATTTTGCCAAATAGTAATGTTGCATTCCTTGATTAAAACAAATTTTTCTGAATCATGCAAAGACAATTTACATAAAGTGGTTAAGTTTAAGACCAAAAACATACTTACTATGACCCAAGTCCTGATTGCTTTGTTGTGTTCAATGTCTGGAGAGCTTAATGGTTCAGCCATCATCATGTCAATCAGGTACATGAGAGAGCGTACCACGTTGGATGGTTTGGATCCTATGTACTCCTATAGATGGAGAGATATGAAAGTCAGGATTGTATACTGTAACATTGTGAATTCAACTTTAAGTTGTTCATTTCAAGCAACCATTACAAACTGAATTACATGACATACAAAAAGTTTTTCACAATATAAGAACTAACAGTCCAAGTTTCAAGTACTTAAACACCCCAGCTAGAAGACACATATAAATAGCCGTTTATATTTTCAACTTTAAAGTTTATATTGGGCAGTTCTGTTAACTAAGCAGGAAGCCAGTTCTTTGCAAAAGAATTAATACTGCACATACAAGTGACCCTTCCTAGCATTTCATATAGTGAATGCAATAGTATAAGGACCGTATTTCACACTTCATGCAGACCAGGATATTATACTAAAAAAAAAGGAATGTGCATTACTTGAATGGTTAAACAACGCATGAAAGAAAATGATTAAAGTGAATGCAATGTTCATACCTTGCAGTTTTCCTCACAAAGTCTAGGCAAGGATCAACCAGCCATTCAAACATGGCATCAATAGCATCCTCTGCCTCTCTAGCTAGGACCTCATGTAGCTTGTTCAGCCAGGACTTTACAATAGGTCTCCAACCTAGAGTAGATGGCTCCAGGTAGATCATACCACAACGACTAACTGTGGCAGGCTGAACAAAAAAAAACACGAATTCAAAATATAACAGCAAGTTTAGCTATGATGCATATGAAATCACTGTCTACAATGCTTATACCCATGACAGAAAAGAACAAGATTCTTTAACTGCTAATAAACATAAGTGTCTACCTGTCATACATGCCGTTCTCCCAATACTTGCCGGGTTCTCCCGATATTTAGACCCTTACCCCGGCGAAGCACCCAAATTTCCCGATAAATCAACATTTTGTCTTGAAAGAAAAAAAAATCCATAAAATTCATTAAATTCACACTTAAGTCCAAGTTTGAATATACCAAGTCAAAACCTTGACACGCGAGATCGATAATTGGTTGATTATGTGACGAAAGTCAGCTCTTTCTTACGCGCGTTAGTGTTAATTGTCAGTAACATCTGGTCATTGCCCGGGGTAATACTTAGCGCCTGATTGACATAATTGATGTTTGCAACAAGATGACACGTCTGGATTATTAAATATGATTATATGATACTTTTAATGTACTAGTTCATTAAAGATTATGTACCGCCAGTTGAAAGAAATAAAATTTTGTTGCTTTTGTTTGTTTTGGTTTGCTTTGTATCCAGATCAAAGGTAAGTAAGGCATTATTCTTGTTTCATTGAAATTCAGAGAATTTTGTTTGAGTAATAATTTTGCATAAAAGAATCAAGGCAAGGAGTATATTTTTTAACTTAAGGAAAAATTTATTTAAATTTTTTATATAAAGATGAGTAAAATAAGTATTTTAATTCCGAAATTAGAAATAAAAAGCAAAATCATTAGAATATATAACACGCTGGAAATGTAAACTCTTAATTATACATAAACTTGTTTCATTCGCCTGATTGTTGTTATACCATGTTGATTAAGGTACCATGTATGACATCAGAAACACATGTTTTTTGGTTTACGTTTTTACCCCGTTGTGATGTCCAAAAACCCGGCCATTTTCCACAAATCTCCCAGTAATGATCCAACCTTAAATGGCATGTATGCTACCTATATCTACAACCTTTACTCTGAGATTCTATTTCACTGAATAAGATAAATAATCAAACAACAGAAAATATGAAAGATTTTCAATGTTTATACAAAGCTGTTTTACTCAGTGAAACAGAGCTGAAAAAAGCTTTCTTTACTTAGAATATGAATGACATTAGGTTAGAAATTAAATATTATAACTTACAGAGGCCTGTGAAAGGTCCATGGTTTCAAAGATGAGAGACATTGGCGGTGACATCTGTATAATTTCTCCGCTCATCAGACACAATTTTTTGTTGTCATCAAGTACAGTGTTCATGTTCTCAATCCACAAAGCATCAATAGGGCCATCAAAAACAACCCACTTCCTGTCAGGGGTATCCGTGGAGGCAAACTCACGGAAGGTATTAGCGACAATACCATCTGTCCACTGTAAGAAAAGTTAACATGTCACTTCATAGAATCACAGAGACAAAATAACAAACATTTTCATTGAATTTTCTTGCAAGACAATTCCTTTTGATCTTACATCACTTAAGTCAGCATCTTAGGCTAAATATTATACATGTATCTATGTGTGATAAAACAGGCATTCGACTGTATGATAAAGACAAGACAAATGGAAATCCTCTAGATCAAATTTCTAGATATTCTGATCTATACATGTTTTCTATCAAGCGAAATTCCAGTGGAGAAAAAAGTATGCCCTAATGAATTACAAGATATGACAAAAGCCCATCTTACCTCATGAGAGACTGGGTCAAAACAACCAAACAGCTGTCCCATGGTAACAGCTTTTGGATTGATGATGCGATATTTGACCTTTTCAAACTCTTCTGTGTGACCCTGTTCATTGAGTAAAGTCATTCCTTCACACAGTGTTTCAATCACCATTGTTTTGCAGCCAAAAGGCTCACCCACCAACATGAAGCTGAAATACGAGAAATAGAAATTACAGACCAAGGACAGTTTGGGGATTTATCTGTAGTAAAACAATGAACAATAACAGACATACAGGTATGAAAGTGTAGGCATATCACAAGAACTCTGCATATACTCATTTAAATCCTTTACACAACATGATTACTTCAAGTTAGGACAAGGTTTTTTGAGCCCATACACCATAATGTTAATAATATGCAAGAGTTCAGTACTTCTTCAAGATTAAAAAACTCTTATATTTTGGAAATCAGAAAATTCTGAATGTAAAATCAAACCAGTCTTCACACATTTTTACTGTTAAGAACTGAAAACTAAAAGTCTTTTGCCTGTATCCATTATCAAGAAATAAGTTCAAGACAATTACCCGTGTCTGACAATCATCATTTCGTAAGTCTGAATGATCTTCTCCTTGAAGAAGTTCACAAACTGGAGATTTTTCTTGTCTGAAATTGTTTCCATTGCCTTCAGGAAGATATCATAGTCAGCTTCTGGCAAGGTGAGACCTGGGAACAAGTCTGAGATGATACCATTGAACAATGGGATATCGTGTGACAAGAACTTCGGTAAGTTGACATCAATAATTGACCTCAGCAACTGAAGATGTTAAAAAATATAATCAGCTTTTAAATACCATAAGCACGCTTTAGCAACTGTTGTAAAACGGCAGACACATGGTTATCTAAGATTTATATATGCACTGTATAAAAATATCAAATCATATGTTTTGGAATGTTAGTCAGAATCAATAAGCCCAATGTAATTATTACTCTAAGAAGTGTGACACTTTATTACCATACAACCTACCTATACTTAATGTTCAGTTACTCACTACAGTGTTACAAATGTAAATGTTAGATAACAAAGTAAGCATAACTGTATCCTTTCAATAAACGTATGTCTGATACACTTTGGAAAGAGACAATTAGAAGTCAGAAATTTAATTTAATGTCAAAGTATAAAACCTTTCAAAATATCTTCATCATTAGAAAAATTTGTTGTGGACGAGAATTTAGAATAAATCAGCATGAACACATACAATGTACAGACAGACTTAACATGATATGTTCAGAGGTTTCAAGTTTAAGAACTAGCATCTTACCAAGATATTCTCTTCTTTCATCTGGGTACTTCAATTTCAGATTTCCTGCAGCAGACAAAACAGCTTTCACTGCTCTCATACCATAATCGTAGTGAAACTGTGATGACAGTTGCTCAGAACAAAGTCTATATACTGTGACAATCTTGACCGACAAAGGTTTCGCTTCCAAGAAACCGAAAGAGTACAGTGAGATCTCAGCAATCATGGCATAATCTGGTACCATCATGGCCACCGTCCTGAACAACACTTTCAGATTATCAGGAAGTTCCGATCGTCCAGCATAACCTGGATTCATTGTGATGTTGACGTAACATTGTGGGTTGAGTGAAAGCTCTGTTCCTTCAAAAACAAACACATCCAAGTGTGCTTGCACAGCCCGAATAATGCAGAGGATCTGTACAATGAAGAAAATGGAGTAAAAATACAGTAACACCAGCACCAACAATAAACTAACTTTAAATCAAAGGTGGATTTCTCCTGAAACAGTAATGGTAATCAAGCCAATACACATCCCTTTTTTAAACATGTTTCTCTCCTATTAAATGAAGCTGAAAGACCTAAAAAGAAAAAGAAAAAACAAAACCTGTTCTAATGGAAACCAATTGAATATCTTTAAAACTGTAAGTCAACAAAAGTATTTGTTTCATTATCATTTGAAAAATCATTAAGTTTCTTTAATACAATTTTCTTAAATAATTCAGTTATTCAAACAAAAATCTTGAAGAAAATCTACAAGAAGTGCTTACTTGCTGAGCAATGACAGACAACACTTCAAGGTCAATTCTATTGAACTCATCAAAGCAAGCCCAGGCACCAGCTGATGCCAATCCCTTGAAAAACTGAAAACCAAAAGAAAACACTCCGAATAACTACCTAGTGAAAAACTGGACATATGTTTTAAATTTCTGAAGTCAATAGTGTCTTGGTCATTCTCTATCAAAACTAAAGTAGACATTTTGGGATCTTTTTAAGCAGAATCAAGAATTGTTTAGAAAGTTTCTTTGTAACTTATTACATGTTACATCAAAATATGTATTTAAAAATGTAACACCTTCAATTTTTTACTTCTAAGTCAAAAGTGCACTTCTATGAACTATCAATATCTTTTATATTATTTTTATTGGAAGAATTTCAATCTTAACTCAACTGACTGCTAATAACAAACTTCTTGAAAAGGTACAAAACAAACAGCTGATAACAATAGGCTAAATCTAAACCCTAATAACCTACCTTTCCCATGGCAATGTAATCAAGGCCATCAGAACAGTTAAACACCACACACTGTACAGCTATGGCCTTAGCAAGATCCTTGACTGTTTCAGTTTTACCGGTACCAGCTGGCCCTTCTGGTGCTCCATTCAAGTTCAAGTGAAAAGCACCAACCAGTGTGCGGTAACATCTGTCAGTCAATGGTGTTATGACAAGACGTGTTGTGTTACCAAGGTACTCGTATGAGTACTTCACTGTTGCGTTTGTAATTCTTACAAGCATATTTTCATCTTCCCAGTAGTAACGAAGATGAGCCAACCAGTTGAATCGTTCTCATTTGAAATTCCTTAAATCATTATAATATATATTACTTCCTGATAAACATCAGAAATATTTATAATATAGAATTACTTCTTGTCACAATGTAAGCAATCATGGTTTTAATTCTTTTCTAAGCTAGTCTTATATATATTCATAGCCAGTACTGAAATGAATAAATGAAATTGCATCTAGAAATATAGAGGGCTGATAATAAAAAGAATCTGGATCTACTGTGGCTGACCTTTTTCTGCCAACTCTGCGACGGCATCCCTAGCATGGACGTCAATGACGACAAGAGCTCCAAGTGTAGTACGAGCCTGTTTTGTCAGCTTGCCACGTACAAGTTCTACAATATCCCCAAGCTGTTTCTGTAGTTTTTCATAGTAGTCCTTCAGCCCCATGGGAGCTGCGCGTATAGCTTCATGCACTTCCTTTGTCCAGTATGCCTGTGATGCACAGAGTACAACCTGTCCTGGCCAATCAATTACCCAGTTTGTTCGGGGCTCAATAGCATATGCCTGTAATATGCATTACATATACATGTATGCACAACAGTTTTTTGTATGTACTAAAATATTTACAGAGTTACACAGTTTTTGTACTTAAACAAAAGCAGAAAAAATGAAGTTTATCTAGTTATGTGCAGTGTAGCTCTAACTGAATATAAAATAATAAGAGGCATATTATATGTATCTACTGAAACTTTGGCATGCATCTCAAAAACTGAATGAAATACTTTAGTTCTAATACATGACATTTTTTTAATTTATGAACAGGTTATCTATTTCAATGTGTTAATTCAACAATATTTTAGGTACAAATGTACTAAGCCTGTGGCATTTTTTCCTATTTGTTAAAACTCGTTCTTTTTTTAAGTTCAAAGAACATGTTTAAATATTAAGACTTCTTACTTCTTTACAACTGATTAATCAGTATGAATATGTGATCCTTACTTTAGCTTAGAAATGGACATAACAAAACACATACATTAAGTCCTCCTGCTTATGCAGTGATGCTAGTTTACCGGTAAATGTTAATAATAGAGATGTGGTGAAATTGTTGACAACTTTAAAGAACAACAAAGTATTACTGGAACGAATATCATTTATAGTGGCAGCCACTGGTGTAAAACAGTTTTTGTACTCTCACTTTATCTGGGTGATTATATGTGCTGAACAATCATAGCAAGTTTACACTCATTGAAAAATATACTTCGCTGGAAAAACACAATACAGATTCTGGTATACCAAGACATATTTTTTTCTTATTCATCTTGTTCATATCAATAAACATATAGACATATTTAAAGCATATTTAATATACCCCTCTCCAAGTCTGGATAAAAAATATGTGCTTCAATACATGTATTTTGTACCAATTGAAAAACCAACAAATAGTGCAAATGCTAGAACCTGTACAAAGTTTCACATATGAAATGCTAGCAGACTTCTATCTGCCTAGAATAAAGGATAACTTTATGTTTCCCGAACAGTTACTTTCACAGACTATTTACATGTATTGTGTTAGAATTTAAGTTGTTTCCCTTTGTTTAGTGCAAAATTTGTCATTTCTAAAAAAAAAATATTTGTCAATTTTTATTTGAAAGATTAAAAGATGTTCACATTTTTGTCATACCAATTAACTGCAAAATAGCCTGCTATTAAATTTCAACCTAATTCATGTTATTCTAAAAATCTATCTAAAAATCTAAATTCTATCCTTTCCTGGAGTTTCTTTCGAGATTCCAATATGCAAGAAATCTAACAATGGTTAATTTCAAATTATTCTTATAATAAGGAACTAGGCTATCTCCTTTATTCTTACATAAAGGACACCTTACCTCATGGGCAGCTTTTACGACATCTTTCACTGACAGCAACATTGTATCCTGTACTTGAAGCAGCCATTTTTCCACAGCTCCACGGGCCTCGGATGTAGATATCGTATTTATCATCTTTACACGCTCACCTTCACTACTGAACATAGCATGAATGTCAAGTTTGGAGTCAAATTCAAGTCTTGCGATACCCTCAAAACATTTCTTCAGATGAGGCTGTACACGGAGAGGATCCTTAGTTTCTGATAAGATCTCCAGCATTTCATCGTTGGACAAGAAGAAGAATCGTGGGAAAAAGAGACGTTTCTTCTCTAGGTATGCATTCAGTCCCTTGTTGATCTTATCCAGAAGGCCGTTACTGTCTTGAAGCTTTTCAAGCAGGCCTGTCATACCAGTGGCTACCAACACCTATGAAAAAATAATATGTATACATCATTCTTTAACGTTAATTAACAGCAAGAAATATTACGTAATTCTAACAATAAAAGTATCAAGACTAAGCAAAAGATACATCAAACATTTTTTCCTTAAGTAATACTATGAAATGATATTTTTTCAATTCTTTATCCCGATGTAGCATTATTTGGTCATGTACTGTAGGCTGTCTATGTATTTTAACAGTTTTACTTGCTTTCTCTAAAAATACAAGCTGTTGGATTTAATATTCATTTAAATCACAGACGACTTCGGATCTTTTGAACAATCTTTGCAAACAAAAAGTCAAGGTAATGAATGACATTTGACAGAGACTACACTTTCCTCAAGAATTCAAGATATCAGTCATTGAAAATTTTGAAACAGTTTTGTTGTTGTTTGTTCAAAAAGAAAAATTTGTGCCAAGCAACATGACATACTGAAAAACAATTCTTCACTACTATGAATGGAAAAAAGGTACAACACATGCACTGACTCAGACTTATGTATACTAAGGTCTAAAGCAACATATCTATAGTGCTCACCAATTAAAATATGTACATTAATTACAACGTCAGGAATCACAACACAGGACGATTCGGACAAAGAAATCCCCTCAAAACCCCTGAATTTTCGTTATTTATGAATGCAAATTTGACTTCACTTGTATTTCAGATGGGCCAGGGACCACATAGTTCTAGCATTTATTTTCAATGTGACTTCAAATCTGGTCTAGATATTTGATGATTTCATGCGCTGAATCTGAAACTGAAACTATGCTGTTGTGATAATTAAGTGTATCCAAAATGTATTCTCCAAATCTTCTTAATAAATAAGAAAATCTGGCTGATGGAAAGGTGAAACAGGATTATTTAGCCAATGATGTTTTTCAATCAAAGTTTATACTCATAAATTTCAATGACAGGAAATTCAACAATAAATGTACAATGAGACAAATAGAGAGTTACCCCTGTCAATGGCATGACCTATATATGGCAGAAGCAAAATGTTATAATTTTAATACGAGTTATAAAGAACAAAGGTACAAATAAAATAACTTTGGTTGTTTGTTGTACTTAGATCCCTTATGCTGAAATTACACAAAACTTCAATAAAAACTGTTTCTTCTCATCTGCATTGGACCTTTTTGTGAAAATCTCTTTTAAGTTGTATTGCATTTTTTCAAAGCAAAACATTCTTAAGGGACTTACATATGTTTTCAAAGATTACTGTAATTTTTGTAGAGTTGGAATTTGTTCAACAACATTTTGACTACGAAGTCTCTCTCTCCTCTCTCTCCTCTCTCTATCTCTCTCTCTCTCTCATATATATATATGGCATTTCTTGAATACAATTAACAAGTCAAAACATGAATTCAAACCTTTGGGTCCCTGACAGTGTGTTTCATTATTTCTTTCCAGTTTCTGTCAACAATCTGAAACAGGCGGCCCTCTTCTGGCATCTGTTGCATGATGTCTTCAGAGGAGAAGATCGGCTCTAGGTACAACCATTGGGCTTGAACCTTCAACCATTCATCTATAGTGTCCTGGATACGGATAAGGCGCTCCTCCCATTCCTGAAAACAACAATTAAATACATGTTCTTAAATACTCCAAGCTGTAATAACTTTTATCTGAATAGTCTGGTCTAAGAATCTGATATATTTAAGACCTAACAAATTGACGAGACACTGCAAATTCCATAGTGAAAGATTTTATTTTTCTGTTCCATTGTTTGTATGAATATTACAATTAGGCATCAAACAAAAACCTGACCAGAAATTCATCCTTTTTACATAAAGTAACAGCTTTTTAGGCCATTTACTTTATAGATAACCAATTGGAGAAATGAACTGTAGAATGAGAATGAAAATAAAAAAAAATACTTTTTCCACATATTTTTTCCAGAAATATCTTAATGAAATCTAAATCTTCTACGATTGCACTTGTCTAGAAATGTAAATGTTGAGGTCACATAACAAAAGCTGTCACATGATGTGACAAATGCCCCCAAAGGTAATTTGTCAGACAGATAAGCATAAAGGATTAGCTGAAAATATGTTTTAGGTAGTTATCAAGGGGTAGAAATCAACATAATGTATATAGTAGCAATTAAAAAAACTTGATGCAAATTTAATAAATGTTTATAATAGCAACGCACAAGAAAGTTTCTAAATTAATAGTTGGGTAAAATGATAATGAGTCTTTTGATCTGATGTGTAACCTTGACCTAAGCTACCTACCAAAACATACATTCTGCCCATCATGTGCCTATACCTAATATTTCTATAAAGATATTTCAAAATCCTTCAAGATGATAAGAGCTGACACGAAATAGAGGATGGACAGGGGGACATTCTTACGAATGGATACTTAAGTGACAACCCTACAGTTCTCCACACTATTCATTTAGCCATGTTAAAGCATTAACTGCCACATAGGAGCTTAATGAATGAATGGAATCAAGGAAAATTTACTGTTACCTACCGCTCCCATTGCCATCTAAGTGTCTATTTGAAAGCTTGCATGAACAGACAGTCTATTTGAAAGCTTGCAAGAACAGACAGACAGACAGACAGTTCAGTTGCTACTAGTCTTCCTTCTGTGGTATAAAATGTTTTATTTACCCTGATTTCTTTATCAAATGGTTTGATGAAAGGTGATCCTCTCATAGTCTGTGTTTTGACAATTTGATCATCTAACTGTGTCTGGATGTCATCCACAGAGGATAAAATGCTGATACCAGTGTCACGATACTGTGTCAAGTTGAAATCCACACTGTCCCAGTCTTCCATCATTTTGTTCATTGCCTTCTCCAGTGAGTGTTCCTAAGAAAAAAACATTCCAGTTAGTTTTGGATAGCAAACATCTGTCATTAATTAAGTTTCATATTAGCCAGTCAACCACTTAATGTTATACTTTTTCCCAAATGTTTTTAATAGTGTAACAGGTTACTAGCTTTTAAGTCCTATTCTACATTAGAAACTAACAATTTTATCATAAAGGAAAAATAAGTCACATGGCAGTTGGCTGTAGGATCACAAGTTGGCAACAATTACTAGACCAAACTGTTAATGTTAATAAGAAAAGTACTGACTTTTGTGGCTGCTGCACTGATGCCCTCAAATTCTTCCATGAATGGTTCCAAGTTAAGTTTCAGCACCTTCCTGAGTGTGGAACCAGAGTCAGGGGTCAGGTCAAAACCAGCAATGGCTGACATCTTCTCCCAGTGACGCCCTCGCATACCACGGTTACACATAATACCAATTACAGGAATATTGGTCTGAAATAAAATACCATAAAGTTATATAAGTTGAGCATTGAATTGTTACACAAATAATGTCTACGAAACCAAGAAGAGATAAAATCTCATCAATTTCCTTTACTTTTCATTATGGACATTCAATTCATACATTCTTAATCGGCTGAAACTATATTTTCTGATTTTAGTACATACCTTGAAGTCCGTCATCTGATCCTGTACTGAGTTACAAACACTGACTGCAGCTGGCGGTGTCAACTGGACATCCGGTTCCACATCTGCCTCTGTTCCCTCATCTTCTGCCAAACGACGTTTCTTTTTACGTTCTCTGTTTATCTCATCGATTTCAATCTGCATTTTCTTCAACTTCTGGTTAAACACTTTCTGTATCTTGTAAATTTCTCTCCAGTATTCATCCACTTCACCCTCAATTGCCTCAGCCTCCAGGTCCAAGAAGGCACCATCCATCCATCTAAATGCAAGGTTATTTTTTATTTAAAAAGTGTGTTGATGAATGGTTTTACAGTCTAACCTGCCCATCCGGCCACCTTTCACAAGCGATTCCCTGTCTTATACGACCATTACAAATTTCTCCCGAGCGTTTTTATTCATTAATTTAACTTAGTTAAACGACCCCCTGCGAAATGCGACTACCAACCTTAATATTTCACCACCTTAACGTTGCTATGCGACCGGTAAATGATCAAAACAATTTTATTGGCTAATCTGTCAGCTGGAAAATTGTCGTCTTTAGTAGGCAGTGATGATGATGATGATGATGATGATGATAATAATGAAAATACAGAAATTAATGCCATTTCATGTGCAGAGGCAAATGTTAAAACACTTGGCTCTCTCTAAAGGTAGTTCTGACATTCTACAACATCTTGCAGAAATCGAGGAACACTTTATTTCTTTGATATTTCTTTATCAGACGTTTTTTATGACTGTTTAAACATTACATGAACTGTCAATTTCTTTTTACAATTTTATTGTACAAGAAGCATTTTAATGTACTGTCTATAGTACAGGGTACATTAACATTTTAAAATGTACAACATTAAATGCATTGAAAAGAATATGGTATAATTCAGATTGTAATGTTGCCATCACCAATCCTTAGTTAAGAGACCACTTGTCTTAAGAGACCACATTTCCTTTCTCCCCTGTATGGTCTCTTAAGACAGGTTAGACTGTACACGTAGAATCTAACTCATTTGGTGGTAAACTGCAAATTCTTGTGTTTAAGATATAAATTCATGGATTATTAAGTTCCCATCATGACTGTGATTATTTATTAGTTGTGAGTTTTTTCTTTTCAGAAAATATTACAATTATTTCATTTCAGCATAAGACATGAACAGTTTACCATTTTTTCTTAGAAAAAGAGATCACTAATGAATCTTACTTTTTCTCTGCTCTCTGCCACTTCAGAACAATGTTGAACAGCCTCTGGAATGGGTCAACTGCATTTGTGATTTCATCTACGTCTGGGTACTGTGTGACTGGGTATTTGTATAACTGTTCCTCCTAAAATGCACAGAAAAATGAAAATACCAGCGTTCATATATATAATATTCTTTCAAGTACCACCTCAAAAAGGTTAATGAAGTATGCAGTAGAATAGGTCTATATGCTAAGAATGTTCATGCTAACTAAATAATCTAAATTAGCATTTTAAGTAATGTTCAATGCTTGATTCTACAACTGACAACAATTGCTTACCGAAGAAAAATTCTGAGAATTTAAACTGTAGATAATAGTCTGGCTACCTTACAAAAACATTGTTACCAACAAAACTTTAAGAAGAATGCACTTTAATAAGAAACGAATGCACAATTTAACTTATGCTTTTACATTCTAAGACCAGGAAATTGTTAACATGCCATACCACTCTGGTAACAATCATGATTCACTGTATTTTTTCAAAATGATATAAATTTATGAACAATTCCAAAATATGCTTTCCAGATAGAATTTTTTTGTTCAATAAAATGAAATTTAAAATCACATAAATCAACTAGGTACAATAATATGACAGTTCCATATATCACATAC